>JAQPPZ010000082.1:12888712-14333068 GCA_028583015.1 Wollemia nobilis | reverse complement strand
GCACTATATATTATCCATAGCATACTAGGGAATCATAAGGCATTCTACAAAATTAGAGGATTAACATTAGGGTTTTTCAAATGGCTTCAAACAAATTCTTCCTAGCAAAATCTCAATTACTCAAGGGTCCTAATTATTTTTCTTTGAAGAATAAAGTGAAAGCTATCTTCGTATATGAAAATCTATGGGATATCATCAAATGGAAAACACAAATACCTACCACAGATGATATTAAAATCCAAAATTTCATATGTAATGATTCAAAGGCACTTATGATAAAAACCTTTGCAATCATTGATGAAATTCAACCCTATATCAGTTTAGCAAAAACATCTTCAGATGCATGGACAAACCTAGAGAAAATATTTGAAGGAAATAATAAGGCTACCATTCTCCATCTTCAAACTCAACTTCATTCATTAAAAATGAATAATGGAGAAAGCATAGAACTATTCCTAAGGAAGGTAGCAGATATCAAAGGGAAATTATTTACCTTAGGAGAAACATTCAAGGATGAACTCCTTACTCAAATAACTATGAGAGCACTTCCAAACAGCTATAAATAGTTGGTAACATCTTTACAAGTTCTAAATAAAGATACTTTTTTTGATGAATTAATCAATATTCTATTGGAATATGAAGTGCAAAATATAGGTAAAGATGAAATTTCTAACAATGCATTTTCATCTAAAGAAAATACACAAGGAAACATTTATACTTCCTCAAAAGGACATAAAGCATGGTATAGTAGGTATTATCAGATTTGCAAGAGAAAATGCCATAGCACCAACTACTGTAGGTTCAATCCCAAAAATTAGAATCAAGGGAATTAGATGAGCAATGGGAATCAATTTTAGGCACATCAATATTAAAATCCTCATCAACAATAATTTCAAGATCTAGTCAATTACCCTGAACAAGAGTATCGAAAAAGAAATAAAAATAATAATTTAGCTCATAGGATAGAAGAAATTAAAGAACTGGAAGAATCTATAGATGATTTTGAAATAAAAGCTCTCTCAGCAAGAATAATAGATTATGAAGACACGAATTACTTGCTTGAACATGTTACAAAAAATAGAGAAGAATATTCAGATCATCAGCTGGAATAAGATCCACATTCAAGACTAAAGTCTTCAATATCCAAATAATGTAATACATTGGGGTGTTAGAAATAGACTATTATATCATTTGTATTATGTAAATGTACCTTTCTTGGTACATACTTAGGGTATTAGATTACTTTAGGGGGAATTTATCTAGTTACTACATGCAATGTAATAAATGCACAAGTGTCAAAGTGCAAGTTGTATATGTGCAAGTTATCCCTTGCACATCTAGGTAGAGTGTTGGCCAAGGAACCTATTTCCTATATAAAGGGCCATAGACATAGACATAAACACACATATAGCAATAGGAAGTAGTGTAGACCAGAGTGGCAAGATATAGCAGTGTAATGTATTATGATGGGGTGTAATATGCTCAATACCCATTCTTGAGTTGTAGCTATATTCATGGAGTGTTTATTTCCTCCACAACTACTTTTTTAAACATCTCCATAATTTATATTTATAGTATATTTTAAATCATCTCATAAATTTACTTTGTTTCATATTATTCTACATCTTGTGTTTGCTATCTCCCATTACATGTATCAAAAGATAACAGACTCTTCAAAAAATCTCAAGGCAACAAAGTTTACATGCAGTGGGTCCAAAGGCACATCCGATTTTGCAAACAACATAGCACTTTATGACTTGCTCTACCACCTAGACTCTTCTGAGAGTTTTTGTAATGGTGGCGTTCCATATTCCTGTCTTGGAACGATCGTGGCTCTGATACCACTGATGGTTGTAGCAGAATTTCATTACATAACATGATAGAGATTAGAATAGTAAAACATCTCATTACATAAATAGAGAGTGATACAATACGAGTATATATATGAGGCCCTTTATATAGGAAGAAGATAGGTTCCTTGGCCAACACTCTACCTAGCAATGCAAGAGACACCTTGCACATATACATCTTGCACATTGACACTTTTGTATTTATTACATTGCATGAAGTAACTTCCCCCTAAAGAAATTTAATGTCCTAAGTATGTACTTAGGAAGGTACATTTACATGACCTAAATGATGAAATATAATCTATTTATAACAACATATTGTAGTCTCCCCCCCAAGGCTCTCCATATTCCTAGAAAATTATCCACACTTTCATATTTTTAATTTATTTAGTTCATACAAGTAATTAATGGTGATCTTATCTTCAATGTATACTAAGAATAGTTTGATAAACATCTTGACTAGGTCCTTAAAAAATTTTAGGGAGGGTCTCAATATTTCATAATACTATTCTAGGGTTAGGACACTTAAGCTCTTGGGAAATATTTTTAGGAGCAACATCTCATCATACTTGATGTCACTATAGGTTGTAAATAACCTGACATGGTTAATAGGATATTTTCTCCCTTTGTATATTTGAAAATTGGGGGCTTCAATGTTTGGGGAAAAGGTTTGACTTGCTATACAAGGATCTAGAGGCTGGTTGTAGACGTCATCATAAGAGTATGTTTGGCAAGATGACAAGCCTTAGATAATGATCATATGTTCTTTAGTTGCTCTAATTAAGTCATCAAAGCTTGAAGCTTTAGTGATACTTGATTAGGTTGTGATCAATAGATTAAGGACATGTATCATGGTGAGGGTTGGAAGATAGGTTGTGAAGTAGAGGGTAGTCGTTGATAATAAACTTGTGGTTGAGTTGGGACATATGAGTATATAATGCTAAAATTGACATAAAATAATTAGTCCCCAAAATACTAGAGATTAAAGATCTCACTTGATTAGAAGATGGTGGATAAGGGATTATTATATTGGAAAGTTATTTTGTGCTTAATCCAAAAGTTGTTTTATTAAGTGACTTGGGATTTAAATTAGTATAAAAAGTGAAATATGATGGGTTAGGATTAGATTTATGGAATGGTGTTGTTAGATGAACAATAAATGGAAGATTAGATTTGGTTTTGAGGATTGATCCCCTTATGTTGTGATGTAGGATAGCTAGAGCTTCCCTATAGAATATCTTCAAGAGTATGGGAGGATGTGACACCAGTGGAACTTGGGTAGGAACTTAACCCCCATTATCGCTTGATGTCACACTAGTGGGTGGAATTATATCAATTAAGTTAGGTATCGATGCATGAAGTGTCGACATGGTGATAATTATAGATGCAAAAGATTGATCCTTTTAATTTGAATGAAAAGGGATAGAGGTTGGTTGTTGAGGATAATCCAAGAATGAATCATCCCCTAGGAAGGTGTCTTGATTTTTTTATCTTCTCTAAAGAAGTTCTTAGAGCTTATTTATATCCCTAAAGGAAGCAAGCCATACATATTGTGGATCGAGAAACTAACTTTTTATCCTTTTTTTAATGGAGTTTTTTAGATCTTGAGGATGAAGCTCCTCCTCTTCTTGGTCCAAGGTCAACTTTCATAACTAAAAAATTCATCCTAACCCTTCTTGAGAGGGTCAGGGTGATTAGCCATTTGGTGGGAGATGCTACATGTTATGTAACATCTTTCAAGCATGGTTGAAGGTTTAGTTGAGGATTAAAAATTAATTTAAATTTTATTTGTTTTAATAATTTATTAAAGAAGAAAAATAAGTTTTATGCCCCTTACATATATTTCCCTCTATATACCTATCTGGTCTTCCTATTAACCAATGACTCCCTATGTACTTGACTCCTCTCAATATACTTGTCAATATGTGAGTGCAAAGCTAGTATGTAGGAGATCAAAGATACATGGAAGAATCCCCTCCATGTATGTAGTAAAGATATATATATGAGGTATAATAAGTTTTTCCTTATGACTCCCACAAGTCCACTATAATATACTCCCTACTTGTTGTAAGTACACATGGGTGGTTGGTAGCTCAAGATTGTGATATACACAATATATTTAGGCATTTCATATGATATCTACTTAAGGAATAAAAAATAATACCATTAGAACTAGCACTTGGTTAGGCTCTTGTTACTTTGATTAATTTCATTTAATCTATATAAATAGAATGTAATGATCTTGTTGGAATATTTTAAATTGTTACTAAGTTATTGGAATGCCAATATGTGATCATGATGTAATGCATATAGGAACCATTTCAATTCTATATAACCCATTAAAAAATGGTATAATATGAAAAGTTTAAATGATAAAAAACATAGGGCTTTTAATATAAAGGTTAAGGTTGGATGAAAATATATTTTAGCTGACAAGGATTTACAAGTTTTTAAATTGGCTACATGGGATTGATGAGATATTATAATAACTTAGCAATTATTCATGTATTGTTTGGAAATATTTGAACAAAGGTATCCTCCTTGAAAATGTTGAAGAATATAACCAACTGAGCTAATGCCATTTGATGAGGGGGATTTACAAATGATTAAAAATGCTATCACGAAAAATGGATATGAGATTGAAAAATAACTTTATGTTTAATGTCCATCAACTACTATTAAAGATTATATCTTGGAAACGTCAACATACATAAAGAGGGAAATAACAAGACAAATAATTTAGTAGCCATACTATTGAACTATTAATCTTTGTCTTGGTGAAATTTAAATTTAAGAAGGCAACTAGTAGAGCGAGCTTTTAAATATTAAGAAAAATGATATCAAACAACTACTTATACAAATATTATAGTTCAAGAAATACATTACATTTGATAGAAAGACATGTGAATATTATCTTTCATAAATGATATAAAAGTGAGCCTTAAATTTCCTTGTTTTAGATCTTTAGGGAAGAACAAGGAAAGAGGATGAATAGGAAGCAAGTGCGAGTAAGAATCAAACCTCACATTTTATTTCCCTATATATTTGTAAAATTCAAAAAATAAATGATTCATATGAGGGAAATCTAGGTAGCATAGAAGGAAAGTCATATTTGAAATCCCTACTGGTAAGTAACAATGGCCTTATTTGAAGTATGGATGCCCAAGTTAGAGATAAGAGAAAGAGCAAGTATATGGTAAGTCTGATCCAGGCAAAAAATGTTACACCATAAGTAATTATCAAGGATGAGATGATTAAGCATGATAAATTTCTATTAAAAGTGTAAGGTTAGTTTGTAAGTTCCATGGATACTAGCTAAGTTTTTTGGATATTCAAAATGGGGTCAAATGGAAGTGGGGATTGAATTCAAATTACTCCATAACTTTTCTGCCTAAATATTTTTTATCATTTTTTTTAGTTAAAAAATCATATATAAAATAATGGGTGGTGGCCTATGGTTTAGAGAAAGATATTCCTTATATTTAAGATAATTGAGTGGAAATTTTTCTATGAATATAGAAATTATTAAAAAAAAATGGTGTGTTAGGCTTTTTGGACTTCCATATCAAATTATAAATAAGGATGTTTTGAAGTTGAGAATACCTTTGGGGAATTCATTGAGGATGGCCCAACTATTAATGAGAAAAATCATGTTGTATATACTTGTATATGTGTTGTTATGGATATTTCAAAATCTTTACGACCATCCATTATGATTAAATTTGAGTCAAGATATTTTGATGTTGTAAATGTTATTAGAGTAGACACATGGCAAGAGATTGCAAGGTAAAAATAATGGAGAAAGAGGTACAAAATTTTGATCATGAGACAAACTTCATGATGAATCAAGGGTACCATATTGTAGTAGAAGTTGGACTAAATTAAGGATATTCCACTCCCAAAAAAAAGATAACAAATTCTATTTGTAGCAATAAATGATAAAGGCCATCATAGTTCACTCATATCAATTATTAGAATATATAAAGAAGGATAAAAGGGATGAGAAATTACAATGTGCAAGTTCAAAATTAGAAGGAATTAAAGGTGTGAAGGGATATATGGAGTAAAATTTTAAAATAGAGGCAATAGAAGAGGTCAAGTTAATTATAAGTAAATCATCTTCATTTTACTCAAAATGAAAGTAGCGTAGAGGTTCTTTCTTGCACTTTAGGTTTTCAAGAGAAACATAATAGAAAATGAGGATGGAGGATATTAATAACAATTTGGGGTTTTAGGACAACATAAGAAGGTGATTACTATAGAGGAATATCCTTGTATTTTAGGGTTTCTAAGGCAAATAAAAGGTGTTTTTGAGTCTATTCCTAGTAATTAAGATCCTTCAAAGTAAGACAATCCTATAGATGATAAGTCTCACTATAAAAAATAAGAAAATATAAAAGAGATTTATGAAAATGAAAGTGTTAGTGGGATTGAAAAAAGGAGAGTAATATCCAAGAAGAAAGAACAAATAGAAAAGTAAACTCAAAGGGATATTTTTATGAGGAAACACAAGCAAATATCATAAGTGTTGATGATAAGTGCGGATAAGCCCACAAATGAAAATAAAAAGTGATGAGGAAAATGATATCTTGGAATATTATGGGAATAAATAAGAGCCCTAAATAAATAGGTACTATGGAATTGAAAATTTGTTATAACCAACATATTTATAGAGAAGGAAATTGGATAGCAAATATTTTATCCATTTGTAGTGTTGTTCTTCAACTTGACAAAGTTAAAATTTTGGAAGGCATTCTACTGAGTGAGATTTTATCTTAATAAAAGTGATATGAACAAATTAATTGTGGAAACATAGTGTAGACACCCAATTATGAGCATATTTTCAATCACACAAACATGACAACATATACCTCATTAAATACGACAAACATCATGATCAACTAATCAAGATAAAATCTCATCAAAAGGTATATAATGACTCAAATAAAAAACCTTGTACCCTATGCAATAGCATCAACAACACTTTTGACTAAAGGACAACATGTTTTTAAAATTTTCAAACTTGATCATTTCCCACCCAATCGACCTCCCAATAGTCATTTTTTATATTAGCATTGGTGTACATCAACACCATAACACTTTTTACTCTAGCATTATTGCTTGATCACAAATAAAAAATAAAATAGATAATTAACTATTGTTAGCTATAAGTTATACAAGAAATCTTGCTTCCCTCACTATGTAAATTTTATTCACACTCTCTTTATTGCCAATTATGTCTTCTAATTGAAAATCATATCTATGCATTTTCAATCATGTCTTCTAAACTACCCATCTCATTCTATCACCTAAATCTAACTCTCAATCAATATCCTCTAACTACCTATAGAACTTGATTAGTACTCCCAATCATACCTTCATGCAACTTCTAATTGGTGATATCTCCCTCAATTTCACCCAACTTCATTCAATGTTTTCGTCGAAGCAAAGCAATAACCTTGCAACCTCTATAAAACCATCCCTTGGGGCATAAAAGAAGAGGGTCTAGGAATTCTATTGAAGATCTATTGAAATTTTGATTGCTTCATATGAATAAAGTAAGGATATCTTAATGAGTTGCTATTAAAATTCATACAAAAACTTCTATCAATTTCCTTTAT
Organism: Wollemia nobilis; assembly: GCA_028583015.1. Classification (NCBI taxonomy): domain Eukaryota; kingdom Viridiplantae; phylum Streptophyta; class Pinopsida; order Araucariales; family Araucariaceae; genus Wollemia; species Wollemia nobilis. The sequence continues at coordinate 14,325,597 of JAQPPZ010000082.1, read as the reverse complement.
CTTGGATCATCTATAAGGGTTTCTATCACTATACATCAAAGATATAAGTCCCAACATCTAAATGAGCACACAAATGGTTGATTTATTTTTCTTGATATTTTGATTTGCTTATAAATCCACCATTTAATTTACAATTAGATTATTTTAATTTTTTTATCCAAGATTCATCTCTAATTTTTTAGTAATCAATCATTTTATTATTGTTTTCATTCCATCTTCATTTTTTCATTTATCACTTCATTTAATTTTTTTGCTTGAGAAAAAGGGTTGTACTTGGGTCCCCCACTCTTGAAAAATAATAAATCTATCCTTTAGAGCTTGAGATATTAAAAATAGATTCAATTCTCATCTCAATTGAGTTGCATGGCTAGATACTTACATATTTTTTATAAAAGTCCAAATTCTTGATTTCTTTTTTCTAGATCTTCAATATTCTTTGTAAATACAAATATTCCAAAATTCAACATCCTTCTTCTTGATATTTTCTACAACATCCTTCACAATACCAAAACTCCACCTTTATTATCTATCCACTACATCTTAGTAGGGTAATATTTCCAAAACTGAGTTATCATAGTCTGCTTTACCAAATTTGAATTATTAGTTTTCTTCCTAAATCATAAGTGTAACCACAAGAACTATAATAAATAGTTTATATGAAAACACATTAATGTTATAAAATAGAGCAAATATTACCAATGGAAAACATTAAAGTAAATCTTAATCATTATTTTACTTAGGCAATCAACATTCTCTTATCAACTTTAGCTACATTTACTACTTCCTCTAACCATGGAAAAGAGAATTTAACTTCACAATCCTCTATTAAAACCCATCTATTAGATAGCCTATATGTACATTTGTTCCCTTCCCTTAATGTATATGTAAACCTGATTTCTTCAAAATTTGTAGCAAGGAATTTGATTTCCACAATAGTCTCATATATGTTCCATGGAGTCTTTGATTTCCTTAAAATTGTATTTATCACGATTAGTTAATTTCCTTCATCCATACTCTATTCCATTCCATTTGCATGTATATTTTTAACCCTTCTATTGGACTAATTTTTGTCATTATTGTGAAAAGACATTGCATCTCTCGATTTTAGCCAAAGTATATCAATTGGATGAAATAAGATTATTATATGTTTCAACCTCCAGAGAAGGCCAAATCCTATGGATTTATTTTGAGGGAAAAGAGTAAGGAAAATAGTAAAGGGAAAGAAATAAAAAGAGTTTAGATAAAGAGAAAGGGTAAAGGAATAAGTAAAATTATGGTCAGGAAATAGTGTAACAACATTGGATCTCTCAAGATAACAAACCATTAATCTATTTTATGACACTTAAAAAATCAACCATTAGTGATTACATACACATATTCATTTAACTCTCTACATTCATCTTAATCATTCCAAGGATTCATACAATTAGCAATCGAATAGGAAATAAAGATATTACTTTAATAGAATACACTAAAGGTTGATTGTAATAGAAATGACTTAAAAAGAATGTATTATGCTTTTAATTGTTCCAAGGACTATAAATATCAATAATCTGATATGTAATTTAGATATAGAACTACTTTAATAGAATAAGCCAATATTACAATATAACAAAAATGACTTAGAAGATATCATTTACGTAAAACCTAGAAATACAACCACCATAGAGACAAAAAAACTACCACTTCGTTGATCAACAACAATTACAATGAGATATCAGACAAGGACTACAAATCCAACCCTTTGAATGAGGTTTGAACTCATATTTATAGATTACAATTTCAAATTTCCTTGGTGAAGGGAAGTTGAATGGTTGTTTGAATGATAGTATGGCAAGTGAACCAAAAATGATGATGTGGTAATCTTCTATTTCATATTGAGCATGAATTTGAACCAAGCCCATTGGTTTACAACTTATATTTTTTGGTAGTTGCATTATTGAGGCTACACATTGCATTATTGGAATTGCCCACTTTTCAGTTGGAGGTGAGTTGGATATTAACTGGTGAGCACCATGGTGGTTGTAGGTATAAAAGTGACCTATACCTAAAATCTACTCGAGGTCAAATCCTTTATTTATTTGTAAAACATGTCTAACAAAGGTGTCATGGTTTCGGGTATTTTCGAGCTTGGGCTATCTTTTATTTTCTTTTCTTTATTTGTGAGCATGGTTTCAGGAAAATATTTTTATTGATAAAATTACTTACTTGATTGACATAGTTTAAAGCAATATTGTTAGGGAATGGTCTTGGCTTTGTTGATTGACACAATACTAGGTGTCTGGAACTTTTATTGGCATCATATTCTTGAATGACCTAGGTTCGAGCATGTTTTTATTTTGAGTTTTCTTTCCAGTTCTATACATGTGCTTTACTCTATTTGTATCTTTGTTGATTTTGATGCAGTTTTGGGCACCCTTTGAATTTTCCATTATTTGGTTTGGGCCTATGAATATAAGACTTTTGGATGACATATTGCATGTCACATCGTATCCTTAGAGATCGCTTGATCTTGTGCTGATTTCATTTTGTTACTTAGCCAAAAATTTAGACTAACTTGTTCCCATGTACTTTACTCCTTTTATGATGTCAACATCAACCCAAGCATGGTTTTGGGTATTTTGATTTTTGTTTCCACTTTGTCCGTTCTCGTGATATTGAGGTTTTCAATTGACATGAAACTTATTGTATTACGGTCTTGGGATATTCTTAGTCCCATAAAAAATTTATACACTTAGTTTTTTAACATGTTTTCTTGAAGAGGATATCTTTTGCAATGTGGTCAAAATTAGACCCACACCTTCCAAAGTTGCCTAAGCTTCAGCTTAATTATTTTTCTTAATTCCACTATTGAAAGTGTAATGTAACAAAATCCCATTCCTATTATTTCTAATTAATCCTCCTCCTACTAGTCCTAGATTTACTTTAGATGATCCATCAAAATTTAATTTGACCAAGTGCACTTCTGGTGGTTTCCACTTTATATTCTTTTCCTTCCTCTTGTTTCTCCTGTACCTAACATCATAATTCCATTTGATGATTTGAATTCATCTATCAAGATTCTCTAATTCTATATTAGGGATTGGGTAAGTTGATAGGGTTGGTTTAGAATCCTTTATGGCTTAAAAAATATTCATTTTTATTGCCTCTAAACTTTTTTCCTTTCCTTTAAATATTCTTCTATTCATTTCCATCCATATAGTCCAAAGTACTATATCTTTTAATGTATCCTAGATTGTTTGTATTGCCTCACTTTTAAAAGTACTCTTCCATTGCTTTAATCATTCTTCAATTCTAACATTCATCACCATACACTTCCCAAACATATTAAGAATCTATTTCTAAAGTTCCTAGACTTTTTTTATCATTCTTAATATTTGGTGCCCTTTCCCTTTTTGTCTTTTTTTTTGTTTTTTTAAAGTAGGGTTTTGAAAGGGTTGCCATTTCCATTTTACATTGACCTAGTCATGTTGATATATTTGGTGCAACTGATATTTGAACCTTGGTGTGGGCTACATCAACTATTTGTCCCAACTATTTAACCAAGGACCCGTTGGCTCTTACCCATTGTCTTTGACTCTTTTTGTACAATATTCAAATTATTTTCCCCCTTAGATCTAAGTTTTCATTTGTAATAACTCTTAAAAAAATACCTCCCTTAGTTTTATCATCACACACATTGCTCCATTTCACCAAAGGATTTTTTATTTGTCATGTAATCCTAACCATAAAAATGACCACTTAATATAGATTAAAAAATATTCTATGAATTTTGGCATAACAAACAAGGATATATAATACATTGGAATTACTTGTAAGACTAATTTAATTAGCTACACTCTTCCTCATAATGATAACCATCTACATTTTTGTACTAGTAGTTTATTCTAAAATTTACTTATAATTGGATTCCATGATTCTATCCATAATTTCCCCAAAAATAAGGGTATCCCTATATATGTTGTTGGTAAATTTACCTCATTCATTTGAAGTAGTCTTCATATCCCTACTTTGATTCTAGCTAGAGTGTTTAGGAAGTAAATTTTGGATTTTTTCCTATTAACTTTCTACCTTGATGCTCTTTCATATTCCTTTAATAAGTTATTCAAAGCTCTGGCCTCATTTTCTCTACCCTCCCAAAAAGGGTTGTATCATCTACAAATTATTGATGGATGATGTTGTTGTTGTTATTACTAGCCTTAATTCCATTTATTATCCCATATTTGTATCCCTTCTTCAATTTACTTCCCAAAACCTCTACCATAATAATGAACAAATATGGTGATAGAGGATATCCCTATCTAAGATCCATCTTGGCTTTAAATGATTATATTACTAGCCCATTGACTATCATTGAATATAATATTATAGAGATGAAAGCATTTATCCATCTGACCCATTTCTTCCCAAATCCAAAATTTTCTAATACTATAAAAATAAAGTCCCATTTAACCCTATCATAGTCCTTATTCATATCAAGTTTTAATATCATTGCTATCTCTTTTCTAGAATTTTGTGAATGCATTACTTCATGAGATACTATGATCCCATCCAAAACCTATCTTTATTTCATAAATTATCCTTGTTATTCTAAAATAATTTTGTCTAATAATGGTCTTAACCATTTTTCCATCATTTTAGAGAAAATCATAAATGTCATATTACCTATGTTGGAACATGACACTATTTCATGTTCAAAAAACATTAACCAAGATCATAATATTATGTATTGAAACATAACAACATCACATTAAGAACACACACATAAAAATTGACACAAAGTATATCACAAAAGAGAGATCTTCATATATTATTCTTCCATATTCAAGGTATGATCCAACAATGGAGAGTTATCTCCTATATAATACAATACATGACCTTTAAGTCCTCAAATTGTTACTCTCCCCTATAAATCTGGGAAATCCAACCTTTCATATTCTTGTCATTAATACAAGCTCTCAAAATGCCACATATCAATGTGACTCTTCACTCACTTCTCTCTTTTGACACATTTAACTTTCACAAAGTGACACATTTCACTTTCACAAAGTGACACATACATTAGACCAAATAATGTAATACTCACAACACCCCCCTTTAGTACATTATTTGGTAAAAAACCTTTTACAAATTTTGATGACTACACATTCCTCCTTCATAAAAAAAGTCTTCATTCTCTATGTGCCACTATCTCTATATCTTAGCAACTTTGAATCACACTTGGTTTCCTTTTGAAGAAACCATACAACATTCCTTTTAGCTTATCCCAAGCATTCATATCAATCCATCCACAATTCATTTTTAATCTACATTATTTTCTTTATTTTTGTAGATAAAACATGTGTGAATGGTTATGTCCTCCACAAAATTTACAAGAATAGAGATTCCAACATTTCTCTATCCTATGACCGTATTTACCACAATGCTCACATATTTTTTCTGTCACCAATTTGATATCACTATTACTTGTTACAAATTTTGTGCTAGAATCATTTTGATTCACCTTTATTATGTACCCAAGACCTTCACATTTTGGTCTTACTATTGGTACAAGTGGTTCTTTCATGCCTTGTTCATGCTTTCCCAAAAATTTATATTTGTAGCCCATTTTTTGTAGCAATTTGGAACCAATTCCCTTAGTGTGCTTCTCAAAATGGCCAAAACCATCATTACATTTCTCAATACAAATTTGAGCATCACTATTTCTGTCATCATTTGAGTCTATGTCCTCATCAATTACAATGGCATAGGCTCTCTCTGAACAATCATGAACCATGTGCAAGTCACTTTCATTTGGAAAGGGATCACAACATGCATATGTTTCTTGCTCATAAAGATCATTAGTATCACAACATTCATCCATAATTATAGGCTTCAGATAATTAGTATCACAATATTTTTCCCCCATTATGGGCTTCAAATTATTAGTGTCACAAACAACATCCTTCATCAATGACTTGTTTCCTTGTGCTTTGATTTTGGAAACATTAAGAGTAATTATCCCCTTGTATATTGCTTTCCATAAAACAATAGGTATGGTGACAAAATTTTCATTACTATCATTAGCATCATTAAGGATTTATTGCATGCATTGTTGAAGTAATAAATTTTCTTCTTTTTTGGCTTCTTCAATAATGGAATGTAAATCTTTCCACACTTTGTCCGACACATATTTTTCATCTTCTTTGGCTTCTTGAAAATATGTTTTTAAAAAAAAATGTTTCTTGCCCTTTGTCATTTTTTTTCTTTTTCTTTCCCTTCCTTTGATTTAATTTTCCTTTGATGTAGAAAACCTTTACCTCCCAAAAAAATAAATTAATTCAATAAAAAGAACTTAATTTCCTTTTTTTTCTCAACCCTTGAAGTGGAAAACCTTTTATCTACAATTTTTTTTTAAATTGCAAAAAAAAACAATTGGCTTTTTTCAAAAAATCCTTTTTTCTTTCTTTTTAAAATATTTCCTCCCTAAAAAGAACAAATTTCAAATAAATTTTTACCTCCTTTTAAAAGGATGCATGGCAAGTCTTCAAGAAAACTTTATTATGTCCTTATTTGGTTGAAATATGAATGGAAATGGTTTGTTACTGTCATACGTCTCCTAAAACTGATCCCTTCACCTATAACACCTTCCACATGGTACGTATGAGGAAATTCTTGATCTAAAAATTTGTAGATAACATTCACACTATGATAGGTGACCCCGTAAATGCCTATCTCTTCTTAAAAATAATAGTCAAACCATTACACTTCTACCAAAATGAGATGTTTCATCTGCATATCCGTTTATTGTTGCATGTGAATCTATCAACATCCTCTATTCATTATAGTAGTTTGAGGCAATTGAAAAATGTTCACATTGGGTTTTTGAAATCATATAAGTCCTCGGTTTCCTTCCTGGCACTGTAACCTTGATATTATCTACTCTTAACTTCTACTAATTTCAACAACTAGTTCACTCAAAATAGAATAACACTTCTCCTTGACTCATATGGAAAACCTCATGTAGTAGGTTCCTCTTGTATTTGTCTGCCTTGCATGAATATTACACAGTCCCTCAAAATCAGCAAATGATGGATATAGCACTTAACAAAATTATTGGTCATCGAATATTTTCTATGGTGGCAACTATGGTGGAAATCATTGTTATTCATCGTTCTATTGCAATGCTTTGAATGGTATTCTACCTCACTAGTGGGGTAGATCATTTTATTTGAGCTTTTGTCTCTATTATGCATGATAAATATTCCCACTGCCCAAACTCTTCACATCTGTCCTTGGATGTTAAGCACTTTGTCCTTCCTTCATGGACTCATACAATGACATTTCAAATTATCCCTCGATATTTAATAATCTCTATTTCTCCAAAGATTTCATGGCCTATTTGATCCTCCTTTTTGGGCTTGTCATCAAATGGTGATGATTGTCCCAAAAACTTTAATCACTCAAACTCTTTGTGGATCTCTAGTTTTCTGGTTTTAGCTTTCTCAACTTCAACTTTATCCATAGCTTCCTCAACCTCACTCGATACCATGTTGGAACATGACACTATTTCATGTTAACAAAACATTAACTAGGATCATAATATTATGCATTGAAACATAATAACATCACATTAAGAACACCCACATAAATATTGACACAAGGATATTGACACAAAGTATATCATAAAAGAGATCTTCATATATTATTCTTCCATATTCAAGGTATGATGCAACAATAGAGAGTTATCTCCAATATAATATAATACATGACTTTTCAGTCCTCAAACTATTGCTCTCCCCTAAAAATATGAAAAATGCAACCTTTCACATTCTTGTCATTAAGACAAGCTCTCAACATGCCACATGTCAATGTGACTCTTCACTCACTTCTCTCTTTTGACACATTTCACTTTCACAAAGTGACACATACATTAGAACAAATAATGCAATACTCACAACAACCTAGGCTTATGGACCTAAATGAAACAAACAATTATGCATCCTTATTTTTTGGAGTTAAGGTAAGATATGTTGCATTTAATTTATAAGAAATGTCCTATTTTACCCTAGACTGTTTCACTTCCACAAATAAAGAATCCTTCACTGTTTCCAAGTTATCTTGATAGAATGATGTAGAGATTTCATCTAGACCTATGGATTTATTCTTATCAAAAGAGAAAATATTTGAATAAAATTCTAATGTAATAGGCTCCATCAATTTTCTATTGTCTTCATATATTATAATTGAAGATACTTATTGTAGTAGTTTATCATTAAGAAAATCAATCTCTTTTGATCCTAGAATAGTCTGGTAAAATTTTTTGCCTCCTTTTTTATTTTACTCTTGTCTTAAATCAAACCCCTTCTACTAATTCTAGATGTTTATCTTTGTACTATTGTCATCCTATAAAAAAACCTTGTGTTTTTATCTTTTAACCAATTTTATCTCAATTTTAATCTTTAACATTTCTCTTCCTAACTCAAAATATTATAATATTCACTAAGCAACTTTCTTTCCTCTAATTTTGGATTATTTTTCTCACCTATTTGGAATTTTCTATTTTATTTTTTATTTCTTCTCAAAAATGTTTTCGGAAGTGTTCTTGTTTCATTATTTTAATATTTATGTCATTGGTTTAATTTGTTTTGGAAGTGTATACATCCCACTTTTTGTTGATGAATTCCATATTTGTGCTATCATATCAAAAAATTGAGGATGGTCTTCCCACATTTACTTATTTAAAATATGATATTTTAAAATTCATTTACCCCTATTTTAACTCTTATTTTCCAATAATATAAACAAATCCTTGTCAAGGTATTAATTTTACCACAAGTCCCTTCATCTAGATATTGATATGAGAGTATGCATCTATCTAATTTTTTAGCTATTAGGTTCAAGCCTATCCAGTTATTGGTCCATGTATGGTTGTCCTCCCCAAACTTGACCTCCCATAAATTATTGTTTTGAATAAAAGCTATAAAATCTCTCATACTTTGGGTTATTTTCTTGATTTCCCAAAATTTTCATCCAACTTGGTAATGGCATAAGAATATCCTATGCTTTTTGAATCTTTCATTCTTGGTCTTTACTTATCATAAAGGCTTCAATCCCACTCCATACTTTTGATTTTTTTGATTGATTTGTGGTCCATAGACATTGATATGGATAAAATGAATATCTATAAAGTAGCATGTGACTAATAACGCTATCCAATGTCTATTTTTACAAATGGTTTCATAGGAGGTTCTAATTATATTACAACATGTTATAATTATATTTGTTGCTCCTTCTGAATCCACAACATCCCATTCAAATCTTACCCATACTACTTTCATAGTTTTAGAAACTTCTTCCTTTGTCATTTTAATTTATTGGATACAAATTGTAGACACCAAAACATCACCAATCTGATTATGTGACTACAAGCACTGACCGAATTGGCATACATACCCCCTAGGGCAGACTCCAGAGGTTAAACAATGGTCCTAACCACTCCCAAATCAGTTTTGGAAGGTCAGAGGTCAATTTGGCACCTTTTAAGCACTTTGCTCCCTACTCGTCCCACCTTGGGATGATTAGAATCCTATTCATCCCACCCTAGGATGATTAGCAGCAATCATCCCAAGGTGGGATGAGTAGCAGGTTTGATTGGAAAAAAGTCAAACCTCGATAGGTCCATCGCTTAATTGTGCCTTCAAGGCATGCAATTGCGAGGAACGGCTTAAAATAAGAGAGAGGTACTTCAATCAAGCATGCCTTGATCATGGAGGCCTCATGCAAGGAGACTCTAAATCAGGGAAGAATCTTCTCTCCCAAAATAGGCATGGCAAGCCAAGTGGTGCCCTCACATGCACATTCAAAGAGAGAGATCCTAGGTCTATAAAAGGGTGAGCCTCCTCACCCCAAAAATAGAGAAAATATGGAGCATTTGGAGCAATGGAGTGTTGCAAAATTGTAACCCCATTCCCCCTTTGTGCTTCCTACATCCCTAATTTCTCTTTTGGGAGAGAGGTTATCGGGTGAACACTAGGAACGTAATCCTGACCCAAAAACCAAAAAATTGACCATAATCCCACACCAAATTCACTGATACAACCCCATAGGAGCTTTTGGACCCATCCCACTTGGATTGGTGTCAAAACTAGGTCTCAAATGGTGGGTGTCCTGCCCCCGGGCGCCCCCCAAACTGCTGCAGTCCTAATCGTCCCACCCCAGAGTTATTAGAAATATGTGATGAATTTATCTACTATTATTTTTGCATTATGTTATATTTGGTTTACTTACGCTTCTGTTCATTTTTCATTGCATTATGACCTGTTTTGACCTTGTTTTTATCATTTTATGTGTTTACTAACATACAGGGAGTGCCTTCAGATATGGGACAATATGGGAAGAATATGCCAAATATGACCTTCTGGGTCATCCCAAAATGCCCCTTTTTGTCTAACCCCAAGTTTTTAGGAGTTTTGGAGACCTCTAGGCTGGACATTTGCAAGGTTTCTTTTGCATGTTTTGTGACAGTCCTAATCGTCCCACCCCATAGCGATTAGAAATACATGCATGATTTCCCAAATTTTATTTTTGCAATGTGTCTTTGATGATGTTTTTATGCTTATGTCAAAGTTTGGGTTCATTATGACATGTTCTGACCATCGTTTTGCTATTTTATGTATCACTAGACGGAGGCCCTGGGGATTGCATGTTTTTCCCTCTATCCACATATGCTATTAACTATTTTCTATTTCTTTGAGTGTAGGATCTCACCAACAGGAACACCATAGGGGCAGAAAGGAACACATGAACACATAGACACAAGCGACGACAATGTTTGGCCCACCCATTTCAAATGTGGGCATGCGAAGGACACTGGAAGCGTACCATCCGTTGATGTAATGAACTGTATCAAACGCTATGAGACCTAGAGGGGGGGACAAATTATAACTAGATTGAAAGAAAAATTAATAAAAAGAGACCCCTTTGTTCTTCATTTGCTAACATCTCATTTACGTTTATGTGTCGTTTCCTTCTTGCATTTCTTTCTTGCATTCGTAGGGCTTAGCATATTAGCATTTTTATATCAATTTCATTTGCATCATAATATTGCACGCCATCACCCCGCATTTTGATTTTAGTGGCGATCATGGTGGGAACCTATCCCCTACTATTGGGATCAATTTTTTGATCAAAATTTTGTGTTTTTCTTGTAGGTGTGTTAATCCTTAGGGCGTTGGACTGCTACTCGTGCCACCCTGTGATGAATACATACTTGGAATTCGTGCCACCTCGAGATGAATACAAATTCATCTCACCCTGGGATGAATACATACCTTCTATTCATCCCACCTTGGGACGATTAGCTCTCTGTACATTTTTTGAGCAGAAACTCAGAGGCATCTGATTTGGGCAGAGAAGAGGTAGGTTTTCGTAACATCCTCTGTGTTTTTTTGTTTCTGTCTTTGCAATTTTTCTGTTTTCTTTTCTTGCATAGGGAAGTTTGCTGCATTTTTTCTTTCTTTGTGCAAGTAAAAGGAACCACACACACCATGTAATGATATTAACATCAAGGAGTTGGTATTAATACCCCAACACTTGATCAAGACCAACGATGGATTTCATCACCACCTTGGCTTGGATTTTGTATACATAACCCTGATCGCAAATGTTGCTAGACGTAAATCTTGATGAAATCTAACCAAGTGTAGTTGGGGTGATTCCCAACGTATGAGGATAAGTCTTCTATGGTATCTATAAAAAATAGAGCGATTCCCCTTCTGTACCGCCTATGTTCCACGTACTATTCTGCTCTCGTGTACCAATAGTTTCCCTCATGTAAGGGCAGGTATATTGAGAGGTTCGATATAATGGCCTGGCAGTGGTATATTGAAGGGGTAAACATTTTGGAGATATAAGAGCCCTCATCATGCATTAATAACAAAATTTTCTTTACACGGTTTGCACAACAAAAATCAAAACACATTGAACCATATTTAGGACACACATTTAATCTGTAAATGAGATAATTATTTCTTTGTTTGTGTGGTCCCTTTTGTTTTGTGTAGCATAAAATATCGTAAAGGAGATAAAAACATACATATATTGTAGAGAACCACCACAATGGTGCATACCCGTAGCCAAGCCCAATCATGGGTAGAAGCTATGGAAATTATACAAGGAGGCACCAGTCGCCTCCATTATAGCCCCAAGGACTTGGTTATACCACCTTGGCAGCTTGACCCACAACGTGGTCCACACTATGCCATTATAGAAAAGGACTATAGATGCACCCCTTTGGGGGGCAATCCCATTCACCACAAACCCTTTCAAGAGGAGTACATACATGGGAAGGCTCCCTTAGATGCTCATTATGAGTGGCCACTATGCGATGAAGCGCTAGAGCAGCATAGGGTTCACAAGGAGGGACCACATAATTATATCATCCCTCCTCTACCCCTCATTACTGTTAGGACAAATAGACCAAATCTAGAGCGTAGGGCTCTTCAGACAGGGTTATCCAACTCCACCCATCCCTTTCACATGTATGAAAGGGAGCATGAGGAAAACTAGTACATTCCTCAAGAGCAATACATTATGTGGGAGCAATGCATCTCCGCACCTGCTAATTATCGAGATCACCTGTTGAGGCCAGAGCCTCAGGTGAATGCCACTAACCTCGATAGAGTAAAGCGACCCATAGAGATATTGGATCACCATGACCGAGATACACATATAGGGGAGGCATCTAGGCCTCCTAAACATAGGACAACAAAACAAATTGACTTGGCATTTTCCAAACATGCCACCTTCCAAGCGCAAATCACACAGCTTAGGCAAGATTAGTAGTATTTAGAGCAACTGTATCATCTTAAAAAAGAGCACATTTCATGCCAGATAGATGAGTTGCTTCCATAACACTACGCATGAGAGGATTCCAACCACTCACACACATAGGATAGAGATTTATGAGAGGTGCAACCCCTTAGTGCGAGACAAGTCTCCACGACCTTATCAAGTGTTGCCTACAAGACCTCCTAGACCTGAGCAGGAGGGCACCCCTAGAACCAATGACGGGTGTCTTCCTTAGGCACCCATCCATGTTTATAGGACACACCCAAAAACTCCCCAAGAAGCCTATGAGGAATTCAAGCAAGAAGAAGAGTGGGTCGAAATGCCCTACCAAGGCAGGGGAGGTGCTACCCAGCTACCCATCCATAGGCCTCAAGTTCCTCGCAATGCACAATGGGAACAAACCAAATAAGAGGAAATCAAATCCTCTGATGCATACAAAGTGTTGTTAGAATGCTTAGATTCTGTGGAGACCATGACTTCAGGGCCCCAAAATCCCACCTTACGCCAGCTCTGCAGTCACCCTATGCATCCTTCAGTTCTGGCACCCCCATACCCCGACCACTTCAAAATGCCTCAATTGGCAATTTTCAGAGGAGATGAGGATGCCCAAGAGCATGTAACAAGGTTCCTGAGTCAATTCTTTGGAATTTAGGATAATGATGCATTGCTTTTGAGAACTTTTATAACCACGTTGGTAGGCCCTGCCTCGAATTGGTTTACCCAATTTCCGAAGCATAACATCAAAAATCTAGACCAGCTAGTGGATGCGTTCCTTGAATGTTTTGCCTTCAACACCAAGAAGAATGCATCCTTAAGCGATCTAGCTGGCCTTAAGTAGTATGATTATGAGACCATAGCTGCTTATGGGAATTGGTTGAGGACATTGCTTTCAAAGCTACCCTACCTCCCTCCTATGGCTGACATGACTCAGATATTTTCAAAGAGTTGCATAAGTTAAATCTCTATGCTATTGTATCTAGAGAAATATACCACCCTAGAAGAAGCCCTGGTGCAAGCCAAGATAATTGAGGAGATCAAAATTCAAGACGATGAGATTTCCAAGCCGCACAAGAAGGAGTGGACCAAAAACAAAAAAAACCCGCTACGGTCAATCAGGTTGCCATAACTGTACCACCACCTGTAAAAATGACACAACCTTCAAAGGCTAATTATCAGGCAGTTCCTCTTGCTAACTATGAAAAGGAAAACCACAAACAAGAGCAAAATCAGCAACGTCGCCCTAAGCGACAATTCCTACAATTCACATAGTCTAGAGACTCCTTGTTTGATTGCTTGTTCATGGCAAAGCTGATAAACTTTCTAGAAACTTGACCCATAGACCTCAATGCACCAAAACCCAAGGGCTATAGGGAAGATTTATATTGTAGATTCCACTAGTAGAAAGGACATGACATCTTCACCTATTGGAAATTCAAAAACTTGGTGCATGACTTGATAGACAATAAAACGCTCATAATCCCGTAGCACTGAGCAACCAATAGATGGACATCTTCAAAGACCCCTTACCTTCCCATGATGCATAGGAAAATACTATACAGGTGAATGAGGTGACACAAAACTGCCCCATGCAAGGGTACGTAGGGATGATAAGCATTGTGACGCAGAACAAAAGATACCCAAACACGACCGCACCCGTTGCAGCTACAAGAAATGTTCCATCAACGTCACAACCCCCACAACACCCTACACAACCTCCCCTGCCTATACCAGTGGCCATGATTCAAACTAAGCTTACTCAGAGTTTAAGGACCACGTCGGCTAGGCTCTCCATCTATGAGCTCATCCAACAATCACCACCCCATCAGGAGGCTCTGATGGAGATACTAAAATCCATTGAGCTACAGCCCCAAGAACCCAATTCTTTCAACAACTTTGTGGGACATGTGAGATAATGCACAAAACTAGTCATAACCTTTAGGTAAGATGAATTGAAATTGGTGACTGGTGATATGGTGGATCCACCCCTGCACGTCATCGTGTGGGTCAACGGGATTCTATTCAAGAGGGTGTTGGTGGACACTGGCTCATCCAACAAGATAATCACGACAATGACATTAAAACATCTTAAGTTGCTAGCATCCCACATTGTGGCATCCACCTACACCCTCAGAGCATTCAACAACGCGTTATGCTCGATGGTTGGCACAATTGTCCTGCCCATCCAAGTAGGACAAAAGACCATTCCTACGTTGTGTCGCATCCTTGAGGGTGAGATGGCCTATATTATCCTGCTAGGCTATCCTTGGATCAAGGACATGAAGTGTGTCCCTTCAATAGCCCATCAATGTCTCAAATACACATGAAGTGCAAGTACATGTAGTCCCAGCAGACTTAGAGCCCTTTAATTTTTCCAATGTGATGCAACTGATGCCATAATTGACCCTCCCATCGACACATTTGGACTTTCAATTGAATTCGTCCACTCAGGGTCCGATTTTGCCTACATCCCCGTTGTTGAGTCCCTCAAGTAATTGACCTAACCCATATTCGTCATCTATCCCTTCACCAACAATGCCACCTATGGTGGCCACATCGAAGGACAATGGGAAGAAGCCCCTAGAGGAGGTTCCACCATCAGTCTCAACAATCTCTATCGAAGAGGTGCCCGGTCGAATGGAAGTCGAGACACCTGGTTCACCCAACATGGAGTGGACTCAGGAAGAACTCCCATTCCCTCCTCAACCATCGACGATTACCATTGAAATGACCAATATGGGCTTGGGGAAGTACCTAGTGTAGAACATAGTGGCAACACCCACACTCGAATCTATGCAAGACATGGGGATACCTCACCTCCCCATCGACACTATCTTCCCTTTAGGTTACCTGCAAAATCAGACAAACTTTGTATATGGGGGCCTCGAGAATGGCCTGGAACCCAACCTACAAGAGGAAGAGGATGAAGAGCCATTTTCTGAGAATGTTGACTATCTTTCCAACCCGGGCTTTGCCTTAAAATACCTTAACCAATGTAATTGGCATGGATATGTATTGGGCAGATATGAACAAGGAATGCACATTCTTTGTCAACCAAGATACCAGATGCCATATGATAAATCAGGAGTAGGGTTCAACCACCCTTTGCCCCTCAACATTTTGGTAGAAAACATGCAAGTCCTAGGTCTAGGCAACAGGGATGGGTTGGTACAAGTTCCATATGCCAAATCCAACACAATGTACACAATGGGGGACTATCTCCCATGGCTAACAACAAACCTTGTTGACCTCAAAAACCCTTCCCCTTTGATCGAGAAAGATGAAATTTCAAGGGATAACCTCCAAGAGGGTTATGAACAAGATCAAGGAGAGTCTTCTAAATATGATTCATCTTATGAGGTAGCACCTTGGGACCCTTTCGAATCCAATAGCAATCACTCGCAAGTGACGCCCATTGATGACTATTAGGAGAACTTCGAGGCAATGTTCCCCTTGAATGCTCTAATAGATCAATTGCCACCTCAAGAGAATCCAGCCCTCCTGCAGAGAGTGGAACAACCTAGAAGGGACCAAATCAACATGCTCGAACAAAATGAGCCTCCCATGCCGGCCATAAGGCCAAGTGATCAAGAAACGCCTAGTGTGAGGCTATACCAACAAGAAGATCACATAGTTGTCGGAGATAATGAAGGCCTATGGATCTTCGATAGTGACTATGAGGATGAGACTGAGATGGCATATCTCAATCACATGAGGCAACAAGAATACCCCATAGACATAGATGGTATGTTCGAACAACTAAATATGGGACCAAGGCATAGGTGGCATTTAAATCAAGAACAGTTAAACCAAGTGCTTCATCCACCACTTCGGGCATACAAAGAGCACCTCCCACCTAGAGACCCTATAGGGCCACTAGTGCCAAGGGCAGACCCTATCCTTCTGTCCATGCATAGGGTCGATCCTTTTGTGCCAATACCCACAAATCCAGATTTGGGGTGCAAGGATCACCAAGGATGTCCGAGTCAACACCCACACGGTAATGGAGACCAAATTCATTTCATCAACATGATCTCCATTGACTTAACCACCCCCATCTGCAATCCAACTGATCTAGCATGACCATTGTATGTATACCTAGATGCCATAGACTGGGATCATGCTAAATCGCCACCATCCCCATAAAAGTACTTACCTTGTGGTGAGATGCTTCATTTCACCCCAAGACCAACTCAGGATATCTTCCATGCTGAAGAGGAACCCAAAATTCCTAATGTAGATCTAAATTCAGCGAATAATATCCACCTGATCCTGACTCCACACTAGTTGGAGGATGGATCCCACATGTTAGTCGAAGAGACGATTGACATAGACATCGGCTATGATCCAATGAATCTGTTGTTGGCAATTTTGGGTTTGAGATCCTAGCTTCTTGTCTATGAGTTGTCATTGATGTCAAAAGGAACTGGAATTAATGTCAAGAGGATTTATTGGCTTCAAAGGTTGAAGATTCCAAAGAATATTTTCTAGAATATTTCGGAGAGATTCCATGTGGCAGATGAAAAGGTTTTCATCAAAACCATGGCAGGTTTAAGGATTTTTATTAAAACCAGGTGGATGCATTAAGGGTTTTTCTCAAAACCACTCTCAACTTAATGCAAAGGTTGGAGACACTTATTAATTAAATAACTTAATTAATAAAACATTTTTAAGGTTTTTTAATTAATTATTTATTTGATTTAGTGATTAAATTATTTTAATAATTTAATGGGTTCTCCACCTAAGGTCTAAGGTCTAAAAGACCTTTGATTATTTTTTAAATAATCAAAAGGGTTTCATAAACCCTAAAGTTGTTTCAAAGGTGCCAAAATAATATTAATTCGAAAATTTTGAATTATCCTCCCGTCGACGTCGTGCATAGCATGGAAGTTTGGCTATATAAGCCATAACCTATAGTCCAAAGCAATGGTGTGAAAGAAATTCGAATTGCACAAAATTTGGGAAGTAAAAGCTACGACTATCGTTGGTTCGCCACGTTTATCCACCGCCAAAGGGTTAAGGAGAAGGAGACTCTTGCTAGCCTTCAAGCTAGCACCGTTGGCCTAGTGGCAACGACTGTTTTGCGAAGGCGCTTGAAGTGAGGTCAAGCGTTCGACTCCCGCCGTGGAGTGTGAGAAGAGTTTTTGTGCTCCAATTTTTTTCGGAGGCACTATTGACCCACGATTTTTGAAAGCATTTTTTTGGTAAGGTTTTTTAAATAAAATATGCATTTTGTTAAAGAAGAAGTGGTTGGGTAGATTTATTTAAAATTATTTTTAAGGTTAAATGCTTCTTTGGAGATATAAGGTTGATAGTGTGTGGTTGAGATTTTTGGCTTGATTGTTGAGTGAGATTTGCTTAGAAGCTATTATTCCTTGAGCATGGTTTAATTAATTTGGAGAAATAAGGTGTAAAAGGATATATTGTTTGTATGCTTTATATCTTTTGGTAGTTGACTTCTAAGGATTGGAGTCATAAGGTGTTTTATGGAATAAATATTTTTGTGGTTACTTTTATGATCTAACCCTAACTTGGTGGCAAAGTTGAGGGTGGTGTTGGTAACAGGTTGAAGAACTATTCTCTTCTTCCTCAAACAAAGGTATGGGAAACTTCTTCCATGTATATTTTTGATGGTGTATTTTCTAAAATTGAGTTTGGAGTGAAAAGGTTGTCTACTAGGTATTCTTGTTGGTGTAAATCCTATTTTCTAGATATTGAAGATTGTTTATGCATTAAAATCATTGATGAGTTTTTGGGTGAATGCATAATTCTGGTTGTGGAAGAGGAAGCATTTTGCACTAGGGTTTATGTTAGTAAGTCTTGCTACTTGCATTGAGTTGGTGAAACCCTTAGTTGGCTATTTTGAGATTGATGGTTGAGTTGCTTCCATAGAGGTTGTTTTGATCAAGTTAATGCTTTATTTGATACATGATTTGGGCTTACTCCATTGAGATTGATTTGAGCAAGTTATTCTTTGCATTGGTGATTTATGTTGGTGGCTGTTTTGTTCAAATATCTTTGGAGGGAAAAGGATGTCTACTAGTTTCCTTTTCATGTAGTGATTGGTTGAATGCTTCAAGGTTAAAGTTGAGTTGAATGATTTTGGTTAAACCTTGTCTATAAGCATTGTTGTTAAAGCCCTAATTGGTAGTGAAAAGATATTGGTTGTGGAAATAACATGAGTATCATTGTTATATGAGATATTGCATGGTTGGCAATTATTGGGTTGTGTTTCATGTTCTTGAGAAAAGCATACTACAACTATCTTATTCTTTTGAGATTGAGATTGAGTTGAGATTTATATTTGGAGTTAAGTATAGAACATCTTGAGTCTCTAACAATTCTCTTTAAGTTTCTATGAGATTTGAGATTGAGATTGGGAGTTAAGTATAGAACATATTGAGTCTCTAACAATTCTCTTTATGCTTCTATGAGGTTGATGAATCACATTGGGTCTCTAAAAATTCTCTTTGTGGGTTCATGCTAAGCAAGATTTTCTTGATGAACTTGTGAGCTGATTTGGACAGGTTCTAGTGAAGACTTGTGAGCTAATTTGGACAGATTCTAGAGAGGACTTGTGAGCTGATTTGGACAGGTTCTAGTGAAGACTTGTGAGCTGATTTGGACAGGTTCTAGTGAGGAATTGTGAGCTGATTTGGACAGGTTCTAGTGAGGACTTGTGAGCTGATTTGGACAGGTTCTAGTGAGGACTTGTGAGCTGATTTGGACAAGTTCTAGGGAGGACTTGTGAGCTGATTTGGATAGGTCCTAGCAGAGGAATTGAGGACAAAGTTGAAGTGGTTCTTTGAGAAGAACCTAAGGATAGTTTTGACAAGTATTTGAGAAGGCTTGTGTGTAGCAGAGATTGATTTTTTTAAGATTTATGAGTTGAGCTTGGGATAGATCTGACAGAGTGAGGAAGACTTGTGCTGGACCTACTGACTGTGTTTAGTATAGGTTGATGAGTTGTTGTGGAGGTTATCAATGAGGACAGAGGTCTCTTGAGGCTGAGCATTGAGGACAGGAGGTCTTCTATGGAAAGGAGTTCCACATGCTAGCAAAATAAGAGGCAGGTGATCTTTTGAAGTATCATTTCCAGAGCTGAGGGGAAGGATTCTCCTTTGGGTAGGAGGCTCATAAATTCATGCTAAGGGGAAGGATTCTCCTTTGGGTAGGAGGCTCATAAATTTGTGAGGAGGGGAAGGATTCTCCTTTGGGAAGGAGGCTCATAAATTCGTGAGGAGGGGAAGGATTCTCCTTTGGGTAGAGGCTCATAAATACTTGAGTAGGGGAAGGTTTATCCTTTGGGCTGAGGCTCATAAACATTGTAATTGGGAAGGATTCCCAAAGAACTTTGAGAAATATTTTTAGAGAAAATTTTTGTGGATGTAGCCCATGTTGGGTGAACCACGTTAAAATTGGTGTCTCATTGTGTGTTGCCTTATGCATTGGTTTGATATTGCTATTGGTTCATTGCTTTGTGAAGTTGAATTTAAATAGAGAAAGTAAAAGAGATCTTATACTGTTCATCCCCCACATCTCAGTATAAGCTTGTGTTATTCAATTGGTATTAGAGTAGGTTCCTTCAAAAATTTTAACAACTTGAAGGAAAATATTGTAAAGAACACAATGGAATCTAAAAGTGGTAATGCAACACCTATTCTTGATGGGTCAAATTTTGGGCTTTAGAGTGCTAGGATGAAGGTTCATCTTATGGCTCTTGGAAATGAATTTTGGGAAGTGATTGAGGATGAGTATACCATTCTTGAGCATGGTCCTTCTACTAAGGAAGATAGGCTCCTACATCATAGCAATTCAAAGGCAATGAATGCAATCTTGAAGGGTTTACAGAAAGAAGATATTACCAAGGTGATTCACTGCAAGATAGCTAGTGAAATGTGGAAACAATTGAAGGTGGTTCATACAGGTGATGCAAATGTCTGAAAGGCCAACTTGAGACACTTCAAAGGTATGTTTGAACAACTCAATATGAATTATGAATAAAATATTAGTGACTATATGCTTCGTATGGATGATATTGTTAACTCTATGAAAGAACTAGGTCTTGAGCTTGCTGAAAATGATATTTGTGATAAGATTTTGAGGTCTCTTCCAAATAGATTTAGTGAAAATATTTCTGCTATTGAGGAATATAAGGATTTTTATAAGTTGAAAAAGGATGAGCTTCATAGTATACTTACAGCATTTGAGTTGATAACTCAAGTGAAGGTTGATGTTAAGAAGGAGGTAGCTTTCAAGGCTACCAAGAAATCCAAGGGTAAAGAGCTTCAAGATAGTGATGAGTCTTCTAGTGATGAAGAGGCATATTATAGCAAGAAGGGCAAGTTCTCAAGAAAGCACAAAGGTATGAAATATGTCAAGTGTTTCAATTATGGAAATTTTGGTCATTATGCTACTAACTGTACTACTTGCCAAGGATGAAAGTGATGAAGATAAACACGATTATAAGAGCAAGGATTCTGAAAGGCATAGGCATCAAAGGAAGAATAAAGATGAGCAAAGCAATCAAAGAAAGAGGTACTCTCACAAACACAAGAAAAGTTTCTACCTAGACAAGGCAAGTAAGTGTTCTAGTAGTGAAAGTGAAAGTTCTTCAAGTGATGTTGGAAATGAGATGTTGTTCCTAACGAAAAAAGAAGAAGAAAAGAAACATAGATTTGTCGTTATGAAATGTTTTAGATGTGGAAATTTTGGACATCTTGAGGATGATTGCATAAATGATGGATTGATTTCTAGTTATACTATGTATGAGGATGCTTCAGAAAATTGTAAGGAAGATATTTGTATGGCTTTAGAAAAGGGTAGCACCTCTAGTGATAAGAAATCTAAAAAAGTCATTGATTTTTCAAAAGGCAAACAAATAGAGGAAGTTATAGAGGATGGTGAAGTAGATCTTGAAGTTGAACTTGTTAGTGCTCTTAGTGCTTTGAAAAATGAAATAAAGAAGAATTCTAGACTCAATGATAAATTGGATGAATTTTGTATTGAGAGAGATGAGCTTATATAAAGTCTTGACTTCTCTATAACTAAGACACTGAAACTTAAGGATAAGTTAGAGTCTAAGGTTCTTGAGTGTAGAGAGTTAGAACAGAAAGTGGCTTTCTTAAAAGATGAAACTAAAGAGTACAAGGAGAAGCTTTACAGGTTTGAAGATAACACTAAAAAGGTAAATTCAATCATCAAAGATCAAAGAAGGACAACAGATAAAATAGGTCTTGGTTTTGGTAAGAAACACATGGAACAGGTTGGTGACTCTACTGGGAAATCTAGTAAGAGATTCAGAAAGGAAGAGAGTTATGATGAGAAAAGTACTTCAGAAAAAGATTCCTTGAGTGATAGATGCACAGAATCAAAAAATAGGAATCAAAAAAAGGGGAGAAAGTTTACAGGACCTAAGAGGTCAAATCAAGGAAAGTTTAATGGCGAGATGTTTTGCTTGTCACAAGTTTGGTCACATGGCTTCACATTGCATGACTCAAGTGAGGAAGGTAAATGACAGATTCAGAGGTGGTAATTTCTTTCAAGGGTATTGCTACTCTTGTAAACAGTTTGGGCACAAGGTTGTTTATTGCAAGGCTAATAATAGGAACAGGGTTGGTTAGAATAGAATGGAGTCAAAGATCAGGTATGCCTCAAAGAAATAACATTGTTAGTTGTTATAAGTGCAACAATGAAGGTCACATAGCTAGACAGTGTAGAGCTGAAATTCCAAGGTACAGGAATAGGAACATGGGTATGAATAGGCACAAGAATCAAGACATGGATAAGAACAAGAATGATAACAAGAACAACAACAGTGACATGAACAAGAATAGGAATATGGACAAGGAGAACAAGAGAAGACATGGTAAGGCAGCTATAGACACTGATGAAGATCAGTGCCTAATGGGAGTTTCACTCCCACACCAGAATTAATCACATCAACAGGAGGTGGGGGAGGGACTAAGCTAAGAGGCTCATTCTTAGTCCCAAGCCCCAAAGGTGACCCTTTGCCATTGATGACAAAGGGGGATAGATATGAGTAAGGGGGAGAGCCTCAAGTCAGAGGGAGCTGATTTCTATACAACAGTTTTGAGTTTTAGTGTTGTTGAGAAGCATGGTTTGCCATCAATGACAAAGGGGGAGATTGTTGGCAATTTTGGGTTTGAGATCCTAGCTTCCTGTCTATGAGTTGTCATTGATGTCAAAAGGAACTGGCATTAATTTCAAGAGGATTTATTGGCTTCAAAGGTTGAATATTCAAAAGAATATTTTCTAGAAGATTTCGAAGAGATTCCATGTGGCAAATGAAAAGGTTTTTATCAAAACCATGGCAGGTTTAAGCATTTTTATTAAAACTAGGTGGATGCATTAAGGGTTTTTCTCAAAACCACTCTCAGCTTAATGCAAAGGCTGGAGACACTTATTAATTAAATAACTTAATTAATAAAACCTTTTTAGTGTTTTTTAATTAATTATTTATTTAATGTAGTGATTAAATTATTTTAATAATTTAATGGGTTCTCCACCTAAGGTCTAAGGTCTAAAAGACCTTTGATTATTTTTTAAATAATCAAAAGGGTTTCATAAACCCTAAAGTTTTTTCGAAGGCGCAAAAATAATATTAATTCAAAAAGTTCAAATTATCCTCCCGTCGACATCGTGCATAGCATGGAAGTTTGGCTATATAAGCCATAACCTATAGTCCAAAGCAATGGTGTGAAAGAAATTCGAATTGCACAAAAGTTGGGAAGTAAAAGCTACGGCTATCGTTGGTTCGCCACGTTTATCCACCGCCAAAGGGTTAAGGAGAAGGAGACTCTTGCTAGCCTTCAAGCTAGCACCGTTGGCCTAGTGGCAACGACTGTTCTGCGAAGGTGCTTGAAGTGAGGTCAAGCGTTCGACTCCCACTGTGGAGTGTGAGAAGAGTTTTTGCAATCCGGTTTTATTTTTGGAGGCACTGTTGACCCGTGATTTTCGAAAGCATTTTTTTGGTAAGGTTTTTTAAATAAAATCTGCATTTTGTTAAAGAAGAAGTGGTTAGGCAGATTTATTTAAAATTATTTTTAAGGTTAAATGCTTCTTTGGAGATATAATGTGGATAGTGTGTGGTTGAGATTTTTGGCTTGATTGTTGAGTGAGATTTGCTTAGAAGCTATTATTCCTTGAGCATGGTTTAATTAATTTGGAGAAATAAGGTGTAAAAGGATATATTGTTTTTATGCTTTATATCTTTTGGTAGTTGACTTCTAAGGATTGGAGTCATAAGGTGTTTTATGGAATAAATATTTTTATGGTTACTTTTATGATCTAACCCTAACTTGGTGGCAAATTTGAGGGTGGTGTTGGTAACAGGTTGAAGAAATATTCTTTTCTTCCTCAAACAAAGGTATGGGCAACTTCTTCCATGTATATTGTTGATGGTGTATTTTCTAAAATTGAGTTTGGAGTGAAAAGGTTGTCTACTAGGTATTCTTGTTGGTGTAAATCCTATTTTCTAGATATTGAAGATTGTTTATGCATTAAAATCATTGATGAGTTTTTCGGTGAATGCATAATTTTGGTTGTGGAAGAGGAAGCATTTTGCACTAGGGTTTATGTTAGTAAGTCTTGCTACTTTCTTTGAGTTGGTGAAACCCTTAGTTTGTTGTTTTGATATTGATGGTTGAGTTGTTTCCATAGAGGTTGTTTTGATCAAGTTAATGCTTTACTTGATACATGATTTGGTCTTACTCCATTGAGATTGATTTGAGTAAATTATTCTTTGCATTGGTGATTTATGTTGGTGGCTGTTTTGTTCAAATATCTTTGGAGGGAAAAGGATGTCTACTAGTTTCCTTTTCATGTAGTGATTGGTTGAATGCTTCAAGTTTAATGTTGAGTTGAATGATGTTGGTTGAACCATGTCTATAAGCATTGTTGTTAAAGCCCTAATTGGTAGTGAAAAGATATTGGTTGTGGAAAGAACATGAGTATCATTGTTATATGAGATATTGCATGGTTGGCAATTTTTGGGTTGTGTTTCATGTTCTTGAGAAAAGCATACTACATCTATCTTATTCTTTTGAGATTGAGATTGAGTTGAGATTGAGATTGGGAGTTAAGTATAGAACATATTGAGTCTCTAACAATTATCTTTATGTTTCTATGAGATTTGAGATTGAGATTGGGAGTTAAGTATAGAACATATTGAGTCTCTAAAAATTCTCTTTATGCTTCTATGAGGTTGATGAATCACATTGGGTCTCTAAAAATTCTCTTTATGGGTTCATGCTAAGCAAGATTTTCTTGATGAACTTGTGAGCTGATTTGCACAGGTTCTAGTGAAGACTTGTGAGCTGATTTGGATAGGTTCTAGTGAGGACTTGTGAGCTGATTTGGATAGGTTCTAGTGAAGACTTTGTTAGTCTTACAATGACACTGAGAGGGGGGTGAATCAGTGTAGCTCTTTTAATCTTGAATTTACAGCACTTAAAATAGAAGCAATTAAAACTTATAACAAGATACAACAAGAATAACGAGAAGAGCATCACACAACACAAGATTTAACGAGGTTCACCAATGTGGCTACTCCTCAAGAATGACTGCTTGGACTACCATCCAAATCCAACCTTTGCAAAGCAACAACTTTACAATCACTTTACCAGCACCCACTGGAAGGAGCTCCAATCCCTTATTTATCTATACCAACAAAAAGGAGCACCAACCCCTGATTTGCCAGCACCTACTGGAAGGAGCACCAACCCCTGATGCCAAGCTACAACCTAAACTTGAATTATGAATCTAGAATATTAACAAAAAGATACCTCCACTTTTACAAGATCTCAACAAGTCTGCTTCATCTTAGCGATCTCTACGCACTCTACTACCTTTGTGAATTTTGCACTTAGCATGATTCAATACGACTTGCACTCTGCACTCTGTGACTGAACTTCATGCCCTTCGACACTCACACTTCAACACGCATTCGACGATATGTTCAACACTACTCAATTCTCCAAACAACCCTCCTTTTATAACAATATTTTCATGAAGAAAAACCTTAATCTTAGTCGGCTGTAAACCCTACTCTTAGTCGGCTACAAACCCTAGAATTCGTCGATTGCAAACCCTAATCTTCGTCGGCTTACATCGGTGTTCGTCGGCTTCAACTGCCCTTGTAACTCTTCTATTGCTGTTGTCACAAAAACACATGTCGCGATATCGTGACACTTTCGCCTCTATACGCTTACTCTTAGCTTTGGCCCGCGAGAATACATGTCACGATATCGCGAAAATTTTTCCTTCGTACGCTTTCTCTTAGCTTTGACCAACAAAAATACAACATGTCGTGATATCGCGACACTATTTTCTCTCTCCTCTTTCTCTTTGCTTTGGACCACGAAAATACATGTCGCGATATCACAACACTATTTTCTCTCTCCTCTTTCTCTTTGCTTTGGCCTGCAAAAATGCAACATGTCACGAAATCGTGACACCTTTTTCTCTCTCTTCCTTCCTGTGCTTTCGAGTCATGAAAATGCGACATGTCGCGATATCGCGACACTTTTTCTCCTTAGCGCTTTCTCTTGCCTTCGGGTCGCGAAAATGTGACATGTCACGATATCGTGACACTTTTTCTCCTTAGCGCTTTTTCTTGCCTTTGGGTTGCAAAAACCCGACATGTCGCAATATCACAACACTTTTTCTCCTTAGCGCTTTTTCTTGCCTTTGGGTCGCGAAAACTCGACATGTCGCGATATCATGACACTTTTTCTCCTTAGCACTTTTTCTTGCCTTCGGGTCGCAAAAACTCGACATGTCACGATATCGCGACACTTTTTCTCCTTAGCGCTTTTTCTTGCCTTCGATCACAAAAACCCGACATGTCGCGATATCGTGACACTTTTTCTCCTTAGCGCTTTTTCTTGCCTTCAGGTCACGAAAACCTGACATGTCACAAAATTGTGACACTTTTTCTTTCGGACTCTCTCTCCTACAATATGTCACGAAATTGTGACACTTTTTCATCTGTACAATATCTCTTGCAATATGTCACAAAATCGTGACACTTTTTCATCCGTATGACCTTCCTTGCAATATGTCGCGAAATCATGACACTTTTTCGTCCGTACAACCTTCCTTGCAATATGTCGCGAAATTGCGACACTTTTTCGTCCGTACGACCTTCTTTGCAATATGTCATGAAATCGCGACACTTTTTTGACTATACAACCTTCCTTGTGAAGAACATGAACTTATACTGAGAGGGGGGGGTGAACAGTATAAGACTTAACCATTTAATAATTTTAATTTCAGATAGCAGTGGCATCAACATAAAATTAAACAAGACAGAAAGCACCACACATAAAAAACCCATTTTAACGTGGTTCACCCAAGGTGGGCTACTCCACGGATAAAACTTTCCTCTAAAAGTTATATCAAAGTCCTCTCGGGAATCCTTCCCGATTACAATGTTTATGAGCCTCGGCTCAAAGGAGATACCTTCCCCTAATTCTGCTTTGCTTGGTGATCCTCTAGAAGACCTCTATCTCCTTTGCCCTTAGCAAGTGGAACTCTCTCCATAGAAAACACCTGTCTTCCCTGCTCTGGTCGGAGATCTCTCGTCCTCAACTCTGTCACTGCAAAGCTGGTCCTCTTATCTGCACCAAACACAGTCCTTCGGTCTGGCACAATTGTCCTCTTCCTCTGTTCTTTTTTGTACTTGGTTGAAAACAACTTTTCACTGTCTACGCAACTACGACAGCACAGTCTTCTCAAATTACAGCAGCACTATCTTCTCAACTTAGCTTCTGCTCTGTTGCACATACACCGCAGCGCAGTCTTCGCACAATCTGCTTTCTTTACACAGTCTGTGTAAATACTGCAGCACTCGATCGCACAACAACTTATGCGCCTATGTGCAGCCACAACAGCACCTTCTTCGTACAGTCTGCTTCTCCTCGATCGAACTTCTTCCTACACTCTGCTTCTATGAAAGTCGCACTTCGAACACACCCTTCGATCGATTCGATACGACTGCTCTTTGCGCACAGCAGACTTCGCTTGCGCAAACTCGACACACACATTCGATACATGAAACTCGAAAATAGTCCTCCTTTTATAGCAATAATTCATGATTAAATTCTTGATCTTAGTCGGTTGTATATCCTTAAAACAATCGTCGGCTGCACAACCTTACACTTCGTCGACAAAGGTTAACTCTGTCGGCTTCAACCGCCTCTGCTGTTCTGTAGCTTTCCTAGCGCGAAACTCAAACATGTCACGATATCGCTACGCCTTTGTCCGTCGTACACCTTGTATTACTTGTTGTCACGAAATCGTGACACTACTGCCTGTTGTGCGCCTTCTTTGGTTTGTTGTCACGAAATCGCTACGCCTTCTGACTTTGCTGACGTCATCATGATTCTTGTCACGAAATCATGACGCTTTAGTCTGTAGGGCCTTACTCTCTGCTCTTGTCACGAAATCGTGACACATCTGCTTTTGCTGACGTCATTAGCAACTCTATCGTGAAATCGTGACGCTTCTTGCTTCTTCAACCTTTTCTCGGTTTGCACTAGCGAAAATGGAACATGTCATGAAATCGTGACGCTTTCGCTACCTTAAGCTCTTTTCTGCCAACTGCTCGTGAAACTAGAACATGTCACGAAATCATGACGCTTTCGCCATCTGCAAGCTACCAACTCAACCTGTCATGAAATCGTGACACTTTCGCATCCGTACAACTTCAACTCAACTTGTCACAAAATCGTGACACTTTCTGCATCCGTACAACTTCATTGAAACTTGTCGTGAAATCATGACACTTTTGCCTGCTTTGCCTCTACCTTCCAGCATGTCACGAAATCGTGATAGATTTGCCCAAACTTTCTCTCTCCTAAAACATGTCACGAAATCACGATAGTTTTGCCATATTTGCCTCTACCTTCCAGCATTTCGCGAAATCGCGACAGTTTTTCCAACCGCCTGCAAACTTTTTCTAACTTATCTTTTTCTTGATCTTTTGCAACTGGGCTACTCTGATTTTCTTGGAGACTTACTGACCAGCTGAAACCTTCATCAAAACACATACTTAGACAACAAATCAAATTGCTTCAAGAACTCCTTGACATCAAAGACAACAACTACCAAGAGCTCCTTTGACATCAATGACAACAACTATACTTGAGCAAAGGCAATGTACTCAAGGTACCCAAAATTGCCAACAATCTCCCCCTTTGTCATTGATGGCAACTTTTAACTTAAAACATATCTTCAAGAGCCAAAACTAAACCAACTGATCCATCAACTGAGAATTCTGCAATTGAAGTTTTTGCTCCCCCTGACTTGAAGCTCTTCTCTTCACTTGAAGCACTCCCCCTTACTCATATCTCTCCCCCTTTGTCATCAATGGCAAAGGGTCACCTTTGGGGCTCGGGACTAAGAAAGAGCCTCTTGGCTTTGTCCCTCCCCCACCTCCTGATGAGGTGATTAATTTTGAGGTGAGAGTACAACTCCCAATTTCTCCCTTAGATACTCAAACGTATCTCTTGGAAGGGGTTTGGTGAAGATATCCGCAATCTGCTCTTTAGTGGGTACATACTCTAGCTTGACCTGCTTCTCTTGCACTTTCTCCCTTAGAAAATGATATTTGATAGAAATGTGCTTCGTCCTTGAGTGCATTACCGGATTTTTAGAAATACTTATGGCACTTGAATTATCACAAAGAATAGGGATAGGTTGTTCATGCTTGACTTTGAAATCCTCCAAGGTTGTTTTCATCCATAAAACCTGAGTGCACCCAGCCACTGCTGCTATGTATTCAGCTTCTGCTGTAGATAAGGAAACTGAAGGCTGTTTCTTACTCAGCCAAGAAACCAGACTCTTTCCCAGAAAGAATGCTCCACCACTAGTGCTTTTTCTATCATCAATACTGCCTGCCCAATCTGCATCTGTATAGGCCGTGAGGGTGAAATCATCGCCTTTGGGATACCAAAGCCCAAAATCCACAGTGCCCTTCAAATATCT
Organism: Wollemia nobilis; assembly: GCA_028583015.1. Classification (NCBI taxonomy): domain Eukaryota; kingdom Viridiplantae; phylum Streptophyta; class Pinopsida; order Araucariales; family Araucariaceae; genus Wollemia; species Wollemia nobilis. Next base: position 14,295,759 of record JAQPPZ010000082.1, on the reverse strand, counting down.
GAATATCCTCTTGACTGCTACAACATGAGATTCTTTTGGAGCTGCCTGAAATCTTGCTACTAATCCAACAACCTGCATGATATCCGGTCTGGTAGCTGTACTGTATAGTAAACTGCCAATCATAGATCTATACAATTTTTGATCTGCTACTGGAGATTCATCATCCTTACTCAGATTGCACCCTGTAATCATTGGAGTGCATACAGGTTTGCTGTCCATCATCCCAAATTTTTTTAACATCTCTTTGATATACTTTTCCTAAGAGAGAAATATACCATTTTTTGATTGCGCAATCTGCAGTCCTAAAAAGAATGACAGCTCTCCAATCATAGACATCTCGAATTCCTTTTGCATGGTGTTAGCAAAAACTTTGCACATCTGAGTATTATTTCCCCCAAAAATAATGTCATCAACATAGACAACTATGATAATCATATCATCACCTTTATTCTTAATGTACAAGTTGCTATCTGCCATGCCTTTCCTGAATCCTTGTTCATTAAGATACCTGTCAAGTCTTGAGTACCAAGCCCTGGGTGCTTGCTTTAACCCGTACAGTGCCTTTTTTAGTTTACACACATAGTCTGGCTGTTCTGAGAGAGACACACCTTCTGGCTGTTCTATGTAGACTTCTTCATCCAACACCCCATTTAGAAAAGCAGACTTTACATCCATTTGAAACACTTTGAAAGATTTGAAACTAGACAAGGCCAAAAACATTCTGATCGCTTCAAGACGAGCAACAGGCGCAAACGTCTCTTCGAAATCAACACCTTCGACTTGAGCATACCCTTTACAGACTAACCTGGCTTTGTTCCCCGACAATCTTTCCATCCTCATTAAGTTTATTTCTGAAAACCCATTTTGTGCCAATGACATTCTTGTTCTTAGGTCTTGGAACCAAATCCCAGTGTTTCACTTTTCTCTATTTGATTTAGCTCTTCATCCATTGCTTTTACCCAAAAATCATCTGTACATGCTTCACTAAATTTTTTGGCTCAATCTGAGATAACAATGACACATTCGTAGATTCATGTGAAGAAATGACTCTTCTTCTTGTTTGCCTGCTATTTGGATCACCAATGATCAAGTCTTTGGGATGATGTTTCTGAACATACCGTGAAGGAGTTTTGGGAAGCAGCTGTTGTCTTTCCTCTTCTTCATCTGACACTTCTCTGAATTCTTCTTGACAGATTCCATCACTGAGTTCCTTGACTGGTTCTCTTATCCCTATTTTTTCATCTACTGTTACATTTATGCTCTCTACAACTGTATGAGTTCTTTTGTTGAAGCATCTGTAGGCCTTACTTTTGCTGGAATATCCAAGAAAAATTCCCTCATCACACCTAGGATCAAACTTACCCAGATTTTGATCTTCCCTTCTGATGAAGCACTTACTCCCGAACACTTTGAAGTGTTTAACCGTAGTTGGTCTTCCTTTCCACAGCTCATAGGGAGTTTTATGATGATTGACTCTGAGTTGAGCCCTGGTAATGATGTGGACTGCTGTATTTACCGCTTCTCTCCAAAAACCATCTGAAAGTTTTGACTCATCTAACATTGCTCTAGCCATATTTTCAACAGTTCTATTTTTTCTTTCAACTACTCCATTTTGTTGAGGAGTTCTTGTTGCTGAATATTCTCTTTTGATTCCGTGTTGTTCACAGTATTCCACAAATTCATTTGAAGTGAACTCTCCTCCTCTATCTCGATCTTAAGCATTTGATTCTCTTGTCAGTCTCATTTTCAATCATTTCTTTAAAAACTTTAAATTTTTCAAAAGCTTCAGATTTTTCCTTGAGAAAAGTAACCCAAGTCATTCTTGAGTAATCATCTATAAACAGCATGAAATAGCTATCTCCCTGAATGCTCTGAGTTCTGGTGGGACCACACAAATCAGTATGAATAAGATCCAAGGGTTTGGAAGAAGTATACCCTTTCGATTTGAAACTGGTTCTGGTCTGTTTACCATGTTGACAAGGACCGCAAATGATGTTTTGGGGCCTTTTTATTTTGGGCAAGTCTCTAACTGGCTTCCTTGTTACTAATACTCGACCAGATTATCAAAACTCAAATGTCCCAATATTTTATGCCACAACCAACTCTCATCTTCTTGAGTTAGAAAGCATTTTTCTCTTTTTATCTCACTCAAGCATGTAAAGATTGTTTGGAGTCCTTGTAGCCCTAGCAATAAGTTTTCCATTTAATTCTTTACTTATCTCACATCTATCTGAATAGAAAGATACTATGTGCCCTTGATCACAAAGTTGACTCACACTAAGCAGATTATGTCTTAGCCCTTCTACATAAAGCACGTTTTTTGTTTTGGATTTCCCATCCAAACTAAGAGTCCCTTTACCACAGATCTTTGCGGACTCGTTATCTCCAAAACCGATCGTTCCTCCGTTTGTTTCTTTAAAAGACAAAATATTTTCTTTTTCACCACGTCATATGTTTTGAACAGCCACTATCAAGATACCATTTTTCTACTTTGTCTTGAGCATGAAAAGCAGTTTGAACTATCATTGACTTAGATTTTATCTCATTCCTCCTTTTTGAGAACTCAAGACTAAATCTATCCAAACTGCACATCCTTGCTATATGCCCAAAATTCTTGCACTTGTAACACATGATATTTTTATTCATAAGAGGTGCAAATGAGTTAACATTTTCCTTACTATGACTCTTCTGAGACTTATTGCAATGCATAGCTATGTGACCAAATTTTTTACAGGAAAAACAATATCCATGAAAGGTATTATGTAACCTGTTTTGATACCTTGGAAGTTTGTTCTTTTTGCGATCAACTGGAATCCATTGCTCTTCAGAGTGAAGATTGTTCTTGCTTGAAGACCCTGTTTCATGAATGGTGATGCCATCCTTCTTTTCACACGAAATATTCTGTCTGAGAGTTGACTGATCTAACTTCACTCTAAGAGACATAATCTCCCCTTCTAGTTTCTCACAATCAGCTACCTTTCCTTTTAGAATCTCTGTTAGAACTTGTTCAATCTTCTTCCCTTCTTCAGCTAGAATTTTGAAATCTATAACACTTTGAGCCAATTCTGATCTTGCTATCTCTTTTTCCTGACAATGCTGCTTGAGGACAAAATTCTCTTCCCTGAGTTTTTCAAGCTTTCTTAAGGCCAAGAAGAATTCACTCTTGAGATCGAATTCAACCTTTTCTGAATTTATATGTTCCTCTGTTAGATCCTTCTCCAACCTGTTAGGCTTTTTCTGGAGAGACCTGCTCTGATACCAATTGAAGAACATGAACTTATACTGAGAGGGGGGGTGAACAGTATAAGACTTAACCATTTAATAATTTTAATTTCAGATAGCAGTGGCATCAACATAAAATTAAACAAGACAGAAAGCACCACACATAAAAAACCCATTTTAACGTGGTTCACCCAAGGTGGGCTACTCCACGGATAAAACTTTCCTCTAAAAGTTATATCAAAGTCCTCTGGGAATCCTTCCCGATTACAATGTTTATGAGCCTCGGCTCAAAGGAGATACCTTCCCCTAATTCTGCTTTGCTGGTGATCCTCTAGAAGACCTCTATCTCCTTTGCCCTTAGCAAGTGGAACTCTCTCCACAGAAAACACCTGTCTTCCCTGCTCTGGCTGGAGATCTCTGTCCTCAACTCTGTCACTGCAAAGTCGGTCCTCTTATCTACACCAAACACAGTCCTTCGGTCTGGCACAATTGTCCTCTTCCTCTGTTCTTTTCTGTACTTGGTTGAAAACAACTTTTCACTGTCTGCGCAACTACGACAGCATAGTCTTCTCAAATTACAGTAGCACTATCTTCTCAACTTAGCTTCTGCTCTGTTGCACATACACCGCAGTGCAGTCTTCGCACAATCTGCTTTCTTTACACAGTCTATGTAAATACTGCAGCACTCGATCGCACAACAACTTATGCGCCTATGTGCAGCCACAACAACACCTTCTTCGTACAGTCTGCTTCTCCTCGATCGAACTTCTTCCTACACTCTGCTTCTATGAAAGTCGCACTTCGAACACACCCTTCGATCGATTCGATACGACTGCTCTTTGTGCACAGCAGACTTCACTTGCGCAAACTCGACACACACATTCGATACATGAAACTCAAAAATAGTCCTCCTTTTATAGCAATAATTCATGATTAAATTCTTGATCTTAGTCGGCTGTATATCCTTAAAACAATCGTCAGCTACACAACCTTACACTTCGTCGACAAAGGTTAACTCTATCGGCTTCAACCGCCTCTGTTGTTCTGTAGCTTTCCTAGCGCGAAACTCAAACATGTCACGATATCGCTACGCCTTTGTCCGTCGTACACCTTGTATTACTTGCTATCGCGAAATCGTGACACTACTGCCTGTTGTGCGCCTTCTTTGGTTTGTTGTCACGAAATCGCTACGCCTTCTGACTTTGCTGACGTCATCATGATTCTTGTCGCGAAATCATGACGCTTTAGTCTGTAGGGCCTTACTCTCTGCTCTTGTCACGAAATCGTGACACATCGGCTTTTGCTGACGTCATCAGCAACTTTGTCATGAAATCGTGACACTTCTTGCTTCTTCAACCTTTTCTCGGTTTGCACTAGCGAAAATGGAACATGTCACGAAATCGTGATGCTTTCGCTGCCTTAAGCTCTTTTCTGCCAACGCTCGCGAAACTAGAACATGTCACGAAATCGCGACGCTTTCGCCATCTGCAAGCTGCCAACTCAACCTGTCATGAAATCGTGACACTTTCTGCATTCGTACAACTTCTTTGAAACCTGTCATGAAATCGTGACACTTTCTGCAACTCAACACTGCCAACTCAACTTGTCATGAAATCGTGACACTTTCTGCATCCGTACAACTTCATTGAAACTTGTCGCAAAATCGTGACACTTTTGCCTGCTTTGCCTCTGCCTTCCAAAGCATGTCACGAAATCATGACAGATTTGCCTAAACTTTCTCTCTCCTGAAACATGTCACGAAATCATGATAGTTTTGCCAGCTTTGCCTCTGCCTTCCAACATGTCACGAAATCACGACAGTTTTGCCAAAACTTTCTCTCTCCTAAAACATGTCACGAAATCACGACAGTTTTTCCAACCGCCTGCAAACTTTTTCTAACTTATCTTTTTCTTGATCTTTTGCAACTGGGCTACTCTGATTTTCTTGGAGACTTACTGACCAATTGAAACCTTCATCAAAACACATACTTAGACAACAAATCAAATTGCTTCAAGAACTCCTTGACATCAAAGACAACAACTACCAAGAGCTCCTTTGACATCAATGACAACAACTATACTTGAGCAAAGGCAATGTACTCAAGGTACCCAAAATTGCCAACACCTTGCAATATGTCACGAAATCGTGACACTTTTTCGTCTTGCCTTTTTCTCTTCCAATATGTCACGAAATCACGACAGTTTTTCTTGCTTGCGCTTTCTCTTCGAACATGTCGCGAAATCGCGACAGTTTTTCTTTCTTCTCAACATGTCGCAATATCGTGACAGTTTTTCTTTCTTCTTCTCTCTCTTCCAACATGTCGCGAAATCGTGATAGTTTTTCTTTCTTCTCAACATGTCGCGATATCGCGACAGTTTTTCTTTCTTCTTCTCTCTCTTCCAACATGTCACGAAATCACGACAGTTTTTCTTTCTTCTCAACATGTCGCGATATCGTGACAGTTTTTCTTTCTTTTTCTCTCTCTTCCAACATGTCGCGAAATCGCGACAGTTTTTCTTGCCTGTTGAATATGTCGCGATATCGCGACACTTTTCTTACTTGTCTTTTTCTTTGATCTTTTGCAAGTGGTCCACTTCGGTCTTCTTGGAAACTCACTGTCCATACTCTGAATAACCTTTGAACTCCTGTCTTCTACATCTGAATAGCTTTTGAACTTCCTATCCACTGAAACACCAGATCTATCTGACTGTGTTGACAACAATGACAATATTGTTGTTGCACCTTGCTCAACAATCTCCCCCTTTGGAATTGTTGGCAACACATGTGCAATTTTCTGTAACTCTTCTCCCCCTTTGACAATAATACCAAAGGGCTACTGCAGACTCCCCCGAGTCCATGCACAACATTCTCAGGCAAAATTGATTATACTTAGAAAAGATCATGAACATGAGCAACAAGATAATCAAATGCTTAGATGCTCCCCCTGAGAATGTGATCCCTGTAGCTAGTCAATCTTTGGGAAGTGTGACCACTCCCAATTTATTGTGAAGGTACTCAAAAACTTCCTTGGGCAATGGTTTTGTGAAGATATCTGCTACTTGCTCTGTAGTTGGAACAAAATCCAATTTAACCTCACCTTCTGCAACTTTCTCCTTCAAGAAGTGATACCTGATAGCGATGTGTTTTGTGCGTGAATGCATAACTGGATTCTTGGAGATGTTAATGGCACTGGTGTTATCACACTTAACTGATATTGGTTCATTGAAGCAGATACCAAGATCTTTCAGGGTTTGTTTCATCCATAGTACCTACGTACAACATGTTGTCGTTGCAATATATTCTGCCTCTGTTGTTGATAAAGAAACTGACTCTTGCTTCTTACTGTGCCATGCAACCAATCTATCTCCAAGATAGAATGCACCTCCACTGGTACTCTTTCTGTCATCTACACATCTTGCCCAATCTGCATCTGAATATGATATAAGGGTGAAGTCTTTACCTTTTGGATACCACAACCCATACTCCATAGTACCCTTGAGATACCGAAGAATCCTCTTTACTGCTATCACATGAGTCTCCTTGGGATTGGCCTGAAAACGTGCTACCATGCATACTGCCTGCAAAATATCTGGTCTGGTAGCTGTCAGATATAGTAGGCTTCCAATCATAGATCTGTACATGGTTTGATCAACAGGTGGAGATTTGTCATCTTTGCTCAACTTGCAACCTGTCGTCATGGGAGTGCTAAGCTGGCTTACAATCCTCCATTGTGAATTTCTTTAACATCTCTTTTACATATTTAACTTGAGAAATAAATATGCCCTTCTTACTTTGATTAACTTGCAAGCCGAGGAAATATGACAGTTCACCAATCATTGACATTTCAAATTCTTTTTGCATCTTATTTGCTAAATATTTACATGACTCATCTTTGTTGCTACCAAATATGATATCATCTACATACACAACAAGAACAATAAGATGCCCATTTTCTATTTTGACATACAGGTTGCTATCCACCATACCTTTCTTAAACCTTTGTTGAGTGAGATAGTTGTCTAGTCTTGCATACCATGCTCGGGGTGCCTGTTTTAAGCCATATAAAGCTTTCTTCAACTTACAAACAAAGTTGGGATTATCACCAAGTTGGAACCCATCAGGTTGCTCAATATAAACCTCTTCTTCAAGTTTCCCATTCAAAAATGTTGATTTCACATCCATTTGATAAACTTTGAAATTCTTGTAGACTGCTAAAGCCAGAAACATTCTGATTGCCTCTAGTCTAGCTACTGGTGCAAACGTTTCCTCAAATTCAATGCCTTCTACTTGTGCATACCCCTTGCATACCAATCTTGCTTTATTTCTCACTACCTGTCCGTCTTCATTCAATTTGTTACGAAAGATCCATTTAGTCCCGATTATATTTTTGTTCGCAGGTCTAGGTACTAACTCCCAAGTTTTGTTTTTCTCAATCTGGTCTAATTCTTCATTTATTGCTTTCATCCAACCTTCATCTTTGCTTGCTTCAGCAACATTCTTGGGCTCAATGCTGGATAATAGAGAGTAGTTACTTGCTACTCTTCTTCTTGTTTGAACACCAACTTTGGGGTCTCCAATTATTTGATCTCTAGGATGATTTTTCTGCCAGCTGCTTGTTTTGAATTTCTTATTCTCTTCCGCTTCTGAATCACAACTTACATCATCTGAGTCAATTTTTTGTATCTTTTCAATTTTGTTTTCCTCATCTCCTTCAATAACCTCTTCATAGATTGGGTAGTTCGTTTCATAGCTAATTACTCGTTCTTTACCTTCATCAAACTTAACATCAGCATTGTCCACAATTTTCTTTAGCCTTTTGTTGTAGCATTTGTAAGCTTTGCTTCTAGATGAATAACCAACAAAAATACCTTCATCTGCTCTATCTTCAAACTTACCAAGATTATCTTCAGTTCTTTTGATATAGCACTTGCTGCCAAAAACTCTGAGGTATTTTGTTGTTGCCCTTTTGCCGAACCATAATTCATAAGGAGTTTTGCTTTCATGTGTTCTCAGCATGTACCTATTTTGGATATACACCGTAGTATGGACTGCTTCTTTCCAAAATCTGTCTGCTACTCTGCTTTCAGCCAACATAGTCCGTGCCATTTCTTGCACTGTCCTGTTCTTTCTTTCCACCACTCCATTTTGTTGAGGTGTCCTGGCTGCTGAGAACTGTCTCCTAATATCGTATTTTTCACAGTATTCTACAAACTCCTCTGAAATGAATTCTCCTCCTCTATCTGATCTTAAACATTTGATCCTCTTTCCTGTTTCATTCTCAACCTGGTTTTTGAAAATTTTGAACATATCAAAAGCTTCTGATTTATGCTTCAAGAAAAATATCCATGTCATTCTGGAATAGTCATCAATGCACAACATAAAATATTTGTCACCATTTATGCTTTGTGTTCTCATGGGTCCACATAAATCAGTGTGTATTAGTTCCAAAGGCTTGCTTGTGTAGTATTCTTTTGTTTTGAAAGAGACTCTAGTTTGTTTCCCCTTTTGGCATGAAGCACAAATGTTGTTTGTAGGTTTGCTGATGGTGGGAATGTCTCTCACTGCTCCTTTTGAGGTGATTTTTACTAGGTTATCAAAACTGATATGACCGAGTCTCTTGTGCCACAACCAATTTTCTTCTTCCTGTCCAATAAAACAAGCTCCTTCTAAAGTCTCTGAGAGCGTGTACAGGTTTCCAGATGTTCTTGATCCAGTTGCTATCAATTTTCCATTTTTTGTTTTTCTGACTTCACAACCCTGCTTCTTAAAAACTACTTCATGACCTTTGTCACAAATCTGACTTACGCTCAACAAGTTATGTTTCAAACCATCCACAAACAAGACTTCTTCTGACTTAATCTTTCCATCAATAATTTTAACTGAACCTTTGCCAACTATCTTAGCTCCATCGTTATTTCCAAACTTTACTGAACCACCTTCATATCTCTGTAACTTCTCAAATTTTTGTTTGTTACCTGTCATATGACTGGAGCATCCACTATCAAGTATCCATGGCACATATTTATTCTGTGCTTTAAATGTTGTTTGAACAATTAAGGATTCCTTTTCTTCCTTAAGTTGTTCCTTTTCTTTCCACTCCGTCTTGGTAGTGGTTTTGGGTTCTTGTTTTGCTTTTCCCTTATCAGCAGCTTGTGCATGTTTTACAGGAAGTTTTCTATTTTGTCTCATCCTGTTTGGTTGAACTTTTCTTCCCTGAAACTGATTTGATGAAAATGTGCTTCTACAGTTTCTTGCAATGTGCCCAAAATTGTGACAGTTATAACATTCTACTGTATAATTCATCAGAGGAGAAAAAGCATTTCTACTGGTGAAATTCCTTGGTCTAACATTATATTTGCGATCTGAGATTTTATGTCCATAGCCATTGCATTTAAAACAGAAACCGAGAGAAGGGATAATTGAACCTGGGAGATGGTCTTTGCCATGTTGCCGTAGGAGCCATAGGTCTTCTTCTTCTTTGATGTGTGACATTGGTGAATCCATCATTGTCAGTTCTCCTTTCGAGCCTGGCATTATTGCTTTCTTTTGCATGAGGCATTTTGCCTTGATCAACCTGTTTCTTATCTTCATTCTTTGTGGATTCTACATTTTTGGCCTTTGATCCACTTGATGATTCTCCTTCGATGAAACCCAGACCAAACTTGATGCCTGCAGGTCTTTGGTCATTTATGATCTTATCCAGCTTCATAGAACTTTCTTCATGTTTGTGATAACAACTAATTTTCTTGTTCATCTCTTCTAGCTGCATTCTCAAACCAACAGTCTCTTCTTCTAGCTTGCTGCAATAGTCTATTCTCATGGTTATTTGTACTTCGAGATCTTCAAAGATTTTCTTGGATTCTTCTATCTATACTTTCAAACTGGTTATGATTTCATTTGCATCCGCAAGCTTTTTTGAAAGTTTCTTATTCTTTTTCTTTTCTATCTCCCACTCTTCAAGTGCAGAGATCAACTCACCTTCTAGATCTACTTCAGCCTCAGGGTTTTCACCACATACTTCAGAGATCACTCCTTCTTCCTTTTCTGATTTTGCTTCTTCAAATGCCATGAAAAGAGCTTCACCTCCTGCCATTGTGTTACTTCCAAGATCACCCTAGCCGATTAAGCTTGTATAGGAACTTGGCTCTGATACCAATTGTTAGTCTTACAATGACACTGAGAGGGGGGTGAATCAGTGTAGCTCTTTTAATCTTGAATTTACAGCTCTTAAAATAGAAGCAATTAAAACTTATAACAAGATACAACAAGAATAACAGAAGAGCATCACACAACACAAGATTTAACGAGGTTCACCAATGTGGCTACTCCTCAAGAATGACTGCTTGGACTACCATCCAAATCCAGCCTTTGCAAAGCAACAACTTTACAATCACTTTACCAACACCCACTGGAAGGAGCACCAACCCCTTATTTATCTGTACCAATAGAAAGGAGCACCAACCCCTGATTTACCAGCACCTACTGGAAGGAGCACCAACCCCTGATGCCAAGCTGCAACCTAGACTTGAATTATGAATCTAGAAGATTAACAGAAAGATACCTCCACTTTTACAAGATCCCGACAAGTCTGCTTCACCTTAGCGATCTCTGCGCACTCTGCTCTCTCTACGAAATTACTTCGCACAATCTGCTACATCACAGTTGAACGATCGTCTTCTCCCTTTTGCACACTCTGCTTCCTTTGCGAATTTTGCACTTAGCATGATTCGATACGACTTGCACTCTACACTCTACGACCGAACTTTACACCCTTCGACACTCACACTTCAACACGCATTCGATGATATCTTCAACACCACTCAATTCTCCAAACAGCCCTCCTTTTATAACAATATTTTCATGAAGAAAAACCTTAATCTTAGTCAGCTGTAAACCCTACTCTTAGTCGGTTGCAAACCCTAGACTTCATTGGCTACAAACCCTAATCTTCGTCGGCTTACATCGGTCTTCGTCGGCTTCAACTGCCCCTGTAACTCTTCTGTTGTTGTTGCCACGAAAACACATGTCGCGATATCGCGACACTTTCGCCTCCATACACTTACTCTTAGCTTTGGCCCACGAGAATACATGTCGCGATATCGCGACACTTTTTCCTTCGTACGCTTTCTCTTAGCTTTGACCAGTGAAAATACATGTCGCGATATCGCGACACTATTTTCTCTCTCCTCTTTCTCTTTGCTTTGGCCCGCGAAAATACATGTCGCGATATCGCGACACTATTTTCTCTCTCCTCTTTCTCTTTGCTTTGGCCCGCGAAAATACATGTCGCGATATCGCGACACTATTTTCTCTCTCCTCTTTCTCTTTGCTTTGGCCCACGAAAATACATGTCACGAAATCGCGACACTTTTTCTCTCTCTTCCTGCGCTTTCGAGTCGCGAAAATGCGACATGTCGCGATATCGCGACACTTTTTCTCCTTAGCGCTTTCTCTTGCCTTCGGGTCGCGAAAACCCGACATGTCGCGATATCGCGACACTTTTTCTCCTTAGCGCTTTTTCTTGCCTTCGGGTCATGAAAACCCGACATGTCGCGATATCGCGACACTTTTTCTCCTTAGCGCTTTTTCTTGCCTTCGGGTCGCGAAAACCCGACATGTCACGATATCGCGACACTTTTTCTCCTTAGCACTTTTTCTTGCCTTCGGGTTGCGAAAAACATGTCGCGAAATCGTGACACTTTTTCTTTCGGACTCTCTCTCCTACAATATGTCGTGAAATCATGACACTTTTTTGTCCGTACAATCTCTCTTGCAATATGTCATGAAATCGTGACACTTTTTCGTCCGTACGACCTTCCTTGCAATATGTCACGAAATCGCGACACTTTTTCATCCGTACAACCTTCCTTGCAATATGTCACGAAATCGTGACACTTTTTCGTCTGTACGACCTTCCTTGCAATATGTCGCGAAATCGCGACACTTTTTCGACCATTCAACCTTCCTTGCAATATGTCGCAAAATCACGACACTTTTTTGTCTTGCCTTTTTCTCTTCCAACATGTCGCGAAATCGTGACAGTTTTCCTTGCTTGCACTTTCTCTTCGAACATGTCGCGAAATCGTGACAGTTTTTCTTTCTTCTCAACATGTCGCGATATCGTGACAGTTTTCTTTCTTCTTCTCTCTCTTCCAACATGTCACGAAATCATGACAGTTTTTCTTTCTTCTCAACATGTCGCGATATCGCGACAGTTTTTCTTTCTTCTTCTCTCTCTTCCAACATGTCGCGAAATCGTGACAGTTTTTCTTTCTTCTCAACATGTCGCGATATCGCGACAGTTTTTCTTTCTTTTTCTCTCTCTTCCAACATGTCGCGAAATCGTGACAGTTTTTCTTGCCTGCTGAATATGTCGCGATATCGCGACACTTTTCTTACTTGTCTTTTTCTTTGATCTTTTGCAAGTGGTCCACTTCGGTCTTCTTGGAAACTCACTGTCCATACTCCGAATAACCTTTGAACTCTTGTCTTCTGCATCTGAATAGCTTTTGAACTTCCTGTCCACTGAAACACCAGATCTATCTGACTGTGTTGACAACAATGACAATACTGTTGCTGCACCTTGCTCAACAGCCTTGTGAGCTGATTTGGACAGGTTCTAGTGAGGACTTGTGAGCTAATTTAGACAGGTTCTAGTGAGGACTTGTGAGCTGATTTGAATAGGTTCTAGTGAGGACTTGTGAGCTAATTTGGATAAGTTCTAGGGAGGACTTGTGAGCTGATTTGGAAAGGTCCTAGCAGAGGACTTGAGGACAAAGTTGAAGTGGTTCTTTGAGAAGAACCTGAGGACAATTTTGATAAGTCTTTGAGAAGGCTTGTGTGCAGTAGAGATTGATTTGTTCAAGCTTTATGAGTTGAGCTTGGGATAGATTTGACAGAGTGAGGAAGACTTGTGCTGGATCGACTGACTGTGTTTAGTACAGGTTGATGAGTTGTTGTGGAGGTGATCAGTGAGGACAGAGGTCTCTTAAGGCTGAGCATGGAGGACAAGAGGTCTTCTATGAAAAGGAGTTCCACATGCTAGCGAAATAAGAGGCAGGTGATCTTCTGAAGTATCATTTCCAGAGCTGAGGGGAAGGATTCTCCTTTGGGCAAGAGGCTCATAAATTCATGAGGAGGGGAAGGATTCTCCTTTGGGTAGGAGGCTCATAAATTTTTGAGGAGGGGAAGGATTCTCCTTTGGGCAGGAGGCTCATAAATTTGTGAGGAGGGGAAGGATTCTCCTTTGGGCAGAGGCTCATAAATACTTGAGTAGGGGAAGGTTTCTCATTTTGGCTGAGGCTCATAAACATTGTAATTGGGAAGGATTCCCAAAGAACTTTGAGAAATATTTTTAGATAAAAGTTTTGTGGATGTAGCCCATGTTGGGTGAACCACGTTAAAATTGGTGTCTCATTGTGTCTTGCTTTATACATTGCTTTGATATTGCTATTGGTTCATTGCTTTGCGAAGTTGAAGTTAAATAGAGAAAGTAAAAGAGGTCTTATACTATTCACCCCCCCTCTCAGTATAAGCTTGTGTTCTTCAATTAGTATCAGAGCGGGTTCCTTCAAAAAGTTTAACAGCTTGAAGGAAAATATTGTAAAGAACACAATGGAATCTACAAGTGGTAATGCAGCACCTATTTTTGATGGGGTAGATTTTGGGCTTTGGAGTGCTAGGATGAAGGTTCATCTTATGGCTCTTGGAAATGAAGTTTGAAAAGTGATTGAGGATGAGTATACCATTCCTGAGCATGGTCCTTCTATTAAGGAAGAGAGGCTCCTACATCATAGCAATTCAAAGGCAATGAATGCAATCCTAAAGGGTTTATAGAAGGCGGATCTTACCAAGGTGATTCACTGCAAGATAGCTAGTGAAATGTGAAAACAGTTGAAGGTGGTTCATACAGGTGATGCAAATGTTCGAAAGGCCAAGTTGAGACACTTCAAAGGTATGTTTGAACAACTCAAGATGAATTATGAAGAAAATATTAGTGACTATATGCTTCGTATGGATGAGATTGTTAACTCTATGAAGGAACTAGGTCTTGAGCTTGCTGAAAATGATATTTGTGATAAGATTTTGAGGTCTCTTCCAAATAGATTTAGTGAAAATATTTTTTCTATTGAGGAAGATAAGGATTTGGATAAGTTGAAAAAGGATGAGCTTCATAGTATACTTGCAGCATTTGAGTTGAGAACTCAAGTGAAGGTTGATGTTAAGAAAGAGGCAGCTTTCAAGGCTACCAAGAAATCCAAGGGTAAAGAGCTTCAAGATAGTGATGAGTCTTCTAGTGATGAAGAGGCATATTATAGCAAGAAGGGCAAGTTCTCAAGAAAGCACAAAGGTATGAAATATGTCAAGTGTTTCAATTGTGGAAAGTTTGGTCATTATGCTACTAACTATACTACTTCCAAGGATGAAAGTGATGAATATAAACAGGATTATAAGAGCAAGGATTATGAAAGGCACAGGTATCAAAGGAAGAATAAATATGAGCAAAGCAATCAAGGAAAGAGGTACTCTCACAAACACAAGAAAATTTTCTACATAGACAAGGCAAGTAAGTGTTCTAGTAGTGAAAGTGAAAGTTCTTCAAGTGATGTTGGAAATGAGATGTTGTTCCTAACAAAAAAAGAAGAAGAAAAGAAACATAGATTTGTCCTTATGAAATGTTTTAGATGTGGAAATTTTGGACATCTTGAGGATGATTGCACAAATTATGGATTGATTTCTAGTTATACTATGTATGAGGATGCTTCGAAAAATTGTAAGGAAGATCTTTGTATGGCTTTAGAAAAGGGTAGCACCTCTAGTGATAAGAAATCTGAAAAATTCATTGATGTTTCAAAAGGCAAACAAATAGAGGAAGTTATAGAGGATGGTGAAGTAGATCTTGAAGTTGAACTTGTTAGTGCTATTAGTGCTTTGAAAAATGAAAGAAATAAGAATGCTATAATCAATGATAAATTGGATGAATGTTGTATTGAGAGAGATGAGCTTATAGAAAGTCTTGAATTCTCCATAGCTAAGACACAAAAACTTAAGGATAAGTTAGAGTCTAAGGTTCTTGAGTGTAGAGAGTTGGAACAGAAAGTGGCTTTCTTAAAATAGGAAACTAAAGAGTATAATGAGAAGCTTTACAGGTTTGAAGATAGCACCAAAAAGGTAAAGTCAATCATCAAAGATCAAAGAAGGACAATAGATAAAACAGGTCTTGGTTTTGGTAAGAAACACATGGAATAGGTTGGCGACTCTGCTAGGGAATCTAGTAAGATATTTCAAAAGGAAGAGAGTTATGATGAGGAAAGTACTTCAAAAAAAGAGTCCTTGAGTGATAGATGCACAGAATCAAAAAATAGGAATCAAAAAAAGGGGAGAAAGTTTACAGGACCTAAGAGGTCAAATCAAGGAAAGTTTAATGGTAGATGTTTTGCTTGTCACAAGTTTGGTCACATGGCTTCACATTGCATGACTCAAGTGAGGAAGGTAAATGACAGATTCAGAGGTGGTAATTTATTTCAAGGGTATTGCTACTATTGTAAACAATTTGGGCATAAGGCTATTTATTGTAAGGCTAATAACAGGAACAGGGTTGGTCAGAACATATGGAGTCAAAGATCAGGTATGCCTCAAAGAAATAACATTGTTAGTTGTTATAAGTGCAACAATGAAGGTCACAGCTAGACAATGTAGAGCTGAAATTCTAAGGTACAGGAACAGGAACATGGGTATGAACAGGCACACGAACCAAGACATGGATAAGAACATGAATGATAACAAGAATAGCAACAATGACATGAACAGGAACATGAATATGGACAAGGAGAACAAGAGAAGACATGGTAAGGCAGCTATAGACACTGATGAAGATCAGTGCCTAATGGGAGTTTTACTCCCACCCCAGAATTAATAACCTCAACAGGAGGTCGGGAGGGACTAAGCTAAGAGGCTCATTCTTAGTCCCAAGCCCCAAAGGTGACCCTTTTCCATTGATGACAAAGGGGGAGAGATATGATTAAGGGGGAGAGCCTCAAGTCAGGGGGAGCTGATTTCTATACAACAGTTTTGAGTTTCAGTTTTGTTGAGAAGCATGGTTTGCCATTAATGACAAAGGGGGAGATTGTTGGAAATTTTGGGTTTGAGATCCTAGCTTCTTGTCTATGAGTTGTCATTGATGTCAAAATGAACTGGCATTAATGTCAAGAGGATTTATTGGCTTCAAAGGTTGAAGATTCCAAAGAATATTTTCTAGAATATTTCGGAGAGATTCCATGTGGCAGATGAAAAGGTTTTTATCAAAACCATGGCAGGTTTAAGCGTTTTTATTAAAACCAGGTGGATGCATTAAGGGTTTTTCTCAAAACCACTCTCAGCTTAATGCAAAGGCTGGAAACACTTATTAATTAAATAACTTAATTAATAAAACCTTTTTAATGTTTTTAAATTAATTATTCATTTGATGTAGTGATTAAATTATTTTAATAATTTAATGGGTTCTCCACCTAAGGTCTAAGGTCTAAAAGACCTTTGATTATTTTTTAAATAATCAAAAGGGTTTCATAAACCCTAAAGTTGTTTTGAAGGTGCCAAAATAATATTAATTCAAAAAGTTTGAATTATCCTCCCGTCGACGTCGTGCATAGCATGGAAGTTTGGCTATATAAGCCATAACCTATAGTCCAAAGCAATGGTGTGAAAGAAATTCGAATTGCTCAAAATTTGGGAAGTAAAAGCTACGGTTATCGTTGGTTTGCCACGTTTATCCGCCGCCAAAGGGTTAAGGAGAAGGAGACTCTTGCTAGCCTTCAAGCTAGCATCATTGGCCTAGTGGCAACGACTATTCTGCGAAGGCGCTTGAAGGGAGGTCAAGTGTTCGACTCCCACCGTGGAGTGTGAGAAGAGTTTTTGCACTCCAATTTTTTTTCGGAGGCACTGTTGACCCGTGATTTTTGGAAGCATTTTTTTGGTAAGTTTTTTTAAATAAAATCTGCATTTTTTTAAATAAGAAGTGGTTGGGCAGATTTATTTAAAATTATTTTTAAGGTTAAATGCTTCTTTGGAGATATAAGGTTAATAGTGTGTGGTTGAGATTTTTGGCTTGATTGTTGAGTGAGATTTGCTTAGAAGCTATTATTCCTTGAGCATGGTTTAATTAATTTGGAGAAATAAGGTGTAAAAGGATATATTGTTTGTATGCTTTATATCTTTTGGTAGTTGACTTCTAAGGATTGGAGTCATAAGGTGTTTTATGGAATAAATATTTTTGTGGCTACTTTTATGATCTAACCCTAACTTGGTGGCAAAGTTGAGGGTGGTGTTGGTAACAGGTTGAAGAACTATTATCTTCTTCCTCAAAAAAAGGTATGGGCAACTTCTTCCATGTATATTGTTGATGGTGTATTTTCTGAAATTGAGTTTGGAGTGAAAAAATTTTCTACTAGGTATTCTTGTTGGTGTAAATCCTATTTTCTGGATATTGAAGATTGTTTATGCATTAAAATCATTGATGAGTTTTTGGGTGAATGCATAATTCTGGTTGTGGAAGAGGAAGCATTTTGCACTAGGGTTTATGTTAGTAAGTCTTGTTACTTGCATTGAGTTGGTGAAACCCTTAGTTGGTTGTTTTGAGATTGATGGTTGAGTTGCTTCCATAGAGGTTGTTTTGATCAAGTTAATGCTTTACTTGATACATGATTTGGGCTTACTCCATTGAGATTGATTTGAGCAAGTTATTATTTGCATTGGTGATTTATGTTGGTGGTTGTTTTGTTCAAATATCTTTGGAGGGAAAAGGATGTCTACTAGTTTCCTTTTCATGTAGTGATTGGTTGAATGCTTCAAGGTTAATGTTGAGTTGAAAGATGTTGGTTAAACCTTGTCTATAAGCATTGTTGTTAAAGCCCTAATTGGTAGTGAAAAGATATTGGTTGTGGAAAGAACATGAGTATCATTGTTATATGATATATTGCATGGTTGGCAATTGTTGGGTTGTGTTTCATGTTCTTGAGAAAATCATACTACATCTATCTTATTCTTTTGAGATTGATATTGAGTTGAGATTGAGATTGGGAGTTAAGTATAGAACATATTGAGTCTCTAACAATTCTCTTTATGTTTCTATGAGATTTGAGATTGAGATTGGGAGTTAAATATAGAACATATTGAGTCTCTAACAATTATCTTTATGCTTCTATGAGGTTGATGAATCACATTGGGTCTCTAACAATTCTCTTTGTGGGTTCATGCTAAGCAAGTTTTTCTTGATGAACTTGTGAGCTGATTTGGACAGGTTCTAGTGAAGACTTGTGAGCTGATTTGGACAGGTTCTAGTGATGACTTGTGAGCTGATTTGGACAGGTTCTAGTGAAGGCTTGTGAGCTTATTTGGATAGGTTCTAGTGAGGACTCGTGAGCTGATTTGGACAGGTTCTAGTGAGGACTTGTGAGCTGATTTGGACAGGTTCTAGTGAGGACTTGTGAGCTGATTTGGACAAGTTCTAGGGAGGACTTGTGAGCTGATTTGGACAGGTCCTAGCAGAGGACTTGAGGACAGAGTTGAAGCGGTTCTTTGAGAAGAACCTGAGGACATTTTGGACAAGTCTTTGAGAAGGCTTGTGTGCAGCAAAGATTGATTTGTTCAAGCTTTATGAGTTGAGCTTGAGACAGATCTGATAGAGTGAGGTAGACTTGTGCTGGACCGACTGACTATGTTTAGTACAGTTTGATGAGTTGTTGTGGAGGTGATCAGTGAGGACAGAGGTCTCTTGAGGCTGAGCATTAAGGACAGGAGGTCTTTTGTGGAAAGGAGTTCCACATGCTAGTGGAATAAGAGGCAGGTGATCTTTTGAAGTATCATTTCTAGAGCTAAGGGGAAGGATTCTCCTTTGGGTAGGAGGCTCATAAATTTGTACTGAGGGAAAGGATTCTCCTTTGGGTAGGAGGCTCATAAATTCATGACGAGGGGAAGGATTCTCCTTTGGGCAGGAGGCTCATAAATTTGTGAGGAGGGGAAGGATTCTCCTTTGGGTAGAGGCTCATAAATACTTAAGTAGGGGAAGGTTTCTCCTTTGGGCTAAGGCTCATAAACATTGTAATTGGGAAGGATTCCCAAATAACTTTGAGAAAGCTTTTTAGAGAAAAATTTTGTGGATGTAGCCCATGTTGGGTGAACCACGTTAAAATTGGTGTCTCATTGTGTGTTGCTTTATGCATTGCTTTGATATTGCTATTGGTTCATTGCTTTGCGAAGTTGAAGTTAAATAGAGAAAGTAAAAATAGGTCTTATACTGTTCACCCCCCTCTCAGTATAAGCTTGTGTTCTTCATTTGCAAGTCATCAAGTTGGGGGTAAGTCTATCCCCCGAAGAGCGAGATGATTACATTGCCCTTCTCAAAGAGAAGAAGGAGGTTTTTGCATGGACCTACAAAGACATGTCGGGGTTATACCCATAGCTAGTCATGCATAATTTAAGGCTTGATCCGACAGTCAAGCCAGTCAAGCAAAAGCTACGTAAGATGCACCCAACAGTGGCCTTAATAGTTAAATATGAGCTACAAAAGTTGTTGGATGCACAGTTTATCATCTACGTAGATTACCCACCATGGTTGTCCAACATGGTACCCATAAAAAAACCTAATGGGAGGATTCACATATGCACCAATTTTTGAGATCTAAATAAAGTGAGCCCCAAGGACGATTTCCCCTTGCCTAGCATCGACGCATTGGTAGATGCTACAATAGGACATGAAATGCTTTCCCTCATGGATGGTTTATCAGGATACAACCAGGTTCATATCAATCTTGACGATCAACTAAAAATGGCATTCACGACGCCTTGGAGAACATTTTGTTATAAGGTCATGCCATTTGGTCTTAAAAATGTTGGTGCCACTTACCAATGCGTTATGACATACATATTCCATGATCACATGCATAAAACTTTGGAATACTATATGGATGTTTTGTTGGCCAAATCTCTATTGCGCCAAAATCATCTCGATGACTTATGCAAGATCCTTGATTGCCTCATCGAACATAAGGTTAGACTAAACCCTAAGAAGTGCGTATTCGGTGTCACATCTAAAAAACTCTTGGGTTTCATAGTCTCAAAATGAAGCATCGAGGTAGATCCAAACAAATTCAAGGCAATCATTGAGATGCTTCCCCCAACCACCATCAGGCAGCTAAGAAGCTTGCAGGGAAAGGTTGCATTAATCAAGTGCTTCGTAGTGCAGTTATCTGACAAGTGTCGACCCATGAATAAATTATTACATAAGGGGGTAGCATTTCATTGGGATGACGAGTTCCAGTCAGCCTTCGATGACATCAAATGGTTCTTGGCTTCGGCACCAGTATTGGCACCACCTAGACCAGGAGTGTCGTTCTACTTATACATCTTAGATACTGAGGTGGCATTGGGCACCATGCTGGCCCAAAAAAATGAATTACATAAAGAACAAGCTAATTACTATATTAGCCGCACCCTGGACAGTTATGAACTTAACTATGCATACATTGAGAAGTTATGCTTGGTAGTGGTATTTGCCACAAAAAAGCTATGCCATTACATGCTAAGCAATACAATGTATGTTGTGTCTAAGGAGAATCCATTATGGTACATGATGAGTCATACTTATCATAGTAGTCGCACGGCAAAATGGATCATGTTGTTGATGGAATTTGACATCGAATTCATTCAACAAAAGTCCATCAAAGGTCAAGTCATCATCGATCAACTAGCAGAGGCTCCTCTCGAAGACAATCAGCCTCTGACCATAGAGATACCCGATGATGGGGTCTTCCATGTCTCAGAATCGCCAGATTCTGAAGAGCCTGAGTCACAGGTCGACATAACCTTATTCTTTGATGGTTCTAAATGTGAGCAAGGGGGTGGCACAAGAATCATATTTTTCACATCGCAAGGGGCTCCAATGCCTTTATCATTCAAACTTGATTTCTTGTGCACCAATAACAATGCTGAATACGAAGCCTTGCTCATAGGTCTTTAGACAACCATCACCATGAACATCAAATGCTTGAATATCTTTGGTGATTCCTTGTTAATTGTCAACCACGTGAAAGGGGTATTCCAATGCAAATTCCTAGTTCCGCAGGCCTACAAAGCCCTTATGGAAAAATTCTTGGCAAAGCTTGAATGGTACGACATCGAGGCACTCCCTCGATCATCAAATAATTTTGTAGATACTATGGCCTCCTTGGGGTCACTAATCCCGTAAGACCCTTATGGTGAAATGACAACCATTCAAGTCAAAAAATTATCGCAATCCACGATGGAGCATGCAAGCTCTGACATAACGCTAGGAATCCACCTGATCCATATTGAACCATCTCAGGATAGGTTCTATCGAATCCATGATAGTATGAATCACACCAACTGGGGGTCTTTGTTCTCTCCAACCCCTATTAATAGCAACACAATGCTATTTCTACAAGTTCTTTCCTGCTCAGCTTTTGCTATGGACAAAATTCAAGAGGGATCAGTTGTTCATACCATTGAGGTTTTTGATCAGCAGGATTGGTACACACCCATAAGAGACTGTCTCAAGTTAGGTAGCCTCCCACTTGGATTTTTGCATGCCATGAAAAGATCACTCAAACAGAAAACGACAAAGCATGTCTTGCTAGGAGACATTTTGTACCGTCGGATCTATGAAGGGATCCTCCTCCGTTGCTTGGACCAATAGGAGTCTGCTTGGGCGATCACCCAAGCCCACGATGGTACGTGTGATGGCCACTTCAGTGGTATGGCCATCGCAAAGTGCATTCTTTGCATGGGCTATTGTTGGCCATCTTTAGAGCGAGATTGTTGTGCATATGTGTGGAAGTGCGTGAAGTGTCAACACCATGCCAACTTGACACACGTACCTTCTCAGGCCTTGCAACTGATCCAATCGGCTTGGCCATTTTTGTAGTGGGGCCTGGATCTCATCGAAAAGATCTCCCCTGTGTCGTTAGGTTGTCACACGTTCATCATAACGGCCACAAAGTGCTTCACCAAGTGGGTGGAAGAAATTCCACTTACCTCTACAACTGGGCCCTGCATTGTGCAGTTTATTTTACATAACATCATGTCATTTTGGTATTCCATCCAAGATCATCTCGAATAATGGGATGTCATTTAAGAACAAATATGTGCATGCTTTGATAACAAAGTAAAAAATTCAGCACATTTTTTCAACACCCTATTATCCGCAAGCAAATGGGCAAGCAGAGGTGTCAAACAAAATGCTAGTTGCCATCCTTAAAAAGATATTCACAGATAATCATAAGGATTGGCACATACAAATACCACTTGCCCTATGGGCTTATCACACTAGAATTTAGACACCCACTGGGGCAACTCCATTTTTGTTAGTGTATGGCTCCGAGGCCATCATGCCTCTCGAGTTGGAAATACCCTCCCTACGCATATCAATGCAAGAGTTCATCGATGATGACACTGCATGGCAGGCCCAGTTAGACTAGCTTACGTTGCTCAATGAACGATGCATCAATGCTCTTGAGCATTTACGTATCTATCAAGAGTGACTTAAGCAAGCATATAACATGAAATTTCACTTGAGGGACTTTCAAGTTGATGACCTGGTCTTAAAAGAGAACCAACAAAATTCTAACTTGCCGCCCCATTTAAGGGACAAGTTCACGGTAAATTGGTTAGGTCCTTATGTAATCGACAGTAAAATAGGACCCAAAACATACCAGCTCGCCTCTCTTGAAGGAATCAAGGAACTAGAACCCTTGAACATCAGTCATTTGAGGCCATTCCACATTTAGGGAGCCATAGCCCACCCCAAAAGCTCCAAGGATTCCAACAATCACTTGGTCAACCTAAAAAGCTCCAAGGATTCCAGTAATCGCTTGGTCAACCCCAAAACACCCCAAAGGTATCCCTAATCCCTTTGGTCAAACCAAAAGCTCCAAGGATTCTAGAAATTGCTTGGTCAACCTAAAAAGCTCCAAGGATTCCAGTAATTGCTTGGTCAACCCCAAAATTCCCCAAAGGTATCCCTAATCCCTTTGGTCAAACAAAAAGCTCCAATGATTCTAGCAATCGCTTGGTCAACCTAAAAAGCTCCAAGGATAACAGCTATCACTTGGTCAACCCCAAAAATGCCCCAAAAGTATCCCTAATCCCTTTGGTCAAACCAAAAGCCCCAAAGATTCCAGCAATCACTTGGTCATCCCCAAAAATGCCCCAAATGTATCCATCATCCCTTTGGTCAAACCAAAAGCTTCAAGGGTTCCCACAATCGCTTGGTCAACCTAAAATGCCCTAAAGGTATCCATAAACTCTTTGGTCAAACCAAAAAATCCAAGGGTTCCCACAATCTCTTGGTCAAAAACAAATATTCAAAAATAAACAAAAAAACAACATATAATAAAAAATAACATAAAAATTGCATCTCACTTGCATGCATATTCTTAACAATCAAAACACAAAAATGAAATGAAAACTGCATTAGGCATCGCATACATACATTGCATATTTGCTGGTCATACATGTCAAAAGCACCATAGACTGTAATTACTCAACAATTCCATCATTTTTCCAAATTCAGACCATTTTGTCAAAAGATCCATAAAAAATAAAGCCCTTTGCATTTTCACCATATCATAGTCAGTTGTCTGCTAATGTCTTTAGGGTTTTTCATTATTCAGCTATCTTTAGACTTCTAGTCAAACGTTGTATAAAGTCAGACCGATTTTACAAGGTAGAATTTTACATGGATCACGCCTTGTTACATAACATCCCAAAACAAGATTAAAACACATAAAAATTCCCAAGTTGTGTGAATGCAAGACAAAACCTACAAAGCAGTCTAGGGTACTGTTGACAATTTTGTCACATTGCAAAAGGGGTAGAAAAATAAATCAAATTTTGTACAGTGTTTTTGTAAAGTATTTCTTTGTTGTTTTTTATTTGCAAAGTTGTCATAATTTTGGCTTTCCCTGCCACCCCCTTGTACATAAAATGAAAAAGAAAGAGCTTCGCTATCGAACAAGCTAGAGAAAAGAGCTTCGCCGAAAGAAAATGAGAAGAGCTTCACACCCGAGGCATTTCCAGCACTACTTTGGGTAGAAATTTTGTGAAGTAGTGTTGCCGAAGAAGAATAACGACGTAAGTGATTAAAAGAACTTCGGGCCCGAAACGCTCCGAACCATTACTTTGGGTGAAAGTTGTGCAAAGCGACATTCAAAATAACAATTTCACCAAAGAAGGAAAGTCTAGACCGCGGTCCAAATTGGCTAAAGCAAGAAAACTACTTCGGGCCCGAAGCATTTCCAGAAGCTACTTCGGGCAAGATTTTTGCGAAGCGGTGTAGCCGAAGTAAAATACAAATGAAGAAGAATGAAACTACTTCACCCCTGAAGCTATTCAAAAAGTTACTTTGGGTAAAATTTTTGTGAAGCAGGATCTGAAGGAGCGCAGTACTGAAAACACTTCACCAAAAAGCTGCCAAAGCATCCACTTCGAGCCCTACATCAGCGAACCATTTCTACTTCGTCAAAAATCATTGCGAAGCATCTACTTCAGCAAACTTTCGTGTGAAGTACTTTCACCCGAAGTAGAATATGCATTTTGAATGCAAGGAGGCACTTCAACCGAAATATTCCCAAACCGCAGTTTTGAAGAAGGTTCGCGGTGAAGCATTTTTTAACTCACCAACGAAGTATATACTTCGGGTAGAAGGCATAGCCGAAGTAGTTTTGGCATATTTTCCAATGAAGCAATTATAAAGAGCCCATTTTGTGAAGGAGATATGCTTCGGCCTCCATCACCCTCGAAGTTGTCTTGCGAAGCTTCATCATGCGAAGTACAAATCAAGGAGAATCTTCTTCAGCACACGTCTGTTGCAAAGCAAAGTTGAAAATTAGTGAAGCACTTCAAAGGCACATGCTCCAAGCCAGGTATCTTCCCGAGGCGATCAAGTGCCTCATAAAAATACTTTTTCATGCCCAATAAGCCCACTATTCATTTTTAGCAATCAAAAATGAAGTATCAATTCATGATGAAGAAACCGACGAGCATGGCGGCCACTCGAGCACCGCACCCGGGGACCAAGGACATCCAGGTGGCTCATTAATGCATCTTTCCATGGCTGACCTGGTCGTAGATGCTAGTTCTGGTAACAAAATTGAGAGCTCAGTCACGAGAGATGTGAGAGCCGACTTCTCAGCTTTCGAGGATGTACATTTTGTGTAATTATGGCTCAAAGGGCCGGGTCTTCTATAAAAACCCAAGCATTGTAATGAAAAAAGGGGGGTGGAACTATCTGCTAGATATTTGTTGTAACTTGATGTCCTACGATTAATACTAAAGAGCTTTGGGCTCAATTTCTCTCTTTTATGCTGCCTTCTGTGCTTGATTCTTTTGTCTTTCTTCATTCATATACTGAGACTCTGAACCCTGAATCTGGTGTGTGATTGGGGATTGTACCCTGAAACTCACCTGAAGGATACATAGGAGAGGAAAAATGCTATATTGGTTTTCTTTTATGCTGGTTTCTGTTACATTCACTTGTCCTAATCATCTTTACTCTAAACCCTAAATTTTAATGAAAGGGAGAAGGAGAATCCCTATGAGCTCACCCAGAGGATACATAGGAAGGTTAATGTGGTGTTTCTTTCATTTATTCTTGGTGTTCCTTATTGCTATTCAAGTTATTAGTTAGTGATCATGCTTCCTATTCTCTCCCACCTTAAATCATTGATCTCTCTTCCCTTACCCCTTTTTTATTTCTTTCTCTAACCCTAAATCCTTTTATCTCTTTCCTGCACCCTTATCTCAAAACACCAAAGTAGATTAGCATAGGAGCAGGCCTTTCTCTGGATATTGGCATGAGGGGCATCTCTTCCCTTCGGCATTTCAATGTTGGTCCAGGTCTAGGGCGCATACACTTACCTAGATCCTTTCCTAGCCAGATTTGGTGACCAACAGTTTTGGCACGCCCGGTGGTACCAAGGTCCTATATTTTAAGCACAAATCTCAAACCCGTCTTCATCGGGGCCAATAGTTCTAACCAATTCCTGGTGTGACTTGGTCAGTCTCACCTGACTAGTGGTAGTGAGAACCAATGCTCTCATTGTCAAAAGAATCTTAGCATCTGGTGACTCTGTTTACCCGAGAATATTTAAGTTGAAAATACCAGTACCGAAGTTTGTGTCTTCATGCAAACAAGATGGAGAGTTAAGGATAGAGGAGAGGAAACTGAATTCTTTGAGCTATATATTGATGCCTTTTGGGAGAGATCAAGGTTGGTCACCTCCAAATCACTGTTATGTGGAACATCCTTGCAAGAGGCTACTGTTGACAAACAAGACCTGACTTTTGATAGCACAACATCTAGTTTTCCTCCCAATCCTCCCAACTCATCGAAGCATCCTAGTGCCTCCATTCCTATTAGTCGTCCTATTAGCAATCAAGGAGGAGCTTCGAGAATTCCTATTTCTCAAAATCTGGGAGCAATTATGGCACAGCAACAACAACAACAACAGCAAATGCAACAGCAACCGCCGCCTAGGTGGTTTTCGACATGGGATTCTTTGTCACCACTAAATCTAGCAGGACAAGGGCAAGTGTTGCCCGTTGCTGTAAAGAAAATCCTAATGTTCGATGGAACTGGGAAGACTACTCTGGAGCACATCCAAGACATAATATCTTTGGAAGTAATCCATGAAATCGTAGAGGAGCAAGTTATGGTAAAGCTTCTGGTTCTTTCCCTTAGAGGAAAACTCCTCTACTGGTATAGATATTTACCACCTAGTACTATTATGGGGTGGGACCAGTTAGCCCGATAGTTGATGGGGAACTTCAATGAGTCCTTCGATCCTACCTCTCTCCTACATCAGTTCACCTCAATCCAGAGACATCCACAAGAAGAGATCATAGACTTCAATGTTAGGTTCGCTCAAACCTGGCAGAGAGTACCAGTTGGACTTTGGCCAAGCGACGAAGCTATAGCATACTATTTCCATCGGGCTCTCAAACCTGATATTAGTATCATGGTAAGATATTCTAACATCAATACTTTTCCCAAATTATATGGGTTAGCCAAGAAGGCAAAAATGGATTTGATAGTTGTGGGTAAGCTTCCCCAAAGAATGTTGATGCCCATACTTCCTAAATTCCCTCAATCCCAGTATGCGAGTGCAGCATCTTTGTAGATCTCTACAACCCCTGCACTCTCGATCTCATCTTGGAATATGAACCCTATTATGTCTCAAATTATCACTCCACAAATTCATTTTCCCACATTTGGCATTCCCTATACTACCAGCTCCATTTCAACCCCCTGCCCTGCCCCCAATACCGATGATGGCTTCATTGCCACTCGTTTCAAAAGTCGATGATATGCAAGCTAAAATCCTGCAAGAGATGCAGTCTCTGAACTCCACAGTACAGACGTTGTCCAACAACATGAACATTGTGAAGAAGAAGCAATCACAACAAGAATTTCTACCAAGAAGGTCTTATCCTACACCTGCACTTACTAAAGAACAAGCAGTCCAGCAAGGGAAGGCTTCGACAAGAAACGTTGTGATTGATGACGCTCCAAGCACTTCTGATTACGTATATTGGTGCTCTACGTGCAATGATCTACATGAATAGAATACCTGCATGTTGCACCAACACTATGTACAAACACTGGTGAACAGTAGTCATGGTGGTCAAGTCAACGTCAGCATACAAACGAGTCAGAACCTGGAAATTGGCGAAGAAGTGCCAATTGCAGTTCTTACCAAAGGATGAAATAAGGCGATAGAAGTGGATGCTACTCAAATGGCTCCTTTGAAAATGCATGCTCGGCTTGAGAAGGGACAATCATATTCTTCGGCCTCGAACGAAGCTCCTCCACCTGCACCAAACAAGGAAAAAGCTCAAAAGGCCCCTGCTAAACCACCTCAGGCAGAAACTAAAGAGCAGGCTAGGGAAAAGCTCAAGTTTCCTTCACTAACTAAGCGACAAAGAGTTGAAGATACAGAATAGTATCACACTAGATATGAGCTGAGGAAGGAACCCGAGGTGCTTAGTTCCCTGACGTACAACATTATAGAGGAGTTAAAGATGATTCCAGCCAAGATCAGCTTGTACGATGCACTCCAACTACCTAGACAAGTGGACTTGCTACAAGAATCATTGAAGATGACTAAAGCAAAAAAGGTAGCACCACTTGCTCTTGTACAGACCCTATCCACATAAATTATGGGGAAGAATAGACCACCTTCGTTCTACCTCCCTCTACAGATGGAAGGGTATATTATACATAACTATATGATCGATTCTGGAGCCACGACAACAGTCATGCCGAGAGCAGTTTGCAAAGAAATAGGGATGGAATATACGCGAAGTATCCAAGGCATACTCCAGTTAGATGTACCCTAGTAAATACTATAGGAGTGATCAAATACATTCCTATTCGGCTACATAAAATGCCTCAAATCACGGTCATACAAGAGGTAGTGGTCGTTGACCTAGAGCCATACTTCAGTATGTGCTTGTCAAGGGAATTCACAAAAAATATGGGTGGATATTTGTCTATGGATTACTCTCATCTGGAGATTCCATTCAAAGGAAAGAAGGTGAAAATCTACAATGAAAAGCCTTCTTCCTTCCTTTTACAGAAGATGTCCAAAGAAGAGAGCAGCGATCCAGTGAATACAATAGTGGAGGAAGTAGAGCAGATAGAATTGGTCAGGAAAGCTCTTGCGCAACTAAGTTATGAAGATGAGTTCTCATTAGCAGACTTTAATGCCATGGTAGAGACCGAGATGGGATGTTATGCTATCACCAAGCCCAAGAAACGTGCCCAACCAAATAATAGAACAAGTGCCCAAGAAGGATTATGGAAGTTGTTCTTCGACGGTGCCCGATGTAAAAATGGTGCTGGGGTAGGGATTCTCCTAGTTTCACCATCCAGAGAGCAAAAGGAGTATTGCTAATGGTTGATATGGAGCTACACCAACAATGCAGTAGAATATGAAGCATTATGCCTAGGACTCAAGAAAGCTGAAAGCACCTCCAAATCTTTAGAGATTCTAAACTGGTGTGTAACCAAGTCACAAATAGGTGCACTTCAAAGAAACATTATCTAAAGTCATACCGCAATAGGGTATGGGACCTGTGTGATCAGTTCGAGTCTCTCAATCTACAGTTTATCCCATGAGAAAAGAATTGACATGCTGATGTTCTGGCATCCATCACAGCCAAGTACTCTCCCGTAGAAGACATGGTGCACAAGCCCAAAGCTATGAGGATGATCTACAGACCCTCTATCTTGGATAGAGATCTACATTGGCAAGTCTTTGACAATGATGAGCAAATTGTAGATTTTATGATTCAAGAAGTAGCCACAATCGAAGATAGAAGCCCTGATGAAGAATAATATGAAGGACTAGTCCAATTGAAGAATAACCACATTCCCAAGGGACTGATCACTCTTGAAAGCCTCTTTGACTAGAATGATCGAGCACTCTCTCACATGATTAAATTCAATGAAAAGCAGTACCAAGATTTAGAGCTTGAACCTAGGAAAGCAATAAAATTTAGAACCGATTGCACTTTGGAAGAGATAGAACAGATCTAGGCTCTGTGTAGGAAGTATCCCGACATAATTGCTTGGTATTATCAAGACCTCAGAGGATACAATCAATGACTGATCCAGAATACAATAGAATTATAGGAGGGAGTCAAACCCTTCTGACAAAAGCAAAGGTCGGTTACCTTGAAAATCAAGGTCTTGATGAAGGTCGAGCTTTTGAAAATGCTTGAAGCAAAGATAATTTATCCCATCAAGAATTCTTCTTGGGTAGCAAACCTAGTCCCGATCAAAAAAAATAATGGGGATATATGGTTATGCGTGGACTTTCGCAACCTAAACCAGGATTCTCTCAAGGACCACTATCCTCTCTCGCAAATCGATCAGATCTTGCACTCAGTGGCTGGGGCTCAATGCTTCTCCATGCTCGATGGTTTCTTAGGGTACAATCAGATCTAGGTCAAGAATGAGGACCAGCATAAAATAGCGTTCACCACCAAGTGGGGAACATTTGCTTACCAGTGAATGCCATTTGGCCTTTCAAATGTTGGTGCCACTTTTCAGAGGGCTATAGACCTAGCTTTTGGTGAGCTTCTAAATAAGGTAATCATCATCTATCTATATGACATGACTATTTTCTCCCGAAGAAGGGAGGATCACCCTGTACACCTGCAACAAATTTTCAAAAAATGTCGAGAGTTTGGCATCTCAATCAATTCGAAGAAGTCTATATTCGCAGTCAGTGAAGGAAATTTGTTGGGACATGCGATATCAAAAAAGGGCCTCGCTGTAGATCCCAACAGATCCAAGGCTCTAACGAAGCTCCCACTCCCAGTAGACAAGAAAGGACTTCAATCTTTCTTCGTCCAGATCAACTTTGTGAGGAATTTTGTCCTTGATTTCACCCAAGTCATCAAGTCGATGTCTAAAATTTTAAAGAAGGGCACCAAATTCATTTGGTTGAAAGAAATAAAGGAGGCATTCGAGGAGATTAAGGCCCGAATCGCTCAGGCACCGATCTTGATAAACCTTGACTACAATCAAGATTTTATCCTGTATGCCATAGGGGAGCCTGAAAGCTATGCTACGGTCCTGACACAAAAAGGGGAAGACGGTGAAGAGCGTCCCATCATATTTTTGAGCCAAGTGATCAATCCCCACAAAGAGAAATACAATTTCATAGAATGTTAGGTGCATGCAGTAATGAAATCTCTTAGGAGGTTCAAGTAGTTCATCTCCCAAAGCCAAGTTACGGTCTTTGTCATTCACCCCGACGTGCGCAATTGCATCATCCAAGGAGAATTAGGAAGCAAGAGAGCTGGTTGGGTGAACACGATAAAATAATTTGACATTGAGATCAAGCCCAAAAAACTAGTTTGTGGTCATGCATTATGTCAAGAACTGGCAAAGAGCGCGGTGAATGAAGCTATAGAATCTAAGTGGGATGACTCGCCAGCAGAAGAATGCCTCGTAAACCAAGAAGAGGATGAGCAGGACTGGGTCAGTAATATAATCAAGTGCTTCAACACTGAAAGATGTCCTTCACATTTGAATGCTTCACAACGAAGACATTTTAGGATGCGGTCCTCCCTATATACTTTGCGCCTCGAAGGTCTATTTTTTAGAAACATTTATGGCGTCTTTCTCAAGTGCATAAAATATTATGATAAAAGAAGAGTAATGGGAGAATTCCATTCAAGATTATCTGGAGGTCACTTCATGGGAATAACAACACTAAATATAATCAAGGCGGGTTATTATTGGCCCACACTCTTCACTGATGCCTTCATGGTCTGTCACTGATGTGAGCAGTGTCAGAAGTTTGTCGATCGAAGCAGAAATGCTTTGATGCCTCTACGACCGATACAAGTTGAATTGCCCTTTCAACAATGGGGGTTGGATTTCATAGGGGTCATATCGCCGAACTCCTCCATGGGACATAAATTCATCCTGACTGCAACTGATTACTTCACCAGGTGGGCCGAAGCAATCCCTATGAAGCATGCGAACCAAGAGACTATAATCACCTTCCTAGAGGGTTTGATCACCAGGTTCGGCGTTCCCAAAGCAATTATTATGGACAATGGCCATCATTTTTTAGGCACCAAAATCAATGATTTCTTCAACAAACATGGGATATATCATAAAGTCTCCTCCAAATACTATCCACAGGGTAATGGATTGGCAGAATCCACCAACAAGACCTTGTTGAGGGTGTTGAGAAAGATTATAGAGATAAACAAAAGGGCTTGGCATCTTTTGCTAAATCGTGCCCTGTGGGCTGATCGAATTTCAATCAAGAAGTCAATCAAGACTTCACCTTATGTCAAAAATCGGCCCGAAGTACTTCTCCTTTGCCGCACTTTGCGAGGACCGCCTACAGAAGCTTGTGCTTTGAAAACTACTTCGCAAAATCTACTTCACAAAATTCTTGCACCAAAGGTTCACCGCAAAGCATTTTCAATGTTGTTTTTTACTTCGTCAAACCAATAAAGTGTGATACGAGAGAATTTAAAATGTGCCTCGAGGAACGTGCAACCAACAATCATGAAAAGTGTTCGAAGCGGGTGAATTTAAGGCAAAAGTGGTGGGGCACATCCTGAGGCGATTTGGTTAGAAATAAAAAGCCCATGCCCAGGTATGAGGTGGCAGCAGGTTGCTTCTCCAATACAAAGCGTAATCATCAAAGCATGTGGCCCTGCATACCACGTCAATGCAGAACCAATTAAAGGATACAGTAACCTCCTCTGTCCGAAGTATAAATTTTTTTAGTAGGTGCCATAAATTTAGGTGGTTGCCTTTTTAGGTTATAAAATGCGAAGTCCTAGCAATAAGAAGGTTATTTATCCATTAGTTCAAGCTAGACTAAGAGCCTTCAATTACTCTGCAATTCTCCTACCCTTTGCATCTAGCCATTCACATTGAAGCTCTCTGTATCAAGGACTCTTTCGCCATCATTTTCAACATGGGAAAGAAAAACTCCAAAGAAAAAAGGAAAGAGCCCGAAGTTGCAGGCTCTGAAAAAACAAAGGGCAAGGAAGAGAAAAAGTGTACTCCAAAGAAGCTAAGTCTCACCCCTCACCCCAAAAAGTAGCCAATAGAAGAATGGGATGATTCGAAGGAGAAGCAGCTTGTAGAACCACCAATTGATGAGTGGGAGAAGATTACAGACACATAGCTCTCTAAGGGTGTGTCCGACCTCCAATGCACCATATATTTTATGACAAGCAGACTCACCCCATAGAATAAGAGAGTTGTTGCATACTACTCTCAAATTTACCGATTTTTAACCTCGCCTACTCACCATTGTCCCGATCTAATCTATGCTATCGTGCAAAATTACTGGCCTGCATCCAGGCAGATGTTGGACGCTTCAAGTCACAAATTGTTTTCCATCCTGAAGGAAGATGTACAAGCAGCCTTCATGCCACAAAGAAGGTCTACCCAAGGGCTATTCTGTTCGCAATGTCATCTTAAGAGAACAAATGGAGAGGTTCACCTCTAAAATCTACATATTGAAATTCCTGCATGAGAATCTCAAGAGTGGGCTACCTTCAAACAAGCTGCCCCAGATTCCCTTACCCTTGGCGGCCTTCAAAAAAATTGATATTTTCTCCATCATTACATTGGTGGCAGGCCTGTCAACATATGCTTCAGTGTAACCCTAGCAGGTGTCTTTGGTTGAATGTATCTCGAGAGGGGAATTCTATGCCCCTGATGCTTCAAGACCAAACACCAACCCAGTCTTCTTTGACTGGGCAAAATGGGTGGCCCGAACCTTGCATACAAGGCTCACCAGCATGAAGAATTCAACAACAGGCCAGTACTTCACACCCTGCTCTTTCTTTCTACCAGGTTCATAAGCGATTCCCCCGTATCGCCATTACTCCAAGCGATGAGGATGGAAATCCTCTATCGGTGTACCAGTGGACTCCCCTCCTATTGAGGACAGAGTCCTATTATTCTTTTAACCAACAATTTTTGGGACCCGCTATGCATTTTTTGAAGGGTTCTTATCCTCGGGTCCCCCTCAGTTTGAGAGATAAAGTGGTGTAGGAAAAAAGAGGAGATATTTTCCAATTGACATAGGGCCTAGTGATTCACCTGTTCGATTTCATAGGGAAGCCCTTCCTGTTACCAGTCTACCCCTCTGAATATCAGTTTGCATTGGAAGTCATTCAGTAGAGTGACTCTACAAATGTAGTAGACGGTCACGATCGAAAATGGGCACATACCTATGACTTCCCCTTTAGGATGGGTGTAATCGAAGTCTTTGCCCTAAAATAGAACATTTTCCTGGAGGAAAAGCTTGCCAATTTTGGCCTACTCTAGATTCCTCAAAAATGGCTCTATGATCCCTTGGGATTGATGAGGGATCATGTAAAATTCAAGAATTTCCACATCTGCCCCCACCCCAAAATTGTGGAACAAAGGAATAATCCTAATGGGAAAGATCTAGAGTGGCATTTGGAGAGAATGAGGACATTGCCTCCCTGGCATGAGTTCTACCCCATGGAGGTCGAGTTCGACCCTGATCAGTACCCCCTCCCAACTCCAAGCTCCACATTTTGGAGAAAGGCAAAGGACGATTTAAAGGAGGAATTGAAGAATTGGAGTGAGGAAAAGCTTCGAGAGTGGTGGATAATGAGAGTCCATCACCAAAAAATGAACTCTTATGGACTCTTGGCATCAGATAAAGACTTCATGATTCTTTATGAAACCAATGTTGAAACTTGAAAGTCTATATCCTTTGCAGATTTTGTTCCCCCAGCTACCCCAATATCAGGAAAAATCCCAGGAGGAGCTGAAGATGCCTAAGAAGAAGAGGAAGAAGTAGAGCCCAAAGCTACACCACTGACACTACCACAGGGGCCATCTGAGGGCCATGACACAAGCATCGAAGAGGCAGAGCAACCATTGGAAAGAAAAAAAGAAAGAGGCACGAGCAAATTCAAGTGCCTCTGAGCCACCCTAAGAGACCTCGCACGAAGCTCGTAAGTACTCCTATCGAACCACCTGCATCAGGCCTGACTGAAGCAAATGTCAAATATGCAGGGCCACCAAGTTCTGAGACGGTCCCTAATATAGACCTCATTGATGTGGAGGAGCTCCTCCAACAAGAAGGAGACCCTGAAGTAGAATTTGTGGAGGTCGAGAGTGTTGAAGCCCAAAAGGAACAAGAGCCAATCACCCAGGATGTCACCACGATCGCTTTGCCAAGAGGGCACACAGGTATGCACTCTCTTCCTTTCACCTTGGTCTTTGACACGTCCACTGTGGTCCTGATTGAAGGTCCCCATAAATCTCTACGTCTCGCATAAGGTCATTCACCCACTTAGGTATTGTCTGTTGCTAGTCCAAACCTGCATAGCTCCACTCCACCCGAGTCGTCTGACCAGGGCAAGCCTATTGAAACCACTTCGCCCACCCACACTGCTGTTCCTTCAGTCCTAAGTCAAGGCAAAGACAGTGTGCCAATGCCAAGCCCCGTAGCCCACTCTCCCATCACTCACAGCATAGTCCCGCTTGCCAAAGCCCCTACTACACCCATCTTCGAACCGTCTGGGGAATCATTTCCCATTAATTCTTTATATTTGTTGACACCTTTGGCTGGAGATCCAGCCTTTTCTGAAACATATCTATCTTTAATAAAGGAACGCCCCTTAGCCGAGAAGCTACTCTTAGCTTGGCAAAACATAGATAAAATGCTGAAGGAGGCAAGGAAGAAAAGAGGGTGATATCTAGCCCAGGTTGAAAAATGTGCTATCTTCGACTTGAAGGGCAGAAAGTTACATAAGGTTAAGAAGGTCCCTAAGGTCCAGAAGCCTCTGGATGAAATGACTCCAACTGATTATGATTACCAGGAGAAGACCAAGGACCTAGAGCATTTGAATATAGATAATGAATCCACATCCATGCATATCAGGATCGAGACTTTTCGAGTGCATGCAAATATTGCCAATCAACACAGGTTTGAAGCAGAGAATGCCAACAACAAGTTGGAGGAAGAGCTGGCTAGAATTTTCTCTGAGCTGGAAGATTCACAGGAGCAATGTAAACTAATGAAGAAAGAAACACATGCTCTGAAATAGCAGATACTACAATTGCAGTCTTCGGCTGAACACCAAGCACAGAAAAAGGCCAAAAATGAGCTAAAATCCAAAGATCTTGCAAGCTCAGCAGCAATTGTTTGAAAAAGCAAACCTGGAGCTATTCGATAGAGACAGAATCAAGGAAATCCACTCACACTTGGTCAAAGGTTTCAGATCGTGGGCCTCCAATGCCCTATCAACTTTAATATATGTCACCGAAGCCCAGCATGCCATTGCTAAGAAAGGGCCAATAGTAGATGAAGTTATCCAAAAAATCAAAAGGTGACTCAAGCTAGCTTTTGAAATCCTAAGTATTAGATATCAGGACCTACAGGTTGCTGCTATGAGTCGAACGACTAGGGATTGGTCTACTTCCCAAGCCACTATTCGTGCCTTCTTCTCCAAGGTGAAGAAAGCACAGAAGGTGAAGGACCTCCTAGATATATTTGAGTAGGAGCAGTGCACATAAATGCGTTACTTTGAGGACCTTTCTTCCTTAGGTTTCTCAAGTTTCACAGACGATGATGGGAACCTTCTCACCCGAGAAGAACTCAATCCAACGTGGCTCCATTTTGAAAGTGACGTATCAAAAATAGACGAGTGGGAAGAGCCGATCATAGAAGTACAAGTCATCGAATTCATCCTGAGACACTACAAAATCATGGCTTGCCTGAATGACCTAAGTGTAAGAATCAAACATGCTGACATTTGGCAAATTGATCTGTTCCATGTTTTGGTCAAGGCACTCAAAGACCAAGATACATTTTAGAAAGGGGTCTGGGCTCACGTCTGCTGAACCATTAGGAAAATCTATGATCGTCTTGTCCCATTGCCGCAGTAGGAGGTCACGCCAGTAGAAGGAGCAGAAGAGGAAGAAGAAGGAGTAGAAGAAGGAGAACTAGCTGTGGAGGTGCTCCCAGAGGGAGAAGGTAGAGAAGGATCTGGAGATGACTCTGGCCTAATGGATCAAAGCTAAGGGTTCTCCCACCGAGACAAGCTCGTTGCCCTGTGAGCCTCCAAGAATGTTGACAATTTTATCACATTGCAAAAGGGGTAGAAAAATAAATCAAATTTTGTATAGTGTTTTTGTAAAGTATTTCTTTGTTGTTTTTTATTTGCAAAGTTGTCACAATTTTGGCTTTCCCTGCCACCCCCTTGTACATAAAATGAAAAAGAAAGAGCTTCACTGTCGAACAAGCTAGAGAAAAGAGCTTCGTCGAAATAAAATGAGAAGAGCTTCGCACCTGAGGCATTTCCAGCACTACTTCGGGTAGAAATTTTGTGAAGTAGTGTTGCCGAAGAAGAATAACAAGGGAAGCGATTAAAAGAACTTTGGGCCCGAAACGCTCCGAACCATTACTTCGGGTGAAATTTGTGCGAAGCAGCATTCAAAATAACAACTTCGTCGAAGAAGGAAAGTCCATACCGCGGTCCAAATTGGCTAAGGCAAGAAAAATACTTCGGGCCCGAAGCATTTCCAGCAGCTACTTTGGGCAAGATTTTTGTGAAGCAGTGTAGCCAAAGTAAAATACAAATGAAGAAGAATGAAACTACTTCGCACCCGAAGCATTTCAAAAGGTTACTTTGGACAAAAGTTTTGCAAAGCAGGATCTGAAGGAGCGCAGTACTGAAAATACTTCACCAAAAAGCCGCTGAAGCATCCACTTCGGTCCCTGCATTAGCGAACCATTTCTACTTCGCCAAAAATCATTACGAAGCATCTGCTTCAGCAAACTTTCATGCGAAGTACTTTCACCCGAAGTAGAAGATGCATTTTGAAGGCAAGGAGGCACTTCAGCCGAAATATTCCCGAATCATAGTTTTCAAGAAGGTTCACGGCAAACCATTTTTTAACTCACCATTAAAGTATATACTTCAGGTAGAAGGCATAACCGAAGTAGTTTCGGCATATTTTCTAGCGAAGCAATTATAAAGAGCCCGTTTTGTGAAGGAGATATGCTTTGGCCTCCATCACCCTCGAAGCTGTCTTGCGAAGCTTCACCATGTGAAGTACAAATCAAGGAGAATCTACTTCGGCATAAGTCTGTTGCGAAGCAAAGTTGAAAATTAGCGAAGCACTTCAAAGGCACGTGCTCCAAGCTGGGTATTTTCCGAGGCGATCAAGTGCCTCATAAATACACTTTTTCATGCCCGATAAGCCCGCTGTTCATTTTTAGCAATCGAAAATGAAGTATCAGTTCATGATGAAGAAATCGACGAGCATGGCGGCCACTCGAGCACCACACCCGGGGACCAAGGACATCCAGGTGGCTCATTAATGCATCTTTCCATGGCTGACCTGGTCGTAGATGCTATTTTTGGTAACAAAATTAAGAGCTCAGTCACGAGAGCCGTGAGAGCCGACTTCTTAGCTTTCAAGAATGTACTCCTCCATTTTGTGTAATTATGGCTTAGAGGGCCGGGTCCTCTATAAAAACCCAGGCATTGTAATGAAAAAAGGGGGGGAGAACTATCTACTAGAAATCTGCTGTAACTTGATGTCCTGCAATTAATACTAAAGAGCTTTGGGTTCAATTTCTCTCTTTTATGCTGCCTTCTGTGCTTGATTATTTTGTCTTTCTTCATTCGTATATTGAGACTCTGAACCCTGAATTCGGTGTGCGATTGGGGACTGTACCCTAAAACTCACCTGAAGGATACATAGGAGAGGAAAAATGCTATATTGGTTTTCTTTTATGCTGCCTGGTGGGTTGTGGTTTATGTTACATTCACTTGTCCTAATCATCTTTACTTTGAACCCTAAATTTTGATGAAATGGAGAAGGAGAATCCATTTGATCTCGCTTAGAGGATACATAGGAAGGTTAATGTGGAGTTTATTTCATTTATTCTTGGTGTTCCTTGCTGCTATTCAAGTTATTGGTTAGTGATCGTGCTTCCTATTATCTCCCACATTAAATCACCGATCTCTCTTCCCTTACCCCTTTTTATTTCTTTCTCTAACCCTAACTCCTTTTATCTCTTTCCTGCACCCTTATCTCAAAACACCAAAGTAGATTAGCATAGGAGCTGGCCTTTCTCCAGAGATTGGCACGAGGGGCATCTCTTCTCTTTGGCCTTTCAATTTTGGTCTAGGTCTAGGGCGCATACACTTACCCAGATCCTGTCCTAGGCAGATTTGGTGACCAACAGGTACCATATGTAAAACATTATCCTGCTCATCCCCCTGTGCGAATGGTTCAAGAATGCTGAGAATTGAAAAAATGACAAGCTCTTCCCCATCTAATTCCCCATAGTAAATAGTGGTTTTCACCACTGTCAAAAATCCCAAAACACCTTTAGTCCCCAAGGTCGTAAGGATTCGTACTACATGCCCCTGAGAAGGATGGGTAGTCATCCCCAAGGCCTAAATGGATCAATGCCATTCACAAGAAAAATCCCAAAAGTCCACCATAAAAAATGTTGACAATTTTGGGTACCTTGGGTACATTGCATTTGCTCAAGTGAATAAGTTGTCATTGATGTCAAGAAGTTGTTTTAAGGAATTTTATTTGATGTAGAATAATTTGTTTTGATGAAGTTTCGGCTTGACAGGTTCGAAAGAAAGTAAGTTGGAAAAATGTCGCATTTTTGTGACATGTCGCATTTTCGCGACTTAGGCAGGAGAGAGAAAGTTTTTTAGAAAAGTGTCGCGATATCGAGACATGTCATAGTTTTGCGACTCAAAGAGGAGAGAGAATGTTCGAGTCAGAAATGTCACGATTTTGCAACATATTGCAAGGAAAGTTGAACGGACAAAAAAGTGTCACGATTTCGTGACATAATGCAGGAGAGAGAGTCCGAGAGAAAAAGTGTCACGATATCGCGACATGTCATGTTTTCACGACCCGAAGAAAAGAAAAGTGCTAAGGAGAAAAAGTGTCACAATTTCGTGACAAGTCAGAAGACAAAGTGAAAGCAAGGTAAAGTGTCGCAATTTCGCGACGTGCTGTAGAAGAGCTAGAGTCCAGTATGAACTGTCACGATTTCACGACGAGTTCAAGGAAAGAGAAAGCAAAATGAAAAGTGTCACAATTTCACAACATGCTGTAGAGTTCGGGATGGGAACTGTCATGATTTCACGACATGCAGCAAAGGAAAGTGTTCCAAGTGAGAACTGTCACGATTTTGTGACATGCAACAAAGAAAAGAGTTCGAAGTGAGAATTGTCACGATTTCACGACAGGCTGCAAAGAAAATGTACGAAAGCTAGAAGTTTCACGTTTTCATGACAAGTTCAAGGAGGAAGAGCTCAAAGGTGAAAGCGTCACGATTTCGTGAAATGTTCCATTTTCGCTAGTGTAAGCAATCAAGAGTTCAATGAAGAGAAAGTGTCACAATTTCACGACAGATTAAGAAAGCAGCGTTCGATTGGAGAAAATGTCACGATTTCACGATAGAAATAGAATGCAATCCTTCTATAGGAGAAGTGTCATGATTTCACGACAAAAGTAGAGAGGAAAGTTATGAAGACAAGAAGTGTCGTGATTTCACGACAAAAGCAGAGAGGAAGGCTATGAAGACAGAAGTGTCATGATTTCACGACAAAAGCCGAGAAGAGGTTGAGAAAGCGAGAAATGTCACGATTTCATGATAGAAGTGAAGATGACGTCAGCAGAGGCAGAAGTGTCACGATTTCATGACACAAGCCAAAAGAAAGTGTTTGGAGGCAAAAGTGTCACGATATCACGAAATGTTGTAGTTTCGTGGCAGAAGATACAGAAGAGTTGCAGAGGGAGTGAGGCCAACAAAGTTAAATTTGGGCCGACGAAGATTAGGGTTTGTAGCCGACGTAGTTTAGGGTTGTGCAACCGACTAAGATCAAGGTTTTGATCTTGAAAATATTAGTATAAAAGGAGGGATGTTTGAAGAGTTAAAGCATCGATTCGGCATGTGTGTTCAAAGTGTGACTTTCGCAGATAGAGTGCGGGGAAGAAGTTCGATTGCCAAGAAGCAAAGTGCGAGAAGATGGTGTTGTTGTGTTTGCACAAAGGAGCAGAAGCTATCATTGGATGTGATAGTCGAATGTGCATCGAAGTGTGTGAGATGCAGTCGAAAGAGCGCAAGAGTGCAGAAGTGGCACGATGATTTCAAAGCATGTAGAGTGAGCGCAACAGGCAAATGCAAACGAGGACATTTATACTAGACCGAAGGACTGTGTTTAGTGCAAATTCAAGGATCAACTTTGGAGGTGATAGAGTTGAGGACAAAGGTCTCCAGCCAGAGCAAGGAGGACAGGTGTCTTCTATGGATAGAGTTCCATTTGCTAAGGGTAGCGAAGGCAGAGGCTTTCTAGAGGATAACTAGCCAGAGCTGAGCTACGGGATCTGTGTCTCCTATGGGTTGGTGCCCATGAACTCGAGTTTAGGGTATTGGTGTCTCCTTTGGGTTGGTGCCCATAAACTTTGTAATCGGGAAAGGTTTTCCCAGAAATTGATTGATAAAATTTTAATGAAAGATTTTATTCGTGGATGTAGCCCAACCATTCTAGGTGAACCACATTAAAATGGGTCTTCAATGTGTGATGCTTTCTGTCTTGATTAATGCTATGTTGATGCCTTTGTTATTTAAAGTTAAAATTGTTAATTGGTTGTCTTATACTGTTCACCCCCCCCTCTCAGTATAAGCTTATGTTCTTCAAAAAATCCCAAAATACCTTTGGTCCCCAAAGTCATAAGGATTCGTACTACCCACCCCTGACAAGGATGGGTAGTCATCCCCAAGGCCTAAAATATCAATGCTATTCCAAAGAAAAAATTCCCAACCACATCTGATCCCCAAAGTCGTAAGGATTTGTACTACACGTCCTTGAGAAGGATGGGTAGTCATCCCCAAGGCCAAAAGGATCAATGCCAATCACAAGCCAAACACCCACGAGCTCAAATTTGAAGTCAAAATTCAAAATCTAAATCCTCAAAAGGCAATAATAAAAATAATAACAGTGGTTATCACCACTACTCAAACCCCTTTCTCAAGAAAAAAAAAACAAAAAGAGAAAAATAAACAGTGATTTTCATCACTATGTATGAGAGCAAGTATCCCAACAAGTTGAGCAACCGAAAGACACCTGAGCTTGAATCCCTAAAATTCTCAACATTTGAAGAACCATTTAGGTGATCCTCATTACGGGTTTGGTGGATAGCCTACCTGACAATGGTGGTATCCTAAATGCATGATGATATGTCTATCACATTATCTTTGTGTGTGTGTAGACCAATGTTTATATGTGGATGAGCTAGCTTATGGTATTCTAGATTGCACAATAGATTAATCTTACTAAATACAACAAGGAGTTAGTGGAGTTAATTAGGTGATCCTTAGTATAGGTTTGGTGGACAGCCTACCTGGCACTGGCGGTATCCTTATGAATACCACATAAACGAACTCAATCGCACACACAGGGATGTGACATAACTTCGTCAAACTCAAGTCTGATTCGTACCTTGTTCAAAAGTTTTGTAAGATAATGTATAGTCTTGATTAGTTAGTTAAAGCAGTTGAGTCTCAAAAAAACCTTAACTACATTTTACAACAATTGTTGTACATTTCATTACTTACGTCACCATCAGAAAATACAACACAAAAATTTACAAATGCAAAGTTCTTCCATAAAGCAATAACATAGTACAAAAATCCAGTAAATCCTGTACAGTCTATGGTGCCACCACCTGCATACCAACAAATCATCCATCCATTCCATATGCATACATCCATATCATATAGCTAACATCATTCATAGTCATAACAACATATGCATACATAACCATAAAAAAATGTGCATAAAAGAAACAATAAACCATGACAAGCATATCATAAAAAAAAATGAATCATGTATATATATCAAGTCAAAATGCCCGTAGGCTATAATAAGAAGATCATCTGACCTCACAAAAAACCAAAACATCAAAATCCCCTAAGCCTAGGAATTTGGCCACCATGATCACGTCGAATCAGTGCGACTGGAACTACCCCCAGTGGTATGGGTCCTATGGGACCTCTCAGGGCGGCTACTACTAGCCCTCACATCATGCCCACTAATGCTACCCTCACCCACCCACCTGCGATGAGAGGATGTAGACTTCTTAGTCTCACTGCCTCTCGTACGATGCGATGATCCACCTCTAGTGAGCTCAGGTAACTATCCATCGAGGCGGATAATATTAGCCTCCAACTCCACCTCACATCGACCCCACTCCACATCCCATTGATGGTACGTAGCCAATGCGTCATCCCAATATGCCAACTGATCCCACAAGAGATCCCTCTTAACTCTATGCTTCTTGTCCCGTCTCCATAGTAGATCCTCCAATCGCG
This sequence comes from Wollemia nobilis, assembly GCA_028583015.1. Lineage (NCBI taxonomy): Eukaryota > Viridiplantae > Streptophyta > Pinopsida > Araucariales > Araucariaceae > Wollemia > Wollemia nobilis. The sequence goes on along the minus strand of JAQPPZ010000082.1, from coordinate 14,252,568 downwards.
CTATCTCAGCATGAAACCTAGCCTCCATATCCCCTGGGACTGCCTGAGGCATGGGCATCTTCGGGATGACATGCTACTCCGACATCCACTACTCTGATATGTCCTATGTATCCGACTGCTCTGGAACCCCTAAATCATCCCCAATTAAGTCATATACCTCCACCATATCTGCATCATCAAGCGGGGCCTCCCAACCCTCCATCGATGCCTTGGCATCCCCACCACCTACTGCTACCGCATCCAAACCTCCTAGAGGTCCCTCACTCTGCCATTATAGCATCGTCCACCAATGGTCATACTCTGCAGTCACCCCAACATTGTTGACATTGGGGACATCAATCACTGCATCAAACTCCTCACCCAACTGCTCAATAATCGGCCAGGCTAGAGTCCTCTCGTCACCTTGACGCTAATAGATCAAGGGCTCACCAGGAAATCCTTGGTGCACCCCAAAATGTTGAGTCACCTGGACATATGGGAAGTACTCCTACTCTATACCATGTCACCCATTCAACCATCTCCCCCTGCACACCCGTAAAAGCTACTCTCTAGCCTTAGGCCAGGCTGGACAGTCCCGGTATGGCCGCCATAACATCTTCCCTGGAGCAAGACAAGAAAAGGCATTAGTATAGTGCCCTATGAAACCTGCCCACAACTGAATCTACCTCTACTCCTCTGACCTCTGCCATAGAGTAGCATACCCAATCTCCCTATCCACCATATCACCTCGAGTGGTCCATGGAAACCCCTGCGGCCGTTCCATAGCTATGTGCTGCCACCCCCAACACTACAAAAGATAGCTGCACCCGATCCCCTTCCACCTCTAACAGCGGACCTCGTACAACTCATCATAAATCTATGCCAATAGTGTCTAATCCCACCTCATAATAAGTGGCGCTGCTGTCGAGAACTCCACCAGTCTGAAAAAAGAATGGGGATATATGGTTATGCATGGACTTCCGCAACCTAAACCAAGCTTCTCTCAAGGACCACTATCCTCTCTCGCAAATCGATCAGATCTTGCACTCGGTGGCTGGGGCTCAACGCTTCTCCCTGCTCGATGGTTTCTTAGGGTACAATCAGATCTAGGTCAGGAATGAGGACCAGCATAAAATAGCGTTCACCACCAAGTGGGGAACATTTGCTTACCATCGAATGCCATTTGGCCTTTAAAATTTTGGTGCCACTTTCCAGAGGGCTATAGACCTAGCTTTTGGTGAGCTTCTGAATAAGGTAATCATCATCTATCTAGATGACATGACTGTTTTCTCTCGAAGAAGGGAGGATCACCCTGTACACCTGCAACAAATTTTTTAAAAATGCCAAGAGTTTGGCATCTCAATCAATCCGAAGAAGTCTATATTCACAGTTAGTGAAGTAAACTCCCACTCCTAGCAAACAAGAAAGGACTTCAATATTTCTTCGGCCAGATCAACTTTGTGAGGAAGTTTGTCCCTAATTTCGCCCAAATCATCAAGTCGATGTCTGAACTTTTAAATAAGGGTGCCGAATTCATCTGGTCAGAAGAAATAAAGGAGGCATTCGAAGAGATTAAGGCCTAAATCACTCAGGCACCGGCCTTGATCAACCCTGACTACAGTCAAGATTTTATCCTGTATGCCATAGGGGAGCCTGAAATCTATGCTACGGTCCTGACACAAAAATTGGAAGATGGTGAAGAGCGTCCCATCACATTTTTGAGCCAGGTGATCAATCCCCACAAAGAGAAATACAATTTCATAGAATGTTAGGTGCATGCAGTAATGAAATCTCTCAGGAGGTTCAAGCAGTTCATCTCCCAATGTCAGGTTACGGTCTTTGTCATTCACCCCGATGTGCGCAATTTCATCATCCAAGGAGAATTGGGAAGCAAGAGAACTGGTTGGGTGAACAAGATAAAAGAATTTGACATTGAGATAAAGCCCACAAAACTAGTTTGTGGTCGTGCATTATGTCAAGAAATAGCAAAGAGCATGGCGGCCGAAGCTATAGAATCTCAGTGGGATGACTCGCTAGCAGAAGAATGCCTCATAAACTAGGAAGAGGATGAGCAGGACTGGGTCAGTAACATAATCAAGTACTTCAACACCAATAGATGTCCTTCACATCTGAACGCTTCACAGTGAAGACATTTTAGGATGCAGTCCTCCCGATATACCTTGTGCCTCGAAGGTCTATTTTTTAGAAACATTGATGGCATCCTTCTCAAGTGCATAAAATATGATGATAAAATAAGGGTAATGGGAGAATTCCATTCAGGATTATCTGGAGGTCACTTCGTGGGAAGAATAGCAACACTAAAGATAATCAAGGTGAGTTATTATTGGCCCACACTCTTCACTGATGCCAAATGCTTCGATGCCTCTTCGACCAATACAAGTTGAATTGCCCTTTCAACAATGGGGGTTGGATTTCATAGGGGTCATATCGCCGAACTCCTCAGTGGGACATAAATTCATCCTGACTGCAACTGATTACTTCACCAGGTGGGCCAAAGCGATCCCTACAAAGCATGTGAACCAAGAGACTATAATCACCTTCCTAGAGGGTTTGATCACCAGGTTTGGCGTTCCCAAAGAAATTATTATGGATGGCTCCAGTTTTTTAGGCACCAAAATCAATAATTTCTTCTACAAACATGGGATATATCATAAAATCTCCTCCAAATACTATCCACAGGGTAATGGATTGGCAGAATCCACCAAAAAGACCTTGTTGAGGGTGTTGAGAAAGCTTATAGAGATAAACAAAAGGGCTTGGCATCTTCTGCTGAATCGGGACTTGTGGACCGATCGAATTTCAATCAAGGAGTCAATCAAGACTTCACCTTATGTCAAAAATCGGCCCGAAGTACTTCTCCTTTGCCATACTTTGCGAGGACTGCCTACAGAAGCTTGTGCTTTGAAAACTGCTTCACAAAATCTACTTCAAAAAATTCTTGCACCAAAGGTTCACCACAAAGCATTTTCAATGTTGTTTTTTACTTCACCGAACCAATAAAGTGCGAGACAAGAGAATTTAAAATGTGTCTCAAAGAACGTGCAACCAACAACCATGAAAAGTGTTCGAAGTGGGTAAATTTAACGCAAAAGTGGCGGGGCACATCCCGAGGCGATTTGGTTAGAAAGAAAAAGCCCATGCCCAGGTATGAGGTGGCAGCAGGTTGCTTCTCCAATACAAAGCGTAATCATCAAAGCATGTGGCCTTGCATACCACGTCGATGTAGAACCAATTAAAGGATACGGTAACCTCCTCCGTCCAAAGTGTAAATTTAATTTTAGTAGGTGCCATAAATTTAGGTGGTTGCCTTTTTAGGTTATAAAATGGGAAGTCCTAGCAAGAAGAAGGTTATTTATCCATTAGTTTGATCTAGACTAAGAGCCTTCAGTTACTCTACAATTCCCCTACCCTTTGCATCTAGCCGTTCACATCGAAGCTCTCTGTATCAAGGACTCTTTCGCCATCATTTGCAACATGGGAAAGAAAAAATCCAAAGAAAAAAGGAAAGAGCCCGAAGTTGCAGGCTCTAAAAAAACAAAGGGCAAGGAAGAGAAAAAGTTTACTCCAAAGAAGCTAAGTCTCACCCCTCACCCCGAAAAGCAGCCAATAGAATAAGGGGACGATTCAAAGGAGGAGTATCTTGTAGAACCACCAATTGATGGTGGAGAAGATTAGAGACACACATCTCTCTAAGGGTGTGTCCAACCTTCGATGCACCATAGAGTTTATGATAAGCAGACTCACCCCATAGAATAAGAGAGTTGTTGCATACTACTCTCAAATTTACTAGTTTTTAACCCCGCCTGCTCACCATTGTCCTGAGCTAATCTATGCTATCATGCAAAATTACCAGCCTGCATCTAGGCAGATGTTGGATGCTTTGAGTCACAAATTGTTTTCCATCCTGAAGGAAGATGTACAAGCAACCTTCGCACCACAACAAGGTCCACCCAAGGGCTATTCTGTTAGCAATGTCATCTTAAGCGAACAAATGGAGAGGTTCACCTCTAAAAGCTACATATTGAAATTCCTGCGTGAGAATCTCAAGAGTGGGCTACCTTCAAACAAGCTGCCCAAGATGCCCTTACCCTTGGCGGCCTTCAAAAACACTGATATTTTCTCCATCATTACATGGGTGGCGGGCATGTCAATAGATGCTTCAGTGCAACCCTGGCAGGTTTCTTTGGTCGAATGTATCTTTAGAGGGGAATTCTATGCCCCTGATGCTTCAAGACCAAACACCAACCCAGTCTTCTTTGACTGGGCGAAATGGGTGGCCCGAACCTTGCATACAAGGCTCACCAACATGAAGAATTCAGCAACGGGCCAGTACTTCACACCTTGCTCTTTCCTTGTCTAGTTGTTTTTATACCAAGTTCATAAGCGATTCCCCCATATCGCCATTACTCCAAGTGGTGAGGATGGAAATCCTCTATCGGTGTACCAGTGGACTCCCTCCTATTGAGGATAGAGTCCTATTATTCTTTTAACCAACAATTTTTGGGACCCATTATGCATTTGTTGAAGGGTTCTTATCCTTGGGTCCCCCTCAGTTTGAGAGGTAGAGTTGTGTAGGAAAAAAGAAAAGATGTTTTCCAATTGACACAGGGCCTGGTGATTCGCCTATTCGGTTTCATAGGGAAGCCCTTCCTGTTACCAGTCTACCCCTCTGAATATCAGTTTGCATTAGAAGTCGCTTGGTAGAGCGAATTTACAAATGCAGTTTACAGTCACGGCCAAAAATGGGCACATACCTATGACTTCCCCTTCAGGATGGGTGTAATCGAAGTCTTTGCCCTAAAACAGAACATTTTCCTAGAGGAAAAGCTTGTCGATTTTGGCCTACTCTAGATTCCTCAACAATGGCTCTATGATCCCTTGGTAGTGATGAGGGATCATTTAAAATTCAAGAATTTCCACATCTGCACCCACCCCAAAATTGTGGAACAAAGGAATAATCCCAATGGGAAAGATCTAGAGTGGCATTTGGAGAGAATGAGGACATTGCCTCCCTGGCATGAATTCTACCCCATGGAGGTCAAGTTCGACCCTGATCAGTACCCCCTCCCAAATCCAAGCTCCACATTTTTGAGAAAGGAAAAGGACGATTTAAAGGAGGAATTAAAGAATTGGAGTGAAGAAAAGCTTCGGGAGTGGTGGATAATGAGAGTCCATCACCAAAAAATGAACTCTTATGGACTCTTGGCATCAGATAAAGACTTCACGATTCTTTATGAAACCAATGTTGAAACTTGGAAGTCTATATCCTTTGCAGATTTTGTTCCCCCAGCTACCCCAAGATCATGCGAAATCCTAGGAGGAGCTAAAGATGCCTCAAAAGAAGAGGAAGAAGTAGAGCCCAAAGCTACGCCAGCGACACTACCATAGGGACCATCGGAGGGCCATGACACAAGCATCGAAGAGGCAGAGCAACCATTGGAAAGAAAAAAAGAAAGAGGCACGAGAAAATTCAAGTGCCTCTGAGCCACCCCAAGCGACCTTGCACGAAGATCGTAAGTACTCTAACAAACCACTTGCATCAAGCTCGGCTAAAGTAAATGTCGAAGATGCAGGGCCACCAAGTGTTGATATGGTCCTTGATATAGATGTCATTGATGTGGAGGAGCTCATCCAACAAGAAGGAGACCCTGAAGTAGAAGTTGTGGAGGTCGGGAGCGTTGAAGCCCAAAAGGAACAAGAGCCAATCACCCAGGATGTCACCACGACCGCTCTGCCAGGAGGGCACATAGGTATGCACTCTCTTACTTTCACCTTGGTATTTGACACGTCCACTGTGGTCTCGATTGAAGGTCCCCATCAATCTCTCCCTCCCCCATAAGGTCAATCACCCACTTAGGTACTACTCATTGCCATTCCAAACCTGCATAGCTCCACTCCACCCAAGTCATCTGACCATGGCAAGCCTATTGAAACCACTTTGCCCACCCACATCATTGTTCCTTCAGTCCTAAGTCAAGGCAAATGCAGTGTGCCAATGCCAAGCCCTGTAGCCCAATCTCCCATCACTCACAACATAGTCCCGCTTGCCAAAGCCCCTGCTACACCCATATCTGAACCGTCTGGGGAATCATTTCTCATTAATTCTTTATATTTGTTGACACCTTTGGCTGGAGATCCAGCATTTTCTGAAATAGATCTATCTTTAATAAAGGAACGCCCCTTAGCCGAGAAGCTACTCTTAGCTCGGAAAAACATAGATAAAATGCTGAAGGAGACAAGGAAGAAAAGAGGGCGATATCTGGCCTAGGTTAAAAAATGTGCTATCTTCGACTTGAAGGGTGGAAATTTACATAAGGTTAAGAAGGTCCCTAAGGTCCAGAAGCCTTTGGATGAAATGACTCCAGCTGACTATGATTACCAAGAGAAGACCAAGGACCTGAAGCATTTGAATATAGATAATGAATCCACATCCATGCATATCGGGATCAAGACTTTTTGAGCGCATGCAAATATTGCCAATCAGCGTAGGTTTGAAGTAGAGAGCACCAACAACAAGTTGGAGGAAAATCTAGCTAGAATCTGCTCTGAGTTGGAAGATTCACAGGAGCAGTGTAAACTAATGAAGAAAGAAACACATGCCCTGAAATAGCAGATACTACAATTGCAGTCTTCGACTGAACACCAAGCACATAAACAGGCCAAAAATGAGCTAAAAGCCAAAGAGCTCAAAAGCAATATCTTGCAAGCTTAGCAGTAATTGTTCGAAAAAGCAAACCTGGAGCTGTTCGATAGAGGCAGAATCAAGGAAATCCGCTCACACTTGCTCAAAGGTTTCAGATCGCGGGCCTCCAATGCCCTATCAACTTTAATCTATGTCACCGAAGCCCAGCATGCCATTGCTAAGAAAGGGCCAATAGTAGATGAAGTTATCCAAAAAATAAAAAGGTGACTCAAGATAGCTTTTGAAGTCCAAAGTATTAGATATCAGGACCTGCAGGTTGCTGCTATGAGTCGAACGGCTAGGGATTGGTCTATTGCCCAAGCCACTATTCATGCCTTCTTCTCCAAGGTGAAGAAAGCGTAGAAGGCGAAGGACCTCCTAGATATATTTGATCAAGAGCAGCACACATCAATGGGTTACTTTGAGGACCTTTCTTCCTTAGGTTTCTCGATTTTCATAGACGATGATAGGAACCTTCTCACCTGGGAAGAACTCAAGCCGGCATGGCTCCATTTTGAAAGTGACGTATCAAAAATAGACGAGTGGGAAGAGCCAGTCATAGAAGGACAAGTCACTGAATTCATCCTGAGACATTGCAAAATCGCGGCTTGCCTGAATGACCTAAGTGTAAGAATCAAACATGTCGACATTGGGAAAATTGATCGGTTCCATGTTTTGGTCAAGGCACTCGAAGACCAAGAGCCATTTCAAAAAGGGGTCTGGGCTCACGTCTGTCGAACCATGAGGAAAATCTATGATCATCTTGTCCCATCATTGTAGTAGGAGGTCACGCCAGTAGAAGAAGGAGCAGAAGAGGAAGGAGTAGAAGAGGAAGAAGAAGGAGCAGAAGAGGAAGAAGGAGTAGAAGAAGAAGGAGAATCAGCTGCGGAGGCGCTCCCAGAGGGAGAAGGTAGAGAAGGATCTGGAGATGACTCTAGACCAATGGATCAAATCTAAGGGTTCTCCCATCGAGACAAGCTCGTTGCCCTATGAGCCACCAAGAATGTTGATAATTTTGTCACATTGCAAAAGGGGTAGAAAAATAAATCAAATTTTGTATAGTGTTTTTGTAAAGTATTTCTTTGTTGTTTTTTATTTGCAAAGTTGTCACAATTTTGGCTTTCCCTGCCACCCCCTTGTACAAAAAATGAAAAATAAAGAGCTTTGCTGCTGAAAAAGCTAGAGAAAAGAGCTTCGCCGAAAGAAAATGACAAGAGCTTCACACCTAAGGCATTTCCAACACTACTTTGGGTAGAAATTTTGCGAAGTAGTGTTGCCGAAGAAGAATAACGAGGGAAGCAATTAAAAGAACTTCGGGCTTGAAACGTTTTGAACCATTACTTCAGGTGAAATTTGTGCAAAGCGGCATTCAAAATAACAACTTCGCCGAAGAAGGAAAGTCTAGACTACGGTCCAAATTGGCTAAGGCAAGAAAACTACTTCGGGCCCGAAGCATATCCAACAGCTACTTCGGGCAAGATTTTTGTGAAGTGGTGTAGCCAAAGTAAAATACAAATGAAGAAGAATGAAACTACTTCGCACCCGAAGCATTTCAAAAGGTTACTTCGGGCAAAAGTTTTGCCAAGCAGGATCTGAAGGAGCGCAGTACTGAAAACACTTCACCAAAAAGCCACCGAAGCATCCACTTCGGGCCCCGCATCAGCGAACCATTTCTACTTCACCAAAAATCATTGCGAAGCATCTGCTTTGGCAAACTTTCGTGTGAAGTACTTTCACCCGAAGTAGAAGATGCATTTTGAAGGCAAGGAGGCACTTTAGCCGAAATATTCCCGAATCGCAGTTTTGAAGAAGGTTCGCGGCAAAGCATTTTTTAACTCACCAATGAAGTATATACTTTGGGTAGAAGGCATAACCAAAGTAGTTTCGACATATTTTCCAGCGAAGCAATTATAAAGAGCCTGTTTTGTGAAGGAGATATGCTTTGGCCTCCATCACCCCTGAAGTTGTCTTGCGAAGCTTCACCATGTGAAGTACAAATCAAGGATAATCTGCTTCGGCATAAGTCCATTGTGAAGCGAAGTTGAAAATTAGCGAAGCACTTCAAAGGCACGTGCTCCAAGTCGGGTATCTTCCCGATGTGATCAAGTGCCTCATAAATATACTTTTTTGTGCCCAATAAGCCCGTTGTTCATTTTTAGCAATCGAAAATGAAGTATCAGTTCACGATGAAGAAACCGACGAGCAAGGCGGCCACTCGAGCACCGCACCCGGGGACCAAGGACATCTAGGAGACTCATTAATGCATCTTTCCATGGCTGACCTAGTTATAGATGCTAGTTCTGGTAACAGAATTGAGAGCTCAATCATGAGAGCCGCGAGAGCCAACTTCTTAGCTTTTGAGAATGTACTCCTCCATTTTGTGTAATTATGACTTAGAGGGTCGGGTCCTCTATAAAAACCTAGGCATTGTAATGAAAAAAGGGGGGGGAACTATCTGCTAGAAAGTTGTTGTAACTTGATGTCCTACGATTAATACTAAAGAGCTTTGGGTTCAATTTCTCTCTTTTATGTTGCCTTCTATGCTTGATTATTTTGTCTTTCTTCATTCGTATACTGAGACTCTGAACCCTGAATCCAATGTGCGATTGGGGACTGTACCCTAAAACTCGCCTGAAGGATACATAGGAGAGGAAAAATGCTATATTGGTTTTATTTTATGCTGCCTGGTGGGTTGTGGTTTCTATTACATTCACTTGTCCTAATCATATTTACTCTAAACCCTAAATTTTGATGAAAGGTAGAAGGAGAATCCATGTTAGCTCGCTCAAAGGATACATAGGAAGGTTAATGTGGCATTTATTTCATTTATTCTTGGTGTTCCTTATTGCTATTCAAGTTATTAGTTAGTGATCATGCTTCGTGTTATCTCCCACCTTAAATCACCGATCTCTCTTCCCTTACTCATTTTTTATTTCTTTCTCTAACCCTAACTCCTTTTATCTCTTTCCTGCACCCTTATCTCAAAACACCAAAGTATATTAGAATAGGAGCCAGCATTTCTTTATATATTGGCACGAGGGGCATCTCTTCCCTTCTGCCTTTCAATGTTGGTCCAGGTCTAGGGTGCATACACTTACCCAGATCCTTTCCTACGTAGATTTGGTGACCAACAGGTACCATATGTAAAACATTATCCTGCTCATCCCCCTGTGTGAATGGTTCAAGAATGCTGAGAATTGACAAAAGGACAAGCTCTTTCCCATCCAATTCCCCACAATAAATAGTGGTTTTCACCACTGTCAAAAATCCCAAAACACATTTGGTCACCAAGGCCATAAGGATTCGTACTACATGCCCCTGAGAAGGATGGGTAGTCATCCCCAAGGCCTAAATGGATCAATGCCATTCATTAGCAAAATCCCAAAAGTCCACCATCAAAAATCCCAAAACACCTTTGGTCCCCAAAGTCGTAAGGATTCGTACTACCCACCCCTGACAAGGATGGGTAGTCATCCCCAAGGCCTAAAAGATCAATGCTATTCCAAAGAAAAAATTCTCAACCACCTCTGATCCCCAAAGTCATCAGGATTCATACTACACGTCCCTGAGAAGGATGGGTAGTCATCCCCAAGGCCAAAAGGATCAATGCCAATCACAAGCCAAACACCCACGAGCTCAACTTTGAAGTCAAAATTCAAAATCTAAATCCTCAAAAGGCAACAATAAAAATAATAACAGTGGTTATCACCACTACTCAAACCCCTTTCTCAAGAAAAAAAAACAAAAGAGAAAAATAAACAATGATTTTCATCACTATGTATGAGAGCAAGTATCCCAACAAGTTGAGCAATCGAAAGACACCTGAGCTTGAATCCCTAAAATTCTTAGCATTTGAAGAACCATTTAGGTGATCCTCATTACGGGTTTGGTGGATAGCCTACCTAGAAATGGCAGTATCCTAAATGCATGTTGATATGTCTATCACATTAGCTTTGTGTGTGTGTAGACCAATGTTTGTATGTGGATGAGCTAGCTTATGGTATTCTAGATTGCACCATAGATTAATCTTACTAAATACAACAAGGATTTAGTGGAGTTAATTAGGTGATCCTTAGTACAGGTTTGGTGGACAGCCTACCTGGCACTGGCGGTATCCTTACGAATACCACATAAACGAACTCAATCGCACACATAGGGATGTGACATAAATTGGTCAAACTCAAGTCTGATTTGTACCTTGTTCAAAAGTTTTGTAAGATAATGTATAGTCTTGATTAGTTAGTTAAAGCAGCTGAGTCTCAAAAAAACCTTAAATACATTTTACAACAATTTTTGTACATTTCATTACTTACGTCACCATCAGAAAATACAACACAAAAATTTACAAATGCAAATTTCTTCCATAAAGCAATAACATAGTACAAAAATCCAGTAAATCCTGTATAGTCTATGGTGCCACCACTTGCATACCAACAAATCATCCATCCATTCCATATGCATACATCCATATCATATAGCTAACATCATTCGCAATCATAACAACATATGCATACATAACCATAAAAAAATGTGCATAAAAGAAACAATAAACCATGACAAGCATATCAAAAAAAAATGAATCATGTATATATATCAAGTCAAAATGCCCATAGGCTACAATAAGATCCTCTAACCTCACAAAAAACCAAAAAATCAAAATCCCCTAAGCCTAGGGATTCAGCCACCATGATCACGTTCAATCGGTGTGACTGGAACTACTCCCAGTGGTATGGGTCCTATGGGACCTCTCAGGGCGGCTGCTGCTAGCCCTCGCATCATGCCCACTAACACTACCCTCACCCACCCACCTGCAATGAGAGGATGCAGACTGCTTAGCCTCATTGCCTCTCGTACGATGCGACGATCCACCTCCAGTGAGCTCAGGTATCTGTCCATCGAGGTGGATAATCTTGGCCTCCAACTCCACCCAAAATCGACCCCACTCTACATCTCGTCAGTGGTACGCAACCAATGCGTCATCCCACTATGCCAACTGAGCCCGTAGGAGATCCCTCTTGACTCTGTGCTTCTCGTCCCATCTTCATAGTAGATCTTCCAATCATGGTATCTCAGCACGAAACCTAGCCTCCATATCCCCTAGGACTACCTGAGGCATGGGCATCTTTGGGATGACATGCTACTTTGACACCCACTGCTCTAAGATGTCCTGTGTATCCGATTGCTCTGTAACCCCTAAATCATCCCCAGTTAAGTCATCTACCTCCACCATATCTGCATCATCAAGCAGGGCCTCCCAACCCTCCATCGGTGCCTTCGCATCCCCACCACTTGCTGCTACCGCATCCAGACCTCCTAGAGGTCCCTCACTCTGTCATTATAGCATCGTCCACCAATGGTCATACTCTGCAGTCACCCCAACATTGTTCACATTGGGGACATCAATCACTGCATCAAACTCCTTGCCCAACTACTCAATAATCGGCCAGGCTAGAGTCCTCTCATCACCCTGACACCGATAGATCAAGGGCTCACCAAGAAATCCTTGGTGCACCCCAAATGTCGAGTCACCTGGATGCATGGGAAGTACTCCTACTCTGTACCATGTCACCCATTCGACCATCTCCCCCTACACACCTGTCGGAGCCACTCTCTAGCCTCAGGCCAGGCTGGATAGTTTTGATATGGCCGCCATAACATCTTCCCTGGAGCAAGACAAGAAAAGGCATCAGTATAGTGCCCTACGACAACTGCCCACCACTAACTCTACCCCTACTCCTCTAACCTCTGCCATAGAATAGCATACCCAATCTCCCTATCCACCATCTCACCCCAACTGGTCCAGGGCAATCCTTGCGGTTGCTCCATAGCTATGTCCTGCCACCCCTAGCACTACAAAAGATAGCTACACCCGATCCCCTTCCACCTTCGATAGCAGACCTCGTACATCTTGTCATAAATCTATGCCAATAGTGTCTGATCCCACCTCATAATAAGTGGTGCTATTGTCGGGAACTCCACCAGTCTGAACACCACCTCAAGCAGGTTCCAAGGGAATCTCACACCTGAGGAGTTGAGAAGCAGCATGTTGGAGATGAGGGTCATGAGCAACACATGCCTCACCCCCAAAATGCCCTTCTCTAGCCACCATCGCACTAGAATCCTACCAATCAGGCAATCCACCTTTGCACTCTCCACAGCCCTATCCACCCCCATCTTGATCGCCTGCCCAAAGCACTGTGTTAGCACCTCCGTATTCTGATCATGGGGAGTCATCCGAATGGGCAGTTCGTCTATCGAAATCCACAAAATTCGATACACATCCTCCAGAGTCATCGTCATCTCCCCTATTGGGAGATGAAAAGTATTAGTGCGGGGATCCCACAGATTGATCAGGGCAGTCAGATATGCCCGATCCCCCACCATAGGCTCTAAACGCATCACCTTCTTAAGCCCAAGGGCATCAAGCCACTCCTAATCCAAAACTTTCAGTGCCTCTCGGGCATCAAAGAACACAGTTGGCTGGCGGTGTCGACTCCTAACAACCTACCAAACACAAACACAATCAAACAAAAAAACAAATTAGGGTTTCAACCTTAATTTAAACAAAACCATTCAAATAAACTGTACAAAAAAAAAAAAACAAAGTATAGAAAAATAAAAATACATAATTGTACAGCCAAAGTACAGATCAATTAATTAAACTGTATAAACGAAACACAAACTATAGAAAAATAAAAATACAAAACTGTACAACCAAAGTATAGATCAATCAAATAAACTGTACAATCAAGAACAAAAAATGCAATAAAACAAATTCATACTAGGGTTTTTGACCTTAGCTTGAACAAAAAAATCAAATAAAACATAAAAATTATACTAGGGTTTTTAACCTTAACTGTGAACAAAAAAAAAACAAATAAAACAAACAAAACAAATTAGGGTTTTAATTGCACCTTAATAAAACAAAAACAATCATACTAGGGTTTTTAACCTTAAGTGTGAACAAAAAAATCAAACAAAAACATTAAAACTATACTAGGATTTTCGAACTTAAGGTGAACAAAAAAATCAAATAAAACATAAAAATTATACTAGGGTTTTTAATCTTAAGTGTGAACAAAAAAAACAAATAAAACATAAAAATTCATCCTAGGGTTTTTAACCTTAAGTGTGAACAAAAAAATCAATTAAAACATAACATTCATAGTCATTTTTTTACCTTAAGTGTAAACAAAAAAAAGTAAAACATAAACAAAAGCATCAACCTAGGATTTCGACCTTAAGGTGAATAAAAAAACAAAAACATAATACAAAACAAAAATTAATACTAGGGTTTTGATCTTAATATTAACACAAAATAAAAATAAAATAACGCAAAATAAAAACAATTATGTGCAAGTTTTTTAACTTCATATAAAGCAAAAATAAATAACAAGCAGAGAGAAGGAGCACCTACCGGTCTCACCTTAGCTCCACCACTCGAAGATCCGGTCCTTGCACTCATGGTGTCCACAAAATCTCAGCAGCACTCCGCTACGAAAACTCGCACTCCTCCTCCTCACTGCTCCAAATCGCCAAGAAAAAAATGTTGCAAATGAGCCCAAAAACAAGATTTGGTCTTTTTATAGGTTGTTGGTCCTGTAATCGTTCCACCCTGGATGAGCGCTCTAGTTAGCACTCGTCCCACCCTGGGACAATTACAAAATTGCTATTCGTCCCACCCTAGGACGATTATAGAGCAGAAAAAAAAGCAACACAACATTGTTCACATTGGGGACATCAATCACTGCATCAAACTCCTCGCCCAGCTGCTCAATAATCAGCCAGGATAGAGTCCTCTCGTCACCCTGACGTCAATAGATCAAGGGATCACCAAGAAATCCTTGGTGCACCCCAAAATGTCGAGTCACTTGGACGTATGGGAAGTACTCCTACTCTGTACCATGTCACCCATTCAACCATCTCCCCCTACACACCTGTCGAAGCCACTCTCTAGCCTCAAGCCAGGCTGGACAGTCCCGATATGGCTGCCATAACATCTTCCCTGGAGCAAGACAAGAAAAGGCATCAGTATAGTGCCCTACGACACCTGCCCACCACCGACTCTACCCCTACTCCTCTGACCTCCGCCATAGAGCAGCATACCCAATCTCCCTATCCACCATCTCACCTTGAGTGGTCTAGGGCAACCCCTGCGGCTGCTCCATAGCTATGTGCTACCACCCCCAGCCCTACAAAAGATAGCTACACCCGATCCCCTTCCACCTTCAATAGCGGACCTCGTACAACTCGTCATAAAGCTATGCCAATAGTGTCTGATCCCACCTCATAATAAGTGGTGCTACTATCGGGAACTCCACCAGTCTGAACACCACCTCAAGCAGGTTCCAAGGGAACCTCACACCTAAGGAGTTAGGAAGCAACATGTTGGAGATGAGGGTCATGAGCAACGCATGCCTCACCCCCAAAATGCCCTTCTCCAGCCACCATCGCACCAGAATCCTACCAATTAGGTAGTCTGCCTTTGCACTCTCCACAGCCCTATCCACCCCCATCTCGACTACCTGCCCAAAGCACCGTGTCAGCACCTCCGTCTGCTGATCACGGGGAGTCATCCAAATAGCCAGTTCATCTATCGAAATCCACAAAATTTGATACACATCCTCCAGAGTCACCATCATCTCCCCTATTGGGAGATGAAAAGTATTTGTGCAGGGATCCCACAGATTGATCAGGGCAGTCAGATATGCCCGATCCCCCACCACAGGCTCCAAACGTGTCACCTGCTTAAGCCCAAGGGCATCAAGCCACTCCTAATCCAAAACTATTAGTGCCTCTCGAACATCAAAGAACACAGTCGGCTGGCGGTGCCGACTCCTAACAACCTACCAAACACAAACACAATCAAACAAAAAAACAAATTAGGGTTTCAACCTTAATTTAAACAAAACCATTCAAATAAATTGTACAAACAAAAACCAAAGTACAGAAAAAAAAAATACATAACTGTACAACCAAAGTACAGATCAATTAATTAAACTGTACAAATGAAACACAAAGTATAGAAAAATAAAAATACAAAACTGTACAGCCAAAGTATAGATCAATCAAATAAACTGTACAATCAAGAACAAAAAATGCAATAAAACAAATTCATACTAGGGTTTTTGACCTTAGCTTGAACAAAAAAATCAAATAAAACATAAAAATTATACTAGGGTTTTTAACCTTAAGTGTGAACAAAAAAAAAAACAAATAAAACAAACAAAACAAATTAGGGTTTTAACCGCACCTTAATAAAACAAAAACAATCATACTAGGGTTTTTAACCTTAAGTGTGAACAAAAAAATCAAACAAAAACTTTAAAACTATACTAGGGTTTTCGACCTTAAGGTGAACAAAAAAATCAAATAAAACATAAAAATTATACTAGGGTTTTTAACCTTAAGTGTGAACAAAAAAATCAAATAAAACATAAAAATTCATCCTAGGGTTTTTAACCTTAAGTGTGAACAAAAAAATCAATCAAAACATAACATTCATAGTCGGTTTTTTTACCTTAAGTGTAAAAAAAACATAAACAAAAGCATCAACCTAGGATTTCGACCTTAAGGTGAATAAAAAAACAAAAACATAATACAACACAAAAATTAATACTAGGGTTTTGATCTTAATATTAACACAAAATAAAAACAAAATAATGCAAAATACAAACAATTATGTGCAAGTTTTTTAACTTCATATAAAGAAAAAATAAATAACAAGCAGACAGAAGGAGCACCTACCGGTCTCGCCTTAGCTCTGCCACTCGAAGATCCAGTCCTTGCACTCATAGTGTCCACGAAATCTCAGCAGCACTTCGCTACGAAAACTCGCACTCCTCCTCACTGCTCCAAATTACCAAGAAAAAAATGTTGCAAATGAGCCCAAAAACAAGATTTGGTCTTTTTATAGGCTATTGGGCCTGTAATCATTCCACCCTGGGATGAGCACTCTAGTTAGCACTTGTCCCACCCTGGGACGATTACCAAATTGCTATTCGTCCCACCCTGGGACGATTACAGAGCAAAAAAAAGCAACAATAATAGAATCCAAAAAATGCACCAAAAAAAAAAAGCAATAACTTTGCCGAATAAAGGTGCCTTTGCACCTAACATTCATGGCATGAAAAACTAATGTCGGGACCACAAATTATCACTATCCTACTTCCTAATAAGGCTACCATAGCCGGACCGCTCCACGGGAGGACGTATTTTCAACAATTTCAACCCCAATTGGCGTCACAAAAAGGGTCAAAACCCACCAAAAAATATCAATAACTCTACCGAATAAAGGTGCCTTTGCACCTGACATTCATGGCATGAAAAACTAATGTCGGGGTCACCAATAGTTACTATCCTACTCCCTCAGAAGGATATCATAGCCAGACCGCTCCACGAGAAGGAGGATTTTCAATAATTTCGACCCCAATAGGCATCAACAAAAAGGATCAAAACCCACCAAAAATAGGTTCTATTGCTAGGAAATTGCACACGTTCAAAAAAAATAACTGAAGGCACCCTTACAAACGTCATATTGGGTCAAGTGACTCATCGCTTTTCTCATTTTGGTCATTCCCTCATCAATTCGTCGCTTGAGGGGGTAGTCACACTTAGTCACCAAATCAACAAATACACACCCAATCAAGGAAATGGCATGCATTCAAAGAATCATTGACAAAGACAATCACACTCCTTCTTGGGGCAACAAACAAGCAATAATCACAAGCTAATCAAACACTTGGCATTCTGGAATCATGAACTCAAGGTTCCTTATAAAAAATGTTGCGCCCTTTTCCTATTCATGACTAAACAATGTCCAAGATCAAGTAACACCTCACAAAAAAGGTTACACTTGAGTTAAGCTTCTTAGCTCATTAGAAGCAAGGATTCAAATATTTTGTGCCCTTTCCATAATTGGGGCATCAAAATTTGGTTAGGTTACTAAGAAACCCTAATCATTAAGTGCTTTGGTTATCTATTTTTGCTCTGCACTGTGCCACGCACAGCGCATCTCAAAAAGGGGCATCTGTAGACACCAAAATAGCACCAATCTGATTATGTGACTATAAGCACTAACCAAATTGGCATACATACCCCCTAGGGCAGCCTCCAGAGGTTAAACAGTGGTCCTAACCACTCCCAAATTAGTTTTGGAAGGTCATAGGTCAATTTGGCACCTTTTAAGCACTTTGCTCCCTACTCGTCCCAACCTGGGACGATTAGAATCCTATTCGTCCCACCCTGGGACAATTAGCAGCAATCATCCCAGGGTGGGATGAGTAGCAGGTTTGACTGGTAAAAATTCAAACCTCGATAGGTCTGCCACTTAACTATGCCTTCAAGGCATGCAATTGTGAGGAACGACTTCAAATCAAAGAGAGGGACTTCAGTCAAGCATGCCCTGATCATGGAGGCCTCATGCAAGGAGACTCTAAATCAGGGAGGAATCTTCTCTCCCAAAAAAGGCATGGCAAGCCAAGTGGTGCCCTCGCATGCACATTCAAAGAGATAGACCCTAGGTCTATAAAAGGGTGAGCCTCCTCACCCCAAAAATAGAGCAGAGCTGGAGCATTTGGAGCAATGGAGTGCTGCCAAATTGTACCCCCATTCCCCCTTTGTGCTTCCTACATCCCTAATTTCTCTTTTGGGAGAGAGGTTATCGGGTGAACACTAGGAACATAATCCCAACCCAAAACCAAAGCAATCAGCCACAATACCACACCAAATTCATTGACACAACCCCCTAGGAGGTTTTGGACCCATCCCACCTGGATTGGTGTCAAAACCAAGTCTCAAACGATGGGTGTCCTGCCCCTAGGTGCCCCCTAAATTGCTGCAATCCTAATCGTCCCACCCCATATCAATTAGAAATATGTGAATAATTTCTCTACTATTCTTTTTGCATTATGTTCTATTTGATTTACTTATGTTGTTGTTCAAGTTTCATTGCATTCTGACTTGTTTTGACCTTATTTTTATCATTTTACGCATTTACTAACATACAGGGAGCACCTTCAAATATGGGACAATCTGGGAAGAATCTACCAAATCTGACATTCTGGGTCATCCCAAAATTCACCTTTTTTTCTAACCCCAAGTTTTCAATAGTTTTGGAGGCCTCTGGACTGAACATTTGCAAGGTTGCTTTTGCATGTTTTATGACAGTCCTAATCGTCCCACCTCGGAGCGATTAGAAATCCATGCATGATTTCTCGATTGTTATTTTTACAATGTGTCTCTGATGAATTTTTTATGCTTCTATCAAATTTTAGGTTCATTATGACATGTTATGACCATCATTTTTCTATTTTATGTATTCACTAGCCGGAGGCCCTGGGGATTGCATGTTTTTCCCTCTATCTGCATATGCTATTAACTATTTTCTATTTCTCTGAGCATAGGATTTCACCACCAAGAACATCGAAGGGGCAGCAAGGAACATGTTAACACACGGATGCAAGCAGTGGCAACGTTTGGCCTGCTCATTTCAAATGCATGCAGAGGACACTGGAAGTGTACCATCCATTGATGTAACGAACTGTATCAAACGCTCTGAGCCCTAGAGGGGGGGGACGTATTGTAACTAGATTGAAAGCAACATTAATAAAAAGAGTCCCCATTGTTCTTCATTTGCTAACATCTCATTTACGTTTATGCGTTGTTTCCTTCTTGCATTGCTTTCTCGCATTCGTAGGGCTTAGCATCTTAGCATTTTTATATCAATTTCATTTGCATCATAATTTGGCATGCCGTCACCTTGCATTCGGATTTCATAAATAATATCAAACTTATTACTTAAATAAATTCTTGATACAACTCAAATTTGAGGGGGCATTAGCACCCCTTATATTCTATGAGATGGTAATCATGACCTACTAGGCGTTGTTGGTCCCTCCTACAAATTACCAATATCATTTTGCTATTTGGTAAAGAGAAGTTTAAGCGACTTAGATTGTGTTCCTTTCTCTATGTTTGCTCTTACTTTCTTGTCTCTCACTTGATAATTTGAAGGCTTTCCACTATTTTCCTTGTGATTATTAGGAGTAGATCTTATTATTCTACCAACTTTCCTTTTTATTAGATTTATCCTCTCTTGGCTCTACTAAGGAAGCTTTTGATCTATCCTACTTATTTTTTGGTATTTCCTTTTTAATGGTAGAGGTACTAACATCTAAAACTGTGTTTTCTTTGGCACTTTCTTTCTCTTGAATGGTGCATTGTAATTCAAGAGAATTTTCAAAATATGATGAGTCATATTTTTTAGTTTCAACAAGAATGTGCATCCCTAAATCAAGATCATACTAACTAGATAGTTCCTTGTTAGTATTCTAATCCTATTGTACCATGTCCTCTGAGCTATGATCTAATTTTTATTTATAGGCTAAATCCTCCAAAGAATTGGTATTGCTTCCAATATCCTTACTTACTTGTATTCATTATTTATTTACTTTCATCTATTTGGACCTATTTTTTGGAAATTGAAAACCATTCTCATCCATAACCATTTGTAAGTTTCTCATGCAATTTTCTACATGTGTTTTTACTGGACTCTTCTTAGGGCATGATCTATCAATATGCCCCACCTCATAAAATATTCTACATTTGAATGATATATTTTCATAATCCATGGTTTGGGTCCACAACTTACCCTCATACTTAAGAATGATTTATTTTGTTAAAGGTTTATTGATATCAATCATGACTAATATCTAGGCATTAATAGCCAAGACTCCATATTTTATAGTTTTTGAAATATTAAGGAATTTTTTGGACATTTTGAGTCCCTAAGCTAAAATTTTGTCATTGATTTCAAAAGGTTATTTTATGTCAAAAGGATCTATGATGGCATGCACTATGTTTTGTGAAAGTGCAAGGAAGGGTTTTTGTGAAAACCAAGGTATGCAAAATAAAAGGTTTTATTTAAAACCATGGACGGCATATTTGAAATGGTTTTTTCTTAAAACCCAAGTTGGATTTTCGTTTCATCAAAAAAGGTGCCCCAGTGATGGAGATATTTAATTTTAAAGATTTAGTTTAAATTTTAATTTATTTAAAATTTTAATTTTAATTTTAAAATTAAATTAAAAGAATATTCGTCGACGTCATAAAGGAAGGTTCAAAAGCACCGACGTTTCCAAGCTAAGGGAAGGCATATATATATATATATATATATATATATATATATATATATATATATATATACCATTAAAATTTTTTAAGAAGATTATCCTTGCTCGATTAAGATTAACGATTTATTTTTGTGAAGGAAGAGCTCGTGTTATTTTCATTTTGTGAAGCAGTGAATATTGAAAGCTAACTGCGTCCATTTTCCAAAGCGTGTTGGGTAGTGTGGCCTAGTGGTAGCTTGGTTTGTGCAAAGGTGTTGGTGGTAGGAAGGTTAAGCGTTCAATTCCTGCAAGCATCATTTTGGATTTGTTGAGGCGCTCAAGGTGCATTTATTTTTCGCTTGGCAGAAGGAGTGAAGAATAAGAAGCGAGTTGTGCTTCTTTCTTCATAATGATCCTGTAGCTCATCCGACATCCTGGTCACAGCTATGGCATTCGCATTGGACAGGACGGGGGTATGATTCCCCTCAAGGCAGGTCTTGAGGTTTTTATTTATTTTGTTATTGCCTAAGGTGATGTGATAAGGGGTAAAGGTGATTTGATAGTTGATGTATTGAATAACCTTAGGAATAAGGTTATAGTGGTTGTTTGAGTTATGGAGTTAAATTTTTAATTATGATTTTTGAAATTATTAGGAGTAATAAGGGTTTTTGATAAAGTTCTTTTAGTGAAAGTTATTTTTGAGTAAGGTTTTTCTTTAAAAAGAACTTTGTTGGATGTTAAAAAAAAGTAGGAGTAATAAGGTGTTATTTGGACATTATTTTATTGTTTTGTTATTACTCAAGATCTCTAACCCTTGTTGAGATTGGAAAAAGGAAAAGTGTTGAGTGTGGCAGATTTAGTGGACAACTCATAAGGCATAAAAAATGTATGAGTAACATTCCCCATTGATTTTATTTGGGTGGTTGATTTCTGAAATATCATGGATTGAAAAGGATTGATTGTGGTTTCCTATTCAAAAATAGTTGGTTTAATGCTTCAAGGTTTTCTGGTTTGAAAGTTGTGATTAAAACCTTGTTTTATAAGCATTGTTGTTGGAGTGAGTTGTTATGCAAAGAACTTGAACTTGAGCTGAAAAGAACATGAGTATCATTGTTATGTAAAGTGGTTGTTGAGTATTGTTGAAGACATTTTGAGTTGGTTGATTCATTTTTGGACTAGGGTTTGTGATAAATAGTTATTCCTTATGGTGATTGGTTGAGTAGAGTTGTTTGAGCCTAGTCAAGTGATTGTGTGAAGTGGTTGTTCAAGTTCCATAAAACAAACTATTCTATATTCTGATATGAATTGAGTTGAGAAAGAAATTGTATTTGAGTTTAGAACATATTGAGTCTCTAACAATTCTATTTATGCTTCTATGAGATTGCTGAGTTGAGATTACTGAATTAAGATTGATTTGAGTTGAGATTGAGAGTTGAGGATAGAACATATTGAGTCTCTAACAATTCTCTTTATGCTTCTACAAGGTTGCTGAGTTGAGATTGATTTGAGTTGAGATTGGGATTTGAATATAGAACATATTGAGTCTCTAACAATTCTCTTTATGCTTCTATGAGATTGTTGAGTTGAGATTGATTTGAGTTGAGATTGGGATTTGAGTATAGAAAATATTGAGTCTCTAACAATTCTCTTTATGCTTCTATGAGATTGAGTTGAGATTTTGTTGAGCTGATTTGAGGTAAGTCTTTGAGAAGGCTTGTGGACTGATTTTGAGTAAGCTTTTATGAAAGATTGCTATGCAGATTTGAGTAAGTCCTAGAGAGGACTTATTAAGAATATTTGGAAAATTTTTGAGTGAGCCTATTGAGCAAATTTGAGCAGGCTCTAAATGAGCCTATTGAGTAGATTTGAGTAGGTTATGAGTGAGCCTATTGAGAATATTTGAATAGGTTTTGAGTGAGCCTATTGAGTAGATTTGAAGTGGTTCTGAGTGAACCTATTGACAGAGCTTTAGAGGTGATAAAGTATACAGGACAGAGTCTCAGTGGATAGAGATCCAGTAGCCAGAACAATTGAAGATAGATCTGAGTGAGGAGTCTTCAAGTGGAGAGATATCCACAAGTTAGTGCAATGAGAGACAGAGTCTTCTAGAAGATCACTAGCTAGAGCAGAAGGGGAAAGAGTTCTCCCGTGGAAGAGATCCATGAACTTGAGATTTAGGGGATCAACATCTCCTTTGGATAGAGGTCCATAAAGATTGTAATTGGGAAGGATTCCCAAGAGATTATTTGAGAAATATTTAGAAGAAATATTTTATGTGGAGGTAATCTACATTGGGTGAACCACATTAAAAATGATGTTTCTCATGTGTGTGATGCTTTGTGTGATGTTTACTACTTTATTAATGCTAATGCTACTATTTGGGAAAAAAAATTATATTATATTGTTCCCCCCCTCTCAGTATAAGCACATGTTCTTCAGAATTCTCCTAGAGTGTTGCATATTGTCTTAAAGGTATCTATTTACCATAATTTAATGTGCAAACCATACATCATAACCTAGACTACTACTAGAGATAGATTTATTTTTTTCAAGTGCAAATCCTTTATACCAACGGGTAAGGAAGAGTCCTACTCTTCCCATAAACCAAGGATCCCCTTTTAGAATTCTATCTCTTTCCTATCTAAAAATAACATCTTGTAATAAACCTTTGGAAAGAAAGGATAGACTAACTCTTAGGGACTTCCATCTCATATCAATTCAATTTCTTATAGCCAAACCCCCCAACCAAGACCCATTTAATTTAACCATTATTTCCTTATCTTTGAACAATGAGGATCGCTAATCTATGAGATCCTCCCTAACCTCTATTAATAAGAATGAATATGAGGATTTAACTATAAATTGGTACATAGGAAGGAAAGTATAACTCAATATCTACTTAAATTTACTTGTATATCCTATAATGATTATATTATTTGAAAATAAACCTTCAAAATTTGCATGCAAAACTTCTAAGATAATGAAGTAATAAATGAAAATTAGATAAAAATTTATATTCCCATATAGCATGTCCCACCTCATTTATGCCCTATACCTCCAATTATCTTCTCATAATTTGAATGTTGGCTAACAAATATCTATAAATCTATTTTTTTTTTACTTGAAAAATCATTGTTTCCCTTGATATAGGTGGTTGATTTCATAGGATTGTATCTCCCTCAATACTACTTAAATTCCTTCATATGACCACTCATTTTAAATATCTTCAAAATTTTCATAAATTGGTCTAAGAATCATCTGAATAAAACAATCCTTCACAAAGATACGGATCCTAAAAAATGATATTTTTTATGGGAAACTTGGACCTAACATTTCCCTTGTTTCAGATGACTATATTCATGAATTCATTTATCATTTCATTAATAGCAATAATATTGTATCCATATTTCTATTATTATGTTAGAATTTTATATCATCATTATATTTTGTAGTTTTTTAGATTGAGAAGTCCATTTTGCTATATTATCACTAACATTGTCCTTTATAACACTTTTACAATTTTTCCTAAAACCTAAGGTTTTTTTTATCTATTTCTACTTTTTGCTTTTTTTTGTCATATGTAGAATAGGGATCTAACTGAGGCAAACCCATTAAAATTTAATATGTTTTCTATGTACAAGTACACCAAGACATGGAGTAACAAGATGGGAAACAGAAACCTTGAAAGTGGAATAACTAAAAACTTGGATAGATCAATGGGTTTTAAAGTCCCTAACCCCCTATTTTCTCAAATTAGTAATCTTATTTAGATGCATTGGTAAATTTTTTATGTTCCATGTTGCATTAGAAAAGAACTTGTGTGTTACTTTTCTTAAAGTATATTTTATTTACGCAATGAACAAAATTAATGTAGTCAAGGGTAAGGCATCCTTGTTATCCAATTATTCTAATATGATCATTAGCAAGTAGTTACATCTACAATAAAAGCAAAAATAAACATATATGAAATGAGGCTTGTTTGTTGCATAATTTTTCCTTGCACTCCTACTTTAAAAGAAAATGAAAAAGAAAATGATTCTCTAGTTTAGAATTGAAGTAAATTATTGTAGAGATCAAACAAATTATTTACATGCATTATTGTGTGTCTACATTAATAGCCTAAAATAGAAAAATAAGTAGGATAGAGGAAATGTAGATTTTTTCCTTAAATAAACACATAAAACATAGATATCACATCCCCCTCATGGCACAATTTACCTCCCCATCTCTTTGAAGTGGAGAAGGGATTGGTGGGGGTATCAATGTTCCTATTTGACCTACCTTGATTAATTTTGAACTTAAAAATATTTTGGAAAAAAATCTAAACAAGATCGTTAAATCCTATTTATGTAGATTAAATCAAATTAATAAAGGTAACAAGAGCCTACGCAAGTCTTAGTTCTATTGGAAATATTTTTTATTCCTTGAGTAGATATTGTATGAGTTGGTTGACTGTATTGGGTATATCACAATCTCAAGCTACCAATGCCCATATAGGGTCTTGAGTGTACTTATAGAAAGTAGGTAGTATATTATAGTGGATTATTGGGAGTCATAGGAGGAACTTATTATCCCTCACATATCACTCTTGACTACATACCTGGAGGGGCTTCTTCCATGTATCTATAGTCTCCCACATACTAGCTCTGCTCTCATATATCGATGAGTATATTGAGAGGGGTCAAGTATATAAGGATTCATTGGTTTATAGGAAGACCAAATAGGTATATAGGGAGAAATAAATATAAGGGTAACAAAACTTATTTTTCTTCTTTAATCAACTATGAAAACAAATAAAAATTTAAATTAATTTTCCATTCTCAATGAGCCCTTCAACCATATCTAAAAGATGTTACATAACATGTAGCGTCTCCACCAAATGGTTAATAACCTTGAACCTCTTAAGGAGGGTTAGGATGAATTTATTACTTATGAAATGTAACCTTTGACCAAGAATAGAATTAGCTTCATCCTCAAGATCCTTCAAGCTCTATTGAAAAAGAGGACAAAAAGTTAGTTTTTCGATCCACAATATGTATGGCTCGCTTCCTTCATAGATATAAGGAAGCTATCAAGAATTTTTTTAGAGAAGCTAATAAATTTCAAGAGACATCCCTAGGGGATGATTCATTTTTGGATTATCCTCAAAAACCAACCTCTATACCTTTGCATTCAAATCAAATGAATCAGTATTTTGCATCTATAAATATCACCATGTCATCATTTCATGCATGAATACCTAACCTAATTGATACAATCCCATCCACTAGTGTGACAACAATAAAAAATGGGAGTTAATTTCCTACCCAAGTTCCATTTTGTTCACATCCTCTAATACTTATTCTTGAAGATATTCTCTAGGAAATCTATTTTGATCCTTAAATCTGCCTATGTATGAAATATGTGCCCTAGATAAAATTCAAGATTGGATGATTTAGAAATGCTTCTATGTCAACCTCCAAAGAAGATCGACTCCTTGAAAAATAGATAGATAAAAGGGATGAGGGAAAGAATGGTTAGGGGGATTGATTAAAATGCAACCATAATTCAACTAGCAACATTATTTTTAGTTATATGGACATAGGCTACTAGACTATTCAATTTAATCTATGAATAACTAGAGTAAGCATAGATACTACAACATTCTTGGCACTCTAATCAAAAGAAGATAAATAGTTTTAAGCCTAATAAAATTTTCTTTAACTATGAATTGAAATAATACAAACAACTTAAAACCTAATAGAATTTCCTATATTCAAAGCATAACTATTATTGTTGAAAGTATGATAGCATTCAATATTTCAAGTGCTTTGATAAAAATAAGCCAAATAACTTCAAGCCTAATAGAATTTAATTTAATTATAAATTGAAATAATCCAAACAACATGAATCCTAACAAAATTTGCTCCTATCATAGCATAGTTGAAAATGCTAAAGGTGTAAATATCACATGAGACATCAATTATCCACACTACAATTTAGGTAAGTTAACAACTTTGGATTGAAATTGAGCAACATAAATATATAACCTATGATAGGAAAATACAAAAATAGTTGACCCTTTATAATGAGGAGCATTGCTCCTTATATAAATATCTTTGAACAATAATGAAACTTACAATGTATAATAATGGATAAGAATTATTTTGCATGATTAGGGATGAGTTGGCACCACTTAGCATATTCTTATTTGACCTAAGTAGTTATGATAACAAGATCCTTACTCATGCTTCATGGAGGTAGTCATAGTTTTCTATTTATAAAATATACTACATGATGTAACTACCCATTTTTAGAGTTCCATATATCCCTTGCTCTAAGATTTTTTAGGGAATGTTGTTGCTACATGAATTACCTTTTGAGCTCCCTTATTGCTTGATACAAGGATGCAAGAAAAATTTTAGAGCTGATCTAATTACTCATGCTCAAGATCTTGGGTTTGTGCTACCACTATTCTTACATTGCTTTAATTGTGCAAGATATTTGAGAAGCTTGGATGATGTTACCTTTAAAAATAAATTGGCTTACTTTATTCCACGATGGATACCTTATCCCTCATGCCTTTTGAACTATGTGAAATATTTAAAATTCTCTTGCTAATATCAATAAGGTAAAAGTTCCAACATTCTTCTTCTTAGCTTGCTTTCTAGGTTTACAAAGGTAGAATGCTATTTATTGGCTACCCACCATTTTGACTCAATACGTGTCTATAATTTTGAAGGGCCAAGATGGCGTCACCATAAATATGTTGTGCCTTGAAAATTGTTGATCAAAGCATTCTTTTAGTCCCAAAAATAAATAATTTCAATGAATTATCAGTTTGGAAATGTAAAATTACAAGAATTATGAATATGGAAGACTCTTCAAGAAGCATAGAACAAAATTAAGAACACAAGCTTATACTGATATGGGGGTGAACATTATAAGACCAATTTTTACTTTTATTTCCCAAACAATATTATGCAATGTATAGATATCAATATCAATAGTAGTAATCAAAGCAATGCACAAATCACCACACATAATAGAGACACCACAATTTACGTGGTTCACCCAATGTGGGCTACTCCATGGAGAAAATATTTCACTAAAATTTTCTCAATCAATCTCTTGGTAATCCTTTCCCTATTACAATGTTTATGGACCTCTATCCAAAGGAGATACCAATCCCCTAAATCAAGTTTGTGGATCTCTATCCATAGGAGAACTCCTTCTCCTCTACTTTGGCTGGTGATCCTCTAGAATACAACTACCTCCACTACACTGGCTTGTGGATCTCTATCCACTAGATACTACTATCATTTGATATCTATCACCTCCAAAGATATGTCTCAAATCTACACTAAACATAGTCCTTCGGTCTAGTACAAATCTGCTCAATATCTGTCTCTGGTCTGGCACAAACCTATCCTCAAATCTGCACCAAACTTTGTTCTCAAATCTGCACTAAACACTGTCCTTCGGTATAGCACAAATCTATCCTCAATATCTATCCTCAAGCCTTAACTCAAAGCTTGACTCAATATCAAATAAAATTTGATGTATCTGCCCTACACCTTAACTCAAGGTTTGAAAAAATCAATCAATCAACTCTATTCTCAAGCCTTCTCAAATACTTATCTTAAATTTGCCTTGTAAGCTTCCTCAAAAGCTCACACTAATATGTTCACAAGTCCTCTCTAGAACTTGCTCAAATCTGCTCTACAAGTCCTCTCTAGAACTTGTCCAAATCTGCTCTACAAGTCCTCTCTAGAACTTGTCCAAATTTGCTCTACAAGTCATCTCTAGAACTTTCTCAAATCTACTCAATAATTCCTCTCAAGAACTTATCCAAATCTGCTCAATATCTGTATTGTAAGCTTCCACAAAATCTCACACCAAATCTATCCACAAGTCTTCTCAAAGACTTATCTCAAATCTACTCAACAAGTCCACACAGAACTTGTCCAATCTCATAGAAACATAAAGAGAATTTTTAGAGACTCAATATGTTCCACACTTATCACAATGCTCAATTACTTGCAATCACTCTCTTAGAAACATAAGGAGAATTGTTAGAGACTCAATATGCTTCAATTTCAACTCAATGCTCAATCACTTTCTCAAATCAGAATATAGAATAATTTGTTTTATGGAACTTGAACAATCACTTTACATATCCACTTGACTAGGCTCAACCAACTCTACTCAACCAAACACTTCAATTAAACAACCCTTGCTCACAAACCCTAGTCCAAGCATATGATCACTCACTCAAAATGTTTTCAACAATGCTCAATAACAAATCTCACATAACAATGATACTCATGTTCTTTTCAAACTCTAGTTCAAGTTCTTTGCTCAACAACTCACTTCAAAAACAATGCTTATAAAATAATCTTCACATAGCAATGATACTCAAACCCTAGTTCAAGTTCTTCACACAACCAATGGTTTCAACAACAATGCTTATGAGAAAAGGTTTTAACAATAACTCTTTATTCCATAAAACCTTTAAGCATTAACTCAACACATTCAATAGGAAACCCTAATCAAGTTCTTTTCACTCCAAACTTATTTTCTAGAAAACCAATCAATCAACTTAACTATGGAAGAATGTGCTCATACATTTTTCTTGATGATGAAGGAATCTCATAAATCTGCCACAATCACAAACACTTATTTGCCAAGCTCAAATAAGTTAGAAGATGATAAACTTCCTCAAAATACAATGTAAATACCAAGACACACATACACCTTATCACTCCATATTTAATAAAACATTCATCAACATTTACAAAAATAATACACCACTTACACCTTATAATCTCCCAATTAAAATAATACTCAATGCAAGAATTTCCCTCTATCCTTTTAAAAACTTCAACAAATTAATATGACACAACACTTTATTAAAATAAATCTAACACCTTATTCCTCCAAATTATCAAAAATAATTTTCAACTAACAATCATTTTAAGCAACCCTTTTAACTCCAAACTTTAGGCAACACACAAAAAATAATAATCAAAATTTATTACCTTACCTTGGAAGGGATTCAAACTCACAACACAACCTCAACCAACTCCCTAGTCATGGCTCCAACCGTCGCATGAGCTAGGCACTCACTTGGGGAGTAAAGAGCACCATGTGCTCCAAAAAGACTCCTCGCCTTGCCTAGCAAAAATGTGTGCCTTTCCTTTGGCGCTTCCAACACAAACACAACCACCAAAAATGTCATCGCTGCATTTCGAACGCAGGTCACCTAGCACCCAAACACTCTAACCGTTGTCCTCTTGCCACTAGGCCACACTGCCCAGTTGGTGCTTGGTAATTTTGTGTTGTTCCCTTTAAACCTTATTTGTTGGCACTAAAACACGAAATTCGCTTGTCTTTTCCACATGAGTTCTCACACAATTGCACGCATTAATTTTATCGAGCAAAAGGATAAAAGTTAATACCTCTAAGGCATTGGTTTATATATTTATTTCCTTCTCATGCATATACGTCGGCGCTCGAATTACCTTCTTACTTTTTAGACGTCGGTGATATTTATTTTCCTTTAAACTTATTAATTTACAAATTATTTAAATTAATTTAAATTTAAATTTTATAAATTAATTCTTTAAAACCCTTTGGTTTTATTAATACCATCTCTCATTGAACACCTTTGTATAAATAATATTTATTTATAAAATTTAAATTCAATTTGAATTTAAATATTGTATGAAATAAATATTAAACCTTCCTTTAGCTTTGCAATAAGCTTTCTTAGGTTTTTATGAAAAACCTTTTAACTTATGCATCCATATAATATTAAAAATATTATGAAGCCCTTTTACCTTTAACCTCTACATTGTTCTTCTTGACCTTTGGCATAATCAGTGGCTTTTTCTTGGACATCAATGACAACTTTGTTTCTTGACAAATTCCTTGACATTAATGATGAATTAATTCCTTGACATCAATGACAACTTGACTTAATGACTCAAAATGTCCAACAATATCCCCCTTTGTCATTGATGGCAACCCAAATTATTTTTACTAAAAACTTGGGTTTTTCTTTGTTCTACTCCCCTTGGGACATTGCTCCCCCTTGCTCAATACTTTCTCCTTTTTACTCAAATACCAAATCTCTCCCCCTTATGCAAATCTCTCCCCCTTTGAAATCAATAGCAAAAGGTCACCTTTGGGGCTCAGGGCTAAGAATGAGCTTCTTAACTTAGCCCCTCCCCCACCTTATATTGAGGTGGTTAATTTTGGTATGGGAGTATTTCTACTCCCAGAAAGCAATGTTCTTTACCTTTATACTCTTTCTTTCTTATCTAATCCTTATGATTCCTTTAATTTTTTCTTTCCATATCCATGTTTCTATCTATATCTGCATTCTTATCTCTGTTCCTGTTCCTGTACTTGTTTATATCCATGTTCATGTTCCTGTTCATATCCATTTTCCTGTTCCTATTCCTATTCCTATTCATATCCGTGTTCCTGTTCCTGTTCCTGTTCCTGTTCCTATTCCTGCTTGATTCTGGAATGTCTGCTCTACACCACCTTGTTGTGTGACCATCATTATTGCACTTATAACACTTAATGTTATTATTCCTTGGAGGTGCAAATGTCTTAGGATTTCTCATAGTGAAGCCATATCCTTTTTTGTCATGAACCCTGCAATTATTTCCTTGTGACCAAACTGATTACATGAGTAGCAATACCTATGGAAAAGTTATTTGTTACCATATTCCTGTCTTTCCTATGTCTTGCACTATGAAGCCATGTGCCCAAACTTGTGACATGAAAAACATCTTCCATTGAAGCCTCCTTGTCTTGACCTCATTGGTCTCCTAGTCTCTCTTGACCTATTTTGATTGTTGTTCCATCTGTATCTTCTTTGTGCATTGTTCATATTCTTGTTGAACTCTCTATTGTCCAACTCATCCTTAGATGTCTCACTCTATTTTACATTGTCTTTTTTTTAATTATCTTCATCTGAAGTTTTTTCTCCTCCAAAACTTGAGGTTGACTTTCCTTCTCATTTCTTTTGAACCTGTTCAAATCCAAGACCAGTTTTGCTTGATGTAGGATTTTGTATCTTGATGAACTTATCCAAGTTATTTGAGTTGTTTTTGAACCCTTTTAGCTTGACTTTGGAGTCTTCTAAATCGTCTCTCAGTAGTGCCACTTCTTGTGCTAACTTTCACATTCTAAAATATTTGCTTCCAACTTATCCTTGAACCTTTTTTACCTTAGCCTTTGATTTTTCTAAATCCTCTATAAGCAATCTTCTCTCTTCATCACATTATTGAAACTGAATTTCAAGTTTAGAGTGTTGCTTTCTTACCTTCCTTACCATTTTAAGAGCATAAATAAGTTCTCCCTTGAGATCATATCCATCTTTCTCTTAATGTTCCTCTATTTTTTTACCTTTGTCCACATCTTTATTTTCTATTGGCTTGTCTTTTATAAGATCACCTACTTATTCTTCTAATGCCATTAGAATGTTTTAATCTAGTCCTTCAAGTTCATCCTCATATTCATCATCACTAAAACTATAACCATCCCTTGTAAAACTATCTTAAAAATGTCCAAAGTTACCACATCTAAAACACTTGAGAATTACTGGAGTCCTTTTCTTAACTTTTTCTTTTTATTCAATCATAAATAGGACTTCATCTCTATCATTGTCTGAAAAACTAGCATCACTATCACTTGAGTACTTACTTGCATTATCCACATAGTACCTTCTCTTTTATATTTGAAAAAACTTCTTTCCTTTTCTGCTTTTTCCATCCTTGATTTTCTTTTGGTGCATGTATCTTTTTGATTCCCTGTTATTATGATCCTATTTTTCATTATTATCCTTAGATTCTTGAAAATTAGTTGCATAATGACCATACTTTCCATAATTGAAACATTTAACAGATCTTGTATCTCTAGATCTTCTTGAATCCTTATTCCTTCTACCATAATTTTTTTTTTATCACTGGATGACTCATTGCTTGATTCTAACTTCTTCCCTTTGTCTTCTTGATTGCTTTGAATGCTGCTTATTTTTTGGGATTAGGTTCTTCTTTTGTTCTTATCTAAAATGGTGTAAGAATACCAAGAAACATATCTCTTGTCAAATAATCACCATCCATTGACACTTCTATAGCAGATTCCTTTTCACTGAATATTTTTGGAAGAGTTCTTAAGACTTTATCACAAATATCCGATTCATCAATCTTCATTCCAAGTCCTTACATATCATTAACAACATCATCAATTCAAAGTAGATAAGTACTAATATTTTCCTCATACTTCATTGTTAATGCTTCAAATTGTCCTTTGATATTTTGTATTTTTGCTTTCTTGACACTTTTATCTCCTTCATATATAATTTGCAGCTTATCCCACATTTCTTTTATAGTTTGACAACACATAACTTTCATAGACTGTTCTATGCAAACCTCTCAAAAGTGCATTCATTGCTTTTGAATTGTAATGTTGTAGGAGCTTACCTTCCTTATCTATAGGAGGATTAATTACGGGATCATATCCAAATTCAACTACTTCCCAAATTTCATTGCCAAGTGTCATCAGGTAGATCTTCATTCCCATACTCCAATATATATAGTCACTTCCATAAAATACTGGTGCTGAATTATCCGAGGACACATTCTTAGAATCCATTGTGTTCTTGTTAGTTTTTCCTTCAAGTTGTTAAACTCTTCTGAAGGAACCCACTCTGATACCAATTTAATAACACAAGCTTATACTAAGAGGGGGGTGAATAGTATAAGACCAATTTTTACTTTTCTTTCCCAAAAAATAGTATTCAATGTATAGATAGCAATATCAACAGTAGTAATAAAATCAATGCATAAATCACCACACACAATAGAAACACCACAATTTACGTGGTTCACCCAATGTGGGCTACTCCACGGAGAAAATATTTCACTAAAATTTTCTCAATCAATCTCTTGGGAATCATTTACCTATTACAATGTTTATGGACCTTTTCCAAAGGAGATATCAATCCCCTAAATCAAGTTTGTGGATCTTTATCCATAGAAGAACTCCTTCTTTGCTCTAGCTAGTGATAATTTAGAAGATACTGCCTCCACTACACTAGCTTATGAATCTCTATCCATTGGAGACTATTGTTCTCGGATCTCTATCATCTCCAAAGCTCTATCTCAAATCTACACTAAACACAGTCCTTCATTCTAGTACAAATCTGCTCAATATTTATCTCTAGTCTGGCATAAACCTATCCTCAAATTTGCACCAAAAT
Organism: Wollemia nobilis; assembly: GCA_028583015.1. Taxonomy (NCBI): domain Eukaryota; kingdom Viridiplantae; phylum Streptophyta; class Pinopsida; order Araucariales; family Araucariaceae; genus Wollemia; species Wollemia nobilis. The sequence continues at coordinate 14,218,517 of JAQPPZ010000082.1, read as the reverse complement.
CTATTCTAAAATCTGCATTAAACACAGTCCTTCGATCTATCATAAATATGTCCTCAATATTTGTCCTCAAGCCTTAACTCAACTCTTGACTCAATCTCAAATCAACTCTGTTGGATATGCCCTAAACCTTAATTCAAGGTTTGAACAAATCAATCAATAAACTATGCTCTCAAGAATTCTCAAAGACTTGTCTTAAATCTACCTTGTAATATTCCTCAAAAGCTCACACTAATCTGTTCACAAGTCCTCTCTAGAACTTGCTCAAATATGCTCTACACGTGCTCTCTAGAATTTGTCCAAATATGCTCTACAAGTCCTCTCTAGAACTTGTCCAAATCTGCTCTACAAGTCCTCTCTAGAACTTGTCAAAATATGCTCTACAAGTTCTCTTTAGAACTTGCTCAAATCTACTTAATAAGTCCTCTCAAGAACTTATCCAATCTACTCAATATTTGTATTGTAAGCTTCCACAAAATCTCACACCAAATCTATCCACAAGTCTTCTCAAATACTTATCTTAAATCTTCTCAACAATTCCACACAGAACTTGTCCAATCTCATAGAAATATAAAGAGAATTGTTAGACTCAATATGTTCTATACTTATCACAATGCTCAATTAATTTCAATCACTCTCTTAGAAACATAAGGAGAATTGTTAGAGACTCAATATGCTTCAATTTCAACTCAATGCTCAATCACTTTCTCAAATCAGAATATAGAATAATTTGTTTTATGGAACTTGAACAATCATTTCATAGATCCACTTGACTAGGCTCAACCAACTCTACTCAACCAAACACTTTAATGAAACAACCCTTGCTCACAAACCCTAGTCCAAGAATATGATCACTCACTCAAAATATTTCCAATAATGCTCAACAAAAAATCTTACATAATAATGATACTCATGTTCTTTTCAAACTCTAGTTCAATTTCTTTGCTCAACAACTCACTTCAACGACAATTCGTATAAAACAATCTTCATATAGCAATGATACTCAAACCCTAGTTCAAGTTCTTCACACAACCAATGGTTTTAATAACAATGCTTATAAGACAAGGTTTTAACAATAACTCTTTATTCTAGAAAACCTTGAAGCATTAAATCAACACATTCAATAGGAAACCCTAATCAAGTCCTTTTCACTCCAAACTTATTTTCCAGAAAACCAATCAATCAACTTAACTATGGAAGAATGTGCTCATACCTTTTTCTTGATGATGAAGGAATCTCATAAATCTGCCACAATCATAAACACTTCTTTTCCAAGCTCAAAGAAATTTTAAGATGATAAACTTCCTCAAAATATAATGTAAATACCAAGACACACATACACCTTATCACTCCATATTTAATAAAACATTCATCAACATTTACAAAATAATACACCACTTACACCTTATAATCTCCCAATTAAAATAATACTCAATGCACTCTTCTTTTCAAAATAACTCAATGCAAGAAGTTCCATCTATCCTATTAAAAACTTCAACAAAAAAATGTGACACAAACACTTTATTAAAATAAATCTAACACCTTATTCCTCAAACTTATCAAAAATATTTTCAACTAGCAATCCTTTTAAGCAACCCTTTTAACTCCAAACTTTAGGCAACACACAAAAAATAATAATCAAAATTTACTACCTTGCCTTGGAAGGGATTCGAACTCATAGTGCAGCCTCAACCAATTCCCTAGCCACTGCTCCAACCATCATGTGAGCTAGGCTCTCACTTGGAGAGTAAAGAGCACCACTTGCTCCAAAAAGTCTCCCTGCCTTACCTAGCAAAAATGTATGCCTTTCCTTTGGCGCTTCCAATACAAACGCAACCACCAAAAATGCTATCGCCTCATTTTGAATGCAGGTCACCTAGCACCCAAACACTCTAACCATTGTCCTCTTGCCACTAGGCCATGTTGCCCAGTTGGTGCTTGGTAATTTGGCACTGTTCCCTTTAAACCTTATTTGTTGGCACTAAAACATGAAATTCACTTGTCTTTTCCACACGAGTTCTCACACAATTGCACACATTAATTTGATCAAGCACAAGGATAAAAGTTAATGCCTCTAAGGCATTGGTTTATATATTGATTTCCTCCTCATGCATATACATCGACGCTCGAATTACCTTCTCACTTTTTAGACGTTGGTGCTTTTTATTTTCCTTCAGCTTTTTTAATTTATAAATTATTTAAATTCATTTGAATTTAAATTTTATAAATTAATTATTTAAAACCCTTTGGTTTTATTAAGGTCATCTCTCATTGAACACCTTTGTATAAATAATATTTATTTATAAAATTTGAATTTAAATATTTTATGAAATAAATATTAAACCTTCCTTTACCTTTGCAATAAGATTCCTTGGGTTTTTATGAAAAACCTTTTAACTTATGCTTCCATATAATATTAAAAATATTATGAAGCCCTTTTACCTTTAACCTCTACATTGTTCCTCTTGACCTTTGACATCATCAGTGGCTTATTCTTGGACATCAATGACAACTTTGTTTCTTGAAAAATTCCTTGACATTAATGATGACTTCATTCCTTGACATCAATGACAACTTGACTTAATGACTCAGAATGTCCAACACAAAACAAGTCCAATCCATATTTTGAACTTGTGAATGTATTCAAAGAATATTGAGTATATTATTTGCACCTATGGAGTATTTTTATTAGCAATTTTTTTGAATTTAGATGGCCTTATTCTTAAGCTATGAAGTTTTATTGCTTTGCTTATAAAACTAAATCTCCATCCTTTACATCAAGGTCTTTTTCTTATTTTGTGCTAGGCATAGAATATTCTATTTGTATATCCAATTTTTTCTTAGCTCTATCCCACTCCTGTTGTGTTGGAGCCCAAAAAATATTAGCTTTTTCATGGATAGCATTTTATCTAAAGGATATTTTGTATGAGGGGCTTTTGTGTTGATTTTCCAATTCTACCACCTTGGTATGCAATATAACCAGCTTTCTTAAAAAATCAAGGAATTTGTCTTCATTGGAAACATCCAACTCATCCATAGAACAAGGAGGGCCATTTGGTTCTTCCTAAAGGGATCAGAGTCCATAAATAATATCATTTATTTTGCTCACAATTTGATTTCACTTAGTATCCAGTGAATTGAGAGTCTCAATTCCTCTTTTCAATATGTGTATCTACTCAATGCTCTCTACTACCATCTGGTAGAAATTCACCCTATCTTTCACCAAAATAACTTTTTGGTCATAATATTTATCTAGTGCACTTATGAAGGCATATGATTCTAGACCTTTTGCATCATGGTGTTAAAATTATCTTATGCTTCTTACATAATTTATTGGAAATACTTAACAAATTCTAGGGTTGGGAACCATGCTTTAACCTCTTCAAAAATCTAATCCCATTAGTATTTCATTATTCTTCTACATGAATCTATAGTAATCCAATAATTTGATGATTTTCAATTGGCCATATCCAACTCTTGTTGCATGTATTACATCATTTTCCATAGATTTTAGATTTTAGCCTCTTTATTCTATAATTGTTCTAGCTTTAGAGCTTCATTGAAACTCTATTGCAACTATTGAGTTTTATTTTCTAATCCCTTCTATTGCATATTTTCTTGATCAAGAGACTTGGTAATCCTTTCTACTTTTTATTTCTATTTGTGATATTTAACTACCATATGGACTCCATATGTATACAACATATAAATGGATGTATATGTCATTTGAGCTTTATCCCCAATTGGAACTTTATCTATATTTATGATATCGGTTGACACTTGATAATAATTCTGTCATTTGGAATAATAGATTAGACATACTAGGAGTTATATATGTTACCATGTATTTCCTTCATTGTGGGTCAATCATACCCATTATTCTTGTTGGTATTATCTCTAGCTTTATCCGTTGTTTCTTTTTTGCTAAGCTAAACTTGTAAACTAGTTTATGTCTAATGGAGTTGGCTTTGTAATGTCACCATTACAAAGTTAGACATGGTGAAGGGAGATTGTAAAAGATAAATGGGAAGAATAGAAGTTACTACAAGTAAGGAAGAAGTATTTTAGAGCATTTTGGAAGATGGAAAAGTGTGAGACCAAGAGTTTAAGTATTTTCTAGGCACAATGGCATAATAGTTGCTTTGGAATGAGCCCTAATAGGGATTTCCTTAGATGGTACTAGATGAAGGGAAGAATAAGGTGATAAAATAAATCAAGGTGGGGATAAAGGTGGCTAAGAATAGTGAGGTGAGGAGATTTGATGAGAGTTGAGGAGAGAAAGTATGCTAATGCTCATAGCGAGGAGGAGAAGAAAAAGGAAGGGACAATGTACCTGATCCTTGCACTAGTGCCCCGAATTGCTCCTCAACCAATGGAGGTATTATTTAAATATTTATCCTCTTTATTTTAGGATCTTATTACTCCAAGATGGATTTTAACCTCTTTAGTTTACCACTTCTTTCTAGCTACTTTCTTTTAGGCTTCGAGCATTTTGAGAGCAGGGTTTTCATTTGGAATGGTTCAAAAATATCAGCACCTAGTTTGGCTTTACCCCTTCAAGGGGTGTTTTAGGAATATTTAAAGGTCTGAACACTATAATATCTAGGTTGTCCTTAGTGTAACACATATTTTATAGTATCTTTTCTCCCATATTATATGTTTGTTGTAACTATTCTTCAATTATGGATGATGATGGGGATTTTTGCCATTCTAAAGCATCCATATCTGATACATACCTCTTTCTAGTTGTACCTCCTAGATCCTGCTCTATTTTTTCCAAACTATTAGCTTCTTCCTCATAATATTTCAAAAACCCATGGTATTTATACTTACTTCTCTACTCATATTTATCTTTAGGGTCTTATAAAAATCTTCTTTAAATGTTTGGTCAATTACCAAATCAAATTCCCTAGTTTTTAGTACTACTTTCACAATGAAAGATCCACCATTCCTAATTTTTTTTCCTAGAACAACACTTTTCCACCATTGTATATTTTCTTCTCTTTTTTAGCCCATATTTTGGGTTGTTTTGGGGGTCATATTCATTTCTCTTTTTTCAGAACCTTCCATCTATTTTCAACATGTAAAAATTAGTCTAGGTATATTTTAGGCCGATTTAATCACAAACAACCTTAGGCATAATTGTTGTGGCATCTCTAGAATCCACCATGTAATTGTGAATAATATAGAATTCCATACATAATTACATATATAAGGGTGTGGTCTTGATATTACCCATGCCAATATTTGGTTGATTTAATACTAAAATAAAGTTTGAAGAGGCGATTCTATCTAATTATGAGCTCTTTAGAGCTAATTTTAATATATCAATTTGTCTGAGAGTCAAAAAATCATCATAAATAATAAATATTGAGGGAGTCTTCTTCAATTATTCAACAATATATCAATTTGTCTAAGATTCTGCTTTCGGTAGCTTATCCTCCTTGCAAACTGGTTGCTAAAAAATCTATTAGTACTATTGTGTAGCCTCTTCTCTTTGCTTCCTAGTCACCAAAGGATACCATAACTTTCTTAATACTTGATCCCTTATCTCCTCTTTATTGGATTCTAGTGCTTTTAGGTTGGTCTATTCCTTGGATTTCTTCCTTGTCTCCTCTTTATTGGATTTTTGTGCTTTTGGCTTGGCCTATTCCTTGGGTTGCCCCCTCTTCTACTCCTTTTGAGGCTATGAGGAAGTTTTTCAAACCATACAACTTCTAGGGATATTATATCAAAAGGTATTTTTCTAGATCTAGTCAATATGTAGATTGGAAAAAAATTTGAAGGTTCTTTAGTAACTAAAATTTTCATTCTATCCATCAGCATTCCTACAAGACATCTTGATTAACTTTCTCCTTTTTGGGCTACAACTAGCTCTCACTAGTGCTATAGACCATGTGAGTGTCAACATTGTGAGGATCATTGCATGTTAATCATAAATAATCCTCCTAAGAAATGTAATGGATACTCAACCACTTTTTTTTCCCACACTTACATTATCCATGAAGCAAGAGACATAATCATGACTTAAGATAGACTCATTCCATTTGGATCAAATATTATCAAGGCATATAGCATCAAGAGCTATTGAGACTTGATCAGAGTCTCTTAAGGTAGAAGTGATCAGCTTCTATAAAACCCTCATACCCCATTGGTATAAGAACGCTGGCCAAGTGTAAGGTTTCATCCCATAAAAGGGAAATCACCAATAAACATATTGTCCACCAAGATCAGTATGTAGGTGAATGCCTTGAAGATGGAGAACCACACCAATGGAAAACCATCATAGATGAAATAACCTTATTAATGGTTATTCATAGGTCTTAGATATGATCCTCTTCATCTAGAAGATATTTCTAAGACAACAATATCACTATCGTGATAAGAATCCATGGAATGCCATCTTAAATATGATTATATAACTTTAAATCTCTTAGAAACATAATGGTTCACCCTTTGTTTAGACAACCCTTTTGTTGTACACATTGAGTTTATTACAAAAGGACATTACTTGTCCAATAAGGGTGTACCCCACCTCATGCACACTCAACATCTTAGCTCTTAGGATATAAGATTTGTTTTGGTTTATAGTTCAAGACCAATTTTACCTCCTTGTGAACTTTAATCCACTTCAAATTTCAATGTGTTCTAATTTGAACCATAATGAGTGTTTATGAGGTGAATATAAACTAATGGAGCCTTTTATGATAAAATCTATTCATCATAACCATATATTTGAAACATCACATGAGAGATCCACTTAAGCAAAAATTATATTCCATTATGAATAGCTTCTATGTATTCCACACAACTATTGATTACAAGAAGTAAAACTAATTATCTACATCATTCACATTTAACCAATTTAATCCAGAAAGTAAATGGCACAATCACATATCATTAAGTCATCAACATGATAGAAATTATACATACATTCTTGGCATTATAAATGAAATTTTTGAATGAATAGTAATCAATTGTAAGCATGCATAACTATCCCATTTAATCATTTAACCATCTCATCCACATATATCATTTTTTTTGAAAGTAAAATCAATAGGAACAAGAAATAACACATCAAACCACAAAATAGAGTGATACAATGTTTAGGAAAACCCTTACGGGAAAAACCCAGCCTCCAAAATGTATTCTTTCCTCATATTCATAAACTTAAGATATCAAAATTACAAGTATATAAGGGTATCTACCGATCCCTTTCAATCAAATACAAGTCAAGGAATACCATTATTCCATCTCATGTTTATGATGCAATTAAGGAAGTTTCCCAATTCCTTTCTCTAAGTCATCATTATAACATTAAGGTATTTCTCATACCAAAAAGGAATCCACCTGTTCCTTTAAAATCAATGATGCAATTAAGGAATCTACCAGTTCCTTTCTCTAAGTCATCATATGAATGTTAATATTTTACATATGTTTATGATAATCATTGGAATCACATTTTGGAGAAGTCTCATTGAATTTGGAGGGAACCTTATAAATTCCCTCAAGAATGAATACAAATCCATTCTTTTCTTCTCTAAGTTTCCATACTAAGTGTATGAAGAAGGAAGCTTATAACTTCCTTAAGAATGGATTCTCCATCCACTCTTATCTAGAACCTTAATCATATTAAGGTAGCATTTATCTCACATTTTCTATGCATCCATGCCAAACCAAGAATAGATCCTTGTCTATTATTTCCTTAATTATTTATTATAGATTTTATGTTTTGAGAGGATTCAATCTCCTCTCATCCAATCCAACCATTTTCAATAGCCCATAAATCCTATATATGGTCTTTAATCGTATGATTGAATATAGTGAGGAAACCCCATAATTTCCTCTAAATGTTCTTCTATATTTTGCAGAAACTTGATTACATTAAACATAGTAAAAAGGGTGTTATTTTCCCTTCCCTATCAACTGGTTATATATTTCCACTATTCATTTACTATTCACCAGTTACTATTCACTATTCACTATTCACTATTCACTATTCACTATAGAATGAATTCTACGTTCATCCTCCTACACACATAATCGACATGTGTAGACATCGAATTCTAGTCATTTTGTGCTAGAGTTACTATTCATATTCACTATTCACTATTCATAATTTACTATTCTCTATACACTATTCATTGTTCACATAACCCCCATTGGCTACCTAAGCTCCTTCTCACTTCTAGCTCCTAGCCACCATGTGACCATCCATTTAACCTACCATGGGTTAATATTCACCCTAGGTTGGTTAGTATACAAGGAAGACCTTCCTACTCTTCCATATAGAGGGACCCCACATCACTTAAATTATTCAATGCTTCCTTATTTTTTTATTCAAGCAAATAAGCAATGTATTCCCTCAACTATAATTATGCATATCATCAATATAAATTTCCACACTATATCTATGCATCTCTATGATATATTTCCTCAATATATTAGAGAGTCCATTATCTAAGTATTACCACAATACTTTAAAAAAAACCACTATCTAAGTATTTTCCAAAACACTCTCATGATTTTGTTTATCCTACAAAATCAAATATAACATAATTTCTACAAAGGAGAGATCCAACCTCATAAACCGAGTTGGGTTGAACTAGACTTCTCCTGTTAGTCTCCAAAGCTTACCTCCTACTTCCTTTTTGTGCTCCCGTCCATGCTTACTTCCAGATCTACCTCTTTAGTCTACTCATATTGGCCAAATGCCCTTAATTTAGGACTTAGTACTCTCCAAAGAATTTCTGGTTTCTGATATACCAATAAGGTAGAGAGCATACTCCCTAAGCTTCAATATTTCCTAGATACTCCTTTCTTCCCAAGGTGTCCTCTATTTATAGGAAAATTTCCCCACTTATGGCCAAATAGTGGCCTTATTATTTTATTATTAAAATATGCCTTGGGCCCCTTAAGACTTATCAAGTCATATGGAGGGTAATCCAAAAAGTAGAAGAGGGTCCAAATAAGGATAAGGTAGGTGACCTTATCTTGTTTTGTGTTCCCTTTTCATGGGAACAAATACAAAACTAATACTATTGAGGTATAAAATAGATACAAAGGTAGGACTATTAATGATAAGAGAAGAGACCTCCATTTTATTCCCACCAATGTAGGGAAGCCAAATGGATAATTCCCAAGAGGATAGGATAATTCTTATATTATTTAATAATACTAGAGTCCTTTTAAGTTCAATCAAAATTGGGTCCACTTTGTGGGCACCTAATTATTTTAATAAAAAGGGTGGCTCACCTACTACTATTTGGTAGGTGGGTGTTGCAAGGTTGACTTTGGAGGAATCTCACCTACCATTCTAGCCATCCTAAAGCTACCATGTGGAGTGTAAGCCAAAAGTAGGAAAAAAAGGGTCCTACTAAGGATAAGATAGGTGGTCCTTTTTTTGTTTTATGTCCCCCTTTGGTCCACATACCTCCAAAGCATCCCTAATTAAAAATAGAGGAGATAATCTCACTTTTCTCTCCACCAACCAAATTATGCCATGAGGGAAATAGGATAGGCTTTTAGTATTAAATAATACTAGTGCCCAATTTGGTCCAATAAGGATTGGACATTTAAATTAAATGCAATTAACTTTATTATTAAACATTAAACATGTTTAATTATTTTCATTGTTTTCCCTCCTAAATTCCTTCAAAATTCCTAAATTGGAATTTTGTAATTTTATTTAGGGTCTATGACCCTTTTTTGTTGAAAGTTAATTGATCTCAAGATCAATTAATGTCCTATTGATAGGGTTCAATGGTAACGGGTCGTGACAATACTTCCTTCTCTTGAACTTTGTCAATGGCCACTTGCTTTTTGATAACATTGCTAATCAAAGCCTCTTGATATCTTGAGATGTAGGGGTTATCTTCTTTTTTGGTATTTGTCATACCTCCTTTCAATATTTTATGACTCTATTACAAAGATATTATTTTTTAGATTTCTAATTACAAATTTTAGCTCTTCCATTTTTGTTTATTCTTTTAGCTTTGTGGCAGGTAAGGTAGGTATGAGACTTGCTAGAATAGTATGTTAGGGATAGGATTTGGGTGCAAGCAAGGTGACTAATGAAGAGGTTGATGATGTTGGAAGTAAATCTTGTTGGCTCGTTTAATATATCTTTTGTAAATATGGTATTATCACTTTGGGAGGAAGCTTGCCAACTGATATGAGATTTTCTATTGCAATAGCAACTTAGAATATCTGAGGGAGACTCATCTCATTGGATTGCTAGAATTAAAGGCTTAAGTCTGTTGGAATATATTACATTATTTGGTACATGCTAATGTACCACCTTGGGTACATCTTTAGATTATGAGTGTGTCTTAAATTAGAGTGTGAGTATTTACTTTATGCAATGTAATAAATGCACAAGTATTATTATAATGTGCAAAGTATTTAATAATGTAAATGTGAATAATAGTCCATGTGCACATGAGTCCATAGAATAGGAAAGTGAAGAATCTCAAGAAGAGTGAAGGCCAAGAATACTCCATATGAATAGCCACATTCCATTAAATATTGGTCTATATGTGAGTGTGAAAGAGCATAATGAAGAGACACAATGTAGATTGAGCATGTATGAAGTATAGAATATTTCATATCTCCATTCTATATTAAAATACCATTTTTATGAGCATTTGTTAATGGCAGTTTTATGTGTAGTTACAGAAGTTATTCATGAGTTATATATGATTAAAATATTTCCATTATCTTATATTTGATATAGCATTCTTATTTTAGATCTTGTGGTTATTTTATATTAAGTATTTAGTATCAAAAGCTAACAGTGGTATCAAATCCACAAGGGAGATTCATAGGAGATAGGGATATATTGATTGTTGTTGTCTAAGTTTTGTTGCAAAAAATTAGTTCTTGGAAATTGAGAAGCTTCCTACAACATGTTGGAAATATTAAAGTGTTGTGTTGTCATTGATGTCAAAGGTTTGATGTCAAAGGATTGATGTCATAGGTTGATGTCAAAGAGAGCTTAGCATGGCATAAATATTCTCCTATGGTTGGATAATTATGCAAGGCAAGGAAATTGGCAAAAAGATAAGGTTATAATATTTATTTCTAAATATTATACACAAGGGACAAAGGTTTGAAAGAGGAAGCAAAGCAAAGGTTCATGAGGTTTGATGATAAAAATAACATGGTACAAGCTTGGCAAAGAAAAGGTTCATGTGGGTTGATGTTAAAAAGTTAAGGAGTATAATATTTAAATATTATATTTAATATTATAAAAAGGTTTTAAAAAGGACATGGACCAAGGCTTATTAGACAAGAGGAAAAATATTTAAAAGCAATAGACCATGGTCTAAAATGACAAGAGGAGAAAGGATTTTAATTTCAATAGATCAAGGCTTAAAAATAATAAACATTATAATATTTTTAATATTATAATGCCAAGTTTTTAAAAGGAGGATGGCACCAAAAATAAGTTTGAATTTGAGCATCGACGTAGACCAAGGCAAAGGAGGGCACACCATGTTATTTGAGCACCGACATAGACCAAGGCAAAGGAGGGCACACCATGATTATTGGAGTGCCGACGTCATCCAAGTAATGAAGGCAAGTGTATATATACCCAAGGTTTTACCTTAGGAAATAACCATAGTGTATTGTGCATCGATTCTCATTCAAGAAGTGAGCGAATGAATGGCAGAGACAATGGGTATTTTTAGATACAGAGTTTAGAAGATATTCGTCGAAGCATTGAATGACATAACGCATATTGGTGCAGCATAGTTAGTCGTTGGTCGTGTGTTAAGTTTTGGGAAGAGAGATCTTGGGGTTGAGTCCCCTCGATGATAGTTTTGGGAAGAAGGACTTTTTCATTATTTCAAGGAAGAGTTGGTTAAAACACGTAGGTCACATTTTGAGTCACCAAGCTATGTTAGCACGATTGATCGTTGAGCACTTTGAAGAGCATTTTCCTATGCATTGGCATAGTTCAAATCGTGGTAGCACATGAGAGGTATTTTTTGTTGAAGCACAAAAATTAGAGGCATAAGGTTTGATTAATTAATTTTTGTAAGGTGCAAAGGTGGTTGAGAGTAGTATTTTATTTTTAAGTGTGTTATTGAGTATATTGTTGTGTATGCATAGGAGTAATAAGGGTGTGAAAGGATTAGCACATGTGTTAATTATCTTAGAGGGATTCATAAGGTGTATATAGGTTATCTTATTTGTGTAATATTTGCATTAATTAAAAGTGATATCTAGGAGTTTTTGGTAATGGTTGAGATTTAAAATATTGCTTTCTAGAAAGGAGAGAAAAGGGTGTATTTGAGTTCATTATACTTTGTAATTTTTACATATCATAAGAAAAAGGTTTAAGGATTCCACAAGTTACTTTTTTTTAAGATAAAATAAAATAATAGAGTATTATTTTCATCCTTACTATGAACATATTTTGAGGAGATTTTTCATGAGGATGACTTGAGGAATTTTTTTCTATCTAACCCTTGAATTGGCATAAGAAATATAAGTTGTTTTTGAGACAGATTTTTGAGGGCACATCTTCATCAAGCATTTTGAGGTATGGTGGTTTAACTCTTTCTCTAGGTGGTTGTGCTTTGAGGAAGTAATTTTAAGGTGGAGATAAAAGGATTTATTAGTGTGTATTGTTGGAAATATTTGAGCTAGGGTTTGAGAACAAATTGTGCATCATTGATTAGTGAAATTGGAAACACTTGTGCTAGGGTTTTTGAGAACAAATTGTGCATTCTTGTTGAAAGAATTTGCGAAGCATTTGGGCATTCATGTGAGTGACATTGAATGTATATGGGCAAGGGTTAATGACAATTTTTGTGAAGAAATTTGTGCATTATTATGTTTGATCTTTGAGAGAAAATTTGCAAGGAACATAAATCATTTTTGTGAAGTAAAGTTATACACTAGCTTGATTTGATTTGAAAGGAATTTGCAAGAAGAAGAGATCTGATTTGATGAATGTGAGATATGTGAATGTGAAGAACATATTGGGTATTTGATAGTACATATAATTATCTATATGTTCAAGAGGTTAAACAAATTATGGGTAGAATATGTCTAAACTACTTTAGTCAAGGAAAGCACTTTTGGGAAAGATATATGAAATTATTTGTATGCAAGAATTGGGAATGTTATGAGCAAATTTGAGTATGTGTTATGAGCAGTTTTGAGCATGTGTTAGAGCAGAGTTAAGCAAAGATAGTGAGAAAATTTGAGCAAGTCTTTTGAGAAGACTTGAAGCAGGTTTGAGGTAGATTTGAGTAAGTCTTGTGAGAAGACTTGAAGCAGATTTGAGGTAGATTTGAGCAAGTCTTGTGAGAAGACTTGAAGTAGTTTTGAGGAAGATTTGAGAAAGTATTGTGAGAAGACTTGAAGTAGGTTTGAAGTAAATTTGAGCAAGTATTATGAGTAGACTTGAAGCAGATTTGAGGTAGATTTAAGAAAGTCTTGTGAAAAGACTTGAAGTAGATTTGGGACTGAGCTGATATAGATTTGTGCATGTAATATGTGTATATTTGGGATAGAGTTGAGATATATTTTTGCATGTAATGTGTGTAGGTTTGGGATAAAGTTGATATAGATTTGTACATGTAATGTGTGCAGATTTGGGACAGATTTGAGACATATTTGTGCATGTAATGTATGCAGATTTGGGATAGAGTTGAGATAGATTTGTGCATGTAATGTGTGTATATTTGGGATAGAATTGGGAGCATATTTATGAGTAGACCTAAGTAAGCCTTATGATTAGTCTTGGAGAAAAAATTAGTAGAGTTGTGTATCAGCTTTAGAGGTGACCAGAGTTGAGGGGATAGAGTTCTCCAATGGATAGAGTTCCATGAACCAAAGTAGAGGGGATAGAGTTCTCCTATGCATAGATTTACACAAACCAGAACAACAAGGGTATATATTTCTCTTGTGGATAGAGTTCCACAAACCAAAGCAAAGGAGAGGAGTCTCTTGTGGATAGATTTATGTGAATCAAACTAGCAAGGAGATATATTTCTCTTATGGATAGAGTTCCATGAACTAGAGTTAAGAGGATAGAGTTATCCTATGGATAGAGTTACATGAACTAGAGCAAAGGAGAGGATCCTCTTGTGGATAGAGTTCCATAAACTAGAGTTAAGGGGATAGAGTTCTCTTGTTGATAGAGTTCCACAAACCAGAGCAAAGGAGACAAACCAGAGTTAAGGGGATAGAGTTCTCCTATGGATAGAGGTCCATGAACTTGAGCATAGGAGATTGAGATCTCCTTTGGACAGAGGTCCATAAACATTGTAATAGGGAATTGGTTCCCAAGATATTTGTTGAGAAAATTTAGAAGAAATATTTTCTCCGTGGATGTAGCCCACATTGGGTGAACCATGTTAAATTTGTGTCTCTCATTGTGTGTGATGATATGTGCATTTATTTTATGCTACTATTGATTATATTGGTTAACACTACTTTGTAAAGATATTGCAATTGATAACATTGAATAATATTATTTGGGAAAGAAAAGTAAAATTTTATCTTATATTGTTCACCCCCCACTTAGTATAAGCTTGTGTTCTTCAATTGGTATCAGAGCGGATTCCTTTGGAAAAGTCAAATAGCTTGATTAAATATCTTAAAGGAACACAAATGGCTTCTTAGAATGGATCTTCAACAAATAAGGCTCCAATATTTGATGGGAATAATTATGCTTTCTAGAGTATGAGAATGAAGACTTATTTGATGGCATAAGGATATGAAACATGGTGATCTGTTGAGAATGGGTTCACACCTATAGCTAATCCTCCCACAGATAATAATGGCAAGAAATTATATGTAAATAATTCTAAGGCTATGAATGGAATCTTAAGTGGATTATGCGAATCAGATTTTGTAGAAGTTATGCAATGAAAATCAGCAAAAGAAATCTAGGACAAATATGAAGGAGATAATAAGGTTAAGTTGGCAAAACTTCAAACTCAAAGAAGGATGTTTGAAGATTTGAAGATGAAATATGAGGAATACATTTCTAAATACTTACTCCATGTTGATGAAGTTGTTAATACCATGCATGGACTTAGAATGGATATTGAGGACTCTAATGTTGCTCAGAAAGGATTAATATCACTCCCTATGAGGTATGATGCAAAGTTCTTAGCAATAGAAGAGATGAAGTATCTTGATAAGTTGACAATGGATGAGTTACATGGAATTCTCACAACTTATGATATGAGAACAGAAAAAGATCAAAATTCCAAGAGAGAGGCAGCATTCAAAGTTTCAAAGAAGACAAAAGATAAGGAACTAGAATAAAGTAATGAGTCAAGCAGTAATGAAGAAGCTAACTATGTGAGAATAAATAAGAAAGAATCAAGAAAACACAAAGATATGAAGACTATGAAATATTTTAATTATGGTAATTTTGGTCACTATGCATCTAATTGTCCACAAGCCGAAAGTAGTAGCAGTGAATAGAAACATGATTATAATAAAAATGAAGAAAGAAAATATAGGCATGAAAATAAAAATAGGTATGGTCAATGCAAGCATGAAAAAAAATTCTTTCAAAGGTACAAGAAGATTTTCTATGTTGAAAGAGCAAGCAGTGCTTCAAGTGACAGTGATGAAAGATCCTTAGATAGTAAAAAATAAGATATTCTATTTTTGGCAATAGAAGAGGAAAAGTAAACTCCTATTGAAGATCAAGTAGAAGAAGATGCTCCTATAATTGAAGACCTAGAGGAAGGTTCAAGAAAGGAAGAAGAGGCCACAGTTTATCTAGAAGAGGAAATTGTTGTAGCTCTCAGAGAGTTGAAAAGAGTTAGAAAGAAGAACTCAAGACTAAAGGCTCAAGTTCAAGAAGATGAGGAAATAAAGGAAAAACTTCTACAAGATCTCAAAATTTTAAAAGGTAAGGCAAGGAGATTTAAAAAATTCATGGTTGAAAAGTTAGAGGTAAAAGAGTTAGAATGTGAAATATTAGAACATGAAGTTGTTGGAAATTTTTAGTATATTGTTGTCATTGATGTCAAAATCTTTGAGGTCATAGGTTGATGACATTGGTTGTCATTGATAACTTGGCATGGCAAAAATACAAGGTTTATAAGTTGGTTAAAATGCAAGGCAAATTGACAAAAAGAAAGGGTTAAAATATTTATATTTTAAGCCCAAGAGGTTTGGGACAAAGCTCCAAGTGATTGGTCAAAAGGTTGAAGTACCTGGTTTAAAAAGCCTAAAGGAAGCAAGTGACTGAGGCTCAAAAAGGAAATAATATTATAATAGTCTAATATTATAATATTAAATTTAAAAGTTTAAAGCCTAAAGTTAAATTATAAAATAATTATAATATTTTATATTATATTATTTTATAACCCAAGGTGGGTGTTTGGCGCCAATTTTAAAAAGAATTTTTAAATTCTTAAAAGCGTCAATGTTCGAAGCATGATTGAAAATCCATATAAATATGGATAAATTTCCTAGCCCTAAGGTGTATTCGATATGTGTTTCAAGTGTTTAATGTGTGATTGATTCGAATAACCTGTGTGCGACATCATGAGTGGAAGAAGACAAATTATTATTTAAAAAAAAAAAAATGCTTGGACGTGTTAAGGAGAATATCATGTGATCTTAATCCCAACCAGGTGGTTTACCTAGCAGCAGACTAGGCAGTGTTAAGGTGCAGGTAGATAGTAAGTCACGAGTTTGATTTCGGGTAGCGATAGTTTTGAAAAGTCTTTTGCTGGCAAGGAAGGGTGAGCGAAAGTGAAAGTGCAAATCATGCACTATAATTTTTGTATGGGCGGTTGGCCTAGAAGCAGTCCAAGCAGTGTGAGTGTGCTGGCAAGCAGGAGGTTTTGTGGTCGAGTCTCACAGTAACAATTTTGGTAAGGAAGTATTTAATTTTTATTAAGCCTAAGGTTGATTTGCTAGGCGCTTAAGGTTGAGTTATTAGGCCCTTAAAGTGTGTTTGGTTATTAGGTTCTTAAGGAGTTTTTGGTTGTTAGCGCCATTAGACTTAGGGAGTTTTAATGGAAATATTTTTTATTTCTTGCCATTTTTAAAAAGAAAATATAATGGAAAGTGTATTTTTTTGAAGTGGTATTTTATGGAGTGATAAGGAAATTATTAGAAAATATTTTTGGGTATGTTTTTTAATATTTCAAGTGGGAGATAAAAGGTGTAGAATGTACCTTATTTTTTGTAATATTTGATTTAATTTTGAGGGACTTGGTTCATGAGTTAATGTTTTATTTTGAGAAACCAAAATAAGATTAGAGTATTGGTTTGATTTTGGTGCAAATTTGAGATAGGTTTGAGAGTAAACTTTAGAGGTGACAGAGCAAAGAGGATAGTAGTCTCTAGTGGATAGAGATCCATAATCCAATGCAATGGGGATAGAGGTATCCAGTGGAGAGAGATCCACGAGCTAGATCAGTGGGAGAAAAATTCTTCTAGAAGATCACTAGCCAGAGTAGAGGAGAAAGAGTTCTCCTATAGAGAGATATCCACGAACTAGAGCAGAGGGAATAGAATTCTCTTTTGGAGAGAGATCCATGAACCAGAGTAGAGGGGGTAGAGTTCTCCTATGGAGAGAGATCCATGAACTAGAGAAAGGGGAAAGAGTTCTCCTATGGAGAGAGATCCAAGAACTAGAGCAAGGGGAAAGAGCTCTCCTATGGAGTAAGATCCATGAATCACCTGGGGAGATAGAGTTCTTTTGTGGAGAGATATTCATGAACCAGTTGACGAGATAGAGTTCTCCTGGATAAAATTACACAAACCAGAGCAAAGGGGATAGAGTTATCCAATGGAGAAATATTCATAAATCATAGCATAGGGAATTGGTGTCTTATTTGGATAGAGGTCCATAAAAATTTTAATAGGGAATTGATTCCCAAGATATTTATTAAGAAAATTTAGAAGAAATATTTTCTCCATGGAGTAGCCCACATTGGGTGAACCACATTAAATTTGTGTCTCTCTTGTGTGTGATGATTTATGCATTGATTTGATTACTACTATTGATATTGCCATTGATAATATTGGATAATATTGTTTGGGAAAGAAAAGTAAAAGTTGGTCTTATACTATTCACCCCCCCTCTTAGTATAAGCATGTGTTATTCAATTGGTATCAGAGTGGATTCCTTTGGAAGAGTATAACAACTTGAAGGAAGAGGTTACAGGAACACAGATGGCATCTCAAAATGGATTTTTATCAAATAAAGTACCATTTTTTAATGGAAATAATTATGCTTTCTGGAGCATAATAATGAGGAATTACTTGATGGCACAAGGATATGAGACATGGCAAGAATTTGAGGATGGGTTCACACCTACAACTAATCCTCCCACATATAAATATGGTAATATCCTACATGTGAATAATGCCAAGGCTATGAATGAAATCTTAAGTGGATTACGTGAAGCTATATTTGTGAAAGCTATGCATTTCAAATCAGCAAAAGATATTTGGGAAAAATTGAAGCAAACCTATGAGGGAAATAAAAATATCAAGATGGAAAAACTACAAAACCACAAGAAAAGGTTTGAATATTTGAATATGGAATATGAGGAAGAAATTGCTACATACTTACTTCATGTGGATGAGATTTTTAATACCATGTGTGGACTTGCATTTAAAATTGAAGAATCCAATGTTGCTCAGAACATTTTAAGGTCATTTCCTACAAGGTATGATAGAAAAGTCTTAGCTATAGAAGAGATGAAATATATTGATCAATTGACCATGGATGAGTTATATGGAATTCTCACAGCTTATGAGATGAGAATAGTAAAGGATCCCAACTCCAAAAAAGAGGTAACTTTCAAAGCATCAAAGAGGACAAAATATAAGAAACCATAATCAAGTAGTGAGTCAAGCAGTGATGAAGAAGCTAACTATGGTAGAAGAAACAAGAAGGACTCAAGAATGCACAAAGGTATGAAAATAGTGAAATGTTTCAATTGTGGAATTTTGGTCACTATGCATATAATTTTCCAAAATCTAGAAGCACTAGTAGTGAAGAGAAATAGGATCATAAGAAAAAGGAAGGAAAATCCAGGTATGAAAAGGAAAAAAAGTGTGGTCAAAACAAGCATGAAAAGAAGTTTTTTCAAAGGCACAAGAAGATTTTATATGTTGATAAGGGGAGCTAGCCTTCAAGTGACAGTGATGAAATACCCTTAGATAGTGAAGAAGAAGAGATTATATTTTTGGTAATAGGAGAGGAAGAAAATGCTCCTGTTGAAGGTAAAGTTGAAAAGTATGAAGATGCTCTTGAAGACCAAAAAGTAGAACAAGATTAAAAAAATGAAGAGGAAGGCACAATAGATCTAGAAGAACTTATTGTTGCTCTTAAATAATTGAAAAAGGTTAGAAAGTAGAATTCATAATTTAGGTCTCAAGTTCAAGAATGTGATGAAGAAAAAATTAAAGCTTATACAAGATCTGACAGACTAAATAGCTAATACAAGGAGATTTAAAGAAAAGTTAGAAGAAAAAGTCTTAGAATGTGAAATATTAGAACATGAGGTAGTTTCACTAAGGATGGAAGTGAAATATTCTAAGGATAAGCTACACAGGTTTGGGAAAAGTTCAAAGACTTTGGATAAGATTATCAATGCATAAAGATCTTCATTTATCAAAATAGGACTTGGTTTTGAATAAGGACAAGGGAAACAAGAAGAAGGGTCAAGCTCAAGCTCAAAGGAAGAATTTTTAGAAGAAGAAAGTGAAGGATAAATTGAGACATGAGGATAATTTAAAGAATATAAGCTTCACTAAGAAAGGAAACAATGCACAAACAAGGAAGAGGGATCTTCACAAAGAAGAAAGGAATAAGAGACCAGTGGGTTCAAGAAAAGATTTCTTCAAAGGACATTGTTTTTCATGTAATAGTTTTGGTCATAAGGTTATGCATTGCAGGGTTCATGAAAAGAAGGAATATGGTTTTACTAAGAGGAACTTTAAATATGGAAATCTCTTCCAAGGGTATTTCTACCCTTGTAATCAATTTGGTCATTAAGCAATCCACTGCAAGGTTCATGATATAAATGATTATGGCTTCACCAGGAGGAACTTCAAGTCATTTACACATTCTAAGAACCACAACATTAAGTGTTATAAGTGTAGTAATGTTGGGCATAAGGCCAAGTGGTGTAGAATAGAGTTTCCAAAGCTTCCAGAGACAAGAAATAACATGGACACTCAAAAGGATCAAAAGGGAATGTTGAAAAGGAAGGTAGACAAAAGAAAAGAGCATTGTATACTAGGAGTAGAGATACTTCCACCCCAAAATTAATCACCTCTAGGAGAGGATGTGGGGAGGGGGCTAAGCTAAGAGTCTTATTTTTAGCCCCAAAGGAGTCCCTTTTCCATTTATTTCAAAGGGGGGAGAATTTGAGTAATGGGGAGAGTATTCAGTCAAGGAGAGTAGTTTCTCAGGGGAAGCAAATTTGGAATCCAATGGTTGAAAAATTTGTTTTTGAAAAGGGCTGCCATCAATGACAAAGGGGTTGATTGTTGGAAATTTTGGGTATATTGTTGTCATTTATGTCAAAATATTTGAAGTCATAGGTTGATGACATTAGTTGTCATTGGTAACTTGGCATGGAAAAAAGACAAGGTTTATAAGTTGGTTAAAATGCAAGGCAAATTGACAAAAATAAAGGGCCAAAATATTTATATTTTAAGCCCAAGAGGTTTGGGACAAAGCTCTAAGTGATTGGTCAAAAGGTTGAAGGACCTGATTTAAAAAGCCTAAAGAAATCAAGTGACTAAGGCTCAAAAAGGAAATAATATTATAATAGTCCAATATTATAATATTAAAGTAAAAAGGTTAAAGCCTAAAGTTAAATTATAAAATAATAATAATATTTTATATTATATTATTTTATAACTCAAGGTGGGTGTTTGGCACCAATTTTATAAAGAATTTTTAAATACTTAAAAGCACCGATGTTCGAAGCATAATTGAAAATCCATATAAATATGGATAAATTTCCTAGCCCCAAGGTGGTATTCGATATGGGTTTTAAGTGTTTAATGTACAATTGATTCGAATAACCTGCATGCAACATCGTGAGTGGAAGAAGATGAATTATTATTTAAAAATAAATAAAAATGTTTGGACGTGTTAAGGATAATATCATGCAATCTTACTCCCAACCAAGTGGTTGGCCTAGTAGCAGACTGGGTAGTGTTAAGGTGCAGGTGGATAGTGGATCACGAGTTCGATTTCGGGTGGTGAAAATTTTGAAAAGTCTTGTGTTGGTAAGGAAGGGTGAGTGGAAGTCAAAGTGTGAATTATGCACTATCATTTTCATGTGTGTGGTTGGCCTAGTGGCAGCCCAAGCAACATGAGCATGCTGGCAGGCAGGAAGTGTTGTGGTCGAGTCTCACCATGGCAATTTTGGTAAAGAAGTATTTAATTTTTACTAAGCCTACGATTGAGTTGCTAGGTTCTTAAGGTTGATTTTTTAGGCACTTAAAGTGTGTTTGGTTGTTAGGTACTTAAGGAGTGTTTAGTTGCTAGCACCATTAGACTTAGGGAGTTATAAGGGAAATATTTTTTATTTCTTGCCATTGTTTAAAAGAAAAATATAATGGAGAGTGTATTTTTCTAAAGTGGTCTTTTATAGAGTGATAAGGAAATTATTAACAAATATTTTTTGGTATGTTTGTTGATATTTCAAGTGGGATATAATAGGTGTAGAATGTATCTTATTGTTTGTAATATTTGATTCAATTTTGATGGACTTGGTTCATGAGTTAATGTTTTATTTTGAGAAACCAAAAGAGGCATAGATTATTAGTTTGGAACAATTTGTGCACATAATTTAAAGGTTTGCTAACTCATAAATAGGTGTTGTGCTAACCCTTTTATAGTTTCAAAAGATATTGTGTATGAAGCAGATTTTTGAAGGCATGTCTCCATAAGAGCAAGCTAAAAGGTATGGGCATATCATTCCTTGGTTTAAAGTGTTTGTTAGAATGAATATTTTGGAACATAAGGTGGAGTGAAAAGGATTGTTTGATAAACATTGTTGGAAATTTTTGAGTGAGAATTGTGTCCCTCATTGTTGAATGTTTTGAAAACATTTGAGATAGATATTGTGAACTATTTGATTTAGGGTTTGAGACCTACATTGTGCTCTTTTTTGGAAGAAGTGTGAAAACACTTGTTTAGGGTTTGTGAGTAAATTGTGCTTCATTGATTGAATAAATGTGTGAAGCTTTTTGGAATTGGTTTTGAGTGATATTAAAAGTGAATGTGCAAACATTAGAAATCATATTTGTGAAAGCAAGTGTGTACATCATGAAGATAGGTGTAATGTGCTAGACTAGATCTATCTTTAAAAAGAAATAAATGTGAGACATGTGAAAGCGACAGACTTAATGATTGAGTAGAACATATTGAGTTTTTTATAGAGCATATCATTCTCTATATGTTCCAGAGGTTAAAATAATTCTAAGTAGAATTTTTTTGTGTGAAGAAAGCTTTTTGAAAAAAAAATCAATTGTGTTTATATGCAAGTTATGGAAATATTTGAGTAGGTTTTGTGAGTGGCTTGAGGACAAATTTGAACAAGTCTTTTGAGAAGACTTGAGGATAGATTTGAGCAAGTCTTTGAGAAGACTTGAAGGAATATTTGAGCAAGAATTTTTAGAAGACTTGAGTACCGATTTGAGCAAGTATTTGTGAAGACTTGAAGGTAAATTTGAGTAGATATTTGAGAAGACTTGAAGGCAGATTTGAGGAAGTCTTTGAGAAGACTGGAAGGTATATAAAAGTAGAGTTGAGAGAAGGTTTTATTGATTATTTTTTCAAGCTTTATGTTAAGGCTTAGGGTAAATTTGAGATAGATTTTGGTGTGGATTTGTGAGCAGAGTTAGAGCAGATTTATGCTAGATTTGGGATAGATTTTGGTGTAGATTTGAGATAGGTTTGAGAGTAGACTTTGGAGGTGATAGAGCAAATAGGACATAAATATCTAGTGGATAGAGATCCATCATCTAGTATAGTGGGTACAAAGGTCTCCAGTGGAGAGAGATCCAAAATCCAGGGCAGTGGGGGTAGAAGTCTTCTAGAAGATCACCAACTAGAGCAAAGGGGAAAGAGTTCTCCTATGGAGATAAATTCATGAACTAGAGTAGAGGGGATAGATTTATCCTATGGAGAGAGATCCACAAACCAGAGTAGAGGGGATAGATTTCTCCTATGGAGAGAGATCCACAAACCATAGCAAGGGGAAAGAGTTCTCCTATGGAGAGAGATCCATGAACTAGAGCAAGGGGAAAGAGTTCTCCTGTGGAGTAAGATCCATGAATTAGCTGGGGAGATAGAGTTCTTCTATGAAAAGAGATCCATGAACCAGTTGAGGAGATAGAGTTCTCTTGGATCGAGTTCCACAAACCAGAGCAAAGGGGATAGAGATCTCCTATGGAGAAAGATCCAAAAATTAGAGCATATGGGATTGGTGTCTCCTTTGGAAAGAGGTCCATAAATATTGTAATAGGGAATTGATTCCCAATTGAGAAAATTTAGAAGAAATATTTTCTTCGTGGAGTAGCCCACATTGGGTGAACCACGTTAAATTTGTGTCTCTCTTGTGTGTGATGATTTATGCATTGCTTTGATTACTGCTATTGATATTGAAATTGATAATATTGGATAATATTGTTTGAGAAAGAAAAGTAAAAGATGGTCTTATACTATTCACCCCCCCCCTCAATATAAGCCTATGTTCTTCAGAAGTGGTTTCCCTAAGGATGGAAGTTAAATATTCTAATGATAAGCTACACAGGTTTTGGAAAAGTTCAAAAGCTTTGGATAACATTATCAATGCACAAAGATCTTCATTTATCAAAATAGGACTTGGTTTTGAAGAAGGTCAAGAGGTACAAAAAGAGGAGTCAAGATCAAAAGAAAAAAAAGTTTTAGAGGAAGATATTGGAGAAGAATATAAGACCTATGTTGATAATTTGAAGAGTGGAAGCTTCATTGAGAAAGAAAACAATGCACAAACAAGAAA
Source organism: Wollemia nobilis (assembly GCA_028583015.1). Taxonomy (NCBI): domain Eukaryota; kingdom Viridiplantae; phylum Streptophyta; class Pinopsida; order Araucariales; family Araucariaceae; genus Wollemia; species Wollemia nobilis. Next base: position 14,194,503 of record JAQPPZ010000082.1, on the reverse strand, counting down.
CAAGGATCATCACAGAGAAGGCAAAGAAAGGACCAAGAGACCAGGTTTTTCAAGATAAGATGAATATTTCTTCAAAGGGCATTATTTTTCATGTAATAATTTTGGTCACAAAGCTATGCATTGTAGGGTTCATGAAAAGAAGGATTATGGCTTCACTAAGAGGAACTTCAACTCATTCGAATATGGATATTTCTTTCAAGGTTATTGCTACTCATGTAATAATTTTGGTCATAAAGCTATACACTATGGGGTTCATGATAGAAATGATTATGGCTTCACCAAGAGGAACTTCAAATCATTTACACCTTCCAAGAACTACAACATCAAGTGTTACAATTGTAATAATTTTGGGCATAATTATAAGTGGTGTAGAACAGAGTTTACAAAACTTCTAGAGACAAGCAAGAATAGGGACACTCAAAAGGATGAAAAGGGTATGACTACAAAGGTGTTGAAAGACAAGGTTGTAAAGAAATAAGAGCATTGTAAGTTGGGAGTAGATTTACTTCCACTTCAAAATTAATCACCTTAAGAAGAGGAGGTGGTGAGGGGGATGAGCTAAGAGTCTTATCATTAGTCCCAAAGGAGCCCTTTGCCATTGATTTCAAATGGGGAGAGTTTCAGTAAAGGGGAGAGAAATCAGTATGGAGGAGTAGCTTCTCAAGGGGAGCAGATTTGGAATCTAGTGGTAGTAAAAGAATTGTTTTGTGAAAGGGTTACCATCAATGACAAAGGGGGATATTGTTGGAAATATTAAAGTGTTGTGTTGTCATTGATGTCAAAGGTTTGATGTCAAAGGATTGATGTCATAGGTTGATGTCAAAGAGAGCTTAGCATGGCAAAAATATTCTCCTATGGTTGGATAATTATGCAAGGCAAGAAAATTGGAAAAAAATAAGGTTATAATATTTATTTCTAAATATTATACACAAGGGACAAAGGTTTGTAAGAGGAAGCAAAGCAAATGTTCATGAGGTTTGATGATAAAAAGAACATGGTACAAGCTTGGCAAAGGAAAGGTTCATGTGGGTTGATGTTAAAAAGTTAAGGAGTATAATATTTAAATATTATATTTAAATATTATAAAAAGGTTTTAAAAAGGACATGGACCAAGGCTTAAAAGACAAGAGGAAAAATATTTAAAAGTAATGGACCATGGTATAAAAGTACAAGAGGAGTATGGAGTTTAATTTCAATAGACCAAGGCTTAAAAATAATAAACATTATAATATTTTTAATATTATAATGCCAAGATTTTAAAAGGATGATGGCACCAAAAATAAGTCTGAATTTGAGTACCAACGTAGACCAAGGCAAAGGAGGGCACACCATGTTATTTGAGCACCGACGTAGACCAAGGCAAAGGAGGGCACACCATGATTATTGGAGCACCGACATCATCCAAGTAATGAAGGCAAGTGTATATATACCCAAGGTTTTACCTTAGGAAATAACCATTGTGTATTGCACATCGATTCCAATTTGAGAAGTAAGCGAATGAATGATAGAGACAGTGAGTATTTTTAGGTATAGAGTTTGAAAGATATTCATCAGAGCAATGAATGACATCACGTCTACTGGTGCGGCATAGTTGGTCACTGGTCATGTGTTAAGTGTTGGGTAGAGAGAGGTCTTGGGGTTGAGTCCCCTCGATGACGATTTTTGGTAGAAGGACTTTTTCGTTATTTCAAGGTAGAGTTCGAACTCATTGATAGAGTTTGAATCGTGGCAGTACATGAGAGGTATTTTTTGTTGAAGCGCAAAACTTAGAAGTATAAATTTTGATTAATTAATTTTTGTAAGGTGCAAAGGTGATTGAGAGTAGTCTTTATTTTTTAGTGTGTTATTGAGTATATTGTTGTGTATGCATAGGAGTAATAAGGGTGTGAAAGGATTAGCACATTTGTTAATTATCTTAGAGGGAGTAGGTTATCTTATTTGTGTAATATTTGCATGAATTAAAAGTGACATCTAGGTGTTTTTGGTAATGGTTAAGATTTGAAATATTACTTTCTAGAAAGGAGATAAAATGGTGTATTTGAGTTCATTATACTTTGTAATTTTTGCATATCATAAGAAAAATGTTTAAGGATTCCACAAGTTGCTTTTTGTAAAGATAAAATAAAATAATATAGTATTATTTTTAGCCTTACTATGCACATATTTTGAGGATATTTTTCATGAGGATGACTTGAGGAATGTTTTGCTATCTAACCCTTGAATTGGCACAAGAAAGATAAGTTGTTTTTGAGACAGGTTTTTGAGGGCACATATTCATCAAGCATTTTGAGGTATGGTGGTTTAACTCTTTCTCTAGGTGGTTGTGCTTTGAGGAAGTAATTTTAAGGTGGAGATAAAAGGATTGATTAGTGTGTATTGTTGGAAATATTTGAGCTAGGATTTGAGAACAAATTGTGCATCATTGATTAGTGAAATTGGAAACACTTGTGCTAGGGTTTTTGAGAACAAATTGTGAATTCTTGTTGAAAGAATTTGTGAAGCATTTTAAAATTGATGTGAGTTACATTGAATATGTATTGGCAAGGGTTAAAGACCAGTTTTGTAAAGCAATTTGTGCATTATTGTGTTTTATATTTGAGAGCAAATTTGCAAGGAACATAAATCAGTTTTGTGAAGCAAATTTATACACTAGCTTGATTTGATTTGAAAGGAATTTGCAAGAAGTAGAGATCTAATTTGATGAATGTGAGATATGTGAATGTGAAGAACATATTGGGTATTTGATAGTACATATCATTCTCTATATGTTCAAGAGGTTAAATGAATTATGGGTAGAATATGTCTAAACTAATTTAGTCAAGGAAAGCACTTTTGGAAAAGATATATGAAATTATTTGTATGCAAGAATTGGGAATGTTATGAGCATATTTGAGTATGTGTTATGAGAAGTTTTGAGCATGTGTTAGAGTAGAGTTAAGCAGATATAGTGAGAATATTTGAGAAAGTCTTGTGAGAAGACTTGAAGTAGATTTGAGGCAGATTTGAGCAAGTCTTGTAAGAAGACTTGAAGCAGGTTTGAGGTAGATTTGAGCAAGTCTTGTGAGAAGACTTGAAGCAGGTTTGAGGCAGAATTGAGAAATTTTTATGAGAAGACTTGAAGCAGGTTTAAAATATATTTAAGCAAGTCTTATGATAAGACTTGAAACAGATTTGAGGTATATTTAAGCAAGTCTTATGAGAAGACTTGAAGCAGATTTGGGACTGAGTTAATAAATATTTGTGCATGTAATGTGTGCAAATTTGGGATAAATTTGAGATATATTTGTGCATGTAATATGTGTATATTTGGGACATAGTTAAGACATATTTTTGCATGTAATATGTGTATATTTGAGACAGATTTGAGACAAATTTGTGTATGTAATGTGTGCAGATTTGGGATAGATTTGAGATAGATTTGTGCATGTAATATGTGTAGATTTGGGACAGAGTTGAGAGTAGATTTATGAGCAGACCTGTGTAAGCCTTGTGATTAGGCTTGGAGCAGTATTTAGCAGAGTTGTGTACTGGATTTGGAGGTGAACAAAGCTAAGGGGATAGAGTTCTCCTATAGATAGAATTCCATGAACCAGAGCAGAGGGGATATAGTTCCATGAACTAGAATAGCAATAGGATATATTTCTCCTATGGATAGAGTTACACAAACCAAATTAAAGGAGATGAGTCTCCTATGGATAGAGTTCCATGAACTAGACCAACAAGGGGATAGATTTCTCCTATGGATAGAGTTCCACAAACTAGATTTAAGGGGATATAGTTCTCATGTGGATAGAATTACATGAACTAGAGCAAAGGAGAGGAGTCTCATATGGATAGAGTTCCACAAACCAGAGTTAAGGGGATAGAGTTCTCTTATGGATAGAGTTCCATGAACTAGAGCAAAGGAGAGGAGTCTCCTATGGATAGATTTCTATGAACCAGAGTTAAGGGGATAGAGTTATCCTATGGATAGAGGTCCATGAACTTGAGCATAGGGGATTGAGATATCCTTTGGATAGATGTCCATAAACATTGTAATAAGGAATTGGTTCCCAATATATTTGTTGATAAAATTTAGAAGAAATATTTTCTTCATGGACATAGCCCACATTGGGTGAACCACATTAAATCTGTGTCTCTCATTATGTGTGATGATATGTGCATTGCTTTGTTGTTGCTATTGATGATATTGGTTAACACTGCTTTGGAAATATATTGTAATTGATAACATTGGATAATATTGTTTGGGAAAGAAAAGTAAAAGTTTATCTTATACTATTCACCCCCTCTCAGTATAAGCTTGTGTTCTTCACAACAAATAGAGAATTTCATCTTTGATTGCCTAAAAGTCTATGTACTTTCCTCATGCATGGATTAGTTTTTGAGTTGTAGCAAAACCATAGACATTGAAGAATAAAGAGGTCCAAGAAAGAGGTCCCATTGGATATTGAATATTGAATATTGAGGAGACCCAAGAAAGAGGTCCCCATAGAATATTGAAGATTGAAGATTGAGGAGATCCAAGAAAGAGGTCCCCATAGAATATTGGAGATTGAATATTGAGGAGACCCAAGAAAGAGGTCCCTATTTTAGATTTGAGAAAGGAGATAGGATAATTGAGAAAGAAGATTGAGAATTTGAATACCCAAGAGAAGAGGTCTCAAGAAAACTATAAAGAAAATAATGACAATACAAAATAAATAGATAATAGAATCAATACAAAAACTTATTGCACAAATGAAGACAATAATATTGATTATGTTATGGGGTAGCCTTGATCTCCAATGTTACAATATGATTTTGTATTGATACAATGATTACAAATCTAGGGTTTAAAAACCCTTATTCACAAGTGAACATATGGTGTCTTCTACATTGTCTTTTGCTCCAAACAAGTGTGCATGTGGACTTGTGTATCCCTATGGGACCACCCTAGCTACAATAGCTTCCAAATATGTGGTTCTCGCACCTAAAAATAGAAAGCAGTAAAAAAGGGTTAATAGCACCTACGAGGGCTACACTCTGTGAGGCCCTATGAATGATAATACTTGTAAAACCTAAATGTTGCAATGTGGAACTACAAACAAAGAGTTCAAAAACATAAATAAATGCAACAAATATCTTACCTTGTCAATGCTGATATGTGCTCTTGTTTTTGTGTTCGAGAGTTGTGCAAACATCCAAAAGCATTTAAGGGCTTGCAAACTACAAATCTATTGTAGGAAATACCTAGAGGCATTCAATGATTATTGTGAATGCCTAGTAGCATTCAAAAAATGCTCAAAAATGTTCTACAAACTCTGGGTAACATTCAAGGGTGGATGGGAGCGAGGTAAAACTGAATTTGGTTCATGAGGGTTTTATGGCAACATAAATAGAAGGTGCAATGGTGGTGGCAAGGGAAGAAGATGATAGCGAAGTGGCTAGGGTTGGTGAGTGGATAGGACCTCTATAGATTTTTCATGGACCTTGATTCATCAAAATGAATCATCTTTTATAATTTTTCCTTGATCATGTTAGGGTTTCGAATACATCAATAAGCAAGCAATATTAAAACATGAGGAAGGGTGGAGATTAAACTTGAGCAAGTGACATGGATTGGGATGGATGGATGGCTGAGATTAAGTCATGGTGGATGGCTAGGATTTATTCATATAAATACATATATATTTATTAAATATATATAAATAAATATAAAATATTAATATTTATGTATATATAATATAAATATATATATATATATATATAATGGACAAATATGATTTGAGGATCCTATGGGACCACCTTAGCTGCAAAAGCTTCTAAAGATATGGTTCATGCACCTACGAAAAAAATCAACATAAAAGGGTTAACAACATGTTATGAACCTGCAACTTGAAATATGAATTGAATGCAGAAAAGAATCGTTGTTTGAATAGAATCACAATTTGTATTGAAAGGCATAAACCCACAATATAATAAATTAATGTTCTTGGATGATATTTGGAGCATCCTCCTTGTCATACATCTATCTAAAAGGTGTGAATGGTGAAGGGATGTGTCCCTTTATAATACAATATAATATAATATGATTAAGAGTTACGTTAGGAGGGTCCTAACATGCCACCCTCCTTTGAAAAAGCTTTGTCCTCAAAGCTAGAATTGCAAAAATTATTGTTGAATCTAGTGGAGCGCCTCCCACATAACATCCTCTAGAGGTAGAAATTTCCATTGAATCAATACCTCGGTGATGCAGGAGCATCCAGGGCAGCACAACAATCTTGCATCACCGAAAAGAAAAAAACAAAAAAAAAAAGTTCGAAGTTTGCAAAATTTTTCTAAGTATAAAAATGGTCGCGATATCGCGACACAAATGTCGTCGCGATATCGCGACGTATTTCAGAACCGTGGCAAGCGCAAATGATGGTCGCGATATCGCGACATCAAAGTTGTCGCGATATCGCGACACTTTGGCAGCCAAAGCCAAAAGCCACAAAAGTGTCGCGATATCGCGACACTTTGGCAGCCAAAGCCAAAAGCCACAGAAGTGTCGCGATATCGCGACACTTTGGCAGCCAAAGCCAAAAGCCACAGAAGTGTCGCGATATCGCGACACTTTGGCAGCCAAAGCCAAAAGCCACAGAAGTGTCGCGATATCGCGACACTTTGGCAGCCAAAGCCAAAAGCCAAAGAAGTGTCACGATATCGCGACACTTTGGCAAGCAAAGCCAAAAGTCGAAGAAGTGTAGCGAAATCGCGACACTTTGACAGACAAAGCCAAAAGTCGAAGAAGTGTCGCGATATCGCGACACATTGGAGAAAGAGGACCAAAAGCAGAAAAACGTCGCGATATCGCGACACATGGGAGAAGGAGAGCCAAGGGCAGAAAAGTGTCACGAAATCGTGACATGTCACGTTTTCGCGACCTGGCTAAGAAGGAGAAGACGGGTTTTTTGCGGACTATTGCAGAACGACAGGTGGCGATTCCAGAAGCCGTTAAGGCAGTTCCAAGTGGCAGTTCCAGAAGCCGTTAAGGTCGTTCCATGTGGCAGTTCCAGAAGCCGTTAAGACGGTTACGAATGACGGTTGCAACAAGAAGCCTGGATTATAAAAGGGGATTTTTTTGAAGGATTCGAGAGGCTGGAAAGACGTAGATTGAGACTGCATTGTATTTCCCTTCTGTACTTTGTAATCTTTCCATGTTCTCTGAATAAAATTGAGTTTTCTCTTGTTGTTAATTTTGGCTCCCCATCAAGTGGTATCAGAGCAGCAAGATTCTGAGTGTGTGAGCAGAGCACCGAACGTGAGGCAACTCGCACCAGGATCTGGGGTTACGGGTTCTGAGAAACTGTGAAGCAGAATGCCATCGCGAAGAAATCGTGGTGCTGGAAGGAACGTGGTTCCTGAAGGAGACTTTCGAGCATTACAGAGGCAAGTGTTGGCCTTGCAGGAAGAATTGCACAGAGGAGTAGAGCCGAGAGGAGAAGACCACAACGATGATGACGGAGTTGAAGACCCGTCTGAAGAAGAAGAGGAAGCAATGAGTGCCGCAGAATCGAGAATGATTAAAGCTATTTCTCAGATTGGGAAAAGGCCGAAGCTAGATGTATCCACATATTCTGGAAATTTAAATCCAGAAGAATTAATCGACTGGATTAATGACATGGAGGAATATTTCGAATATGAGGAAGTTGAAGATCCAAATCGAATTAAATTTGCCAGAACAAAATTGAAAGGCCATGCTGGCATATGGTGGAAAGGAGTGCAACTGGAAAGAAATCGGAGAGGAAAAGAAAAGATCACCAGGTGGGATCGAATGGTGGAAAAACTGAAACGGCAGTTTATTCCAACAGATTACGAATTAGATCTGTTGAGAAAAATGCAGAGTTTGCGCCAGTCCAGCAAATCTGTTAAAGAATATACAGAAGAATTTTTTAAAATTTCTATCAGAACCGGTCATACAGAAGCAAATAAAGAAAGAGTAGCCCGTTACATTAATGGGTTGAGAACCAGCGTGCAAGAAGAATTAAGTCTGGTTCGAATGAACAGCATTGAAGATGCTTACCAGTTTGCTCTGAAAGTGGAAGAGAAACTGAACCGCAGATTTGACAACAAGCAAAGAGGAAGAGGTCATGGTGGAAGAACTGGTGGAAGAACCAATGGAGGAAAATATGATGATCAAAAATAGACTGGTGAAACCAGCAATCGCCAGGAATAGAAGGAGGAGAATGCTTACCGACCCCGTAATCAGAACAATGATTATCAACGGGGACGAGGTAGAGGTGGACGCGGATATGGCAGAGGCAGATTCCGTGGAACCTATTTTAATTACGGAGAAGAAGGACATCGATCATTTGAGTGTCCCAAACACCAAGAAACACCGAACAGAAGGCCTGAAGGTAATGCCAGAGCTACAGTTGTTGAGGATGGTGTTGAATCTGAGCACTTTGAAGAAGCAGAGCACGGAGAAGTGATGATCACAAGGAGAACCTTGTTGAATGAAGAGAAGGAACCAGATCAACGAAAAATCTTGTTTCGCACAAGGTGCAAATGTTCAGGTAAAATCTGTAATATTATTATTGATAATGGTAGTACAGATAATTTGGTTTCTGAGGAAATGGTAGCTAAGTTAAAGCTAGAAAGAAGACAGACACCCGCATCCATACCGGATTGCGTGGTTGCAGAAGGATCATAGAGCATTGGTCAATGAACAATGCTTGGTCAAGTTTCAAATTGGAAGATACCAGGATGAGGTCCTGTGTGATATTTTGTCGATGGATGCTTGTCATTTGTTACTTGGAAGACCATGGCAATTTGATAGACGTGCAGCGCATGATGGGCATGCAAATACCTATTCCCTGACAAAATACGGAGTACGCCACAAACTGAAGCCATTGAAGGAGGTTGAGGAAAAGGTATGCAATAATGCTAGAATTTGTTTAGTAGATGGCAAAAAAATTTTGGATGGTATAAAGAGGGATTCAATGTGTTATGCATTAATTCCTACTGTAAAAAGAGAAGATACTACTGACATTCCAGTAGAAGTTGAACATCTGTTAGCAGAATTTCTTGATATTATATCAGACAATGTGCCTGAGGGTTTGCCGCCAATGAGGAAGATTAGTCATCAGATTGACTTAATGCCAGGGTCTAGCTTACCCAACAAGGCAGCCCATAGAATGTCTCCTGTTGAGAATGAAGAGTTGAACCGACAAGTTCAGGAATTGTTGAGGAAGGGTTTGATTCGAGCAAGTTTGAGCCCTTGTGCAGTGCCAGCAGTACTTGCACCAAAGAAGAATGGTGAATGGCGAATGTGCACTGATTCTCGAGCCATTAATAAAATTACCATTAAATATCGCTTTCCATTACCCAGAATGGACGATATAATGGATTGCTTGAGTGGAGCTAAATACTTCACTAAGATTGATTTGAAGAGCGGATATCATCAGATACGTGTTAGAGAGGGTGATGAATGGAAGACAACCTTTAAAACCATAGAGGGTTTGTATGAGTGGTTAGTTATGCCATTTGGATTGACTAATGCACCCAGTACGTTTATGAGGCTGATGAATGAGGTATTGCGTGACTTCCTGGAAAAGTTCGTGATAGTTTATCTGGATGATATTCTGATTTTTAGTAAAACTTTGGATGAACATTTGTTGCATGTTCGGACAGTTTTTGAAAAACTGCGTGAGGAGCAGTTATTGATAAATATACAGAAGTGCGGTTTTGTACGAAAGAGTTGATATACCTGGGATTTGTCATCTCAGAGGAGGGTCTGAAAATGGATCCTGAGAAAGTGAAGGCTATCCTTGAATGGCCTGCCCCAAGGAATGTAACAGAGGTAAGATCATTTCACGGTCTTGCAAGTTTCTATAGAAAGTTTATTAGAGACTTTAGCAGTATTTGTGCACCCCTAACAGAAACTATGAGAGGGGATAAGAGAGACTTTAAGTGGACTGCCAAGGCAGATACCAGCATGAACATATTGAAGAAGAAAGTGACAGAACAGCCCATTCTGGCACTTCCAGATTTTAATAAAGTGTTTCAGGTTGACTGTGATGCCAGTGGCAGTGCCATTGGAGCTGTGTTGAGTCAAGAAGGTAAACCTGTTGCATACTTTAGTGAAAAATTGAATGATGCTAGAAAGAAATACTTTGTTTATGATCAAGAATTCTATGCTATAATTCAGGCTCTTAAGAAATGGAGACATTATTTGCTAACCAAAGAGTTTGTTTTATATACTGACCATCAAGCTTTGCAGTATATAAATAGTCAAGGTAAACTTAACCAACGACATTTGAAGTGGGTTGAATTCCTGCAGAGTTATACCTTTGTACTAAAGCATAGAAGTGGCAAATCTAATAGAGTTGCAGATGCCTTGAGTAGAAGGCATAATTTGTTGATAGAAATGAGAGTGCAGGTTGTTGGGTTTGATGAACTCAAGAGTTTATACCCAGCAGATCCAGATTTTGTAGAGGCATGGACAACATGTGTGTCTCCTACTACTGTGGATCGCACTAAGTGGTTGGATTTCATGATCCAAGATGGGATGTTGTTTCGACAGAATCAGTTGTGCATTCCACGAAGTTCCATGAGGGAAAATTTGATCAAAGAGAAACATAGCGGAGGACTAGCAGGGCATTTTGGCCGTGATAAGACCATTGCTCTTGTTAGTGAGAATTACCATTGGCCACAGTTGCAGCAAGATGTGACCAGATTTGTGCAGGGTTGTAGAGTGTGCCAGATGGCAAAAGGTGTCAACCAGAATACAGGAATGTACCAGCCATTGCCTGTACCAGAGAGACCGTGGGAGGACATCAGCATGGATTTTGTTCTTGGTCTGCCAAGAACACAACGTGGAAATGATGCCATTTTTGTTGTGGTTGACAGGTTTTCAAAAATGGCCCATTTTATTCCATGTCAAAAGACAAGTGATGCGGTTCACATTGCCGGCTTGTTCTTCAAGGAGGTAGTCCGACTTCATGGTCTACCCCAAAGCATTGTCTCGGACAGAGATACCAAATTTGTGGGGTATTTCTGGAGAACCTTATGGAAGAAGCTAAAAACAGACTTGAAGTTCAGTTCTGCGTACCATCCGTAGACTGATGGACAGACCGAAGTAGTCAACAAAAGTTTGGGTAATCTTCTACGATGTCTGGTAGGAGATAAACCCAAGGGATGGGATCTGATTTTACCACAGGTAGAGTTTGCTTACAACAATTCTGTCAATCGTAGTACTGGTAAATCACCATTCCAGATTGTGCATGGGTACAGCCCGAGAAACGCTTCTGAGTTAAGACCGATGGATAAAGCAGACAAGTGCAGTGTTGAAGTCGAAGACTTTGCAGCACACATGAAGACTTTACATGAAGAGGTACAACAACATATCAATCAAATGAATGCTTCATACAAAGCCAGAGCAGATCAGAAGCGGCGTTTCAAAGAATTCCAGGTAGGGGATGAAGTCATGGTTCATTTGCGTAAGGAACGTTTTCCTCGAAAAACATACAATAAGTTGAAGATGAAGAAGTTTGGACCATGCCGGATCATAGGTAAACGAGATTCAGGCAATGCCTATGAAGTTGATCTACCAAGTGAGCTGAATATTTCCCCTATCTTCAATATTTCAGACTTGGTTGAATATCATGCAGGAAGTTGTAGTGAACCACCCAGTCCGGATCTGTGGAACATTCCTGCATCCACTCCAGACAAAGAAGAAGTTGAAGACATCCTCGACACTCGTGAAGGCAAAAGTACCCGAAATAGGCAATATTCGAAGTATTTGGTCAAGTGGAAGAACCGACCTATCGAAGATGCCACATGGTTGTCCAAATCAGAGGTTGATCGTTTGGGTTTTCCTCTGATCGCCCAGAAGTGAGGATCACTTCTAAAAAAAAATCTACCTCGGGTGTCTGATGCAGGAGCATCCAGGGCAGCACAGCAATCTTGCATCACCGAAAAGAAAAAAACAAAAAAAAAAAAGTTCAAAGTTTGCAAAATTTTTCTAAGTATAAAAATGGTCGCGATATCGCGACGTATTTAGAACCGTGGCAAGTGCAAAATAAATGGTCGCGATATCGTGACATCAAAGTTGTCGCGATATCGCGACACTTTGGCAGCCAAAGCCAAAATCCACAGAAGTGTCGCGATATCGCGACACTTTGGCAGCCAAAGCCAAAAGCCACAGAAGTGTCGCGATATCGCGACACTTTGGCAGCCAAAGCCAAAAGCCACAGAAGTGTCGCGATATCGCGACACTTTGGCAGCCAAAGTCAAAAGCCAAAGAAGTGTCACGATATCGCGACACTTTGGCAGCCAAAGCCAAAAGCCAAAGAAGTGTCGCGAAATCGTGACACTTTGGCAAGCAAAGCCAAAAGTCGAAGAAGTGTCGCGATATCGCGACACTTTGACGAAAGAGAGCCAAAAGTCGAAGAAGTGTCGCGATATCGCGACACATTGGAGAAAGAGGACCAAAAGCAGAAAAATGTCGCGATATCGCGACACATGGGAGAAGGAGAGCCAAGGGCAGAAAAGTGTCACGAAATCGTGACATGTCGCGTTTTCGCGACCTGGCTAAGAAGGAGAAGACGGGTTTTTCGCGGACTATTGCAGAACGACAGGTGGCGATTCCAGAAGCCGTTAAGGCAGTTCCAAGTGGCAGTTCCAGAAGCCGTTAAGGCCGTTCCATGTGGCAGTTCCAGAAGCCGTTAAGACGGTTACGAACGGCGGTTGCAGCAAGAAGCCTGGATTATAAAAGGGGATTTTTTTGAAGGATTCGAGAGGCTAGAAAGACGTAGATTGAGACTGCATTGTATTTCCCTTCTGTACTTTGTAATCTTTCCATGTTCTCTGAATAAAATTGAGTTTTCTCTTGTTGTTAATTTTGGCTCCCCATCACTCGGTGATGGTGCGGTTACAGAGGCGGTGCATGCGTCGGTCTAGGATAGCTTCTGGTTCAACCATGAGAGCTCCATTATCTGAAAATTCTAGAATTTGAGTTTGTGTAACGATGTTAGTGCCTATTACGACTTTAAGACAAGAAACATGAAATATCGGATGGATTTTGGAAGATTCTGGTAATTCAATTTTATATGCAATAGGTCCAATAAGTTGTAGAATTTTATAAGGGCCATAAAATTTTGGTGCTAATCTTTGCGACACTTTTATTTTCAATGAAGTTTGACGATATGGTTGGAGGCAAAAAAAATACCATATCCCCTTCTTAAAAAACCCTTTCAGTGCGATGTTGGTCCGCTTGTTGCTTCATGCGGTGTTGAGCGATATGTAGATTGTCCTTTAGAGTGCGAATGATATTATCTCCAGTGACCAACTCCATCTCTACGGTTGGTAATTTTGTACTTCCTGGAATATAAGAGGTTAGAGATGGGGATGATCAACCATATAATGCTTTGAAAGGGGTCATTTTTATGGTTGTGTGATATGTGGTATTATACCACCATTCAGCTAGTGGAAGCCATTTAATCCAATGAAGGGGTTTTATGGAAATAAAGCATCGGAGATAGGTTTCTAAGCACTTATTGAAAATTTCAGTTTGACCATCCGTTTGTGGGTGGTAAGCGGAGCTCATCCGAAGTTTCATACCTTGGAGTTTAAATAATTCCTTTCAAAAATTACTAGTGAAAGTGGGATCACAATCACTAATGATAGTAGAAGGCATGCCGTGTAATTTAAAAATATTTTCAAGGAATATTTGAGCAATAGTACTAGCGGTATAGGGGTGAGCTACTGGAAAAAAATGGGTGTATTTAGATAAACAATCTACCACCACTAGGATCATCATTTTTCTTGCGGATTTTGGAATACCTTCAATCTAACCCATTGAAATATCCTCCCATGTCCTGGTTGGTATGGGTAAAGGTTGAAGAAGGCCCGATGTTGCCACTATTTCACCTTTTTTTATTTGGCATGTTTTACATTCATTGACGAACTTCTTGATATCATTTTTCATCCCTCGCCAATAAAATAATTTAGTCACTCTTTTGTAGGTTTTTAGGAATCCAGAGTGGCCCACAGTAGGTGTAGCATGTAGCTCATGTAGAATCTTTGGACGATAAATCGATGTAGGCGAGAGGACCAAGCATTCTTTGTAACGGAGCATGTTACCTTGCCAAGAGTAGTGGGGTTTAATGATGGGATTTTGTTGTAGCTGCTGAATTATGGTGTATATAGTAGTGTCCACATACCATTCATCCTTGACTTATTCAATCCATGTAGGGATGGGGCAGGAAAAAGCATGTAATTGTGAAGTTTCTTCAAAATTTTTGGAAAGTGCATCCGCAGCCATGTTATCTTTCCCTTTTTTGTAGATGATTTCATAATCATAGCCTAATAGTTTTGTTACCCACTTTTGCTATTCTGGAGTGGTTATCCATTGTTCAAGAAGGTATTTTAGGCTATGGTGGTCGGTGTGGATAATGAAATGTTTTCCAATAAGGTATGGTCTCTAATGTTGGATAGCATGGACCATAGCTAACATTTCTTTTTCATAAGTGGAATGTGCTAAATTATTTTTGTAAAATACTTTACTAGGAAAGGCTAAGGGCTTCTCATTTTGCATGAACATTGCTCCCATTCCCAATCCGGAAGTATCACTTTCAATAATGAATGGTTGGGAAAAATATGGCATAGCTAGGATGGGGGTGGTACACATGGCATTTTTCAAGGTCATGAAATCTTCATTCACTTTTGGAGACCATATGAAGGCATTATTTTTAAGTAGGGTTGTTAAGGGTGCTGCTATTTTCCCATAATATTTAACAAATTTACGATAATATCCCGTTAATCCTAAGAACCCACGCAACCCTTTTAGAGTTTTTAGAATTTGCCAATTTTCCACATCTTCAATTTTTTGGGGGTCTACTTTAACTCCTTCCTTGGAGACAATATGTCCAAGATATTCAATTTCCTACTTCCCAAAGGAACACTTTGATATATTTGCGTATAATTGATTTTCTTCCAAAATTTTGAGTGCTTGCGCTATATGTGTTAAGTGCTCTTCCCATGTCTTGTTGTAAATCAAAATATAGTCAAAGCAAACTAAAATAATTTTTCAAAGGAAGGGAGAAAATACCTTATTCATAAGACTTTGAAATGTGGATGGAGCATTGGTGAGGACAAAAGACATCACCAAGAATTCATAATGTCCCTCGTGGGTGCGAAAAGCAATTTTGGGTATATCGCTTTCCTTAGCTCGAATTTGGTGGTAACCTGATCGTAAATCAAGTTTAGAAAAATATGCAGCTCCATTTAGTTCATTGAGTAGTTCATCAATGACTGGAATAGGAAATTTTTCTTTAATCATTATTTTGTTGAGAGCACGAAAATCCACGCATAGGTGCCATGATCCATCCTTTTTTCTTACTAGTATGACTGGCGAAGAGTAGGGACTTCTACTAGGTCGAATGACCCCTGCCCTTAGTAGGTCTTGTACTAATTTTTCTATTTTCATATTTTGTAAGTATGGATATCGGTAAGGTCTAATATTTGGAGGTTGGTGTCTCGGAAGTAATTGAATAGCATGATCATGGCTTCATTGTGGAGGTAATCCCTCTGGTTCTTTGAATATTTTATTATGTTTCTCTAGGAGTTCTATTAATTCGGGTGCCTCTGGTTTCTCTTCGGTGGTGTTTTGCAAGTAAAATAGTTGGGCAACCATGCCTCTTCCTCCTTTTCAAAGAATATTTTCCATTCTATGGGAACTTACGATTTGTGTGGGACCTATTTTTAAACCTTGAATTGTGTATGTTTGGTTGTTTTCTATAAATTGCATCCATAACTCTTCAAAGTCCCATTGAATTTTTTTCGAGATTTCGTAGCCATTGTATGACCAAAACAATATCACATCGTCCTAATGGTAGTACATACATATATGCTTTCATGTTATATTCCCCCATCGTGAGTTTGATATTCCTGCATTTGCGTTTACATGCAATTTTTCCTCCATTTCCAATCATGACTTCAAAGTTATTGCAGGGATATATAAAGCAATTAGCTTGTTTGGCCCAAACTGGGGTCTATAAAATTGTGAGTGCTACCAGATTCTAAGAGCACAATAGGGTTTTGTTTCTTAAAATAACCTTTTACCTTCATTGTTTATGGAATCGAGTATCCTACTAATGTGTTAAAGGATATTTCTATTTTATCTTCTTGGTTTTCTTTTGCAACCTCGGTTATTACTTCCACTTCTATGTCATCCTCCTCTTTGGGAGTGTAATCAACTGTGTCCAAAATATATAACTTCGGTGAGATGCATTTTTGGTTGGGGGTAAAATTTTCGTTGCAATGGAAACATAGACCCTTTTCTAGCCTTTCTTTTAGCTCCTCTTGTCTAATTTGTTTAATTGGCATGACCATATTCAGTTTTTGGATGATGTAGGTATTTGGTGTTTTTCCTAAAAAAGCTCTTCCTATTCACCTTTGGTTATTGTTCTTCTCTTCTATCATTTGTGCTAATGCCACTACATGCATCATATCGATAGGATTTTGTATTTGTACCTCCATTCTAATATCTTCTTTTAGGCCACTAATGAAACAACTTTGGAAGAATGATGCATCTAGTCCTGTTGTAAGGTTCACCAATTTCTCAAATTGTGCTTGGTATTCCCTTACAGTGGAGGTTTGCCACATTTTAGTGAGGGGTCATTTGAAGTCTTCAAATTTAGTGGGGCCAAATCACAACATTAAGTTTTTTGTGAATTCATTCCATGTGGGTGGACCATTCATTTTCTCATACCATTGATACCACTGGGTAGCAATTTTTTCCAAGTGAAATGATGTGATACATACTTTCTGAATCTTCGAGATTTGATATAAGGTAAAATATTGGTCTACCCTATATATCCAATTTGTGGGGTCACCTCCATAAAATTTTGAAAAATCTAGTTTTGTGGTACGGGTAAGGATTGATGTATGTGGTCCCCCTATTAATGTTTGTTGTGGTGGAGTAGTGTTCTATTGTCCGTTTTGCATGAGCAACAAATTTTGTTGTACTAAGTCCATGGAATGGGTTGTAGCATCCAATTTAGTGGATATATCTGTATTCGAGTTGGTGATATTTATGGTTAGGTCTGTTTTTTTGGTAGTGATTTTATCTTCTAAATTGTCCTTCCAAAATGTCATTCCTTGCATCATGTCTCTCATTTCCTTGGAAAACTCTGAGAGTTCTTTCGTAATTTATTTTGAAAACTCTTTCACAATCTCCTTCGTTGTGTCTTGAGATCATCTTCCCTCGATCATTTAGTGTGTGTTTGGTTTATAAGTGATTTGAATATGCAAAAATTAGTTTTTTCAAAAAAAATTGTCTCTCTCTACCACGTTTAATTTTGCGTACTTGTTGCTCTTTGTTCACACCGAATGATATTTTCCTCACCTGTACTCATTGTTGGGGTTTTCTAACTCCGATAATGCATGATGCTATCCAAAAAAATTATGTATGCTACCTTTTTTTGTGACTGTGGCCAACTGTGTAACAGTGCCATCAGTAATGGTTAGAATGTGTGTTGAAAAGAAAATGTTGTTGAGTAATGCCCTGTCAGTAACTAGAGCGGGGTGGGGAAAAAATTTTAGGTATTTTTAGCTCTGATACCAGTTGTTATGAACCTACAACTTGAAATATGAATTTAATGTAGAAAAGAATCGTTGTTTGAATAGAATCGCAGTTTGTATTGAAAGGTAGAATCCCATAATATAATAAATTAATGTTCTTGGATGATCTTTGGAGCATCCTCCTTCTCCTATTTACATCTATCTAAAATGTGTGAATGGTGAAGGGATGTATTCCTTTATAATACAATATAATATAATATGATTAAGAGTTACATTAGGAGGGTCCTAACACAACACTTGTGAGGGCTCTACTATGTGAGGCCCTCTAAATGATAAAACTTGTAAAAACCCTAAATGATGTAATGTTGAACTATAAACAAAAAGTTCAAAAACATAAATAAAAGAAAAAATAATCTTACGTTCTCAATGTTGATATATACTCATGTTTTTGTGTTCGAAAGGTCGCACGAACGCCTGAAAGCATCTGAGGGCTTGCAGACTTCAAATATGATGCAGGAAATGCCTAGAGATATTTGGTGATGATTGTGAATGCCCAAAAACATTCCAGAAATGCTCAATAGTATTCTAAAAACTCTAGGTAGTATTCAGGGGTGGATGGGAGTGAGGCAAAACCAAATATGGTTTGCAAGGGTTTTGCAGTGGCAATAACGAAAGGGACAATAGAAACGATGAGGGAAGAAGATGATAGCGAAGTGGCTAGGGCTAGTGAGTGGATAGATGTTCAAATTTGAGACCTCTACAGATTTTTTGTGGACATTGATTCATGAAAATGAATCATCTTTTATAATATACCCTTGATCATGTTAGGTTTTTGACGACACCAATGGGTAGCCAAGATTAAAACATGAGGAAGGGTGAAGATTAAACTTAAGCAAGTGACATGGATTGGGATGGATGGATAGCTGAGATTAAGTCATGGTGGATGGCTAGGATTTATTCACATAAATACATATATATTTATTATATATATAAATATAAATATAAAATATTAATATTTATGTATATTATATATATATATAATGGATGGCTATGATTTGAGGATACGAATGGATGACAAGTGGTTAGATTTTTGTGTCTACAGATGCCTCTTTTTGTATCATGTTGCATGGAACACAATGCGGTGCAAAAATACAAGACACCTAGTTTGGTGTGGTGAAGCAACTTTATTTCCTTGGAGTGCAAAGAAGATCTTGAAGACAAATAATTTGTTGGTGTAGCTTACCCCCTCAATTGACGAATGAGTGAAAAATGAGTCTCACAAGCCAATTGACAGAATTGTGGGTAATGATGTAGGTGAATGGTGTAAGTGCAAGTGTATGATGTAAATGTTGATGATATAAATAATGTAAATGTGGATGATATAAATGATGTAAATGTGATGTCGTTTTTACCCCAATGGAGAAAAGGATTTTTGTATAATGCAAGTGGTTGATTTTATTTTTGCCCAAACAGAGAAAGGGTTTTTGCCAAGTGTGGATGCAAATGAACTATATTTTTATCCCAAAAAAAAAGGGGTTTTTTCTAATATGTAAATGTATGATGAATGATGTAAACAAATTCTATTTTTACCCCAACAAAAAAGGGGTTTCTACCAAATGTATATGTATGATGAATGATGTAAATGAATTCTATTTTTACCCCCAAAAAAAGAGGTTTTTTTCCAAATGTAGATGTATGATGTGTGATGTGAATGATGTATCCTGATCTGGGAACTCATAATCAAATTTAGCTGCCCCAATTCTAGGGTGATTCCATGTTATTGGAAAATATGCTAATTGGCATCATTGAAATGCAAAGTGATGAAAATACAAAAAGAAAAAGGATTCAACCCCTCGAGGGCTAGCTAGTGACTGTAGAATAATTCCCTCAATTGGAATAAATCAACCTAGGAAGGGCATGTTTCCATGATGACTATCAATTTAAAATGAATGTTGAGATGTAATTTTATCCGTGTTTCAAGCCCCACAAACAAGGCCATCAATGATAGATTTTTGAGCAAGTTAACTTGGGCATAGTCTCACTCGAAAAATGAGTAACCCAAAATGATTTTGTGTTAAAACAAGAGAATGTTAATTGATTATGGGCAAGTGTCCTTATGGTGATCTAATCATCTTACCAAATTGCATGGACAACCAATCACTGCAATCACCAAGGGGATAGAGTAAACCACTAGATACAAGGTTCACTTGAAATTATAGGTGAATTTGGAAAATTTTGAATGCAAATACAATGTTTGATGGATATGAAATGATAATGTGTTGATGAAGAATGCATTGATGATATGATTACATGATTTTGTGAAGTTTTTGCATTGTTTTGGAGTATTTTGAAGCAATTTTTGGATAATTTTACAACTTTTTGGTCGCAAAAAAAAATTAACCACCCATATCAATCCATGTTATCTCAAAGGATGGTGAAATTATGGGATGGATAATTGGAATGATGAATGTGATTTTTTTGTGAAACTTTGGATCATTTTGATGCATTTTGAAGTTTGTAAGGCAATTTTGCAACTTTTGATTGTAAACTAAAATTAAGTGTCCAAATCAAGTTTTGGTTTCACAAAACATGATATGATTATGGAATGAATGAATGGATGCAATGTGGAGAGATTTTGTTGATGTAAGCTAAATTTTGAGGTCCTTTTGTCTTTATGCAAATTTTTGAAGCCAAACGTTGACTAGCGTTCGCATCATGCACAAATGTCGACAAGTGTTTGCCATTCTACAGATGCTATTCAGGATTTCAATGCATCATGTGAACACCCATGAGCATTTAGCATGCCAAAAATAGCTATAAATAGTCTACAAAGGTAAAATAAGATTCATTCTTGCATTCACAAGTTTCAAAAACTACATCTGAAGGAGAGTGAGTGAGTGAAGAAGTGTGGTGGAGTGAAGGCCATGGCGATGGAGGGAGTGGATGCAGAAGGAGTAGCAGTGTAGGTTTCTGAGGTAAGTGCCTTTGGCACTCTTATTTGAAATCATGCAAAAAAAAAAAGGTATGCAATGAATGTAACATTAATGTGCTTGCATTGTGTATGTGGTGTGTTGTAGTTGAGAATCTTGGAGGCTCAACATCGATTCATGCCCCTCATACCAAGGGTGAGAAAGGCATTGTGGAAGGAGCATTAGGATTGGTTGGAGGTCATGGGATTGGCTGGAGTAGCTCGGATTGATGTGGTGAGGGCTGATGAGGGGTATCTCTCTGCCTTGTTCGAGATATGGGATCCAAATAGGGGGATATTTTAGCTCTCTACCGATGAGGTGATAATGACACTCGAGGATGTATACCACATTCTTTGAGTTCCAGTAGAGGGGTTACATGTTGAAGTTGGACATGATAAGGAGCATGAGATGAGTTGGATCTTTGGAGACCGATGGAGGAATGCGAGTGTGATGGTTGGAGGGATCATGTACTTGGTAATGTATACCAAGAAGGAGTTGGGAATATTGCCCACCTTGGTCATGTTCCTATTGGCCAACATAGTAGCACCAAACAACACTAGTTTTTAGTTCCCATGGAACATGATCAGGCTATTGTACGATATGATCGATGAGCCTCGGGTGTATGCATGGGTGCCTGCTCTAGTGGCTCAGATATACTTCAAGTTTTATGAGGTGAGGAGGCAAGGGTAGAAGGGTTGGGTTGTAGTGTACTGCTACAGTGTTGGGACTAGGAGCACTTTAGTGTGGCTTAGCCTATGGGCCTACCTAGTGAGGCGTGGGATGGGGAGTAGCCCTATGCTTTGATATGGTAGGTGGTTGAGGAGATGCAGTCAAGTCATCCTAGCCACACTGGCTATGAGGACAAATATTTATGGGTAAGGATGACATTTGATTAGGTGCATTGAAGACCATGGTGAGATGCCAATTTGACTGGTGATAGGGAGCAGTTACAAAGAGTTCGATAGGATAGATGGGTGTTTGGGTGACATATGAGTGATGTGGAGTTGATCCAGTTATCATGGGTGTTATGGTAGTTTGGGCTATGGTAGGGGATTCCTGAGTGTCATTGTTGTATAGGCATCATTAGGATGAGATGGATCTACCTTATGCAAAGGTATGATGGGTGACCTATGAGGATGACAATGATATAGATCTGTCTAATTTGGATGATGTAGGGACTACTACTAAATATGATGCATGGTTTTTTGCACAGATACCATGGGTACCCAATCAGGTAACAAATGAGGATAGTGGGGATGAGGATGAGGTTGAGGCTGAGATGGAGGATATAGATGAGGATCCCAATCATCAGATATGTCATCGATCTAGCTGTCAAGGGAGATAGATGAGAGATGCACTAGAGTAGCCTCTAGATATTGGAGGTGATGATGGCATCTAGGATGACATGGAGGAGGTTTGATGTGGATCAGCTATAACAAGCATAATATGAATAAGTGATAAACTTGAAAATTGATTAACATTGCTAATCAAAGGCCTATAAATAGGTAATTACATCACAAGTGATGGATAAGGTCGTATTTAATTATTACAATGCATATTATCTATTACAACAACTATCATTAAACAAAAACAACCAAATATGACTGTTAAATGCAAATAGTTTATTACATAGGATATACCACACCTAATACCTAATCCCTATCATTCCTCCCCATCATAGAAGCATTGGACTCCAATGCGTTCAAAATGGAAGGAAAGTCTCAAACCATCTAATGATGAGGAATCCAATGAGCCCGATGTGGAAGCTATCCATGAAGACCAACAAGATAGGAAGTGGAAGAACCCTGACGTGTGGTATGGGTCTTGGTGTCAAATAGATGATCCTCCTCCAATGGAAACTGGAGGTTTGGTACAACATATACTGGATGACTAATAACTAGTGCACTCTCCAAAGTAGAGTCATGATACATGCAGAGTAATTTGACATTGAAAACATCATGGATGCCCAAGTGTGCTGGCAAATCAATATGGAAAGAATTCTCAAACACCTACTAAATGATAGTGTAAGACCCATAACAAAGAGGTTTGATCTTGCTATGTGCCTTCTCTGGAAACCTGCGATGATCAAGGTACAACCAAACTCGATCTCCAACTTGGAAAGAATGCAAAACATGATAATGGTCCATGGCCTGCTTATGTTGTTGTTGTGTCTTATATAAGATGTGAACAACCTTAGATTGGAGTTGCTACAAGTTCTAAATGAAATAGTGAGCTTGATCTT
The DNA here is from genome assembly GCA_028583015.1 of Wollemia nobilis. Taxonomy (NCBI): domain Eukaryota; kingdom Viridiplantae; phylum Streptophyta; class Pinopsida; order Araucariales; family Araucariaceae; genus Wollemia; species Wollemia nobilis. The sequence continues at coordinate 14,171,745 of JAQPPZ010000082.1, read as the reverse complement.
GTTCTTTGTGCATGTGGACTATGATAGAAGACGAGAGCGATAAGGGTAACTCATATGGAGCAAGAGGTTGAAAATCTAGACACACCTCAAAGGGATAATGACCTATGGATGAATGGACAACCCTATTATATGCATGCTCAATATGAGTTAGACTCAAATACCACTTGGACAAACTCAAATTATGGAAGACATGTAAACTTTGGATAAGAGTATGATTGACGACTTCAGTTTGACCATCAGACTATGGATGAAAGGTTGTGAAAAAATTAAGGGATACACCTAATATTTCCACAAGGAATGCCAAAAGTGATCAATGAAATAAGAATCATGATCAAACACAATACTGGTGAGAATACCAAACGAATTCCAGATGATATCAAAGAACATTTGGGCTAAGTTGCCAACAAAACTGGTTTTACGACATAAAATGAACTTAGCAATTTTACTGAAATGATCAACTATGACAAAGACACGATCATGTTGATGGATAGTCATAGGAAAACCACTGACAAGATCCATAGAAATACTTTCCCAAGGATTGGAAGCAATGGGCAAGGGCATACTAAGACCAAAATTACGGTTAGCTAGCTTAGACCGACTACAAAGGACACATTGTTTGAAGTACCTAAGAACATCACGCTACATGTGGGGCCAATAAAAGAATCTCTGCAAATGATGAAGAGTCTTATGTTTGCCAAATTTACCACCATAAAGGATAGAATGGGCCTCCTTCAAAAGGGATTGATGATTCTCACAAGGGACACAAAGTTTGTCGAGACGGTAAAGCAAACCCTCCTTAAGGTGGTAGTCCTAAAAAGGGGACAAGTTTGAGGAAGAAGGATGCTATAAACATTGATAAACTTGTGCAAAGTCAGGGTCATGAGGATACTCAAAAGGCCAAGACTGAAAACCCAAGTGAGAAGTAGTGACAACAATTAAAACATGAACAGAAGAAGGACAACGAAGACAATCAACAATAGAGTTTTGACTACCCTTTTTGTACTTGATGACAAGGTGAAATTATTGAAGGTAGGAAGCCCATTTCATGTGTCATGCTTCTTGGATCTTGGTTTGGGATTGAAGAAACTTCAAAGGCAAATGATCAATGTGGACAATGATTTATTTCCCCAAGAGATAATGATGCCAATATTTTATGGCTTGGACTAAGGCAGAAATTTCCTTATCATACGTGGAGTAGTTTTGCTTGGCTATGGAAAATACTCATAATGATAGGCTATGGGGTGACCATTTTGCTTTAGAACAACACCAAGGGCAAATTGAGAGGTATCAGTTTCAATTTCAAAAGGCTGTCCAAGGTCAAAAATGGCCAAAATAGAAGCATAACAAAGCTTATATTTGAGATTAGTAAAAGCACTGGTATGATAAGGAGTCCAATTAAAAACATATTTGGCCTTAGTCAAGGAATGTAATGAAGAAGCAATGGTTGAATATCCTCGAATGAACTTTCGGTAGAAGTTGGAAAGGCCAAGGAAACTTCGTAATTCAGTGATGTTTTTGGGAGAAGGCCAAGTGAGGAGAACTTATACTTTGATAGGATCAACCTGAATACCATTGGCATTGATGATGAAGCCAAGGTATGAGATGGAGGTTTTTCCAAAAGAACAATTAGGTAAATTAGCAAACAATTGATTCTTCTAAAGGATGGAAAGAACATGCTCAATGTTTTGTAGATGTTCTTGCCATGTGGTAGAAAATATTATAATATCAACAAGATAGATAATCACATATCTATCCAAGAACTCATGGAAAACATCATTCATCAGCCTCATAAAAGTGGTAGAATCATTAGTGAGCCCAAAAGGCATGACAAGCCACTCATACAAACCCATATTAGTATTGAAAGTGGTTTTCCAAGTATCTTTAGCTTGAATTTGAACTTGATGATAACCACTCTTAAGATTAGTTTTACTGAAAAACTTAGCACCTTAAAGTTGATCTAAGAGGTCATCAACACAAGGCAAGGGATATCTATTTTTTATGATGATTTTTTTAAGTGCCCTAAAATCAATACAAAATTTCCAATTGCATCCTTTTTAAAAATAAGAAAAATAGGAGAGGCACAAGGAGAAGTGCTTAGTTTTATGAATCCCTTGGATAACAAATCTTGAAGCTATTTTTTAATCTCATCATATTGTAGAATAGATTACCTATACATGGGTGCATTAGGGAAAGGTGCATATGGTATGATGTCAATGCTATGATTAATGGCTCATTTAGGAGGTAAAGAAGTGGGCTCCTAAAAAACATGACCATATTTATGTAATATGTTATCAAGGGTTGAATTCTTGTATGACCTATATGGTGCGATAGATGAAGACTGGTGTTGCTCACGAATGAAGATGAGTGCTAAAGCTTGTGCTTGATTTGATGATTTTCATACTTGGTGACAAGTAATCAAAATATTATTTGTATGCTTTATGGATTCAATTAAGTAATACTTATTGTTGTGCTACAATGTGTAAGTATTCTGATAAGCATCATATGTGGCTCTTCGATCATACTGATATGGCTTGCCAAGGAATAAGCCACAATAGTCCATAGGGGTCACATCACATGTGACTGTATATTGAAACTTAGAGCCAAAAGCAAAATCAATGGTGCACATGTGAGTGATTTTTAATGTAGTGTTGCTATCCTTCCACCCAAGAGAGTAGGGTTAAGGACGAGGTATTGTGGGCAGTTTGAGCCGATCAACAATGAACTTCATAATGAGGATTTTCTATGAGCCATTATCAATAATACAATCTATAACAAAATTATGCAACAGATGTGCACGTGTGACAAAAAAATTGTCATTATCATTGGGCGTGGAGTGACCATTCATCAATATGACATTATTCATTTTTCCCCTAAGTTCCTCATAAATTTGAGCCATCCCAATAGTCCTGATGGGGTTATCACAAGTTCCCTCATTAGACTGTACAAGCAATGTCTTCTTCTTAGAATTTTATGGGTGGTTAAATTTGTCATGCCCTTTCTATTTACAATATCGATAGATTTGAACATTCAGGTGATTAGAAGAAGAATAAGTATGAAGGGATTACTTAGAAGCAGTAGGATGAGAAGAAGGGGTAAAATGAGAAGACTATCATGGTGCCTAGTTTTGCTGATAGTCTTGTTGCTATGAATGACCATGTTGTTGTGAACAACCTTGTTGGGGTGGACAAGATGCATGATTGGAACCACTAGTAGAATAGTGAGACCCTAGCCTTCTTGCAAGGAACTTCTCCTCCACCATTTTAGCATGGTTGAACACCTCATCAAGAGTAGCACATGGAGTGTATTTCAACTCATGGTAAAAGTGTGCATGGATCCCACTTGTAAACTTAAGAATCAAATCATCTGTAGGATCAGTAACATGCAAAAAAACATGCAAACGGTTAAATTAAAACACATAATCCTTAACAAATTGATTTTGTCCCTATAGAATGTGAAGCCAATGAACCTTCAAGTCAAAATCATAATTAGGGATAAAATGTTACTTTCAAAGAGGTGACCATGTCATCCCATGAGTGAATGGGATCCTAAGTGCCATGGCGTTCGATGATCAGGACATTAGCCATACCTGATAGCTTCAGCTGAGCAAAGGGAACTTTGTATTCCTTGAGGATTTGACTATAATCAAACAAAGTTTCCATGTCGAGTATCCATGTATTTAAAACATTAGGATCTTAAGAACCTTCATATATACAAATATCACATTTAGCATTGGAATCATAAGGGCCAGAGGTTTTGATGTTGAGATCCTTAAGTTTGTCTACCAAAAAATTGACTTGGGCTTGGACTACGACCAATGTGGTGGTCTAAGTGGCAGTAATTTCGAACAAGGTGGTGGATTTTTGGATAGAAACTTGCGATATTTCTATTTTGAGCCAAGAAGACAGCTAAAAATAGATGAAAAGGCAGTTAGAATGGAAAAATGCAGGCCCAAAACATAAGGACTTCTTTGGGATAAAATTTAGAGGACAAAATAGATCCAAATGGAAAAAGTGCTATGTCAAAAATGTAGAGCTCAAAATAATATTTCCAACGAGTATATGCAAGGCTATACTCACACATATAATGGCCCTATAGAATCAAAAATAGCACAGTCTCTTAGAATGGAAAAAATATGGTCTAGTTCCAACGGTTTCCTTCGAAGTGCGTGGAGCAAGCATTAAATGTTTCAAAATGGTGATGCAGAATGGCTTGAAGCAAGCATTAAATATTTTGAACATTTAATTTTTGGGAACCCAATTAATATTAACGAACCCCAACATGTAATGAATGGCAACAATGGCCCACCACAACGGGATTGGGGTAAGACCACTAATATTGATTCAAAACAATGGCAATGGGAAACCCAACGGTGAGCGGTGTGTCAAGTGGACAAGATGAGGACATCACAAAGACATCAGTGATGACTGGGCATAAATGAGGATGGGAAAATTGGGTGACACTGTAGCAAGGAAAGTGGAGTGGGCGGTAGCAGGGAATTGAAACACGTATGAGCAATGCGGGGAAGATGGCTCAATGACGAAGAGCAGAAGGTGGGAAGACGGAGTCGTACGACATCAAAGGTGTGAGGTTAGGTGAGAAGGGGGATAGGGAACAATAGATGCGAAAGGGTCTAATAGAGCACTATGGGAAAGGAGGCACGGGCAGAGGGTATCAAGGAGGGCAACGAAGCAAGATAGAGCGAGGGCCAAAAATAATGTAGAGGATCAAAAAAAATTACGAACATGAATACATCAGCCAAAAAACCTATGTAGGCACCAAAGAGGTTAAAACCTTAGAGAGGGGAAAAAATATATAGTGTCATAAGTGGAAATGTCACCAAAAAGGACAAAAATCATGCCAAAAGATGAATTTGACATTGGAAAAATGTGCAAGAATGCATAGGTGATCGCCAAAATGGAGAAAATATCATCGAGTTGTAGAAGGATAAGGAATCACTAGGAAACAGAAGTAATGGCTAATAAATAACAATAGGTGATTACACTGAATGAGTTCGGCACCATAGAAAGTAACTAAAGCCATCGAGAGTATGTGGATACTATTGTGAAATGGGAAGCTATGCAAGGGCCAAAAATATCAAAAAGATGCTGGAAGACGATGGAAAACTATCGGTAGAGTGTGGTGCATGTCGAAGAATGTTTCCACAAGGATACTAATGCGTTGAATATGGAATGCGTGAGCCCAAACCAGAATGCAAGGTTGGCATTGTGGAGTGTTTCCAGAAGACTTATGGGTATCAGGGTGATACTGTAGAATGCAACCAGTGCCGCAGAATGGATTGCAATCACACAGTGTGCAGAAATCCAGATGCATGGAACATAAAATATGGGCTACACTAGCAAGTGGATGATAACATGCCAGAAAAGGTAGCATCTTGGTAATGGTAGCGAGTCATAATGGGTAGGCTATGGTGATATGGGCCGATTATGGGTGATATCTCCAAACCACACTGAAAAACTATCGAGAGGTGGACACACACCATGAAGGATGTGCAGATTGGTGGTTATGTAATGGGTCATAGTGGCACACTTCAAGACCAAAGAAAAACTGGGGAGCACAATGATAGGGAAATTGCTAAAAATTGTTGGATCCACCATGCTCGGTAATTTTTTTTAACAAAAATTGAAAAATTGCCTCAACCACTACGGTCCTACAACAAATGGTCGGAATGTTGGCAATTTTGGGTACCTTGGGTACATTGCCTTTGCTCAAGTGTAGAAGTTGTCATTGATGTCAAGAAGCTCTTGAAGGAATTTGATTTAATGTCAGATTATTCAGAGCATGGACAGTGGGTTTCCAAGAAGATCATAGTAGCCCATTTGCAAAAGATCAAAGAAAAAAAGACAAGTTAGAAAAAGTATGCAGCAGGCTAGAAAAACTGTCGCGATTTCGTGACATGTTAGAGGAGAGAGAAAGTGTTGGAAAAACTGTCATGATTTCGTGACATTTTAGAGGAGAGAGAAAGTGCTGGCAAAACTGTCACGATTTCGTGACATGTTGGAAGAGAGAGAAGAAGCAGGCAAAACTATCGCGATTTCATGACATGTTGGTAGAGAAAGAAAGCAAGGTGGAAAGTGTCACGATTTCATGACATGTCGCATTTTCGCGACTCAAAAAGTGCAGGAAGGCAAAGAAGGGAAAGTGTCACGATTTCGTGACATAATGCAAGGAAGGTTGTACGGACGAAAAAGTGTCACGATTTCACGACATGATGCAGAAGGGAGAGTCCGCAGTGTGAACTGTCACGATTTCATGACAAGTTCGAAGAGAGATAAAGTATCTCAAAAAGTGTCACGATTTCATGACATGCTACAGAGTTCGAAGTGAGAACAGTCACGATTTCGTGACATGCTGCAAAAGACGAAGTGAGGACTGTCACGATTTCACGACATGCTGAAAAGCTCGAAGTGAGAACTGTCACGATTTCACGACATGCAACAAAGGGAAGAGTTTGAAATGAGAAGCGTCACGATTTCGTGACGAGTTGCAAAGAAAGCTTTCGAAAGCTGAAAGCGTCATGATTTTGTGATAGGATGAAAGAAAAGCGTACGGATGCAGAAAGTGTCACGATTTCGTGATAGGTAGAAGTGAAGAAGCTAACGGATGAAGATGTCATGATTTCATGACATGTCGAGTTTGCGACCAGAAGGCAAGTGAAGGCGCCAGCGGAGGAAGATGTCATGATATCGTGACATGTCATAGTTTTGTGACTCAAATAGGAGAGAGAATGTATGACGTCAAAAATGTCATGATATTGTGACAAAAGCAAAAAGGAAGTCTAAAGAAGCAAAAGTGTCATGATATCATGACAAAAGCCAAAATAAAGTGTACGGCTGCAAAGGTGTCACGATATCGTGACATGTTGTAGTTTCATGGGAAAAGCTACAGAACCACAGAGGCGGTTGAAGCCGACAGAGTTAAATTTGAGTCGATGAAGTTTAGGGTTGTGCAGTCGATGGAGTTTAGGGTAACAACCGACTATAGTTTAAGGTTTTGATCTTGAAATTTATACTATAAAAGGAGGGTTGTTTCGAGATTGAAATAATTGAATAAGTATCGAACTTGCGCAAGTTAAGTCCATGGTGCATAGAGAGCGAGTCAAGTCGAATCGAGTGAAGTGTGCGAGATGCAGCCATAACAGCGTAGATAGCGCAAAAGTGGCGAGTTGATGCACAGAGTGAGAAGTTCGATCATCGAGAGTTGAGTGCTACTGTGTTTGTGCAGATAGTGCAAAAGTTGGTTTCGACCAAGTGCGGCTGTAACTGAGCAAAGAGACCTGTTGAGGATAGTGTTTAGTGCAAATTCGAGGACCAGCTTTGAGGTGATAGAGTTGAGGACAGAGGTCTCCAGCCAGAGCAGGGAAGACAGGTGTCTTCTATGGATAGAGTTCCATTTGCTAAGGGCAGCAGAGGCAGAGGTCTTCTAGAGGATCACCAGTCAGAGCAGAGTTAGGGGAAGGTATCTCCTTTGAGCCGAGGCTCATAAACTTTGTAATTGGGAAGGTTTCCCAAAGAATTTGAGATAAAATTTTAGAGAAAAGTTTTGTGGACGTAGCCCAACCATTCTGGGTGAACCACGTTAAAAATGAGTCTTCAATGTGTGATGTTTTCTGTCTTGTTTAATGTTGTGTTGATGCCACTGCTATCCGAAATTAAAATTATTAAATGGTTAAGACTTATACTGTTCACCCCCCCTCTCAGTATAAGTTCATGTTCTTCAATTGGTATCAGAGCGGGTCACTCCAGAAAGAGCCTAACAGCTTGGAGAAGGATCTATCAAAGGAACATACAGATTCAGAAAGAAATGAAGAGGTTGAGTTCGATCTCAAAGGTGAATTCTTCTTGGCTTTGAGAAAGCTTGAGAAATTCAGGGAAGAGAATTCTGTTCTCAAGCATCAATGTCAGGAAGAAGAGATAGCAAGATCAGAATTGTCTCAAAGTGTTATAGACTTCAAAATTCTAGTTGAAGAAGGGAAGAAGGTTGAACAGGTTCTGACAGAGGCTCTAAAAGGAAAGGAAGTTGATTGTGAGAAACTAGAAGAAGAGATTATGTCTCTTAGAGTGAAGTTGGAACAGTTGACTCTCAGACAGAATACTCCGTGTGAAAAGCAAAAGAAGGATGGTATCACCATTCATGAAACAGGGTCTACGAGCAAGGTCAAGCTTCATCCTGAAGAGCAGTGGATTCCAGTTGATCACAAGAAGAACAATCATCCAAGGCATCAAAACAGGTTACATAATACCTTCCATGGCTATTGTTTTTCCTGTAAGAAATTTGGTCACATAGCTATGCATTGCAATAAGTCTCTGAATAGCCATAGTAAGGAAAATGTTAACTCGTTTGCACCTCTTATGAATAAAAATATCATGTGTTACAAGTGCAAGAATTTTGGGCATATAGCAAGGATGTGCAGTTTGGATAGATTTAGCCTTGAGTTCACTAAAAAGAGGAATGAGATCAAATCTAAGTCAATGATAGTTCAAACTGCTTTTCATGCTCAAGACAAAGTAGAAAAATGGTATCTTGATAGTGGTTGTTCAAAACATATGACTGGTGAAAAGGAAAAGTTTTTGGTCTTAAAAAAAACAAACAGAGGAACAGTCAGTTTTGGAGATAACAAGTCCGCTAAAATCTGTGGTAAAGGGACTCTTAGTTTGGATGGGAAATCCAAAATAGAAAATGTGCTCTATGTAGAAGGTCTAAGACATAATCTTCTTAGTGTGAGTCAACTTTGTGATCAAGGGCACATAGTATCTTTCTTTTCAGATAGATGTGAGATAAGTAAAGAAAAAAATGGAAAACTCATTGCTAGTGCTACAAGGACTCCAAACAATCTTTACATGCTAAGTGAGATAAAAAGGGAAAAGTGTTTTCTAACTCAAGAAGATGAGAGTTGGTTATGGCATAAAATATTGGGGCATTTGAGCTTTGATAATCTTGTCAATATTAGTAACAAGGAAGCAGTTAGAGACTTGCCCAAAATAAAAAGGCCCCATAACATCATTTGCGGTCCTTGTCAACATGGAAAATAGACCATAAATCAAAAGGGTATACTTCTTCAAAACCATTGGATCTTATTCATACTGATTTGTGTGGCCCTACCAGAACTCAGAGCATTCAGGGAGAAAGCTACTTCATGTTGTTTATAGATGATTATTCTAGAATGACTTGGGTTACTTTTCTCAAAGAAAAATCTGAAGCTTTTGAAAAATTTAAAGCTTTTAAAGAAATGATTGAAAATGAGACTGACAAGAGAATCAAATGCTTAAGATCAGATAGAGGAGGAGAGTTCACTTCAAATGAATTTGTGGAATACTGTGAGCAACACGAAATCAAAAGAGAATATTCAACAACAAGAACTCCTCAACAAAATGGAGTAGTTGAAAGGAAAAATAGAACTGTTGAAAATATGGCTAGAGCAATGTTAAATGAGTCAAAACTTTCAGATGGCTTTTGGAGAGAAGCAGTAAGTACAGCAGTCTACATCATCACCAGGGCTCAACTCAGAGTCAATCATCATAAAACTCCCTATGAGTTGTGGAAAGGAAGACCAGCTACAGTAAAATACTTCAAAGTGTTCGGGAGTAAGTGCTTCATCAGAAGGGAAGATCAGAATTTGGGTAAGTTTGATCCTAGGTGTGATGAGGGAATTTTTCTTGGATATTCCAGCAAAAGCAAGGCCTACAGATGCTTCAACAAAAGAACTCATACAGTTGTAGAAAGCATAAATGTAACAGTAGATGAAAAGACAGGGATAAGAGAACCAGTCAAGGAACTCAGTGATGAAATCTGTCAAGAAGAATTCAGAGAGGTTTCAGATGAAGAAGAGGAAAGACAACAACTGCTTCCCAAAACTCCTTCACGGTATGTTCAGAAACATCATCCCAAAGACTTGATCATTGGTGATCCAAATAGCAGGAAAACAAGAAGAAGAGTCATTCCTTCACATGATTCTGTGAATGTTTCATTGTTATCTCAAATTGAGCCAAAATATTTTAGTGAAGCATGTACAGATAAGTTTTGGGTAAAAGCAATGGATGAAGAGCTAAATCAAATAGAGAAAAGTGAAACCTGGGATTTGGTTCCAAGACCTAAGGACAAGAATGTCATTGGCACAAAATGGATATTCAAAAATAAACTCAATGAGGATGGAAAGATTGTCGAAACAAAGCTAGGTTAGTCCGTAAAGGTTATGCTCAAGTAGAAGGTATTGATTTCGAAGAGACGTTTGTGCTCGTTGCTCGTCTTGAAGCTATCAGAATGTTTTTGGCCCTTTCAAGCTTCAAATCATTCAAGGTATATCAAATGGATGTAAAGTCGGCTTTTCTAAATGGGGTGTTGGTAGAAGAAGTCTACATAGAACAGCCAAAAGGAGTGTCTCTCTCAGAACAGTAGACTATGTGTGTAAACTAAAAAAGGCTTTGTATGGGTTAAAGCAAGCACCCAGGGCTTGGTACTCAAGACTTGACGGGTATCTTCATGAGCAAGGCTTCAGGAAAGGCGTGGCAGATAGCAACTTGTATATTAAGAATGAAGATGATGATATGTTGATTATAGTTGTCTATGTTGATGATATTATTTTTGGGGGAAATAATACTCAGATGTGCAAAGTTTTTGCTAACACCATGCATAAGGAATTCGAGATGTCTATGATTGGAGAGCTGTCATTCTTTTTAGGTCTTCAGATTGCGCAATCAAAAAATGGTATATTTCTCTCTCAGGGAAAGTATATCAAAGAAATGTTGAAGAAATTTGGGATGATGGACAGCAAACCCGTGTGTACTCCAATGATTACAGGGTGCAATCTGAGTAAAGATGATGAATCTCCAATGGCAGATCAGAGGTTGTACAGATCTATGATTGGCAGTTTACTATACAGTATAGCTACTAGACCAGATATCATGCAGGCCATTGGGTTAGTAGCAAGATTTCAGGCAGCTCCAAAAGAATCTCATGTTATAGCAGTTAAGAGGATATTCAGATATTTGAAGGGCACTATGGACTTTGGGCTTTGGTATCCCAAAGGTGATGATTTCACCCTCACAGACTTATATAGATGCATTGGGCAAGTATTGATGATAGGAAAAGCACTAGTGGTGGAGCATTCTTTCTAGGAAAGAGTTTGGTCTCTTGGCTAAGTAAGAAACAACCTTCAGTTTCCTTATCTACAGCAGAGGCTAAATACATAGCAACGAGTGGTTGGGTGCACACAGGTTTTATGGATGAAAACCACCTTGGAGGATTTCAAAGTCAAGCATGAACAACCCATCTCCATTCTTTGTGATAATACAAGTGCCATAAGTATTTCCAAAAATCTGGTAATGCACTCAAGGACGAAGCACATTTCCATCAAATATCATTTTCTAAGGGAGAAAGTGCAAGACAAGCAGGTCAAGCTAGAGTATGTGTCTACTAAAGAGCAGATTGCCGATATCTTCACCAAACCTCTTCCAAGAGATACGTTTGAGTATCTAAGGGAGAAATTGGGAGTTGTTCTCCCACCCTAGAATTAATCACCTCATCAGGAGGTGGGGGAGGGACCAAGCTAAGAGGCTCTTTCTTAGTCCCGAGCCCCAAAGGTGACCCTTTGCCATTGATGACAAAGGGGGAGAGATATGAGTAAGGGGGAGAGCTTCAAGTGAAGAGAAGAGCTTCAAGTCAAGGGGAGCAAAACTTCAAAGGCAGATTCTCGATTGTTAGCACAGCTGGTTTCAGTTTTGGCTCTTGAGATGTGTTTTCAGTAAAGGTTTGCCATCAATGACAAAGGGGGAGATTGTTGGCAATTTTGGGTACCTTGGGTACATTGCCTTTGCTCAAGTGTAGAAGTTGTCATTGATGTCAAGAAGCTCTTGAAGGAATTTGATTTAATGTCAAATTATTCAGAGCATGGACAGTGGGTTTCCAAGAAGATCATAGTAGCCCATTTGCAAAAGATCAAAGAAAAAAGACAAGTTAGAAAAAGTATGCAACAGGCTGGAAAAACTGTCGCGATTTCGTGACATGTTAGAGGAGAGAGAAAGTGTTGGAAAAACTGTCGTGATTTCGTGACATTTTAGAGGAGAGAGAAAGTGTTGGCAAAACTGTCATGATTTCATGACATGTTGGAAGAGAGAGAAGAAGCAGGCAAAACTGTCGCGATTTCGTGACATGTTGGCAGAGAAAGAAAGCAAGGTGGAAAGTGTCACGATTTCGCGACATGTCGCATTTTCACGACTCGAAAAGTGCAGGAAGGCAAAGAAGGGAAAGTGTCACGATTTCGTGACATAATGCAAGGAAGGTTGTACGGACGAAAAAGTGTCACGATTTCGTGACATGATGCAGAAGGGAGAGTCCGCAGTGTGAACTATCACGATTTCGTGACAAGTTCGAAGAGAGATAAAGTATCTCAAAAAGTGTCACGATTTCGTGACATGCTACAGAGTTCGAAGTGAGAACAGTCATGATTTCGTGACATGCTACAAAAGACGAAGTGAGGACTGTCACGATTTCGCGACATGCTAAAAAGCTCGAAGTGAGAACTGTCACGATTTCGCGACATGCAGCAAAGGGAAGAGTCTTAAATGAGAAGCATCGCGATTTCACGACAGGTTGCAAAGAAAGCTTTCGAAAGCTGAAAGCGTCACGATTTCATGATAGGATGAAAGAAAAGCGTACGGATGTAGAAAGTGTCACGATTTTGTGACATGTAAAAGTGAAGAAGCCAATGGATGAAGATGTCATGATTTTATGACATGTCGTAGTTTTGTGACCAAAAGGCAAGTGAAGGCGCCAGCGGAGGAAGATGTCACGATATCGTGACATGTCGTAGTTTCATGACTCAAAGAGGAGAGAGAATGTATGGCATCAAAAATGTCACGATATCATGACAAAAACAAAAAGGAAGTCTAAAGAAGCAAAAGTGTCACGATATCGTGACAACAGGCAAAAGAAAGTGTACGGCTGCAAAGGTGTCACGATATCGTGACATGTTGTAGTTTTATAGGAAAAGCTATAGAACCAGAGGTGGTTGAAGCCGACAGAGTTAACTTTGAGCCGACGAAGTTTAGGGTTGTGCAGTCGATGGAGTTTAGGGTAACAGCTGACTATAGTTTAAGTTTTGTTCTTGAAATTTATACTATAAAAGGAGGGTTGTTTCGAGATTGAAAGAATTGAATAAGTATCAAACTTGCGTAAGTTAAGTCCATGATGCGTAGAGAGCGAGTCGAGTCGAATCGAGCGAAGTGTGCGAGATGCAGCCATAACAACGCAGATAGCATAGAAGTGGCGAGTTGATGCACAGAGTGAGAAGTTCGATCGTCGAGAGCTAAGTGCTGCTGTGTTTGTGCAGACAGTGCAAAAGTTGGTTTCGACCAAGTGCGGCTGTAATTGAGCAAAGAGACCTATTGAGGACAAAGTTTAGTGCAAATTCGAGGACCAGCTTTGAGGTGATAGAGTTGAGGACAGAGGTCTCCAACCAGAGCAGGGAAGACAGGTGTCTTCTGTGGATAGAGTTCCATTTGCTAAGGGCAGCTGAGGTAGAGGTCTTCTAGAGGATCACCAGTCAGAGCAGAGTTAGGGGAAGGTATCTCCTTTGAGCCGAGGCTCATAAACTTTGTAATTGGGAAGGTTTCCCAAAGAATTTGAGATAATATTTTAGAGAAAATTTTTGTGGACGTAGCCCAACCATTCTGGGTGAACCACGTTAAAAATGAGTCTTCAATGTGTGATGTTTTCTGTCTTGTTTAATGTTGTGTTGATGCCACTGCTATCTAAAATTAAAATTATTAAATGGTTAAGACTTATACTATTCACCCCCCCCTCTCAGTATAAGTTCATGTTCTTCACAGAAATGGCAGATATGACCAAATAAGCTTTGTAGGAAAAATGGATGCCCCAAAATTCAAACAAATCCCCAAAAATTGATGTTGTAAATGAAATGAATGATAAATGTGCAAAAAACGGGCCAAAAAAATGAGTTGTGAAACATATCGTGAACTCATATCAAATGAAATTGATCAGAGGCTCGAAATTGGCCAACATGCACGACCAAGGCAATTTTAAGTAAACTATATAGCCAACAAAAGTGCTTGAATGGCGATTCCACGAATCCAACTACGAAGTCATTTTCATTCCCCATCTGAACCAATCTTAGCTTAGGGGAAGAGGATACTTGTCTTATTCTGTTGATCCACAACACACCCCAAACTTGGGGACCCACCTTTTTTGCATGCTTTCACAGATAATCTCAGGGACCCAGATGCTAAAAATCAAGAAAAAGGGGCAAAATTGCACAAGGATGAAAAGTGTCACGAAATCGCGACATGTCGCAAAATCATGGCCAAAAATGAAAAAGTGTCACGAAATCGCGACAGGTTGCTCCATCGCTGCCGAAAAATAGAAAAGTGTCACGAAATCGCGACATGTTGCTTCGTCGCGGCTGAAAATGAAAAGGTGTCACGAAATCGCGACATGTTGCTCCGTCGCTGCCAGAAAATGAAAAAGTGTCGCGATATCGCGACATGTCACAAAATCACGGGTCAAACCGGTCAAACAAGGCAGGAAGCAGAAAGCGTAGCGATATCGCGACAAAAATCAGCAAAGGTGCATGAAGCGGAAAATGGTCGCGAAATCGCGACAGAAAGCGGCAAAGGGGGGATGAAGAGAAAAAATGTCGCGATATCGTGACATGTCGCTCCGTCGCTGCCAGAATGAAAAAGTGTCATGAAATCACGACATGTTGCTCCGTCGCGGCCCGAAAGAGGAGAGAGAAAGGCAAATGGAAAGGCGTAGCGATATCGCGACGCGTCGTAAAATCACGGGTCAAACTGGTCAAATGGCACAAATCAAAAAACGTCGTGATATCACAACAGATTGAAGCCAAAGAGGTGTCAAGTGAAAAATGTCGTGAAATCATGACAGATTGTAGGGGGAAGGCATGAAATGAGAAATCGTCGCGATATCGTGACATGTCGCATTTTCGCGACTCCAAACAGCCAAAGGCGTACGGAACAAAAGTGGTAGCGATTTTGCGACAAAAAGTGGCAAAGAGGTCCAAGGTAAAAAAAACGTCACTATATCACGACAAAAACGAGCCTAGTTGTATGAAACAAGAAGGTGTCGCGAAATCGCGACAAGTTGCAGCAAGGTAGTTCGAAAGTGAAAATTGTCGTGATTTCGCAACGAAAAGCAGCCAAAGGGTACGAAATAGGAAAATGTCGCGATTTTGTGACATGTCGCGTTTTTGCGATCGGGAAGGTGAACAGGCTGCATGCTATTTTTGTCACGATTTTCACAGGAAGACATTATAGAAGGTGTGAGACACGTGGTGTACAGGTGTCGGAGCTACAAAGGCATTACATGCAGTGGCAGATTTCGGACGTTTCAGAATCGAACATGGAGAAAAAGCATTGAAAAGGCAAGAATTTGAAAGGTCACATGCTGGAAGATGAAACGAAGCGACACAGGGAGAACCGAAGAGACGTTTCAGTTAGTATAAAATCTAAAGCACGGATAGATAAAGGGGGGAAAAACCGCTGGAGCAGAGTTGCAGTGCTAGAGGCTAGAGGGCCATTCTGGGCCTGCTTAGGGCTATTTTTTGCATTTTGCTAGTTTTGAGAAAACCAGAGATGCTGCCATTGTAACTTGACATATTATTAATGCAGAGTGTTCAAAAATTTGCATCTTGTTGGCAAGAAAGAAGGAGATCTTCTGTGCATGCTAATTGATTTAATGTTTATTCTTTTGTTTTCAGATTTTAGATTTATAGATAATGTTAAATGCCACTTTTGTGGGTTGCATTAGGAGAATGTTTGAAATCTGAATTTTTATTTCAAACCCTAGGAATCAGCACTTAGCTTATCGGGATTGTGCATGTTTGCAGGTCCAGTAAGTTAGGTTGCATGCATGGAAACCTCACAGCTTCGATTTTTCCAGGACGGGATAGCATCAGACTGGATGCAATTTTTAATTTCTTTTCTTTACATTTTATTTTCTTTTGTTGTATTTTATTTTTCAGAAACTCCAATTTTATTTTCAAGCATTAAAATAAAATTTAAAAATTAAAAAAACTTCAAAACCCAAAAATAATTCCATTCATGTTATGGCATTTCATTAAATTTTATTTTGAAGTTACAGCATGGTCATTTAAGGATCAAATCACATTTACTTTATTAGGGTTCAAGGAACAATCATTAAATTTCACAGTAAAATAAACCACAGTGCCCCTTGTTTTCAGTTACTTGCAATCACTAAGGTGTTCCTAGCATTTTAATTAAATATCTTTTATACACAGATGCAAAATGCTCACATAACAAGAACCTTGGAGGAATTGTTTCTTTGCAAGCAGAGGATTTAGAACCCAAATCCTATCGGAGAGTGTGTTTTCATAATCGGGTGAAAATACTACTCAACAGATTGGCGCTAGAAGGAGGGCCTTGTTCGGGTTTATTTTATCGTGATTTTAGATGCTACGGATTTATAATTTTTTAAGAACTTTACATTGCTAAATATTTCAAGTCCATTTTATTAGCATCTTCGGCCTCTAACACCACTCAACGGTTTGGTGCTAGGAGGGCCATACGGGTTTATTTTTAGTGTAATATAATTTTAAATTTTTGTATGCATTAGTCCTCTAACATTCAGTAGATTGTAAAAAGGATGGTCTGAATTTATTTACTTGTTCTATTTTAAGCAATTCAGGTATGCTGTATATTTTTCTGATTGTTCATACAGAATTAAGGTGATTTGATTTAATTTTTCAGAATTTTGGTCTCATGCAATTACTTTTCATTTGATTTTAATGAATACATCTCTTAGTTGATGCTAACTTGATTTCTGTTTTATATTGTAGGTTGAATATTCAATATATTTGGTTCTAAAATTACATTTTAAGTTCACTAATGGCAACACTTGAGGAGCAAAGGATATCCCTGAGAGCTGAAATAATGTCTCTAAGAGAGAGAATGATATCTATGATAGATGATCATTATGAGGGTTTATCTATACCTGTGGTACCCTATCAAATTCCTACAATGTTATTGGATTTTTTACGGTGTTTTAATCAAGAGGTGCCACTAGGATACTTGCAAAAACTGCATGTTTACAAGGATGCATTATGTAAATTCTATATTTTTTATGAGGAGGTAGCTTGTAAGTTATTTGCATACATCCCCCAAGAGAGTAAAATAATACATGTCACGGACTATTAATTTATAGATGACGATAATGTTAGAAAAACATGTTTTTACCAACTTGCACTTTTTGATGAAAGGTAGGTCAATGCTTTAGAGCATTTACAATTTTATCAGGACCACCTAAAGCGTGCTTACAATGCCAAATTTCATCTACGTGAATTCTAGGAGATCTTGTTCTTTAGGAAAATCAACAAAATACCAATGCATTACCGCACCTTCATGATAAATTCATGGCTAATTGGCTAGGTCCATATATTGTCACTCACAAAGTGGGTCAAAGAACTTATAGGATTTCCAGTCTAGAGGGAGTTGAATAAACCTAACCACTTAACATAATCCACTTGAGATCATTCTATGGTTAATGTGATTTATAAATGTATATATACAATGGCTAATACATAAAAACAACATTGCATTTCACACATTCCATGTTACACATTGCATTTAACACATTACATTTCACAAATTGTATTTCACATATTGCATTCACACACTCATTATGCACTACCACTTTCACACATTTCATAAAATATTAGGGGGTCATTTATATCAGTTTAGACAATAGTTGATCCAATACAGTCATGTTGCCTTAATTAGGGGCACCTTCAAATCATCATCCACCTCATTGCACCATTCCATAAAATCAAATTTTGATTTGCAAACCACATTTCCATAATCTATAGATGTTTTCGATCACTCAGCCACTCCTAGTGTTTCTAGTAACCTCTAATACATGTCCCATAATACCTCATTTATACAACACATCCCCCAAGAGAGTAAAATAAGCTACATTTTTCTTGAAAGTGCATTTAATAGTCCGTGACATGTATTATGGGAGTTTTCCAAACTTGAGGAAGGCTATTATATGGTTGGACCAGGGCTCATACAACTCTATATGGATAAATAAAATGTCCTTGTCATCCTTAGATTCAGCATGAATAATTGTAGATTTAGATATCGTTGTGATAATTAGTGGTTGTACCTCTCCTAAGAAGTTCTTTGGAATCAATGATCCTAGAAAGGCCATCACATCTGCAAATATATTAGTAAAATATGGTAAACTATTGATTTCATACCAATCAAATTTAGCTAGCAATGTCATTGCTACTTCATGGTAAATATTTATTGTTGGTTCCTTGAATTGGTATTCTTTATTTATTTGATGAACAACAATTTGGAAGTCACCAAATATCCTAATACACTTTATGCCCATAGCTATGGCTACTTTAAGACATAATATTAAGGCTTCATACTCTGCATTTTTTTTGTGCATTGGAAGTCAATTTTGAAAGATAGGATAATAGGTACCCCTTGTGGTGTATGAAACACAATTCCAACACCTTGACCTTTTTGCACTTAAAATTATCAAAGAATAGTGTGATATTGAAATTTTCATCTGTAATGACATCTTCTTCTTGTTCAGTGACAGTGAATACCAAATCATCTGAGAGCTCAATAATCAAAGTTTGATCACTAGGAAGTGGAGCTTTTACAAGCTAATCAGCTATGACCTGATCTTTAATGGATTTTTTGTTGATGAACTCAAGATCAAATTTAGTGAGAAGCATTATCCATTTTGTGGTGCGGGTGTTATTGTAAGTGTGATACATCATGTAACATAGAGGATTTTTGCAAGCTATGACATATGTGGTGTGACTAAGCATGTAATGTCTAAGTTTCTTAGTGGTAAAAACCACTGCTAAGCACAATTTTTCCACGTAAGCATATCTAGTTTTATAGCTTACCAATATTTAACTAATATAGTAGACAAATTTCTCTTTATTGTCTTCATTATTTCGTGCAAGCATTGTCCCTAATGCAAAGTTCATTACTGAAACATAAAAATGGAAAGGGGCCCCTAGAAAAGAGGAATTAAAATTGGTGGAGAATATAGGTAATGCTTTATGTCATCAAAAGCTTTTTGGCACTCATCTATCCATTAAAATTTCATCCCTTTTGTAACAAGTGATTGAATGCCCTACATTTATCATAAAGTTGCATAATGAAACGACGGATCGATTGGATCTTTCCTTATAAACTACACAATTCCTTCAAGTTTGTTGGATGAGGCTCTCCATGATGGCCTTGAATTTATTTTGGTCCACCTCAATGCCTCTTTTGGAGATAATGAATCCTAGTAGTTTTCCTGAGGTGACACCAAAGACACACTTTTTGGGGTTCAACCTTACATTATGCTCTAGAAGTCAATCAAAAAAAAATTCCAAGACACCAATGTGCTCTTGTCAAGTTTTGGATTTTACCAAGAGATCATCCACATAATATTCGATGATCTAGTGCATGTAATCGTGGAATATGTATGTCATGTCATGTTGATAAGTGGCACCTACATTTTTAGGCCAAATGGCATCGCCTTGTAACAAAAATTCCCCAAGGTGTAGTGAATTTTGTTTTATGTTGATCATCCAGATTGATTCGAATTTGGTTGTATCCTAAAAAACCATTTATTAGATAAAGCATTTCATGGCCAACAATTATGCCTCTGGAGCTTAAATCCCCTCATTGTGAATTTTATTTCAAGAATTCATAGATGACGATACTACTAAACAAGCATATTTTGACCAACTCATGCTTCTTAATGAAATATGGGTCAATGCTTTAGGGCATTTACGAGTTTATCAAGACTTCCTAAAGTGTACTTACAATGCAAAATTTCATCTAAGTGAATTCCAAGTAGGATATCGTGTTCTTAAGGAGAATCAACAAAACACTAATGCATTGTCACACCTTCATGATAAATTCATAGCTAATTGGTTAGGTCCATACATTATCACTCAAAAAGTGGATCAAGGAACTTATAGGCTTGCCAGTCTAGAGGAAGTTGAAGAACCTAAACCATTTAACATCATCCACTTGAGAGCATTCTATGCTTAATGTGATTTATATATATGTATATATACATAGATAATACACAAAAATATTAGAAATTTTTATTTAGTTGTGTTGTCAGTGATGTCAAGAGTCAGTTTCAGGAATTAGTGCAGGACTTGGCAAAATAAGGGTTAAAATATTTATATTTTAATCCCAAGAGATTTGGTTTAAGAGCTTCACATGATTGGTCAAAAGGATGGTTAAGTACCCTAAAGAAAATGCCTAAAGGAAAAAATATTATAATATCTCTTATTTTAATATTTAAGGTTGTCAGATAAGGTCTAAAGGATAAATAGGAAGGCCCAAGAAAAATGATATTATAATATTTTATTATAATATTAAAGGTCTAATGTTAAGACCTAAAGTTATTAAATTAATTATAATAATTTAATTATAAATTAATTTATAATTAATTTAATTAATCCTAATATTAGGGTTATAAGGGCAAAATGTTTTTATTAAAGGCATCGACGTCATATACATTTTTTCCCTCCACCGATGTCCAAAGGGAGATGGCACAATGATATAAATACCATGTGCATTTGGTTTCCTAAGGTCTAACCTTCAATCGATTCAATTGTGAGTGCCTACGAATTTTTGTGATCTGCATGCAAGACAAAGGATAATTTTTTATTCAACAGTCATTGAAGAGCAGGGAGGCTTAAAGCCTCATTACCAACCTGGTGGTTGGGCTAGCGACAAGCGGTTGTGCATTGAAGTGTTGACAAGCGAGAGGTACCATGATCGAATCCCGACGGTAGGCCTGGGAGTTTTTTGTGGTGGTCCTTTTTGTATTAGCACTTAGCATAGGCTACAAAGCACACAAGGTTCTTTTGCCTACCAACGTGAGTGCCTAGCTCACACAAAATTTGGGCCACGATTAGGGTGCTGGTGGTAGCACAGCAAAATCCCACCGAGGGTAATAGAGGTATTTAATTTTTTAATTATATTTGCTCCTAAGATTTTAATGTGGCATGAATTTTTGTGTTAAGAGGGAGATATAAGGTTTATAAAAATTAAAATATTACATTGTGATTTTGATGATTAGAATTTAGAAGGAATAATAATGTGGATAAATAAAATTAATTGTTGAAGTGAGTTGTTTAATTTTTGCTAATCATTTTTGAAGTGTGGAGATTATAAGGTGTAATTGAGATTTAATGTTTTGTAAAATATTTTGAGGGAATGTTTGAATGAAATTTTGAGAAGGTTTTTGCTACCTAACTTTTGAGATTGGCAAAGAGGTTGATTGTGATTGAGACAGGTTTTGAGGTCAAGCCTTCTTCAAAACAAAAGGTATGGGCATATCATCCTTGTGAGTGAAATATTGTTGGATGTTGTGAATGCTAAGTTGGAGTGAAAAGGTTTGTTTGATAAGCATTGTTGAGTAATATTTCATGTGCATGATTGGTAAATATTGGTGAGAATATTTGAGTGAGAAATTGAGAACTATCTTGAACTAGGGTTTGTGAAATATCATGAGTATCATTGTTATGTGAGATTGTTTGATAAGCATTTTTGGAAATATTTGAGTAATATTTCATATGCTTGATTAGGGTTTGTGAAAAAGACCATGAGTATCATTGTTATGTGAATTTGGAATCATCTTGAGTTAAGGTTTGAGTTCCATAGCATGAGTTGTTGAAAGCATTGTGAAACACTTGTTTAGAGTTTGTAAGCAAGTTGTGTTTCATTGAGTGATTGGTTGAGTGGAGTTGATTGAGCTTAGTTGATTGGAAGTGTTGGAGTGATAGTTCAAGTTCTATGAAACAAATTGTTCTTTATTCTTAATTGATTTGAAGAGAGTTTAGAAGTGATTGAGTGTTGTGTGAGAGTGAAACATATTGATTCTCTAACCATTCTCCATATGTTTCTGTGGTTAAACAAAATATTTTGAAAGTGATAGAGTGATTTGTGAGTGTGAAACATATTGTCTCTACCCATTCTCTATATGTTTTTGTTGTTAAACAAGAGAGATTGAAAGTGATTGGTCAAATTTAAGACAAGTCTTGGTAAAGACTTGTTGATAAGATTGGACAAGTTCTAGTGAGGACTTTTTGAGAAGATTGGATAAGTTCTAGTGAGGACTTGTTGAGCAGATTTGAGACAAGTCTTGGTGAAGACTTGTTGAGAAAATTGGACAAGTTCTAGTGAGGACTTGTTGAGTAGATTTGAGGTAAGTCTTTGTGAAGACTTGAGAGCAGAGTTGATTGATTGATTTGTTCAAGCTTTGTGTTAAGGCTTGGGGCAGATCTAGCAAAGTTAATTTGTGATTAGATCAAGCTTTGTGTGAATGCTTGAGGACAAATTTGAGGATAGAGTTTGGTGTAGATTTGAGAATATATTTGTGCCAGACCAAAGACAGATATTGAGCAAATTTGTGCTAGACTTAAAGACTATGTTTAGTGCATATCAGACACGAATATTGAGCATATTTGTGCTAGACCGAAGGACTATATTTAGTATAGATTTGAGATAGATATTAAGCAAATTTATGCTAGATCGAAGGACTATGTTTAGTGCAGATTTAAGACAGAGATTGAGCAGACCTAAGAGCAAACTTTGGAGGTGATAAAGTAGAGGATAATAGTCTCCAGTGTATAGAGATCCATTAGCCAAGGTAGTGAGGATAGAGGTATTATGAGTGAGGATAGAAGTCTTTAGTGGAGAGAGATCCACAACCTAATGCAGTGGAGGTATTAGTCTTCTAGAGTATCACCAACTAGAGTAGAGGAGAAGTTCTCCTATGGATAGATATCCATGAATTAGCTAATGGGATTGGTGTCTCCTATGGATAGAGATCCATGAACTTGATTAGGGGATTGGTGTCTCCTTTGGACAAAGGTCTATAAACATTGTAATAGGGAAGGATTCCCAAGAGATTTTTTGAGAAAATTTTAGTGAAATATTTTCTCCATGGACGTAGCCCACATTGGGTGAACCACGTTAAATTGGTGTCTCTATTGTGTGTGATTATTTATGCATTTCTTTGATTACTACTTTTGATATTACCATTGATATATTGGATAATATATTTTGAGAAAAGAAAATTAAAAAGTGGTCTTATATTGTTCACCCCCCCTCTCAGTATAAGCTTGTGTTCTTCAAAAAACAACATTGCATTTCACACATTCCATGTTACACATTGCATTTAACACATTATATTTTATAAATTACATTTCACAAATAGCATTTCACATATTGCATCCACACACTCATTATGCACTACCACTTTCACACATTTTATTTCATATTATGGGGCCATTTATGTTAGTTTAGACAATAATTGATCCAATACAATCATTTTACCTTAATCAGGGGCACCTTCAAATCATTATCCACCTCATTGCACTATTCCATAAAATTAAATTATCATTTTCAAACCACATTTCCATAATCCATAGGTGTTTTCGGTCACTCAACCACTCCTAGTGTTTCTAGAAACCTCCAATACATGTCAAGTTTTATTTAGGACCAAGACACATTTTCACTAAGAAAATCTTGATTTCTAGGAATTGACTCTAACACTCTTGAACCAAACACAATCACACATCTTACCTATATCTTGTTTCTAAGAGAGATAACACCATGATTGAATTTAACCTCGAAGCAAAAAGGGTATTCCTTGCTTGTCCCATTATGCACATAGTCCAAAAATTAAAATAGTGGTTTTCACCACTATCACAATTACTTCTAAACAAAAGAAAGAGTAGTAATTATAGGGTACAATTCTCATCACATTTTGGTTGAGAATCTAATTCCCCAAAGCTTTAAATATTTTACAAATCACACACCACATATTCTCAAGTTGTAAGGATAGAACTGCATTTCTTGTTAGATGGTTAGACAGTCTATATCCCCAAATCTTAGAGATCAAATTCTTAGATTATAGAGCTAATATCCACTGGGGCTATAGATGCTTGACTGATAATGGATTATGCTCATGCGTGGTGACACATATCTCATGAAGAGACCTTTGACTACACATACAGACAAGCTAGCTTCTTGGTCTTCTCAATGATAGGTCTCATCTCAATTTACTCAATATTGGTTAATGAACTCACTTTCACACACAATGGTTCTTGATTCCCTCAAGTCATTACCATACTCATGATTTGGTAAATGAATTCACTGCACACACATTTGGTATTAGAAGAATTAGACAGCATTTAGTGATTTTTTTTATATTACTAGTATTTTTGAGTCTCTGCAAAATAATCAATTTTCCATATCAACATCCATATCGTTACATGATTCTTCCACTTCACATGCCATAATTTTGGTGCCCCTGATTAAAAAACAATGATATACATGGTCAAGTAAAATATAAACTATGAATGATCATTAGAGCATTAATTCATTTGTATTCATACACATTATCATTGCATTATCATCCATCACACACATACAAAAACATTCACACAAAAGCATAACATAAAAATAAAATCCACATATATATATATATATATATATATATATCGCATGTACAATGAATGTATGAAGGCTATATACAATGGAGCACCAAGGATCATATACAAAAAGTGCATATAAGCACTAGCTAACACCTATAAAAAGACCCCTATGATCCTGAAGGAGCCCTAGACCTAGAGCCACTATACCTAGACTCACTATTCTTAACATTCCTAGATACAGAGGAAGAGGGTCGATCTGGAAGTCGAATGTTGTGTTGCATCAATAGATCCTCCAAATCCTAAATGTATCCATATTGGGACCAAATTCATAGTACATCATACCTCTAATAATGGTACCTTTGTGCCAGCTCTCCCTAGAGCCTTGTGATCCTATACTCACCTCCACCTGTAGCCACCCATACCTCTAGTTTCACCCATAGCCAAGTTATCTATGCATCTCGCTCTACCACCATCTACTACAGCTGATCCTGCTTAGCCTTGAGCCTCATCCACTCCTCGTCACCCTGACCTGAAGGTCTCTTAGGAACCTCCTCCATGTCATCCTAACCACCATCAGCACCTCCAATATCTAGAGGTTGCTCTATTTCATCTCTCACCTATATCCCTTGACTACTAGATTGATAATGTCTCTAAAATTTGGGAGCCTCATCTATTTCCTCTTCCTCATCCTCATCCTCATTGTCCTTGCCCACCACCTTATTGGGTACCCATGGTGGTTGAGTAGAAAACCATACATCATATTCAATATTATTTCCAACATCCACATCCGGGAGATCTATCTCTGCATCATCTTCATAGGTCACCCACCATGCCTCTACATAATGTAGACCCATCTCATCTCGATGACACATATATAGTACTAGCACCTCAAGAATCTCCTACCATAGCCTAAAATACTATAACACTTGTAAGAACTGGATCAGCTCCACCTCACTCCTATGTCGCCCAACCACCCATCTAGCCTATCAAACTCTCTATAGTTACTCCCTATCACCAGTCCAATTGGCATCTTGCCATGGTCTACAATGCACCTAATCATGTGGCATCCCTATCCATATATCTTTGTACTCCTAGCAAATGTGGCTAGGATGGCTTGACTGAACATCCTTAGCCACCTTCCATCTCAAAGCATAGGGTTTCTCCCTATCTCATGCCTTACTAGGAAGTCCCATAGGTTGAGCCACACTGAAGTGCTCCCAACCCCAAAATTGTAGAAGTACATTACAACCCAGCCCCTTCTACCTTTGCCTCCTCACCTCATACAACTTCAAGTACATTTTATCCAATAGAGTAGGCCCCCATGCATACACCCGAGGCTCATCGATCATATCATACACCAACCTAATCATGTTTCATGGGAATTGATAACCAATGTTGTTTTGTGCCACTATGTTGGCCAGTAGGAACATGACCAAGGTGGGTAATTCCTTCAACTCCTTATTGGAATACATCACCAAGTACATGATCCCTCCACCCCTTACACTCGCATGCATCCATCGGTCTCCGAAGATCCAACTCATCTCATGCTCTCTATCGTATCCAACCTTGAAACATAACCCCTCCACTGACACTCGAAGGATGTAGTATACATCCTCGAGTATCACCATAACCTCACAAATAGGAAGCTAAAATATCCCCCTATTTGGATCCCATATCTCTACAAAAGCAGATAGATACCTCTCATTAGCCCTCACCACATCAAGCCATGCAGCTCCAGCCAGCCCCACGACCTCCAACCACTTCCAATGTTTCTCTCGTAATGCCTTTATCACCCCTAGTATGAGGGGAAAGAATCAATTTCAAACCTTAAATATCCTCAATTGCAACACAACACATATACAATGCAAGCACATTAATGTCACATTCATTGCATACATAAAAATAAAGTAAAAATAAAAAATAAAAAAATAAATTTGCACAAGTTCAAAAAAGAGTGCCAAGGACACTTACCTTAGCCACCTGCACTACTACTCATACCGTATGGCCTTCACTCCACCACACTTCCTCACTAAGTCACTCTCCTTTAGATGTAGTTTCTAAAACTTGGGAATGCAAGAATGAATCTGAATTTACCTCTACAAACTATATATAGTTGTTTTTGGCATGCTTAAATACCCATGGGTGTTCACATGGTGCCTTGAAATGCTAACCAACATATTTAGAGTGGCAAATGCTTGTTGACATATATGCATGTTGTGGATGCTAGCCAACATTTGGCTTCAAAAAAATGTAGAAATACCAAAATACTCTAAAAATGTATCTCACCTTCATAAAATGACTACAAATAAGCTACAGGAAATGCCTAAAGGCATTTAGGAATGACTGAAAACACCCAGTAGCATTCCAATAATGCTCAACACTGTTCTACAAACTCTAGGTAGCATTCAGGAGTGGATGGAAGTGAAGCAGAACCAAATCTGGTTCATGAGGGTTTTGCGGTGGCAGAAACAAAAGTTGTGATGGTAGCGGTGAGGGAATAAGATGATAGTAAAGTGGCTAGGGCTGGTGAGTGGACAAATTTTCAAATTCAAGACCTCTAAATATTTTTCATAGACCTTGATTCATCAAAATGAATCATCTTTTATATCTACCCTTGATCATGTTAGGGTTTTGATGACACCAATGGGTGGTCAAGATTAAAACATGAGGAAAGGTGGAGATTAAACTTGAGCAAGTGACATGGATTGGGATGGATGGATGGCTCAAATTAAGTCATGGTGGATGGCTAGGATTTATTCACATAAATACATATATATTTATTAAATATATCTAAATATAAGTATAAAAATATTAATATTTATGTATATATTAAATAAATATATATATAATGGACAACTATGATTTGAGGATACGAATGGATGACAAGTGGTTAGATTTTGGTGTCTACACAAACTTGGAAGGAGAAAGAAGAAGGCTAGAGAAGCCCTATTTAAGAAGTTGAAGAAGTGTCCATTGGAGGATATTTGAAGAAATTTCAAGGTAGAATATTGCAAGTAGGATAAACTCCTAAAAAGAATAATTTGGTACTAGTGTCACCATATGAAAACAAGCCCAAAAGGAAGAAGGATTTAACAAGAAGTTTGCCAAATTTTGATTTTGAAGACCTCAAGACATTCAAATTATTGAGTAAGAGGCCAATTAAAGAGGTTATATTTAAAGATAAAACTTAGCGAGAGATAAGGAGGATAAAGGAGATAGAAGAGGCCATCGATTTGAGAAATTTGAAGACAACCATTAAGAATTTGAAGGCTGGTTTATAGAGGAGAAGATTGTTGATTTTTGTGACAAAAGTTGAAAGAGCATAGGACAAAAAATTGAAGGTGACATAGAACTAAAAATTAAAGAATATTTAGGTAGATTTTGAAGTGCCCTTCAACAACCAAATGAAGGAAGGCTTGGTAGCAAACTAAGGCAATGGATTGGAGGAGTTAGAGACTGCTTTTGAACAACAAGATATAGGAGAAGAAAACAAATTTTTGGAGCAGTAATTTAAGATATTTGGACTGCAAAATTGGGCAACATTAAAGGGAGATAGTAGAGCTGCAAGTTGAACAATTTTGGAGCAGATTTGAGAGAGATTTATATAGCAAAAGTGAAGGAATATTTGGCAGCAATTGACGCTGAAAATTGCAGAGATTTTGGACAGCAAGAAGGCAGCATTTGGAGCTGCAAAAAATAGATAAGTTGAAGATAAATAAGGCTAATTTCAAAATAGCATTTGAAGAGGAAGAAATGATGAAAATTTCAGCATTTTATAATAGCTTTCTAGCAAGGAGAAAGAGAAGATTCGAACAACATACTTCGAAGAGGATAGAAGTTGATTTTGAGGCAACAAAGTAAAAGGTAGTGAAGTTGTAAAAGTTGTAAATTTAAAATAGTAAAAGGTGAATCAAATCACCAAGGATACTAGCTTCAAAAATGAGGACAAAGAGGTTTGTAATATTCATGCTATAAAATTTTAGTAATCAAGCATTCAAATTAGTTTATTATAAAGTTTTTGAAAGCACCATATTAGAGTTGTTAAAGCCAACAAAATATAGTTTAAGCTAAGTGTTTCCAAGCCAAAGAAGTAGACATCATTATCATACTAGAATTAGCAAAACACAATAGCAAAAGTAAAGTTAAATAATCCTTGAAAGGGAGTAATAAGGAGAAGAAAAATTAGTATATATGTTGTTCTTATAATCCAAAGAAGTGCATAATTTTTAAGTTTTATTGAATAAAATAAAGAGATCAAATAGTGCACAATAACAAGGTAAATTTTCCAAAGACATCATACCAAATGAGTAGTAGAACCACCATCTTGAAGGAGAAGCCACCATAGTGAAGAAGATCTACCGCATTGGATAGAGGAAGCAATGTAAAGAAGAAGATAGTACATCATTGGAAAGAGAGTTTAAGCGCCATAAAAGGCAGTATTATTTGAGATAAGTTGATGTCATTGAGTAGAGCTTGAGTTCTAAAAATCGATGAGACACCAAAGCTGAGAGCAAGCACCGTTACTAAGAATTTTTTAGCATCAAAATTTTGGGCCATTTTGAGTGAATCGTTGAAATAAATCCAAACACCATTAAAATGAATTCAAATAGTCATTTTCTATTACTTCATTGAGGATACATTGGAAAGAGGACGTTGAGTGTTAAGAAACTGAAAAGTAGAAGCATTGGAGGTAAATAATTGAATTTGGTGCCAAGTGTAGAGGAGAATTAATGCATTACCAATCATAGAGAAGAAAAAGAGAATTACCACGAGGATTACATGGAGGAGAAGCACCAACCATTTGACCTAATTATCACTTGGGAGGATAGAGTATATTTTCCAAGTATCACAATGTAGAAGGTAACTCCAATCAATGCTAGAGAAGTGAAATATATTCTTGTATCCATAAGTGCATGAGGGATAAATTATACAAGCACATTTGTGAGATAATAGAGTGGTGCAAGTTAGTGTAGCACTACACATTAATGGTTAGAGAAGCCAACAATCACGTAGAGGAAGGTCAAAGTATTGAAGATTAGATTTAATGAGTGTCATACAAAAGGAGGAGCATTAAATACATTGGAGAGAGAAAATATTTGAAAGTTCATTTTTGGATAACATCGCCTGAAATAGAGTGCAGGTTGCAGAGTTGAAAAGTCTCACGAGGAGCAAGCTAAAAATGTAGCACGCCATATTCAAGGAGGTACATAAAATATTTAAATTAATTTGCTTTTTACAAAGGTTAAGGAGGTATAAGGAATATCAATACTTAAGTTAAGATTAATTAATCTATTAATCTTAACCAAAGGGTTCAACTCCACATTCCTAGCTTTGATTCCTAAAAGCCAGGATCCCAAAACTATGGCTGACTTCAGACCGGTAAGTTTATGCAATGTGGCCTACAAAATCCTCACCAAAGTCTTATCCAATCGTATGAAATAAATCTTGCCCCTTATTATTGACACTTGTCAAGGGAGTTTGGTTCAAGGAAGATCAATCTTAGATGGCATTATCACAGTCCATGAAGCCCTCCACTCAGCTAGTCAGACCAAGAAGGCCTCCTTTGCCTTAAAGCTCGACATGAACAAAGTGTTTGATCGAATCAATTGGGAATTCATGTTAGCAATGTTACTCAAATTTGGGTTTCATCCTCAATGGGTCAGATTGATTAAAGGCTGCATATCCAAGCCTTGGTTCTCAATTTTGGTTAATGGAACAACTGTAGGGTATTTCTAGAGTAGCAGAGGACTCAGGCAAGGGGATCCTATAAGCCCAATGCTCTTCATTATTGTGGTTGAAGCCTTAGGGAGAATGATTAAAGCAGCATGCCATTCAGGGTTAATATCTGGGATAAAAGCCACTTCCCTTACCAATCTGGTATCCCACCAACAATTTGTGGATGATACCCTTATTCTAACCCAGGCTTTGGTGGTGGAGGCCAGAAGGATCAAGGAAATTCTAAAGTTGTATGAGGAAGCAGCAGGGAAAAAGGTGAACTTCAACAAGAGCAAAATTTATTTCCTTAACACCCTCATCCCCAGGCAAACCAAAATAGCTAGAATTCTGGGATGTTCCATTGCCAACCTTCCTACTTCCTACTTAGGACTTCCTCTTTTCTCGGGCACCCCGATAGAGTCCATGTGGAACAATGTGGTAGAAAGAATCCAAAAAAAGCTAGCAGGATGGAAAGGTCATTTGTTATCCCAGGTAGGGAAAGCCACCCTAACAATGGCATCTTTACAGAGCATCCCAGTTTATTTTCTTTTGGTGTTTAAGGCCCCAGCCAAGGTGTACCAAAAAATTGAACAACTCCAAAATAATTTCTTATGGTCAGGATCTGAAGAGAAACAGAGGATCCACTTGGTAGGTTGGAGCAAGGTTTGTAGACCTAAAGAGAAGGGAGGCCTAAGCCTACGAAGAGTATCCCATCTAAATACTACACTTTTAGCAAAACAAGCGTGGCACCTCTTGACCAATGAAGAAATCGAATGGACTGCTATAATCAAAAGGAAATATCTCCAAGGTATAGACTTCCTAAAAGATACTATCCAAAGTAGAGGGTCTACCTTTTGGAAAGCTATCCTAACTAGCAGAGATATTATTAAAAAAGGGTTGAGATGGATCCTAGGCAATGGGCATAAGATCAGATTTTGGGAAGACAAATGGGCCAGAGAGGAGGCCTTGTCCCAGTTTCCTAACCTAGCTAGGGTGAAAGTACATACTGATCAACTCTTAGGGGAGAAAGTGGCAGACTTCATAAGCAGGGATAGAGGCAGACTCAGGTGGAAACAAATTACAATCCAGGGCCTCGAAGTTGAGACCACAGAAATTCAAAACATGTTGTCTCAGCAACTCATTCCCTCAGGTTCAACAGTTGACCATTTAGCTTGGGTAGCGACAAAGAGTGGGAAATTTTCAGTAAAATTTGCTTATAATATTCTGTTAAATTTTGAGGATCCCAAGTTACAGACCCAACTGGTGTGGGTTAAAAATCTCATTCCCAAAATCTCAATTTTTTCATGGTTGGTTATCCAAGGCAAGATTCTAACCATGGACAACATGTTAAGGAAAGGTATAATTGTTGTTAACCATTGTCACTTGTGCAGAGCTAACTGGGAGTCTACTCATCACCTTTTCCTCGAATGTTTGGTTTCCTATAGTATCCTCAATGATCTGTTCCAAGCTTTCAACATATCCTGGGTAAAATCGGACACCATATTAGAATTCTTCCATCAATGGCCCAACCCTTTTGTTAGCCTTAGGCTTAGATTTATGTGGAAGATCTGCCTCCATAATTTCCTATGGCAGATATGGCTAGAAAGAAACCATAGAGCCTTCAATGAATCCAATCATGACATCAGGTCTATCACCAATAAAATCTTGGTCTTCGTGAAAGAGAATGTCAACATCATCCCCATAGAAGCCCAAAAAATTCCTCCTTGGGAAATTAATCTTGCCAAATCCTTAAACATTATCCTTGAAGAGGAAACCTTAGCCATCAAGCCCAATCCTAGATTTAATGCTAAATGGATCCCTCCCCCTGTTGAGTGGCTCAAGCTTAACATCAAAGGGGTAGCTAAGAATAATTTTGGAAAGGCAGGAGCTAGAGGAGTGGTGCGGGACAACCAAGGTAATGTAGTGTTGGTTTTTTTTGAATAGCTAGGAATCAAGACTAACAATGAGGTAGAAGCAAGAGCCCTATGGAGGGGGCTTAGTTATCTCAAGAGATCCAAGGTAGATTGATAGTCGAAGGAGACTCTCTAAACACAATAAACCTATTAATGAACAACAAAAAAGCCTCCTTGGCGGATCGAACCATTCATCAGTGAGGCGAGGATCCTATTTGAGGACAAGCACGATAGGATTGCCCAACACGTTTATCGTGAAGCCAATAGAATGGCAGACAAGCTGGCCAACCATGGGGTTGACGTCGATGGACTTGTCACATGGCCACTTGGGGTCCCAAGTGACGTGGATGAACTCCTTCAAAGTGACCACCAATGATCTCCGAGACACAAGAAATAGGTAGGTGGACCCCAATCACATGTGCTATAGGTGGTCCCACAATTTTTTTGAAAAATAACCATAGTAGTGGAAGTCTGACCTATCATCTTAATCAGATTTTGATGATGGGGAGAATAAACTTAGCAAATTGAGAGATCAGCAAAACTAGATACAAGGGAGACCTGGTCATAGGAATTTTGAGCAGAAGGTTATCATTCCAAAATGACTACAACGTGATCATTTCTATCAAGAACCAATGGCGATGGGGGATGGGTAGCCCCCCAAGACAAATGGAAATCATGGGCACAGTCAGCATGGCGAGAAGGGGAGGCGGCAATAAGAGACTCGATGGAGGAGTTAAAGACCCAAGAAACAACATTCAAGCTTGGATGTGGTCCCGAGGCGGTGGGGTAAATATCTTTGACTTTGCCCAAGGCACTTTGGAGGGAGATAGTGAGCATGGTTTTTTCAACCAAGGTAGCATGTCAAAACTCAACATGATTACGAGGACAAGGGCATTTGGCGATGGGCAACATGGCACGTGGTTCCAACTGTCAAATGAGGCCAAGTGGAGTATGTTCTAGGTGGAGGATGGTAATTGGAGGATTGGTACCAAAGGCACCCTTAATAAGGAAGTTTCCTCTCGCTTCGAGAATTCTCAAAACAACCACCACCCCCGAAAGGCTTCAAAACCTGATTCGACATGGATTGCTATGTCGATCAAGGTAGCATTTTCTGAGGAGAAGGACACTGAGAGCATAGGGAGAATGATGTACATTGAGCCAAGTATGGTCGTCATGGAGCCTGTTGCCCAGGCCATACTAACGGAGAGAAGGTTTACGCAGTTTTTTGATATGTTCTCTGGGGTTGAGGAGGACATCACCTAGGTGGTGATGGATTCTTGGGAGGATGACAGAGTAGAGATACGTGGGCGTGAGATTTTAATTGACGTAACTTTGCTTGCCACCATCACTGGGCAAACTGTAAAAGGGAGGTCTATTCACAGACAAAAGCATCACTGGGAGGTGGAGCTGAAGGAGTTCAGGGACAACCCTAAGATCTTCAAGGAGGCAAAATCAGGGTTGACAAGGATGGACCTTCCCACCCCTTGGAATGGGGTAATGAAAAATGTGATGGAATTCATAACGGTAGAGGACCCCGGTAAGACTTTACTTAGTTTTCACTATGCCTTTGTTAACTTCTTTCGGGACGTCAACCCGATTAGCATCCCTTAGTTTTTGATGAATTCGATGAACTACACCATTAACTCATGTTGAAGCAAGAGGGGCTCTGCTAAGCCCATGCACCAGGGATTATTCAAGGTAATATACAAATGGGCTCTGGCCATGGCTCCCCAAGCCGCTCCTTCGACGATTGAGGACGCCCCGACCAGGCCAACGACCGAGAGCTCCAGGGCTAGGGCATCCTCGAGCCCTATAAAACCCTCCTCTGCCTCTAGAGGAGGCCCGACCAAGAAAAAATTGAGAATTGAAGAAACTCCCACCAGATCTTCTTCTAGGTTGAGGAACAAACAATATCTAGGTAAAGGAAAGGCCATAGCAAGTGACACTGAGGATGAGGAACCTGACCCCTCTATCATGGTTCTCAAATATTTTGTGCTAAACACCTTGGCTAACATAATTCAACAGATGCATGAGCTTCAGGAGATGCTCACCAAGGTGTTCTACAATGAGGGCTTCCAGAGTAACAAGCCGGTTGTGGCCGTTCAGGATTCGGATGATGACGAGGATGACAAGGTCGAGGACCCTGATGAAGAGGAGGAGGAGGAGACCTAGTTCCTCCATGGTGGGCCCCTGTACAAAATATTTTTTGTTTTTGTCAATGCAATATGGTCAAATTTTTAGACAAATTTTGGTCTTGTAACTGTACAGAGGATGTTTTCCTTTTTGTAATTGTCATCTGTTGTAGCTTGTGTGGTCTATCAAGGAAGTGTCCTTGGAGTCTTTCGCATCTGAGAGCTTTGAAGTCAGCTCTGTGGGTCTCTCTTTTGTATGGGGAAGTGGGCAAGTTTGCTTTAGTTCTTGGGTTGGCTCACCTAGGGTCTAGAAAAGGCTAGCAATAGTAGAGGACAGGTCATCCTCAGTAAGGCAAGGATCCGTATTACCAGCATAAGGTTGTATTTTGTAAAAGGTTTTGGGTTAACCTGTAAAACCCGGTATTAATGAAAATCTCCTTAATTACCAAAAAAAAATTAATCTATTAATCTTGAGATTAATTAAATGAATGGAGGAATAAGGTAATGAATTGATGAATTATAACTGTAGAAGATTTATTGAATGATTTAGAAGACTTTTGAAGTAAGGAGAATTTTTATTGAAATATTTTTAAATTACTTTATTTAAAATTCAAGCATAGAAATATTTGTAAATAATTTGACTTGAAGGAATATGGATTTCTACATCGAAATAGGAATATTGAATTTGCAAATATCTTTGTTTTCTAAATTTCTAGTTTTGGAGTTATAAAGAATTCAACACCAACATAGATTTTTGAAATTTAGAAACCATATTATTAAAAATTTAGAGATAAAAGGAATTCAACCTAGAGATTTGAAGAATTGAAACTTTTGTCAAAATTATTGATTGTTAATTCATAACTAGAGAGAAGTAAGACATTTGCCTTAAAGAATAGAAGTTGAAGATTAAAATTAAAATCTTAATTTAGGGAGATATAAGGTAGTCTAAAAGTGTTATCATGGAAACAAATAAATTCTTTCTTTTAGAATCCCAACTTCTTAAAGGTCCTAATTACACTTCATGGAAAAATAAAGTAAGGTCAATATTGATAGTTGAAAATCTTTGGAATATTGTTAAAGGAGAAAAAACTAAACCTACTAAAGATGCTAGAGAGATTCAAAAGTATAAAGAAGATGAAGCAAAAGCACTTGCAATTACATATGATATACAACCATACATTAGTTCTACAACAACTTCTACAAAAGCTTGGAATACTTTAGCCAAGATATTAAAGGAAAGAATAAAGCCACTATCTTGAATCTTCAAACTCAATTGCATTCTCTAAAAGTTAATAGTGGTGAAAGTATATAATTTTTTGTAATAAAAGTATCAGATATAAAAGTAAAATTGTTAACATTAGGAGAAAAAGTAGAACACAAGTTTCTTGTTCAAGTGATTCTAAGAGCACTTCCAAAAAGCTACAATCATCTAGTCACATCTTTACAAATTTTAAGTAAAGATACATCATTTGATGAGTTAGTCAATATACTAAAACAATATGAGGTAAAAATTCAATGAAATATGAAATGACTAACAATGCCTTAGTCTCAAAATATAATCCATAAGGAAATATTACTTCATTCTCAAGAGGTAGATCAAAATGGAATAATAGATATTATCAAGTATGCAAAAAGAAAGGACATAGTACAAATTATTGTAGATTTAATCCAAGAAATCAGTATCAAGGGAATCAAAAAAAAAATTGTAAGCTAATCAAATAGGTCATTTCAACCAAGAAAATATTAGAATCAATATAGTCTACATCAACAATAATTTTAGCATTAGTATACTTCTTAAAATCAATGCAGTCAACCTCAACTACAATATAAAGAAGGAAAACAAAAGGGATACTTAGCTCAAGATATTAAGGAAATTCAAGAACTGGAAGAACCTAGAGAAGAACATGAAGTTAAATAGTTTTCAACAAAAATAGTATTTTATGAAGATACTAATTATTTACTTGATCAAGATATAGATAGGAAATTGAATGAATAAAGTCGAAAAGAAGAGCTCAAATTCGAGAACCAATATGAATATCATATTGAAGACTAAAGTCTTCAATAACCAAATAATATAATGTAGGGGGTGTTGGAATATATTACATTATTTAGTACATGCTAATGTACCACCTTGGGTACATATTTATATTAGGAGTGTGTCTTATATTAGAGTGTGAGTATTTACTTTATGCAATGTAATAAATGCACAAGTATTATTAGAATGTGTAAAGTATTTAATGACGTAAATGTGCATAATAGCCCATGTGAACATGAGTTCATAGAATAGGAAAGTGAAGAGTCTCAAGAATAGTGAAGGCCAAGAATACTCCATATGAAGAGTCACATTCCATTATATATAGGTTTATATGTGAGTGTGAAAGAGCATAATGAAGAGACACAATGTAGATTGAGCATGTATGAAGTATGGAGTATTTGAGATCTCCATTCTATATCAAAATACTATTTTCATGAGCATTTATTAATGATAGTTTTTTGTGTATTTACAGAAGGTATTCATGATTTTTATATGTTTAGAATATTGCCATTATCTTATATTTTATATAGCATTATTATTTTATATCTTGTGGTTATATTACATTAAGAATTTAGTATCAATAGCTAACAAATTCTAGAACAAAAGCATGAAGTTAGTAGATGTAGGCTTGGGCATGTGATGGCCTATATCCTATGGAATTATTCTCTAGGTATTGTTGAACTGGATATTAAAATCTATGATGTTCTCCTAATGATGCTTTTGTATGGATGTGAACTGAGTGAGGAGATAAAGGGGATCCCCTACATTATTAAACTTTACAATAAATGGTTCAGCAAGTTTAGCCCATGTGCTAATACTACTTTCCTCTAATGAATGGTATAAGTTAAAACCTTACCCCTAAAATACAAGGATAAAAAAATCATCATAATATCTTCATGTACATTATTGTGTTTAGTGTCCAAGGCAGCTACATCTTGACAATGCTCAATATGGTATTTCCACTACCATTATAGGAGGACAAAGCTTTCAATGTGCACCAAGGAATATCATAGAGATTTATGAGATTAAGGGATTCAACACTATTCCAGCTAGGATATATGCGACCAACCATAGTTCTAGGTGGGTATTTATAAGGTGATTGTGGACAGTAGAGGAGTAAAGTTTTGAACATAGAAAGCACGAATAGGTGAAAATGACTTACTTGTCCAACGGGTCTGGATAGATTATAGTTCAATGAATTACATTGGTTCTTTTAACTTTATTGCTTTTGATCTTGTGATCATAACATTCTAGAGCTACAATATTTTAGCAAATTTACCTATTCTCAAGTTCTTGAAAATGAAGTTTCTAGGTGAAGTAAAATTTCATTCATCGAGGAGATCAAGACTCTTCACCTTAATTTTGACCATGCATGAATGCAGGTATCCCATATATTATCAAACACTTGGTGGCTTTGACTTCTTATCAAGTTTGTTATATTTTACATCTCCCTGGGTATGCCAAAAACTCTTGATCCTTCAATCTACCTAGGTATGAAATATGTACCCTAAACTAAATTCAAGACTAGATGATATAGAAATGCATCTAGATCAACCCCTAGAGAAGGTTGACTCCTTGAAAAAGGAAAATGAAAAAGGATGAGAGAAGTAAATGTTAGGGAGATTGATTAAAATGTAGTCAAAACATAGCTAACAATATTATTTTTTAGTTGCATGAGCATAGACT
Source organism: Wollemia nobilis (assembly GCA_028583015.1). Lineage (NCBI taxonomy): Eukaryota > Viridiplantae > Streptophyta > Pinopsida > Araucariales > Araucariaceae > Wollemia > Wollemia nobilis. The sequence goes on along the minus strand of JAQPPZ010000082.1, from coordinate 14,133,774 downwards.
GCTCAATACAAGTAAAGCATAACAAACTATTTAGTTGAATCTGTGAAGAAACTAGAATAAGTACATATTCTACAACATTCTTATCACTTTGATCAAAATAAGCCAATCAGTTTTAAGCCTAAATATATTTAATTTAACTATGAATTGAAGTAAACCAAATGACTTAAAACCTAACAAAATTTCCTTCAATCAAATCATAATCGATACTATTGAAATTATAACAAAATCCAACATTTCAAGTTCTTTGATAAAAATAACCCAAACAATATCATTCCTAGTAGAATTTACTTCAACTATGATTTGAAATAATCCAAACAACATGAAGCCTAATAGAATTTGCTCCTATGACAATGTAGATGAAAATGTTGAAAGTGTAAATATCATAAGAGATATCAGTTCTCCATACTATAATTTAGATAAGTCAAAAAACTTTGGATTGAAATTGAGGAATGTAAACATACAACCTACAATAAATAAACATTAAAATATCCAACCCTGTACAATAAGGAACATTGCTACTTGTATAACTTTCTTTGAGAAAAAATGAAACTAACTACTCTGTACAAGAATGGACAAGAATGGCTTCACATGATTGGGGTTGAGTTAGCACCACTTGGAATATTATTTTCTAAACCAATGTGGTTATGATTGTATGATCCTCACTCATGCTTCATGGAGGTGGTCATAACTTTTAAATTTTGATAAATGCTACATGGTGTAACTACCCATTTTTGGAGTGATAGGTGTCTTTTGTGCTAATATCTTTGAGTTTGAGATGATGATGATGCATGTATTAACTTCCAACATCCCTTCTTGCTTAACACAAGGATGTGAAATAAATTTAGATCTAATTTAAGTCCTTATGCTAAATATCTCAGGTCTAGACTACTGCTTTGCTTGCATTGCTTTTATTGTCTAACTTTGAGAAGTTGGGTTGATGTCACCTTTCAAAAAAATTTGGGTCACCTTTTTTTGGGATGAATAAATTTTGCCTCATGTTTTTTGCACTGTGCTAGATATTTGAAATACTTTTGATGTTAGAAAGTTAAAAATTTTGAAACAATTCTTAGCTTATTTTCTGAGTTTAAAAATGTAGAAGGTTTTTGATTGGTTTCCTACACTTTTGACTTCATACTTGTCCATGTTTTTGAATGGCCAAGTTTATGTCACCAAAAAAAGGTTTTGGCTTGCTAATATAAAGAACAATTGCTAACCAAAGCATTCCTTTAGTCTCTAAAATAAATAATTTCAATGCATTATTAGTCTAAAAATGTAAAAGTGCAATAATGATGAATCCAAAAGACTCTTCAAGATTTGGAAGCAAATAAATTGATAAGTCCAACCCATATTATGTACTTGTGAATGTATTCAAAGAATTTTTACTACAAGATCTAGGTATCCTACATCACAACATAAGGAGATCAATTCTCAAAACCCAATATAAATATTTCATCTAATGTTCATCTAACAACACCTATCTATAACTCTAATCCTAACCTATCGTCTTTCACTTTTTATAGTAATAACAATATCAAATTTCTTAATTAAACAACTTTTGGATTAATCTAAAAATCCCTCAACTGTCACCTTCTAATCAAGTGAACTCTTTAATATATAGTATTTTGGAGAAGTTATGAATAAGTTGAGCTTGGGAATTACCTCATCATAGAAGAACCATCTAACCTCCTAGTTTTAAAAAAAAAAGGAGTTTATAAACCTAGATGGTGCATTTTTATAGTGCCAAAATAAAAAATGGGGTAGGTGTTGCCATTCATTTCATTCACACATAAGGAGTATATACCTATTTTACATATTGATTATTATTCAACTATACCAACAACATGGTAAAATATGAAGCACTATGCATAAGCTATAGAAAAGTAAAAAACATGAGGATCAAGAAACTAAGGATATATTATGACTCTGATTTAAATATAAACCAAGTTAATTCCTAATGTACCACAAAGAATAAGTACTTAAATTCATATAAGAACCAAGTCTAGAATTTTATAGAGAGTTTTAATAGGTATGAAATCAAGGTTATTCCAAGGGAGTTGAATACCAAAGTAGATAAATTGGTAAGTATGACAATAAGATTCAACCCCACCATTGAATTATGGGATAAGCCTAAGGATCTAGAAGTGGTCTTTAGGCCAATCATCCCTAATAACTCTAATCATAGGAAATTCTTCAACAATGATGAATATATCGTTAAATTCCTACTTCGAGATGCCTAACATGCTAAAGAGAAAAATGAATATAGGATGACAATAAATATGGGATTATACAACTGAAACCATCTAGTTTCCAAAGAGGTTAATCACCTCAAAGAGCATGTTCAATATAGAAGAAAGCAGGAAAAAATCAAGTATCAATATAAAATTATCTTCTTACCATCCATAAAAGTTTTTAAATGAAATAACATATTGCTTGGGAAAGAATACATCCAAGAAAATATTGGCCTTTTAAGGGAATTCTACAATAAATATAGAGATATTATTATATGGTCATATGAAGACCTTAAGTATATGACTGGAAGATCATAGAATATATCATTCAACTAGAACCTAGTGTTGGACATTTTTGGTAAAAAATGGCTAGTAAACCCTTAAATTGTGATAATAATAAATAAATGACTCTTGAAGGTTCTATAGGCTTAGAACATATTTTCAATTAAAAAATCCACATAGGTTGCTACTCTAGTTGTTGTATTTAAGAATAACAATGATATAAGGTTATGTGTTGACTTCAAGAAACCAAATAGAGTTTCATTGAAAGGTCATTATCCTCTTTCTATTATTGATCATATTTTATGAAAGGTAACCAGATCTCAAATATTGTTGCTTCTAGATGGTTTCTTAAGGTACAACCAAATTTAGTTCCAAGATAATGACCAACACAAGATGACCTTCACTACTAAATTGGAAACCTTTATTTATTATCAAATATCATTTATGTTGTTAAATTCAAGGGCTACTTTCCAAAAAGATATGGACATAACATTCATTGGATTTGTTGGTAAGATAATCCTCATATACCTTGATGACTTGACTATTTATTCTAAAGATAAAATTAATCACATTGAACATATTGATTTGGTCTTATAGAGGTGTAGAGAGTTTGGCATATCATTTAATCCTAAAAATTCCATTTTCATGGTCCAAAAAGGCAAGTTGTAAGGTTATTTGGTGTTAAAATAAGGATTAGTGATAGACCTTGCTAGGATAAAAGCTATTCAAGACCTATTGTTGCCTACTTCCATCAAAGGAATATAGTATTTCCTAGGCTAAATCTAATTTATTTTCAAATTCATAACCAAATTTTCCTAGGTGGTTAGACCAATTACAAAGATATTGAAGAACGATGATGGTAGAAAGGCCTTCCAAGACAACAAGGATGCTATTACCTGGGCCCTAATTCTAGTTAATCCTAGTTTTAATAAATATTTTAGGCTCTATGTGTTTAGTATAGATGAAATCATTACCATCATAATTAATGAAAAGAATGACAAGGAGAAAGAACACCCCATCTTGTTTATGAGCCAAATCCTCCATAACTTTGAAGAAAAGTACACATTCATTGAAAAGTAGGTGTTTCCCATCATGAATATTATCAAGAAATTTAGGTACTACTTATTAAAAATTAATACCATAGTCTTCATAGTACACCTTCATGTTGGATTAGATGTGGTTCATGGTGAATTAGGAGAAAAGAGAGTTGGATGGATTACCAAGATTCAATAATTTGATATTTAGATCAAACCCACCAAGATCATTTAGGACAAGACCTTATGTAAAATTCTAGTAATGTTAGTTCTAAAGGATCAGATTACCCTAGTAGAAGAGATCAAGTTGGATGATAGAATAGGATGGTTAGGTGATATTTATAGGTATATGACCATTAAAAATTTACCAAAAATATTGATAGCAAAGGAAAGGATCTAATTCAAGAAAAATAAAATGCATGGTACAAAACTCAATAGAGCCTTTGTCAAAAAAGGATATGATGCTGTCTTCCTACACTTCATTGAAGAAGAAAAGTAGAAACCCTAGTAATATAGTATCATAATGAAGGAGGGCATTATTCTACATCCTCCACAATTCACAAAAATATGAGGGTTGGATATTATTGACCCATTAGCTTCTATGATTACTTTTAGTGGGTTAAAAACTATAAATCCTATTGTATGTTCAAGGGAAAGAGGAATAAAGTGTCAGTGCCACTGAATTCCATGTTATAAATAATTCAACAATTTTGGGCCTTAACTGGGTACTGTTCACATTTTTGGTCTTAACTAGCCATTTTAAAGAATTTTTGGAGCTTAAGTAGCTACTATACATAATTTTTATAAATAATATAACTAATTCAATACTTTTAGGCCTTAATTGGCCACTATTCACAATTTATGGGCCTTACCAAACCATGTTCAAATTTTGGGTCTTGGCTAGCCACATTCAGCAATTATGAGCCTTAATTGGCTATGTTCACAAATCTTAGGCCTTAACTAGCTATGTTTATCAATATGTTGGATTTTTAGCTAGATTATATCAGGTCCAAATATTCAGGATCTTGAGTAGTCTCAAGTATAAAAGCAATCGATATATTAAATTGTCAAAATCAATGAACATAACATTCATGAAAATAAAAATAATATGAATAAAATGGTTGATATCATTCATGAAATAACATGAAGAAAACTTATAGTAGAATTGCTCAAAATATGCATACAAGCTTCAATATTTTTTTTGTTTGTGGAAAACACCCCTTTTGGGGTGCCACTTTCGGGTAAGACCCAAGGAGGTAAGGCTATTTATTCTACCAAAATCACCTAGGGGTCACACCTAGCCTAACCCCTTTGGAACACCCAAAGAGCATGCCTAAAACAACAAAAACACAAACAACACAAACAGACAAATAGACAAACACAAAAACACCAACAAACATAAACACACAAAAACAACAAAAAAATACAAAAAATAACACACAACAACAACAAAATACAAAAACACTCAAAAAAATACAAACACACACCAATAAATTAAATTGAAGGAAAAAATAGATTACATTTGCGGCCTTTCCAGACCAACATAACTTTTAGCAAAGATTCAATAGATTAAACATAAGAATGATCTTTTTGATCTAGGGAACTGAAATACCTTGATTGAACAAAAAAGAAGCTAATACAAAGAAAAAATGAACTAGGTACCTCTAGTATTGGAGTCATCTAGAGAAAATATAGAAAAAAGAGCATCCTTGATTAGTGAAGCCCACCATATGGGAGAATGGCTATAGCAAGTAAGATCACCTTATTCCAATACCCAATTAGCTAAAGCATCAATAATCTTATTTTGTTCTTTGAGCACATGATTGTATTCAACTTTCAAAAATCCCATTTCGATTAATTGAATCTTCTCAACAATTCTTTTTATCCTCCGATCAGCCTTATGATTCTTAGGAGTCTTCAACAAATTAATCATGACTTGGGAGTCAAATTCAACGAACATCTTTTACCATCCAACCTTAGTAGCCTCTCAAAATCCTCTAAGGATATCATACCCCTCAACAATGTTATTGGAAAGGAGTACCTAGTACTAAGTGGTCCTCCTAGTTCTTTGTTTTACCTCCTTCTGTCACACTTTCTTCTATTTTTCCATTTAGCATATATCATATTTCTTCTCTTATTTTCCCTCTTTTGGTTTAAGTTATGTATGACATGATCATATGCATCTTTGATGAGCCAATATTATCCCTTTCTTTTGTCCCAAAATTGGGTACTCAACACTAGCAAATAAATTACTTACACTATTTTCTTCTACTTCCCTATTTATGTCTATCAATATTTCTTCTCTTCTTCTCCCTCTCTTGGGTTAAGTGGTGTATGACATGATCATCTATGGACCTGATGACCCAACCTTATCCCTTTCTTCTATCCCAAAATTGGGTACCCAACACTAGCAAATAAATTACTTACACTCTACTTTCTTCTACTTTCCTATTCCTATCTATTAATATTTCTTCTCTTCTTCTCCCTCTCTGGGATTACATGATGTATGGCATGATCATATGTGGCCCTAATGACCCAACCTTATCCCTTTATTTTATCCCAAAAAAATCATCATAATTATTCACATTCAAATATAATATTCACATGACTTTCACATCACATTCATACTCACAAATAAATCAAATTTCATCATCAAACCTCACTAATCATCAATTCTCAAGATCATTTAATAGGTCCTCTCAAGGTATTGATCTCTACCTTTGATGGACTATAATTCTATTTTTTTTGTAGATATGTCATGTATAAAAGGAATATTTGAGTATCTTGACATGGCTTATCAAGTAGTCATGACATTCATTCATCAAGTTCATTAAAGGTTGCTTCTCTAATAGACCACTCGAGCTAAGAGGTCTTAGTAATCCAATGTCTTGTATACTTGCAATTCTTGACCTTGTTGGTACATATTATCAATACAATCACATACATTCCTTTACAAACTTACCTCACCTACTACTACTACTACAATCACATACATTCCTTTACAAACTTACCTTACCTCACATACACTTGTGATGTATTTGCATAGCTATTTCTTCTAATGGAATATTGTTCCTCAATATTTCTAACATGGTACCAAAGCTAGGATAGTTTTTGCAATCATTCAAGTTTCTTTTTTAAGTTATTTTTTCAAAACTGGTTCATTTCATTAGTTCAATTGTGGTCTCTCTGGTGGTTTCTCTTGGATACTATTTGGCAAGCCCTGTTGCTCACCTATTCCAGCTCTAGCCATCACTTGGCCAATTTTTTTCCATTGGTGTCCCACTGTAGTCAAGGAAAATTTATTCCTGACCCCTTTAAATCACCATTGTTAGCTTTATTTTTAGTCAGATATCTTTCAAGTTAAAATTGTTCTGGTTTTAAAACCAAATGATTTTATAAATTATGAAAGCATGTTTTTTTCTCTGCTAAGCCCAATACTTTAAAAAAAATTAGAGTATTTTCTTTAGGATATCACATTGGTGCCTACAGATTCAAGCTCCTCCTCCCTGTCAATGCAGATTGTTGCCTATAAAATTGACCTTGGTGGTGTGGCACTCTCTTTTGCTCTCGAATGCTATCTTGGGTGACATAGCGCTCTATAGAATCGAGCTTGCTACCCAAATAGTTTTTTTGAATGCTCCTTTCAACAAGCATTTTATTTCACACACATTTGTGAGAGTGGAGATTGACAATATCATCAGTAGAAATTAATGATAATATCCTCTCCTAGCCATACTTGGAGTTATAACAGTTTCGAAATCATCGCCAATCAATCTCGGTGCGTTCTATTCATTCGTGACTAACATGCAATGGCTACCCCGGCATGCGTGAACAAAGAATTTTCATTAACGTCAAGATCACATCGATCATGGGCTCGAAAATTCTCCTGCCTATAAAATAAATGAATTCATTTGTAAATTGCACTGTCATTGAAAATGATTTTTTTGAGTTTGCTTCAATATGATTGTGCTAAGGTCATCTTCTACTGAGATCATATTTTGCTATACGGGATATGCTGGCAGATCATAGGTGAAAGCAGTGCCATTTTGAAGGAAAGGCATTTGATTACAGACGTATAATATTTGGCCTTGATTGTAGATATCTTTTCTTATATGTATGAGGCGAGGATAAAGCATTCGAAAAATTAAAATCCTGCTAGCATCTTGGAGATGATTTTTCATCTGTGTTGAAGCTTTGAGTTCTCATCTTGCTCACTGTGTTTGAGGTGACACATTTGAGAACGTTTGGGTATCAAAAAAATTTCTTCGAAGCAAGGTGTCCATTATTTTTTATTTTTGACTTCATTTGCTTGCTTACAAGTATCCTTATGGTGTGAAGCGTTCAACCTATTCCGAAGGTGTGAATGCTTGTCGAGTTCTAGTCATTATCACAACATTCAAACTCCCTACGCAAATTGAAGGAAAGTGGATTTCGATGCAGCACCATGACATTCGAGGGAGAACAATGGATTTAAATGCAGCATCACGGCATTCGAGGGAGTCCCATATCTACATTTGAGGAGAAAACTTCGAGACCTGCATCGACTAGAGAGCAAAGAGTTGCTTTCATATTTGAAATATTTTGTCTCCACAATATTGAAAGTGTAGGTTTTAATATTGTCTCATTCAAAAGGAAACTACTTCTGCACAGTGTTGCCTTGTAATTTAAGAACACTCTTTTGATGTTATAAAGAGCATTGTAACAAAAAAAATATCTTTTTTTGAGCCCCTCTCACTACTTTGCCTACTGTGTAAAGGCAATTCCAGTGATGGGTCTCCTTGTAACATCTAAATAAAAAAAAAATGTGGGGGGAGGGGTTTCTTGAGGTGCTACTTCTTGCACCTATTGTCAAAAATTCAGGGGGTTGTTGTTGTTGGTCCTTGCATCTCCTATTGTGCTCCTTGGTTTTTTTCTCACATTCCTTTTTGATAATTTCCTTATAGTAAATAGGTATAGGAGGAAAATTTGGTGGTGGAGCCCAAGTGTGGCAGTTTTTTTTGCCACTTAGTTTTGTTGCTTACATATCATTTCACCATCTTCTAAAAAGTTCATCATACAAAAATGTTTTTTAAAAACACATGAACATTTGTAAACTCAAGCAAGAAACTCAAATATTTTTTCAAAGAGAGCACTTAAATTTTTTTAAAAATCACCTATGTGCCATGTATTGGACTTCTCATTTACTTATAGTTTCCCTCATGTAAGGGCGGGTAATTGAGAAGTACGGTATAGAGGTCTGGCTGATTATAATTGCTTCATAAGCCTATGTTCCACATATCAAATCTCCTCATTACTTATAGTTTCCCTCACGTAAGGGTGGGTAATTGAGAAGATAAGGTATAAAGGCCTGGTCAATATTTCTTGCTTCATAAGCCTAACTTCATATTACCAAAATCTCCTCTATACTTATAGTTTCCCTCATGTAAGGGCGGGTATTTTGAGGAGATTGGTATTATAATCAAGCTTATGTTTCCTTCCTTACATAGGTGTTTCTGCTACAACTTCATTGTATTCACTAAATCACTTGAAGTTAAAGGGGGGAATTATTGGTTCACTTCAATTTTTCTTTGGAAAAATGAATACAATTGATCCTCTCACCCCTCATAACTATCATACATGGAAGCCAAAAATATTAAATTTCATTTCTCAAAAAGGGCTCACACACTTGCTAGAAGAGGAGCAACTTGAATTTGAAAAGGAATATGAAAAATTTGTTCATAAAGGGAAGATGTATGAAACAATGGGTATTATAAGCACAAATGTAAATGAAATCTTATGGTTTCACATTTCAAATGTAAAACCCCATTTGAAAGTTGGGAAAAACTAAAGAACTTGTTTGGTAAAGTGGATAAAATAAGGTCAATGTAGCTAGAGGCAGAGTTAACAACATTATCTCTTGAAGACTTCAAAAATATTGTTGACTTTCTCACCAAATTTAAAGAAGTCCTCACTCAACTAAAATTTAGTGGAAAGGAAAAAACAAAAGAAAAATTCATCTATCTTATTCTTTCTAAATTAAAAGAGTGTTTTCATGGTTATAGTTTTGCCTTGAACACAAAGAAACAGATAGGAAAATCCTTAAATATTCAAGGCAAAGCTATAAAAACTTCATGAAAATACTGGGTTCTAGATTCAGGAGCAACTCATCACATGACTTCCTCAAATGAGTCATTCAATTCAATCTCCTCAAGTTCAACATGTAGCATAGAATTTGGTGACTCATCCTTCATCCTAGTCAAAGGAAAAGGTGACATATCCATTGATGGTGGTTATATCAAAAATTTTCTCTATGTCCCAAACATAGTTACAAATATCCTCTCCATCTATCATATTTGTACTTCTGAAAAAGGCAAAACAGTTCTCTTCTCACCAAATGGAGTTGAGATAAGAGACTTTCAAGAACCAAACACTCTCATAGAAAAAGGAGATATTGATCACAACACTCACCTATTTCACTTCAAAGGATTCAAAAATTCAGAAAGGGACCTCCTATTTTGTTGCACATGGAGATCTTGAAAGCAAAATTTGGCATGAAAGGTTTGGACATCTCAGTTATAACTACCTAAAGGAATTAAACACCCATGAAATGGTAACAGGGTTGCCAAAAATCTCTTCCATTGATGGAGTATGTCCTGGTTGTGCTATTGGAAATAAACATCAATATCCTTTCCACCCAAGTGGTTCTCAAAAAACCTCATCCCCTCTAGAGTTAATCCATAGTGACTTGATGGTCTTCCCAAAACCTTCTTTCAAAGGAGAAAAATATGCTTTAACCTTCATTGATGATTTTTCTAGAAGAACTTGGGTCTACTTTCTAAAATACAAAAGTGATGTTCTATCCCACTTCAAAATCTTCAAGGCCTTAGTTGAAAATCAAGCCACTTGCAAAATCAAACAAATTCGTACAGATAATGGGGGGAATACTTAAGTAATGAGTTCTCAATTTTCCTCTCTAGTCATGGCATAATTCATCAACACTTAGTCTCCCATAATCCGCAGCAAAATGGCATTGTAGAAAGGAAAAACATAACTTTAAATGAAATAGCAAATTGTATGCTTCACTCAAGAGATCTTCCACCAATTTTTTGGGTTGAGGCAATTAACTGTGCAAACTATATTCAAAATCGCACACCTCACAAAGCTCTTGACCATTTGACTCCCGAGGAAGCATGGACTAGATCAAAACCTGATGTCTCTTTCTTCAAAAATTTTGGGTGTACTACTTGGGCACATATCCCAAAGAAGAAAAGGAAGGCTCTAGATAAGAAAAGCAAACAACTCATCTTTGTTGGTTATTGTGAGGAAATGAAAGCATACATGCTTCTTGATCCCACAACTCATGAGGTCTTTTTTCATAGAAATGTTCAATTTGATGAAACATTCCCTAATAAATATCCTCAACCATCCTCTTCCAAAATTATTTCTCTTAAGCCATATCCAATATTAGAGCCTCAATATAATGAAGATCCCATTTTGGAGATAAATGATCAAAATGACCAAAATGAGGATCCTATACTCTAAACTCCAACTCAAAGCCCTACCACTCCAATTACTCCTTCCACAATGCCAAAATGGGCCCGCACCATAGTTGAAGAAGCCACTCCTTACATCCAAAATCTTCCATCATCCATATTAGGCAACACCATAGGTTATGGTCTTGTGTGTCAGTCCATCTCCACAGATCCTCAAACCTTCAAGGAAGCAACTAGAATAAAAGAATGGGATGATGCCATGGAAAATGAATTCTTGTCCTTAATCAAAAACAACACTTGGGATTTAGTTCCTCTACCTAAGGGAAGGAAGTTAGTTCATTGTAAATGGATTTATAGAACTAAGTATGGACCTGATGGAAAAATTGACAAACACAAAGCTCGCTTGGTAGCTAAAGGTTTCTCACAAATTGAAGGTATTTATTATTCTAAAACCTTTGCACCAGTTGCCAAAATGGATTCTGTTAGGTTGGTTCTTGCACTAGCTACTTCCCAAAAATGGCCTATTTTTTAGATGGATGTTAAAAGTGCCTTCTTACATGGGGACTTAAAAGAGGAGATATTCATGGAATAACCTGTTGGATTCACTCAAGACTCCTCCCTTGTTTGTAGACTAAGGAAATCTCTCTATGGCCTCAAACAAGCTCCTAGAGCTTGGTATGAAAAAATGGACTCCTTCCTTCTTTCCTCAGGTTTTTCTCATTGTGATTATGATGCCACAGTCTACATTTGGAGAGATGAAGAGAAAATCACCTTACTTGTTCTCTATGTTGATGATCTACTACTCACTGGTAGTGACAATTCTCACATTCAGACTATCAAAGACTCCCTTTCTAAAAAAATTGAAATGGTTGATCTGGGTTTAGCTCATTACTTCCTTGGGATTCAAATAAATCAAATAGATGCAGGAATTTCTTTGTGTCAATAGAAATACACTCTATACCTTCTTCAACGGTTTAAGATGACTAATTGTAAGCCCTCTTCTACACCTTTTCAGTTTGGAGTCACTCTAAGTGCTTCCTACACATCCCCTCTATGTGATGCTACTCTATATAGACAACTTGTAGGGAGTCTGTTATACCTCACTCATACTCACCCAAATATATCATATGATGTTGGCTTGATATCTAGATTCTCACATCAACCTCATTTCAGCCATTGGCAAGCAACAAAAAGAATCCTATGCTACTTGCAAGGAACTACACAATTTGGGCTATTATATGAAGGAAAATCCATGGATATCATTGGTTACATAGATTCTTATTGGGCAGGTCCAGTAGAAGACATATGTTCAACTTCTGGCTATATCTTTTGTCTTGGTTCTTCACCAATTTCTTGGTCATGCAAAAAACAAGCAGCAGCAGCATTGTCATCTACAGAGGTGGAATACATGTTAGCAGTTTTAGCAAGTCAAGAAGCTCTTTGGCTTCATTAGATACTAAGAGAATTTGGTTTTTTCCATGACAAACCTATTACTCTTTGGTGTGATAATCAGAGCACAATTCATATTTCCCGCAATCCAGTTGAGCATCAGCGTACCAAGCACATTGAAATTCACATGCACTTCATTCGGTAGCATATTCAAAGAGGGGAAATACACTTGGACTATATTCCCATAGAAAATCAAATTGCAAACATCTTCACCAAATCCTTTCCTTCTCCATGTTACATTCAGTTGCGAGAGAAACTTGGGGTAAGGTAGATGCATTAGAAGGTACAAAAGAGGTTTTCACCTCTCCTTTCTTCTTATTGTTTGGAAGATGGTTTTTTCCCATGTGGTTTTTTTCACCATATCTCCTATATGTAATAACATTGTACATGAGTACCTCATCAGGCCCAGTTGTCGGGACTCATTTATTTTTTGTTCAATGAGGACAATCTTCACCATCTGAAGACATACCTCTTATTTTTTCTTTTTGATAGATGGTTTTTTCCCATATGGTTTTTTTACCATCTCTTCAATAAGAATCATTGTACATGAGTACCTCATCAGGCCCTGTTACCGGGACTCATTTGTTACATTCACCCCTAGTATCACTTAAGGGGGGTGTTAGAATAAATAATTATTCTCTTAAGTTCTACTAGGATAGACTTACTTGAGTTACCACTCTTCCATGAGTTAGGTGAACTCTTAGTTTAGACTAGTTCAGATTTGATGAGTTGTTGTAATCCAATGACTCTCAATGATCAACTTTGCTATTTATACAAAGTTGATCCATGGAATAAATCAATCAGTATTTGAGCTTCACTCCACACTTGTGATGTATTTGCATAGCTATTTCTTCTAATAGAATATTGTTCCTCAATATTTCTAATAGTAACAAGGTCCAATATGCCAATCAAGCATGCTGGCATATCATATCTACTTTTTTGCATACTTATGATTACATTATGAGCATATCAGTTAATGGATATGACTTTTTGAGTCCCCATAATTGGCACCTTTAGTAATGCCATTTTTTAATAGTCCTAATTTTCCTTAGATATCAGCAAAGATTTGGGTCTTCAAGTCTCATTCTTCATGTGTCTATAAATATTTACACATGTGTTAGGTAAACAAACTTGAAATTCTAAGTTCCCTAAAATATATTAAGTGATTTAGGATATTTTCATCACATCATTTATTAATTATCAACTTATATTTAGCATCACCATCAAAATCAATATATATTTATACATTTGCATGGGGGCAACTTGCTTCCAAAATTCAAGTTGAATAAACAACATCTACATTTTCCCTCACTTGGGGACATATTGTGATTTTGACACAAAATATTCTCATATTTTAGATTAAAACATTATGCATACCATATAATGAACATTTCTACATACATTCTTTACTCTCAAAATATTACATGAGTATTTTAGCATATTTTATTTTTCAAACATAACAAGAATTTGGGCCACTATGGCATATTATACTTTGATTTACCTTATGTTTCTCATAGCATAAGATATTATATGACATAAAGTCCTTTAGGTAAACATAAAATCCTTTGAGTAGACAAAAATTCCTTTGGGTAATCATTAAGTCCTTCAAGCAGGCATAAAGTCCTTCAAGTAGGCCTAAAGTCCTTTGAGCAGGCATCACTAACATTTGCTAACACAAATCACTCTACTAACCACAATACATATATATCTTGTACATATTACATGTACCTCATCATATCTTAAGTGCTTGTCCTTTATGTGGCCTTTTAGGCCACCGTTTAAGCATGGTGAGCTTTCATCACATCATCTAAGTGCTTGTCTATTATCATGGCTCTAAGGCCACTACTAAAAGTTGCATACTCATCCCATAAGTTTTTTTCAAGCTCAAAGGTCAAAACTTAACATGGGATCATAATGAGTGTTCATTCAAAGACCACATCTTACACATAAAATCATAGAGCATAATTTTGAGTGCTTTTCAATTATCATACTTTTATCTCACCACTCAACAACAAAATTTAGGCATCTTTAGCGTTTGTCCACTATTTGGTGTCCTAGACCACCACTAAAATAATAAACGCTTGCTTGTCATCTTTGTTATTGCTTGTATTTAAATGCTTGTTATTTTTCTCATTTTTTATTTGTTTTCATTTATATAAATAATCTAATGATCATATGCATCAATTCAATCAACAATAAAATCCATAGTATATCATTATCACACCAAAATATAACATACAAATACATAAATATATAGTGTCATACGTACATAAAAGCACCAAAGTCATGCATACCTATAATTTTTGTGTACCACAATATCAAAAATTGGCACACTCAGCCCTATCATCCAAAAGAGGTGCACCATACAACAAAATTAGTGCACTCATGACTAGCCCTATGGCTAGACCCAGCATCCCCACCTCTAAGTGTTGGTGGTGGAGGAGGCCTAAAACCCACCAATCTATGTGAATAATATATCATGGATTGAGTCCTTGACCTCATGTTCATCAATGATGGATTCCTATCGATAGCATGTACTATTACATGATATAAATATCGATTGTATGGCTCAGGTCCTCTCTCTCAGCCTCCACCATTGTTAATCGTATATCTTCCCTCACTCTATCAACCTTTGCCCTTACTCTATCAGTATTTTCCCTCTACCTAGTAGGCTTCTCCTCTATCCACTCTTCTAATTACTCTATAAGGCCATTTAGTGCAACAGTAATATTTACACCTAATCCTACACCCACTCTAGAAGGGGCCTCATCCTTCTCTTGAGAAACCTACTCTAAATTGGCCTAAAACTTAATAATAGTTGTATCTCACTAACTCAAAATAGCATCCCTCTCTTGTCGATTAGCTCATGTGGGCCACCTTGGGAAGCGAGCTAGTCAGCCTATGGGCCACCTCAAAAAATGTGTCAAAACCAGATTGCGGGCCACCTCCTCGGGTAGCGTGCCATGAAGTGTTGCGGGCTAAATCAGCGGAATGGCTCTGATGCCAATGTTATGAAAAGGTAAGTGCTAATAAATATTATTAACAACATATTAGAACCTTAATCAAATTAACCATAGCTTTGAAATGAACTAGGTTTATATAGGTTACAAACCATAGGATAGATATTAAATTAATATCTAACCTGTAATATCGCTAACCTACGCGCTTAGAAGAATAAGCGCCAACAACTAACAACTAACCTAGGATATTTAGGAATTTACCTAGGTTAACCATTAGATATTTTAAACAATAAATATCTACATGGTAAATAGTCAAAGTAGATGTAATAATCTAACTAATGTAGTATAATGCAATATACTACCTCATTTTACCCTAACATCCCCCCTTTATTACATTACTTTGATATACAAAGTTTACTCTGAAACAGTTGAAATTTGACACGTCCAAGTGCCTTTGTAAAAATGTCTGCAACTTGTTCGTCGGTGGGAATGTGTTGGAGCTGAATTATGTGTTTAGGAACTTCATCACGAATGAAATGACAATCTGTATCAATATGTTTAGTTCGTTCATGATGTATTGGATTCTTGACCAAGTTCAAAACACCTGAGTTGTCGCAAAACATGTGAATAGGAAGATTCTTTGGTAGGCCCATGGTAGCCAAGATGCGACTTAGCCATATCGCTTCACACACAGCTCCACGTGCGGCGCGATATTCTGCCTCGGTTGAAGATAAAGCAACAACTCTGTTGCTTTTTACTATGCCATGAGACAGGACCGGATCCAAGATGAAAAACATAGCTCTGAAGTTGATTTTCTGTCATCTATGGAGCCAGCATAGTCAGAGTCAGTGTAACTCTGTAAGAAGAATGAGTTATTCTTCTTATACTCTAGACCATAATCTGCACTACCCTGAATGTAGTGTATGACTCTTTTAGCTGCTTTCCAATGGGAGACCTTTGGTTCTTGCATGAACCGAGAAAGATAGTTTACAGCAAAAGTAATATCTGGTCTAGTATTAGTCAGATAGATGAGGCTTCCAATCATTTGTCTGTAAAGTGTTCCATCTACCTGTGGTGAGTCTTCATATCGTGATAACTGTAACCCTGATTCCATCGGTGTTGCTTTGGGTTTACAATCAGTCATACGATATTTTTCTACTAAAGTCTTAGCATACTTTTTCTGGGTCACCCTTAGATGATTCTTTTTCTGTTCTATTTCAAGGCCAAGACAGTAGTGGAGAAGTCCTAGGTCTGTCATATCAAATGACTTTTTCAAGTCATCCTTCACGGCTTTAATCACATTCTCTGAATTGCCAGTGATGATCAGATCATCTACATATAACACAAGAATCACTATCTCAGAACCTGTGGTCTTGATATAGAGATTTGCGTCTGATGGACTTCTCTTAAATCCGTGTTGCAATAGGTGACTATCCATCTTTATGTACCATGCTCTTGGGGCTTGTTTTAGCCCGTATAATGATTTTACCAATTTGCAAACATGTTGCTCATGGCCTTCCTCTGCAAATCCAGGAGGTTGAGTCATGTATACTTCTTCCTTTAAGTCACCATTAAGAAAGGCACTTTTTACATCCATCTGATGTAACTTCCATCCGAACTGTGCTGCCATAGCACAAAGTACTCGAATGGTGGTCATCCTTGCTTGTAGGAGCAAAGGTTTCCTCATAGTCCAGTCCTTCCTTTTGAGCATAGCCCTTTGCCACAAGTCGGGCTTTATGCTTATCTATAGTGCCATCTGCCTTATATTTTATTTTGTAGACCCATTTGCAACCTATGGGTTTCTTACCTTTAGGCAAATTCACTAGCTTCCATGTTTTATTTTTAATGAGGGAGTTATATTCTGCATCCATAGCTGTCTTCCACTGAGGCAGACTAAGTGCTTCATCAACTGTAGAAGGTTCATTCTCATCACATGCTGATAAGTAAACCCTCTCCTCATCTATCTCCATCTCATCTTCCCTTGGTAACTCTCTATCTACAGAAAGGTCTTGAAAATCTGCACAAAGATCATCAACTGAAGTGGAAGCTTTACCCTTGTCTTTCTGTGACATGCTTCTTGTCTTTGGACGATTGAGAGTAAGATCTGGTGGGGAAGTGAGTTTAGAGTCCTTCAATGTGCTTGTATACCATTTGGGTGGCTTCTTCTATTGTGAAGAAGAAGAAGAAGGAGGAGGAGGAGGAGGTTGTTGTTCCTCCTCATCATCTAGGTATACTGTTGTAGTGTTGGATGTGAAAGCTTCATCAAACACTACATCTCTACTTATATATATCTTCTTGGTAAATGGGTCTATCAAACGATAGCCTTTTGAATTTTCATCATAACCAAGAAATATACAAGGTAGAGATTTCTCATCTAATTTCTTTCTTTTCTCCTTAGGTATATGCATAAATGCCTTACACCCAAATACCCTTAGATGAGTTATGGAGGGTTTCCTACCACTCCATGATTCCTGAGGAGTCATACCTTTAAGTGCCCTTGTGGGAGCCCTATTCAGAAGATATACCGCAGTTTGAACAGCTTCAACCCAGTAAGTTTGCTCAAGGTTGGCCCCCTTAAGCATACATCGAACCATTTCCATTATGGACCGATTTCTTCTCTCAGCAACCCCATTGGATTGAGGAGTGTAGGCTGTTGTTAACTGTCTTTTTATCCCATGTGTCTGTAAGAATGAGGAAAATTCTTTTGATGTGTATTCCCCCCCTCGATCTGAACGGAGGGTCTTAATAAAGCATCCTGATTCCTTCTCAACAAGAGTTTTAAACTGCTGAAAATAGGAAAATGCTTCAGACTTCAACTGCAAGAAGAAGACCCACATTTTGCGTGAATGATCGTCAACAAACAATTGAAAATACCGTTTTCCTCCACAACTTGTAGACATAGGACCACACAAATCTGTGTGTACCAACTCCAAAGGTTCTTTAGCTCGAAAAGAGCTAGGTTCAAAAGGTACTCTATGTTGCTTGCCTGACAAGCAATCAAAGCACACTGGCAAAATAGATGAAAGGGGAGGAAGTCCTTTCACCATTTGATATTTACTCAGCTCTAGTAAATATCCTGAACTCAAATGCCCAAATCTCTTATGCCAAAGAGAAGTGGCCTCCTTTGTGGTCACTGCGAGTGCAGTATGAGTGGAGGTAAGTGCATCTAAGACAAACAAACCATGTTTGTATGAGCCTGTTGCTATCGGTTTTCCCTTTTTGGTGATGAAGCAACGTTTCTTGTCTTTGTCCACGGTAAAATTGACATTCATGTTATTGTCCAGGATTTGTGGAACTGACAAGAGATTATTTTTTAATCCTGGAACATAAAGAACTTTTTCAATATTACATTCTCCATCTGGAAGGGAGACTGAAACACTGCCTTCGCCCTGAACTCTATAGGTCTGATCATCAGCAATGGTGACCGGTCTACCTTCTCGAGCTTCAAAAGTAGCAAACCATGATTTATCGCCAGTCATATGTTTACTAGCGCTTGAATCTATGTACCACAAAGAATCCTTGTGGGAGGAATCTGTATGGGTCATGAGCACCTTGTGTGCTCGTTCAAAATCGGAACTAGAATCTTCAGCTGCTATGTGACCTTGTTGTTGTTTGTTCTGGTTCTTAGATTTGCCGTTGCCCTTCTTATTTCTTTGTTCATTGGGCGGTTTGTTCTTAAACCAACATCGTTTGGTTTCATGAGTGTCTGTGTCACAAATTTTACAATGTTGTTTCTTCTTCGGAACCTCTTTGGCTTTACCCTTGTCTTGTCTAGAAGAAGAACCCTTTTGTTGATTCCACTTTTTCTTACCACCTTGTCGTTGTGAAAAAAGGGCATTGTTTGATGCCTCATCTCTCTGGAGTTGGGTAGCCTCTTCTGTTTGAAGCATATTTACCAACTCGACAAAAGTTATTGTCCTACCAGAAACTTGTAAGGAGGTGATCAACATTCTGTAGGAGTCAGGAAGAGCTCTCAAAATGATTGAGTTTAAGACTTGGTCTTCCAACTTTTCTCCTAAGGATTGCAGCTTTGTTTTTAATTCTGCGACTCTACGGAGGAATAGCTCTACTGTTTCTCCTGATTTCATATGTAATGTATGAAGTCTGTGTTTGAAGGTTAAGAATCGTTGATTGATTCTTGCCCTCAAAAATGGTACTTAAGGCATCCCAAGCTGCCTTACCAGTCGTAGCTTCACCGATATGAGGTTGGATATCATCAGTAATAGCAAGCAAGATCATTAAGGAAAGTTTCTTATCCTTTTTATCAAAGTCTATTTGATCTTGTCCAGAAGATTGAGGTCTAGTGACACTTCCATCCACTATTGACCACAAGTCCTCTACAGTTAAGATAGCCTTCATCTTAGTCTTCCATGCTGAGTAATTTGAACCTTTGAGCAGTTGGCTCTCAGTGAGATACTTGTGTATCATGGCCATGGTTTAGGTTTCAAATTTTTGGAGAGGACTAATATGATGCTATCTTGCACTATACCCTAAGAAAAGGTATAGAGAAGTTGGTTCAATTTGCTTTCTATAAGATATTTAATGGCACCTGCCTTAACACTCTTAGCAAGAGATGAAAAGTTTGAGGAATATTGAGCCAAACAAAATAGAGCAAATGAAACAAGGGAAGGTTTTGTCAAACTTTTGATATTTGCTCTCTAAGATATTTAATGGCACCTGCTTTTAACACCTTTGAAAAAAGATGAAAAAATTTGAGGTTTATTTAAGCCAAACAAAAGAGAGTCTTATCAAGGTGATTGAAATTTTTGACCTTTTGATGGGGAGAAATTACTTGTTTGAACCTATGCAAAGTTTAGCATGGTGTTTGAGTGAAGTTTGGGTGTTTGTGAAAAGCTCCTTGTAATGTTTTATTTTTGACCTTGTAATTGCAAAAAAAATGTTTTTAGTGCAATAATCAAAAAAATATATAAGAGCACCCAAATTTATATCACTCTAGGTGTCGGATTCCATCGAAAATGCACCTAGTACAAGCAATTTTGAAGAGAAGGTGTCGAGTAAAATCGAGAATGCACCTTTCTTTAAACTAAAATAGCCCCCCTTTATCTTTACAATTTTGAAAACTATAGAATTCTAAAAAAAATTCTATTCCCCCTTAATGTTTACAAAATGTAGAATTTAGAGCATATCTTTCAAGACAAGTCGACACACGACAAGCATTTGAAAGACCTTCCAGAACCAGTTGACACACAACTTGGTTTTCTATCTCCCGTAATTATTCAATACTCAAAAATAGGAGGTGCATCAGGATTAAAGGGTTCTCTAATCCTCATGGGACCATAACTACGATCCAAACCCTTCCAAGGATCAGTGTAAGTATTGAAACGGGGTAAGCTCCTTCTATGCTCTCTAAGCATACGACGAAAATGAGATCTTGTCGTCTGACGTCTAAGTTCGTTCCTCTTTCGAATAACTCTTAGACGACGAAGGGCTTTTGTGATCCAAAGCTTTTTCTTCATGAGACAAAAATTTTGTTCTCCCAAAACAATTGATTAGAAAATTTTGGAGAATTTAAAAATTTATTAGAAGTCTCAAAGCTGCAAAAGAAATTTGTTTCAATGATTGTCTCTTGTCTCCCTCAGTTTGATTAGGAGAAAACAATACAAAACTTTTGCCTTCCTTTTTTTTTTAATTTTATTTCAATGCATAATTTTAACTTTAATTTATGAGAATTTAATTAATAAAAAAATTCTGATAAAAAAATCACTTAATTTTGTAAAAAAAATGATTTAAATAACAAAAAAATAATTTATTAATTAAAAGACTAAGAAAAAATTAAAAAAAATGCAAAAAAAATAAAAAATAAAAAAAGTTTTACCTGTCCGCGGCTGGGGATCGATCCTGCGTCCCCGCGGCAGGAGATCGGCCGACTGGCGCTCCTGCCAGTCGGTCTACACCGCCCGACGACAAGGGAAGGATAAAACCTTCCCTTTCGTCCTTCTCGTGACTGGAAGAGATAAAAAAAAAAAATTGATCCGTCGTGGGAATCGAATGCGGATCGTCCGCGTGGGAAGCGTCCGAGGCTGGCAGCTTTTGCCAGTCCTCCTCCGTTGGCTGATCCGTCAGCCAACGTGAGGAAAGCTGCCTTCAGCTTCGGCGCTATTAAATTTTTTTTTAAAAACTCGTGGGATATATCCCACATGCGCACTGCGGGCGCATTCAAATGGTTTAAAAACAAAAACTCGCCCTAAGGCCTTTGATTGCCTACGGGCAATCGGCAGGCTCCAAAGAACCCTTTTGCCTCCTACCGCACGTAGGAGTGTCGCATCATCAGACCACCTCGGGCCGTGTGGTGCCACGTCACCAGATCGGACAGCCACGTCACCAGATCGGACCGCCTCGGGCCACGTGTCGCCTCGGGCCGCGTGCCACCACGTCAACAGATCGCCTCGGGATGCATGCAGGTCACCTCGAGAACCGGGCCGATTAACTCCTGCGGGCCGCCTCGAGAAGCATGCCGGTCAGCCTACGGGCCGCCTCGAAAAGCATGCCGAAACCAGACTGCGGGCCACCTCCTCGGGTAGCGTGCCACGAAGTGCTGCGGGCTAAATCAGCGGAATGGCTCTGATGCCAATGTTATGAAAAGGTAAGTGCTAATAAAGATTATTAACAAAATAATTAGAACCTTAATCAAATTAACCATAGCTTTGAAATGAACTAGGTTTATATAGGTTACAAACCATAGGATAGATATTAAATTAATATCTAACCTGTAATATCTCTAACCTACGCGCTTAGAAGAATAAGCGCCAACAACTAACAACTAACCTAGGATATTTAGGAATTTACCTAGGTTAACCATTAGATATTTTAAACAATAAATATCTACATGGTAAATAGTCAAAGTAGATGTAATAATCTAACTAATGTAGTATAATGCAATATACTACCTCATTTTACCCTAACATACTTACCTAACCTTCATTGAATGCCCCTCAAAATCCTAGTTATGTCCTCAACTATTGTCGCTCACTCTCTACATGGCTTCACAAGTGTCACTTAATCTAGTAAAAAATGACATACTATGTCACATAGCCCTCTACCACTCTAGGATCATCCCTAGTTAGGTTTGGAATCTCAAGATCGTCCTTATCCTCTATAAATGTATATAAATTAGGAGTAATAGATTACCTCTCTCAAGTAATCCATAGAACCCACATCTCTCTCACCTCAAGTATCGTTTAAAAATCCCCAAACTAGCAAACTACTATGTCATATCAATAAATCTCATAACACCTTCCCCAATCACCTAACCACTTGATCCTCCTCACCTAAGCTAGCTCCTAGACATCATCAACCCACCTATATTAGCCTCTCCATGGACACCACATGACTTGTGAAGCTCTCAAATCATTAATTGCCTAGCAAAAATGCATCAAGGAATATCAAGTAGACCTTATGCTCCTTTCCCATCGATATGATGTATCTTTGACTTAGTCTCCTTGACTCGTCTATAGCTGATAATCTTACTACTATATGCTCCCAAGCCAACACCTATAGGATGGTGTAACATACTAAACTCTTACCACTCTAATAAGACACCTAATACAATGTCTTATGTAGCATAGCCAAAATAGTTGAAGCCCATGCATAGACAATCCATGATCTCACATACTAGCTATCACCTCTCTCCATCCCTAGGGAAGCAACCATCAACTCATATATGCCATGAGAATCCTAGATTCTATAGCACACATTAATATTGTGAGACAATCTATGTGGTTCCTATTATATGCATTATTGATGCACAATCTTCATTCCATCCATGAAATCTCTTGTTCCACATCAACAACTTCTTTCCTAACTTGTCATTATTTCCAAGGCGATTCAAAGCTCCTCACACAAGAACATTAAGAATCTACCATACATCCTCAATAGTCACTATCATCTCTTCCATGGATAGCTAAAAGGTATTGGTCTCAGGATACCACCTCTCGATCAATGTTGTCAAAAGTAACTAGTTAAACTCTAGTTTGGGCATCTATGCCACATGATCCAAACCTATCAAAATTAGTACTACTACATCATGATCATCAACTAAAGTTATAATTTTATCCATCATCTTTGGATGCCACTCTAAGCTCACTAACACCCTTAATTATTATGAACCATGCAAATAAAAATCCAGTCAATACCCTTGTATGTCATTTTTTTACTTTGAAAAATTTATCACAAGTGATAAAAACACCATTGGCTAATTCTCCATAGGTGACAAATTCACCACAAATTCATAAAAAAGCAAAAAAATAAATCCTTAATCAAATTTTCAATCTTAGTTTACAGGAATACCTATAAAACCTTCTCTGGAGCTAGTGTTGACCCTCAAACCAATTTTGTATGTTGCATGAGTCTCATGTTATCCGTCATTAAAATCGAGCTACTCTCACACAAGCTCTCCAAGATAGAAACCTTGCATGGTGAAAATAAATCTATTTTCACCACCTTCACTCCTTTTAACCCACCCTAACTCATCTTCCCTCCAAATCACTTTTCACATATCCAACAACCAATGAAATGTCCCATCATATCAATACTTCTCTCCAAATCACATTTGGTAATAATTCTCAATGGGAAACCCATGGGGAATTAATTATAAGATACCCATGGGGTACCTATTCAAGTTATACATCATCAATTTTGAGGTATACATTCAATAATGACACTAATCAATCATTAATTTTTGAAAACCACTCCAATTGTAATTATTTCTTTAGCATATCATTTCAAGACATCAATAGACATCATGTCAAAATTGGAGTCCTGCAACTTATTTTTTATGTGATTTCATAAAAATCACATCAAAATAGGGCAAAATGTAGACACCCAATTTTCACATGCCTAGTAAAGTAAAACCTAATAAAATACACCAAACATCATACCAACAATCAATTATCTTAATACAAGCAATCCAAACATCAAAACAAACCTTTTACAAATTTATCACTCATTGACAAATTCACCATTGGCAAACGTGTTCACTTATGGTGAATTGTAATCAGTAATTTTTTTGTCATTTTGACTAGTCAACTTGACTGTTAGACAAAATTTCCAATTAGGTACATATTCACCAATGGTAAATTTGTCATCAAGTGGTAAATTTCTCAGCATGAGTGGAATGTTTATGGCACAAACCAGAAGCATGTAGATTCCTTCATCCCACTACCTTCTCTAATCACACATGCTTCAATCTCAAATCAAGCCTACAAAATTCAAAATTGGTCTTATGCCCTAATGGCATCTTGGACCTAATTTTCCCCCTCAATTCAGCCTCTAAAAATTTTTTAAATGCACCTTGAGGTGAGCATTCAACAACATAATTTGCATTAGCATTACTTTACCAAAAATGCTCTCTAGGTTCCTTCATTTGCATTCTCTCATTGGGAGCATTCTTAATCAAGTATTTGAGAAATTCAAGCAAGGTAAATGAGCATAGGGAAAAGGAGACCATATTGGAGCAAGGAGGAGCACTTGCTAGGACTATATATTTCCTAGCTTCTCTTTCCTTCCATTTTCTTACTCTCATTTTATGCATTTTTCCCTTTTATTTTGGCCTTGCTAACTTGAATTTTCTATTTACAACTATTAATATCTATTTCATTGTCTATTTTACATTCTAAAATATATTTGTAGTCCTTTAATGGTTATTTATGATTATATTACTTCAGTTACAACAAGTTTTCTCTATTTTCCTAATATTTAGTCAATTGCAAGCATTTTCCCTTTCATTTTGACATACTAATATTTGTATCTTCTATCATTTGTAAATCATAATTACTAATCCTTCTTATTTGCAAGCATATCTTCTAACATTATCTTACTTGTAAGCTTATTTGAATTATCTTCTTATTTTCATACTCATAACCACTTCATTTACAGGTTTATATTGCTTATTTAGTTATTTAACCTCACATTTCTCATACATTTTTATTAATATTTCATTACAATTTTATGCAATATTTCATTTACATATCTTCATCATTTTTTAATTTCATATTGACATTATTGCAAGTCTATCATTGTTTTATTCCTTTTATCATAGAATGTTGTCTCATATTTCATGCTTTTGTGCCTTCATTTAGCTTAAGATATCACTTATTCTCTGTTGTATATTTTCTAAATTTTAACATCAACATATACTCCCATTTTGCACATAGTCTCCATTGCATAGTATCTCTTTTATCATAGCATAAATTTTTTATTGGTATTTTCAAGATATTTTAGCATCCATAGGTCTTGACCTCATATATTTTAGTCATCCAATTGTTCCCATACCTCTTAGCCATATCCAACTTACTTCATAAGTTTTGGGATATTTGCAACTCGTTTGGTGGAATTTTGTAAATCCCCAAGTAGCAGGCCCTAATTATTGGGGTTTTTAACCCCTTTCTCTAATTTTACACCCAATCAACACAAATTGAATAAAATTTCTCTATCAAACTCACCCATTCTCTATTATTGAACAAATTCACCACTTCCTACATCCATTGGAAATTTTGACTCTGGAATTACATAGTAAAAATTTACCAAATATTGACAAAATCACCAGAAGTAAATTTATTCAATTGTAATGAATTTATCACTTCAATTTTTATCTCCATGTACAAGGTTTAAATTCAATTTTGTATTACAAGAGGGGGTCTGATCAACTGGAAATATTGGAAATATAGTGTCAAAATTCATCAATCCTTGACAAAAACACCAATGACGAATTTGTTCAACTATGGTGAACTATTCCAACCTCTGGAATAGGTAATTTTACCACTTAGTACCCTTCGTTCTATCCTTTTTAGTTATTTCCTGTTTTATTTCTATTTTGTAATATATTTGCTTAAAATAACATCTATTTTAGGGAAATCAAGGAAAATTTTAAATAGTTAAATTTCTTTTACAAATAGGCAAGAAATCAAAATCATTTAGCTTCATTTTAGTCTAATTTGGTTGCTACATAATCCCTTTTTTTTCCTTGGAAAGGAAAATCTCTTTAGCATAGTCTATCATTCAAAACTAAAAAACATACCAGGCTAGACCAATTTGTTTTCTTGCATTGTTGTTTGATTACATTTAACATACAACTTAAGTGATCTTCCATTTTATTTCAAATCATTCTTATCTTGTTAAGGATCTGAAAAGGATCATATTAGAGAGCAAAATTTAGGTGTTCTTGAACATCAACACATAAAACACCACACAAGCTTGAACATCAACATAATAATATTTTTGTAGACTTGAGGTAGAGCCTACTTGTGTGAAGAACCAATATTCAAGGTCTCATTTGAAAAGAGGCTCCTTGTAGAGAAACAAGGGTACAAATGGATCCCCCCAAATGCGTCCTAGGTTTCAAATCTACAATTTAAACATTTTATTTTTCAAAGACACTTGACTAAATGGAGTTTGTGAGCAATGTGGCAACCAACATGGAACCTAGGAGTGCAAGGCAATCACCTATTTTATATATATATATATATATATATACCCAGGAAACAAATTAGAAAGGACCAAGTATTACAGTCACATAAGTTTAGAGGCACTAAAGTGGTAAGCAATGAGTGGAATACACTAGCTAATCATGGATCAACAAGTGGCATTAGGAAATTGGAGTTCTTTTCTCTAAGGTTTGGAGCTTTAATTTTTTAGATTTTGGGGTCCATTAGGGAAAATTTTCCATACACTATAATTTTTGCATGTGAAAGCATTTTGAACCCATTTTTTAATATCTATGCATTTGTTACATCAATTCATAGACATGGCCTAGTGTTAAGGGTCAAATTGTATGAGATGGATCACAAAGCCCCAATTAATCATCTAAATGAATAAAACTAAAGTATTTGGTCAACCTAAATTATTGGATTGTTACATAGTAAGAATCTATGGTGCATCTTTCAAGAAGATAAAGAAGTAGCCCTTAATGAAGAAACTCACCAACAAAGAGAAGAATAAGATCTTGGCCTATTTCCCTTATTAATTGAATTAGAGTTACTTTTTCACATTGAAGAGGAGAGTGAACCTATTAAGGTATGGTCAAAATTGTATGAGTTGTTTGGAAAAGTTCATACTACTAAAGTAAAACACATGGATTAGAGTTGTCCTCTCTTAAATTGGCTAACTTTGATAACATTGAGGACTCAATTATGAGATTCAGGGCTTTGAGAGTAGATATTGCATATTTTGGAGGTAAAAAGAAAGATGATGTAGGATGCATAAAGATTGTCGTTGTTAATCTCTTCCCTTAATTTTAGATGTTGAACCACATGGTTCATATGATTTCTATATTTTTAAAACTCTCAAACTTGAATAGCTCTTTTCTCTTCTTATTTATTTTCAAGTGGCAATGAGGAATTGTGGTGGTACTTCACAAATTCAAGCTCGTGAAAAAGAATTTAAATCTGAATCTAAGATACGAGGGCCTAAGGGCTAGGAAAAGTCCTCAAGGAAGTCAAAGACAATTTATAGATACTAGAAGAGGGAAGTACATTCAATGAATAATGGCTTAATGAAATTGCAAAGGATTGAAGCTAAGTTCTTGAAAATAGGCGGATATCTTCCAAATAATGAGGTAGATTCTAAAGGATCAACCTCAACTATAGAGGTCAATTAGAGATCCATTATAGGGGGTAAGATATTTTATCACTAATGTCTTCTCTCCTTGGCCCCTCAGTTCATATTATGAGGGATTTTGAAATTGTTTATTGTCATCTGATTCATGTCCAAGGACGATGCTATATGATGTAATCTTGGTTAGGCCTAAGGTCATTCATTGTACAATGTATTAAATTTACTGTAATGTTTTATTATGTAAGCTCTATGGGTTGAAGTTAACATTGTAATAATTAAATCCATATTATAAACTTGTAATTGACCTTAAAGACATTCTCATTATGTCAAATTAAGGTTAAACTCATTTATGTGATTTGTGTTTTGGTATTGGTGTAAATACCCATCACCAACCCTCATTTCATTATCAGAGTGTTGTGAATATTATCTATGGATAATACAATGATTATTTATGGGTCCTGTGGGTGCCCCCAATCTTTATCCTTTTTCATTTATTTCATCCTTTCATACTTTTTGTATAAGATTTTAGTGGATGGATTGCTTTTGTTTTAGAAAATATTATGAATTTTGATAGTTGAAAAGGTTGGAATAGTGTTCATATTGGTTGGAATATAGTAGCGAGGATATTATTATTAGTGATTCATAACCTTGGTGTCTTTTGAAATGCATTATGCTTGTATAGACTGATAATGGATGGGATGCTAAGCATTTTCACCCGATATAGATAAACTTTCATTTTCTTAATGTTTTTGTAGGTCATGGATGTGTGAAGTAGTCTCAAGATGGTATATGTAACCTACAATAGTTGTGGGGTATTCTCCTTGTATCTTGGAAGTTTTAAGAGATTACAATAGATGCACTTTAGATTTATATGCATGTATATAAGATAAAAAGTATTATGTTTCCTTTTATCATATTTACCTTGTGAATTGAAATATTCAAGACGATACACCTCTTATTCTAGTGCATATATGGATGTAAACATTTATGAAAGCATGAGTGTTTTTTCCCTTCTAATAGTAATAAAATAAAATAAAATGAAAAGAAGATAACTACTATAGTTACTCCTAGAATGGTGAACTATCAAAGTGCATGGAGATAAAACAAGTTGGTGGTTGTTTCATTTCTTGATGAAAATATTTTTATGAACACATAAGACTAGATGCAAATTATTCATGGAATAGTTGAAGTTTTTCATGGTTGCATATTTTAACCAATAAATATTATAGCTTTCCTTCAAAGTGAATTAATTTTCTTCGCATAAAATGAATACATGAAAGAACTACTAGATGAACTTATGTGTGGGACATATTTATGTGGAATAACCATGAAATATAGGTGTTTAGCATGTAATTATCATCTTTGTCTATACTTCTAAATACCTTCAGGGATGTAAGGGATGAACTTTGATATCCTATAGTTTGGAGTGCTCTGCTTGTATCATACATGTACATTAAAAAATTATTATTATGCTTTAGGAAAGTGTATCAAACATGATTGTTGTAAAGTAGGTATATGTTACATAGCAAATTGAACACATGTATGAGGTGGCTAATGGTAGTTTTCCCTACACCTAAAAGTAATAAACCATCCAATATGGATAGACAAAGGTCTAGTAGAGTGAATCTTCAATATTTGCATAACTTGATTCCATTGTTGGTGGGAATCCTAGGGGTGATTAAGGAGTTACTGGACTAATTCAGCTAAGTTGGTAATGGTATTTTTTTAAATATAATGAATATGCTTCCTTTTCTATTTTAAAATCTAGTTGTTTCTTTCATTCCAAATATTCCAAGGTAGGATGGTTGATTCCATCCAAACTAACTACCTAACAAAATTATCAACAACCTCATGTTTAGGCCAATCCCTCCATAGTTGTTCAAGACTAGAAAAATTGGACCACTATAAACCGAGTAAGATAGCCAATATTCTCCATAGCTCAGAGGCTAATGGAAACTCAATAAAAATATGAATAAGAGTTTACACATTCTTTGTTATGCTCCTGGTGTATTAGGATTTTACTTTCACCTTGAGTTTTGGTGTAACAATTCGTTACATTTGGTATCAGAGCAACCACCCAGTTTTGAGTCACATAGCAAATGGGAAGTTAGGTTTTCCATGCCAGAGTCCCTGGGTAGGAGCGGGTGGAGAGTCAAGACCATCGTCCATATTTTGGTCTTAAAGTTATTGGGAATTTTA
The DNA here is from genome assembly GCA_028583015.1 of Wollemia nobilis. Lineage (NCBI taxonomy): Eukaryota > Viridiplantae > Streptophyta > Pinopsida > Araucariales > Araucariaceae > Wollemia > Wollemia nobilis. The sequence continues at coordinate 14,103,580 of JAQPPZ010000082.1, read as the reverse complement.
TGATCCTCATGTATTTGGATTTCACTTTCACCTTGAGGTTTTGGTGTAACGGTTCGTTACATTATTCCCACATATTTCACATCTAAACAAGCCATGAAATCCATGTTTCATAAGTTGCTCACTAGTGAGCACCCTTCAATGCAATAAAATCTAAATAAAAAACCTCACCTTAGGCCAGAGCTTCTAAGCCCATAGTTGTGTAAATATGTCATAGGACTAGTTGGTATTATTGTGGCATAAGGTCAAATAACTTTGAGTAATAATATACTCACCCTTAGTAGTGTTATTCCATCCAAAATAGTCCTTATCATGGGACCAAGAGAGAGATCTTATATGAAAGGTGTACCGGATGTCTTTCCTTTGCCTTTCTAGAATTTGAATAGGCTAGTCCTCAATAGGAATCCAATATCTACCTTACCAGTTTGGTACCAATAGGAATTAGCTACCTTTATCTAGTTAGCTTAGTGTAGCTTCTCCATCCAATATCTCCAATCAAGAAACTGAGTTATAAAAGGTTGGTGACCATCCCAAGAATCTATTATTGACCATTATAAATGATCCAAAATAACTTCTTCTTTATCAAATTCTCACTAGTCCTAAGAACTACCAAAATGGGAGAACCTATGGTAGGCATTTGATAGTGAACAAGATCTTCAATTTTTTTGTTTTTAGCATATTTAGAATGAATAATATTGGCCCATAGGGCATTGGGGTCATTCAAAATCTTCCAATACAACTTTGCAGCTAAAAACTAATTATTTTTTATAGCAGATTGAAATCCTAACCCCCTTTTATGCTTGGAAAGGTATAAAGTAACCCATTTCACCAGGGCTCATTTTATTTTCTCCTTAGTGCCACTCCATAGGAACCTACAATTGATTTGATCCAATTCTTGAAGAACTGCCTTTGGGATGTTCAACACAACAAAAACATAAATAGTTATAGCTTGAAGGACTAATTTTACCAAGGTAATTCTACCCCAGATGAAAGCCACCTATTGGTCTTCTATCCAATTTTCTCTTTTACTTTGTCCCACAACCAATTCTAGACTTTTTTTTCTTTGGATGTTGATAGGAATGCCTAAATAAGTTATCAAAATGGAGGCCTTCTTATATCTTAATTTATCTAGAACCATGGATTCCTGTCTAGGAGAGCAGTGAAATAAAATGACTTTTGATTTGTCTTCGTTGATCAATTGCCCCGTGGCATTAGAGAAACAATGAATGATTTAATTAGTTGTAGAGGCTTCCTTAACCATAGCTTTACCTAATAGAGTAGAGTTATCAACAAATTGAAGATGAGAGATAGGCATGGCTCCATGAGAAATGATAACTCCATAAAGGGTTTTGTTTTCTATATTTTTGGTCATAGTCCTACCCAAGCATTCAACAAGAATGATGAATAAATAATAGAAGAGGGGGTCACCTTGCCTAATACCTCTAGAATTTGGGAACAACTATGAAGGGCAGTCATTGATAAGAACTGAGTAGGACATCGAAGAGATACATACCATAATCCAATTTGTCCAATCCTAAGAGACTCTAAATTGCCTCATTAATTTTTTAAAATGGGTTATAAGGGATTGAAATCGGTCCCACCTATATTACATCATCACCAGATAGTGGTATTACAATAAATCTTAGATATTATCCATGTATCATTTGGAAATATTCGAACTTGGGTCTCCTCCTTGAAATGTTGAGGAATCTAACCGATTGAGCTAATGAAGCTTGATAAAATTTAATTTTACATGAGTTTTTATGAGGGGTCCCAGTACCCTCTTATCAAGGATTGAACTTGGGTCTCCTGGATGAACACCCAAGGACTTATCACTACGATATCCCTCACGGGTATTTTAAAAAATTTAGTTTACATAGGTTTTTATGAAGGGTCTCGGTCCTATTGAGTGATATATTTGTCCAATTACAAACACATACCCACAGTCGGGATTCATTCAGGATATCCTCTCTTGAAAGGAAATACTTGATTTCTCCAAGGTTCAGGTAAGGTTAATTTGCCTCGTTTGTATACTTATAAAAATTTGCAATGTCAATAGTTAGATGAACAACTCAGTAAAACACGTAATTGTTAACAAGGGACATGTTTAATTGATTTGATTATCAAGAATTTAAGTTTGTTGTTCATTAAATTGTTAGGTTATAGATTTAAAGGCAAAAATTGCTTTATGAATATTAATAACCCACAATAACCTTTTATATTTTTTTGGATTTTTTCAATTTTTATTTTATACCAAAATTTTAATATTTTTGGGAGTATTTAAATATTCACTTAGATGCAATTCTAAAATTTAATTAAAATTTTGAATGAAAATATTTTAAATTTTAGAAATGAATGAAAATTTTAATTAATCAAATCCTATTTACCAAAAATAAAATTTAATTAATCAACTATGAAAAAATAAAATTTAATTAAATATATTGGAAATGAAATATTTAGTTAAATCAAACCCTATTTGTATTTTTAAAATAAAATCAAAAGCTAGGGTTAGAAGAAATAAAATGAATGGAAATAAGCAAACAAGTTACTGTAGTTTCTAGATCTTCATCCTGAATCTATTGAAGCAAGTGCTCTGAATTTAACCAAACCTAATTTGATCAGCCTTCACACAATCAATAATTAAGTTGGTGCAATCTTCTAAAGGGAATAAATCGATATATCAAAAATATATATCTTTTTGAGTAATACTTCTTATACACATCCACCATGGGGATTACATAATAATATCATCCGCATGTGCATATCTTATTTAAAAAAATTAATACATTGAATTAATAAAAGATTTTTCAATAAAAACATACTCAGATTCCTTGTATCAGGCGATTACAATGGATGAAATCTTCACTTCCAGCAACCAAGAAGGAGATATACATTGACTAAAACCCTAATTTCTAAAATATCTTTGCTCCAAATGGCCTCCGACACTTTCTCCTTGAGTCTCAATGACTATTTATAATTTCAAAATATTTTAGTTGTTCAGTTTCATAACTATTTCTGTAATAGGTTTCATAACCATTCTTCAACACTTTGTATTATCTATGTGATGACATATCCATTTTAAAATTAATTAATATCCCTCACATTCAACAACACTTCATTTATTGCTCCTTCCACCAAACCACTTGCCATCTATATTGATCCCAGGTTTCCTGATTAATAACCTTCTCAACATCATCAATAGATTCTTCAGGCATTATTCTATTCCATTCAATACTCATACGAAAACTATTGCATTTGTCTCTGTAGCTAATTACAATCCTTCAACAAAATTATACCAGAAGCTAAGCTTCTCCTTGAGACAATGAACCTTTTCCTGAGAAACAAATTCAAACCTCTTGTGTCCTGGATTCAGCCTCTTCCTAAAAGTGACTATCCTCAATGTTCTGGAGCATATTATCTTTACTTTTACTTGTGACATCGAAGAAATGCAAATGTGTTCATTGCAATGGAAATTAAGCCCACCATACTCAATACCTTGGATACGTTTAGTAGAAATACTGCCATTTCATGCAGGAACAAAAGGGACTGCAACTGTAGATGTTACAAAACTAAGTGGTTCAAATTCAATTGATTTCAACCATTGAATCTATTCATGATCATATTCTTTATAAAATTAACATATGTTAAGAAAAGCAACGTTCTGACATCCCTTCCACATGGAGTATATTATGATGAAGACCTCTTACTCTCTCATGAGTTTAAAATAATTAATTTTTTTGGCAATCAATAACTCCACTTTGCATAGTTTTTCATCTGCCTCCAGTACCATCTACTAGGAGCAAACACCACATCTTTATAGTCATAACATAAGAGTTTTGCACCATTGAGTATGTTGGCAAAGACGTGATTGTAAGTTTTGCAGTACTCTTTGTCTTCACCATACCTGGACCTGCAAATAGAAGCCTCACTGTAATATGATGCTACTAAAAACTCCCACCACACACACGCCCACCATGATCAAAAACATCAACCTAAAGCAATGTGTGCCTGTGCATTGGGCAACCCAGGGAGATGGTGCAATGAAAAAATTTATGGCCATATGCCTCTTTTTACTTAGAGTATCATGAATGCATCCCACCATCTACAACTACTGCTATAATATTTTAATATTTCCAAAATTTATATGCCCATCCTATCGAGATGAAAATATAGAAGAATGAGTTGATATTTCAAGTGCAGACAAGTCTTTGTTGTTTAACACATTCATGCTGACTCCATACCATTTCAACAATTCACGCACAGTCTGGGATTCAACTTCATAAATGAATATCAAATGTAAGGTTGTATTACCATCTTTACCATGGTCACGGATCGTCATTTTTTCACAGTGTTAACTTTTTATCCGAGATAAGTACCTTTACCACCTCAATTGAACATGTTCAACTGCAAAATGTAAAATTGCTTTATTATCTTTACCATAAATATTGATGCAATTATCAGTGACTTAATATACCCATAAACTCCATGGTTATTTCATTTCAGCTCTCCTTGGTAGCTATATGAATGAGACACATCTCATTTTCATCCCTCTTTATCCACAAATGCTTCTTGTTACACCATCAACTGATATATGATTCACTAAAAAATGACTTTCAATGACAGCGCATACGATTAGTACGCCTTGCAGTGTGTTTTTTATAGACGGAGGATCTGAGTGACGCGGGTTCACTAAAAAATGGCTTTCATTATGGTATTTTTATCAACTCTATTGTAAACCTCATCTAAAAAATAAAAATATTATTTAAATTTGACACATTGACAGTCAGTATTTTGTGAACTATATCCAATTGCATATCAATGAAAATTTGATTTATTTACGTTTTGTCATCCTTACAATGGATTGCCACCATTTTAAAATGAAATCAAAATTATTGGTCGAAGAAATCCTCCACTATTGTGTACTTCATATCTGGATAAAGCTAGTAGACCTCTGCATGGTGAGGTGGCTATATTGGGAACTTGTATTGGCATCATGCCTACCACCAACCAATTTACAAGTGCATTGCAATATTTAATACAATACCATAATAAAAATAATAATTTCATTCGTAGCGATTAGTACTCAAAATTGCTCATTGAGCAAACTTTGTGAATCTCTCCCAATTTAGCAAAATATGGTACTAATACGATTGTCAAAGGCCTCCAACAGGATTTACCAGGTCATGATATCGAATCCAACGGCTCATAGACCTGACCTCCCATGGTCACAAAATAAATATAACATGGCAGCATGGACAGGATCTCGCAAAAACAATTCTGATACCATGAAAATAAATTACGTCAGGCATGGATGGCTTGAGCCACCTGCTACCAAAATTGCTTAATATGATCACATGGAAATCAGTCTCTCTTTATTTCTCAGCATGCTCTATTTTACTTTTGTCCTTAGTGTTTATTTGTCAATCCTTATTATATGAACTCTCATACAAAGATAAAATTATTGTTGTGTACGTTGTCAAAATTTCATTCTATCTCTTGTATTCCACAATTCTATGATAATCGATGTGCATGTTTTTCACCATTCAACGATGAAGCCTTGAATAGACCAGGTACCTCCATCTGTCAAAAAAAAAAACATATACGATTTAGATAATTCTAAGGCACGTCAAAACGCATGATAAAATTGTTTTTTCTTATTAAAATTGGAGGAATCGAAACCGGTATAGTAGACATATGATCTTTATTAATGTATGAAGTTCTTTGTCTTATTGAAATCATAAGCATAGAACAAGAGATTATTCGAAGAGCAAAAAACATGTGATACACATACTGAGGTTCAGGGGCCAATAAGTATATATATATATATGAGTTTCCTTTGGGGCTAGAGTCACCATCACTCCTACCGGTGGTGGTAGTGTCATTGATTCTTCAGGTATTAAACATGCACAAGTAGATGCTAAGGTTGTTGAACACCATCATAAATCCCAATGATACCAACTCTTCCTCTAAAATTAGACTTTTACATGATGCAATTGAAAAAATAAGAATAAACCAATGATTCCAATCCCACATGATTTCATGATGCATAAATTATCTTCCAATATCTAATACCGAAATAAATAAATGGTGGGAAAATTTACCCTTTGAAGACTTCAATTTGGTCTTAGAAGGGTGGAAAAATATTTGATGACGTAGCTTAGATATTGGAAAATATAATTTAGGCCAAAATAACAAGGTACTCGAAATGGGGTGAATTTAATGGTTAAATTAACAATAATGTAGGTAAGAAGAACCTCAAAATATCAAGTGGGTCCCCAAATTGGGGTACGTTATGCAATGGCAACAAAAAATGGTGACTGTACTAGAAAATTCTACTGAGCATTTTGGATAAAGAACCCGATCTAAAATCAAGAAAACCAAAGATAAGAAAAATATAAATCATCTAGTAATATCCAAGAAGTATGGGGTTAAATAGTTTTAATTGAAAATAAATACTTTATTCGCTTCAGCTTAGTGTGAGTTTTGTGCATTAATTCTTTATCTTTGAATCAATAAAAAATTGTGTCATCTATTTTATGATTAGGCTATTAAAGATGTCACTCATAAAGGTTTAGCTCTGCATTGCTCCACTGCTAGTCAAGCATCCATAACTCTGGTGGAGATAACCTTGATATCTTCTAGACCTTGCTCTACTGCCAGTCGGACATCTATAGCCCTAGTAGAGATTATCTTAAACACCTAGGCATTTGATTGATTTTCATTGATTTCTTTACAAATATCATAGGTTCCTATTAGGTTAGAGATCATCTAAGGCTAAATATGGAGTGTATAAACTTTTGCCTAATCAACAAACCAAAATGATGTCATCCTTCATGATCCAAAAATATCATATAAATGTGGTGTTACATGTGAAGCTTCAGAAAAATGTTGCAGTGCTTCAATATCCACCATTTTAATTCATAATCCAAGAATAACTACTAAATAATCAAATTTCACTTGCTTCAGTTTCACCTAATTTCAAATAAGCAATTCATCTTCCACGACTAAGAAATATTTCCTTCAAAGGAACCAAGAGCTCATTGCAACTACAAAACCATACCACAATCAAAGGAGATAAACAAAAATACATGGTGAAAATGAAAAGAAAAATGTGAAAGCAAACCAAAACACTTAACATGAACTTGTAAAATAAAATTTTAAAATTAAATATTATAAACAAACAAATGAATACTAAGTCCAAATAGTATATACAAACAATAAATTATGTACAGGAAAATGCGTAAAATAAGAAGCTATGTACAAATGATGAATGTTCTACACTATCTTAGGGATGAAAATAGTGTTTTAGAAACTACCCATTGACAAGTAAAGGAACATCCTCTCCATTCAAATAAGTAAAATTAAAGAAACACCTAAAATCCTATACATGAAAATAAGAACTTTAAAATCAAAGAAAATGAAACTAACTATGAACAAAAGGAAACAACATCAAAACAGAGTAAAATAAAAGATAACAAAACAAAAATAAACTAAGATACAATGAATGGGTCATATTAAATTTCCTAGGATTCCATATATGTTTTTGACCATTTGGGAAACTCAAGTAATGGTAAGCATACTAGATTTCATAAGCCTTATCCCATAATAGTATCCAATTCAAAATTCCAAAGGTCTTTACTATGCCTCTCTCATCCCACCAGCTCAATTTAATTCCATCCTTATTGGTATACTTAGATTTTGCTCCATCAGACTTAAAGTTCCATAACTGGTCTTCAATTAATTTTTGTTTACTATGTGATATGTCTATTATTGAACTTTTATCTTTAATCACAATTTCTACCAGCATGGTGTGAATTCCCATTTTCAATTTAGTGCTCAAAATACTATCCTCATTGTTAGGATTAGACATGAGCTCTTCCAAGCTTGACCTTATTTTTAAAAATTTGATTGCCAAACCACTATTCATAGTTTCAGATCAATCATAACTACGTAGCATTTTACATGCATATAGGATATCTAACATATGAGGGTCATAACTTTGTATCCCAGATTCAATAGTTAATTATTTATGAACTTGATTCAGTAACTCAAAAACATCTACCTCTGTCTTGTTCAACGTAGAAACCTTATTTCTGTTGTGAGTAGAAGTCAACTCTAATTCTTTGTTAACCACAAATGACATTTCATTATCAACAATATTTGAATCCAATAGATAATTATGTAAACTTTTACCTGGAATTCTAATGGTTGAAAGGAAAGGTTGAGATTCTATCTTTTGTGCATTTCCATTCACCAGGACTTGATGAGCCTTTGTAATTTCTTCTTTTTCAAACAACAAATCATGTTGGTCAGGGGATGTTTTGAGTAACAAATCTTCCTGGTCAACCACCTGATTTATCTCAAATAGAGCAACATTTTCCTTTGGGTATTCAACGATATCATATCCAAACCTTTTATGTTCTAGATTTTTCTCTATTTGAGGTAAAGGCATACTGATTTCTAGTTGCATAAGTATTGTAGTATCCTTAGGTGGGACAAGGCTTTTAGTTTCTTGCACATCAAGTGGGATATAATTTCCTCTGGTAAGTGCGAAATAAGTGAGTGATTCCCCTTCTTTGTCTTGAATAATATAATCATTATCTTTCTAAAACACTTGGTGAGATTCCATCCCTTCTTTCATGCCATATTTAGATTCTTCTTCAGATTCATCTTCCTCCATTTTTGAAGGTTCATATGTTTCCAATACTAAAGTTGTCCTTGCATTTTGATTAGCTTGATTCCTACAACCCTTGTTGGTGGGTATTGACTCCAAAACTTTCACCTCATTTTGGACAATATCTAAAGTAGTTCTAACATATGGACAATCAATTTTACCATGTTGATTTCTCACATTAGACATCATTTGATTCAAGGGTTCCAGATTGAAAGGTTGGTACTGGTTGGGATACATAACTCCTAGAAAAAAGTTCATCATGGAAAAGTATTGTGTGAAATCCTGACTCATTTGTGATATCTGATTGTAAGCACTAGGTTGTCCAAGTGATGGTAATTGACCCATACCAACACCTTGAGAAATCAATTATTGTTCTAATGTTATTGCCTCACTGTATGCTTTGGATAAGGATGTAATTTGAGGAACTCTCCTCAAGAACATAGAAGTAAATGGGTCTAAGGCTCCAAAGTACATCTGGATCGTTGCTTCTTCTAAAATAATATAAGGTGTCACCATTTTGATATACAACTTATGGAACCTATCGTTGAATAGTCTCAAGGATTCATTAGGTTCTCTACGGGCAGAGGCAAACTGATGGTATGTCATAACTAGACCAACAAGTTTAAAATGGCTGAGAAATGTTGCTTCTAGTTGATCCCAAGAAGTGATAGAGCCTAAAGGTAAGTTGATATACCAATCATAAGCAAACTCATCTAATGTGTATGGAAATATTCTACATGCAACATCTTCATGCATAATTTGTAAATGAATTAAATTATCTATGTATGCCTGAATATGTTCCTCAGCCAATCTCATTCCATCATGCGTATACTTGGGTAAATATATTTCTATATTTTCAGGAATCTCATGGGCTGTTCCAGGAGTATTTAATGGACTGCTATGACCACCTAACTAGGGTGCAATTCCTACCTTTTGGAATCGATTCTTGCATCCATAGGATTCAATTGTCACACTGCAAAAATCTGTTTGAAACCAACGAGCTATTACAAGCTCTGGTCAACCTACCTCTTTGTTCTGATAAACATGAATATTGCTAAAAGAAAACTGTAGAATGGGTAAGGAAACCCCAGTGGTAATTCTATGATAAAATGTTGATTACATGCTCCAGATTAATGTAACACTATATGTATTAAAATGACCAAGCAAGAAAATAACCATTTGTTATGCCTTATGTAGACCGGTGCCTAGATTCATTGGGCTGTTATAGCAATTTAACAACAATTTTGACATGAACAGAGAGAAGGGGGAAAAGAAAATTGGTGCTCTTAGACTTATTCGAATATCGTAATAAAACTAAAAGTTGACCAACGAAAGAAACGTATATAATGCATTCAAATAATGTAATCCATTACACAGTGACACACAATACCAAGACAAAGATATAATAGAAATGAAACTCAGAATTGTATTGATTTCATAAAATATTACATGCAGAGTGGGTAGGATGCCTTTTAACTCTATTTTTCTCAAAGAAATACATCAATACAATGAAGAAGACTCTGTTCAAATAATGTAATAGGTCTCTCCTACTCTCCTTGTTCCAATTTGGTAACAATAGAGTCTCTGAATCTCAGGCTCAATAGGACAAGAAATAATCTCAACTTCTTGAGCACTTTCCTATCAAAATCCTGCATAGTAAAGGGAAGAAAGAAGAATGAATGAGAAAAATAGACACAAAAAGGAGATACAACAACACAACTCTAAAGGGCACTCAAGTATACCTCTTAGCAAAAATTCTATTCTCTAATTGCTTGATGCAGATTCTGACCGTAGCTGGTGTCTTTATAGCTCTAGGTTCTTGAATCTGTTATTTTTGGCCTCATCTGGGCCTCACACTTGTCACCATATGGTTTGATATTTCAGATATAGTACAACTGTACTCCATCATCTCCTTTTGCTCGTATTGTATACTCTACCAGGACTTTTTAATTTGACTATTTTTATTAACCAGTTATCTCAGTTCTTGATGAATGTTCTCCCTTTGTACCTTCTATATCCTCTAGTTGACTTCCTGCTTTTGAACTCTACCCTATTTTAGTGCTCTTTATTTCTTCTCTCGAAGGTGTGTTTATCTTTAGCTATAGACCACGTACTACGGTTGCTTTCATTTTTTTTTATTCTGTTGAAGTTCTCTGATTTGTTTTCCAATGAGCCTCCATGCATCAGTATGAAAGGTTATAACAAACCTTACTATGTTCATTTCCTGTAGGATCCTATTTTTTTGTGTTGTATCTTAAGAGATATTTCTCTCCTGATTTTGGAGAGGCGGACTGTATAATCTATCTCTTTCTTGACTAGGGGAGGTTGTACTTGTGCGACTTTTTCCTGAGACAATTGTTCTTGCAGGCTGTTGATCAAGGCTTGCATTTCTACCTTTTCCTTATCACTGTACAGTCCATGGAATTTAGTTTGATCATCTAAAAACTTCTTTCCTCGGCTATTGTCTGAATTTACAGTATTTTTGTCACTCAGACGAAGCACTTCCGTTAGATCATTTAAACCCATAGATTTTTCTTTGAGTGCTTTTGTTAGATCGTGTGAACCTGTATGAGGGTTAGTTTCAAAGTATACTGCACATATATATGAAAATTAATGTTCAAAATTTAGGCTCAATTTATTTATTTAAATATTTCGTAACTTAAGCCTTTGACGAAAGTCAATTTAAAACAATCATTAATTCAATAATTCACGTTCACACCTTAGACAAATTAATCCTCTTAGCTTTTTAAATTTTTATAATATTTTTAATTGATTTTTAAATGATCAGACCTTTGCCTAGAACTCGATTATATTAAAATTAATCAATTTTTAACCAAGAATTAAGGCATCTAGGCAAAACATTTACCAGTTAAAATTTGAGCACCTAGGTGAGCGCTTACCATTGGATCTAGTTTGCTTTAAGCGTTGTCGTTGAGATCTCGAAACCTGCATGGTTGTTAGTTCAAAGATATAAACACATGCTAAATTAACTTGATTAACTTTGAAAACCTTGGGTTAGCAATACTCTTGATTTAAATGCTTATCCCTAAGCTTAAAAACCTTATACTTATCGGTGCGATATTATTAATCAATGCATTAAACCCATATGTAATCCAGGTTTGTTAAAATTAATCGGTGATTAAAACATTAATAATATTTCATTAAAATATAGGCATTTATAAACCAATCATATCTTTGTGCGCTCACCATTAGATCAAAAATTGAAAGTGCACACCCGTTGATTTCTCTAGACATGTGCAAGGGTTAGCAGAATGAAAGAGAAAATTTAACAATGTATTATACCCTTATAAATCATGATTGAGCACTGGTCTTAATTTTAATAATGCATTTAATTAATTATCTGACCAAAAACCTCGTGAATTAACCTTTGATCATTTGAGGAAAGCATCATCGTCAGATCTGGGTGGGCTTGAGCGCTACCGTCGGATTAGCCATAAAGGTGCACTTTGTATCTTAAGGGGGGAAAGTTTGACCTTGATGAAGCTCGATCATTGGATCTGGGTATAAATGAGCATGACCATTAGATCTGGATTTGACTATAACTCCGTCGATGACCGCTTTGTTAATCTCTGACTATTTTAGAAAAAGCACCACCATTAGAGTTGGCATGATCAAACACGGTCGTCGGATCTGATGAAGCTATGCACTTCATATCCTCGATGTTTGACTTATCAATATTGATCACTTCGACGAAGCGCTACCATCATCTCTAAGTAGGTATTAAGCGCGATCATTGATATTTTTTAATCTCCAAGATTATTTACCAGGAGGCACATGACTTTTTTGGTGCTAATGATTGGCTTTCTTGATGGGTGCATGGCCATCGGATTTAGGTGGAGCGAGCGCTACCCTTGGATATTTCGGATCTGCCCGATGCTTAGTGGAATATGCTCATGACCTTAATGCTTGAACACCCTAGGAATGTGTGTCCATTGGATTTGCCATAGATTGAACGTAACTGATAGATTTCTTCAGGCCTGCAAGATCGATAGCAAAATGGGCATATACCTCTTATTTCTTAATAATATTTTAATTAAGCAAATGGGGGAAGATTAACCAATGTATTAAGATCCTTGCTAGTTTTGATTAGTGGATTGATTAATTTTTTGGCACCTTACCCATCCTAAGTTAAAGCTTTTGATATTATCAATAATGCACGACCGTCGGATTTCATCACCATTTAGCGTTGTCGTCTAGATTTTGGGAGGTGCTCGACCTTTATTTATTGGATCTTTAAAATGTGCTTTAATTTCAACTTATCCTCAGGTTTAGCCTTTAATCCAGCCAGTGGTTAACTTTGAACTTGTGCTTAATTTTGATTATTTAATTTTAAGCTCTGATTAACTTTTAATAATGCTTGTGTTTATCCTTGTTTATCTTGATGAAAGCGCCTCCGTTGGATCATGATGGAATGAGCGCTATCATTGGATTTATCAAATTTTCCTGAGGCTTATTTAACTGGGCATAAGTCTTAGGCTTTAATTGATTTAACTTTGTAATTTGACCTTTGTTGACTCTTTAATATTTTGACTTTTTGGAGAGCGCGCACTCGTTGGATTTGGCTTAGATCAAGCGCAACCATCCAGATTCGACAACTTGTTTGAAATTTAATCAATGGGGCACATGACCCTTCAAATTTTATTAATTTAATTACCTTAGACTTTAGGTTATAAAATTTTGACCATGGTAATTAATTAATTAACCTTTGCACGGATTTTACCATGAAGGGGCACACACCCTCAATTGACCATTCGACTTTTAATTAAACCTTAGGATAATTACTTGCCACTTAAGTCCGAATGTTTTAATTAATTTCCTTAGGAACCTATGGACTTTAAAAGACCTTCTTTAATTGAATATTCATTTCTTTGAATTTTATAAGCCTTTTAATAATCGGACATCCTTAACAATCATTTTTAATGTTTAAAAGGTATTCAATTCAATTCAACGGTCAAGGCCATAGCTTTAACTTGGATTTATCCTTATTACTTAGGGAAAACAAAGCTTTTTATAACGGTTCTTTGAGGACCAAATATTAAAAATCAACCTTTCAGAAGAGAATGCAACAGAGACCAACAAATTGGGTGAAAATGTTGAAACCAAAAATTCAAATTTGGGGGTTTCAGATGTTGAGTCAATTTTGGCTCCAACATAGGCTCTGACTGGGACAATGTGCTGAAAACATGAGGTACTTGAGAATTACAGAATCTCCTGGTTTTACCACGAATATGAAACATCAAGCCTGATAAGCAAAATTTGAAAAACAAAACATAATGACTTTTAAAATGAAAAATTGTACAAACAACATCATATCAAAGCAACAGAGTATTGAAAAATGTAATTCCTTTTATTCAATTTGGAAACTAGGGTCAGAATTTTAGAAACAAATGAGTTTTTTTTTTTAGATATATTGTCATGTGTGTTTTAGCTAAGTCATAAGATATGATTACACAAAATTTGTCAAAGCTATTTGTTCCATCATGCTTTGGCCCATGTGTGTGTTTTGTGCATTCATTTTGATTTCTAAGTCTTCCAGAACTTTGCCATATCTGAGAAAAATAGTTAAGCCTAATGTATTATTTCACTCTTAAATATTTTCACCATTCTATAGGGCTCCACTACTAGTCAAGCATCTATAGCCTCGGTGGAGTTGCTTCTAATCCCATCCGATTTTACTCTACTTCTAGTCAAGCGTCTATAGCCCCGGTAGAGGTTTTCCAAGATATCTCAGGCAGTGACTCAATTTACTTTATTTTGATTTTCTTTCTCGTTTGAGAAGTATTTTGATATAAGCAAATTATGCAAAGAGTATGCCTGAGTTGAGGATTAGTTTTTGGCTAAAAAGGATGAGTGTAATGATTTTTAGCTCAACCACCCTCTCAAAGATAACTCTGTTCTTTGGACCTTGAAGTCACCTTAAGTATCATTTGTAATGTGAGGCTTTGACATGGTGTTTCAATCAGCTCTGATTTCATTCTATTTTATCTCATATCAAATAACCATTGCATAAACACTCATATTTGAAAAATTGTAAATCTCATCAAAGTCTAAAATAAATCTCCTTTCTTCTTATTGTTTTTGGAGGAACCAACAGTAAGAAATACTCTGCTATCTTATAACAAAATGAGAAGACAATACAAACAACACAACAAAATAACACAATAGTAAGGAAACTATTTTATAGTGACTAACAAAACAAAGAAAGAACACATTCTACTAATAAAAACATAACCACGGCTGGACACGGATGGTGACGAGGCCAAAATAAAGTATCATGAAAACTGAGAGGAGGTAAATGCTCCTATTTTGTAAAAACAACTTTATAACCTCAGGATGTAGAGTGAGTGCAAATCCCTTTCATTTTTGTCTGAATGGCCTAGGATACACTCTCAATTCTTGATGATTCCAAAGAAGAACAAACTGCAATTGAACTTTATGCATTCTTTTTTTCTTTGTTCTTTTCATGATGTATCTTCTGTTAGACTGGCCAATTCTTGTGGGGTTCCTTATGATGGGTTGGGCATTGGGAATTTTACTCTGAAATGAGGTAACATATGTGGTATTACCTAGGACTGGAGCTTTGTTAATGGGTATGATGGAGAAGTCAACAAAATAATTAGCACCATTTTCCAGACCAATGAGCACTATGGATTTGTCAATTTTATTTGATTTGACCTGTTTTAATCTAACTGATTTCACACTTTTAACATAAATGGGGGAACATTTCTTTGTAGAGAAAAGACTCAATAGATCAACTATGATGTTATATGAAGCTCCATTATTAGGTGGGTAATTGCAGATAAAGTATTCATTCATTGAATCTGACATATATCTTTGGAAAACCTAGAAGAGCCTTGTTTCTGACTGATCAATAAGCCTAATAGATCTAGAAAATTGATCTTCCTTCTGATCAGTATCTTTTTTGGACTTAACTATACTTTTAGGCTTGTGATTAGTCAGCTCTATCTTAGGATCTTCCTCTACATTGGGCTTCACAAGGGGAACATCTTTGGATAAATCATCCTAAGTTATTGGCCTTTCATCTACTGTTTCATCTTCAACTTGTACAATTTTGTTGGACAATGCTTCTTCCTCTGAATGTTGTTCTGGCATTTCTAATATATCAAAATCATAGATCTGAAGGCTTTTTGGAGCTTCTACTATTATAGATTGATCTTGTGTGATTTCATCAAATCTATTATCAGGAGTTGGATGATGATTTTCTTCCCTGAGAAATAAATTTCTTTGTTCATGGATGATAAGATAGACATTGATATTTTCTTCAAACTTAATTATATTTTCAAACTTGTGGTCAATCAATTTTGTTTTGTGGTATTTTTTTGCACCTAATTTTTCATTAATAACCTCATCTTTTGATTCATCATTCTTAGTTGTTGACCAATTATCAAATTTTTCTTCCTCAGCCTGCACTATTTTGTTGGACTGTATCCCTTCTTCTGAATGTTGTTCTCTTTTGGATATTAAAGTTCTTTGTTTTTGATAGACTTCAATATCTCCTTTAGATTTTGGGTGTTTATCCTTGCAATCTAAATTGGTCCTGACTTCTTTACTAGGTCATTCCTTAAGGCTTAGGCTGGGATGTGAAGCTAAATAGATGGCACAATTAGAAGGCTTATGTGGTGAATTACAGGCAGGGCAATAGAAAGAGAATTTACTAGATCATATTTCTTTCTACGTGGACAACCTTATTCATGCACTCATCAATAGTGTTCACTTGCTCTTTTCTTAGTTCATCATTGAATTCTACAGAGAAAGCATTCTTATAAAAGCAAATGTATTGTTGATCACTAAGAGCTAATTTATCAAAGATTTTGCTTTTAACCTTGATGAATCTTTTGTTAAAGTTATTAATCGATTCATTTTTCTCTTTTTTCATTGTAGCCAATTCAGTTATGAGTGAACGTATATTTCTCTCCTTACCATACCTTTCTAAAAAGACTTCTTCCATTTCTTGGAAATTTAATATGCAATGTGGGGAAAGACTATTGAACCAGTCTAAAGCATATTTCTCTAAGGTCTATCAAAATAGCCTAAGAGCCACATCTTCTTCTTCGACTTTCAATCTATCTAAGGCATACAAGAAGCTTTCAATATGTTCTTCTCCAGTGACAGCATTGTTACCTAGGAATTTAGGTAAGTATTTAAGGGCTTTACTAGGTAAGGCATTCAAATTTATAGGTAAAATAAATGGCCTATATCTATTGGTTCTCCATAAATGAACATTAGCCTGATTTTGATTTTGTTGATTTGCATGGGCCATTGTTACTGTAGGGTTTAAATTTATAGCAGCAATGCCTATAGGGATATGGGTTTGAGTAGCCTGAATATAATCTAAAGGATTATTAACCTTTGTATTATAATATACAAGACTATGAGACTGAGTTGAATCTGATGTGTTCTCTATAGTAGCATTTAAAAATTCATCTACAATAATATCAGTAGCAACAGTATTTTGAATTCTATTCTTCTTTATGTACTTTTTTCTACTAAAATATGATTTATTCTCGTATACAGTACTCTTAAGAAGTGGGATTTTATTATTATGGGTAAATACCTCTGGGTTCTTGAATTCAGAGAATAGCTCCTTACCGCTTCTCCTGGTGTGCGCCAACACGTTCTGCTCCTTCTTTCTTGATGTTTATTTTTTGGGTTTGTCTAGACAGAGTCACCAGCACTGATGGTGCAGAAAGAATAAAATATGCTTTATCAAGAATGCTTGATATTTAACACTCAGCCTCACAGGAGATGGTTCTTGGGAGAATTCAAGAAAATCAAGAAAATATAAACACTCCAAAATTCAATTGAAAACTACGGGCAAAAATAAAATAAAGAACTATAAAGACATAAGAATCGAAACATAGGTTCTTTATTCTAACATGGTCACTCATTGATAAACATATGTCCTGAAATCCAGGCTTAGAATTAAAAATTCTCCTCGACAACGGTGCCAAAAAATTGTTGGAACCGATTCTTGCATCCATAGGATTCGATTGTCATGCTGCAAAAATCCATTTGAAACCAACGAGCTATTATAGGCTCTGGTCAACCTGCCTCTTTGTTCTGATAAACATGAATATTGCTAAAAGAAAACTGCAGAATGGGTAAGGAAACCCCAGCGGTAATTATGTGATAAAACATTGATTACATGCTCTAGATTAATGTAACACTATATGTATTAAAATGACCAAGCAAGAAAATAACCATTTTTTATGCCTTATGTAGATCGGTGCCTAGATTCATTGGGCTGTTATAGCAATTTAACAACAATTTTGACATGAACAGAGAGAAGGGGGAAAAGAAAATTGGTGCTCTTAGACTTATTCGAATATCGTAATAAAACTAAAAGTTGACCAACGAAAGAAACGTATATAATGCATTCAAATAATGTAATCCATTACACAATGACACACAATACCAAGACAAAGATATAATAGAAATGAAACTCAGAATTGTATTGATTTCATAAAATATTACATGTAGAGTGGGCAGGATGCCTTTTAACTCTATTTTTCTCAAAGAAATACATCAATACAATGAAGAAGACTCTGTTCAAATAATGTAACAGGTCTCTCCTACTCTCCTTGTTCCAATATGGTAATAATAGAGTCTCTAAATCTCAAGCTCAATAGGACAGGAAATAATCTCAGCTTCTTGAGCACTTTCCTATCAAAATCCTACACAATAAAGGGAAGAAAGAAGAATGAATGAGAAAAATAGACACAAAAAGGAGATACAACAACACAACTCTAAAGGGCACTCAAGTATACCTCTTAGCAAAAATGCTATTCTCTAATTGCTTGATGCAGATTCAGACCACAGCTGGTGTCTTTATAGCTCTAGGTTCTTGAATCTATTATTTTTGGCCTCATCTGGACCTCACACTTGTCACCATCTGGTTTGATCTTTTAGATATAGTACAACTATACTCCATCATCTCCTTTTGCTCGTATTGTATACTCTACCAGGACTTTTTAATTTGACTATTTTTATTAACCAGTTATCTTAGTTCTTGATGAATGTTCTCCCTCTGTACCTTCTATATCCTCTAGTTGACTTCCTGCTTTTGAAATCTACCCTATTTTAGTGCTCTTTATTTCTTCTCTCGGAGGTGTGTTTATCTTCAGTTGTAGACCATGTACTATGGTTGCTTTCATTTTTTTTATTCTATTGAAGTTCTCTGATTTGTTTTCCAATGAGCCTCCATGCATCAGTATGAAAGGTTATAACAAACCTTACTATGTTCATTTCCTGTAGGATCCTATTTTTCTATGTTGTATCTTAAGAGATATTTCTCTCCTAATTTTGGAGAGGCAGACTGCATAATCTATCTCTTTCTTGACTGGGGGAGGTTGTACTTGTGCAAATTTTGCTTGAGACAACTGTTCTTGCAGGTTGTTGATCAAGGCTTGCATTTCTACCTTTTCCTTATCACTGTACAGTCCATGAATTTAGTTTGATCATCTAAAAACTTCTTTCCTCGGCTATTGTCTGAATTTACAGTATTTCTATCACTGAGCTTTCGATTGTACTTTGGTATCAATGTCATTGCTGACTATGTCTGTGATGATAAAAATAATTCATCTTGTGATGCACATGTCATCGGATTTACTTTGGATGAAGCACTTTCGTTAGATCATTTAAACCCATAGATTTTTCTTTGAGTGCTTTTGTTAGATCGTGTGAACCTGTATGAGGGTTAGTTCAAAGTATATTGCACATATATATGAAAATTAATGTTCAAAATTTAGGCTCAATTTATTTATTTAAATCTTTCATAACTTAAGCCTTTGACAAAAGTCAATTTAAAACAATCATTAATTCAATAATTCACATTCACACCTTAGACAAATTAATCCTCTTAGCTTTTTAAATTTTTATAAGATTTTTAATTGATTTTTAAATGATCAGACCTTTGCCTAGCACTCGATTATCTTAAAATTAATCAATGTTTAACCAAGAATTAAGGCATCTAGGCAAAACATTTACCAGTTAAAATTTGAGCACCTAGGTGAGCGCTTACCATTGGATCTAGTTTGCTTCAAGCACTGTCGTTGAGATCTCGGAACCTGCACAGTTGTTAGTTCAAAGATATAAATGCATGCTAAATTAACTTGATTAACTTTGAAAACCTTGGGTTAGCAATACTCCTGATTTAAATGCTTATCCCTAAGCTTAAAAACCTTATACTTATCGATGTGTATTATTAATCAATGCATTAAACCCATACGTAATCCAGGTTTATTAAAATTAACCGGTGATTAAAACATTAATAATATTTCATTAAAACATAGGTATTTATAAACCAATCATATCTTTGTGTGCTCACTGTTAGATCAAAAATCGGAAGTGTGCACCCATTGATTTCTCCAGACATGTGCAAGGGTTAGCAAAATGAAAGGGAAAATTTAACAATGTATTATACCCTTATAAATCATGATTAAGTGCTGGTCTTAATTTTAATAATGCATTTAATTAATTATCCAACCAAAAACCTCGTGAATCAACCTTTGATCATTTGAGGAAAGCGTCGTCATTATATCTGGGTGGTCTTGAGCGCTATCGTTAGATTAGCCATAAAGGTGCACTTCGTATCTTAAGGCAAGAAATTTTGACCTTGATGAAGCTCGACCATTGGATCTAGGCATAAACGAGCACGACCATCAGATCTGGATTTGACTATAACTCCATCGATGACCGCTTTGTTAATCTTTGACTATTTTAGAAAAAGCACCACCGTTAGAGTTGGCATGATCAAACACGATCGTCAGATCTGATGAAGCTATGCACTTCATATCCTCGATGTTTGACTTATCAATATTGATCACTCTGATGAAGCGCTACCATTGGATCTAAGTAGGGATCAAGTGTGGTCGTTGATATTTTTTAATTTGCATGATTATTTACCAGGAGGCACATGACTTTTTTGGTGCTAATGATTGGCTTGCTTGATGGGTGCATGGCCATCAAATTTAGGTGGAGCGAGCGCTACCCTTGGATCTTTCAGATCTACCCGATGCTTAGTGGAATATGCTCATGACCTTAATGCTTGAACACTCTGGGAATGTGTTTCTATTGGATTTCCCATAGATTGAACGCAACCAATAGATTTCTTCAGACCTACAAGATCGATAGTAAAATGGGCGTATACCTCTTATTTCTTAATAATATTTTAATTAAGCAAAAGGGGGAAGATTAACCAATGTATTAAGATCCTTGCTAGTTTTGATTAGTGGATTGATTAATTTTTGGGCACCTTACCCATCCTAAGTTAAAGCTTTTGATATTATCAACGATGTGCGACCGTCGGATTTCATCACCATTTAGCGTTGTCATCTAGATTTTGGGAGGTGCTCAACCTTTATTTATTTGGGGTGGTTGCCCTGGGCGACCTTTATTTATTGGATCTTTAAAATGTGCTTTAATTTCAACTTATCCTCAGGTTTAGCCTTTAATCCAGCCAGTGGTTAACTTTGAACTTGTGCTTAATTTTGATTATTTAATTTTAAGCTCTGATTAACTTTTAATAATGCTTGTGTTTATCCTTGTTTATCTTGATGAAAGTGCCTCCGTTGGATCATGATGGAATGAGCACTATCATTGGATTTATTGAATTTGTCTGAGGCTTATTTAACTGGGCATAAGTCTTAGGCTTTAATTGATTTAACTTTGTAATTTGACCTTTGTTGACTCTTTAATATTTTGACTTTTTGGAGAGCGTGCACTCGTTGGATTTGGCTTAGATCAAGCGCAACCATCCAGATTTGACAACTTGTTTGACATTTAATCAATGTGATGCATGACCCTTCGGATTTTATTAATTTAATTACCTTAGACTTTAGGTTATAAAATTTTGACCATGGTAATTAATTAATTAACCTTTGCACGGATTTTACCATGAAGGGGCACACACCCTCAATTGACCATTTGACTTTTAATTAAACCTTAGGATAATTACTTGCCACTTAAGTCTAAATGTTTTAATTAATTTCCTTAGGAACCTATGGACTTTAAAAGACCTTCTTTAATTGAATATTCATTTTCTTTGAATTTTATAAGCCTTTTAATAATCGGACATCCTTAACAATCATTTTTAATGTTTAAAAGGTATTCAATTCAATTCAACGGTCAAGGCCATAGCTTTAACTTGGATTTATCCTTATTACTTAGGGAAAACAAATATTTTTATAACGGTTCTTTGAGGACCAAATATTAAAAATCAACCTTTCAAAAGAGAATGCAACAGAGACCAACAAATTGGGTGAAAATGTTGAAACCAAAAATTCAAATTTGGGGGTTTCAGATGTTGAGTCAATTTTGGCTCCAACACTACCAGTGATATTTTTGGAGAGGTGATAAATGGTTCCAGCTTTAATGATCTAAGAAATGTAACATGCAAAGCTATGTGTGAAAAAATTCACAATTTTCAAATTTTGGAAGGTTAAATCATCATATTCAACAATTATAACGACAATTTAACCATAACCATAAAAAAAAATTTGAATTTATAGGAGATCAAAACTAATATAGCATATATCAGAACATTTCAAATTTTTAAAATTGATTTGAACAACTTCAAATACGAAATACAAATTAATTACCTTTAGGCCCTCCTTCTAGCACCAATTATGTTAAGTGATATATTATCCAATTACAAACACATACCCACAGTCAGGATTCATTCAAGATATCCTCTCTTGAAAGGAAATACCTGATTTCCCCAAGGTTTAGGTAAGGTTAATTTGCCCTAATTTTATACTTATCAAAATTTGCAATTTCAAAAGTCATATGGACAACTCAATAAAACATGTAACTGTTAACAATGGGCATATTTAATTGATTTGATTTTCAAGAATTTAAGTTTGTTTTTCATGAAATTGTTAGGTTATAGATTTAATAGCAAAAATTGCTTTCTGAATATTAATAACCCACAAGAACCTTATATATTTTTTTGGATTTTTTCAAATTTTATTTATACCAAAAATTTAATATTTTTAGAATTTTTTAAATATTATCTTAGTTGCAATTCTGAAATTTGATTAGAATGTTGAACGAAAATCTTTTAAATTTTAGAACTGAATGAAAAATTTAATTAATCAAATCCTATTTATCAAAAATAAAATCTCATTAATCAACTACGAGAAAATAAATTTTAATTAAATATATTGTAAATGAAATATTTAATTAAATCAAACCCTATTCTATTCGTATTTTTAAAATAAATTAAAAGCTAGGGTTAGAAGAAATAAAATGAATGGAAATAAGCAAAAAGGTTACTGTACTTTCAAGATCTTCATCCTAAATCTATTGAAACTAGTGCTCTAAATTTAACCAAACCTAATTTTATCAGCCTTCACACAATCAATAATTAAGCTGGTGCAATCTTCTAAAGGGAATAAATCAATATATCAAAAATATTATTAATAAGAACACCATCTGCATGCGCATATCTTATTAAAAATTTCTAATACATTGAATTAATAAAATATTTTTCAATAAAAACATACTTAGATTCCTTGTATCAGGCGATTACAATGGATGAAATCTTCACTTCCAGCAACTAGGAAGGAGATGCACATTGACAACAACCTTAATTTCTAAAATTTCTTTGCTCCAAATGGCCTTCGACCCTTTCTCCTTGAGTCTCAATGACTATTTATAATTTCAATATATTTTAGTTGTTCGATTTCATAACTATTTTCTGTAATGGGTTTCATAACCATTCTTCAACACTTTGTATTACTGGCGTGATAACATATCCATTATAAAATTCATTAACATCCCTTGCATTCAACAACACTTCTTTATTGCTCCTTCCACAAAATCACTTGCCATCTATATTAATCCTAGGTTTCCTGATTAATAGCCTTATCAGCACCATCAATAGATTATTTAGGCATTATTCTATTCCATTCAATACTCATACGAAAATTGTTACATTTGTCTCTATAGCTAATTACAAACCTTCAAAAAACTTATACCAGAAGCTAAGCTTCTCCTTGAGACAATGAACATTTTCCTGAGAAAAAAATTCAAACCTCTTGTGGCCCGGATTCAACCTCTTCCTGAAAGTGTCTATTCTTAATATTTTGGAGCGGAGTATCTTCACTTTTACCTGTGACATCAAAGAAAAGCAAACGTTCTCGTTGCAATGGCAATTATTCCCACGATATTCAAGACCTTGGATACGTTTAGTAGCTACCATTTGTGCAGGAATAAAAGGGATTGCAACTACAAATATTACAAAACTAAGTGATTCGAATTCAATTTATTTCAACCATTGAATCTATTCATGATCATATTCTTTATAAAATTAACATTCGTTAAGAAAAGCAAAGTTCTGACATCCCTTCCACATGGAGCATATTATTACGAAGACCTCTTACTCTCTCATGAATTTAAAAGAATCAATTATTTTAGCAATAAGTAACTCCACTATGCACAACTTTTTCATCTGCCTCCAGTACCTTCTACTGGGAGTGAATGCCACATCTCTATGGTCATAACATAATTTTTTGAACCATTGAGTTTATTGACAAAGATGTGATTGTAAGTTTTGCAGAAATCTCCAGCTTTACCATACCTGGACCTACAAATAGAATCCTCCCTACAATATGATGCTACTAAAAACTCCCACCATACACACACACATGCCATGATCAAAAACGCCAGCTTAAAGCAATGTGTGCCTGTGTATTGGGCAACCCAGTATACCTCTCTTTTTTCTCGGAGTGTTGTGAATACATCCCACCATATAAAACTAATGCTAGAATCTTTTAATCTTTCCAAAATATATACGCCCATCCCATAGAGATAAAAGTATAGAAGAATGAGTCGATATTTTGAGTGCAGACAGGCCTTCATTGTTTAATGCATTTAGGCTAACTCCACGTCATTTTAATAGTTCGTGCATAATCTAGGATTCAACTTCATAAATAAATTTCAAATGTAAGGTTGTATTACCATTTTTACCATGGTCATGGCTCACCATTTTCTCATAGTGTTAACTTTTTTTCCGAGATAAGTACCTTTACCACCTCAATTGACCATGTTCAACAGCAAAATGTAAAACTACTTTATTATATTTACCACAAATATTGATACAATTATTAATGACTGAATATACCCATAAACTCCTTGATTATTTCATGTCGGCTCTCCTTGGTAGCTATATGAATAAGAAACATCTCATTTTCATTCCTCTTCATCCATAAGTGCTTCATGTTACACCATCAACTGAAATATGATTCAATAAAAAAAATGGCTTTCAACAATAATGCATATGATTATTACGCTTTGAAGGATTTTGTTTATATATGGAAGATCTGAGTGACACAGATTCACTAAAAATGGCTTTCATTATGGTATTTTCATCAATTGCATTGTAAACCTCATCTAAAAAATTAAAATATTATTTAAATTTAACATGTCACCAATAAGTGTTCCGTGAACTATATCCAATTCCATCTCCATGAAAATGTGATTTATCTACGTTTTCCATCCCTCCAATGGATTTCCATCAATTTAAAATGAAATCAAAGGTATTGGTCAAATAAATCCTCCATTGTTGTGTACTTCACGTCTAGATAAAGTTGGCAGACCTCTGCATGGTGAGGCAGCTATATTGAGAACTTGGATTGACATCATTCCTACCATCGACCAATTTACAAGCGCACTACAAGATTTAATACAATGCCATAGTAAAATAATATTTTCATCCATAGCGATTAGTACTCAAAATTACTCATTAAGAAAACTTTTTGAATCTCTCCCATTATAGCAAAACATGGTACAAATATGATTGTTAAAGGCCTCCAATAGGATTTACTAGGTCACGGTATCAAATCCAGCAGCTCATAGACCTGACCTACCATGGTCACAAAATAAATAGAACATGGTAGCATGGACGAGATCTTGCAAAAACAATTCTAATGCCATGAAAAATGGATCACATCAGGCATGGACGTCTTGAGCCACCTACTACCAGAATTACTTAATATGATCATGAAGAAATCAATCTCTCTTTCTTTCTCAGTATGCTTTATTTTCCTTTCATCCTTGGTGTTTATTTCTCAAGCTATATTATATGAACTCTCACACGAAGACAAAATTCTTGTTGTGTACATTGTCAAAATGTCATTCAATATCCTATATTTCGTAATTCTGTGATAATCGATGTTCATGATTTTTTGCCATTCAACGATGAAGATTTTAATAGATCAGGTACCTCTATCTATCAAAACAAACACATGTTTTACATAATTCTAAGGCACATCAAAATGCATGATAAAATTTATTTTCCTTATTAAATCGAAGGAATCAAAACCGACATAGTAGATATGCGATCTTTTTTAATGTATGAAGTCCTTTATGTCTCATTGAAATCATAGACAGAACAAGATATTATTTGAAGAACAGAAAAACATGTGATACACGTACTGAGGCCCAGGGACCAATATTTTTATATATAGAAGAGTTTCCTTTGGGGCTAGAGTCACCATCACTCCTACCGGTGATGGTAGTGCCATTGATTCTTTGGGTATTAAACATGCACGAGTAGATGCTAAGGTTGTTGAACACCGTTAGCAATCCTAGCAGTACCAACTCTTCCTCTAAAATTAGACTTTTACATGGTGCAAATAAAAAAATAAGAATAGACCAATGATTCAATCCCACATGATGTCATGATGCATAAAGTATATTCCAATATCTAATACCGAAATAAATAAATGGTGGAAAAATGTACCCTTTGAAGACTTAATTTTGGTCTTAGAAAGGTGGAAAAATATTTGACAACGTAGCTTAGATATTGGAAAACATAATTTAGGACAAAATAATAAGGTACTTGAAATGGGGTGAAGTTAATGGTTAAATGAACAATAATGTAGGTAAGAAGAACCTCAAAATTTTAGGTGGTTCCCCAAATTGGGGAACATTGTGCAATGGCAACAATAGGTCCCATCTTACTATGGTTTAAACTTGGGTATCCTAGATGAAAACTCAAGGAATTACCACTACAGTATCCCTCACGGGTCAATTGCCTCCTTAATTTTATGAGGAAGTGTCAATCCACTTTGTCATAAGCTTTGGATAAGTGTAAATGGATGAACATAGGAGGAGATTTATGTACTTCCATGGAATGGATGACTTCCTAAGCAAGAACTATCTCATCCACAATGTCACCCTTCCACATAACCTCCTTGTTCAGGGGAAATAATCTTATGCAAAAGTGGTTTTATCCTCTCTGCCATGATGATGGTAATGATTTTGAGAAGAACATTACATAAAGGGATTGGTCTAAAAGCTAATATATGTTTTGCATATTGAGCCTTTGAGATTAAAGCTATATAAGTTGTTTGTGATTACCTTCAGAAGTTCTTTGGCCTTCTTGGCTTCTTCCACCATCTCTAATAAATAAACATGAAGAACATCCCATAATTCTTGGTAAATTTTAATGGGAAATCCATCAGGCCTCGGGATATTCCCTTTTTGCATTTTCAAAAACACTTGTTGAAGCTCATTGATAGTAACTGGAGCAATCAAAACAGAGTTCTCCTCAGAAGTGATAATATTAGGGATCACTTGAAGGACATTCTATTAAGAATCTGAATTAAGAAGCAATTTTAAACAGTTTAGAAAAGTATTTGACCATTATAGACTTCATGCCATCCCAAGTGTGGACAGAGTCTCTAGAATTTTATTTCAAGTAAGAAATAAAGTTGTGTTATCTATGGGCTAGAAGATATTTGTGGAAGAATCCAGTGTTTCAATCTCCTTATTTGAGCCATTAGATCTTAGATTTTTGCTTCTATAAGAACTCTTCTCTTTTTTCTCATTCCTCCAACTGTGTTGTGAGTCTAATTCCATCTATACTTCTACTCTTAGTGAGGCCACCTAAACAAATTTTTCATTCAACTCTTCAATTTGATAAATCACTTCTTTTTTCTTCTACCTGATATCTCCAAACTCCTTCCAAATCCAGATCTTAATTTTGGATTTGACGTATTGCAACCTTTTGGCAAAAAAAACATCTTATTTACATACCTTGGTTTACCTTCCCACCACCATTTTTGCACTTGGGGTCTAAAGGAACTATCCTTCAGCCACATTAACTAAAATTGGAAGGGAACGAACTGATCTTGGTTTTCCACATTTTTATGATTGGCCAATGATCTGAACTAGCATTGTTAAGAGTTTTCACCTTAGGAATGTGTCCATGGTTTAACAAATTATCAAAGAAAAATAACCTATCCAATTGTTTTGTTGTACAAGCTAAGCCTTGCCTTCTATTAGAGCAATTCATGAGGTCATTATCTGTCTAGATGTCCATAAGGTGAAGGTTTGTAATATATTCACTAATGAGGTTTGAGCTCCCATCTAGATTCCTATTTCCACCCATCTTCTCATCCAAAGAGATGATGGCATTGAAGTTTCCTCTGATCAAAACCCAAGCTTCGAGAAAATGGAAGATAATATAAGTTATATCCTTCCATTATCTTTTCTTTTCCTCCAAATTAATCAAAGCGTAAACAATCAAGTAGAGCATAATTTGGTTAGATTGTCTACTTTGTGCAACCATAGCCAAGAGACCCCAACTACTAACCATATGGTGAATCATGATCTCTTTTGTTTCCCAGAGGTAAGCAATATTTCCAAAAGCCCCATGGGAGTTGAGGGAAGCCACTTCTCTAGCTGACTAGATTTTACTTGCAATTGACTCCATTTCCTCTATAGACATCTTCATTTCCTAAAGAAAAACCAAATGTGGTTGGTTTGTCTAAATCATTCTTCTAATTTTATTTTATTTTTAAATACTCCCTTTGAGTCCTCTAATATTCCAAGTGATGATATTCATTAATAATATGGATAATATGTCGGTAAGGACATTAATCTTACCTTTCTCTACAAGATTTTCACCTTCTTTTACCATATGATGTTGATTAGTCTTGCGACCTGCCTTTTGGTTAGTGTCCATATTCATTTTTTTTCCTATTTCTTGTCTTACCCCAATTGAATTTGGAATAGCTTCTAACCTTGAATTATGTGTATACGAAACCAAAGTGTTATTGAAATATTCAACAAAGCTTATCTTGGGGTCTAAATTATTTTTTGTTTTAGCATTTAAAAGATTGTTCTTCTTTTCTATGTTTTCTCCCTTATTTTTCTATTTAAAACATTTGATTTCTTGGTTTGTATCTAAGTACTTCCTTGCATATTTAAACTACATTTCTAAGATTTCAATCTCCATTATGTCCTCTTCCTCACCCAAGAGGTTATTTGTGGAAATAATTCCAAACATATTAGTTGACAACTTGATTCTTCATAACTATTTATTTTTAGTGTTCTTCTTAGGCATTTGGAAACCTATTAAGTTCGTGTCTTCTTTCTTTTGATCTAGAATATTATTTGGATAGACACTAGCCAAATGACCATATTCATGGCATATTCTACAATAAAAATGAATGTTATCATAGTCCACAACCTACTCCTAAATGTCCTCCCCAAATTATAATGAGATATTTTTTGGAAGGGGTTTGTCAAAATTCATTAAGACAAACTCAAACATAAATAATGTATTCAAATTTGAGTGTAAAATCAACAGTCATTATAAAAGTTCCAAGGGAGTTTTTGATTGTAGAAAATACAATCAAATTCTACAATTCAACTGGGAGGCCAAATAGTCTAACCCACACAGGTCCTATAGAAGGCATCTCTTCTTTGGATTTAAATTTAGTGTGACAAAGCTGCATGAAAAGCCTCACCCTTCTAAAGAACTAGGGACCCCCTAGGAATATGTTCTCGTTATCTTCATCATTAGAAAAAATAATAATAAAATAACCATTGAGATAAATATATTTGTGTTTCACCTTGTGTTTTCCAATATTTTGTAACCCAAACTTTGAAAGCAGATAGGCTTGAACAGAAATCCAATAAATAGCAAATAAGTCCTCTTCTCTCCATATCTTCGATGCCATCCTAAATGTCACCATTTTTAGCTTAACTATTGGGGTTCCATCAGCTACTCTTAGACATCCCAAATCATTTTTCCTAGGATTAATATTAGGCATTCATAGAGGTCAATAAGCCTTCATATTAATGTTAGCATTAGTCTAGAATTGACCACCACGGAGGGCATCCCTAAAAGTTATTTTTGGGGCTGAATCCCAAAAATCCTTACCCTTGAAAGGGATTTCCATAGTGGATTTATTTTTTGGGTGTTCCTTGGCATCAGGATTGCTTAATTTTTGAACCATTTTTTTCCTAAGGGGGTTTTTCTTATTTTATCTACAACTTGAAACTTGTTTTTAGGTCTCTTTAATCCATGTCTTGGATGTCAAGGAAGAGTGTGATTTTTATTTTTCCTTGGGTAGTAAATTGGAAGCAATTTTCAATCAAGTCTGTAGCATGGATATTTGTTAAATAGCATATTCCTAACCCATCATGGATCTCTTGCAACATATCCCATGTTTATCTTGGACAAAATAACAAAAAAGAAAAAATTGGTCGTTAGGACCTGTATTGAGCCAATTCGGGCAATTATATAAAATCAATATTTAATTAAAACTTCAAACTTGCATTACAAACATCACGTAGTTGTTGGTATTTATAGGGAAAAAAGAGTTAGGGAGGAGAAAGGTCGGCAAGGAGGGATAAGGGAGGAGAAAGGATATAAGGGAGGAGGTGTATAAGGGAAGTTAGGAAGGTAGGTGAGGGTATATAGGAGTTAGGCGAGGGAGAATAGGGAATCGAGGAGGGAAGATATTTAGGGAGGATAGAGGAGAATAATAGAAATAGAGGGGAAAATAAAAATAAAAAATTTGCCGACTATTTGAGTGGGTGTTCACACTTAGGCTAGAATAACTAGTTTTTTCTAGGCCTTTTGATAGAAACCCCATTCACACTTGCAACATTCTCCCCCTTAAAGTTGAGAGGACTGACTAAACAGTCTCTCAGCTTTATAAATTGAGCTTTAGCCATCGCTTTGGTGAAGATGTCTGCAACGTTTTCCAAAGTGCGGCAAAATTGAAGCTCAACAATTTCATTTTCCACCATATCTCGGATGAAGTGATACTTCATATCAAAATGCTTTGTTCTACTATGGTGGATCGGATTGTATGCCAACTGAATGGCACTGATGTTGTCATAGTAGACTCTGGTCGGACCACTTTGTTGTTCTCCAATCTCTTCTAACACTTTTCTTAGCCATAGGGCTTGAGTACTAGCATAGGTGACTGCTATATACTCGACTTCTGTAGAAGACAAAGCTACCACTGTTTGCTTTTTGGAGCTCCATGTTATTAGTCCTGATCCCAGACTAAAATAGTTCCCTGAAGTTGATTTCCTATCATCAATATTACTGCCCCAATCACTATCATTGAAGCCTACAAGCTTAATAGTGTTACATTTATGGTACTGGATTCCAAAATCCAATGTACCCTTCACATATCTGAGAATTCTCTTAGCTGCCTGCAAATGCAGCTCATATGGGCTAGCCATAAATCGAGAAACAAGAGAAACAACATATTGAATATCAGGTCTAGTGTTGGCGAGAAACATCAAACTCCCAACTATGCTCCTGAAAGTGGTCACGTCAACTTTTGATGCTCCATCATCTTTGCTCAATTGGATCCCATGTCCAACTAGAGTTGCAACTGGTTTGCAATGCTCCATAGCAAACTTCTTGATCATGTCCCGAGCATACTTATGTTGACAGATGAAGATCCATGTATCTGTCTGATGAACTTCCAATCCAAGGAAGTAGTGCATTAAGCCGAGATCCTTCATCTCAAATTGCTTCATCATGGAGCGCTTGAACTCCATATTCACTTTTCTATTACTACCCATGAATATGAGATCATCCACATACAGGAAAACTATGAGGATGTCGTTACCTTGCTTCAGGTAGTAAAGAGTGGGTTCATTTCTGCTTCTGGTGAACCCAAAATCTTTGAAGTACCCATCAATGCGTGAGTACCAAGCTCGTGGTGCCTGCTTGAGGCCATAGAGTGCCTTTTTCAGTTTGTAAACAAGGTGCTCCTTACCTTGCTCTTGAAATCCTTGTGGTTGCTCAACATACACTTCCTCTGTTAAGTACCCATTGAGAAAGGCACTTTTCACATCCATGTGTTGGACTTTCCATCCCTTGTGTGCAGCTAAAGCAAGAACTGTTCTGATGGTCTCCTGTCGAGCTACAGGAGCAAATGTCTCTTCATAATCAATACCATACTTTTGTGTAAATCCTTTTGCAACCAATCTTGCTTTGTGCCTTTCAATGCTTCCATCAGCATTGAATTTGGTCTTGAAGACCCATTTAC
This sequence comes from Wollemia nobilis, assembly GCA_028583015.1. NCBI lineage: Eukaryota > Viridiplantae > Streptophyta > Pinopsida > Araucariales > Araucariaceae > Wollemia > Wollemia nobilis. The sequence goes on along the minus strand of JAQPPZ010000082.1, from coordinate 14,071,555 downwards.
ATCCAACACACTTTTTTCCTTTAGGAAGCTCTACCGACTCCCAAGTATCATTGTTTTTTATAGAGGTTATCTCCTCTTTCATGGCATCTTGCCATATCTTCTGAGTACAAGCCTTCTCATAACTAGAAGGTTCAAGTTGTGCACTAGTTAACAAGGCATAGTTAACTACATCCCCCCAGGATTCTTGGGAGTCATCATCTCCATACAAATGCATATTTTCAAGTCTTTGCAAAACTGAACCCATTTCACTTGCTTGACTTCTAGTATATCGTCTTTGAAAATTTGTATCCAACATCTGATAAGATGGATGATTCTGGAGAGTTCTCTTACCTCTAGATGGAGAATCAATATCCATTGGTGAGGAACTAACCGACCTTTGTGGAGAAGGACTTGGTGATGATGATGATGAACTGGAAGTCGAATGTCTGCTTGGGCTTGGAGGAGGAGGAGACTTCTTGCTTTTCTGTGGTGCCTGTTGAATTTGTGAAGAACCTGCATCATGAGATTCAACATCACTATAAATTTGGGGATTTCCCCATTCTCCCCTTCATCAAAAATCACATCCCTGGAAAGTATTATCTTTCGAGTCCTAGGATTGTAGAGTCTGTAAGCTTTTGTGTTCTCACAGTACCCTACAAAAATGCATGCTTGAATCTTAGGATCGAGATTTTTCCTCTGTTCATCAGGAATGTGTGAGTAAGCCAGTGAACCAAACACTCTGAAATGCTTGACATTCGGTTTCTTACCATACCATGCTTGATAAGGAGTTTTCCCTTTCAAACTTGAAGTAGGGCTCCTATTCAAAATATACACACTGGTCCTGGCTGCATCTGCCCAATACATATTGCTCAAATGCTTCGTCTGAAGCATAGATCTTGCCATCTCTACAATGGTGCGGTTTTTCCTTTCAGCCACACCATTCTACTGTGGAGTATAGGCAGTAGTGAACTGCCTCTTTATTCCATGTTTTTTACAAAAATTCAAAAATTCATTAGAGGAGTATTCTCCTCCTTTATCTGATCTGAGACACTTAACAAAATATCCACTCTCATTTTCAACTCTTGCTTTAAAATCTATGAAGCAATCAAATGCTTCATCTTTATGCTTCAAAAAATATATCCAGCACATTCTTGAAAAATCATCAATGAAAAGAAGAAAGTAAGAGTTGTTACCAATGCTCTTGGTCTGCATCGGACCACAGATGTCTGAATGCACTAGCTGAAGTGGATAACTGGCCCGCCATGCTTGCCCATGAGGAAATTTGGTTCTAGCATGCTTGCCCAAGGCACAACCTTCACAGACTTCCTTATTGTCCTGAACTTTAGGAAGTCCGGTCACCATCGCTTGAGAAGTTAACATCTTCAAACTGGCTGAATTCAAATGACCGTATCTCAAGTGCCACAACACACTTGGATTTGCAATAGCAACATTTGCCAATTTCTCTCCCCCTAGCTGGCCAAACTTTAAAGGAAATAACCTGTTCTTTGTCATTGGCACTTGAGTAATGATTCTATCACTATTCCTTTTATCAAAAATGGTACATTTACCCTCATCAAATAGCAACTTATAGTTTTTCTCCAACATTTGACCAACACTAAGAAGATTGTGTTGGAGATGAGGTGTGTAATAGATATCATTTACCTGTTTAACGCCCTCTTTTGTTGGAACCTCCAAGGCTCCAATGCCTTCAACTGCCAATGACTTGTCGTCCCCCAATTTGATGCTGGATTTGTAGGAAGAATCCAGAGTAGCAAAGAGTTCTTCTTTGCCACTCATATGATTTGAACACCCAGTGTCCAAGATCCAGGTGTCATTCAGGTTCTGATCTGACTTGCCATATGAGAGAAAGAGATTTGAGGTTCCTTCCTCTTCTCCAAAATTTCCATACTGACTGCTCTGGTTGCTGCTCCCTTGTGAAGATTTTGACCAGCAGTCACGAGCGAAGTGGCCAAGTTTGCCACAATTATAGCAAGCTTGTTTTGACTTGTCACTTCCTTTTCCTCATCTTGGATGCTTCCCTCTGTTCTATTGTCCACCTCTATTCTGACCTCCACCTTTGTTTGAAGATCCTCCTCTGTTAGGAGTTCCACCTCATGGACTATTCCTACCTCTACCTCTGTGTTGTCCTCTGCCACGACCTCTGCCTTGCCCTTTTCCTTCTTGTGAAGTGAAGGCTTTGTCATCGCCTCCATGGCTAGTGGAAGGAGATTCCTGCAATCTCTCTTCATGTGAAAGAAGAGAACCAATTAGTGCATCAAAGGAAAGTGCAGTCAAATATTTTGACTCTTCAATAATGATTGCTACATGATTCCACTTAGGAAGAAGTGTTCGCAACACTTTTTTCACCACAACCTCTGGTTTAACTTCTTCACCTAGAGTGACCATTTTATCTACTACGACTTTGACTCGCACACAGTAGTCTCCTACTTTCTCATTTTCTTGCATTCTAAGATTTTCAAAATCTCTTTTAAGAGTTTGAAGCCTGACTTGCTTCACTTGATCACTCCCTTGAAAACTTTCCTTTAAAGCCTTCCAAGCATCTTGAGCTGTTATACAGGATGCTATTCTAGGAAATATGCTTTTATCTAGGGCTGCTTGTAAATGATATAGGGCAAAGGAATTGTTTTTCTGGGCTTCTTTCTTGGTTTTTCTATCGACAACACTTAAGGTAGACCAGTCAATAGGAGAGGGTTTTGTGTAACCCTCTTCAACTATTTCCCATAAACCTTTACCAATCAACATAGTTTTCATCTTTATTGACCAGTATTCATAATCACTACCATTGAATTCAGGAATTGGGAGATTCGAATTTGAAGCCATTTCTACTACTTGAAAGCAAACTTTGATTTGACTAAAACAAGAAGTACAAAGCAATTACAAGTTCAAATCAAATCTAGATTTCTTAACTCTCTCACTGATTTCTTCTTCTTCTTCTTGTGGATTGCCCAGTACTGGAGGCCCAAAATTATCTGCAATGGAATCCTCATCATCACTGATGACAACAATTTTAGGAGCTGCCACTGGCTCGGCCTGTGCTAGCTCAGGCCCTGGCTCTAGCACTCGGAGAGCGTGGGGTATAGCTCTCACTAGATTGTTCCTCCGGCTCAACTGGAGAGTAGCTATCACTGGCTTGATCTACAGATGCGGCTTCAATTGTATCGGACTCCTCCACTCGTTGTCCAAAAATATTATCCTCTGAGTCAGCCTCGTATCCAAAATCAGGCTTCCTCAGGTGGGCTATCACTGAATTCTGCAGTTGACTGAATACAGTTTGTATTCCGTCTCGCCGGACCCTCTCATCAAATGATTCAGCAGATTCTCTCCTCAGTAGAGAGCAAAGGGCATGGTAACATCCGGTTGATCGAAACATCTACTCATCATGGCAAAAATTTAGCTGAACAATTTCCAGGTGCTCAAAAACTTGATCTTCAAAAAAAATTTCAATATCCCCTTTAAAAGGTTTTCTATATATTTTTTATAAAGTCTTTTTATAAAAAAAAATTAATAATTTTTATATCTTTAATTATTTTTTAAATAAATGCATATTTAAAAATAATTAAAAATATAAATAAATAACTATTAAATTTATTTTTAAAAAACTTTAATAAAAAAAATTTAAAAAAGCCAACCTTTTTTTTAAACAAAAAATATTGTTTCGTAGTGGAGGGGAATCGATCCCCCAACCTTCTGCTTGTAAGAGGATGCACAACCGCTACACCACGCGGCTCTTTTGAAATATGAAGGCACCTCGTGCCTATTGTACCTGTCGATGCTGAAGCAAACAAAAAAAATAAAATGCTCTTTATACTGTCGTTGTCGGGTTTTGAACCCCGAACCTCCCGCAGCTTGCCGAAATGCCTTGCCACCACACCACGTCGTCTGACGTGTTCACTACGGAGGAGCACTACTATTTTAAAGACAGGTTAGCGCCGCGACAAAAAAAAAAAAATGATTAATCCCACATGCAGTGGGCAAAGGAAATTTCCTTGTTTAAATATGCGCATGGGCACATATTAAAATGATTGCCTTCGGGCAATCTCGTTGGCTAGTGTTTTGCCCCGTCAACCAACCGTAAGTCGCCACGTCAGCAGGAGCTCGCCACCACATGCCACGTCATTCAACTGCCATGCGGCCGCCTCGGAATTCTTGCTCGTGCCACGTCGCCTTCTTGCGCTGCCACATCACCGCCTCGGGACTCGTGCCACGTCGCCTTCTCGCGCTGCCACGTCATCGCCTCGGGATTCATGCCCAGGCTGTCATCTCAGCCAGTGCCTACCTCGAACTATGTGCCACCTCGGGATTTGTGCCCAGCTGCCACCTCAACCAACGCCTACCTCGAACTACGTGCCGCTACCCAGTCAACATCCACGTCAACGCCTACTTCGGGATCCGTGCCCTCGGCCTCGGCTCTCGTGCCTCTGTGCCTCAAAAAGCGCCCGACTCTGATACCAGTGAGCCAATTCGGGAAATTATATAAAATCAATATTTAATTAAAACTTCAAACTTGCATTACAAACATCACGTAGTTGTTGGTATTTATAGGGAAAAAAGAGTTAGGGAGGAGAAAGGTCGGCAAGGAGGGATAAGGGAGGAGAAAGGATATAAGGGAGGAGGTGTATAAGGGAAGTTAGGAAGGTAGGTGAGGGTATATAGGAGTTAGGCGAGGGAGAATAGGGAATCGAGGAGGGAAGATATTTAGGGAGGATAGAGGAGAATAATAGAAATAGAGGGGAAAATAAAAATAAAAAATTTGCCGACTATTTGAGTGGGTGTTCACACTTAGGCTAGAATAACTAGTTTTTTCTAGGCCTTTTGATAGAAACCCCATTCACACTTGCAACATGTATGCCTCGAAATATAGCCTTTGCCACCACTTGAACTCAATCCATAGATGAAACCCTCACATAGTCACCTTTGAAACCCCAGCTCACATCTACAATAGCTCTCCTAGGAAATAAGCATAATACAATAATGCATTATCAAGCATCCCTCAAGCTTCAATATTATCAATTCTTGAATGTGTTACATTTCATGGAGCTTTGTCTCTATAATATAACCTTAGAAAGGTGACTCTTGGATACTTTGTCTATTGCTCTCCTCACACATCCAAAAGATGCAACCTTTCATATTCCATGCATAAGATAAATCTCACATATCCTTTGGCTTCACATCTTGCCACTTGTATACATGACTCTTGACTCTTTATTTACTTGCACACTTTACTCTATGACACTTGCACACTCCTACATGCACACTTGCACACTTTACTATATGACACTTGCACACTCCTACATGAACACTTGCACTATGACACTTGTGCACATCCTACACATAGATACATACATAAAGGAAAATATAAATCACACTCCTAAACCATATACTCAAACCCTATTCTAATATTTGCATTGTTTCATAGGAACCATGGGGGTACATTAGTATGTGCCAAATTATCTAATATTATCCAACACAATTTTAGGCCTTAACTGGCTAGGTTTCACCATTTTGCACCTTTTAGAACTTTAATGGCCACATATAGTTCATTTTGTACCTCAAAATTTTCATAATAACTGAATTTCATTAAAAATTTCTTTTGTCCTACAGCATTCCCTAAAGTTACCTAAAACTCTACAAAATTACACTATAATTCCCTATTAATCTACAATCATTCAATATCTACATTCTATATATTTTTACAAATTTGTTTTCTTTTTGTAATATTATGAAAAACATTTTCATCGCAACTAGGATTTTTTTATCACAATTTTATTTTCACTCATTCAATTTACAAATTGTGTAGATTAAATAATTATTTCTAAATTTTACATAATTATTTAATGCATTTTACATAATTATTTTCAACCAACATTAATTCACCAAAATTAACAAGCATACAATAAATCATATAACAACATACTCTTGCTACATTACATGTAATCACTAATCAACATGTTAATCAAACCATTTTACCATAAATCACATAATCATCAATTACATCTCACATCAATTACAAATTCCTTAACTAATTAACATCATTTATCCATAAATTCTTAGACAATTAAACATATAACATAATCACACCATAAGCATGAATACATCATTAACATAAATAAACACGTCATTGACACAATGAATCATGACCAGTAATATATATACAGAGAATGTCATATAAATTTATCCCCATCATATACATCCAGTGTGCCATCTACACAAATTTGGCACACAAATAATCATATAAAATTGGCTAATAGGCCATCCAAAATTTCTACCAAACTGCTACCTCAAAACTAGGTTGTATATTCAAACAAGGCAAATCATTATCTCTATGAAGCATTATCTCCTATATCCCCTTCTGTAGGTGTTGGTGGTTGTGGTAATGGCATATAAATATATTTGGATACTATCCTTGACCTCTAGTGTATGAGTGATATGCTCCTAGAATGTGAGGGTCATCTTTGGTCCTCTAAAATATCCTAATGATATAACACTCAGTAATACTCATCCCACCCATGCTCTACCTATGCACTAACCTTGGCTTGATCTAGCTAGTCCATCAAGTATCTTACCATGACATCCTGACTCTAACTAGATCCAGCTACAACAACTTGTACCCATGCATCATCCCTATCCCACCTTAGATACACCATATGCTCATGATGCATCTTGCTCTATAGTAACACCTTCCAACTATCCTTATGTGTCATACCTCTTTGCAAGGGTGTGCCCCACCTCTACTCTTAGTGTTACAATCTACGTCACCCTATTGGACTTAATGTCATCCTACTCTAGTACTACCTGGGCAAAGTGATTCTAGATCTCCACCATATCTACCTAATATCCCTATTTCTCTACATCCTTGGTAGTTTTTATGCTCATCACCTAAGCCTATAAGTCCCTCACTTACTATAAAAGTATAGCCCTATTGGTTGCTCCTGCATCCTCATGGGTCTTACTCAACCTAGTCCCTACTCCTACCCCTGTCTTTAGGTGCACCACATCAATCAATGCTACAATAAATGACCTCTTTGGTATTGATCTTATTATTGTCTCATTGCCCCACCTCTCCCCATGCCTCCTCTAGGCCTCTCTCTAGTATCTCTACAAATTTGGGTGTGATTGATGCTTCATTCGAGATATTGTCTCTACCAAAATTTACCTATGTTAAATCTACTTATGCCATCTTATATAGTCTATATCAACCCCAACATCATCAACACCTAGCTTAGTGACAAATATATTATTGATATCCTCCTCTTGAAATCCCTTTAGGTTAGGTAGGCCTCTTATACCTATCTCCCTCAAGGACTATCTATACCAAAAATGTCCCCTCTTAAACACTCCTTGAACCTACCTAAACTATAACAATACATAGTTATACCAATGGATCTCCCCCTTTCTATGTAGATTGACCAACCACTTGATTTGTCTCACCTGTGCCAATAAAAACTTGTCATCCTACCAACCTAGGTAGCAATAACATGGTCTCAAAATAATTTGGCTAACACATAAATCATCTATCACTTGACAAGTAGGCTCTAGTGATCCCTTGAATGATAGTTTCCTCTGCTCAAAATGGTGGTTCCATCAAAAACTATAGACCTCTCTACATTCTTGACTCTTCATAGAAGCCCCTCAAGGTGTCACACAACAATGTGCTCCCAGCACCATACTTAGAGTAGTGAACAATAGGTCAAGATTTATCCCTCCCCATATAAGGTCTAATAGAGTCATGTCAAGATCACTGGACCCCAAGCAAACTATATATGTTAGTTATACATACAAGTGACCACCTCTGCCCGGCCCCATGGAATTATCCTCTTGCTCATGTGGCCTATAAATTATCCTGAAGTCACTATGCATGGAAGGCATTCCAACTAGTCCACTCATCCCTAAATGTGATTGACATCAACCCCATGTTGTTCCAATGGAAATCTTATGTTATTGGTCAATTACTACATGGCTTAAGCCCCATCCAAACTTGTATAGATCTACATGCTTTGAATAGGAACCCATAAAATGTGCCATGCATCCTCTAGTGTGATGGGCATCTTGCCCATCAATAACATAAATGTGCTACTCTCAAGATACTATCTCTCTACTAAGGTAGTTAATTATGCTATGTCAAACTCAATATTGGGCATGAACACTAGGTGTGCTAGCCCAATTGTATCCATAAGCGTCACATCCACTAGTGTGATAAAATCTATAAGAGTCTCTAGTATCTATGGTTGTCTCTTGTGCTAATACAATACTTAAAACTACACCAAAACCTATTTAATATTCTCATAACACTACCTAAAATCCTCACCTAGATTCCTTTCCTACTTTGAAAAAATCATCATAAGCTTTGGTAAAATCACCATAATAAAATCGCCTCTGACCTTGGAAAAATCACAATGACAAAATCATTGTGGTTTGGAAAAAAATTACTTTACTTCAAAATTTATTTTAGCTCACAAAATCACTACTATCAATGATGATTTTTCAAATTAAGTTAATTTTCAAAATCACCAATGGCCCACAAAATTGCAATCGACAAACTAGCCAAATGTGTACAAAATCACCAAAAAAATTAAATACATTTTTCAAATAATAAAATTAAAATTTTGAGTGAAATTTTTAGGGTGTACCTATACTCCCTTGTCTCTTGCTCATATTGTTGCTTGAATGGAGTTTGCACAATGTGTAGGTCATCCCTATTGCACCATGGAAGCTTGCATCCAAATTTTGCACCCTAGAGCTCCTTTTTCCTATTACAAATGGTAAAAATGAATTATCCCCCATCCTATTTTACCCCCATAGGACCCTTCCACAACATCTCTCACCTTTTTCTCATGCTCTCATCCAAACCTATTTGAGTTTCCTAAAGCATATTAATTTTCCCTCTAATACTCGGGGAGGCACCCTGGGTTAGGGGCATGTTTGGACATAAGTGCAATTAATGCTACCCAACAGTAACAATTTTTTAAGCTATCCATAAAAGTGTATTTTTTGCACCATGCATTTTGCATTAGTATATCAACCATTAGAAAGTGTTTTTCATAAATTTGGGGCATCTACTACTATTTTTGATAGATTTATTGCATCTACTACTATTTTTGATAGATTTATTATGTAATAAATGCATCAAAAATAGGGTAAAAATAGACACCCAATTTTGGTACACCTAAAATTCTAATAATCCACTAGGCATCCAAACCAACCCAATTAATCATTCTCATCCAAAGCTTGGTCATTTATTGCTCAATGATAAGATTTCCAATCTCAGATCAAAATCCCCATCAAAAGCAACAATTTCAAAAAATTAGTTTTTCCTACTAGTTTTAAAATCCTCTAGACCTATTTGACCCATAACAATCAAAGTGATCAAAGTGATTGTTCCATGGCAATTTCATCAGCAACAATTTTATCACACCAAGTATAGAATCTCAAAATATTATATTCTTTATCCCCTTGAACCTCCCATCATTTATGAGCTAATATTACCTTAGATCCACGCCATATCCCAATTGATTGTTCCATGGCAATTTCATCAACAAAAATTTTGTAGCAACAAGTATAGAATCTCAAAATATTATATTCTCTATCCCCTTGCACCTCCCATCATTTATGAGCTAATATTACCTTATATCCACACCATATCCCAATTGACTGCAAATTCTAAGACTTGCCTCTTTTGAGATCTACTTTATTTGTCCTCCAAGATATGAATTTGAAAAACTTACCTTCCATTTCATCTCACCATGAATGCTCTTCTCCTCCCCAAAGGCCATGAATATTTTAAAAATTGAGGTCGTGGAATGGCCTTCACAACACACAATTTTATGCTAACAAAACTCTATTATTTTGCTCTCTCCAAGTGTTCAAGCTTCTATTACTTTACTCTTGTAGCTGGTTTCTTGTAGCATTTAAGGAAGTTCATATTTAGAGGGTATTAGCTTAGTTAACATTTGACATGATATGTTTCTACTATAAAATTTCACTTATTTTAGCCTCCTTTCTTTTTATTAACCCTTGGACTAATATTTCTATTTTTGCATGTATCTAATATCCTTTTTATAGCTCTTTTAGATAATTTTCCTTTACACACTTATTTTCTGATCACTCCTAACTCTGTTCCCAACCATATTCTTGGCACCTTAATTCTCTAATTTTTTGTTTTAACCACCAGAATAATTTTGTTGGCATTCTGGTATAGGTGGAGATTTCATTGTCTATGACTTCATCCTATGATTTAGGCTTGTAGCTTAATTTTTGTAGCTCACCTTACCTCCTAGTATCATTATGTGATTCTTGCACACACTTTTTTCTAACCTTTTGTAAGTTTTTGCCCTTGTTCCCCTCATTTCTCCCATGTAAAACAAAATCGTTGTTGCTTTGATAATGATTATATCATTCATATATTTTGCATATATCTTAGGCCTCTGACCTTAATTTCATAGTATACTTTGCTTGTTCACATTATCACTTGCTTGGTATATTTTTCATAAACCCAAATCTAGAAGGCTCTACACTTTGTTGTTCTCATTTTTATTTTGTTTATTAGTTATAGGTAGTGATTTTATCATACATGTTCATATATATCATTTTCTTCAAAAACATTAGTTTACTAAGGAACCTGAGGGTCTTACCATCCAAGCCAAGAAGATCACTATCTCCCTTAGCTTGGTAGACCCCCTAAAACTAACATTTGTTTTTTGTTTCATTTGTTTTATAGGTCTAAATGAAATCACTAGTGGCTAGTTATAGGATATGATCCCATGAGTGGTGATTATGTGTACAAGCAGTGATTTTTTTAGTTAAAAACAAGGTGTTTTCTTTATAGTCTCAAAAATTTTACTTTTTATAGTTAATTATGTTTGTTGTTTTGCATTAGTTTAGGCCCTTAATTTTTTTTTTACAACAATTTTAAAGGAAAAAATAAAGGAACTTAGCTTAGGTTTTGGATAAATTTTATTCCCTAATTTTAGGCAGTAAAAAGTGACAATCTTGTAGTTTGTGTTTTTAGGTTACCTTGTTTGTGCATCTCTCTTAGATCCTTACTTTAAAGAAAAATAATATCTTTTAATTTTCTTGTGCTCATTTTGAAAAAAAAAGGTATATAGGATAGCTCTTTTATTCTTGCATTTAATCTTGTATGCATTCATTTCATCCTAGATTAAGTTTAGTTTTGGTCTCCTTAGGAACCCCTAGGTGTTTGTTAAATATAAATCACAAAATATAGCATAATACCCAACCCAACATCTCCCTCAAAACATTTAGGTGAGAACCAAAGAGGGACCTAGATCCTTGGGCTCTCACATGGATATTGGTAACTATAGTAGAAGTTGGATTTATAATAAATTATTATCTTAAGTATGGATGAAAATGGATTTACATACATTAATATATAAATTATATCATAAAATTAAGATGTAATGGTGTCAACAATTAATTTTATGGATTAATCAATGAAGAATGTCATAGACGACGGGAAGTAGGGTATGTCCATGAAGGAATCCCCGGATGAGTGAATTATTAGTCATTCATTCAACTAGGCATATTTAATACTTTGATTTATTACATTTAATAGAGAGTCACAAAGAGTCTCCTTTCAATCATAAATATGGCTCCATAATCATATCTAGGTCTAAGTGGAAGGATGCTTATAAGAAATATGGGAAGTTATCTCTAGGAAGGCTTATAATAAAGAGGATGTTAAAAAACATAGATGGTGCATCTTCATGGGATAGGAGGATGATTCATGATTCCTTTGGTGCCTCTTTTATATTTTTTTGTGGAGATTTTTTAAAGGATGTTAGTTAGAAGAGGGTACGACACACATTAAAGATATAATTGCTCAAATTAAAATAGGACAAATAAACCCAAGAGATGGGATAAGAAACATAATGGATAAATTGGTTGTAACTATAGTCTTAAGAGTAATCACAAGGTCTTGGATACAAGGGCCTTTGGTAATGCATCCATGATATGTTGGGTTGCATCTATATTTAATAATTAGAACCGTATGGCCTACAAGTTAGTATGTTAGTGGTAATAAATATCTTAAGTTAATAGAGTGGGGGTTTGACTAGTATATTAGCATTCATATGTATGCTTTGTTAGTAAAATAAAGGTTTATACAAGCTATTTGGTTGGTGTATTCTAACTAAAAATATAGTTTGGGACTTTTATTTTTTATTATAGTGTAATATAGATGATAGGGTACCTAGGAATAGATATTTTGGGATATATTATTATATTGTATAAGGGTTGGCATGGGCCACACATAACCCAAGGTTGATTGTATTATAATAATAAACCTTGGGTTATGTGTGGCCCATGCCAACCCTTATACAATATAATAATATATCCCCAAATATTACCAATAGATCTCTATATTCCATGGGAAAGAGCTTCTAGGCATCTAGTATGAGGTAGTTATGTACTCTTCTATTTTTAGTAATTAAAAACCTATTAATCCTTTCAGTCATAATTATGCATTAATGTAAATACAACTTAATTTCTTTACTTATTTATGCATACAATTAATTCTATAAAAAAGAAGTGGCATTAGCTCAACTAGGTAAATTCCTCAACATTCAAAGGATACCAAGGTTCGAATCTTGTCAAGTGATACATGGATATATTTTGATTGTATGAAGTAATCATATATATATCATACAAATTGACTAGATGTCTATAAAGGATATCTATTTCCCCTTTTCATAAGATTTTTCCCATATAAAATTTATTACTAGAAACACCAACACTTAAAGCATGTATTATTAACATAAAGAAACAATTAGGATCACAGCAACCGTTGTATTTAACTATATCTAAACATGCATTTGTTAAAAGGAAGAAAAAGAAATTAAATAATTGTTACTTGAACTATCTTTAAACCCTTGGGAATAATGGAATTGAAACTACTATTTTATGGAAAAAGGATAATGTTATGCCATCAAATATGGAATTTAAACTCTCATTTTATGGATAAAATATAATACTATGTTGTTAAATTACATAGAGACTTGCATCATGCTCTACCCATTAAGGAATTCAAACAAAAACTTCAACTATTTTTAACCCTTGGAATACAATGATAATTAAACTTTTGTTCTATGGATGAAGAGCAATTCTATATTTTCAAATATAGGATTTAGATTCTCATTTGTGGATGAAATGAAATAGCACTACATCTCAAATTTACTATGTTGGAGAATAGTACATTATTTGGTACATGCCAATGTACCACCTTGGCACATTATTGTAAATTTCATATTAGGGTTGTGTCTTGTTTGCAATTTGAGTTATTTTATGTTGTCATTGATGTCACATGAATCATTGATGTCATATGGATCACATTGAGTTTTGATGGGCAGATGATATTTTGAAAAGCATGGATAAATTTAGTGTTTTTGTGAAAACCAAGGTAGGCAAAATAAAGGTTTTATTTAAAACCATGGATGGCAACTTTGAAATGGGTTTTCTTAAAACCCAGGTTGGCCTTTCGTTTCATCAAAAAAGGTGCCCCGATGATGGAGATATTTAATTTTAAATATTTAGTTTAAATTTTAATTATTTAAAATTTTAATTTTAATTTTAAAATTAAAATTAAAGTTAGCACCGACATCTAAAGAAAGAGGGAAAATCAATGTTGGAAGTTAAAGTAAAAATTGGGTTTTTTACTTTACCTTTTACTTTTGACTTGACGGTAGATAAAGGTGGACGACAGGTTTCAAGTGGACGGCACCGATATTTAAGTCATAGAGTTCAAATTTTATTTTCCTATTCCTCCCTATCTTTCCTCCTCCCTATTCTCTCTCCTTAATTTGTAGCATCTTTATTTTTAGCATTTCCTAATGCTATATAAACTTGTAACTATTATATTTGATGTTAATAAAGCATGAGAATTTTCTAATTAACCTAAGACTATATTTGGTATCAAAGCGAGCGTGAAGGAGCCAAGCAGACAGGGTCGGGTAGAGTTTCTGAGGAGACAGATCTGATAGATCTGCTGCCTCAATTTTTTAGGCTGAGGGTTTTTTTGAAGCTCATGAAGAGGACCAAGAGAGGGCCCGTAGGCTCAAAACCTGAGGCAGACCAGGAGGGCTTGTAGGCTCGAAACTCGAGGCAGACTAGAAGGGCCCATAGGCTTAAAACCCGAGGAACCTAACAGGAGTAGACTACAAGGCGATACGTGGTGGCTACTGAGTGGCTAACGTGGATAGCAGGCATAGATCTGACTAAAGTGGACTACGAGGTGACACGTTGTGGCTACAAAGTGGAGGACAGCGTGACAAATTGACTAGACGTAGACTCTGAGGTGGCGGTTTGTGATTGACTATGTGTGGCAAAAGGGAGGGGCATGATTGCCTGAAGGTAATCATTTTCAACTATGTGCGTTAGAGCTTTAAAACACCCCTGTAAGCGATTTTCGCATCGATGTGGGATAAATAATTATGTGTTTTTTTTTTAACTAACGTCGTGATCTGTTTAAGTGTTTAATGGTTCCTTTTGGTAGCGCATCAGTGGGTGTAGCCCAAGTGGCGAAGGTGGTAGGTTTGAAGGCATGAAGTCTAGGGTTCGAAATTCGCCAGGACAAATATTAACAATTTTTTTTAGGTTGCTCATCGTTGGCATGGATATAAATGCACAGGGGCACATACTCAATTTCAAAGAGACACGGGGGTGCATTGGTGAAACTTTTTGGTGGCATGAGACAGGTCGCAGGTTCGATTTGACAAAATTTTAAAAGTTTTTTCATTTTGATTAAATTTTTTAATTAAAAATTTGTTAAAGTTGTTTTTAAATATTAATTTAATAAAATTAAAAATGCTTTATAGTTATTTAAAAAAAATGTTTTTAGTTTAATAATTATAAGCATTTTATTTTTATTAAATACAAATATTTAACTACTTTATCAAGTTTAATTTTAATTTTTTTTTTGTAAAGGCTCTAGAGGCTTGAAATTATGAATTGTAAGAGTTTTTTGTAATTTCACACTTTGAAAAGGTGAAATTTCAGAGATTTTAAGAGTTAAAATTGATTTCCTAAGAGGAAATATTGTATAAAAAGCCTAAGAGGCTTAAAATTTCTTTGTAAAAGTCTAAAGGACTAGAAGACTTGAAATTTATTGTAAAGGCAAATTGAAAGGCACATATATGATACAATCAAGTGGTTGTTATCATGCTCTTTGTGCACTTTTGGTGAGAGAAAATGCCAAAATATTTGATGAAAAAGTAAGAACTCTTGGACTCCATACTGTTTTTAGTCAGCTACAAAACGCAGTAATAGCACACCAGAGACATCTAGACTTAGGGTACAAGGCAAACTTTGAGGATAACTCTTTCAGGAGTCAATTTGAGCAATTTGAATCCATAGCAGTTGCACCACAAGTATCTAAATATACTCATTATAGTATTTCAGTGGAAATTTTAGAACCATAATCACCTGAAATAATATTGATCAGTGACGATGAAGAACAAGTAGCAGATAATTTTGTGAATCAAGAGATAGCAGCCCCACAGCAAGAGGAACAAGCAATCAATGAAAGAGTAAATCAAGTCATATTTAACTTAAATTTGTAATCTCTTCTTTCTTCTTCTTTTTTCCTTCTTCCTTATTTTGAAAAAGCAGAGTGCTTTATTGTAACTGAGAAATAAAGAGAGTGTTTTAGTTTATAGCAACTGTGGCCTCACATAACAGTCTACCAATTCCAGAATTCAATAGATATTACTATGAGTATTGGTCTATCAAAATGAAGACCTTACTCATAGGGAAAGGTTTGTGGGACATAGTGGAAGAGGGTTACACCGAACCCACAGACTGGACAACATTAAGTGCGGCAGATAAGAAAACAAAGAAAGAAGCGCAAAAGAGCAACTCCTCTGCTCTTTATCATCTCCAAGCAACATTGAAGAAGAGTATATTCCCTAGAATAGCCGCTTGTATAATCGCACAAGATGCATGGAAAGCTTTGAAAAATGGATTCCAGGGAAGTGATCAAGTGAAGCAAGTGAGGCTTCAAACACTGAAATGAGATTTTGAAAATCTCAAAATGAAAGAAGACAAAAAAGTTGGTGACTACTGTGTCAGAGTGAAAGTAGTAGTTGATAAAATGGTTACTCTTGGCAAATAAATTAAGCCTAAAACAATTGTAAAGAAAGTGTTACGAACACTTCTTCAAATATGGAATCACATAGCCATAATCATAGAAGAGTCAAAATATCTTTCCACTTTAACATTTGATGCATTAATTGGGTCATTAATGTCTCATGAAGAGAGATTACAAGAATCTCATTCAACTAGCTATGGAGGCGATGATAAATCCTTCACATCCAATGAAAATACTAGAAGAGGACGTGGAAGAGGTCAATGTAGAGGCCAGCAAAGAGGTAGAGGTAGAGGAAACTACAGATGAGGCAATCAGAACAGAGGAGGCAACTCCAAAAGAGGAGGCAATCAAAATAGAGGTGGAAACCAAAATCGAGGAGGAAATCCAGGACAAAGTGGAAATCAAGGACGAGGAAGTGACAAGTCCAAAATAGCTTGTTTCAACTGTGGCAAGCCAGGTCACTTTGTTCGTGACTACTGGTCAAAATCTTCTCAAGGCAGCAACAGTCAATATGGAAATTATGGAGAAGAAGATGATACCTCTAATATTTTTCTATCATATGGACAATTAGAACATAATCTAAATGACACATGGATTCAGGATACTGGTTGCTCAAACCATATAAGTGGCAAATAAAATCTATTTTCTACTCTAGATTCCACTTATAAATCCCAAATCAAGTTAGGTGATGATAAAGCTTTGCAATTCGAAGGCATTGGAGCCATGGAAGTTCCAAAAAAAGAAGGCCTAAAGAAAGTGAATGACATCTACTACACTCCAAAGCTCCAACACAATCTGCTAAGCATTGGGTAAATGATAGAGAATAATTACAAACTTGCTTTTGATGAAGGAAAATGTATCATTCTTGATAAAAACAATTTTAATGGTGTCATCACACAGGTCCCAATGACCAAGAATCGGTTATTCCCTCTCAAATTTGGTGAGCCAGGGGGAGCTCAACTTGCAAATGTAGCTATAGAAAATCCAAGTGTGCTTTGGCACTTGTGATATGGTCACCTTAATTTTGCTAGCTTGAAACTGCTAACTTCTCAAGCTATGGTGATAGGACTTCCCAAAATAAATGAACAAAAGGAAGTCTGTGAAGGATGTGCTTTGGGGAAGCACTCAAGGTCAAAGTTTCCAAAAGTACAAGCATGGAGAGCCAGCTATCCACTTTAGTTAGTGCATTCAGACATCTGTGGTCCAATGTAGACAAAGAGTATCGAAAACAATTCCTATTTTCTCACTTTCATAGATGATTTCTCTAGAATGTGCTAGATTTATTTCTTGAAACATAAAGATGAAGCTTTTGATTGCTTCATAGATTTCAGAAACAATGTAGAGAAAAAAAGTGAGTATTTTGTAAAATGTCTTAGGATATATCGAGGAGGTGAGTACTCCTCAAAATAATTCTTGAAATATTGTAAAGCAAGTGGGATTAAAATGCAATTCACCACTGCCTATACCCCAAAACAAAATGGTGTGGCAGAGAGAAATAATCGCACCATAGTTAATATAGCAAGAACGATGCTTCAGACTAAGCATCTAACCAATATGTATTGGGCTGATGCTGTAAGAACCAGTGTATACATTCTAAATAGAAATCCAAATTCTAGTTTAGATGGCATTGGTCCTTATGAGGGGTGGTATGGAAAGAAACCAAATGTAAAGCACTTCAAAGTTTTTGGTTCTTTAGCATATGCACACATTCCTGATGATAAAAGGAAGAAGCTTGATCCCAAAATTCAAGCTTGTATATTTGTAGCGTATTGTGAGTATACAAAAGCATATAGACTCTACAATCCCGAGACTCATAAATTGTACTTTCCAAGGATGTAATTTTTGATGAAGGGGGAGAATGGAGTCATCAAAGAATTTTTGTTGATGATGAGTCTCAAGATGTAAATTCTTCACAGGTACAGTAGGTGTCTCCCAAGAAAAGCAAAGGCACACCACCCCCTCCAAACCCAAGTAGGAGTACTACATCAAGTACTTCAACCGCCACTCCAATTCCTTCTCCACAGAGATCAGTAAGTTCTTCACCAATGGACATTAACAGTGACTCTCCATCAAGAGGCAAAAGAACATTACAACATCATCCATATTTTCAAATGTTGGATCGAAATTTCTTGAAAATATTCACTAGAAGCCAAGCTAGTGAAATGAATATAGGTTTGCAGCAACTTGAAAATTTGTAATTGTATGGGGATGATGACTTCCAAGATCCTAAGGGAGATGTAGTCAATTATGCTTTATTGACTAGTGCACAACTAGAACCATCTAGCTATGAGAAGGCTTGTACTCAAAATGTATGGCAAGAAGCCATGAAAGAGGAAATAACCTCTATAAAAAATAATGATACATGGGATCTAGTAAAGCTACCCAAAGGAAAAAAATGTGTTAGATGTAAATGGGTCTATAAGACCAAATACAATGCTTATGGAAGCATTGAGAGGCACAAGGCGAGATTAGTAGCAAAAGGTTTTACTCTGAAATTTGGCATTGACTATGAGGAAAATTTTGCTCCTGTTGCACAACAAGAGACAATCAGATCAGTTCTTTCCTTAGTTTCCCATAAAGGATGTAACATTCAACACATGGATGTGAAAAGTGCTTTTTTGAACGAATACTTGATTGAGGAGGTTTATGTTCAACAACCTCAAGGCTTTCAAGAATAAGGAAAGGAGAACCTTGTTTACAAATTGAAAAAAGTACTTTATGGCCTCAAGCAAGCACCAAGAGCTTGGTACTCACGCATTGATGGCTATTTCAGTGAGTATGGATTCACTAGAAGCAAAAGTGAACCAACTATGTACTACCTAAAGCATGGAGTAGAAATTCTCATAGTTTTTTTGTATGTGGATGATCTAATATTTATGGGTAGTAACACTAAAATGAATATGGAGTTCAAAAACTCCATGATGAAACAGTTTGAGATGAAAGATCTCAGTTTAATGCAATACTTCCTAGGAATGGAAGTGCATCAATCAAATAAAGGGATCTTCATATGTCAACACAAGTATACTCGAGACATGATCAATAAATTTGCCATGGAGCAATGCAAGTCAGTTGCAACTCCAACTGGACATGGGATCCAATTGAGCAAGGACGACGAAGCACCAAAGGTTGACATGACCACTTACAGAAGTATGGTTGGGAGTCTGATGTTTCTCACCAACACAAGGCCCGATATTCAATTTGCGATTTCTCTAGTTTCAAGGTTTATGGCAAGTCCATCTGAGTTGCATCTACAAGAAACTAAAATAATCTTAAGATATGTAAAAGTTACATTGGATTTTGGAATCCACTACCACAAATGTAATTCTGTGAAATTAGTTGGCTTCAATGACAGTGATTGGGGCAGCAATATAGATGATAGGAAATTTACATCAGGGAATTATTTTAGTCTAGGGTCAGGACTAATTACATGGAGTTCCAAGAAGCAAATTGTTGTAGCATTGTCATCTACTGAGGCTGAGTATATAGCCATCACACATGCTAGTACTCAAGCCCTATGGTTGAGAAAAATCCTTGAAGAGATTGGAGAAAGACAAAGTGGTCCAACTTGACTGTATTGTGATAACATGAGTGCCATTCAGTTGGCATACAGTCCAATCCACCATAGCATATCAAAACATTTTGATATGAAGTATCACTTCATCCGAGACATGGTGGAACAGCAGATCGTTGAGCTTGAACATTGCAAAAATGTGAACAATATTGCAGACATCTTCACCAAAGGCATAGCTAAAGCTCAATATATAAAGCTAAGAGACTGTATAGTCAGACCTCTCAACTTTAAGTGGGATAATTTTGGAAGTTAAAGTAAAAATTAGGTTTTTTACTTTACCTTTTACTTTTGACTTGATGGCAGATAAAGGTGGACGGCAGGTTTCAAGTGGACAGCAGGTTTCAAGTGGATGACACTGATATTTAATTCATAGAGTTCAAATTTTATTTTCCTATTCCTCCCTATCTTTCCTCCTCCCTATTCTCTCTCCCTAATTTATAGCATCTTTATTTTTAGCATTTCATAATGCTATATAAGCTTGTAACTATTATATTTGATGTTAATAAAGCATGAGAATTTTCTAATTAACCTAAGACTATAATCAATAATGCGCCGACGTCATCGAAAATGAGGAGAAGACTATATAAAGGGGGATCCTAAGGTTCATTTGAAATTAATCCTTGCTCGTGTTAATCGTTGGCTAAGCATCCAAAGAGAGCTCATGCGAAAATCATTTTGAAAAGGGAGACAACGAATAAATCCAAGGTTGGTCGAAAGCCCAAGACATTGTGGGCAGAGTGGCGCATTGGCAATTGGATTTTTGTTAAGGTGTGTGGCAGCGCTTTACGTCAAGGTTCGAATCTCCTTGACTGCATTCGAAGGCATTGGAAGGAAAGCGCTCGAAGCGCTTTTGGTTTGCATGGAAGGGAGGAAGGACTTAAGGCACGTCATGCCTTTTCCTTTTGAATGAGTGGCTAGCTCATGTGGCAACCTTAGCCATGGCTAAGGCGCTCGCGGTGTGTGCAAGTTGGGGGTTCGAATCCCCTTGAGGAGGTAATTACGTTTTGCTCTAATTTAATTTCGTTGATGCCCTAGGATAGGAGTTATAAGGTGGTTAAGGAATAATTAAAGTTTTTAATTAAACTTTATTTTTATAAGGGTTGTGATTATTATTTTAGAGGTGGATGAGTTGTTGATTTATTTTGATATTCATGAAATTGAAAATTAAGATTTAGGAGAAATAAGGAGTTGTTATAAAATATTTTTGAGAGCCTTATTGATTATTATTTTTGATAAGGGTTTTTATTAAAAAGGACTTTGGTGGATGTGTTTATTAAGTTGGAGTAAAAAGGTGTAAATTGAGTTATGCTTATCTTGTGATTATTATTTGAAGTCCACTAACCCTTATTGAGATTGGAAAGGAAAGTTGTGTTTAGTGTGGCAGATTTTGTGGACAACTTCTTGGCATCAAAAAGGTATGGGCACATTCTCCTATTGATTGTTTATGGTGGTTGATTTCTGAAATATCATTGGAGTGAAAAGGATTGATTGTGGTTTCCTTTTTGAAAGTGGTTGGTTGAATGCTTCAAGGTTTTCTGGTTTGAGAGTTGTGTTTAAACCTTGTTTTATAAGCATAGTTGTTGAAGCCCATTGGTTGTGAAAGAACTTGAAAAGAACATGAGTATCATTGTTATGTGAGATTTGTGGTTGAGCATTGTTGGAAACATTTGAGTTGGTTGATACATGCTTGGACTAGGGTTTTTGTGAGAAAGAGTAGTCCCTTGTGGTGATTGGTTGAGTTGAGTTGATTGAGCCTAGTCAAGTGATTGTGTGAGGTGATTGGTCAAGTTCCATGAAACAAACTATTCCATAATTCTGATTTGAGTTGAGATTGAGATTAGAACATATTGAGTCTCTAACAATTCTCTTTATGCTTCTATGAGTTGACTTGAGTTGAGTTGAGATTGATTTGAGTTGAGTTGAGTTGAGATTGAGCTTAGAACATATTGAGTCTCTAACAATTCTCTTTATGCTTCTATGAGTTGATTTGAGTTGAGTTTTGAGTTGAGATCATTGTGGATCATTGTTGTCATCCATTGAAGAGTACATTGCCATTCATTGTTGAGTTCATATTTGAGCTTTGCCTTGATAGATTTGTGGATGAGATTTGAGTGCTACTTGAGCATGATTGATTGAGCCTTTGAGAAGGCCTTTGTGGATAGTTTTGGGACAACTTTGTGGACAGTTTTGGGATAACTTTGTGGACAGTTTTGGGATAGCTTTGTGGATAATTTTGGGACAGCTTTGTGGACAGCTTTGTGGATAGTTTTGGGATAGATTTGTGGACATATTTGAGCAAGTTCTTGGTGAGCTTGCTAGAGCAGATTTGGGCAAGTTCTTGGTGAGCTTGCTAGAGCAGATTTGGACAAGTTCTTGGTGAGCTTGTTATTCAGTTTTGGACAAGTTCTGTGAGCTTGTTATTCAGATTTGGACAAGTTCTATGTGAACTTGTTATTCAGTTTTGGACAAGTTCTGTGTGAGCTTGTTATTCAGATTTGGACAAGTTCTGTGTGAACTTGTTATTGCCTAGCTTTGAGCAGATCAAAGAAATCATTGTATTGGATAAGGATCCTTATTTTTGTGTGAAATATTATAAGGATATTATCTGGTGGAGTACCCCACATTGGGGGAACCACGTTAAATCTTGTGTCTCAATTGTGTGTGGTGACTTGTGCTCTTGCTTACTACTGCTATCTGAGTTATTAATGCACACTGCTATATTTGGTTATTGCAATTAAGGACATTAATTGATATTGATTTGGAAAGAAAGTAAAAAGTGGTCTTATACTGTTCACCCCCCCTCTCAGTATAAGCTTGTGTTCTTCAATTGGTATCAAAGCGGGTTCCTTCAAAAAAGCTAACAACTTGAGGGCAGATTCTACAAGAACACAGATGGCTTCACAGAATGGATCATCTACAAATAAGGCTCCATTGTTTGATGGTAACAATTATGCTTTCTAGAGCATGAGGATGAAGAACTACTTGATATCACAAGGATATGAGGTATGGCAAATGGTTGAAAAAGAGTATAGGGTTGAAGGTGATCCCGAGGTAGATAAGACTATCAGGAAATTGGTTGAGATCAATGCAAGAGCAATGAATTGTATTTTGAGTGGGCTTCGTGAGACAGATTTTGCAAAGGTCATGGTATGTAATTCAGCTAATGAGATGTGGACCAAGTTGTGGAATACTTATGAAGGAGATTCCAAGGTAAAGTTGGAAAAACTACAAACTCATAGAAAAATATTTGAGGAATTGAAAATGGAAGATTCTGAAGATATTGCAAAGTTTTTACTTCATGTTGATGAGATTACTAACACCATGAGAGGCCTAGGTTTTGAGATGAAAGAATCAGAAGTTACTCAAAAGGTTTTGAGATCACTTCCCATGAAATATGATTCTAAGGTTTCAGAAATAGAAGAGACAATGGATATCAACAAGCTAACAATGGAAGAATTGCAAGGTACTCTCACAACTTATGAGATGAGGGTAAGTAAGCATCAGGTTCCAATAAAAGAGATTGCATTCAAGGCTTCAGAGAAAGAGAAAGGGAAAGTTTTAGAAACAAGTAGAGGTTTAGATAATGATGAGGAAGCTAACTTCATCAAAAGGAATAAGGACTCAAAGAATTTCAGGGATATAAGGAAAGTCAGATGCTACAAGTGTGGTGATCTTGGTCACTATGCATACAAGTGTCCACATGAAGAAAATAGTGATGATGAAAAATAGGGTCAAAGAAGAAAAGAAGATGGAAAGCATAAGCATGACAAAGATGACAGATACAAGCAAAACAGGTATGAGAAGAAGAAAATTTTTTGTAAGGCAAAGAAATCTTACTACATTGTAGAAGCAAGTGATAGCTCAGATCATAGTGATAGAGACAAATCAGATGATGAAAAAGAAGAACATCTATTCCTAGGAATAGAAGGTGAAAGAGAGCAAGTGCTTTGTGTGTGGTCAAAGAGATCACAGATCAGGATATTGCAATGGTTTCAGTGATAGTGAAGATGAGATGACACATCAAGGAAACAAGCATGGTCAAAGAAATCTTGAGAGTTTGTTTGCTATAGAAGATTATAATGGTCTCAATGATAGTGAAAACAAAGAAGTCTCACTTTTGGTTATAGAAAAGGAAGAGGATGAGCTAAGTAAACAAAAATCAGAAATCAAAAGGCTAAAAGAAGAATACAGGAATCTTGAAAACAAGATTCGAACAGATGTCAAAATCAGAGAAGAACTACTTCAAACAATCAGTAATCTCAGAGAAGAGCTTCAAAATGCAAAAAGGATAGAAGAAAGGATGAATGAAGAACTAAGGGTAACCACGACAAGACATGATACATTAGATGAAAAGGTTCAAAAAGGAGTGGAAACTTATTTTAAGGTTGTATCTTACTTCCAAGAAAAATCACACTCAAAAGGAAAGGAAGTTCTAAAAAATGAAAGCAAGGAAGCACCTAAGATTTGTGAGGAAAGTTCCAAAGTTCATATGGCTCCAAATATTCAGTTTGATTCTTGTTTTGAGAGAGGTGAATCAAGTTCAAAAGGAAAATAAATTCTTGAAGAGAAAAGCAAGGAAGAAACTAAGGAAGAGGATTTAGATGCTACAAAGAAGGTTCAAGGATGCAATGCACAAGTTGAAAATGATCATAAGGATAATGGTCAAGAAAGGTATGAAGAACCAAGGCATGAACAAAGGGCTTTTCAAGGACATTGTTTTTCTTGTAATGGATTTGGACACAGGGCTATACACTTGCAGGGATCCATGGATCAAAGAAGTTTGATTTTGCTAGAAGAAACCTCAAAGGAAGAAGGTATGGTTTTCAGGGGCATTGCTTCTCATGTAACAGGATTGGTCATAGAGCTTTTCAGTGCAAAGGAAATGAGCAACATGGTTTTGGTTTTAGAGCTTCACAATTCAGAAGTCATGGTCATAATGGTCATGAAAACAGAGCTTCACAATACAGGGTTCAGGAAAGGAATGGATATGGAAATTATTTTAAGAATGAATTCAGGACATGGGCACCATCCAAAGGCTACAATATCAAGTGTTTTAATTGCAATAACTTTGGGCATATTGCAAAATGGTGTAGGACTCAATTCCAAATAGGTTCAAGGCAAGAAGGTCAAACAGGTTCAAGGCAAGAAGGTCAAACAGGTTCTAGACAAGAAGATCAAGTAATTCATCAAGAGAAGGATATCAAAAAAACATGGAAGGAAGTTGATAGAGGAAAGAAACAATGTGATATGGGAGTAAAAGTACTCCCACCCCAAAATTAATCACCTCAAGAGAGAAGGTGGTGAGGGGGCTAAGTTTAAGAGTCATATATTTTAGCCCCATAGGTGTCCCTTTTGCCATTGATGTCAAAGGGGGAGAGATTTGAGTAAGGGGGAGAGCATTGAGTTAGGGGGAGCAGCCTCCAAAGAGAGCATTGAGTCAGGGGGAGTAGCCTCCATAGAGATTATTGAGTTAGGGGGAGCAACTTTGATTCTCAGAGATGGTTTTTGTAGTGATTGTGGTTTTTTCTTTAGAGGTGTTGCCATCAATGACAAAGGGGGATATTGTTGGCAATTTGAGTTATTTTATGTTGTCATTGATGTCACATGAATCATTGATGTCATATGGATCACATTGAGTTTTGATGGGCAAATGATATTTTGGAAAGCATGGATAAATTCAGGGTTTTTGTGAAAACCAAGGCAGGCAAAATAAAAGGTTTTATTTAAAACCATGGATGGCATATTTGAAATGGGTTTTTCTTAAAACCCAGGTTGGCCTTTCGTTTCATCGAAAAAGGTGCCCGATGATGGAGATATTTAATTTTAAATATTTAGTTTAAATTTTAATTATTTAAAATTTAAAATTTAAATTTTAAAATTAAAATTAAAGTTAGCGCCGACGTCTAAAGAAAGAGGGAAAATCAATAATGCATCGACGTCATCAAAAATGAGGAGAAGACTATATAAAGGGGGATCCTAAGGTTCATTTGAAATTAATCCTTGCTCGTGTTAATCGTTGGCTAAGCATCCGAAGAGAGCTCGTGCGAAAATCATTTTGAAAAGGGAGACAACGAATAAATCCAAGGTTGGTCGAAAGCCCAAGACATTGTGGGCAGAGTGGCACATTGGCAATTGGATTTTTGTTAAGGTGTGTGGCAGCGCTTTACGTCAAGGTTCGAATCTCCTTGACTGCATTCGAAGGCATTGGAAGGAAAGCGCTCGAAGCGCTTTTGGTTTGCGTGGAAGGGAGGAAGGACTTAAGGCACGTCGTGCCTTTTCCTTTCGAATGAGTGGCTAGCTCGTGTGGCAACCTTAGCCATGGCTAAGGCGCTCACGGTGTGTGCAAGTTGGGGGTTCGAATCCCCTTGAGGAGGTAATTACGTTTTGCTCTAATTAATTTCGTTGATGCCCTAGGATAGGAGTTATAAGGTGGTTAAGGAATAATTAAAGTTTTTAATTAAACTTTATTTTTATAAGGGTTGTGATTATTATTTCAGAGGTGGATGAGTTGTTGATTTATTTTGATATTCATGAAATTGAAAATTAAGATTTAGGAGAAATAAGGAGTTGTTATAAAATATTTTTGAGAGCCTTATTGATTATTATTTTTGATAAGGGTTTTTATTAAAAAGGACTTTGGTGGATGTGTTTATTAAGTTGGAGTAAAAAGGTGTAAATTGAGTTATGCTTATCTTGTGATTATTATTTGAAGTCCACTAACCCTTATTGAGATTGGAAAGGAAAGTTGTGTTTAGTGTGGCAGATTTTGTGGACAACTTCTTGGCATCAAAAAGGTATGGGCACATTCTCCTATTGATTGTTTATGGTGGTTGATTTCTGAAATATCATTGGAGTGAAAAGGATTGATTGTGGTTTCCTTTTCAAAAGTGGTTGGTTGAATGCTTCAAGGTTTTCTGGTTTGAGAGTTGTGTTTAAACCTTGTTTTATAAGCATAGTTGTTGAAGCCCATTGGTTGTGAAAGAACTTGAAAAGAACATGAGTATCATTGTTATGTGAGATTTGTGGTTGAGCATTGTTGGAAACATTTGAGTTGGTTGATACATGCTTGGACTAGGGTTTTTGTGAGAAAGAGTAGTCCCTTGTGGTGATTGGTTGAGTTGAGTTGATTGAGCCTAGTCAAGTGATTGTGTGAGGTGATTGGTCAAGTTCCATGAAACAAACTATTCCATAATTCTGATTTGAGTTGAGATTGAGATTAGAACATATTGAGTCTCTAACAATTCTCTTTATGCTTCTATGAGTTGACTTGAGTTGAGTTGAGATTGATTTGAGTTGAGTTGAGTTGAGATTGAGCTTAGAACATATTGAGTCTCTAACAATTCTCTTTATGCTTCTATGAGTTGATTTGAGTTGAGTTGAGTTGAGATCATTGTGGATCATTGTTGTCATCCATTGAAGAGTACATTGCCATTCATTGTTGAGTTCATATTTGAGCTTTGCCTTGATAGATTTGTGGATGAGATTTGAGTACTACTTGAGCATGATTGATTGAGCCTTTGAGAAGGCCTTTGTGGATAGTTTTGGGATAGCTTTGTGGATAGTTTTGGGACAGCTTTGTGGATAGTTTTGGGACAGCTTTGTGGATAGTTTTGGGATAGCTTTGTGGATAGTTTTGGATAGCTTTGTGGATAGTTTTGGGACATTTGTGGACATATTTGAGCAAGTTCTTGGTGAGCTTGCTAGAGCATATTTGGACAAGTTCTTGGTGAGCTTGCTAGAGCAGATTTGGACAAGTTCTTGGTGAGCTTGTTAGTCAGTTTTGGACAAGTTCTGTGTGAGCTTGTTATTCATATTTGGACAAGTTCTGTGTGAACTTGTTATTCAGTTTTGGACAAGTTCTGTGTGAGCTTGTTATTCAGATTTGGACAAGTTCTGTGTGAACTTGTTATTGCCTAGCTTTGAGCAGATCAAAGAAATCATTGTATTGGATAAGGATCCTTATTTCTGTGTGAAATATTATAAGGAGATTATCTGGTGGAGTACCCCACATTGGGGGAACCACGTTAAATCTTGTGTCTCAATTGTGTGTGGTGACTTGTGCTCTTGCTTACTACTGCTATCTGAGTTATTAATGCACACTGCTATATTTGGTTATTGCAATTAAGGACATTAATTGATATTGATTTGGAAAGAAAGTAAAAAGTGGTCTTATACTGTTCACCCCCCCTCTCAGTATAAGCTTGTGTTCTTCATGTCTTAGATTAGTGTGTGAGTTAATATTTTATGTAATGTAATAATGTGCAGGAAATGCACAAGTGTCATGTAAATATGTGTGCAAGTGTTAATAGTGTAAATATGCACAAGTATATAATATGTAAGTGTGCACATGTGTCCTTAGAATAGGAAAGTGAAGAGTTGTAAAGAAGAGTGAAGGTCAAGAGTGCAACATATAAAGAGTCACATACAATTATATATTTGTGATAAAGCATTGTAATATTCATCGAATGTGCATAGCTTTATGCTTGAAGTAGTAAACTTTTATTCAATAGTATTTTTAGTATTTTGTGTGCAGTATTATGAGCATTGTTATATAATTATTCTATGAATATTTTTATTTTGAGTTATTATATTTTTATATTATATTGTAACTTAATTATATTTAATCTTGTGATTATTTTCTCATGAAATTTACTTTAGTATTAAAGCTTCAAAATCTAACAGTGATATTAGACCTACAACAAGATTGCTTGCACAATATTTATTAAGTTGCAAAAATCAGAAAGGTTAGAGTCTTTCCACTAGGTTGGAGAATAACTAGTGAACAATATAGAATCTTTCCACTAGGTTGAAGAATAACAAGTGAAGAATATGATTCATATTTTGGAAAACCAACTTAGAAAGAAAGTTGGTCATTCATAGAAATAACTAACCATGTTATTGATTTGAATATTGAGGCAGAACCAACTCAAGAGAAAGTTGGTCATTTAGGAAATAGCCATCCTGACATTAATAGATATTTCAAGGATAGACAAATTCTTGGTAACATATTTCTATCAAAAGAGTTGAAGAAGTTGGTACAATCAAGCTATCTTGTTTGGAGTATCAAGGAAGTTTATTGTCACCTTAAAAAAGAAGATTTAGGTTGCATCAACTTAAGATATTGTTGTAGTGAAGATTGATCTTCAGAAGTGAGAATATTCCTACAATAGATAGAGAAGACTTTCATATTTGAGTGCTAGAAGAAGGTAGAAATCTTTCCTCAAGAAGGGATTGATTAAAGTTGTAGACTAGTATAATTTTAGGTCTCAAAGATAGACCTTGATAAAAGTTGTAGGTCATTAAGATATTGACCTTGATAAGATAGATTGAGTTTACCTATTCCAAAAAACTATTTGGAATAGAAGGTAATCTATAATATTGATTCAAGTCTTGAAGACGGACCTTGATATAGCTATTAAAATAGGTAAATAAAGGAGACCTGTTAAAAATATCCCATTGAAGGTAAAGATAGGAGACCCAAGGAAAAGATATCCCATAGAATTCAAAGATAGGAGACTCAAGAAAATAGGTCCCATTGATGAAAAAAGTTGAGGAGACTCATTGGAGAAGGTCTCATTGAATTTTTTAATAATAGAGGAATGAGACCCGTTTTAAATAGGTCCATCATAAGCGAATATATTGGTCCTTAGTAAGATAAGAGACCATTAATCTAGTTTATTTTGTAGAGATAGAAAGCAAGCAGAAAATAGAAGGTAACATAATATTGGTACAAGGATATTTAGCTAAGATAAATCTTGGTAGTTTGAGGGGAAAGTATACTATGCAAAGATAGCAAGAAGACTTGAAGGCAATAAGAAGGTTTGAAGGTAGCCAGTATAAAGCAAGAGATAGAGGCTTCAAATTAAAGGAATAGCATAAAATAAGTGTGAAGTACAATGATCTAAGGATTGTACAACATCAAAGTATACATCCATTAAGTTTGAGAAGCTAATAAAGAAAAACTTGATCAATAATAGGCTTGAGTAAAGAAGCCTGAAATTAGAGACATGGTAGAATTAGAGGATAAAGAGCAAGGCATAATTAGAGGACAGAGTTGAAAGTGGATAAATATCACTACATAACTCATAAAAGGAACATCTAGAAGGTATAAATCTTAAAGCAAGAAATAAAACTTGAGAGAAGCAATTTTAGAGAAAGAGACTTGAAGGCAAAAACTTGAAGATATAAAATTTGAAGGTAAAAGAAAAATTTAACATTCAATAAAGAAATCATTGGCATAATAAGAAAGCCACAGCCTCAAAAAATAAAACATAAGATAGCATGATAAGCATTATTCTTTGTATAAAATCTTGAACATCTTGATCATCGATATAGTGCACCTGAACTTGCATAGGAAAGAAGGAATAACAAGCATTAGTCAAGCAAATTAATGCTCAAAATTGAACTAAGCATGGGGGGAGCAATAAAAATGCAAAAGATCCACTAGCTACGCAAAATCTAGTGCCACTTAGTAAAGTTATTGTCACTCACAAGCCACCAGCCTAGTAAGCGGTAATGCCATCCAAGATCCACCATAGCAGGGAGTTGAAATGCCAAGCCAAGTTACATAGAAGACTAGAGGTCATAGGAGACAAAGTGCTAAGCTAGGCTATAGAGAAGACCAGAGGTCATGGAAGATCAAAGGTCAAGTTCTAAGTGGAAGTCCAAGAGCCAAGCAAAGGACTAAAGGTTGAGATCCAACCGAGTATCAACAATGCACCAAAAGACAATAGTTTGAGCACCAGGCAAACAAACATCTTGCTAGTGGAACGTTAGAAGCAAGTCAAATGTAACGATATAATTTCAAGTGCAATTTGAGGGAGTGAAAAATTTAGTCAAACTTAGTTGAAACACTCTCCAATGTGCTCCAAATAAAACACTTGCATGAAGTACAACTCATATTCCAAAGCAAGTAGTAATCAAATAAATGCTCAAGGATTATGCCCACAAAGTTGGAAAGGTGAAATAGTAAAAGACCTTTTAAAGAAGCCCATGCATGTACAACTCATCTAAAAGAAAATAATTATCAGTGATAATGCTCAAGGAATATCAAAGATGACGTTCTCAAACTTGGAGAAGTGTAACAATGAAATGTCTAGGCGTCAATTTTCAAATTCAGATTTTAGGGAACCATGTAGGAGAAGAAAGGTATATTTAGGGTTTTTGAAAAATCATTTTTGAAAATCAAATTTATCCTAAGGTTGAATGGAGTGATAAGGTTAATTACTTTTTTATTTTTTATTTTTCTAAGGTTTTGAAGATTTAATTTGGAGAGATAAGGCTATTAATAGTTTAATTAAAGTTTTTAATTATTTTTAGAGGTTTTGGAGTGATAAGTAGTAATAGAAATTCTTAGTTATAAAGTTTCTTGAAGTTTTTTACATTTAAAAGCTTTGTCATTTTATTTTTTAAAATTCAAATATATAGAATATTTACAAATTATTTTACTTTGGAGAGATAAGGAAGTACTTCAAATTTAGGAAATATTAAATTTGTAAAGTTCTTATTTTCTTATTTCTAAATAACCAGGGAGGCATAAGGAATTCAACTTCATAGGTTTGAGATATTATAAAAACTTAAAAAATACTATTAAAAAACTAGGGAGACATAAGGTAATCCACATCAAACTAAATTGATTAAAAATGGATGAAATTATTAAGAATGAATTTAATGAAGATAGTGAAAAATGATTTCATGTACTTAAGTTTTATTCTCAAAACTTAATAGATGAAAAGAAGAAAAAACCAAAATGGCTTAGATATGCATTTGAGAACAAGTTAAAAGTTGATTCTCAAAACTTAATAGATGAAGAGAAGAAAAAACCAAAATGGCTTAGAGATATATTTGAGAACTCAAAATCACAAACTAGTGGATTGATAAAAATAAATTTTATAACATCTTCTATTGATAGAGTAAATTCAAGGGTGAGTGAGTAGCCGGGTTGGTGTGAGGCTACCAGTCGAGGTATGTGATCCATACCGTGGGTTCATTCAACTCTGGTTCAAATCACATTAGTAAGGAACATAAGCTTATACTGAGAGGTGGGGTGAACAGTATAAGACCACTTTTTACTTTTATTTCCCAAATAGTATTAATCAATATAATAAATGACAATATCAATAGCAATAACCAAAGCAATGCACAAATCATCACACACAATAGAGACACCACAATTTACGTGGTTCACCCAATGCGGGCTACTCCATGGAGAAAATATTTTACTAAAACTTTCTCAATCAATATCTTGGGAATCCTTCCCAATTACAATGTTTATGGACCTCTGTCCAAAGGATATGTTGATCCCCTAAATCTCAAGTTCGTGGATATCTTCCATAGGATAACTCTTTCCCCTTCAACTCTAGATAGTGATCTTCTAGAAGACTCTATCTTTATGCTGCACTAACTGGTGGATCTCTCTCCACTTGAAGACTCCTCACTCAGAAGAACTATCTTCAATTGTCCTAGTTGCTAGATCTCTATCCATTGAGACTCTATCCTCTATACTCTTATCACCTCCAAACCTCTATCAATAGGTTCACTCAGAACCTTCTCAAATCTGC
This sequence comes from Wollemia nobilis, assembly GCA_028583015.1. NCBI lineage: Eukaryota > Viridiplantae > Streptophyta > Pinopsida > Araucariales > Araucariaceae > Wollemia > Wollemia nobilis. The sequence goes on along the minus strand of JAQPPZ010000082.1, from coordinate 14,039,328 downwards.
TCAATAGGTCCACTCAAAACCTGCTCAAATCTTCTCAATAGGTCCACTCATAACTTGCTCAAATTTTCTCAATAGCTCCACTCATAACCTACTCAAATATGCTCAATAGGTCCACTCATAACCTGCTCAAATATGCTCAATAGGTCCACTCAAAACCTGTTCAAATTTTCTCAATAGGTCGATGCATAACCTGCTCAAATATTCTCAACAGGTCCACACAAAACCTGTCCAAATCTGCTCAATAGGTCCACATAGAACCTATCCAAATCTGCTCAACAGGTTCACTCAGAACCTGCTCAAATCTGGTTAACAAGCTCACTCAAAACTTGTCCAAATTTTCTCAACAAGATCACTCAAAACTTGTCCAAATCTGCTCAACAAGCTCACTCAAAACTTTTCCAAATCTGCTTAACAAGCTCACTCAGAACTTGTTCAAATTTGCTCAATAAGCTCACTCAGAACTTGTTCGGCTCAACAAGCTCACTCAAAACTTGTCCAAATCTGCTCAACAATCTCACTCAGAACTTGTCCAAATCTACTCAATAAGTCCTCTCTAGGACTTGCTCAAATTTGCATTGCAAGCTTCCACAAAAGCTCACATAAAATCAGTCCATGAGTCTTCTCAAATACTTGTCTCAAATCAGCTTAACAAGTCCACACATAACTTGTCTAATCTCATAGAATCATAAAGATAATTGTTAGAGACTCAATATGTCCTATACTCAATGCTCAATCTCAACTCAAATCAATCTCATAGAAGCATAAAGAGAATTTTTAGAGACTCAATATGTTCTATACTCAAAATCCAATCTCAACTCAAATCAATCTCATAGAAGCATAGAGAGAATTTTTAGAGACTCAATATGTTCTATACTCAATCTCAATCTCAACTTAATCAATCTCATAGAAGCATAGAGAGAATTGTTAGAGACTCGATATGTTTTATACTCAATCTCAACTCAAGTCGGAATATAGAAAAGTTTGTTTCATGGAACTTGAACAACCACTTCATACAAACACTTGACTATGCTCACTCAACTCTACTCAACCAATCACCTCAAGGAACAACCCTTTCTCACAAACCCTAGTCCAAGCATGTATCAACCAACTTAAAATATTTCCAATAATGCTCAACCACAAATCTAACATAACAATGATACTCATGTTCTTTTCTAACTCAAGTTCAAGTTCTTTGCATAACCAATTGGCTTCAATAACAATGCTTATAAAACAAGATTTAATCACAAATCTCAATCCATAAAACCTTGAAGCATTAAACCAACCACTTTTGAAAAGGAAACCACAATCAATCCTTTTCTCTCCAATGATATTTTCAGAAATCAATCACCCAATCAAGTCAATGGAGAATATTGCCCATACCTTTTTGATGTCAAGTAGTTGTCCACAAAATCTATCAAACTCAACACACTTTCAAATATTTCTTTATCAACCACAAGGAGGTTAGAGGACTTGAGTAATATCACAACAATAAAAATAATATCCCAATAACACCTTATTACTCCTACTCAATAAAATTCACCATGTCCTCTCATGAAATAAATAATCCCCTTTGAAAAAGAATAAATCAAACTCACTTTTGAACCTCTTTTACAAAACTAGAAATATCTCTTTACACACACCTTATTTCTTCTTCTAAGTAAGTTAATAAAATAGCCCTTGAAAAATGCTTTCCAACAAAATATAATATGCTACCCTTCCAAAAATAAAACCATCAGTAATTTCCCAATTTTCTAGGGCATAGCATTACCCTTATTTCTCCTTAAGGCTATTTAACAAAAATTAAAACATAAAAAATTAACTTGTCTTTGCTTCTCGGAGGGATTCGATCCCCCGACGTCCTCCTTCCCAATGCCTTAGCCACAGCCAAGCCACCATTGGGCCATGCGCCCTCACAAGCCTAAAAAGGCACGAATAGCATAAAATACCTCACAAACCAGCACTTTTTGAAATAATCAAATTATGCTTTGAGCTCTTTGTCCTTGCAAGAAAACCTCAAGCGAATCAAACGCAGGACCTCCTCTCTCTTGCCAAGCCAACACACCACTAAGCCACGCTGGCCTATGTGCTCAACAACTCTGCATGTTCTCTGCTTCCACTTTTCGTAAATTGTCAAGCCTTTAATAATCACAAGCCTTTTCGCATGCGCTCAACGAAAATGCAAGGGTGAGTGATTAATGTCTTTGATGGAATTATATATAATTCCCTTGTCTTCTTATGCAATCACGTCGACGCTTCGAATAAATTCGACGTCAGCGTGGTTTTAATTTATAATATATTAAAATTTAAATTAAAATTTAAATATTATAAATTAAAACAAACCAACCTTAGGTTTTAGTTTAAATAAACCTTGAAGCCTTGTCTTAATGCACAACCTTGGCGAAATCAAATATTATTTATAAAATTTAAATTCCTTGTGAATTTAAATAATTTATAAATAATTATTAAACCTCCTTTTTAACTTTTTCAATAACCCATCTTGGGTTTTTATGGACCAATCGCTTAACTTGTGCTCCCATTAATATTAAAATATTATGGAGCCTTTTTCCTTTCACTTTTGCACTAATGAAGCTTTTTCCTGGATGAATGTGACAACCTTGAATGACTTTATTTCTTGCCAAATTCTTTGATAAGAGTGATAACTCTATCAGGTGACATCAATGACAACTTTGACTTAGAGGACTCAAAATTTCCAACAATTAGCTACCATAAGCCCTTTTTTGTCCTTTTCCTAGTGCTTTTAGTGGTGTAAAAGGTTTAAAATGATTGTGGCATGGTGGTTATAGGGGCGGACTACATGAAAACTATGTGGTGGCTTTTGGGGTGGACATTGCAGAATATTATGGTGGCCATAAAATTTGGATAGCTTGCCCGGATTCATGGTGGCTACCGATTCCACCATGTAAATTCAAAAAAAAATGATATAGTAAAGTGTTCAATTTTTGAATATAGGAAGGAAAAAATTTTATAATAAAAATTTTGAAAAATAAAGAAAAAAATGGATCAATTGTGATCCAAATTTATCTTCCAAAGTAATCATGAACTAAAAATCAAAGAAGAAGCTCAAGCAATTTGTGAACCAAATAATGAAGAACCAAATAATGGAGATGATGAAGAACTCAGAGCAGAAGTCTCCATATAGAAAAATAAAGGGTCATATGATTCTAAGGACGGAGGAAAAATAAATATCCTTATGCAAGAATATAATGACTATGAAAGAGTTCAAGAGACTTGTAATCTTGAAGCCACTAAGACTGAAGTACACTAATCATTCATTTTATCAAAATATAGAAGGACAACAAACTGAAGAAAGCAAAAAAAAAAGCAGAGAAAGCATTGGGTCCAAGATCATATGAAGATGAAGACCATTTTGAAGACTAAAGTCTTCAATAACCAAATAATGTAATATAGGAGGTGTTGGAGAATATTACATTATTTGGTACATGCCAATGTACCACCTTGGTACATTATTGTAATTATTATATTAGGGTTGTGTCTTAGATTAGTGTGTGAGTCAATATTTTATGTAATATAATAATGTGCAAGAAATGCACAAGTTTCATGTAAATATGTGTGCAAGTGTTATGAGTGTAAATGTGCACAAGTGTCTAATATGTAAGTGTGCACATGTGTCCTTAGAATAGGAAAGTAAAGAGTTGTAAAGAAGAGTGAAGTTCAAAAATGCAACATATGAAGAGTCACATACAATTATATATTTGTGACAAAGCATTGTAATATTCATCAAACATGCATAGCTTTATGCTTGCATTAGTAGACCTTTATTCAATAGTATTTTCAGTATTTTGTGTGTAATATTGTGAGCATTGTTATATGATTATTCTGTGAATATTCTTATTCTGAGTTATTATATTTCAATTTCATTATATTTGAACCTGTGATTATTTTCTTGTGAGATTTACTCTAGTATTAAAGCTTCAAAATCAAACATACTACACCTATAGTTCTTAGACTAAAAATTCAACAATAGGTCATTGCATCACATTGAGACATATCATCAAAAACTTCTAAATGAAAAATGAATGTCTTTTATTATTTTGTTTGTTTCAAGGAGGCCTTTTATGCAATTCCTAGAGCTAAACCATAGAGTAGAACATCTGAATTAATTATACCAAAAACATATGTGGCACCAATTAATATACTCTATATAGAGTTTTGATCCAATTTTAGAATACGTGGATCTCTTTGATTGCATGCCCATTATTGGTGTTACTAGTTTGGCATGATTCACAAAAAAAATTAGACTATTCATTTCTTTGAAATAGCAAATCTGCATTATCTATTATATTTTAAGTAGATTTAAGAGATTTTTAGAGTGATATCTATGACTGATCTTCCCCTTTCCTACTTTTAAAACTTATGTTATAGCACGTTCTTTTTATTTTTCCATAATTCTTTATAAAAATATGCTTCTCTCAACCACTTGCTTCAAGAGTACTTGTTGCTTCTAGTGATGGTTGTATGGTAATAGTAAGTGTTTGTTTATAATGTATTTCAAATGACTCCACAACTCTTTGTTTTTAAATATTATTTATTTCTTGTAGACTAGATTACCTCAAATTTGAACAATTACATTAAAGGAACCTTCTTCTATTATTTATCCTATGGTTTACACATCCTATCATACATTTAACAAAACAAAAGAGACATGATGCAAATGTAAAATCATCTTGGATATTAAACTCTTTCTTTGTTGTAAATATTTTTGAGTGAGTGCTTCCTATTGTTCTTGTTGATTTGGCATCTGTCACCAAAAATGTTAGTAGATTGTGAGTGTCATTGTAATATCACACCTCTATTTCTTAAGTAACAAGGATATCTAAGACTTCCTTTGGTACCATATCTACAATCTATCTTACTCTTACCTATTGCTAAAGCATGTGTTATAGTATCTTCTTCAAATTCTACCGTCATTGAGTTTGTAACAAACATTATCATCTCAACCTCCCACTTTAAGAGTATGTGTTTTAATGATAGGTATATAATAATAGCAAATATATTTAAAATTTGCTCCAAATTACACCACACTCTTTGTTGTTAAGTATTTTTTATTCTTTATAGGATAGGTGTGCCTCCTTTTTGGGAAAATGTTTGAAGGAAACATCTTCTATTATTTCTCCTATGGTGTATGTAGGTCACTTTAATGTAATTTCAATCCAAGAGAGTTAAGCTTTGAGGTGCTAGATTATATGCACAACAACAAGACTATATTGTTGATAATTTCCAAGGATGATCTAGTTATGCTTCATTACATCTAAATCTTAAAAAAATAAACAAGCTCTCCGTTGTCAAGGGATCAACATACCCAAGATTGGATTTTGATCCCGCAACACAAGTAATGGGTTAATATTAGGATTTTTTGCTTCCATAACAAGGCAATAAAGGTAGGTTTGTTCTATGTTTTGATATCATTTTAAAGGATCCACCTATGAGAGACTAATGTACAAATAAATTGATTGCTACCTAATAAAATGTAGAAATATAAGAGAGAGTAGTAAAGAATATTTTTGTAAGGAATTCTGACAAGAACTTAAACTAAAAATTCAATCATGTTCAAGTAGATCTTTCACTTGGAGATAACATACCCAAATCATTATCTTTTGTGAGCAATCCCTAAATTAGAAAGGACAATGTGTTGATTCCTTCTAGACTTGAATCTCTTACTAATAGTGAAAGTAAAGAACAATATTTCATTACTAAAGTTATAAAGTTACAAAAATAGAGATCCTTATTTAGATCCTATGTTTAATTGCTTTAAAATTATTGATATTTTTTATGCTAGAAAGATAGTATATTATAGAAATCATATCCTTGGAAGAATCTTTAATAAATTTCTAATATAGATTATTTTATTTGCAATAAATTAGTGGTTGTAATTTTTATTTTTCTTGTTGGAGAACAAGGGGTTGTACTTGGGTCCCCCACCCTTGAAAAATCACAAATCCCTCCTTTAGAGCTTGAAAGTTTACAAATAGATTCAATTCTCATATCAATTGAGTTTCTATAGCTAGATGCCTGCATTTATTTTTATTTTCTTGTAGTAGCCTTCACAATACCAATACTTGACCTCTACTATCTATGCATTACATCTTAGTAGAATTTATTTCTAAAACTTCATGTTATCATAATATGCTTCACCAGATCTACGTTGCTAGTTTCCTTCATGAAGCATAAGTGCAACCATAAGAATTGTAATAAATAGTTTATATGAAAACACATTAATGTTATATACAACAAATATTACCAATGGAATACATTAAATTAAATCTTAATCATTATCTAATTTAGGCAATCAACATATTCTTGTTAGCTTCACCTAAACTTACAGTTGAATCTAACCATGGAAAAGAGAATTTAGCTTCATAACCCTTAATTAAAACCCCTCCATTGGCTAGCTTATTTGCACATTTGTTTCCTTTCCTTACCATATGTGTAAACTTAATTTCTTCAAACTCTCTAGCAAGATCTTGTATTTCCACATTTATCTCTTGTATGTTCCATGGAACCTTTGCTTTCCTCAAAATTGTATTTATAACTATTAGTAAATCACCTTCCATCCATACTCTATTCCATTATGTTTGTTTGCATATTTTTAACCCTTCCAAACCTACCCAAGCTTCAGCTTCATTATTTATCTTAAATCCACTATTGAAAGCATAATGATACAAAATATCTCCCATATTATTTCTAGTTATTCCTCCTCCTGTTGGTCCTAGATTTTATTTAGATGCACCATCAAAATTCAATTTAACCAACTACACTTCTCATGGTTTCCACTTTATATTATTTTCCTTATTTTTGTTTCTCCTATATCCAACATCATAATTATATTTCATGACTTGATTCCATCTATCAAGGCTCTCTACTTCAATATTAGAAATTGGGTGAGTTGATAGGGTTGGTTCCTTTCCTTTAAATATTATTCTATTCCTTTCCATTTATACAGTTCAAAGCATTGTATATTTTGATATATTCCATATTGTATTTAAAGATTCACTTTTAAAAGTAATTTGGCATTGCTTTGACCAATCTTAAATTATGTCATTCATAACCATGCATTTACCCAATATATTAAGATTTCATTACCATAGTTTTCCATGCTATTGATAAGTGTCCCAAGATATGGTCTATAATCTCCTCCTCGTTTTTACATAGAACACATTGTGAGGGGCCATGAAAACTCCTTTTCATAAGGTTATCCCAGGATAAGAAAATTTTATGACATACCAGTCAAATGAACATTTTAGGAATGCTCAGGCTATCCCAAATATCTCTCCATATTATTGTGATATTCCTATTTTTTTATGCTTTATATTATATCCATTTCTTGTTGTGTATTCTCCTAAGCTACTCAACTCCCAAATCATCTTATCCTCTACTCCCCTCAAAATAAACACTATTGTTATCTTTCCACTCAACTATCTCCTAGAATCAATGTCTTGTATACTTCTATAAAAAATATTCTTTCTACTTGTATATTCCTTCCTAATCCTTGTACATAATGTTTGAAACCCTATCACCATATTTTTCTTGAAGTAATCTCATCCATGGTTTCAAAATTAGATATAGATTGAGTGGTTTTTTTATCACACCAATTATCCATCCAAATAATATATATATATATCTAGTTCCCACCACCCATCTTAGACTTGTAATCACTAGATCAATTGATTTTTTAAACCATTCCATAGTGCAAAACCATTTGGTAGTGAGAATGCAGTAAATTTTAAGCTTGGATCATTGGACTCAATATACTTAGAAGAATTATTTCCCATTGTCTTTGACTCTCTTTGTGCAATCTCCAAATTAAGTTTTCCCTTAGATCTAAGTTACACCCATAAGAAATCTTAAACCAATATCTCCCATAGTTTTATCATCACACACCTTGCTCCATTTCACCAAAGGAAATTTCCTTTTATCATGTAATCCTAACCACAAAATGACTACATAATATAGATTAAACTTTTTCTATTGATTTTGGCATAGTATACAAGGACATATAATATGTTGGAATGGCTTATAAGACTAATTTAATTAGTTGCACTCTTCCTTCTAATGATAACCATCTACCTTTCCATGTTTGTAGTTTATTCTAAACTTTAATTATAACTAGATTCCATAATTATATCCTCATTCACCCCTCAAATAAGAGCATCCCTAAGGTGGTTGTATAACTATTACAAGGGATTATTACTATTAAGAAAACAATTTAGATACTATAAATTAATCTATTTGTAGTAATAGAATCCTACTAAGGAAGTGATTATTATCAATATCCATTACATCCATTCCTTAAGTGTTAAATCCTAAAAGAAGTGGTTGAAAATAAGTTGTGTAGATAATTGTTCATGTTTGTCTTTCTTTGAATGTGGTAGAGCAATCTTAATACTATGATATGTGATTAGTTAGAGAAGCATGGTGTATGGATATTGTTGTCATATAATTAGTTACCATAGAATGGAATCATAAAACAATAGGATACTTATTCAAATAATGTTGCAATTGTTTTCAATAGCATTGAGTATATAAACTTTGAAATATCCATACAACAAATATGGGATGTTGTAGCAACAAGAAGACAACATAAAGGTATTTTAAATAAATAGAATAATAGAATAAATATATAAATCATAACATAAATTCATTCATTCAATTAAATCCACATATTAAATACATTAAATTTTTAGGGAAAATGTCATATTAAAATTGCATAACCTATATTACTAAAGAAATGTGAGATTTAAAATACAAACCAACCAGCTAGAAGTTAAACGTTCATAATACCAACTTAAATTATATACAAAATACAAAAAAATAAGTACCTAGGACATGATATCTCGTATATTATTTGGTTTATATATTGATAACTTAGAATATTTGTTTAATTTGAGGAGAGATTATGGTGTTCGATTATACATACATGGTGAAATTACTTTGTATGCAATTGAGACTATTTTGATTACAAAAAAAACACATATATTGAGAGAGCATTTAGACACCTTTAAACATTTTTTCAAAGAAGTAAACTAAGTAAATACCAACAAAATCAAGTTATTGTTATTCTCCAACTAAAAAAAGACGCAAATAATTTTTCATTTGAAGGGGTCTCATAGAAGTAGCAAGAAAATACAAATATATTAGGATAGACTTCAAAAATAAACTTAATTGAGAAGCATGTACAATAAAGAGATTTTAGGGAGTATGGAAAGCATTTTGCATTATGAAATGTGCATAATGAGGAAAATTATAGGATTGGAAGACCAAATAATTTTTATTCAAGTCACGGGTGGTGTTGATGTTGCTTTAGGAGTGCAAACTATGAACACATTGTATATCAAGGTTAAAATTAAAACAAATATAAAATATTCAAAAGTATTTTATTACAAGCATTCAAAATAAAAGCTTTTATTATATATGAGATACTTGTAACATAACCATGTGTTTTCTTATAGAGGCAATTGTTATAACTTTTTTCTATTAGGTTATGTAAATAAAATTGAAATATGCCGGATCCCAAATTCTCTAGTTTACAATGAGTTATCATTTTATAAATTGAATGGCATGGAATTTTTAAGTTAACATTTTTAATTTAGTTTAAATTTCTTTAAAAAATTATAATTATGATTATAATAGACTAACTTACTATCATAAAATGGCATTATCTCAACTAGTTAAATTCCTTGACTTTTAAGGAGAAGATGCATGTTTGAATCTTGTCAAGTGATACATGTATAATTGTCAAGGTATTGTAATACCACTATGTGGTCATAATATAATATAAGTGAGGACCATTTCAATCCTATATAACCTATTAAAAAGATATATTAACTTATTTTTATTGTTGCAGGTCTTGACTAATCATGGTAAATGCTAAATGGAAGTGTCTATTGGTTAAATATGTTTATGTCATGATGTTCTCCTCGATGATTTATGATACGATGAGTAATTTGTTACATTAGCTAAGTACCTTTAGCACCTTGGACATTGACTACACCACCATGACATATTACTTGGATGCAGACAAACTTAATAGTAATAAGTGTTCTCAATGTTCTTTTATTTTTCCTTCATTTAGCTATAACTTGTCTTGATAATTCCTTTTGTTTATGAAAGGCTTCTTTTGAGGACATGAGTCATTTTTGGGTAGAGTTTTCTTGTATTATTTAGAGTGGAGAGAATGGTGAGATTGTGACTATGCATGTTGTAGTACAAGGGATTCAACTTCCATTTCACTTAAACCAAATCTTACATGAAAAACCTTACACCCACTTGGACTTCACTAAAACACCTTACCTACAAATATTATGGGAAATATAGGAGAGATGTTTGAAATTTCAAATGTATTTTTTTAAGTGTCATTTGGACTATCTTATGGTAAGAAAAATACAAGAAACAAAGGGGGATATTCAAGAGTTCGATGAAAATTGTTCCAATCTATATGCAATATTTGATTTTACTTTATACATAAATATTCTATTTGCTCGTTTGGCACTTTTGCAAGAGATAAGAGATAATAAGTGAATCTTGTTTCCTTCCCTGTTTTCCTTGGAATGGGTATGTGGAAAGAGGTTGGTAGGTTTTGGTTGATCAATATTGACAATGCATGTTACTTCCTTATCATGTGTATTTGGAATATGGTCAAAAAGCCCTATTTGTGCATCATTAGCAATGTATTTTGCTTTTATTTGGATGATTATTCCTTATTTTAACTATTGGAGCTAAATTCAAGCTTGGTTTGAAATTAGGTATGTATACATGTTTAAAATGGTAGTAATTTTGGTAAATTTGTAGACCTAGAATAGTGGTCCTTTTTGCATGTCAGACCTTAGTAGAGAGAAAACCAATACTAATGTTCAATAATATGCATCCTTCTTTTTCTTGTTTTATCAAGTGCCATTTGGTTTTCTATGTATTTTATATTTGATTTAACCATGGTTGATATTGAAATTGTAATTTGATTCATGGCCAATACTGACATTCTTAGATGTAAATTTGGATAAACCAAAGGGCTTTCATTGTGTAATGCATTAAATTTATTACAATATTTTATAATGTAAGCCCTATGGGCCATAGTTAATCTTGTTATGGTTAAACCCACCTTATCAACTTGTAATTAATGTTAAATCCTTTCTTATTATGTTGGCTTAATGTTAAACTCGATTATGTAATTAGGGTTTTGGTATTGGTATAAATGCCCCCCACCACTCATTTCATTATTGAAGTTTTGTGAATTTTATTTATGGATAATATAGTAATTATTTATGGTGCCTATGGATGCCCCCAATCTTCATGTTATTTTTTATTTCTTTTGTCCTTTTATGCTTTCTATATAATATTTGAGTGGATGAATTTCTTTTGTGCATTTATGGAAAATATTATGAAGTCTAACATGGTATTAGAGCAGGTATAGAGTGGCATTTCTTAGTCACGTAGTTCTTTTAGAGTCTTTTATTTTTATTTTAAATTTTAGGATGAGTTAATATTAAATGTTTCATAGGTTTCCTTAATATAATAAGCAAAGAAGAGACATTATTCCAAAACAATTTATTCAGTTTTTCAATAACCTTTGGAAAAATATACCCCCTTTGTTTTCATCAAGGTAACCTCTTTTTTTAGTTTTTAATTCTAAGTTATTTTTTGTGTTTTCTTTCTTCATTATGTGACAGGAGAGAATTCTAGTTTTGGTGCTAAAATTTGAATATAAACTATACACATTTTCATGCATGCTTGTAATTGCATGCACATCATAGTTGTGCACTCTTGGAATTTTGGTTGCTCAAAGTCTCTATCAAGACAAAGATGGGTCTTTGTTGTAGCATCACAAAGATGCCTTGTTGGATAGGTGAATTAATATTAAACCATTTGATATTAAGGTAGAAAGGTTCAAATCTTGGTGGCTCCTCTTTTATCGGTCAATATAAGGGAAAATAAAATTTTTGGCTACATCAACATATAGACAACAATATTTTTACCTTGGATGGCAAGCCTAACATTTTTCAAGGAGGTGTGGGTAATTTTTGCCACATGGAAGGTGTTGTGCTATTGGTTGGATCACCTTTTAAGGTATTTATGATCTATAAAATTAAGGTTTGATTCTAGTCATGGCTTGTCTATGCTATTTTTCTTCTTGGGGAGCATAGGAACCTTATTACCAAGCAAGTCACCGATGAGGGCATCAAGTTCATTTTCCAAGGCATAGCATATTTTATATAATTTATAGGTGATTTTATTAGTGAGAAAATAATACCATGTACTCTTTCACGTGGTTATATTTATTTCCTATTAGTTGGCCTTACTTGGCATTTTGGTTAGCATGCACTTAGGGTTGTTAGCTTATTGTTGGCATTTCCTCCCTATTCGTGCTCCTACGCGATTTGGGTGTATTGTTTGTATTTTGGGTGTTGCTAGGCCTATATAAACTTTGTAAATCAATGAAATTTTTTAACTTGGTTTTTATACTTCGTCATATGGTATTAGAGCATGATCCTTATGACATGTGCTCCATTTGGCAATTGGAATTCAAGTTAAGAATTTATATATCCCCATTTGGATGGTTTCCATTTGGCTACATTGCATAATTTGTTGGCAATTTTTGTGCACAAGTTCTGTTAAATTATGGGTGATTTTTCAAAATTTGTTCGCATTATTATTGGCAATTTATGTTGTTGGTTACTCCAAAAAAAATTAACCAGTTTGGATCCCCTTGGGTCAATCTAGGTGGTGGAAGACCACCTCCGCCTCAAAGAAGGTGGGACACAACTAGCTATTTTGGCGATTGGACTAGTCGTTGGCAGTTAAATTAGGTAGAGACAACTAGCCTATTGGCAAAGGAAGGTTAAAGTAGATAGTAGCAATAGGATTCTAGTGAAGACAAAGGCTACAATGAATAGTGGTGACAGGGCTACATGGCAATGAGTGGCAGATTGTGGCGAGAAGATAGACTAAGCGGTAGGCGAAAAGGGCTTGACCACTGTAAGGTGGTCATTAACCTTACTATACATTAATTTTTTAAACTACTCTACTATTCTTCATATCCCAAATGTGGGATAATTATCCCTAGACACAAGCATACTTTCACCATCTATGGACTCTTGCTCAGGTTTCCTGCATGTGTCACAAGTGTTTGTGTTATGAATTGCAGTAGAAACCCCTACCTTGCAATTTCCTCCCTTTTTTGTATTCAATGTTTGGCATAGGATTTTATTGATAGACGCTGCTCACTCCTTGCATATGTTACAGGTGTTGAATACCTCCTTGCATGATAGAGAAAATTACCCTGGAAAATCCATTACCCATTCATTGTAGGCTATTTACAGGTCATTTCTTGGTTGCAACATTTGTCGAAAGAATTTTCCATCAACGATGGCTGTTATCGGTTTATTTGGCACAAAATAAATTGGGTGAGTAGATTAGATGTATAGTAGTGGATCATGAGCAAACTCTGGATATGGTGAGCCTGGATCACCTTGTTCAATCTACAGTGATTTGAATAGCCTTTTTTTTGACATTCGAAATAGGTCTATAAATCCTCTAATGACAAAAATTTTATTTCTAAAACCTTGCATTTACAATGCATGCCTATACCTTTCATAAGATATATAAATATTTTTTAATTAAATTTTCTTAATTAAATTTAAAAAAAATAAATTTTCCCTTAAGCAAACATTTGTTTTGCTTAGACAAAGGCAGCCTGATTGTAAAAGCTCCAGTAGCTTATTGTAAAGCCTATAAGGCTAAAATAATTGTTTTGCAAATTTTTGCAACGCACCCACACATTAGGAAAACATTATAATTTTCCTAAGAGGCAACAATTTGGAAGTCATTTTTGCTTCACTTATAAGTGCTCAAACACATAGCACAATTGTAATTGCCTACATAGCAATAGTTGAAAGCCTTTTGTGGCTCATTGTAAGTGCTTTCAAAGCACCATTGTAATTGCCCTGTGAGGCAAATTTTTGTTCTCTTCTTTAGAAGAGTTTGGTAGCCCTCCTGGCTTACACCAAGGATCAAATGGCTACTGATTTAGTGGGTCAAATGGCCGCAATAGCTGTAGTTGTTAGCATCTTGGTTGATAAGGTTCAAAATATAATTGGGTCTAGTCCACCTAGTCTAGCTCTTAAACCTGAACCTCAAATTAAATGTGAGATCAATATTTATGATGACTCTCAAGATCCAGATATCCTCAACAACTAGATTCTTGACATGGATACCTGGTTTATGTATAGTAAAATCAAAAAGGATGACCAAGTTGTTTTTGCCAAGCTCAAGATTTTGAGCATTGCTATGGTTTTGGTACATGACCGTCAAATCACACAAGATTCCATTAACACTTGGGATGACTTTGTGGAGGCATTGAAGGATACATTCTATCCTTCCAATTTTTTTAAATATCTTGACTTCCAATGGCTTCGCTTGAGGCAAGGATACAACATGAGTGTCCAATATTACATTGGCAAGTTCAACAAATTGAGGATCCTCAATGGAATCCTAGATCTGACTCCTAAACTCATCAATAATTTTAAGAGTGGCTTGTAAGATCCACTCTTTAGGGAGTTGAAGTATGCACCTTGTGCCACTTTGAATAAAGTGTATAATAAAGTACAACTTGAAGAGGATAAGATTGTTATAAAGTCAAGTGCCTCCTCCAAGGCACCCAAAACAGGGCCACTATAGCAGTAGCAATCATCCAAGGCCCCTACATCTTCTCCTCATTCTCCTTCTCTCTCTTCTTCTTCTTCCTCTTATTTTAATGGGAAAAAGTATTATCATCATTGTAAAAGACGAGGACACACAAAAATTGAGTGTTTCTAAAAGAAGAAATTTTGCTTGCACAACCTCAATAGGAGGTGCCATAATATGGGTTCATTGAGTCTAGCAGAGAGGATAAGGTGTATATAAAAATTTAGGGTAAAATCAACCATGTGACCCTGATGCATTGACAACAACATAGAGATAGTTTATTCTTCACAAGATCACATCTTCTCCACAACTTTTCTGTGAGTTGCATATTCGACAATGGATCAACGACCAATATCATTGCTAAATCCATAGTTGATCAACTGAAATTTCCAATAAAATCCCATCCTTCCAAATATTCACTTGGATGGAAGGATGCAGATTCTACCTCTACAATCATAAAATATTGTACATTATTGTTTGCCTTTGATCCACACTATGTAGATCGAGTCACCTATGACATGACTCACATGGACTTGTGTGGAATGATTCTAGGCCAACCTTATAAATACGATAAGTGGGCTATATATGATTCTTTTCATAAAATATATACCCTACATCATCAGAATAAGAGCTTTCTTATTTGTAATATTCCACACGTGCAATTCTTGATATCTTTACCAAGTATTGCATTAGTCTCATGGCCTAAGGAAATTCATCCTTCCATTCCTAAGGAGGTCATTCCTCCTCCATGATTAGTACCTCCTCCTATTGCTCATACTACTCCTCCTATTGTTCCACCTCAAGCACTATAGCAACATATTTCAACATCGCCTTCACAGGTTCTAGATGTTTAGCAACCTCCGCAGCTACAACAACAAGTCATTACTCATTGTCCTAGTTTTTCACTTGGCAATAAAGGGATTTTTGGACTTTGTTTCTCTACATCAGCATCCCAAATTTTTTGTGATGTTCTTCCACTCAGTTATGAGACACGTATGTAGCATTTGGTGACTCACCCTTTCACTCCTATCGTATACGCATTAGATTCCAATGCTTCTTGAGTGGGGAGGTATGATGAGGGCATAAAGTTTACTTTCCTGGGCATAGCATATTTTCTATAGTTCCTAGGTGATTTTATTAGTGGAAATATAATACCACATGCTCTTTCACATGGTTGGATTTGTTGGACATTAGCTAGACTTGGTATTTTGGTCAACGTGCACTTAGGGTTATTAACTTATTGTTGGTATTTCCTTCCTATTCATGATCCTACATGATTTGGGTGTATTTTTTATATTGAAGAACACAAGCTTATATTGAGAGCGGGGTGAACAGTATAAGACCACTTTTTAATTTTTCTTTTCAAATCAATATTATGCAGTGTATAGATAGTAGTATAAATAGCAATAATCAAAGCAATGCACAAAACACCATACACAATAGAGACACAAATTTTAATGTGGTTCACCCAATGTGGGCTACCTCCATAGAGAAAATATTTCTTCTAAATATTTCTCAAATAATCTCTTGGGAATCCTTCCCAATTACAATGTTTATGGACCTATGTCCAAAGGAGATGTTGATCCCCTAAATCTGGATGTGGATCTCTATCCATAGGAGAACTCCTTCTCCTCTGCTTTGGCTAGTGATCCTCTAGAAGACTCTACCTCTAGCGCACTAACTATGGATATCTCTCCACTTGAATACTCTTATCCTCACTCAGAAGACCTGTCCTCAATGTCTTGGCTGATGGATCTCAATCTGCTGGAGACTCTATCCTCTTTGCTCTATCACCTCCAAAGCTTTGTCTCAATATTTTACTAAACATAGTCCAATTAGTCTAGCATAGCTCTACTCAATATCTTGCACTAAACATATTACATTCATTCTAGCACAAATCTGCTCAATAGGTTCACTCAAAACTTGCACATCTCTGCTCAACAGGTCCACTCAGAACTTGCTCAAATCTGTTCAACAGGTCCACATAGAACCTGTCCAAATCTGCTCAATAGGTCCACATAGAACCTGATAAAATCTACTCAATAGTTCCACACATAACCTATCCAAATATGCTCAACAAGATCACACAAAACTTGTCCAAATCTGCTCAACAAGCTCACACAAAACTTGATCAAATCTTCTCAACAGGTCCACACAAAACTTGTCCAAATCTGCTCAACAAGCTCACACAGAACTTGTCCAAATCTACTCAACAAGCTCACATAGAACTTATCCAAATCTGCTCAACAGGTCCACACAAAACCTGTCCAAATCTTCTCAACAAGGTCACACATATTTTGTCAAAATCTACTCAAAAAGCTCATACATAACTTATCCAAATCTTCTCAATAAGTCCTCTCTAGGACTTGCTCAAATCTACATTGCAAGCTTCCACAAAAGCTCACACAAAATCAGTCCACAAGCCTTCTCAAAGACTTACCTCAAATCAACTTAACAAATCCACACAGAACTTGTCAAATCTCATAGAATCATAAAGAGAATTGTTAGGGACTCAATATATTCTGTACTCAATGCTCAATAACTTTATCAACTCAATCTCATAGAAGCATAAAGAGAATTGTTAGAGACTTAATATGTTCTATACTCAATGCTCAATCTCAACTCAAATCATAATATAGAATAGTTTGTTTCATGGAACTTGAACAACCACTTCACATCCACTTGACTAGGCTCAACCAACTCTACTCAACCATTCACCTCAAGGAACAACCCTTTCTCACAAACCCTAGTCCAAGCATATATAAACCAACTCAAAAAGTTTCCAATAATGCTCAACAACAAATCTCACATAACAATGATACTCATGTTCTTTTCTAACTCAAGTTCAAGTTCTTTGCATAACCAATTGGCTTCAACAACAATGCTAATAAAACAAGGATTAATCACAACTCTCAATTTAGAAAACCTTGAATAATTAACTCAACCACTTTTGAAAAGGAAACCCTAATCAATTCCTTTTCACTCCAAACTTAATTTTCAATCAAGCCAATCAACCAACTCAATAGATAAGAATTTTGCCCATACCTTTTTGTTTCCAAGAAGTTGTCCACAAAATCTACCACACTTCACAAAAACTCTTATCCAAACTCACATAATGGTTAGAGGACTTCAATTAAAATCACAATTCAAAATACAATTTTAAATACACCTTTTTACTCCAACTTAATTTTCACATCCACCAAAGTCCTTTTAGATGAAAACCCTTATCAAAAATAATAATCAACAAGTCTCAAAATAAATCTCAATTAACACTTTACCATAACTCCTTATACCTCCTAAAATATAACTCTCAAAATAACACTTTCCAAATAATAAAGCTCAAATAATTATCAACACTTCACCTTCAAAAATAATCACAACAACCTCTAATTAACAAAGTTTAGTAAAACATTAATAAATCTTATAACATCCTTATCACTCCAACCTTAGGGCATAACCATAAAATTAATTAACACAAAAAATGTACTTGCCTCAAGGGGATTTGACCCCATGTCTTGCCCTCACCGTGAGCATCTTAGTTGTGGCTAATGTTGCCACATGAGCTACACACTCGTTCACAAAGGGGGAAGCACCATGTGCTTCCTCTTTGTGCTTTCCTTTCCCACGTTTAAAAATGTGTGCCTTGGCGCTTCCACAAAAAACTTATTTGCAAGAATCGAACGCACGATTTTCATGCTACCAATGCCTTCATGCTTTCCAAGCTACCACTAGGCCACACTACCCAAAGCAAATTTGGGGTGGTCTCTCTCCATGTTATCCTGTACTCTCCTTTCCAAACGTTTTAACCATGAGCTCATTTTTTGCATGTGCAACTCAATAATCAATCGAGCAAGGATAGATAATAAACAACTTTGGGCATGTATTTATATTGTCCTTCCTTCTTTTTCTAGACATCGGCACTTTTATTGAAATGCATTATATCTGCGCTTTAAGGCTTCGAAAGCCTTAGTAAACCCAACCTTGGGTTTTAATAAAAATTACTTTTGGACTTTATAAAACCCCTTGCCTTATAAAATATCATAATAGGGATTATAATTATTTTATTTGGGTTTTCACCACGGCAATTTTAATATTATAATAACCACCATTATAATATCAATCCTTCGATAAAGTACCTTTAATATTTATTTATAAAATTTAAATTCATGTTGAATTTAAATAATTTATAAAATAAATATTATAAATCTTTTTAACTTTTGTCTTTTGCACTGTTTCCCTCGATATT
Source organism: Wollemia nobilis (assembly GCA_028583015.1). NCBI lineage: Eukaryota > Viridiplantae > Streptophyta > Pinopsida > Araucariales > Araucariaceae > Wollemia > Wollemia nobilis. The sequence goes on along the minus strand of JAQPPZ010000082.1, from coordinate 14,020,367 downwards.
TTGCCTTCTTGTTGGATATCAAATAACCATATTTGTTGCCTTTATTTCCTGCTGAAATTACTGATGACCTCATCTGGTGACATCAATGACAACTTTGACTTAGGGACTCAAAATTTCCAACATATATTTTGGGCGTTGCTAGGCCTTTATAAAATTTACAAATCAATGAAATTTTCTAACTTGGTTTTTATACCTCGTCAGTCACTCATCATTCATATTTAAAACAATAGTTTATTAGTTAGATTAAGGTCTCTAACATAGAGGAGACCATAGCTTAAATGTTGTAGACACCTAATTTTGACACGTTTAGTAATATAAAACCTAAGTAAATACACTAGACATCACACCAGCAATCAATTATCTCAATACAAGTAATCCAAACATCAAAACAAACCTTTTACAAATTGACACACTAACAAATTCACCAGTGGCAAATTTATTCACTTGTGGCAAATTTGTAATCAGTCATTTTGACTAGTCAACTTGACCTTTAGACAAAATTGTCAATCAGGTACATATTTTCCAGTGGTAAATTTGTCAACATAAGTGGAATCTCTATGGCACAAACCAAAATCACACATATTCCTTCATCCCACTACCTTATTTGATCACAAATGCTTCAATCTTGAATTAGGCCTACAAAATTCAATATTGATATTATGCCCTAATGGTAGCTTGGACATAATTTTTCCCCTTAATTTACCCTCAAAAAATCTATAAATGCAACCCTTTAGGTGAGCATTCAACAACACAATTTGTATTAGCATTACTTCACCCAAAATTCTCTCTAGCCTCCTTCATTTGCATTCTCTCATTTGGAGCATTCTTCATCAAGAATTGAGCAATTCAAGCAAGGTAAAGGAGACCATGTTGGAGCAAGAAGGAGAACTTGCTAGGACTATATATTTCCTAGATCCTCTTTACTTCCATTTTCTTGCTCTCATTTTATTCATTTTCCTCTTTTATTTTGGTCTTGCTAACTTGGATTTTCTATTTGCAATTACTAATATTTATTTCATTATCTATTTTACATTCTAACATATATTTGTATTCCTTTAATGGTTATTTGCACTTACATTACTTCATTTACAGTAATATTTCTCTATTTTCCTAATATCTAGTCAATTGCAAGCATTTTTCCTTTCATTTTGACATACTAATATTTGTGTCTTCTCTCATTTGTGCATAATAATCACTAATCCTTATCATTTGTAGGTATATCATCTAACATTATCTTAATTGTAGGCTTACTTACATTATCTTCTCATTTTCATACTCACAACCACTTCATTTGTAGGCTTATATTGCTTATTTAGTTATTTAGCCTCATATTTCTCATACATTTTCATTAAGATTTCATTACAGTTTTATGCAATATTTCATTTACATATATTCATGCTTGTTTAATTTCATATTGACATTATTGAGGTCTAACACTATTTCATTCCTTCTATCATAGCATTTTTTCTCATATTTCATGCTTTTGTGCCTTCATTTGGCTTAAGATATCAATTACTCTCTATTGTAGATTTTCTAAATTTTAACAACATACTCCCTTTTTACACAGCCTTCATTTCATAGTATCCCTTTTATCATAGCATAAGTTTAATTTGGTTTTGTAATCTATTCATCTTTTTTTATAGGCATTTCAAAGGTATTTTTAAGATAATTTTACATCTATAGGTCTTGATCTTAGCCATTTTAGGCATCTAATTGTTACTTACTATCCTTCATAGCTATATCCAACTTACTTCATAGGATTTGGGAGATTTGTAACTCATTTGGTGGAAATTTGTAAATCCCTAAGTAGCAAGCCTTGGGGATTGGGGTTTTTAACTGCTTTCTCTGATTTTGCACCCACTCAGCACAAATTTATCAAAATTTATCTCTAAAACTTACCCATTCTCTATTATATAACAAATTTTCCACTTTCTATAGCCATTGGTGAATCTGACTTTTTGGTATTACATAGTACAAATTAGCCAAACCTTAACAAAATCACCAATGCCAAATTTTCCACTTCAACTTATACCTCCAAATCAAAGGTTTAAATTAACTTTTGTGTTACAATATGGGATCTAATTAGTTGGGAAAATAGAAAATCAACTTGTTGCACTCAAAAAAAACCCAAAATATTTAAGTTTTGCAGGTGAAAAAGTTCATCAGGCCTTGACAAAAATACTAGTGGCAAATGTGTTCAACTGTGGCAAATTTTTCAACCTTTCAAATAGGTAATTCTACTAGTTGGCACCCTCTATTCACTCCCTTTTATTTATTTCTTATTTTTTTATTTCTATTTTGTAATATGATTGCTTTAAATCACATCTATTTTAAGGAAATCAAGGAAACTTCTAGAAAGTTAAATTTCTTTCACAATGAAGAAATTGAGGGTTTTTGGAAGTGAACAAACATGTGAGGGTTTCATCTGTATTGAGCACAATCAGCTCTAAAGATTATTTTTTAGGGCCTTCAGGCCCTAACGGCCAATATTTTTATTGTTTCTACTCAATATTTTAGTGGGATATGTTGTAGGGGACTTGTTGACAATTTTGTCACATTGCCTAGAGGGGTAGAAAAATCAAATTTTTGAAAAAGTGTTTATTTTTGTAAAGTGTTTATTTTATTGTTTTTGAAAACTTTTGTAAGTTGTAGCAATTTTGGCTTTCATCGCCATCCCATTTGTATATAGAATGGAGATGCAAAAGCTTCGATACTGAGCAAGCTAAGAAAAGAGCTTTGCAGAAAAATGAAGATAGCTTCGTCGAAAGAAAGAAGTGGAGAACGAAAAGAGCTTCACACCCGAAGCATTTCAAACAGATGCTTCGAGCGAGAATCTTGCAAAGCGGCATTCAAATAATTTCAAACGTTGAGAAGCAGCTTCGCCAAAGAAGGAAGACAAAGAAGTCTAGATCGCGGTCCGAATTTGCTAAGGCATGAAAAGAGCTTCACACCCAAAGCATTTCCAGCAGTTGCTTCGGGCGAAAAACTCATGAAGTGGAATTTGAAGGAGTGCAAACATTGAAAACTAATTCGCCAAGAAATCGTCGAAGCACCCACTTTGAGCCTCCCCATCGGTGAACCATTTTTACTTCTCCGAAATTTTTTGTGAAGCATTCACTTCGGATAGCTTTCGTGCAAAGCGCTTTCACCCGAAGTGGTAGTGGCCCGTGAAGAGTAGAACATTTTGCAAGCCAAGGATGCACTTCGGTCAAAAAACCCCCAAACCGCAATTTTGAGGGAGTATCATGGTGAAGCATTTTGAAGACTCACCAGCGAAGCGTCCACTTCATATGGAGAACCTCAGTGAAGCAGTTTTGGTATGCCTTTCCATCGAAGTGGCAAAATATCGAGAGCCATCTTAAGGAGGAATATTTACTTTGATGTTTTACATCCCCAAAGCTGTCTGGCGAATTTCATTCATGCGAAGTGCAAAACCAAGGAGGACCTGCTTCGGCTTGCATCCATTGCAAAGCAGAGTTGCAAATGAAAAATCAGTGAAGCACTTCAAGGGCATGCACTCCAAGCTAGGTATTTTTTTGAGGAAATCAAGTGCCTCATAAATGTATTTTTACGTGCCCGGTGAACTTGCTGCTCATTTTTGAAAATTGGAAAGGAAGTCTCAGTCCCTGAAGGAGAACCCGACGGACATGGCGGCCACTCGAGCTCCACACCCGAAGACCAAGGATGTTTAGACGGCTCATTAATGCATGTTTCCCCGGCTAACCCGGTCGTAGTTGCCAGATATAGAAAAAGATTTGAAATCTCAGTCACGAGAGCGGCGAGGGCCGACTTCTTAGGTTTTTGAGGATGTACTCCTCCATTTTGTGCATTGATGGCTCAGAGGGTCAGGTCCTCTATAAAAACCCAGGCATTGCAATGTAAATGGGGGGGAACTTTTTGCTAGAAAGCTACTGTAACTCAAATCCCTGCAATTAATACTAAAAGAACTTTGGGCTTAATTTCTCTCTTGTATGTTGCCTTCCATGATTATTTTTGTTATCTCTTTCTTCATTTGCATACTGTAATTCTACATTCTGGATTTAGGTGTGTGATCGGGGATAGAACCCTAGAATTTTCTCGAAGGATACATAGGAGAGAAAGACGCTGTAATAGTTTTCTTTTATGTTGCCTGTAGATAGTGTTTCTGTTATATTCACTCATTTCCTGGCCACTGTAATTCTGAATCCTGAATTTCAACGTAAGGGGAAGGGGAATCCTGGAACTCGTCCAGAGGATACATAGGAAGGTTAATACTGCATCTATTTCATTTTATTCTTGGTATTCATTACTGCTATTTCGATCAGTAGGTAGTTGTATCGCTCCAAATTTTTTGCATCCCTACCTTCAGGCTATAGGATCCGTGCCCGGAAGGAGGATGGGAAAAAGATGGCACGATACCTCGAACTGAGAGGCCTTGCGAAGGTCCCGCCTCTCGAGGGAGGTGTATTATGGTGATTTTTTGACGGATGGTGGGTTCACCAGGAAACATTTAGTGGCAGTTTCCATGCTTAGGTTGGGAATGTGTTTTATGTGTTCATTTTTATCCTTAAACATTCAAATCCTAGGTTTGGCCAAAAAGCATCTAAGCTATTCTATATGAAGATGCAGATTAAATGAATACATAAAAGCAAATTAGGACAGAAAACAGAGAAATTAAGCAAGATTAAAAAGTCATACCTGATCCGGATGTCTGATGAAGATTCTAATTTTTGAAGCAATCAGGATCGCCTCTGATTTGACAGGATCGTCTGCTATCAGACAAGATTGTTTGAGATCTGATGAATTCGTCAGACGAATTTGTCAGAGACCTGCAAACAAAGAAATAGGTGCAAAACACAAAAAATACAACAATGCTAACATAGGAAAACAATGTAAAATGACAATAACAATATCAAACTAAAATTTATAAACATAAACATGAATGCATTATACTGATTTAATGACAATTATACCTTAATTATGCATTTGATCTAGATGGGTGAACTCTAAGATGCAAGATAGCATAAAATAATAAATAAACTAACTAATTGCAAAATAAAACAGCAGAGAAGAGATGAAGACATGCAAACTCTAGGCATTGATTGCCCCAATGTTGACTGTAGTCAAAATCGTCTCGCATTGGTACGAAATTGTCTTTGATTCGACAGGATCGCCTCCGATCTGAACAGGATCGTCTACGACGATGTAAGCTTGCTTCGACTGAAAAATACTAAGGTACCTGCAACAAAATTTGGATAGAACTAATGCAAATAACAATTTAGGATGTCTTAATGCGTGTGAAGTCAAGTTACAAGAATTATCAGCCAAGGTGGTGCTAAGGGGAGGGTTTATGATTAAATAGGCTTAGGAGGGATGTTAGGAGGTTGGATATCATCCCTATTTGGGAGATCTCCAATGGGGAGGGTCTCTAACGGCGTAGACACGCTTTTTCCCGGATTAGAGACGTCGTTGGAATAGAGACTAATTATGAAAAATCAGTTTTGGGACAAGATCGTCTGGACGTCCTAGCCCAGACGAAATCATTTGATCTGAGGCGATATCGTCTGATCTGCGACGATATCGTCAAACGGTCAAAACAACCTCTAAAAATGGTGCGGGAAAGGAGGAAATGGATTACACGGTGGTTTGGGAGCGGTTTTGGAGGTTAAAATTTGAATTTGAATATTTACTAGAGTAAATGTAATTACTAAGGTTTTACTGCGCCAATTTTAGGATGCTACATTTTGCCTCTCTTTAGAGAATTTTTTGAAGAAAATGCGTTAAAGATGAGTTCTTCTCGATCTATGAGAAAGCAAAAATTATTCCCATTTTTAGGCGACAATTCTTGGTCGAATCGTACGATAGCTTACTATGGTGCCCCCTCCGTGTTTTTACCCAAATCGAACGTTTGAGGTAAAAACATGAAAAAGCAAAATTTTAATTGTTTTTGAATAAAATTAAGAAAAATAGGGTAAAACCCTAATTCATTTTTACTGTTTATTTTTCTGGTTTTTGGAGCTCTGCAAGCAAAATGGTGGAGACAGCGCACAAATCGACAGAGGTCCGACGCGAGCTACGGGTAAGAGTCTAAACTTAGCTTAGAATGCTTTAAGTTGAATTTACATGCTTTTTAGGTGAATTTTGATCAATTTTTGAGCATCACGACCATTTTTGGGTCGTCAAAGTCGTCGGGACGAAATCGTCCCGATTTCAACGAAATCGTCTCAAGTTCGTCGATTTCATCTAAAGGCAAAATCGACGAAAGGGGGATGATTTCATCAAATTAGGGACGATTTCGGCTTGCGAAATCGGAGATGATTATGCTCAAATTTGGGACGATATCGTCCAATAGTGGATGATATCATCATTTGTAAAATTGAACTTATTTTAACTTACATTATTGATCACTTGAGTTGTTATTAATGATTTGTTTTTGTTTATTGTGTTATTGTTTATGTTGCAGAGAGGTTTACTAAAGAGCAGAGAATGGAAATACGATGGGTTGAGAGATGACTTAGCCGCTCTATCACAGGCAGAGTGGGATCATCTGGCTCAGGCTAGCTTACAACATGTGGCAAAAATGCCACAAGTTTCTACAGACATGGGGCTACTGACAGCCCTGGCAGAGAGGTGGTATTCAGATTCTTCTTATTTTCGGTTATCGACAGGGGAGATGACTCCCACATTGGAGGATGTATGGAGGATTTTGAGGATCCCCATACAAGGACGGTTGATCACTCCTATGGCCAATCAGGGCCATGCTATGATGCGATTGTGTGGCAACCCGAGCTTCGCCCTGGAGAAGGGCGAAGTGAACATCGAGGTGCTACGTCAGATGCCTGGGGCATCCAGACTCACACAGGTTTTGGTCGGAGTGGTAGGTGGACTTTTGTTGTGCCACCAGAGTGGGTGTAGGGTACCATGGGTGCTTGCAGATGTGATCTGTGATATGCGAAACCATGGTTACAGATTATCTTGGGGCAGTTTTATTCTATGCCAGCTGTACAGGATCCTGCATGGGGTTGTGTACAAGGGTGGCCGATGTCTGGTGATGACATGGCTTCTACAGGTTTGGTGCTGGGAGCACATTGCAGTGCGGAGGTTGGTAGGGCTTTCTTTGACAAGGATTGATGGGGAGAGGCCTCGAGTTTTCTACTAGTGGCTCCGAAGAGGGGCACAGTGACGGATTGATCTGTCGATGTCCCGGAGACTGCTGGATGACCTTGTCCTGGACCAGATCACCTAAAGGCCATGGCAAAAGCACCCAGGGTGGGCTAAGGATGGATAGGAGCTGGCTCGCATCAGGTGAGTCTTCTGGCTATGGATGGAGAGGGGAGAGGTGGAACTCCACCACTACGACTGAGTATTGCGATAGTTCGATATATAGCAGGGGATCCCATCTCTCAAGGATTACGAGTTTTCTTAGACTGTTCGAGATAACACCACAGTGAGTGGGGCTCCAGATATGCAGCGCTTCTGGAGTCAGGACACAGACGATGCCCCCATTTAGCCAATGGATGGGGACAACACAGGGGTTGCAGACGGCTACGATGCCTGGTATGCAGGCATTCGCCCTCCTTAGATGATGAGGGCTCAGGGTTCGATTCATGCAGTTGTGCATCAAATAGGGAGGCGATGCTAGGTAGATATGGAGGCGACCTAGGGTCACGAAGGGAGAGAGCTGAGGAGAGCACAGGTGCATCAGAGGCCATGACAACGAGAGAGGAGGGAGGAGAGACCCCCTTCTCCATAGAGAGAGAGGCCACCATCACCCGATAAGGGCAAGGGTGTTGACACTGGGGAGAGTAGCGAGACAGCAACTCTTTGAGCGAAGACAATCCATCTCCAGGCACAGGTGCAAACATTGTAGGATGAGGCTGCACGCCATCGAGCTGAGGTGACACAGCTCAGGGACAATATTGCACGCCTCAGAGCATGGGGTGGAGGAGCGAGCACTCAGGAGCTAGCATGGGCTATTGCCCAAATCACTTTTTACCAGACATTATACTATCAGATGGTGCCAGAGGAGGAGAGATTACCACTGCCAGCTAACATCGTAGATCCGATCAGGATAGGGTCATCGAGGACTTCGTCCCGATCGACGACTAGGACTCGCAGTACCACACATACTACGATGGGGCCACCTCGTCCACCTCAAGGCGGGGGAGGAGATGAGGTTGAGAGCTCGAGGGGTTCTCGAGGCTAGACTACTGCATGACACTGTACAGATTGAGACATAGTTTCTATTATTTTTGATAGAGGATTGAGTATGCCGAGGTACAGATTGTGGCATACCAATCCAGTTTTGAGATGATGTATATATATTTGTGATATATATAGATGAGATATTTTTTGATCATATGACTTGTCTTATGTATTTTTATGATGCTTTTAATATTTTAATTGATTGATTTGATGATTCATGTAATTACGTCGTTTTGAAATATTATAATTTGAATGTCATGTTGTAAGATTTTAAATGAAATAATCTGATAGAAAAAATTGGTTGTTTGTGATGTGATGTGATAAAAGATAAAAAGAGACTTCTAACAATAATTTCAAAGGACATTGTCACTATTATAGACCATTTCATGGAGTCGCAGCTCACTCGGTCGTCAAGCTAATCCCAATATAGAAATATTGTGAAAAGTAAAAGAGTGCTTAAAAGACTGTCTTAAGACTTTGGTGCAATTGTGCAAATGATGATGATGATGATTTGTTTTTAGATTTTCATAAAAATAGTATGCATGAAATAATGTTAAAATTATTTTTGCTAGGCATAAATTCCTAAGTGTGATAAAATTTTGGGATAATTCCCTAAGAATTATACCATCATTGCAAAATTGAATTTTGAGATAATGACATGAAATAGTGATAATGTTTGTTTGTGTTAAAGCATAATTGTATAACATAATGATTTAAGTCATATGGTTTTCATGGATTGATTTTTAAATGAATAAGTAATAAAAATTGGTATAATGGTTTACGCTAGGCATAGAATATGTAGGTATAGACTTATACCATCATCGCGAAAATCCAAAAAGCGATAGTTTTATTGCATGATTGATTTTTGATAAACAAAAAATATGAAGATAAGGACTTGCGCTAGGCATAAAATTCCAATTTTGGTTTTGGAACTATACCATCATCGCGAAAGTCGACAATATGTATATATATGTTTTGATTGTATGGTTTTGAAAGAAATTTTTTATTTTTGTGATTATGCATGTAGTTGTCTTTAGACTAAACAACTGTACTTTAAAGAAGAAAATGAATTATTCCAAACAATTTGCAAAAAATATTTCAAAGTATCTTAAAGACAAAAGTTAGATTTATAAGGAATCCCATGTGCATATGTGAATTTATTTCCAATCTTGATTTATCATAATGATACACAAAATCTCTCAAATACAAATGTGTGTGCAATTGCTATGTTCATTTACCAGTTTGAGCAAGATAATATGATACAAGTGATTTGAATGAACCAAATAAGTGTTCATTAACCATGATTTAGATGCATATAACCATACTAGACTACTATGTAAGTCGTATTATCAAGAGCTAGCTAATCCATAAGCAGACATAGGTTCGTACAAAAGAAGGTCGCTAATGTGACGGACATATCGCCACGCTAGGAGTTACCCAAGGCCAAGCAGGTTGGGCACAAACCACCTGTTATGGGGCTTACCTCACAGTTTTCAAATAATTGAGAATTCTAGGGATTCAAGCTCATCAACCCTTCTTTTCTTTTCAAAGGGTAGGGAAAGGGATTTTATTGCTTTTGCTTTTTCTTTCTTTTGCTTTCTTTTGTATTTTTGCTTGATAATGTTGTAATGATAAAAATAATATTTTTCTTTTTTTTTTTCTTTTTTTTTTGAACTTTTCTTTTTCTTTTTGTTCTATGCTAGGGATACTTGCTCGGATTAGCTGTAGAGCAAGGGATTTTTTTTTGGGTAGGGGTGAGCTTGTCCTGTTGCCAATTCTCAAAGATTCTAGACCATGTGCATGATAAGATAGCAGGGGAAACTTTTCGCTCAAGAAACCACTTCTACTATGTAGCAAAACATAGAAATTACAAATATAATCATTTTTTTGTGAAAAGATGTGCTTGGTTTAAGTAAATAACAAGATCAATTCTCTGTGCTCAAACTTTATTTAATTGAATTTTGTGAACTTTGATATAAGAGAGATTAGTAATCATGCCAGATAAAATCAAGATATTTATTTTTGTGTTTATGAAAGTGAGGGATTCCAAATAAATACTAATTTATCCAAAATAATTTGAAACATATAACTGCAACATTTGCAATAAGAAATATATATATATATATATATATATATATATATATATATATATATATATATATATATATATATATATATAAATACTTTTTGAGAAGTTTTGAGAATGTTGACTCTCTCTTTCTTCTTTATGTTGTTTTGGTTTCGAAAGAGTCAAGAATATTGCTGTTTTTTTATTTTCATTATTATTATTTTTTTGTTTTTGAAAGAATCAACAAGTGCCATAAATAAATGCAACAAATAGTTTTGAAGATTTTGATGATTATGAATGTTTTTGGTGTTTTTGAATTTATAAATTGAAAGAAATACGAGATAGTGATTTTGAAATATTTTAAACAAATATATACAAGGATGAAATGACCAAATTCATACATAGTAACGTTTAAGATGCAAAATATTCATGGGTTCTTTGAGTTCTTTACCATCTAAGGTAGATAATTTGTATGCTCTCGATTCAAATTTAGCAGTGATAATGTATGGTCCAAGCCAGTTGGGCTCAAATTTACCTTTAAGGTCCTTAGTTGCATTGGTATTTTTTTTATTTTCTTTTAAAACAAGGTTGTCGATCTCAAAGGATCGATGACGAACTTTTTTAGCATATGATCTTTTAAGCTTGTTTTGGTAGGCACGGAGATGCTCCAAAGCATTGATGTGTTTTTCATCTAGGAGTTCCAGCTGACTGAGTCTGCCAGTTCGATATTCATCTCCTACTTCGGTATCTTGAAGTAGCAGAGCCAAAGAAGGAACTTCTAATTCAAAGGGAAAAACGGCTTCAACACCATAAACCAAAACAAAAGGTGAAGTTCTAGTGGGAGTTCGAACACTAGTTCGATAGGCCCACAAGGCTGGATATAACTGAATGTGTCAATCGCGACCAGTTTTATTGACCAATATTTTGAGAATTTTGATTAAGGTTTTGTTAGATGCTTCTACTTGACCATTACCCTAAGGATAATAGGGAGTGGACCAGCGATGTTGAATCTTATATTTTTGGCATAATTTTTTAACATCTTTATTTTTTAAACAAGTTCCATTATCAGAGATGAGATTTGCAGGAATTCCGAACCTACAAATGATTTGATTAAAAATAAATTTAGAGACTTGTGTGCCAGTGCGGGAAGCTAAAGGTATAGCTTCAACCCACTTCGTGAAATGCTCGATGGCGGTTATGATGAATTTGTGTCCATCAGATGACACAGGATTGATTTTGCCAATAATATCTAAACCCCATTTTGAAAAGGGCCAAGGAGATGAAATAGCCTGTAGTTCTTGTGCAGGCACATGGACAAGGTCAGCATGTTTTTGGCACTTATCGCAATGGCGCACATAATCATGTGCATCCTTTTCCATGGTAGGCCAAAAGTATCCTATCCTAAGGAGCTTTGTAGCAATGACACTACCACTGAAGTTTCCTCCACAAGATCCATCGTGGGCTTCACTCAAGGTTGATTTGGATTTTTCTAAATTCAAACATCTTAATAGGATACCTTCAAAATATCTCCTATATAAAGTATTGCCAATTATTACAAATCGACTTGCTCATCTACGTAATAACCGACGCTGATTTCTATTAGAATTGGTAGAGAAAGTCCCATTTTGGAGAAAATCAAATATATCCGTATACCAAGGTTCAGGAGTAGTTTCATTGATTAGAAACACATCCAAATGTTCTAAGCATGACTTATTTGAAGCGGGTTCTTGGAGTCGATGAATAATGATGGTGGCATATTCGTCATCTAACTCCAAGGGTAGGAGAGATGCAGCTGCGGCAATAGCATCAGCTGCACAATTGCCAGTTCGAGGAATAGCTTCCAAGGTAACTTGATCAAATAGAGACATTAATTGTAAAACATAGGCTTTATATGGGCGTAGTTTATCATCTATGGTCTGATAAACTTCCTTAATTTGGTTTATAACAAGTTGAGAATCACCAAAAACTAACAGATGTTTAATTTTTAGCGCCAAGGCAGCTCGTAATCCAAGGATTAGAGCATCATATTTAGCAGTATTGTTAGTGTAAGCAAATGTCAATTTGAAGGACAGAGGAATAAGATGTTTTTGCGAGGATATTAAGATAATACCCGCACCAACCCCACTCATGCATCGGGCTCCATCAAAGTATAAGGACCATTGTTCAATATGGTCTGCCTCTAATTGAAGGCATTCGTTAGGAAACTCAATGATGAGGGGGTGGGTAGACTCTAAGGGTGTAGCAGCTAATTGATCTGCTATGATTTGACCCTTAACAGACTTCTGTCCTATGAATGTGAGATCAAACTCTCTTAGAGCAAGAACCCACTTGGCTGTGTGACCCGATAAATAAGGTCAACTCATGAGATACCTCAAGGGATCATATTTAGCAATGACATAAGTTTTCTGACTAAGCATATAATGGCATAATTTTTGCATAGCAAAAAAAACTGCTAGACATAATTTTTCTAATGTTGTGTATCGGGTTTCATAACTGATGAAGGTTTGGCTAATATAATAATTAGCACATTCTTTCTTCGCATCATCAAGCTGAGCTAACATAGCTCCTAAGGCAGAATCTGAAGCTGAAATATACAGGAGAAATGGGCGATCAGGTTTAGGTGGTGAAAGCACTGATGGGTTAAGGAGGTATTGTTTGAGAAGTTGAAAATCTTCTCTACATTCGTCGTCCCAATTAAAAGGGACATCTTTCTTAAGAAGTTTAAGAAAGGGACCGATTTTGTCCGCCAGCTTATCGATGAAGGTACGGATGGCTTGAAGCTTACCTTGTAAACTTCGTAACTCAGATATATTAGTAGGTGTGGGCATATCAGTGATAGCCGCAATCTTGAGAGGGTCGATTTCAATACCACATAAATAAACTAAAACCCCTAATAGTTTACCGAACTTAACTCCAAATATGCATTCGGCTAGATTTAATCGAATAAGATATTCTCGTAATCGATTAAAAACTTTTCTCAAATCATCTAAATGATTATATTCATTAATAGAACAAGCTATAATATCATCTACATAATCATGTAGGATATCATGCATCATATCATGAAAAATATAAGTCATAGCTCGTTGATATGTTGCACCTGCGTTCTTTAAGCCAAATGGCATCACTTTCCAACAAAAAGTACCCCAGGGGGTAATAAAGGTTGTTTTAGCTTGATATTCGAGGAGCTATCTTGATCTGATTATAACTGGAGAATCCATCCATTAAGGACATCATCCCACTCCCGATAGTAAAGTCAATGATTTGATCCATGTTTGGAAGAGGAAAATCATCTTTTGGGCATGCAACGTTAATATCTCTAAAATCCATGCAAACCCTAACTTTGGTTGCTTCTTTTTTGGTGACTGAAACTACATTTGAGATCCATTCAGCATAATCAATAGCTTGTATAAAAACAACATTCAATATTTTTTCTAACTCCCCTTTGACTAGCAGAGCCACTTTGGGATGCATTTTTCTAAGTTTTTGTTTAACAGGTTTAGCATCCGAATGGACCACTAGATGATGCATGACTACATAAGGGTCTAGACCTGGCATATCTTTATATGTCCAAGCGAAGACATCTTCATACTCTTTAAGGAATGCAATATATTGCTCTTGTTTTTCTTGACTTAATTTTGATCCAATATTGATTATGTGAGGACTATCCTCAGTTCCAATGTTAATTTTAATGACATTTTCTACTTCCATGTGTAGATCTTTTTCAAAATTAGGTGGGGCGGGTGAAACACCCAATTCTTGTAATTCTTGTAAGGTTAATTTGGATAATTCATCTTGAGGATTAGTGGCCTCAAGTTGGGCTATAGTTGGTATAGAACCATCAAAATAAAATCCATTGTGTAACATCTCTTCAACGGAGACGTCGTGGAAGATATCTCCTTCCAACTCCTCATCGGAGTCAGCAATCATTTCAGGGTAAGCTATGGATAGCATGTTACATGTAAATGGTTGACTTTTTAGAGGCAAATCATCACATGTATCCAAATAATCTTGATAGCATATGAGTTGATCATCATCTTCAAAAGGAAAGGGTTGACCCTTACTAGGAAATAGGCCCACACCACAACGGGCAGGCCATGGTTCTACCTCGAAAGGTTCTTTCATGCCATTTTGGAAAGGTCCCAAGCCTTTCCCTTTATATCCCATTTTAATCATTATGGGTTTAGCTTTAATATATTCATTGGTAAAATGACACCGAGCATATCCCTCATGATGAGTTTTGATATTCCGAGGGATTCTTCTCTAGTCATATCCTTTATAAATGAAGGCACAACTCCCGACTTGGTAAATACTTCCCATAGGTTGTGGGAGGCCCAAAGTATGAGGAGATGGCGGCAAGTTATTTAAAAGAATTGAATTTTGCATGAAAGCATTTGTTTTTTTCTGATATTAAGATTGTGGATAAATCTGGTAAAAGTTCATCAGAAAGAATATAAGATGTAGAAGGATCATTCCCTATATCTTTAGATGTAGAAGGTATGATAGATGTTGAAAATGTGGAAGTGTTAAGAGATGGGTCTATAGGTTTTGAAATTATAGGGATAGAACATGAAGGATTGGTCGTGGATTGAAGATCTTTTTGAGGTTCTAGAGTGGTTTGTTTAGAAGATTGTTGATCTATATATGAGGATGAAATTAATGGAGGGGAAATAGGTGAAGTTATGGGTGTGTGTTTCACAGTTTTGGATGAAAAATAAGAATTAGGATGTGTGGATGACAGAGCAGGG
The DNA here is from genome assembly GCA_028583015.1 of Wollemia nobilis. Classification (NCBI taxonomy): domain Eukaryota; kingdom Viridiplantae; phylum Streptophyta; class Pinopsida; order Araucariales; family Araucariaceae; genus Wollemia; species Wollemia nobilis. Next base: position 14,005,367 of record JAQPPZ010000082.1, on the reverse strand, counting down.
CAAAATTGCACTCTGACGGGTTCTGCCAAAGCACACATATCAAAGGGTCTAGGGTCACCATGGATAGTGACCAACTGATTTTTAAATTCGAATTTAACACATTGGTGTAAAGTTGATGGGACAGCCCACATTGCATTGATCCAAGGGCGACCCAAGAGTATATTGTATGATGCAAGGTAAAGTACAATAAACACGATCGTATCTAGAGTTCGAGGACCAACTTGCAATAGGATGGTAATAACTCCACACGTTTCTTGTGTTTCATCATTGAAAGCTTTGATAATCACGTCAGTTTTCTTCATTTCATCACTTCTAAAGCCAAATCGTTGGTAGAAGTCAAAAGCGCAAATGTTTAGAGATGAACCATTATCAATCAAGACTCGTTTAATAGCTACATCTCCAATTAGGGCAGTAATATATAAGGGATTATCCTTATGTAAACTGTGTTGTGGGATATCTTTATCCCGAAATTCAATACAATCAACTTCTCGAGTGATGATAGTATTGGCCATGGCTTCAGGTTGAATGTTTTGAGGTACCATCATTTGGCTTAATGTAAGCATCAACTCATCCCTATGGGTAGGAGAAGATCTTAATAAATCCAAAAGGGAAATTCTAGCTGTAGTATTGGATAATTGCTCATTAATATTGTAAGGGGGTTTAATTTGAACATTGGAAGCATGATTCCCTTTATTGGGATTTTTCAAAACGAATGGAGTTGATCCATCATTCTGGTTTGGTTCTTATTGAGAATTTTGAGCCTGTTGTCGGGTAACGACTCCAATGGTACCTACAATGTTATATTGAAGACGTTGAACTGGTCTCGGTCGAGCATTTATGGCTTGTTCATCAGGGAGGAATTGATTAGAATAAGGTCGAGTAGTAACTCTTCTAGGAAATGGTTCTTCTGGAACCATAGCATCTATGATAGGTTGAATAGGATCTGATTCATTTTCAGAACTATTCGATTGGTTTGAAGTGATGTCTATTTCACTTTCAATATCTGATTCTATATCACTAGAATCTGAAGTTTGAGAATTATGTAAGTGTCTGGTCGTAACCATGGATAAGGTTGTGTCAAATATTTGAGGATCATGATTAAGTAAATGTCCACTAATAGTTCCTACATATCTAGTAGGAGGAGGAACATTATGATGTTCGATTTGATTGGCCACCTCTTTACCATGTCTTGGTAAAGGGTGTTGAAATATGTCTAATGATTGATTAGCGTTTTGATTTTGATTTTGGGGAATGTTCTTTTGAGCATTATTAGGAGCATTTTTTTTAGGTTGGAAGGCTTGCACCTCCATTTCATTATTATCAATCAGATCCTGTATTTTATGTTTCAACCTTTTACAAGCGTTGGTAGAGTGTCCAGGTCCTCTATGAAAATCACAATGTAAGTCAGCTTTGTATCCGGGTATAGTTGGATCAGGTTCTCGGATAGCTGGTAATTGTATCAAACCTCTTTCAAGTAATTGAGGTAAAATAGTTGATAACGGTTGATTCAATCTAGTAAATTCTCGAGGAGGCTTATCAGGAGGTTTCAATATAAATTTTTTTGTTGTTTTCATTGCATTGATATTAGCAACATTTTTGCTGTCAGTGACTCCCTCACCAACAACTTGTTTGTTTTTATATTGATTTCTAGATGTTTTCTCATCATCCTTCTTCCTAAGTTGGCCTCTCCTAATGAGGGCATCTTCTACTCTTCGAGCTAAATCTATAGCCTGATCGAAGGTAGTTAAAGTAGCGATTATAGCTCATAAGATATTTGTTCTTGTAAATTATTAATAAAAATGTCCAACATTTCCCTATAAGGTAGCACAAAGTGCAGTTTTCCTGTCAACTGCCTCCATCGAGCTAAGAAATCAATAAAACATTCATCCTTGTCTTGTTTTAAGTTGTATAAATCTTTAATGGTTACATACCTCTCGATGTAGGCACTAAATTGATGGACGAAAGATTCAGCTGTTTCTTCAAAGTTTCTCAAAGAATGAGTGGGCAATTGATAGTACCACTCTAATGCCATTCCACCTAAAATTTTCGGGAACATTTTTAGTAATAGCAAGTCATCATGTGATATATCATGACATGCTATCCTAAACATGCGAAGATGCTCTATGGGATCTTCGATTCCTTTATATATAGGCAGGATAGGCATGGGAAAATGCTTAGGGTAATGTTGTGCTACAACTATGGGATCCAAAGGTTGACTACATATCTCTCGATAATTGTACGAGGGACGATAAGGATCTATCTGGTCTATATGCAAAGCTAACTGTTTCACCATGGCTTCCAAATTATTAGTTTGCCCACCATATTGGTCCGGTAGTGCATTGATATGGGATTTTTGAGCATATGATTGAGGGACATGAAGATTAGATGCTATGTTGCTATTGTGTAAATTGTTGGTAGGAAAGGTGTTATGAAGGAATTTTGAAGTTGTATTATGTTGTATTCCAGATTGTTGAAAATTGGTGTTTGACCTCATTTTAGGTTTTTGTTTACTTGAAGCATATTGATCAATAGTTTGGCAAAGTAAAGCAGTGAAGGAAGTTTTCTTTTGTGTGGGAATGATTTTAGGCTCAATAACAGGTTCCTTAGGAGGTTGGGTAACCTGTTGTTTTGGCATGTTTTGAATCATAGTGACAATATCTCTATTGGATGGTCTAGCCTTATCACTTTCTTGATCAATGAAAGACAAGGGATTAGTGCGCACATCAAACATATGTTCCATGGCTGCTTGAGTGTCACTAATTTTCCCTTTATCAATACAAACTACCATATTAAGAACACCAATTTTATTATGAAAAAAATTCCAGAAATGATCTACATTGTCAAAAGCAATAGTTCCATCTGGAGCTACTCTAGGGGATGAGGATCCATCCTCTTTAACATTTTCTTCTTGTTCATTGTCTTCACCTAGGTCATATTCTGGTTGATCTAGAGTTTCTCCTTCCGGAATTGGATCTTCAAGAAGGTCATTTGGGTTTCTAGTTTTATCTTCTAACCAATCTTCTTCTTCTCCTTCAGTTTGTTTACCATTCCTAAGTTTAGGCATTGTGCTTAATTTAGATTTCAGAAAATATATATATATATTTATATATATATATATATGCAACAAGTTTAAGAGGTATATATTAATTATATACCTACTACAATATTTAAAATGAAAGGTTTTGGTTTTTGTTATGTTTTTTTTAGTTTTTTTTTATCTTGTTTTTGTAATAATATTGTAAAGATAAACAACACAATGAATGCAAGAACTAATACTGAAAATAAAGATCTAGTTTTCTATAAACAATTTATAAATATCATTAATGGGCTCGATTTCTTCAGGAGTCATGAAGTTTTCTTCTTCAAATTAAAATTTTTCCTTCAAAAATTTAATGAAAAGAGCTATAGTGATATTATCTGTCTCAGATGCTGGTTGATAGAAGTAAAGCTCGTGGCAATACTCTCGATATAACATAGCTCAAGGAACTCTATTCCATCTTTCCCTATCCGTAAGAACAACCTCTTGGTCTTCTACACGACCTAGGAACTGGTGTATAATGGCTGCGTTCTCGAGGTACTCCTCGAAGGTGAACAATTCTGAAGACACAAGAGCTCTCCTATAAGCTAACCATCTATGGGAGGCTCTCTGAAGTTCATGATAAAAGACGAGTTGATGAGGATCCAGGATTCTATCTAGGACTAGCCTCTTGATTTGTTTAAGTTTTGTTGACCTAGATGAAATGACACTAAGTCTTCTATCAAGTTCGTCCCACAAGAGTTGATTTCTATCTGTTTCAAGCACACTAAGCACAGAATTGATTTCTATGGCTGCCAATTGGTTTTCAACATTTATAGTAATTGCTAATATTTTCTTAGGAGCTACCATCTAAACATGATATGCAACTTATTAATTTTAAATGATTTGAAATGCATCTATGTTTTGGTTGTTTTATTTTTGTTTTTTTGTTTTGTTTTCAAAAGGTTTAAAATGTATTCACGTAGGGTTCACAAAAATGTATCGCTCCAAATTTTTTGCATCCCTGCCTTCAGGCTATAGGATCCGTTCCTGGAAGGAGGATGGGAAAAGTATGGCACGGTACCTTAGACTGAGAGGCCTTGCGAAGGTCCCGCCTCTCGAGGGAGGTGTATTATGGTGATTTTTTGATGGATGGTGGGTTCACCAGGAAACATTTAGTGGCAGTTTCCATGCCTAGGTTGGGAATGTGTTTTATGTGTTCATTTTTTATCCTTAAACATTCAAATCCTAGGTTTGGCCAAAATGCGTCTAAGCTATTCTATATGAATATGCAGATTAAATGAATATAGAAAAGCAAATTAGGACAGAAAATAAAGAAATTAAGCAAGATTAAAAAGTCATACCTGATCCGGATGTCTGATGAGGATTCTAATTTTTGAAGTAGTTAGGATCGCCTTTGATTTGACAGGATCGTCTGCTATCAGACAAGATCATCTGAGATCTGACGAATTCGTCAGACGAATTTGTTAGAGACCTGCAAATAGAGAAATAGGTGCAAAACACAGAAAATACAACAATGCTAACATAGGGAAACAATGTAAAATGACAATAACAATATCAAACTGAAAATTATAAACAGAAACATGAATGCATTATACTGATTTAATGATAATTATACCTTAATTATGCATTTGATCTAGATGGGTGAACTCCAAGATGCAAGATAGCATAAAATAATAAATAAACTAACTAATTGCAAAATAAAACAGCAGAGAAGAGATGAAGAAATGCAAACTCTGGGCACTGATTGCCCCAATGTTGACTGTAATCAAAATCGTCTCACATTGGTATGAAATCATCTCTGATTCAACAGGATCACCTCCGATCTGAACAAGATCATCTGCGACAATGTAAGCTTGCTCCAGCTAAAAAATACTAAGGTACTTGCAACAAAATTTGGATAGAACTGATGCAAATAACAATTTAGGATGTCTTAATGCGTGTGAAGTCAAGTTACAGGAATTATCAACTAGGGGGGTGCTAAGGGGAGGGTTTAGGATTAAATAGGCTTAGGAGGGAGGTTAGGAGGTTGGATATCATCCCTATTTGGGAGATCCCCAACGGGGAGGGTCTTTAACGGTGCAGACACACTTCTGCCTGGATTAGAGACGTCGTTGGAACAGAGACTAATTGTGAAAAATTAGTTTTGGGACAAGATCGTCTGGACGTCCTAGCCCAGATGAAATCGTTCGATCTAAGGTGATATCGTCTGATCGGCAACGATATCGTCAAATGGTCAAAACAACCTCTAAAAATGGTGCGAGAAAGGAGGAAACGGATTACACGGTGGTTTGGGAGCGATTTTGGATGTTAAAATTTGAATTTGAATATTTACTAGAGTAAATGTAATTACTAAGGTTTTACTGCACCAATTTTAGGGTGCTATAGTAGTAATCATGCTACTGGTTCTTTCCCACTTTAAATTATTGACATTTCTTCCCTTACCCTATTTATTTCTTTCTTGCACCCTTACTCTTTTTATCTCTTTCCTGCACTCTTATCTTAAAACACCGAAGTAGTTTAGTAAAGGAGTCGGCCTTTCTTCGGATATTGGCACGAGGGGCATCTCTTCCTCTTGGCCTTTCAATGTTGGTCCAGGTCTAGGGCGCGTACACTTCCCAAAATCCTTTCCTGGGTAGATTTGATGACCAACAGTTTTTGGCACGCCCGGTGGGACCCGGTCAGTCTCACCTTGTGAGTGGTAGTGAGGATCGATGCTCGTCTCATTGTCGAAAGACTCTTAGCATCTGGCGACTCTGTTTAACCGAGAATATTTAAGTCGTAGAGACCGGTACCTAAGTCTGTGCCTTCATGCAAACAAGATGGAGAGTTAGGAATAGAGGAGAGGAAACTGAGTTCTTTGAGCTTGATATTGATGCCTTCGGGGAACGTTCTAGGTTGGTCACCCCTGAGTCACTATTACATGGAACATCCTCGCAAGAGGCTACTATTGACGAACAAGGATTAACTTTGGATAGTACAACAGCTAGCTTTCCTCCTAATCCTCCCAACTCACCGAAGCATCCTAGTGCCTCCATTCACATTAGTCGTCCTGTTAGCAACCAAGGAGGAGCTTCGAGAATTCCTGTTTCTCAAAATCCAGGAGCAAATATGGCACAACAACAACAACAATAACAACAACAACAAATGCAGTAGCAACCACCACCCAGATTGTTCCCGGCATGGAATTCTTCGGGACCGCTAAATCTAGCGGGACAAGGGCAAGTTCCGCCTACTGCTATGAAGAAGATCCCTACGTTCGATGGAACTAGGAAGACTGCTCTAGAGCACATCCAGGACATAGTTTCTCTGGTGGCGATTCATGACATCACAGAAGAGCGAGTTATGGTAAAGCTTCTGGTTCTATCTCTTAGAGGGAAGCTCCTCTACTGGTATAGATCTTTACCACTCGGTACTATAACGGGATGGGACCAGTTAGCCGGACAGTTGATGAGAAGCTTCAATGAGTCCGTCGATCCATCCTCTCTCCTGCATCAGTTCACAATGATTCAGAGGCATCCACAAGAGGAGATCATCGATTTCAATGTTAGGTTCACTCGAACCTGGCAAAGGATACCAGTTGGACTTCGGCCAACTAGCGAAGCTACAACATACTATTTCCTTCGGGCTTTCAACCCTGATATCAGTGTCATGGTAAGGTATTCGAATATCAATACCTTCCCCGAGTTATACGAGTTAGCCCAGAGAGTGGAGATGGATCTAATAGCTATGGGCAAGCTTCCCCAAAGGATGTCGATGCCCATACTTCTTGATTTCCCTCAATTCTAGTATGCGAGCGTAGCCGCTTCGCAGATCTCTGCAACCCCTGCATACCCGATCTCGTCTTGGAACCCGAATCCCATTGTATCACAGATTGCTACTCCACAAATCCATTTTCCTACGTTCTCGACTTCGCAGCCCACTGTCTCTTCGGCATTCCCTGTACTTCTAGCACCACCTCAACACCCCGCCCTACCTCCAATACCAACGATGGCTCCATTGCCACCCATTCCTAAAGCCGATGATATGCAAGTCAAAATACTACAAGAGGTTCAGTCCCTGAACTCCACAGTGCAAACCCTATCCAATGATATGACCATTATGAAGAAGAAGCAAGTGCAACACGAGTTTCTATCGAGAAGGTCGTATCCTACACCCACGCTTACTAAAGATCAAGCAGTCCAACAAGGGAGAGCGTCGACAAGAAATGTCATGATTGACGAAGCTCCGAGCACTTCCGATTACATACATTGGTGCTCCACGTGTAATGACCCTCACGAAGAGAATACTTGCATGTTGCACCAACATTATGTACAAACACTGGCGAGCAGTAGTCATGGTGGTCAGGTCAACATCATCAGGCAATTGGATCAAAACCTGGTAATTGGTGAAGAAGAGCAAGTTGCAATCCTTACCAGAGGAGGAAAAGGGTCAATAGAGGTAGATGCTACTCAAATGGCTCCCCTAAAGGTGCATGCTCACCATGAAAAGGGACAACAACCTTCTCAGGCCCCGAGCGAAGCTCCTCAGCCTACACCAGTCAAGGAGAAGGCCCAACAGGCCCCTACAAATCCACCTCAGGTGGAAACTAAAGAACAAGCTAGAGAGAAGCTCAAGCTTCCTTCGCTGACCAAGCGACAAAGGGTCAAAGCTATGGAGCAGTATCACACTAGGTACGAGGCAAAAAGAGAACCTGAGGTGCACAACTCCCTAGCCTACAATATTGTAGATGAGCTAAAGAAGATTTCGGCCAAGATCAGTCTATATGATGCACTGCAACTACCCGGACAAGTGGACTTGCTGCAAGAATCATTGAAGATGACCAAGGCAAGAAAGTCAGCACCGCTTGCCCTAGTGTAGACCCTATCCACATCCATTATGGGGAAGAACAGACCACCTCCATTCTACCTATCTCTACAGATGGAAGGGTATGTTGTACACAATTGTATGATTGACTTTGGGGCTGCGACGATAGTCATGCCCAAAGTAATGTGCGAAGAGATAGGTATGGAGTATACGCGAAGTAGCCATGGCGTGCTCCAGTTGGATGGTACTCCCATGAAGACTGTAGGAGTGATTAAAGATATACCTATCCGACTACACAAGATGCCTCAAATCATAGTTATACAAGAGGTGGTAGTCATCGACCTTGAGCCGTATTTTAGTATGTGCTTGTCGAGGGAGTTTACAACGAAGCTGGGAGGATACCTATCCATGGATTACTCACACTTAGAGATTCCATTCAAAGGGAAGAAGGTAAAGATCTACAATGAAAAACCTTCTACTTTCCTTGTACAGAAGATGTCCGAAGAAGAGAGCAACGATCCCGTGCAAGCGATAGTGGAAGGGATAGAGCAGGTGGACCTGGTCGAGGAATCCCTTGCACAGTTAAGTTGTGAAGATGAGTTTTCATTGGCAGACTTTAATGCCATGATAGAAATCGAGATGGGATGTTATGCCATCGCCAAGCCTGAGAAACACACCAAGTCAGAGAATAAAACATGTGCCCAAGAAGGACTATGGAAGTTGTTCTTCGATGGTGCCCGATGCAAAAATGGCGCTGGGGCAGGCATTCTTTTAATATCACCATCAGGGGAGCAAAAGGAATATTGCTACCGGTTGGTTTGGAGCTGCACCAACAATGCAGCAGAATATGAAGCATTATGCCTAGGACTCAAGAAAGCAAAAAAGTTAGGCATAAAGCATCTCCAAGTCTTTGGAGATTCAGAATTGGTATGCAATCAAGTCACAAACAAGTGTATTTCAAAGAAACACTATCTCAAGTCATACCGTAATAGGGTATGGGACTTGTTTGACCAGTTCGAATCTCTCAATCTGCAGTCCATTCCATGAGAAAAGAACCGACATGCCGATGTTCTAGCATCCATCGCAGCAAAGTACTCTCCAGCAGAAGACATGGTGCATAAGCCTAAAGCTGTGAGGATGATTTACAGGCCCTCCATCCCAGACAGAGATCTACATTGGCAAGTTTTTGACAATGATGAGCAGATTGTGAATTTCATGATTCAAGAAGCAGCCACCATTGAAAGAAGAAGCCCTGAGGATGAAGAATATGAAGGGCTAGTTCAATTGAAGAATAATCATGTCCCCAAGGGATTAATTACTCTTGAGAGCCTCTTTGATCAGAATGATCGAGCAGTTTCTCATAGGATCAAAGTCAATGCAAAGTAGTACCAAGATCTGGAGCTTGAACCTGGAAAAGCAATAAAAGTTGGAATAGATTGCACTTCGAAAGAGCTAGAACAGATCCAATCTCTATGCAGGAAGTATCCTGACATAGTGGCGTGGTCTTACCAAGACCTGAAGGGATACGATCGACAACTGATCCAGCATACAATTGAGTTGCAGGAGGGAATCAAACCCTTTCGACAGAAGCAAAGGCCTATTAATCCAAAGATCGAGGTCTTGATGAAGGTCGAGCTCCTAAAAATGCTCGAGGCGAAGATAATTTATCCCATAAAGCATTCCTCTTGGGTAGCGAATCTAGTCCCAGTTAGAAAGAAGAATGGAGATATACGATTATGCGTGGACTTTCGCAACCTGAACCAGGCTTCGCTCAAAGATCACTACCCTCTCCCATAGATAGATCAGATCTTGCACTCAGTGGCTGGGGCTCAGCGCTTCTCCCTACTCGATGGTTTCTCTGGATATAATCAGATCTGGGTTAGGGATGAAGACCAGCATAAAACCGCATTCACTACCAAGTGGGGAACATTTGCTTACCAGCGGATGCCATTCGGCCTTTCGAATGCGGGGGCCACTTTTTAGAGGGCCATGGATTTAGCTTTTGGTGAGCTTTTGAATAAGGTTATTGTTATCTATTTGGATGACATGACCGTCTTCTCTCGAAGAAGGGAGGATCACCCCTTACACCTACAATAGGTATTCAAAAAATGTCGAGAGTTTGGCATTTCAATCAATCCAAAGAAGTCTATATTCGCAGTCAATGAAGGGAAGTTATTGGGACATGTGATATCAGAGAAGGGTCTCACCGTAGATCCTGATAGAGCTGAGGCTCTATTGAAGCTCCCACTCCCAGTGAACAAGAAAGGACTTCAATCCTTTTTTGGCCAGATCAACTTCGTGAGGAAGTTTGTTCCAGATTTCGCCCAGGTCATCAAGCCAATGTCCAAACTTTTAAAGAAGGGCGCTGAATTCATCTGGACGAAAGAGAGAAAAGAGGCATTTGAAGAGATCAAGGCCCGAATTGCTCAGGCACCAGTCCTGACCAACCCTGACTATAACCGAGATTTCATCTTATATGCTATAGGAGAACCTGAGAGCTATGTTGCAGTCCTGACACAGAAGGGGGAAGATGGCGAAGAGCGCCCCATCACGTTTCTAAGCTAGGTGATACACCCCCATGAAGAAAAGTACAATTTTATAGAAAGGCAGGTGCATGCAGTAATGAAATCTCTTAGGAAATTCAAGCAATTCATTTCCCAAAGTCGGGTTACGGTCTTTGTCATTCACCCCGATGTGCACAATTTCATTATCCAAGGAGAGTTGGGAAGCAAAAGAGTCGGTTGGGTCAGCAAGATACAGGAGTTCGACATCAAAATCAGACCCACAAAATTGGTTCACGGTCACGCGTTATGTCAAGAGCTGGCAAAGAGCGTAGCGGCCGAAGTGACAGCTTGTCAGTGGGATGACTCGACAGTAGAAGGATGCTTCACAAACCAAGAAGAGGATGAGAAGGACTGGGTCGGTGAGATAGTTGAATACTTCAACACCGGTAGATGTCCTTCGCATCTAAATGCTTCACAACGAAGGCACTTCAGGATGCGGTCCCTCCGATACACATTGCACCCCAAAGGCCTATTTTTCAGAAACATCGATGGCGTTCTTCTCAGGTGCATAAAAGAAGATGATAAGAAGAGAATCCTAGGAGAATTCCATTCAGGATTATCTGGGGGCCACTTCATAGGAAGAACGACGGCATTGAAGATAATTAAAGCTGGTTATTATTGGCCTACACTCTTCGTCGATGCCTTTGCGGTCTGTCACAGATGCGAGCAATGTCAGAAGTTCATCGGCCGAAGCAGAAGTGCTCCTATGCCTCTCCGACCGATACAGGTAGAAATGCCCTTTCAACAATGGGGGTTGGATTTCATAGGGGTTATATCATCGAACTCTTCCATCGGGCATAAGTTCATCCTGACCGCAACCGACTACTTCACCAGATGGGCCGAAGCAGTACCCACGAAGCATGCTGATCAGGAGACCGTCATCGCCTTCCTAGAGGGTTTGATCACCCGGTTCGGCATCCCAGAAGCAATCATTATGGACAATGGTCCTGGCTTCGCAGGCACCAAAATCAACGAGTTCCTCTACAAATATGGGATATATCATAAAGTCTCCTCTAATTACTATCCACAGGGTAACGGATTGGCGGAATCAACTAACAAGACTCTGTTAAGGGTGCTAAGAAAGCTCATGGAGAAAAACAAAAGAACTTGGCACCTCCTTCTAGATCGGGCCTTGTGGGCCGATCGGATTTCTATCAAGAAGTCAATCAAGACATCACCTTACGCCCTGGTGTATGGCAAAGAGGCCATCTTACCTACCCATGTAGAGATCCCTGCATTGTAGCTGTTAGATGAGGAAGGAGAAGTTAATCCTATGGAAAATAGGTTAGCTCAACTACTGCAGCTAGAGGAAGATCGTGAGAAGGCCTACCAGAGCTTCGCTAAGCATGCTCAGATCACCCGAGACTGGTTCAAGAAAAAATCCTCCGACCGCACGTTCAAAGTGGGAGATCTGGTATGGAAGTGGGACTCTTGGAAGGCTAAGCCTGGGAATCATGACAAATTGGACGCTTTCTGGGATGGACCGTTCGAAATTGTAAAGGTAAACTCAGCCAACTCTTTCATCCTCAAGGATGCAGATGGCCAAGTCTTGCCAATTTCTGTCAATGGTCTTCATCTGAAGACTTTCCATCACTGAGACAAAAAAAAAAAAAATGTGTTCAAGTTTTACCTTGTATGTAATTTTTCATTTTCTATATATATACCTTGTTTCAAGATCTCCGAGAGGTTAAGTGTCTCACTACCATAAGTGACAAACTCCAGCTTCGCTAAGCCTAGCCAGAATCTCCTTCGGGAACTTTTGATGCGAAGCGACTAATGCAAGATGGTTCGCAGCGAAGCACTTTAGCCTGGAAGGAATCTTCAAAGAACCAAACAAAAGCATAGTGAAGGCATGAAAAGTACTTCGCAAAGGGAAGTATGAGCGAAGCAGTTTTCAAAGAAAATCTAGCGAACCATTTCTCAAAAGGAATGAGCTTCGGAGGCAGCCTTCCATGAAGCAAAGTGGTGACACAGCGAGGTAAAACTACTTCGGGCCCGAAGCATAGAAAATGAGCTTATATCGGAGGTTCGCTGCGAAGCATCTTCAACGTCGATTTCAACTTTGCCAACTCAATAGATGTGCGAGGTGGGAGCATTTAAAATGTGCCTTGAGGGACGTGCCAATGACAACCTAGGGAAACGTTCGAAGTGGGTGAGTTTAATGCAAAGGTGGTGGAGTACATCTCGAGAGGATTCGGTTATGAGAAAATCTCACTCCTAGGTATGAGGTGGCAGCAGGTTGAGTTTTTGATGTCGAGCATAATCATCGAAGCGCATGGGTCCACGTACAATGCTATCACAAAGCCAATCAAAAGGCACGGCAACCTTCCCTGTCTGAGTTGTAAATTTAATTATGGTAGGAGCCATAAATAGAGGTAGTTGCCTTCTAAGGCTATAAAACTCAAGCCTCAATAGTGAGAAGGTTATTCACCTATTGGTTGATGCAAGACTAAGAGTCTTCATTGACAGTCTACAATTCTTCCGCCCTTCACGTCGAAATCCTTCGCATCGAAGTCTTCTACACCGTGAACTCTACTATCGTGAATATCCACAATGGGGAAGAAGAACTCCAAGGAAAAGAGAAAGGAGCCAGAAGTAGCAGGCCCTAAAAAAATGAAGAAGGGCAAGGAGGAGAAAAAATAGAGACCAAAGAAGGTCGACCTTAACCTCCGCCCCGAAAAGCAAGTCACGGAGGAAAGAGAAGATTCTGAAGAAGAACAGCCCGAAGAGCCACCAATTGATGGGTGGGAGAAAATTAGGGACACAGAGCTTTCAAAGAGCATGGCCGAACTCAGATACACCATCGAGTTCATGAAGAGTAGGCTCTCAGCAGAGAATAAGAGAGCCGTCACGTATTATTCTCAGATATATTGGTATCTGACTCTGCCCGCGCACCATTGTCCCGAACTAATCTGTGCCATCGCGCAGAACTACCAACCCTCCTCCAGACAAGTGCTAGACGCCACTGGCCATAAATTGTTTTCAATTTTGAAAGAAGATGTGCAAGCAGCCTTCGCGCCGCAGCAGGGGCCGCCCAAAGGCTATTCGGTTCGTAATGTCATCTTGAGCGAACAAATGGAGAGGTTCACCTCCTCCAGCTATATTTTGAAGTTTTTGAGCGAGAACCTCAAGAACGGGCTCCCTTCAGGCAAGCTGCCCCAAATGCCCCTCCCCTTGATAGATTTCAAGAGCATGGACATCTTCTCCATCATTGCATGGGTAGCGGGTCTGTCGACCGATGCTTCGGTGCACCCCTAGCAGGTGTCTTTGGCCGAATGTATTTCAAGAGGGGAATTTTATGCCCCTGATGCTTCAAGGCCGAACACCAACCTAGTCTTCTTCGACTGGGCAGAATGGGTGGCCCGAACCTTGCACACGCGACTGACCAGCATGAAGAATGCTAGAACGGGCCAGTATTTCGGACCTTGCTCTTTCCTAGTTTGGTTATTTTTCTATCATGTACATAAGAATTTTCCCCACATCGCCATTTCTTCGAGTGACAAGGATGGAACTCCTCTGCCTGTGTACCAGTGGACTCCCCTCCTGGCGAGGATGGAGTCATATTATTCTTTTAATCAACAATTCTTGGGACCTGCCATTCATTTGTTGAAGGGTTCTTGCCCTCGGGTGCCCCTCAGTTTAAGAGATAGAGTGGTGAAGGAGAAGAAGGGAGACGTATTTCAACTAATGTAGGGGCTTGTGGTTCACCTATTCGGCTTCATGGGGAGGCCCTTCCTGCTACCCGTCTACCCCTCCGAATACCAGTTCGCATTAGAGGTCACTCGACAGAGCGACGCAACAAATGTCATCTACGGCCATGGTCGAAAATGGGCGCACACTTGCGACTTCCCCTTCAAAATGGGGGTAATTGAAGTGTTTGCCCTGAAGCAACACGTATTCCTGGAGGAGAAGCTTGCCAACTTTGGTCTGCTCTAGATTCCTCAAAGGTGGCTCTACGATCCCTTGGGGGTGATGAGGGACCACCTCAGATTCAAGAATTTTCATGTCTGCCCCCACCCAAAAATCATGGAGCAAAGAAATAACCCCAATGGGAGGGATCTGGAGTGGCATTTAGAAAGGATGAAGACCTTGCCTCCCTGGCATGAATTCTACCCTATGGAAGTTGAGTTTGATCTTGTTCAACATCCTTTCCCAAGCCTAGACTCCATTTTTTGGAGGAAGATGAAAGACGATCTGAGGGAGGAATTGAAGGATTGGGGCATAGAACAATTAAAGGAATGGTGGAAAATGAGAGTTCATCGACAAAAGATGAAATCATATGGACTCTTGGAGATGGATAAGGACTTCACGGTTGTTTACGAAGCCAATGTTGGGACTTGGAAGCCCACCTCCTTCACCGACTTCATTCCCCCAAGTGCCCCAGGTTCGGGCGAAAGCCCAAGGAGAGCTGATGATGCTTCGAAAGAAGAAGAAGAGGAGGAGGCAGAAGCTGCACCAGAAGAACTACCTCAGGAACCTATGGAAAGCCATGACACTAGTGCCATGGGATCGGTGCAACAATCAGAGAAGAAGAAAAGAAAGAGGCAAGAGCAAGCTCAAGTGCCTCCAACCCACCCGAAGCGACCACGCACAAAGCTTCCAGGTGCTTCTGGCGGACAACCTACGACAGGCCCAACCAAGGCAAATATTGAAGGGACGACGTCACAAAGGGCCGAAGTAGCCTCAGACGTAGATGTCATTGATGTGGAGGAACTCCTCCAACAAGAAGGGGACCCTGAAGGAGAGGTCATGGAAGTCGAGAGTGCCGAAGCTGGAAAGGAGCAAGAGCCAATCACGCAAGAAGCCACCACTTCTGCTCTGCCAGGAGGGCACGCAGGTACGCACTCTTCACCCTTCACCTTGGTTCCTCACATGTCCACTATGGTCCCGATCGTAAGTCCCCATCAGTCTCTCTCTCCCCCGCAAAGTCAATCACCCCCTCGCGTGTTGTCCTTCGCTACTTCAAGTTTGTCTCACGATCCCGTTAGCCCCACACACATGTCCACTCCATTTGAATCATCTGGCCGGGACAAGTCTATCGACACTACTTCGCTCGCCCACGCCACCATTCCCTTGGTTCTCAGTCAGGGTGAAGGTAGTACTCCAATGTCGAACCCTGTTCCACACTCCCCGGTCACACACGGCATTGTTTCACTCGTCGAAACTCCTACCACACCCATCGTCGAACCTACTGGTGAGGCATCCCCTGTTCATTCTTTATATTTGTTCACCCCTTTGGCTGGAGATCCAGCCTCATTTGAAACTGAGTTATCCATGATTAAGGAACGTCCTCTAGCTGAAAAGCTACTCCGAGCCCGATAGAACATAGATAAGATGCTAAAGGAGGCGAGGAAAAAGAGAGGGCACTCTCTGGCCCAAGTTGAAAAGTGCGTTGTGTTCGATTTGAAAGCCAAGAAATTACATAAAGTGAAAAATATTCCTAAGGTCCAAAATCCCCTGGACGAAATGACTCCAGTGGATTATGATTATCAAGAGAAGTCCAAGGACCTAGAACACTTGAATGTAGATAATGAATCTGCATCCATGCATGTAAGAATTGAAACTTTCCGTGCACATGCAAACATCGCCAATCAACGCAGATTTGAAGTAGAGAGCACCAACATCAAGTTGGAAGAGGAGCTAGCAAGAACCCGCTCCAAGCTAGAGGACGCAGAGAAGCAGTGTGAGCTGATGAAGAAGGAAGCAGACGTCCTAAAATAACAAATAGAACAACTGCAGAACTCAACTGAAAACCAAAGCAAGATACGCGAGAAGGCCAAAGAATTTGAAAGCAAGATCTTGCAGATGCAGTAGCAGTTGTACGAAAAAGAGAGCCTGGAGCTGTTTGATAGGGGCCGAATAAAAGAAATCCGCTCGCACCTGCTAAAAGGCTTCAGATCCCGGACCTCCAGTGCCCTATCAATCTTGACATACATCACCGAAGCCCAGAATGCCGCTTCTCAAGAAGGGCCAATCGTAGATGAAATCATCCAAAAAATCAGAGGCCGACTCAAACTAGCTTTTGAGGTCCAAAGTACCAAATATCAGGACCTGCAGGTTGCTGCTATGAGTCGGACGGCCAGGGATTGGTCTACAGCCCAGGCCACGGTCCGCGCCTTCTTCTCCAAGGTGAGGAAAGCCCAGAAGGTGAAAGACCTCCTGGATGTATTTGAGCACGAGCAGCGTGCATCTCTGGGCTACTTTCAAGATCTCTCTTCATTAGGTTTCCCTAGTTTCACTGATGATGATGGGAACCTTCTGACCAAGGAAGAACTCAAGCCGGCATGGCTCCATTTTGAAGGCGACGTCTCAGAGATAGATGGGTGGGCAGAGCCAATTACAGAAGGACAAGTCACAGATTTCATTCTGAGACATTGCAAGATCACGGCCTGCCTCAACGATCTAAGCACAAGAGCCAAGCATGCCGACATAGGGCAAATAGATCGGTTCCATGTCCTGGTAAAAGTGCTACAAGACCGAGAGCCTTTCTCGAAAGGCACCTGGGCTCATGTTCGCCGAACCATGGAACGCATCCGCGATCACCTTTCCCCACCGCCACAGTCGGAGGCCACGCCAGAAGGAAGAAGAAGAAGAAGAAGAAGAAGAAGAAGAGGAGAAGAAGAAGAAGAAGCAATCGTGGAAGCACCCGTAGAAGGAGAAAAAGGAGAAGGGTCTGGAGGTAACTCTGGCCCAACGGATCAAGGCTGAGGGTTCTTGCACCGAGGCGAGCTCGTTGCCCCGTGAGCCACCAAGAATGTTGACAATTTTGTCACATTGCCTTAGAGGGGTAGTAAAATCAAATTTTTGTAAAGTGTTTCTTTTTGTAAAGTATTTCTTTTTGTTATTTTGAATATATTTGAAAGTATTGTAGCAATTTTGGCTTCTATTGCCACCCCCTTTGTATATAGAATGGAGATGCAAAAGCTTCGCCACTGAGCAAGTTAAGGAAAAGAGCTTCGCAGAAAAGGAAGATAGCTTCGCCAAAAGAAAGAAGTAGAGAATGAAAAGAGCTTCGCACCCGAAGCATTTCAAGCAGTTGCTTCGAGCGAAAATTTTGCGAAGCGGCATTCGAAGAACTTCAAGCATTGAATAACAACTTCACCGAAGAAGGAAAGCAAAGATTAGATCATGGCTCAATTGCTAAGGCATGAAAAGAGCTTCGCACCCAAAGCATTTCAAGCATTCGCTTTGGATAGCTTTCGTGCGAAGCACTTTCACCCGAAGCGGTATTAGCCTGTAAAGAGCAAAACATTTTTCCAAGGCAAGAATGCACTTCGGCCCAAAAAACCTCGAACCATAGTTTTGAGGGAGGATCACGGCGAAGCATTTTGAAGACTCACCAGTGAAGCATCCACTTCGGGCGGAGAACCTCAGTGAAGCAGTTTTGACATGCCTTTCCAGCGAAGCAGCAAAAGAGTGAGAGCCATCTTGAGGAGGAATACTTACTTCAGCATTTCACATCCCCTAAGCCGTCTCGCGAAGCACATTCGTGTGAAGTGCATAACCAAGAAGGAGGATCTGCTTTGGCTCAAATCCATCGTGAAGCGGAGTTGCAAACTAAAATTTGGTGAAGCACTTCAAGGGCATGCACTCCAAGTCGGGTATTTTTTTGAGGCAATCAAGTGCCTCATAAATGAGTTTTTACGTGCCCGGTGAACTCGTTGCTCATTTTTGGCAATTGGAAAGGAAGTATCAGTCCTTGAAGAAGAGCCCAGCGGGCATGGCGGCCACTCGAGCTCCACACCCAGAGACCAAGGACGTTCAGACGGCTCATAAATGCATGTTTCCCCGACTGACCCGATCGTAGTTGCCAGTTATGGAAAAATATTTGAGAGCTCAGTCACGAGAGCTGCGAGAGCCGACTTCTCAGGTTTTCGAGGATGTACTCCTCCATTTTGTGCATTGATGGCTCAGAGGGTCGGGTCCTCTATAAAAACCTAGGCATTGTAATGTAAAAAGGGGGGAACTTTCTGCTAGAAAGTTGTTGTAACTTGAATCCCTACGATTAATACTAAAGAGCTTTGGGCTTAATTTCTCTCTTGTATGTTGCCTTCTATGATTATTTCTGTTATCTTTTCTTCATTTGCATACTGTAATTCTGCATTCTGGATTTAGGTGTGTGATTGGGGATAGAACCCTAGAATTTTCTCGAAGGATACATAGGAGAGAAAGATGTATAATAGTTTTCTTTTATGCTGCCTGTGGATAGTGTTTCTGTTATATTCACTCATTTCCTGGCCATCGTAATTTTGAATCATGAATTTTGACATAAGGGGAAGGGGAATCTTGGAACTCGTCTAGAGGATACATAGGAAGGTTAATACTGTGTCTATTTCATTTTATTCTTGGTATTCATTGTTGTTGTTTTGAGCTATTAGGTAGTGATCGTGCTTCTGGTTCTTTCCCACTTTAAATTATTGACATTTCTTCCCTTACCCTATTTATTTCTTTCCTGCACCCTTACTCTTTTATCTCTTTCCTACACTCTTGTCTTAAAACACCGAAGTAGTTTAGTAAAGGAGCCGGCCTTTCTCCGGAGATTGGCACGAGGGGCATCTCTTCCCCTCGGCCTTTCAATGTTGGTCCAGGTCTAGGGTGCGTACACTTTCCCAAAATCCTTTCTTGGGCAGATTTGATGACCAACAGGAACCAAGATGGGTTAGAAATTTATCTTTCAATAGATCTTCATGTTATGAACTTGATTGACAATGACTTCCAATTTGTTGCACAAAACAAAAGTGAAAATCATACCTTTCCTCGATATCCAAGGCATGGATTAAAGAGATCTCAAAACAAGTTTCAAGCAAGTTGATCAAAAAATGGTTCAGATCTCAAGCGAATCTAATGCTAAGGAGCACCCCCAAAATAAATCCACTATGGAAACCCCTTTCAAGGGCAAGGATTTCAAAGACTCGACCCCAAAAATAAATTTTAGGGATGCCCTCCATGGTGGACAACCTCAACCTAATGCTAACATTAATCTTAGGGCTTCTTATAAACCTCTAAGAATGCCTAAGATTGATCCTAGGAAAATTGAGTTGGGATGTCTTAGGGCAGTTGATGGAACTCTGATTGTTAAGCTAGATATGGGTGACATTTAGACTGGCATAGAAGATCTAGAAAAAAGAGGACTAATTTTTCATTTCTTGGGTTTTCGTTCGAGCCTATCTGCTTTCAAAGTTTGGGCTACAAAAAATTAGAAAACAAAAGGTGAGTTACAAATCTCTATTTATCCAAATGGTTATTTTCTTGTTTTATTTGCTAATAATGAAGATAGAGAGAAAATATTTCAAGGGGGTCCTTGGTTCTTTGGAAGGGTGGGGCTTTTCATGAAGCCTTGGCATACTAAATTTAAAGTCGAAGAAGAGATGCCTTCTACAGGTCCTATGTGGGTTAGACTCTTTGGCCTCCCAATTGAATTCTAGAATCTAACTTTTTTTCTTCAATTGGAAACTCTTTGGGAACTTTTATGATGATTGTTGATTGTACTAAAAAATTTGAACATATTATTTATGCTCGAATTTGTGTTTTAATGGATTTTGACAAACCCCTACCTGAAAAGATCTCATTACAATTTGGGGAGGACACTTGGGAGCAAGTGGTGGACTATGAGAACATTCCTTTTCATTGTAGAATTTTCCATGAATATGGTCATTTGGCTAGTGTCTACCCAAATAAAATTCTAGATCAAAAGAAAGAGGATACAAACTTAGCAGGTTTCCAAATGCCTAAGAAGAAGAACACTAAAAAAAACTAGTTATGAAGGATCAATCGAAGTTATCAGCTAATATGTTTGAAATTATTTCCACAAATGATGTCCCAGGTGAGGAAGAGGAAATAATGGAGACAAAAATCTTAGAAATACAATTTAAATATGTAGGGAAGGACTCAGAGATAAACCAACAAATCAAAGGTTTTCAATAAGAAAAAAGGAGGAAATATACACAAGAAAAACAATCTTTTAAATGTTGAGACTTCAAATAATATAGGTCCCAAGATAGACTCTGTTGAACCTTCCAGTAACACTTTGGCTTTGTACACACATTCTTCGAGGTTAGAAGCCATCCCAGATTCAATTGGGGTAAGTCAAGAAATAGGAAAAAACTAAATATGGATTCTAACCAAAAGGTAGGTCGCAAGACCAATCAACATCATATGGTAAAAGAAGGTGAAAATCTTGTAGAGGAAGGTAAGATTAATGCCCTTACCAATTTCTTTAGCCCTGGTATTAATGAAGATCATCACTTGGAATATTAGAGGACTCAAAGGAAGTCTTTCAAAACAAAATGAAATTAGAAGAATGATTCAGACAAACCATCCACATCTTGTTTTCCTTCAGGAAATAAAGATGTCAATAGAGGAAATGGATTCAATTGCTAGTAAAATTTGGCCAGTTGGAAAAGTTGCTTCCCTCAGTTCCTAAGGGACTTCTGGTGGCATTGCTTGCCTTTGGGACCCAAAAGAGGTAGTTATTCACCATATGGTTGGTAGTTGGGGTCTTTTGGCTATAGCTATTCAAAGTAGACATTCTAACCAAATTATGCTTTGCATAATTGTTTATGCTCTGACTACTTTGGAGGAAAAGAGAAGATAGTGGAAGGATATAACTTATATTATCTCTCATTTTCCTGAATCTTGGATCTTGATCGAAGGAGATTTCAATACCATCCTCTCTCTGGATGAGAAAATGGAGGGAAATAGAAATTTGGATAGGAGCATTGACCTCATGAGTGAATATATTGCAAACCTTCATCTTGTGGACATCCAACTAGATAATGGCCTTATGACTTGGTCTAACAGAAGGCAAGGCTTAGCTTGTATCATGGAGAGATTGGATAGGTTCTTGTTCTCTGACAATTTCTTAATCCATGGTCACATTCCTAAGGTGAAGACTCTTAACAATGTTGGTTCGGATCACTGGCCAGTCATGGTGGAAATTTGGAAAACCAATGTGAGTTTCTCTCCTTTTCAATTTTAGTTAATGTGGCTTAGAGATAGTTCCTTCAGACCTTGAGTGCAACAATGGTGGAAGGAAGGTAAACCAAGGTATGGGACTAAGATGTTCTATTTTTCCAAAAGGTTGCAATACATTAAATCCAAAATCAAGATTTGGAATTGGAAGGAGTTTGGAGATGTCCGAAAAAAAACATGAAGTGATTGCTCAACTTGAAAATTTGAATAAGAAAATCCATTTAGATGGCCTCATAGAGAGTAGAAGTATAGATGAAATTAGACTCACAACTCAGTTAGAGGAATGGGAAAAAAGAAGAACTCTTATGGAAGCAAAAATCTAGGATCCAATGGCTCAAAGAAGGAGATCAAAACACAAATTTCTTCCACAAATCTCTTCTAGCTCAAAGATCTCACAACTTTATTTCTTCCTTAAAATCTGATTCTGGAGATGTTGTCTACACTTGGGATGGCATGAACTCTATTGTTGTCAATTACTTTTCCAATATATTTGTTGTTGCACCTCTTGACTCAACTTCTCAATAGAATGTTCTTCAAGTGATCCCTACTCTTATCACTTCTGAGGAGAACTCTATTTTGACTGCTCTAGTTACTATCAATGAGCTTCAACAAGTGGTTTTTAAAATGCAAAAAGGAAAAACCCTAGGTCTTGATGGTTTTCCCATTGAGTTCTACCAAGAGTTTTGGGATATCCTTCATGTTGATTTATTAGAGGTGGTGGAAGAAGCCAAGAAATCCAAAGAAATTTTGAAGGTTATCAATAAAACTTATATAGCTCTTGTCCCAAAATCTCAAGAGGTAGATCATATCTCAACTTTTAGACCTATAGCTTTATGTAATGTTCTTCTCAAAATCATTACAAAGATCATGGTAGAAAGGTTGAAGCCTCTTTTGCATAAGATTATTTCCCTTGAACAAGGGGGTTATGTGGAAGGGCATCAAATAGTGGATGAGATAGTTCTTGCTCAAGAAGCCATCCATTCCATGGAAATACAAAAATCTCCATCTATGTTCATTCATTTAGACTTATCCAAAGCTTATGATAGAGTGGATTGGCACTTCCTTGTCAAAGTTTTGAGGCAATTTGGCTTCTCTCAGGATTGGATGGACTAGATTATGGGATGTATCTCTTTGGTGTCCTACTTTATTCTTATCAATGGTAGGCCTTCTCAATTATTCCTAACTTCTAGAGGTATTAGGCAAGGTGACCCTCTCTCCCCTTATTTATTCATCATTCTTGTTGAATGCTTGGGTAGGACTATAACCAAAAATAGAGAAAATAGAACCCTTGAGGGAGTTACCATTGCTCATGGAGCTAGGCCTATTTCTCATCTTCAATTTGTTGATGACTCTACTCTGTTAGGTAAAGCTATAGTTAAGGAAGCTTCTAAAATTAAGCAAATCATTAGTTATTTTTCTAATGCTACCGGGCAATTGATCAATGAAGATAAATCTAAAGTCATTTTCTTTCACTGCTCTCCTAGATAGGAATCCATGGTCTTGGATAAATTAAGATATAAGAAGACCTCCCTTTCGATCACTTATTTAGGCATTCCTATCAATATTCAAAGATAAAAAAAATATTGGAATTGGTTGTTGGATAGAGTTAAGAAGAAAATTGGAAAGTGGACCAATAGGTGGCTTTCATTTGGGGGTAGAATTACCTTGGTAAAATCAGTCCTTCAAGCTATACCTATTTATGTTTCTATTGTGTTGAATATCCCAAAGGCAGTTCTTCGAGAATTGGATCAAATCAATCATCGGTTCCTCTGGAGTGGTACTAAGGAGAAAAGAAAATGGGCCTTGGTGAAATGGGATACTTTATGCCTTCCCAAGAATGAAGGGGGTTAGGATTTTGGTCTGCTATTAATAACAATAAGGCTTTAGCTGCTAAATTGTATTGGAGGATTTTGCATAACCCCAATGCTCTTTGGGCCAAAAATCTTCATGCTAAATATGTTGAGAACAAAAGTCCTGAAGACCTTGTTCGCTATCAATTGCCTACCAAAGGTTCTCCCATTTTAGCGGTTCTTAAGATTGGTGAGGATTTGATAAAGCAAAAGTTATTTTGGATCATTCATAATGGTCAATAGGTAAATTTTTGGATAGATTCTTGGGATGGTCACCAACCTTTGATAACTCAGTTTCTTGATTGGAGGCCTTGGATGGAGGAGCTTCATCGAGCTAACTGGATAAAGGTAGCTAATTATTATCGGTACCATACTGGTAATTCAGAGGTTGGTAGATATTGGATCCCTATTGAGGACTGGCCTATTCAAATGCTAGAAAGGTAAAGAAAAGATATCCAAAGCATCCTTCATATGAGATCTCTCTCTTGGTCCCATGATAAAGATTGTTTTGGATGGAACAACACTACTAAGGGTGAGTATTCAGTTGCTCAAGGTTATTTGGCCTTATGCCATAATAATCCCAACCAATCATATGACATATTTACTCAGTTGTGGGCTCAAAATCTCTGGCCTAAGGTGAGGTTCTTTACTTGGCTTTTATTGCATCGTAGGGTGCTTACTGGTGAGCAACTTATGAAACATGGTTTTCATGGCCCGTTTAGATGCGAAATGTGTGGAGAGAATGTGGAAACTCTCAACCATATTTTTATTGAGTGTACCTTAGCCTCTGAGCTATGGAGGAGAATGACCATCTTACTTGGCTTATAATGGTCCAATTTTTTACTTTTGAACAACTTTGGAGGGATTGGCCTAATCAGGAGGGTGTTGATCATTTTATTAGGCAGTTAGTTTGGATGGGTTCTACCATTCTACCTTGGAATATCTAGAAGGAAAGAAACAATCAAATTTTCAATCAAGAAAGGAAGGATATTCACTATATCTAGCAAAAGACCATTGCCAACTTAGTTGAATCAGTCCAATAACTCCTTAATCACCCCTAGAACTCCCACCAAATATGGGATCAAGTGATGCAAAGATTGAAGATTAACTCTTTTAAGGGCAACCAACTTAAAGGGAATGTGAGTAATTAAAATATGGATAGAACAAGGAATTGGTAGCCTCCTCCTAAGGATTTTGGAAAATTCAATATCGATGGAGCCTCTAGGGGGAACCCTGGAAAAGCTAGTGTAGGAGGAATTGGTAGACTTTCAGATGGTTCCTTAGTTTTCACTTTTGTTGAGAATTTGGGTATCCTTTCCAATAACCTTGTTGAGGGGTATGGTATCCTTAGAGGCCTTCAAGAGGCTACTAAGGTTGGATGGAAAAATGTGTTAGTTGAATCTGACTCTCAAGTCATGATTAATCTATTGAAGACTCCTAAGAATCATAAGGTTGATTGGAGAATAAAAATAATTGTTGAGAAGATTCAATTAATCTATATGGGCTTTTTGAAAGTTGAATACAATCATGTGGTTAGAGAATAAAATATGAGTGTTGATGCTTTAGCTAATTGGGCATTGGACAAAGGTGATCTTACTTACTATGACCACCCTCCTAGATGGTGGGATTCACAAATAAGGGAAGCTCTTCTTTCTATCCTTTCTTTGGATGGCTCTAGTACTAGAGGTACCTAGTTCCTTTTTACTTTGTTTTTGCTTCTCTTTGGTTTGGTCAGGGTATTTTAGTTCCCTTGCTCAGATTGATCATTCTTATGTTTCCTCTGTTGAATCTTGCCTGAATAGCCTTTTGGCCTAGAAAGGCCAAAGTTGTATCTATTTTTCCTTCTTTTTAGTTTTTTGGTGTGTGTGTTGTTTTTTTTTTTTTTTTGTGTTTTTTTGTGTTTTGTTTTTTTTTTTTTTTTTTGTGTTTTGTGTTTTTTGTTTTTTGTGGTTTTTTGTGTGTTTTGTGTTTTGTTGTTTTTGTGTTTTTTGTTGTTTTTGTGTTTTTTGTTGTTTTTTGTTGTTTTTGTGTTTGTTTTGTTGTTTTTGTTTTTTTTTTGTGTTTTGTTTTTTGTTGTTTTTGTGTTTGTTTGTGTTTTGTTTGTTGTTTGTGTTTTGTTGTTTTAGGCATGCTCTTTGAGTGTGCCAAAGGGGGTAGGCCAGGTGCGAGCCCTGGGTAATTTTGGTGGAATAGATACCCCTGCCTCCTTGGGACTTACCCAAAAGTGGCATCCCAATTGGGGTGTTTTCCACAAACAAAAACAAAATCTTTCACAAAAATGCAAATATGCAAGAAATAAAAATTATTTAGTTGAATTTTAGGTTGATTTGGTTTTTGCATAATCCCTTAATTATCCTAGGAAAGTAAAATCTCTTTAGCATAGTCTATCATTCAAAAATAAAAAGAATATTAGGCTAGACCAACTTTTTTTCTTGCATTGTTGTTTGATTGCATTTAACATACAACTTAGGTGATATTTCATTTAAGTTCAAATAAATTTTATCTTGATAAGGATCTGAAAAGGATCATATTAGAGATCAAAAATTAGGTGTTTTGTTGAATTAACCCATAAAACACCACACAAGCTTGAACTTAAACACAACATTTTCATAGACTTGAGGGAGAGTCTACTTACGTGAAGAACCATTTTTTAGGGTCTCCTTTGGAAAGAGGCTCCTTGTGGGGAAGTAGGGGTCCCAATGGATCCTCCCACAAGTATCCTAGGTTCCAAACCTACATTTTGGTGAACTCAACATGAAAACTCCCTTTTACCTTAACAAGATAAAAATTATTCAAACTTAAACAAGACCATCTAATTTGTTTGCATAGTGTAAATCACATTAATCCAAGATAACAATAACGTAACCAAATTGTAATTCATGTTGGAGAAAGTATAATGACCCCTTGAGTAAACCGATGTATGAAACTTAAGAGGATATCCCTCTTGGCTAGTATATTATGGTGGGCTAATTGAAAAGGATATCATAGGATATTAATTAATTGTAAACACGTGAGCATATATTTAACTCACGTTTGTGCCAAGGATAGCTTATGTTATTCTTGGTTTGTTAGTTGTTACGGCTATTTTAGCAATTCGTGAGGATTGCTTAGCTATTCTGATTTTCTTGTTGTATTTTGGGCATAATAGTGCCTATATATGTTTTGTAAATCAATGAAATAAACAGTTTATTTTTTGAACCTTTTCACTAACGGGAGTCATAAAGCGGGTTGTTTTCCAAGGTAACATAAGGACTTCAAAATATCTTATCTTCTTTACTATAAGTACTCTAGAAATAAAATTTCAATAAAATTAATCTTCATTCATTCAAAACTATTAACCTATGGCTCAACATCCTTTCAACACCTAAATCAAGGATTTAACAACATATTTTGAGTATTCTCATGCTTATGAAGGGGAACCTTAGGAGAATCCATGAGGAAAACGTGAAATTAGGGAAGAAGAACATGTTATTGAAAAAAGTAACTTTTGATTTTGTAGATCACATTAGAGAATGTGTTAAAATAAAAAAATAAAAATAAAAACCATCTTCTTAGATGTCCTTAGAGAAGAACTTGAAGAAAAAAATAGAAGAGAACATTCTATGTCTCATGAAAATACTTAACATTTCAATGGAAAATCCATTATTGCACAAATGAATGAAAATCAAAATAATCTTGCTATTCTTAATGTATCGATGGCACATTCAACTAATTCTATAACTCCCCAAACCATATCTAAAGGTGTTCCTATTATGGCCATACAAATTTCAATAACATCTTCAAGGATTACACTACCTATTCCAAATCCCAATTCTATGAATCCATTTTTTTTTTTTTGATTGATTGGAGGAAGGGATTTTGAAAGGGTCCCTAAACCTTTTATATCAAAAGACCATCAAGAGAGATTATCTCCTAAAAACAAAAAAAGAATACCCAACATTGGGATCAAGGGAGGTTGTCTCCTTGGGATAGGATTAGAAGAACAAACATCAACTAAAAAAAAAATTAGGGGGTCTCCAAAATAGGGGATGCCACCTAACAAACAAGAAGAAGACCACAAAATAGAAGAACTAGAGGGATGCTCAATGTTCATAATCACCAAGATCAAGGGTATTCACATGATCTGCTTTCTCATTGTCATTGAACTAATTCCTAAATTTTTCCAAGATGACTGTGGTCTACTACAACAGAGATGTGTTCATTTTGGTTGCTCTAAACATAGTGCTCATCAGGTTGTCAAGCTCTTGAACATACTCTTTCTTGGTGATGAAAGAGACACACATTCTCTATTGGTAATGGTTGGACAACTTGGAGGAGCCACTCTAAGGAGATCCCTTTTGATAGGAGGACCACATAGAGATATCATCATGCTTGACTTTATGGAGTATGGTGGGATAATCCTCCAAATTACTAGGATCTTGTTCAAGTATGATGGGGGGTTTATATTTCCTAGACTAATATTTGTTGTGGGTTGAGTGACGTTGAGCCTCCAATTTTATGGTGGGAGAGTTTTCTCCCACTTTACATCTAAACTCTAGTATACAACTGGTTTTATGAGAGACATGCTCTTGGGTAGCTCCATGAATTGCTTTTGGGAGAAGGCTTTTGGAATGACTACACTCAAGAACCTGAGAACAAGTAGACATATTTCTAGCATAGGAAATGATTACCTTTTGAGACTCCCTCTAAATAACATGATTGTAGATGATAAGATGAAGACCATGGTGGATATGGAAGGAGGAATATCCTTTCTAAAAATTGTTGATAGATCACTCAATGGACCTAAAGAGGTATTCTAGGATGTTAATAAACTTATTGCCTTAGATATGGTTCAAAAATGTGAGATAGAAAATTCTAAGGATGGAACTTGGACCATCCACCATGAAGTACTAAAGGATAGGCAACATTACCCTATCCCATAGCTTGGGAAGGGACTATCTGACTATACCACATTTGTCTCTTCCAATTTTATCCCCTTTATTAGGAAAAAAGGATAATTCAATATCCAAGGAATGTTTCTCTCACTGAATAATCTCCCCATCATTAGGGAGACCCATGAATTCTACTATTAGATTATTAATTATGGTGAACTTGAGCCCTTTGATGGAAAATCTACCATCTTCCCATAAATGAGCAAGCTCTTACGATAGCTCCTTGTCCTAACCCTTAAAAATTATGGAGGAATGGGAGGAGCCCATGGTCCTTGAAAATTTCCTCAACAATTATATCTAGTTGAAGAAATTTAGGTTCAAACCTATAGTCATGGTCAGCCATATTCAAATATGGGGGAAGTAAGGTAGAAAAAGGGAAAATAGAGGGGTTCGAGTAGGGGGTGGTGATAGGGAAGGTAGAGATTATGAACCAAGCTAGAAAAATAGTTCTCTAAGAGGGGAGGTACATATATCCAATGTTAGAGGAGATAGCAAGGAAAAATTGAATGTAACAGGCGATAAGAAAAGCATAAATTGATCTTAAAGAACCAAGGATTTGATTACCTAGAAGAATCGAGATACCTCCATTATGCATTCTGATGCTTCTAAAAATATTGCACCACCATATTCATTGATGATCATCCTCATGCCAAAAAATCCTCTCTAGTTCTATCACCTACATTGGAAAGGAGGAGGGGAAGGACTTGGTTTTGTGGTAACCAATGAGGGAAATGACACTTGTAGTGTGAGTTCTTGGATTTTACATAAACCAACATGAGCAAGTGATGTGAAAGGGCCACAAGAAAGCTCGAGTGAGATGATTGAAAAAATAGGTCCTTATTTGGGAATTATTACCAAAAAGATGGTGACAGGTTCCAAAGGACCGAACAATGATGGTAAGGACAGAGATAGTGTGTAGGTGATTGGTAGACCAATTTTTGGAATTAGTTCTCTAAGAAGAGCCTTGAAGAGAATAGAAATGGTCACATGGTGAGGTTGGGGTGGAAGTAAATAAGTGTGATAGGGAGGTCAACAAGGTGAGACATGTGAAAAGGCCAATGCTAACCCATGACAAAGGTCTCAAGCAGTTGATATGGAGTGAGAGAGAAATGATCAAAAGCTTAGGGTAATAAAGGGTGAACCAAATAATTAGGTCCATAAAAAGGATCCACATCAAAGGTACAAAGAGACTCAACCTAAAAGTGAAAAACTAGTCCATAACCCCGAGAAACATAGAGATGAAGTGAGTCAACATGGAGGGATTAAAGAAAAGAGTAACTCTTGGTAGGACTACCTCCAATAAAATATTGAAAAAAAAATGTTGCACTAGATAAATATATTTTCTTGGGACAAACCCAACTTGATTTCCCTTGTGATAAACATGTTGAATAACATAGTTGTTGAGTTTCTATAAAGATCTCTTGGATTCTTCAATGAGGTTTTGGACACTCCAAGAGGGAGGTTGGGCTCCTTTGAGGTAATTGATTATGTTCATTGAATCACCCTCTATGATGAGACTAGATGAGGGGAGACCATCAAGAAGAGTTAGCCCTTGGTAGAGTGCTTTGTCCTCAGGAAACTAATTTGTTTGAATACCAATTTTTTCACATGACTTAGGGGTTAATTATACCCCTCCACCTATAAAATATAATCAATTTACTCAATATTTCACAACCTTACCTTTTCTATCGCAATATTACTCTCAACCATTTCTAACTTTACCTACTCCACCAATTCCACCAAGTGATGATTTTCAAAACATCAATGTCATACTTGAACACCTTGAAAATATGGATTCTAAGTTTGAATAACTTGTACACCAAATTGCTTATCTTCAAGAATCATCACAACAAAATATTTCTTTGATTAATTCTATACTAAACCATTAGATCCTACAATATTTAATCATCCTTTTCCAAAAAAATTGAGACTCCTAAGTTTTTGAAAATAAGGTCCCATTAGTCACTTAAAGTTATTGAAAATAACATGTAGTGATATAAATCATGATGAAAAATTACTCCTTAGGTTATTCCCTAAAATCCTTAGTGGATTAGCCTTAGAATGGTATTTTCAAATACCTCACCACTCCATTAAAAATTTCAAGGAACTTATGGAAGCCTTTGTAAAATAATTTTCAGTTTACATAGAAGAAAAGGTCACCATGGATAACCTATACCAACCTAAGCAATCCAAGAATGGATATTTCTTAGATTTCCTAGATAAATTGATGTATTTCATAGGAATACATCAATATATTCCTCCCCCTAAGGAACTCTTACATATTTTCATAAGAAACCTCCATGAACAATTTTCCTATCCTCTAGAAATTACCAATATTACCTCTTTTGAAGAAGTCATAGACATGGCCAAAAAGGTAGAAGTCATCGTCATAATATGAGGACAACTTAGCTATAATAAATAAGAGAGGAAAACTTCTTATATAGAACAATACAAAAATAAACATGTTGTAGGGGATGGCAAAACTGATTCCTATCAAAAAAACAATGTAGATACAACTCAAAATACTCCTCAAAGACTGATGGTATCAAGACAAGATAAATCTCAATAAAAATTTACTAGAAAAACCCAAACCACCATGTTAAAAATGCTCCTTGATTAAAATATTATAAGTCTCCCACATATTAGACCTTGGGATACCTCAAATGAGTTACCCAATTGGTATAAACATGATGAACATTATGACTATCATCATGTCAAGGGTCACAAAGTTGTTAAGTGTATCACTTTGATAAATCTCATTCAAGATCTCATAGAAGAAGGAAAATACTTTTCAACCAAAAAGATACTCCTAATAAAAATTTAGGAATCTTTCAAAATCCTCTACCAAAACATGATCAAAAGGATATCAATTTTGTAGGCACAATTCATTTGTCAAAATCATCTTATGCAGTAACTAGACAACAAGTCAAAAATCAATCTTCTAAGCCATCTACACAACCACCCTTGGTTATTCCTCACAAAAATAAGGTAAATATTCCTAATAAATCACCCTTAGTCCTTGCACCTCCTAAAAATACGTTACATTCTTTTTATCTCTAACAACAATTATAAAATATACCTACAAATATCTCTCTTCTAGAATTTCTAAAAACATCACCTGCCCATAGGGAAACATTGTTTAAACTCTTACGTGAATAAGAGGTTTCTCAAGACATATCTCCTAATGATATTACCAATATAGTAGGATTCACTAGGGTTAACAATGTTATCTTAGCATTTCATGAGATAGATACACCTCTTGAAACCATATCAAGAGATTCACCTCTTTATATAATAGCCCAAATAGGGGATAAACATATCAAGAGAGTTTTAGTTGACAATGGGTAAACCCTTAATGTTTGCAATGTTAATTTTTTACTAAATTTTGACTTAAGTATAAAGGACTTGCACAAATTTAACCTTGTTATTAGAGCTTTGAATAATGAAGAAAGAAAAGTCACAGGCACCATAACATTACCTTTAAAAGTAGGACCACATGTCCTTAACATCTCTTTTATGTTATATCATGTGATGTAACATATAACATGTTGCTTGGTAGACCTTGGATACATGTCATGAAGGCAATACCATATATTTGGTTAGCCTTTTTCTTTACCCTCGTATCATAGGCCTACCTAATATAACAAGGCTTAAAATTTCAAATAGGGACTTGTACCTTGATCTACAGAGGAACCACTTTTGATTAAAAAAATTCAAGGTGGTAACTTCATGCCTAGTGAATGAACATATGCATAATGCTACATGTAACCCACATTTTATGTATCTAAATAAATGTTAGAAAATATGGGTTATCAAGGAAAAGTTTTAGGTCAATTCGAACAAGGTATTAAAGAACCTATAGAAGTTGAGCCTTGGCCAAGACATTGTGGGATAGGATATATCCCCAATAAAAATAAACCATCACCTTTACTAGAATATTATAATGAGTAAAACTACACCAAATATTTGCATGGCTCCCAATGCGGTGATGAAGATGAACAGGAACTATGGTGTAACACCCCTCTTTGGCAAGACTTTTCTTGATAATGACTTATGTATGATTGCATGGAAATTAATGTATAGACTCATTTTGTGATGTCAATAAGTGTGGTAGTTGCACTTGATGATTGACTTTTATTCTTAGAATATGGTATTGTTGATGTGTTTATGGTTGCAAGACCAAGTACTCTCACCGATGGATTGAAAAAGGGACAACCACCTAAGTTGAGAGAAAATTTGGGGAAATGATGGTTGATGACTTATTCATCAATAACTCAAGGGTAAAGTATACCCTTCATGTAGTTGCATTTGCATTTGCTTGTTGTTTGAATACATTGTTGGACCATGAGCTTGCTATGGGAAAAGGAGTCATTGTTAGTAAGTAGAGGATAACATATGGTTATCTTAAAAATCTGCTTAGTCAAGATAAAATAATGTAATGTATTATGGCTCGTCTAAGTTTTTCAAGAAGTACTAATAACCAACATTATTAATATTAGAATGTCAATATCAGGGTTAATAATTAATAGTAACCATTGATATTAATGTAGGTGGCAATTAGTTTAATTAAAAAGTAGGAATAAGATTGATATGGCTTGTAAAACCTATAACATATTTATATTTATAAATTATCATGCTTTGGCAGTGCCCTATTGTAAGAGAGTAAAGATGGTAAATTAATGAACGTATTCTTGAAAATATTCCATCTGTTATCTTGGCCATGCAAGAAGGCCATGCCCTAGCCATTGGAATGAGAATGGGATGAGTTGGGGGAGAACTTTTGAAGGAGAGGAGCTCAAACTGGGAAAAAATAAAGGAGGTGGCACTGCTATTCTAAATTAGACAGCGTTTGGAGGATTAGGCTAAGGTATCGCCTTCCAAGTGTAATATTATTTTGCTTATGGCTATATGATCCTCTTTTTTCTACCATGGATATAGTTTATCTCTTACATTGTTACAGCTTTGTATATTTTCTTAACATTCATACCTGGTTGTGCTAAACCTATGGCCTCTTTTTTTATGTATTCTCATGAGGTTTTTCTCCTGTTTATGTTTCACCCAAGTTAGTCACCCTATTGTTAGTCGAGTGATAGATGATGCCTAGGGCAGTGGTTTGGTTATGTCTTCCTAGACCAGTGTCTAGCTTGCTTGTTCCTAGTATAAAATTTGTTTGAGAGGTTTTTTGTGGGTCTTTTAAGGGAGTGTTGTATCTTTGTATAGTCGTAGTTTAGGAAATTTGAGTTATATTGAGCTTTTTCAGCCTGTACATTCCTTTAGAGCCATGATTTGGGTAGAGGAGTAGGATCATCCTCTGGTTGTTAGTCAACTAGTGTGGAGTTGTTCTTTTGGATGGCTAGATTAGATACCTCATGTGGTGCTTAGACATTTTGTTGTCTTGAGCCAACATCTTTGTGTTTGCTTGGTCAGATATCCATTGGTGTTGGTTCTTGTTTGGTTATGGTCACCTTCTATGTTGTTATTTTATTTTTTTTAAAGATATTTTACTTATTTAGAGGTTAGGTCTCTTAAGTACTAAAGTAATATATGTTTTTGTTTATTTGTTAATGCAATGTGGTAACTCATGATAGTTGGGAGTTAAGTAAAGGAAGTGCATTTAATGAATATGAATCCTTTGTATTATAATGGTGCAAGAGTTTTTGGATGGAGTCTTGTATGTTCCTTTGTCTTTTTAATAAAATGAAAATTTGGCAAAGGTCTTTTAGTATTACTTTGCGTAGGATAGATGTAAATTTTAATTAAATGTAATCAAGTCGTTTTAACACTTATTTTATGTAGAAACTTGGCTATGGATGAATGCACTTTTAAAAAAATAGAAATATAGTTTGTTTACGCTATTTCCTTGAGGAAGGAAAAACAATTATAATGGTTCTTGAGACTTGTGTAGGTAAAGGAGCCATTATAGAGAGAAGTATGGGATTCTCTCCTTGTTTGTTTGTTTGTTTAATGCTTATGCATGGTTGCTTGCAATTTAATTAGAGCATGATAAATAGCATTGCATATATATATGGAAAATTTTCACGATCCCTAAGTATTCTTCAATTTGTGGGCAATCCCTTTTCATGAAGAAGGTTGTAGAGAGAAGGTGGAATGGAGACTACTTAGATATATGGATTTATATTAATTTGGAAAGTAAAGATGTTATGTAAATGAGAGCTTCATAGATGAAAACTTTCAAGTTGGATAGTTAGGTAGTTTCTCTTGTAAGAGGAAAAAAAAAAAAGAGTTTGATTATTGAACAAAATCAAGGAGTGACTTAGTATTTGAAAGTTAATGTTATCTTGTAATCTACTTTGGTGAAAGGTTATTGTAACTCTTTAAGAAGTATAGATAGCATTGTAATTTATCATTTTTATTTAAAAGAAATACTTGTATACATGGATTTATGTTAGCACTTGAATCAATTAGATTTATGGTGTTTTAATTGATGAAATTATTCTTAGTGGTGATATTATTTGAAGCTTATGTTTTATGAGATGAGATGTACATATATTCTTGTTCTCATGTATAATTTGGTGCTATGGTTTAAAGCATGTTGTTTTATCAAGTGAAGCATTTAATTATAGAGAGAGTATTTATATTTATGCTTGATGTTTCTCTTGGGTTAAGGATGAGTTCTTGGGTTGGATCTAGAACTGCTTTTAGGACCTAAGTCAATAAAATAGCCCAATCCTAGGAGGAGTTGTGGTGATGCAACACCCAGGTAGATGTGAATATTAGGATTTGTGTTGATGTAATAGCTAGAAAAATCTAAAATCTAGGAGTTGTGTTGATGCATTAGCCAGATTCTTATGATTTGAAGCACCTTTAACATGGAGTATTGGGTGTTCCATAACTAGGAGAGTTGTCAAAGTTATTCACAAGATAACAGTTGTAGTACCTTGAATGTGGAGGTTTGAGTGACCATGTTCATTTCCAAATGAGTGGTAATGACCTTAGTTTGCCATGGAGGTGTAGTAACTAAGCACCAAGGCTTACGCCTGAATAACCTACCTAGATGGACTTAGGGCAAAGTTTTGGAATAATCCCCATTTAAGTGTTATGGGACTTAAAGGATAATCCCAATGCTATGGTCATATTTTCCTATACCAAGGAGGGTATAGGAAATATGGGGGACCACTTTGGCATCCTTCTAAATGATGAGGTTTAGTAAGGTGAACCCTAGAAACTATGGGATGTTTGCCATTGTTGTCCATCGAGTATCGTCTAGAATGACAAGAACTCAAATGTGGTAAAACCTTGTGAATGTTGAAAATAAATATATGTTGGGATCTCTATTGTGAACCTTACTTTAAAAAAAAATTATCTCTCTCTTGAGTTGGTTTTATTTGGGTTGTTACATATGGTCCCTTCTCAATGTAACACCTCATAAAACCTTACATTTTGCTAGCATCAATATGTTAACAATTTTTTGTCCTAAACTCATATCAAACCAAGAAGAAAAAGACATCAAATATTCTTGTGATCAAGATCATTTTGAATAATCTCTTAAACAAATATTCAATTTAGATTCCTCACAAATACCCAAATTAGAATAAATGACATCAAATCCAAAAGAATTTGAGGACTTGGGAGTATTATCTAATCCTCCTCAATTTAAATATGAACCACAAATATTAATTGAGGAAACAATAGACATCAAAATTGGCAATGAGGAAAATCCTTGAGACTTAAAATTAGGAAAAGTTTTGACATAAGACGAACAAACAGAATATACTAACCTCTTAAAATAATTCAATGATATTTTCACCTAGACATATGTGAACATGCCTATACTTGATCCATATTTAGTTGTGCTTCATCTTGTTGTACATCTAGATGCCAAACCTATTAAAAAAATTAAGAAAAATGCATCCTAAAGTTGCTCTTCTATCTAAGGACAAACTTCAAAAACTTTTAGATGTTGGTTTCATCAATAGATTATTCAGATTGGATCTCAAACATTGTTCCTATTTTAAATAAATAATGATCCATTTGTATTTGCATAGACTCTAGAAATATAAATAAAGCATGTCCTAAGGATGATTTTCCTCAACCAAATATGGACATGATAGTAGATTTCATTGTAGAATCTGAAATGTTGTCTCTAATTGATGGTTTTTTTGGATACAACAAATAAAAATCACCCTTGAATACCAATCCAAAATGGCCTTCACAACTCCTTGGGGTACATTTTGTTACCAAGTCATGCCCTTTGGCCTAAAAAATGTTGGAGCAACATATCAAAGAGCTATGATATATATCTTTCATGATATTATGCATGATATTGTAGAAGACTATGTAGATGACCTATTAGGGTGGTCTCAAAAATGAGATCATATTTAAGACCTAAGATTTATTTTTAAAATATTGCAATAATACAAAGTTGGGTTAAAACTCCAAAAGTGTACTGTTGGAGTAACATCGAGAAAATTATTAGGATTTGTCATGTCCTATTGTGGAATTTATATGGATTCTACTAATATTGCAACAATAATAAACATGCAATCACCAACTAATCTGACTGAACTTCATAGTCTTCAAGGAAAACTACAATCCATTTGAAGGTTTATCTCACAACTAGCAAAAAATATCAACCTTTTTCTAAATTTCTAAAGAAAGATACCAATTTTAATTGGTACAATGAATGCTAACAGTCTTTTGAATCCTTAAAAACTTATCTTTTGATACCACATATTTTAACACCACCTAATCCAACTCAAACATTACTACTATGCATAGCTACTACTAAGCATACGCTTGGAGCTATGTTAGCTCAATATGATGATCAACATAGAGAAAGAGTTATCTTCTATATAAGTAGAACATTGGTGAGTTATGAAACTCACTATAGACCATTGGAAAAACTATGTTTAGCAGTTGTCTTTTTCTCACTCAAATTAATACATTATTTTCTTAGCCAAAAATCATATGTCATAGCAAGAGTAGATCCCTTACGATACCTAATATCGAAACCTTGTCTTTCAGTATGGACAACCAAATGGGTCATCACCCTTAGTGAATTTGATCTTGATTTCATTAATCAAGAGTTATTAAAAGGACAAGTAATCATGGATCAACTAGCTACAACACCTTTAGAATCAAAGCATCCTCTATACATAAGATTCCCTAATGAAATGATTCTAACTATAGAAGCCCAAGAGCCTAAATCATGGATTTTATACTTTGAAGAAGCTCGATGTGTCAAAGGTGCAAGGGAAGGAATTTTCCCAGTTATGTCATAACAATAACTCATACCACTATCCTTCAAACTTTAATTTTTTATACTAATAACACAATGGAATATGAAGCACTTATCTTGGGTCTTTTAGCCATGTTAAATCTAAAGATCAAGACCTTAATAGTATATGGTTATTCACAATTAGTGATTAACCAAATCAATGATATCTACCAAACTAAAGATGATAGAACCTTACAAAGATAATGTAGATAAATTAGTAAGTTGTTTTGATAATATCACAATAGAAACCATTTCATGATCTAGTAATCATTATGTGAATGTTATGGCTACAACATCTATCATACCCTTAGAATTAGAGGATGAACAAGCCTTCCTTATTATATGATCAAAAGAACCTACAACATTAAATCATGTAAGCAAACTTTAAATGTTTATGCCATTGAATCAACTCCATCTCAAGAGCCTTGGTATCAAGATATCTTCAACTTCCTTAAAGGTGGCATATTGCTTGAAGGATTAAAGCACTTAAAATGTAAACATTTTAGACAAAAATCTTGCAATTATGTCATCATAGAAGATATTTTATATCAATGACCCTCTGAAGGTATACTTCTTAGATGCATAAACTCAAAATAATCTCAAACAACTATTTAAGAAGACCATAATAAATCATGTGATGGATATTTTAGTGGACTAGATATAGCCAAGAAAATCCTTAGAGTGGGTTATTATTGGCCATCCATGGAAAAGGACACACGTAATTATTTCAAGAGATGTGATAAATGCCAATGACATGATAACCTTATCCATGCTTCTTCTTAAGAATTATAACCAATTACATCACCTTAGCCTTTCTCCACTTGGGTATTAGACATAAGAGGTAAAATTAATCCTCAATCATTAAATGGACATAAACTCATTGTCATTACCACTGAGTATTTCACTAAGTGGGTTGAAGCCATACCTTTATCCTTTGCAACTAGAATTCAAGTTTTTGAATTTATTATCAATCAAATCATTAGCCACTATGGCATACCATCTATTTCAACGGTATGCCATTTAGGAATAAATAAGTTTCTACAATTTGTTCTAAATATTAAATTCAACAAAAATGATCAACACCTTATTATCCTCAAGGAAATAGCCAAGCAGAATCCTCTAACAAGACATTAATCAAAATCCTTAAGAATTTGGTCAATAAAAATAGCCAAGATTGGAATTTGCAACTTTATCCTACCTTATGGGCATATTCTACTACTGAATGAACCCCTACAGGTGCAACAACCTATGCCTTAGTTTATGGCACTAAGGTAGTATTTCCTTTTGAATTTGAAATCCCTTCTTTTAGAGTCCTATTATAATATTCCTCGATCAATGATGAATATTGTCTAGGTCACCTTCATGAACTAAAGCTTTTAGAAGAAAAGGGTATCAATGCTAGAGCATCTAAGAACCTATCATAACAAACTTTAGTGAGTCTTTCATAAAAGGATATGCTCAAGATCCTTTGAAATTGAGGACCTAGTCCTAAAAGGCAGCCAAAAGAATATTGATGCGAAATATGAGATCAAAGACAATTTTGAACCTAATTAGTTAGATCCCTTCATCATCACTGTCAAATTTGGCTCTGGAGCATACCTAGCCACATTAGATGAAAAATAACATAAAGAACCAATCAACATAATGCATCTTAAATGATATTATGCTTAAATTTTCATGGATTGCTTATTCATATGACTAATTACACGATTGCTCGCTTGAATAGTTGCCTAAATACATACTTGCCTAGAATCATGGGCCTAATTGCATGACTACTTGGTATATTTGTTCATACCATCAATTCAAGAGGATTTACAATGAAGCAATGGTAATCCTAACTAATAAAATAAGTCACTTGCATTGCATTTGCACTGAGTGCCTAGTGCTAAGTGGTCCTAGTTCTTTATTTTACCTCCTTCTATCACACTTTCTTCTATTTTCCCATTTCTCATCTATAATATTTCTTCTCTTATTTTCCCTATTTTTGGTTAAGTGATGTATGACATGATCATATGCATCTTTTATGAGCCAATATTATCCCTTTCTTTTGTCCAAAAATTGGGTACCCAACACTAGCAAATCAATTACTTACACTATTTTCTTCTACTTCCCTATTTATGTCTATCAGTATTTCTTCTATTCTTCTCCCTCTCTTGGGTTAAGTAGTATGACATGATCATCTATGGACCTGATTACCCAACCTTATCCCTTTCTTCTATCCCAAAATTGGGTATCCAACACTAGCA
Organism: Wollemia nobilis; assembly: GCA_028583015.1. Taxonomy (NCBI): domain Eukaryota; kingdom Viridiplantae; phylum Streptophyta; class Pinopsida; order Araucariales; family Araucariaceae; genus Wollemia; species Wollemia nobilis. Next base: position 13,965,724 of record JAQPPZ010000082.1, on the reverse strand, counting down.
AATCAATTACTTACACTCTACTTTCTTCTACTTCCCTATTCCTATCTATTAATGTTTCTTCTCTTCTTCTCCCTCTCTGGGATTAAGTGATGCATGGCATGATCATATGTGGCCCTAATGACCCAACCTTATCCCTTTCTTTTATCCTAAAAAAATCATCATAGTTATTCACATTTAAATATAATATTCACATAACTTTCACATCACATTCATACTCACAAATAAATCAAATTTCATCATCAAACCTCACTAATAATAAATTCTCAAGATCATTTAATAGGCCCTCTCAAGGTATTGATCTTTGCCTTTTATGGACTACAATTCTACATTTTTTGTAGATATATCATGTAGAAAAGGAATATTTGAGTATCTTGGTATGGCCTATCAAGTATTCATGACATTCATTCATCAAGTTCATGAAAGGTTGCTTCTCTAATAGACCACTCGAGCTAAGAGGTCTTATTAATCCAATGTCTTGTAGACTTGCAATTCTTGACCTTGTTGGCACATATTACCAATACAATCACATACATTCCTTTACAAATTTACCTCACCTATTTATAGATTCTAAGGGTGCATTGGAACTTAATGATCAGCACTTTGTGTACCTATAATAGTTTATGATGCACCAAGTAGTAGATCATTAAATCCTTGTGTTTCTTAATGGTCTATCAATCAACATGAGGGCATGTTCTCGTATCTACAATCAATTTTTAGGCTTTGTGACATGGTAAGATGTGAGACCTCTATGGAAAGATAATTTATTTTATACATGTTCTATGAATACATAATTGTTTATGCATTTGTCCTACAAATGTAAAGGATTTCATCTTTTCTTAAATGTCCATGCAATGCAAAACTTGTGAATTTGTTGAAATGTCCTATCAATATCAATTACATGTTAGCAATAGGTCTTCAACCCTGTATTAGGGTAGAGCATTAGACCTATTAGAAAAGATGACTTCTTTTACCAATATCCTATAAATATACAAGTTTTTATACATGTGTCAAGCAAAGGTGAAGGGCTTCATCATTACTTATATATACATGTGATACCCTGATGCAAAGCTTGCAAGCTTGTTGTTACATTTAAAAATATCATCAATATCCTAGCTTATCTATTAAAGCAAGTCATAGAATTGGCCTTGTTGATCCTATGACTTGTAAATAAGCAATTATTTGTACACCTACTAGTCATGAGATCAATGGTTCTAAAATTTCTAGCTTGGTTTATTAGATGAGTAAAAAACAAATTATATTTTAACAAAAATCTTAAATCCACATCTAGAAAAGTAGTTACCTTGCTATCGATCCCTTGCATGTTCATAATAATTTATGCTTATCATATTCATTAGATGTAAGGTCCCTATTTCCTTGGAAGGCATACTTGGCAACACTCTTCTCACAAAAGGTCTTAATATCTTGTATATCAACATGGGAATTGAATCCTCATGAATGACATCTCATGTGTCTATAAATATTTGCATATGTATTAGGTAGCAACCACTAGGCTTTGAACTTCCCACCAATGTACTGAGTAATTTAGAATACCTTCATATTTTTAATAAATAAATCCTTTGTCATACATCCTTACAATTAGTAACAAAGTCCAATGTGCCAATCAAGCAAACTGGCATATCATATCTACTTTTTTGTGTACTTATGATTACATTATGAGCATGTCAGTTATGGATATGACTTTTTGAGTCCCCATAATTGGCATATTTAGTAATGCCCTTTTTTAATAGTCCTAATTTTCCTTAGATATCAGCAAAGCTTTGGGTCTTCAAGTCCCATTCTTCATGTGTCTATAAATCTTTACACATGTGCTAGGTAAATGAACTTGAAACCCTAAGTGCCCTAAAATATATTAAGTGATTTAGGATATTTTCATCACATCATTTATTAATAATCAACTTATATTTAGCATCACCATCAAAATCAATATAAATTTATACATTTGCATGGGGGCAACTTACTTCTAAAATTCAAGTTGAATAAACCACATCTACATTTTCCCTCACTTGGGGGCATATTGTGATTTTGACACAAAATATTCTCCTCTTTTAGATTAAAACATTATGCATACCATATCATGAATATTTCTACATACATTCTTCACTCTCAAAACATTACATGAGTATTTTAGCATCTTTTATTTTTCAAACATCACAAGCATTTGGGCCACTATGGCATATTATACTTTGATTTCCCTTATGTTTCTCATAGCATAAGATATTATATGACAAATTCCTTTAGGTAAACATAAATTCCTTTGAGAAGACAAAAATTCCTTTGGGTAATCATTAAGTCCTTCAAGCAGGCATAAAGTCCTTCAAGCAGGCATAAAGTCCTTCAAGTAGGCCTAAAGTCCTTTGAGCAGGAATCACTAACATTTGCTAACACAACTCATTCTACTAACCACAATACATATATATCTTATACATATTACATGTACCTCATCATGTCTTCAGTGCTTGTCCTTTATGTGGGCTTTTAGGCCACCGTTTAAGCATGGTGAGCTTTCATCACATCCTCTAAGTGCTTTTCTATTATCATGGCTCTAAGGCCACTACTAAAAGTTGCATACTCATCCTATAAGTGTTTTTCAAGCTCAAAGGTCAACACTTAACATGTGATCATAATGAGTGTTTATCGTTTATTAGGTTCAAAGACCACTGCTTATACATAAAATGATAGAGCATAATTTTGAGTGCTTGTCAATTATCATACTTTTATCTCACCACTCAACAACAAAATTCAGGCATCTTTAGCACTTGTCCACTATTTGGTGTCCTAGACCACCACTAAAATAATAAACGCTTGCTTGTCATCTTTGTTATTTCTTGTATTCAAATGCTTGTTATTTTTCTCATTTTTATTTGTTTTCATTTATCTAAATAATCTAATGATCATATGCATCAAGTAAATCAACAATAAAATCCATAGCATATCATTATCACACAAAATACAACATACAAATACATAAATATATAGTGTCATACCTACATAAAAGCCTCAAAGTCATGCATGTCTGTAATTTTTGTGTTCCACAATATCAAAAGTTGGAACATTTAGCCCTATCATCCAAAAGAGGTGCACCATACAACAAAATCAATGCACTCATGACTAGCCCTATCGATAACATGTACCTCTAAGTGTTGATGGTGGAGGAGGCATGAAACCCACAAATCTATTTGAATAATGTCTCATGGATTGAGTCCTTGACCTCGTATTCATCAATTATGGATCCCTATCGATAACATGTACTATTACATGATATAAATATAGATTGTATGGCTCAGGTCCTCTCTCTCAGCCTCCACCATTGTTAATTGTATATCTTCCCTTGCTCTAGCAACCTTTGCCCTTACTCTATCAGTATTTTCCCTCTACATAGCAATATCCTCCTCTATCCACTCTTATCATTACTCTATAAGTCCAGTTAGTGCAATAGTAACATTTACACCTAATCCTACACCCACTCTAGAAGGGGCCTCATCCTTCTCTTGAGCAACCTACTCCAAATTGGCCTACAACTGAATAATAGTTTTATCTCGCTAACTCAAAAAAGCATCCCTCTCTTGCTCCACCCTAGACACCTCCTCTCAAGCTCTAGTTCTCTCCTCCTCTCATGTTGTCTCCACTGTTGCTAGTTGCTCTCTCACCATCTATAAGCTCCTCATCAAATCCTCCATATTAGATCGTGTGGCCTCCTTTGTTGAATGACTAGGGGTATCATATCCAATGGATCCATTGTCCTACTCTCAACCTGAATCTCCCTCCTAGACACCTACATAGCATCCCTTAGATTAGCCCCATCCTTACCTAACCTTCATCGAATTCCCCTCAAAATCCTAGCTATATCCTCAACTATTGTTGCTCACTCTTTGCATGGCTCCACAAGTGTCACTTAATTTGGGAGAAAAATGGCATACTATGTCACATAGACCTCTACCACTCTAGGATCATCCCTAGTTGGATTGGGAATCTCAATATCATCCTTATCCTCTATAAATGTGTATAAATTAGGAGGGATAAATTACCTCTCTCAAGTAATCCAAAGAACCTACATCTCTCTCACCTCAGGTATCATTTAAATATCCCCAAACTAGAAAACTACTATGTCATATCAAGAAATCTCATAACACCTTTCCCAATCACCTAACCACTTGATCCTCCTCACCTGAGCTAGCTCCTAGCCATCATAAACCCACCTATTTTGGCCTCTCCATGGACACCACATGACTTGTGAAGCTCTCAAATCATTAATTGCCTAGCAAGCATGCATCAAGGAATATGAAGTAGACCTTATGCTCCTTGCCCATCAGTATGATGTCAGTATCTTTGAATCAATCTCCTTGACTCATATATAGCTGGTCATCTCACTACTATATGCTTCCAAGCCCACACCTATAGGAGGGTGTAATAGAGTAAACTCTTACCACTCTAATAATACACCCGATACAATGTCCTATATAGCATAGCCAAAATAGTTGAAGCCCATGCATAGACAATCTCATGATCTTACATACTAGCTATCACCTCTCCTCATCCCTAGGGAAGCAACCATCAACTCATATCTGCCATGAGAATCCTAGATGTTATAGCATACATTACTATTGCGAGACAATCTATGTGGTTCCTATTATATGCATTATTGATGCACAATCTTGATTCCATCCATGAAATCTCTTGTTCCTTATCAACAACTTCCTGCCTACCTTGTCATTATTTCCAAGGTGGGTCAAATCTCCTCACACAGGAACATGAAGAATCTACCATACTTCCTTAAGAGTCGCTATCATCTCTCCCATGGATACCTAAAAGGTATTGGTCTCAGGATACCACCTCTCAATCAATGTTGTCAAAAGTAACTAGTTAAACTCTAGTTTGGACATCTATGCCACATGATCCAAACCTATCAAAACTACTACTACTACATCATGATCATCAACTAAAGTCATAATTTTATCCATCATCTTTGTATGCCACTCTAAGCTCACTAACACCCTTAATTATTGTGAACCATGCAAATAAAATTTTCAATCAACACCCTTGTATATCATTTTGTCACTTTGACAAATTTATCACAAGTGATAAAAACACCATTGGTGAATTATCTATAGGTGACAAAGTCACCATAAATTCATAAAACTAAAAATAAAAATAAACCCCTAATCAAATTTTCAACCTCAATTTATGGGAATACCTATAAAACCTTCTCTAAAGCTAGTGTTGACCCTCGAACCAAGTTTGCATGTTGCACGAGTCTCATGTTATTCATCATGAAAATCGAGGCACTCTCACACAAGCTCTACATGCTGGAAACCTTGCATGGTGAAAATAAATCTATTTTCACCACCTTCACTCCTTTTAACCCACCCTAACTCATCTTCCCTCCAAATCACTTTTCACATATCCAACAACCAATGAAATTTCCCATCATATCAAGACTTCTCTCCAAATCACATTTGGAAATAATTCTCGATGGGGAACCCATGGGAAATTAATTATAATATACCCATGGGGCACCTATTCAAGGCATACATCATCAAATTTGAGGTATACATTCAATAATGACACTAATCAATCATTAATTTTTTAAAACCACTCCAATTGTAATTATTTCTTTAGCATATCATTTCAAGACATCAATAAACATCATAGTATCAAAATTGGAGTCCTACAACTTATTTTTTATGTGATTTCATAAAAATCACATCAAAATAGGGTAAAATGTAGACACCTAATTTTCACATGCCTAGTAAACTAAAACCTAATAAAATACACCAACAATCAATTATCTTAGTACAAGCAATCCAAACATCAAAACAAACATTTTACAAATTTACCACTCATTGACAAATACACCATTGGCAAACGTGTTCACTTATGGTGAATTTGTAATCAGTCATTTTGACTAGTCAACTTGACTGTTAGACAAAATTTCCAATTAGCTACATATTCACCAATGGCAAATTTTTCATCCAGTGGTAAATTTATCAACATGAGTGGAATGTTTATGGCACAAACCAGAAGCATGTAGATTCCTTCATCCCACTACCTTCTCTAATCACACATGCTTCAATCTCAAATCAAGCCTACAAAATTCAAAATTGGTCTTATGCCCTAATGGCATATTGGACCTAATTTTTCCCATCAATTCACCCTCCAAAAATATTTAAATGCACCTTGAGGTGAGCATTCAACAACATAATTTGCATTAGCATTTCTTTACCAAAATATCTCTCTAGCTTCCTTCATTTGCATTCTCTCATTGGGAGCATTCTTCATCAAGAATTTGAGCAATTCAAGCAAGTTAAAGGAGCATAGGGGCAAGGAGACCATATTGGGGTAAGGAGGAGCACTTTCTAGGACTATATATTTCCTAGCTCCTCTTTTCTTCCATTTTCTTACTCTCATTTTATGCATTTTTCCCTTTTATTTTGGCCTTGCTAACTTGGATTTTCTATTTACAACTACTAATATTTATTTCATTGTCTATTTTACATTCTAACATATATTTGTAGTCCTTTAATGGTTATTTATTCTTATATTACTTCATTTACAAAAAAATTTCTCTATTTTCCTAATATCTTGTCAATTTCAAGCATTTTTCCTTTCATTTTGATATACTAATCTTTGTATCTTCTCTCATTTGTACATCATAATTACTAATCCTTCTCATTTCCAAGCATATCTTCTAACATTATCTTACTTGTAGGCTTATTTGAATTATCTTCTCATTTTCATACTCATAACCACTTCATTTGCATGCTTATATTGCTTATTTAGTTATTTAGCCTCACATTTATCATACATTTTTATTAAGTTTCATTACAATTTTATGCAATCTTTCATTTACATATCTTCATGATTGTTTAATTCCATATTGACATTATTGCAAGTCTAACATTGTTTTATTCCTTCTATCATAGAATTTTATCTCATATTTCATGCTTTTGTGCCTTCATTTAGCTTAAGATATCACTTACTCTCTGTTGTAGATTTTCTCAATTTTAACATCAGCATATACTCCCATTTTGCACATAGTCTCCATTGCATAGTATCTCTTTTATCATAGCATAAGTTTTTATAGGCATTTTCAAGATATTTTAGCATCCATAGGTCTTGATCTCATATATTTTAGGCATCTAATTTTTTCCATACCTCTTAGCCATATCCAACTTACTTCATAAGTTTTGGTATATTTGCAACTTGTTTGGTGGAATTTTGTAAATCCCCAAGTAGCAGGCCCTAATAATTGGGGTTTTTAATCCCTTTCTCTAATTTTACACCCAATCAACACAAATTGAACAAAATTTCTCTATCAAACTCACCCATTCTCTATTATTGAACAAATTCACCACTTCCTACATCCATTGGAAATTTTGACTCTGGAATTACATAGTACAAATTTACCAAATCTTGACAAAATCACCAATAGTAAATTTGTTCGCTTGTAATGAATTTATCACTTCAATTTTTGTCTCCATATACAAGGTTTAAATTAAATTTTGTATTACAAGAGGGGGTCTAATCAACTGGAAAGATAGGAAAGATAGTGACAAAATTCATCAAGCCTTGACAAAAATACCAATGATAAATTTTTTCAATTATGGTGAACTAGTCCAACCTCTGGAATAAGTAATTCTACCACTTAGCACCCTTCATTCTATCCTTTTTAGTTATTTCCTGTTGTTTAATTTCTATTTTGTAATATATTTGCTTAAAATCACATCTATTTTAGGGAAATCAAGGAAATTTTTAAATAGTTAAATTTATTTTACAAATAGGTAAGAAATCAAAATCATTTAGCTTCATTTTAGTCTAATTTGGTTTCTACATAATCCTTTTGTTTTCCTTGGAAAGGAAAATCTCTTTAGCATAGTCTATAATTCAAAACTAAAAAACATACTAGGCTAGACCAATTTGTTTTCTTACATTGTTGTTTGATTATATTTAACATACAACTTAAGTGATCTTCCATTTTATTTCAAATTATTCTTATCTTGTTAAGGATCTGAAAAGGATCATATTAGAGAGCAAAAATTAGGTATTTTGTTGAATTAATCCATAAAACACCATACAAGCTTGAACATCAACACAACAATATTTTTATAGACTTGAGGTAGAGCCTACTTGTGTGAAGAACCATTATTCAAGGTCTCCTTTGAAAAGAGTCTCCTTGTAGGGAAGCAGGGGTCCAAATGGATCCCCCCACATGCATCCTAGGTTTAAAATCTACAATTTTGACATTTTATTTTTCAAAGGCACTTAACTAAATGGAGTTTGTGAGCAATGTGGCAACCAATATGGAACCTAGGAGTGCAATGCAATCACCTATTTTGTATATATACCCAGGAAACCAATTAGAAAGGACCAAGTATTATAGTCACATAAGTTTAGAGGCACTAAAGTGGTAAGCAATAAGTGGAATACACTAGCTAATCATGGATCAACAAGTGGTAATAGGCAATTGGATTTCTTTTATCTAAGGTTTGGAGCTTTAATTTTTTAAATTTTGGGGTCCATTAGGGAAAATTTTCCATACACTATAATTTTTGCATTTGAAAGCATTTTGAACCCATTTTTTAATATATATGCATTTGTGACATCAATTCATAGACATGTCCTAGTGTTAAGGGTCAAATTGTATGAGATGGATCACAAAGCCCCAATTACTCATCTAAATGGATAAAACTAAAGTATTTGGTCAACCTAAATTATTGGCTTGTTACATAGTAAGAACCTATGGTGCATATTTCAAGAAGATAAAGAAGTAGCCCTTGATGAAGAACCTCACCACCAAAGAGAATAATAAGATCTTGGCCTATTTCACTTATTGATTGATATAGAGTTACTTTTTCACATTGAAGAGGAGAGTGAACCTATTAAGGTATGGTCAAAATTGCATGAGTTGTTTGGAAAATTTAATACTACTAAAGTAAATCACTTAGATTAGAGTTATCCTCTCTTAAATTGGCTGACTTTGATAACATTGAAAACTAAATTATGAGATTCAAGGCTTTGAGAGTAGATATTGCATCTTTTGGAGGTAAAAATAAAGATGATACGGGATGCATGAATATTGTCCTTGTTAATCTCTTCCCTTCATTTTAGATGTTGAATCACATGGTTCATATGATTTCTATGTTTTTATAATCTCAACCTTGATCAGCTCTTTTCTCTTCTTGTTCATTTTCAAGTGGCAATGAGGAATTGTGGTGGTACTTCACAAATTCAAGCTCGTGAAAAAGAATTTAAATATGAATCTAAGATACAAGGGCCTAAGGGCTAGGCAAAGTCCTCAAGGAAGTCAAAGATAATTTATAGATACTATAAGAGGGAAGGACATTCAATGAATAATGGCTTAATGAAATTGCAAAGGATTGAAGCTAAGTTCTTGAAAATAGGTAGATATCTTCCAAATAATGAGGTAGATTCTGAAGGATCAACCTCAACTATAGAGGTCAATTAGAGATCCATTATAGGGGATAAGATATTTTGCCACTAATGTCTTCTCTCCTTGGCCCCTCAGTTCATATTATGAGGGATGTTGAAATTGTTTATTGTAATCTGATTTATGTCCAAGGACGATGCTATATGGTGTAATCTTGGTTAGGCCTAAGGTCATTCATTGTACAATGTATTAAATTTACTGTAATGTTTTGTTATGTAAGCCCTATGGGTTGCAGTTAACATTGTAATAGTTAAATCCATATTATAAACTTGTAATTGACCTTAAAGACATTCTCATTATGTCAAATTAAGGTTAAACTCATTTATGTAATTGGTGTTTTGGGATTGGTGTAAATACCCATCACCAATCCTCATTTCATTATCAGAGTGTTGTGAATCTTATCTATGGATAATAAAATGATTATTTATGGGGCCTGTGGGTGCCCCCAATGTTTGTCCTTTTTCATTTATTTCATCCTTTTATACTTTTTGTATAAGATTTTAGTGGATGGATTGCTTTTGTTCTAGAAAATATTATGAATTTTGACAGTTGAAAAGGTTGGAATAGTGTTCATATTGGTTGGCATATAGTAGCGAGGATGTTATTATTAGTGATTCATAATCTTGGTGTCTTTTGAAATGCATTATGCTTGTATAGATTGATAATGGATGGGAGGCTAAGCATTTTTACCCGATATAGATAAACTTTCCTTTTCTTAATGTTGTTGTAGGTCATGGACGTGTGAAGTAGTCTCAATATGGTATATGTAACCTAAAATAGTTGTAGGGTATTCTCTTTGTAGCTTGGAATTTTTAAGAGATTACGCTAGATGCACTTTAGATTTAGATGCATGTATATGAGATAAAATTATTATGTTTCCTTTTGTCATATTTACCTTGTGAATTGAAATATTCAAGATGATACACCTCTTATTCTAGTGCATTTATATGGATGCAAACATTTATGAAAGCATGAGTGTTTTTTCCCTTCTAAATAGGAAAAAAATAAAATAAAATGAAAAGAAGATAACTAATATAATTACTCCTAGAATGGTGAACTGTCAAAGTGCATGGAGATAAAACAAGTTGGTGGTTGTTTCATTTCTTGATGATAATATTTTTATGAACACATGAGACTAGATGCAAATTATTCATGGAATAGTGGAAGTTTTCCATGGTTGCATATTTTAACCAATAAATATTATAGCTTTCCTTCAAAGTGAATTAATTTATTCACATAAAATGAATACATGAAATAACTACTAGATGAACTTATGTGTGGGACATATTTATGTGGAATAACCATGAAATATAGGTGTTTTGCATGTAATTATTATCTTTGTCTATACTTCTAAATACCTTCAGGGGTGTAAGGGATGAAATTTGATATCCTATAGTTTGGAGTGCCCTGCTTGTATCATACATGTACATAATAAAATTATTATTATGCTTTAGGAAAGTGTATCAAACATGATTGTTGTAAAGAAGGTATATGTGACAAAGCACATTGAACACATGTATGAGGTAATTGATGGTAGTTTTCCCTACACCTAAAAGTAATAAACCATCCAATATTGATAGACAAAGGTCTAGTAGGTTGACCTATTCACCATAAACTATATCCATGGAACAGGTTTTTAAGAAGGTCATTAAGCAGTATAGAAAAGACAATCAATTTTTACTTACTGCAAAGAGGTGAAGGAAAAACACACAACAATTCAACAGTAGATCTCTCCACATTTTAAGAAAATTTCTAAAAGGAAAACCACATAATGTGAGTAAAGGAAATATGAGAAAGAAACATTTCAAAATGGAAGTCAAAACCAAATAATAATCTTAGTATAAGAGACTATAAGAATACATAAATGACAAAAAAAATGGAAGAAGGTGCCTAAATATACAACCCAATGTCCTCAAAAAAGTATTAAGACCAATTTAAAGTGAACTACCCACATAACATCCATATCAATTCCACAACAATGGGCAATCATCAAGTAGAGCGTCAAAACCGTTTAATAAAGACATTACGTATAGTGGTACAATTGAAACTTTCTCTCCCTATGTCTTGAGAAGAATAACTCGAAAAGCTCATTATATTTTTTATTATTGGAATAGTAGAGCAATTTATTTAATGGAAAAGTTAAAATTTTCTAACTTTATTGTTGAAGTAAACTTGTAGGTGGCTCTCTTAGGGTCTTATGATGTCATTATAGGCATTTATTGGATTTGCCAACATAAGGCCAAAGCTTATTACTATGCTAAGATAATAGAATATCTTAATGATGGTGGATATATCACTACCATTTAGGGAATCTTAAAACTTATCAACCTAAGTCAATTTTATGTGATGTAGTTAAATAAGACACAACAAAAGGGATTTCCATTACATGTTATGCGTGAACTAGAAGATGAAAATTTTCCTATTTAAAAGTTAGCTATTATTAAAAAAATATAAAGTTGTGTTTCTTGAGGAACTTCCATGACTACCTCTACACATACATTTGATTTTTATATAGGTATTCTATCTAGGGTAGAGCCACAATCAAACTCCATATAAAATTACCACAATAGAATTATTTGAGCTTACAATGCAACTGAGTGAACTTATGCCCTAGGGGATCACAAGATTGTGTGTGTCACCATAGGGTAAACTAGTCATTTTGTTGAAAAGAAGGATTGGACCCTACAACTCTCCCATGACTATAGAATGTTAAAAAATACCACATTAAAGAACAAGTACCTCCTCAAATTTGATGATTTGTTTTATCAAATGAGGGAGGTAACTATTTTTTCAAAAATAGATCTCAATTTTGTTATCATTAGTTGAGAATAAAAGAAGAATATATTCCTAAATTGACTTTTTGGACCAAGTCTAAGCACTATAAATTTATTATATTATTTGGATTCATAAATATACCTATAACCTTTATGAATATAATGAATAGTGTACTTCAATACTACTTGGACAAGTTTATCATTACTTTTCTAAATGTATTCTAACATACAAAGAACATGGACATATTGAACATATCACAATGGTAATGAATACGTTGAGGGAGCACTAGTTGTATGAAAAGTTGTCTAAATGTGCTTTTATACAAAAAAGATACATTACTTAGGACATATTATATCATTTGAGGGAATAATTATTAATCCAACCAAGGTAAATATCATTTTAGAATGGCCAATGCTTAAAACTAGTCATGAAGTGCATAGCTTCATGAGACTGGTCAGATACTATAGAAGGCTTGTAAAGGGATCCTCCAAAATAGCAAACCCCATCACCTCATTTCAATGAGAAGATAAAAAAAATCGAATATAATGAAAAATATGAATAAGATTTTAGTTGTTAAAGAAAAAAATTGATAAAAAAAAATATTTTAAAGGTGTATAGCCGTAATGGTGACTTTACAGTCACTACCAATGCATTGGGGAAAGGCTAAGGGAGAGTGCTACAGTAGGATGGGAAAGTGATAGCCTATGAATCCTATAATATTAAGATAAATGAGTACAATTATTCCCCCATGAAGCTAGCATCCATAGTGCATGCATTTCATTTATGGAACCACTATTTGATGGGAAAAGCTCTTTGAACTCAAAATTGATCATCAAGGTCTAGAGTGCATCTTCACAAAACCCAACTTAAATACTAGGTAGTAGAGATGGCTAGAATTTCTTTGTGAGTATGATTTTGATATCAAATATATAAAAGGAAAAGAGAATAGAGTGGTGGATACCTTAAGTCATAGGAGGTACATCTCAACTGTCACTATGAAAATAATTTTTGAATAAGAGATTTTGGGACAACTAGAAAAGGATGCACATTACCTTTTAGTAAAGTATACCTTAGTAGAAAATATTTATGATCATAGATTTTATGATTGTCAATTAGAATCTAATGGGATAAATAGATTTAAGGGGTGCATGTATGTGCCAAATATTAAAAATCTAAGAGAAATGGTGCTACAAGAAGCACATTGTGTTGTTGAAATATATTCCATTATTTGGTAACCATGCCAAGTGGCATGTAAGTTGTACCAAGTTTCATAGAAAGACTAAGAATCAAGAAACCTCTCTACCTATATAATGAACTCATATTTCCATTCGTATTGTATCAATATATCTATTCACATAATAATATGTGTGTTGCAGTTCTTCTCTCTTGATGTTTTGTGAATAGATGGAATAGTGCAAAAACCATCATTGGTATCAGAGCAAGGTTCTAAGGGCCCGAAAAGAATTGCAAGGAGGAGCAACTTTTGTAAGAAGAGTTTGGGACATTTTTTGCCATCCAACAACAAGCCCAAAGGAGAAGGATTTGGAAAAAGTGCCAAATATCATAGGAGAATACTAAAGACCTCGAGATATTCAGATTCTTGAGAAAGAGTCGTATCTTACTACCAAAATTGAGAGGTTTTAAAGATTTCATTTGAAGTCTAGAAGGCTCATTTAGATAAAGGAGATTTTTTGAACCTACAACGAAACACTGAAGGATACGAAGCTACAAATTTCATCCATATTAAGGTAGCAACTTGGTGAATCAAAACACCAAGATCTACATCATATTTGAAGGTCATTAAAGGTAACAACTTAGGTGCAAATGGATTCATTACTTGAACACTCATATTCAGATTACTGCTTAGCTTTATTAAGCACCTCATTAGAATTAAAGTTGCAAGGAGAAGAATTCATTTTAAAGTCTTCAAGGGAAGTGCAGAAGAAATATTCTTTTAAGATTATTATTTGCACATTAAAATAGGAGTTGGATATATTTTGATAGAAATAAAAATATCATCTACCTATCTAAGAATTAAGAAGACTACATCCTACAACATTGATTGTAGTGCATATTATAGATTGCTTTTAAGAATTCATTATACATTACTCTTAAGAAGATTGCAACAAATATAGATCATTTGAGAGTTTTTTAATAATTATTATTAGTGCATATTAAAGGTTACATTTAGGAGTAATAAGGAGATTGTAATTGCACTATATTAATTCATCTTAAATCTTGTTAGAATTGCACTAAAGAGTAGTGCAATATTAAGCCACCTTAAGGGCATATTAGCTACATGATTATTAGCTTGGGTTCATTATTATATTTACCAATCAAAGGAGAGAGTTGTCTAGAAAAGAAGACAACATCAAATCATCCCTTACCTACAAGGTATAATATAAATAAGTAGCCATCAAAACCAGAAAAAATAAATCTTGCAAAAGAGATTTAGAGATCTTGGGTGAAGGTACAAAATCAATGTATTCTATTGTAAATAGACTTACATTATTCTTTTGCACCATAACATCTTGTCCTACGTAGCAAAGAGGATAGAATTTGAGTATCTTAAGAACACATCCATCATAATCAAGGAACCTCACATAAGCAATGGCTAGAGGAGAACTATTCATACAAGGTTGAAGAGCCTTCAAGAAAATCACATTTTTGTGTACAAAGACACCTCCATCAGCCACGGATTTAGGCAATCACTGTAGAAACCTAAAGCATAAGGGAGTCATTAACAAATATCGAAGATAATCTACTCTTAATCTACGTCAGCCATCATTCACTATACATTACAAAGGTAACATTCAAATCAACATATTGAAAGTGTAGAAGGATAAAGGATAAGGCTAAGCAAAAGAAGCATTACCCAAGATCGAACTTGGAGAAGACGTCCACCAAGAAGGAGTGATCAAATCTACCCCTAAACCACCATTGCATCACCTAGAACTACCACATATGGATATAGACTATGGTAATACAACTAGCATTCGATTGGTAAGAAGAAAGAAGTGTTAGTACAATCATCGAAAATAAGAAAGAAGTGTTGAAGCAAGTTGTTAACAACTTGCAATATAAGGGATCTAAAAAAACTGTTAGGGCATCTCTACATGCAAAAGGAGATGTGCCACTTGTCTCTCTAATATTTGGGTTGTAAGAAAACCCTCAAGGTCATAAAATGCTAACTCTAGAAGCGTTATTTCAAAGAGCATATTTCAAGGACACAACGCTTGAAATATTTTTGGAGGAAGAATGTAACATTATTGTATAACGTCTTCAAGAAGGAAAAACAACATTCATTAGCCACTCACACACTTGAGTAACACCCATGCCAAGTGTTGAAAGTCAAAAGGAGGAACAATAAGGGATCCTTCACCTTCATAATGCATCCACCAAGTGTTGAAGACATCAAGGAAGAGGTGTAACGCACCCAAGAACAAGCCTATTAATAGAGCACCTTGGAAGGCGCATAGTGGAATTCAATAAACATAGGAAGGAGCACACAGAAACATCATTGAAGTTGATTCATAGCAAGGTCAAAGTCCATTAAAGGGTTGAAAACTTTAATGAAGAAAAGGAGCATTAAATGCTCAATATTACCCTGTAGATACAACATTCAAAAGGAATGATTATCAAGGAGATACAACATTCGTTGGAGAAGCAATTATCAAGGAGCTACAATGTTCATGTGATTTTCTGAAGCAGCAAGTATAGAGGAAAATAATATTGCACACATCAACATAAAGGTAATATCAATTCATTTACTTTCTTATATTAAGATTAAAGGAGCTATAAGGTGAACTTTATAAGGACTAAATTCATTACTGCATTGGAATAACATAGATTATAAAGCAAGTGATATTTCAAGATACAATATTTGAAGCACCATATATATATATATATATATATATATATATATATATATATATATATATATATATATATATATATATTATATATACATATTACAATATTTGCAATAATCAAGTAGGAGATATAAGGTTGCCAACCTTGATAAATTAAAATATAAATTTGCAAATATTATTATTTTCTAAATATTCCTAAATAGGGAGTTATAAGGCTTACAACACTAAACTATAGATATTTAGAATTTAGAAAATTAACATTATTGAATAGAGAAGAAAATATATTGCTTACATAGAAATTTGGAATTAATTGATAATACTTGTCTCATACTCAAACTAAGGAGACAAAATAAGTCCAACTATAAGAACTCCATTAGAGCATTAGGAGAGATAAGGTAAAATTGAAAGTTGACTATTATTGGCCAAGTTATTTTTGAACCATTAGGGAGACACAAGGGATCCTACAAGACTCAAATGTTTAAAGGCTTTATCAAGATAGAAATCAAGTCATGGATTATTGGTATATAGACTCAGGGGCAAGTAAGCATATGATAAGAAACATACATTGGTTTAATTCCCTTCAAAAGGTAAATGAGAAGCCAATTGTTGTAGAAGATAGTAAAACATATGAAGTAAAAGGGATAGGAAACATTCCAGTAGATCTGATAAATGGAAAAGGGATAATCAAGAATGTATTATATGTCCCAGGATTAACTACTAATCTTCTTTCAGTTTCCCAACTCATGGATCAAAACATGACTATAGAATTCAAAGTTTGCATTGGAAGAAAACAATGTTATATTCTTAAACAAGGAAAAAATATAGCATCAGGATCTTATAAAAGTGGTCTACTTGTTCTTGATATTACCACTCACTCAGCTCTTTAGTTAAATCTTTAGATCTATGGCACAAAAATTTAGGACACACTAGTGAATCATCTATGAAAGAGTTACTCAAATATCAAATGGTAGAAGGAATACCTAACTTATCTCCAGAATCTACCATGTGTCCAAAATGCCTAGAATCAAAACAACATAGAATTTCTTTTGAACTTCGTCAACACAGGACTCTAAAACCATTAAAAATAATATGTACAGATTTATGCAAATCAATGAAGATTGATTGTATTGGAGGACATATGTACTTTCAATTATTTATCAATGATCACAATAAAAAAATGTGGGTGTACATTATGAAGTATAAATTAGAAGCATTTAGTCGGTTTAAACAATTCAAACTTTAAGTAGAAAAATAATCAGGAAAGACTATAAAAGTACTTCGTTCAAATAGAGGAGGTGAATTTATATCTAAATAATTTGATTCATTCTTAGAATAAAATGGGATTAAAATACAACTCACTACATTCTATTCACCACAACAAAACGAAATTGCAAAAAGAAGGAATAGATCAATAATGGAAATGGTAATATGTATGTTAAAATAGGCTCAACTTGATCATCAATATTGGGTAAAGGTAGTACAAACAATGATTTTCATACATAATAGGTCACCAACAATATTACTCAAACATGTTACACCAAAACAAGCATGTATTCCTCTTTTATGGTTAATTATGTGTGTGTGTGTCTATATAAATAGTATATTTTATCATTTATAATATAGCTACTTTGGGAGGAATGATGTTTTTATGTAGTGCTAATGATTTAGTAACTATCTTCGTAGCTTTAGAATGCTTGAGTTTATGTTCTTATCTATTATCTGGATATACCAAGAAAGATGATAATTAACGACCATTCAAAAAAAATAGTAGATTTCAGATATCCTTATTCTTCTTATTCTTATTCCTCTTCAAATGAGCACTTTGTTTTGGGTTCTTGGGACTTGTCGGAAATACCCTTTCGAACTATAATCTCCTTCATGTTCAGGACAAAAACCAAACATAGAAAAACTAAGAATTTTTGAATGCAAAGCTTACATGCATATTCCAAAACAAAAAAGGATAATACTAGATGACAAAACTATGGTTGGAATATTTTTTGGTTATGACAATGAATCTATAGGTTATAGAATACTAGATCCACATACAAAAAAAAAATACATTAGTAGAGATATAATCTTTGATGAAAAAGTTAAAATTGACACAAAAAACTGGTAATGATACAGAAATTATTCTAAACTATATTGAAGAAGACACAACAAGTGAAGAAAAATAATCAAAATCAGAATCACAAGAAGAAGATAGAGAATACATAGAAACACATGTATGAGAACCAATTTGGCTCAAAGACACTCTTAGAGAATCAAACCTAGAAATAATGCCAGATCTTACCACTACTAGACCTCAAACACGTAGTCAAACCAGAATAAACAAAGGATTGTTGAGCAATACTATAGAACCAACATCAAAACTTCAAGCTTTGAATGACCCTCATTGGAGGGGAGTTATGGAATTTAAATATACATCACTTCAAAAGAATAAAACATATGACTTAGTTAGGTTGCCTCCAGGAAATAAAATAGTGGGTTGCAAATGGATGTACAAGATCAAATATAAAGTAGATGGAACACTTGATAGGTACAAAGCTCGATTAGTAGCAAAAGGATATACTCAAACTAAAGGAATTGACTATGAAGAAATATTTGCTCCAACAGCTAGAATGACTACTATCAGGATAATTTGTGCACTAGCAGCTCATCAGGATTGGAAGCTTCATCAAATGGATGTAAAAAGTGCCTTAATGGTGATTTAGAAGAGGAAGTCTATATGTCACAACCTGAAGGATTTATTATTAAAGAACAAGAAAATAAAGTGTGTAAACTAAACAAATCTCTATATGGTCTAAAGAAAGCTCCTAGAGCATGGAATATAAAGATCAACAATCACTTACATCATAGCTTCAAAAGAAGCACATCTGATCCCAGTCTATATACAAAGAAAACTGGAAATGATATACTAATTCTCATAATATATGTTGATGATATAGTAATTACTGGAAGTTTTAGAAAACTAATAAGTGGCATTAAAAAGGATATAGAAAAAGCATTTGAGATGACTAATTTAGGATTGATGAACTATTGTCTTGGTTTAGAAATACATCAGAGTGAAGATAAAATTACTATTATTCAATCAAAATATGCAGAAAATCTACTTGAAAAATGTAAAATGGAGTGTAAGTCAAAAGATACACCAATGGAGCAAGGAATTCAATTATCTAAAAATGATGAAACACCTCTAGTATCGTCAACTAATTGGGAGTCTTAAGCACTTAACAAACAACTAACCTAACTTAGCTTTTGCAGTAAACTATCTTTCACATTTTATGCAAGAACAAAGGGAAAGTTATTGAAAAGCTACAAAAAGAATATTGTAATATATCAAGAAGATTATTGATTATGGACTAACATATATGAAGAATATCAAGGATTTTTGTCTACAGGGTTACAAACTCATATTATGCCAACTCTATTGATGATAGAAAGTTTACTTCATGGGAATGCCAAAGGTTTAAAGTTTAAAAGAGAGAAGGCCAAGTATTTAAAAAGGTATCATGATAATTGGATCGAAAAATATATTAGTATTATATCATCAGGAATGAGTGAGCTGAGGTTTAGCGGGTGCGATGGGAGTGAGGGTTTGAATTTTTTGGGCAGGAATCTCAGCCAAGGCAATAGAGGTAGAGCAGGTACGAAAGGGGCGGGTGGATCAAGTGAGGATCCAGAGGAAGGCGGTCAGGATGCGGCATATTTGGAGGTAGGCATCACACGAGGGCCTGACCGTCCTCAGAAAGACCTCAAAAAAAAATATACGAAGGACAATGCGGGGCCCAAGAAGTGGTTGTCTTTTGCTGAGACTCTTAGAGGAAAAAGAAAGGAGGTTCTCTCTCTTCCGCCCCTAGTTCCAATAAATAATAAAATTTTGGCCCCAACAAGTTCCATGAGCCCTTTTATTTCAATGGAAGAATTCTCCATGGTAGGCAAGTTTTTGGGAGGTAGGCCGGACATGGAGACTATCAAGGCAGGGTCCCAACAAGACAAAGAAAACAATAGGTTGTTGGCAACCAAAATACTCAGGTAAGTTCCAATCCTCTAGTTTCAAATAAATTTTCAATTCTATCCAATATGGGAGTAGGAGGATTATCGAAAGACATGGAAGCCCAGAACCTTCAGGTTAACCTTTATGACTCTCTAGAATCCCCATCCAAGTCAAGATCCTCAAACCCTAATGCTAAAATTACTATAAGCCCTATGGGCATCACAAAGCCAAACCCTAATGTCCGATCTCTAGAATCCCCATCCAAGTCGGGATCCTTAAACCCCAATGATAAAAATACTTCAAGCCCAATGGGCATCCCAAATCCAAACCCTAATGTTGAAGAACTTAAGAAGAAATTTGAGGCATTGGAAAATAAAAATATCATCTCCCTAACATCATCATTAGGAGCTAGGTGAATCCTACTGAGGGGCCGTCCCGTAGACCAGGGGAATACAGGAAAAAATGAGAATATTTGGATGTAGGGGTGGAGATATGTGAAACTCTTCAGACTGAGGAATATGGCAGATCCGGTTCACGCAACAAATTACCTCTCCCCAGTTTAGTCCTAAAAAAACTAGGAGCACTGTGAAGTCTCCTATAGATTTTGGCAGTGAAAAAAGAAGAGGGAGAATATCAAATGTTGAGCATAAAACAATTAAAATGGATAATGACATTGCCAATGGAAAATAGAGAACCTTGTTTCAACAGGTTATTTCAGGTTCTGAAGACAACAAATTAGGAAAACCCCCTCAAGGGAGGGGTAGAGTAAGAAATCCCAAACAATCTAAATGAAGTTCCTCTCATGGAACGTGAGAGGCCTCAATGGCTTGCCCAAACACAGGGAAGTCAATGCAATAAGAAATTAAGTGAATCCAACTATTATCATGTTGCAAGAAACAAAAACTGATGAGATTCAATCAAAAAAGTAGCAAAAAAAATCTGGAATCAATGGGAGATGGTTTGCAAATCAGCTAGAGAAGCGTCTGGAGGCCTTATGACTTTGTGGGAACCCCGGATAGTAGAAGGCACCATTATTCATAAATATGACAGGGTTCTTAATGTTCTATTTAAGGAAATAAATATCAACAGGTCATGGATCCTTTCAAATATTTTTGCCTCGACTTCAATTCAAGGGAGAGCTCTACTGTGGGAGTACTTAGGCAATCTGAGTGAAATCTTCCATAATGTCCCCTAGATTCTGGATGGAGATTTTAACACTCCTCTTTACCCTTCAGAAAAAATGGGTGGAAATGGACCACCTATCAGGAGCATGGATGAGTTCAATGACTTTGTGAACTCCAACATGTTGATGGATGTAAAACTTAGAGGAGCGAATTATACCTGGAGCAATCGGCGGATAGGGTGTCATCTCATTCAAGAAAGGCTTGACAGGTTTTTTCTATCAAAGGGGGCTATAACTCTGTTCGATGATTCTACCCTGCAAGCCCTTCCTAAAATTTCCTCTGATCATAATCCCATTTTGTTGGAGATCCCTAACTCTTTGTCCTTTAAGAAACCTTTCATATTTCAATCTATGTGGATCAAACATTCCAGTTTCAGAGATAACTTAATTTAGTGGTGGCAGCAACCTGTCAGGGGTAGTGCAACTTTTAAACTTGTTGGCAAATTAAAGTTTGTTAAGGAAAAACTTCAAAATTGGAACAAAGAGGTCTTTGGGAACCTCTTTGAAAATAAAAAATAGGTTGTTGAAAGTTTGAAGATAATTGATCAGAGGATTCAACATGGTGATGTTGATGAAACAACTAGGCAGGATGAACGGACAAAACTAGTAGAGTTTCATAACATTTTGGCCTGTGAGGAAATCTATTGGAGGAAAAAATCAAGGGCTCTTTGGTTGAAAGATGAAGATTCAAATTCCAAGTTTTTTCATGTCACCACGCTTAGAAACAGAAGCAATAACAAGATAAATTTTTTTTTAAAAGCAGATGGTTCTATTACTCAGGACTAAACAGAAATCATAAAAGAGGTAGTAACTTATTTCAATTCTATCCTTGGTCAAGAATCACAGTGCAATGAGGAGGCCAAAGATATTCTCTTGCAATCCATTCCTAGCATAATAAATAAGGATATAAACCTTAAGCTTCTAGCTCCCTTTTCTGATGAGGAAATTAAGGAAGCCTTGTTTAGCATGGATCCAGACAAAGCCCCTGGACCCAATGGATTTCCCCCTCATTTCTATCAATCTTTTTGGGACATCGTAAGTGAGGATGTAATTTTTGCTATTAGAGAATTCCAAGCAAGCAATCATATCCCAAAAGGTATCAACTCTACTTTTATTTCTCTAATTCCTAAGAAGCAAACCCCTGAATCTATGGCTGAATTCAGGCCAATCAATCTATGCAATGTTTCTTACAAGATCCTAACTAAAGCCATTGCAAATAGAATGAGAGATGTTCTACCCCACATCATAGATCCATTCCAGGGAAGCTCTGTCTAGGGCAGGTCAATCTTGAATGGAGTTATCATAGTTCATGAATCTCTGCACTCTGCTCATAAGACTAACAGGTCTATTTTTGCCCTCAAGCTTGATATGAACAAAGCATTTGATAGGCTAAATTGGGACTTTCTGATTGTTGTCTTCCTTAAGTTTGGTTTTCACCACCAATGGGTTAATTTGATCAAAGAATGCATTTATAAAGCATGGGTATCAATTCTAGTTAATGGAAAAACTGTTGGTTACTTTCAAAGTCGCAAAGGAATTTGGCAGGGCGACCTTATCAGCCCTATGTTATTCATCATTATGGCAGAAGTTTTAGGTGAAAACATCAAAAATGCTTGCATTTCAATGCTAATATCATGAATCAAGGAAACAACTCTCACTAGGATTGTTTCTCACCAACAATTCGTCGATGATACCCTTCTATTGACTAAGGCGTCAATGGTTGAGGCCAAAAGAATTAAATACATCCTGCAACTCTATGAGGACGCTGCTGGTCAAAAAGTTAATTTCAGTAAAAGCAAGTTATATTTCTTGAACACCCCCATTCAGAGGCAAGGAAATATTGCATAAATTTTAGGGTGTGATATAGCAAACCTCCCCACTTCGTATCTTGGTCTCTCTCTTTTCATTGGTTCTCCGAGAGAGTCAATGTGGGACAGGGTTATTGAAAGAATTTAAAAAAAAATTGTTGGATGGAAAGGTCATCTTCTATCTCAAGTAGGAAAGCTGACCCTCGCTAAGGTCTCTCTTCAGAGCATTCCAATCTATTTCCTCTCCGTTTTCAAAGCCTCTGTGAAGGTTTTCCAAAAAATTGAGAAACTCCAAAAAGAATTTTTATGGACTGGATCAGAGGAGAAAAAAAGGATACACCTTGTAGGATGGACAAAAGTGTGTAGACCCAGGGAAAATGGGGGCTTAGGTCTGAGGAGAATTGCTCATATGAATTTAGCTTTAATAGCTAAGCAGGCATGGCACCTCATTTCTGGTGAAGAAAATGAATGGACAACTATCATCAAACGAAAGTATCTTCAATAATTGGAATTTCTAAGTGACTCAGTTCCAATCAGAGGTTCTGCTTTTTGGAAAGCAATTCTCAATTGTAATAAAATCATAAAAAAAGGTTTAAGATGGGTTTTAGGCAATGGTGAGAGGATAAATTTTTGGAATAACAGGTGGGCTAAGGACGAACCACTGACGCAATATCCTAACTTAGCCCGAATCAGAGATATCACGGAAGAACTAATTGGCAAAAAAGTCTTTGATTATATGGTTGAGGACAGAGGCATAATGAAGTGGAAATAAATAAGGATTCAAGGATTTCAAGCGAAATCAAATGATCTTTGTAACATTCTCGGGAAATAGTTTATCCCCATGAGACCCAAGGAAGATCAAGTGACCTGGGCTCCTACGAAAAAATGGGCAGTTCACTGTTAAATCAGCTTACAAGCTTCCGCTGATGACGAGGATTTTGTCCTCCAAAAGGACTTAGTTTGGATAAAAAAATTAATTCCAAAAATTGTAGTCTTTTCATGGTCAGGTTATCCAAGGAAGAATTCTAACCATTGATAATATGATGTGTAAAGGTATTTGTATCACTAATCGTTGTTATCTGCAGGAGGCTAATTGGGAGACCATTTATCACATTTTCCTTGAGTGCCCTTTTTCCTTGACTGTCCTAAGTGGGGTTTTTCAGGCCTTCAATATTTCCTAGGTTAAACCAACCATCGTACTTGATTTGTTCATCTAGTGGCCTTGCCACTTTTCAAGCCAAAGACTTAGATACCTGTGGACAAATTATCTCAATCACTATCTTTGGCATGTATGGTTAGAAAGGAACCATAGAGTCTTTAATGATTCTATCCATGATCATCAAACTATCATTGTCAGGACCCTATCCTTTGCCAATAAGAATGTGAACCTTATCCCTTTTGATAGCCATAAACCTCATCTGCAGGAGACCATAATTGCTCAATCTTTAAGCTTAACCTTGTTATATGAGTCTATGCCTAGGGTAGTCAACCCCAGAGCCAATGTTAAGTGGTCCCCACCTCCTACGGGTTGGTTTAAGCTTAATTTTGATGGAGCGGCTAAGGACAATCCTGGCAGAGCAGGCACTGGCGGCATTGTGCAAGATCATAATGGGAATATGATGCTTGTGTTTTCCAAATATTTGGAAATAAGGAAGAACAACGAAGCTGAAGCTAGAGCTATGTGGAGAGGCCTTCAAATGACTCAAGACTTAGAAGGCAAATTGATCGGAGAAGGAGACTCTATGCATGTTATAAATCTCCTCAATTATTGGAAAACACCTCCTTGGAGGATTAAAACAATTGTTGAAAAGGCTAGGATCCTTTTCTTGGGAAGACAAGACAGAAAATCCCAACATGTCTTTCGAGAAGCTAACAAAGTTATTGATAAGCTGGACAATTTGGATGTCGATGGTGATGAACTTTTCAAATGGGAACACGGTGTCTCGAGCAAAGTAGAGGAGCTTATTCAACAAGAATGCCAAGAATGATAGTCAAATTTACCAATAGGGAAGGCACTGTAAGTTCGAAGGCTATGAGTATTCCCGTCTCTTTTTTGAAATGGACTCACAATAAAAATTATCCGAGTTGTCATTCTTGGTGGATGCTGCTTGGAAATACCACAAAGACTAATGGGGACAATCACATGTCAGATAACATGGCTTCTATTCGTCTTAGTAATTTGAGGTTGGTTGATAATCATAGGGTAGGAAAGAAAGGACAATATAAGACTTCGAACCAGAGCCACGTGGACCACCAGATAGCCACTGCAATAAATCTAGCTAGCAGGTTCACTTCTCCAAGGCTGATTGGCCAAGACGGGATGTGGTCCCAAAGCATATCATATACGAAAGAAAGCAATTACCAAAGAATTATTAGGAGTAATTGTCAATACATAGCTTGTGGGAGTTTTTTTCAGTACTCTGCTATGTGTGTCTGCAGATTTTTGTTTCTCCACTGTTTCAAGGAAGGGATTTGTGTTTGTTTTTTTTTGTAATTATGATGTAGGTGTGTTTTCTCAACGTATACCCAAAATGTTGTATGGGAAGTTTCTTTTTGATAATAGGCTATGTGGCTTACAAGATGTAATGGCTTTGGCAGAATGCAGATTTTTCATATATAGGATCCTTAGTAAGGACATGTTCATCAACAGCCCTGGGCTAATTTTTGTAAAATGTTTTGGGTCAACCTGTAAAACCCAGTATTAATGTAATAGTATCTTATCTACCAAAAAAAAAGAAAGTTTACTTCATGATACATCTTTTATATTGGGTCAAGACCAATATCTTGACATAGTAAGAAGCAACATGCAATGGCTCAATCATCAACTGAAGTAGAATATCAAGCAACAAGAGGTGCAACCTATGAAGCATTGTGGTTACAATACATATTATCAGACATGGGCATCAAACGACCTCCAACCCTGATATTTTATGACAATCAATGGGTACTCAACTTGATCAAAAATTTGATTGTACATGAAAGAACTAAACATATTGAAGCATAATGTCACTTCATAAGAGATCACTTTCAAAACCATCATAACATCCTCAAACATATTCCTACAAAATATCAGCTAGCAAATATTTTCACAAAAGCACTTCAAAAAACCAAGTTTCAAATATTCAGAGATCATCTATGCAACTCAAGGTAACTTCATACCAAATAATGTAATACAGGGGGTGTTGGATTATATTCCATTCTTTGGTAACCATGTCAAGTGTCATGTAAGTTGTACCAAGTGTCATAGGAAGAGTAAGGACCAAGAAACCTCTCTACCTATATAATGGACTCATAGTTCCATTCGTATTGTATCATTCTTTCTATTCACATAATAATATATGTGTTGTAGTTGATGTTTCATGAATAGATTTAATAGAGCAAAAATCATCATGTATTCCACATTTTGGACATCTTAGGGTGCCAAAAATGGTGCTATATTTAAAAAGGTTGTGTTTTTGGCCTAGGTTAGAAAGAAATGCAATAAAATTCATTTATAAAAGCTTAGAATGCTAATAAGCCAAGGTTAAGCATATGTGCATGGTAGGTATGTTATACCCTCATGACATACCAAAATGGAAATGGCAAAATTTAGTATGGATTTTATGCAAGGTTTACCTTTGTCTAAAAATAGGCATGATGTTATTTTTGTAGTAGTTGATAAATTGACCATAGTAACACATTTTCTACCTAGAATTTTAAATTATGCCCAAATTTTGGCAAAATATTTGTCAAGAATCTAAGGAGTTCCAAAAATAATTGTATCAAACAAGGATGCTAAGATAACATTTAGGTTTTAGCAAATATTAACTACAACCTTAGGAAATAAGTTAACCATCAACTCATCATTTTAGGATAGATGAATAAATGAAAGGATAAATCAAATTCTAGAAGATACTGCTTAGAATATAGTACATGGATTAGCAATATTGATGGGATGAATATCGAAGAACACAAGCTTATACTGAGAGGGGGGTGAATAGTATAAGACCACTTTTTACTTTTCTTTCCCAATCAATATTATGCAATGTATAGATAGCAATATCAATAGTAGTAATCAAAGCAATGCACAAATCACCACACACAATAGAGACACCAAATTTACGTGGTTCACCCAATGTGGGCTACTCCATGGAGAAAATATTTTACTAAAACTTTCTCAATCAATCTCTTGGGAATCCTTTCCCTATTACAATGTTTATGGACCTCTATCCAAAGGAGACACCAATCCCCTTAATCAAGTTCGTGGATCTCTATCCACAGGAGAACTCCTTTCTCCTCTTGCTCTGGTTGGTGATCTTCTAGAAGAACTGCTACCCCCACTGCTTTGGCTAATGGATCTCTATCCACTGAAGACTCTGCCCACTTAGAACTTGTCCTCACTACCTTGGCTAATGGATCTCTATCCATTGGAGACTATCGTCCTCTCTACTCTATCACCTCCAAAGCTCTGTCTCAAATTTGTACTAAACACAGTCCTTAGGTCTAGCACAAATCTGCTCAATCTCTATCTTTGGTCTGGCACAAACCTATCCTCAAATCTGCACCAAACTCTGTCCTCTAATCTGTACTAAACATAGTCCTTCGATCTAGCACAAATCTATCCTCAATCTCCATCCTCAAGCCTTAACTCAAAGCTTGACTCAATCTCAAATCAACTCTGTTGGATCTGCCCCAAACCTTAACTCAAGGTTTGAACAAATCAATCAATTTTGCTCTCAAGTCTTCTCAAAGACTTGTCTCAAATATGCCTTGCAAGCTTCCACAAAAGCTCACACTAATCTGTCCACAAGTCCTCTCTAGAACTTGTCCAAATCTGCTCAATAAGTCCTCACAAGAACTTATCCAAATCTGCTCTCAATCTGTATTGTAAGCTTCCACAAAAGCTTACCCAAATCTATCCACAAGTCTTCTCAAAGACTTACCTCAAATCTGCTCAACAAGTCCACACTAGAACTTGTCCAATCTCATAGAAACATAAAGAGAATTGTTAGAGACTCAATATGCTCTATACTCATCACAATGCTCAATCACTTTCAATCACTCTTTCAGAAACATACAAGAGAATTGTTAGAGACTCAATATGCTTCACATTCACCTCAATGCTCAATCACTTTCTCAAATCAATTCAGAATATAGAATAGTTTGTTTTATAGAACTTGAACAATCACTTCACACATTCACTTGACTAGGCTCAACCAACTCTACTCAACCAATTACTCAATGAAACAATCCTTGCTTACAAACCCTAGTCCAAGCATATGAACACTCACTCAAAATGTTTCCAACAATGCTTATCAACCAATCTCACATAACAATGATACTCATGTTCTTTTCAAACCCTAGTTCAAGTTCTTCACTTAACCAATGGCTTCAACAACAATGCTTATCAAACAAGGTTTTAACAACAACTCTTTATTCCAGAAAACCTTGAAGCATTAACTCAACACACTCAATAAGGAAACCTAATTAAGTCCTTTTCACTCCAAACTTGTTTTCCAAAAAACAATCAATCAACTCAACTATGGAAGAATGTGCCCATACCTTTTTCTTGATGATGAAGGAACCTCAAAAATCTGCCACAACCACAAACACTTCTTTGCCAAGCTCAAGGAAGTTATAAGATGATAAACTCTCTCAAAAATACAATGTAAATATCAAAACATACATACACCTTATTACTCCATATTGAAGAAAGCATCCATCAACATATACAAAAATAATTGACCAAATACACCTTATAATATCCCAATTAAAATAATATCCAATACCAGAAATAATGTCAATAAAATCACCTTCTCAAAATAACTCAATGGCAAGAAGTCCTCTCAAAATTTAACCAACACTTTAATCTCCAATAAACCAATATGTCATGAATACTTTATTTAAAAATAAAGCTAACTCCTTATTCCTCCAATTAACCAAAATAATGATTAATTAAAATACTTTTTATCTACCCCTTTTAACTCCCTAGGACCTTATGTCAAAACCTTAGGCATCACAAAATATATTAAAAATTTATTACCTTTGCCTTGGTGAGATTCGACCTCACGACGTCGCCTCTACCAGCGCCCTAGCCGCGGCTCCAACCGCCGCGTGAGCTAGGCGCTCACCTTGGGAGGGAAGAGCACCATGTGCTCTATCTTCTCCCTCTTGGTGCCTCACCCAAAAAGGATTTGCATCGCTTCCTTTGGTGCCTAACCAAGTCCACTCAAAATGCTGACCAAGTCCACTCAAAATGCTGCCTACCGAGATTCGAACGCGGGTCCTCCCGCTCACAAGCACCCTAGCTCACTCCAACTTGCCACCAGACCACCACGCTGGATGGTTATGAGGGTTAGAGCGTCTTTCATCTTATTTCTTCGTTGGCGCACTTAAGACAAAACTTTGTCTTCTTCCTTGCACGAAATCGCACGAAACACACAACTTGCAGACCTTTTGTAAATCAAGCAAGGGATAAATCATTTGCCACTTTGGCATATGGTTTTTATACCAATATGCCACCAACCTTTCAAACGTCGATGGATTCCTTTTTCTCTTAGACGTCGACGCCTTTAAATAATTAATTTATAAATTATTTAAATTCTTTAGAATTTAAATATTATAAATTAATATTTAAATCCTTTTGGCTTTATTAAGGATTAAAGCCTTCTTAGGTTTTACCACTCTGTATAAATAATATTTATTTATAAAATTTAAATTCAATTTGAATTTAAATATTTTATAAAAATAAATATTAAAACTTCCTTGGGCTTTTATGAAAAACCTTTTATTTTTTCTCATCCATGGTTTTAATAAAAACCCTTCTACTTATGCTTCCACATAATATTAAAAATATTATGAAGCTCTTTTGCCATTAACCTTTGCATTGTTCCTTTTGACCTTTTGACATCAATGGTAGCTTATTCCTTGACATCAATGACAACTTCGTTCCTTGACATCAATGACAACTTTCCTTGACATCAATGACAACTTTGACTCAAAAAGTCCAACAAATACCTACCTTTAGTAGAATTTGCCTACAATAACTCCTATTAATCTAGTATAGAAATGACACCATTTGAGGCTCTATATGGTAGAAAATATAGAACATGCCTTGGTTAGGGTAAAATGGACATTAGGTTAGTTGTTGGACTAGAAATGCTAAAGTAAATGAAATAGCAAGTCAAGCTAATTAAGCAAAGGTTGAAAGAAGCAATAGATACAAAAACAACTTATTTTGACAAGAGCATAACACCTAGGAAAATTTCTCTATGGAACAAATTCTTTTTTAGATTTTTTTTTTTACATGGTGGAATCGATAACCGCCATGAATCCGGACAGGTTGTCCAGCTTTTATGGCCGCCACAGTATTTTGAGCTGTCCACCCTAGAATCCGCCACATAGATCTTCGTGTAGTCCGCCCCTATAATCGCCATGCCACAATCATTTTAAACCTTTACGTCGTTGAAAGCACCAAGAAAGGTTGAAAGCACCAAGAAAGGGACAAGCGTTTAGTCCAACGAGGCCCGAGATTTGAACCTTGGACCTCTGCCCCCCTTATGGGGTTTGGATGAACCAATTGGTCTACACCCTAGACCCTTATTTTTTAGATTAAAACCATAGAAAATCTCTATTAAAATTGGTAAATCTATGAAACTTGCTCCTAGATTTATGGGACCCTTTGAAGTACTGAAAGTGGTAAACCCGAGAACTTATCAACTTACTCTACCTCCTATTTTTTCTTGGATTCATAATGTTTCTCATGTTTCATTTCTAAAACCCTATCCTACTAATGTGTCACATAGTTGAACTGGTATTCATTCCAATTTTAGGGCCTAAGCATGGTTCTAGTTGAGCCAATCAACATTATAGAAATATGTAGGTTATGATTAATAAATTGAGAGATATCTCAATGTAGGGTTTGGTTGGATTAGTACCCCAAGGATAGTGTCACCTAGAAGTCTATTGAGGAATTTTAGAAATTATTTCTTTATCTCTTTTCTTGTTAATTTAAATTTAACAAGAAAAATAAGATCTTGACCATTGACAACCTTCTAAGAAAAGGTTTATCTTTACCTTTCTGGGTGGGAGTCGATCCATAACTTGTTCCTTCAGTGCCCTTTCTCCTCTTTGGTGTTACACTCTCTCCTTTCATAATTTAGTTTTTCATGGGCCCAACCCAATTCCATCCTTGACTTGTGCGAGTAGTGGCCCAATCCCTTTTTCACCAACATCTTAAATCTCTTTGGCATTTTTGTCTACCTCATTTTTGTGGTAAGTCTGGATTGAAAGGAACAATAGAGCTTTTAGTGGTGCTTCAAGAGATCCTCACTCTATTCACTTAAGGTTCCCGATTGCTGCTATTGAGAATGCTCTTGTGGTCCCTACCATTGATGCTCCCTATCCTGGTTTAGAATCCATACTCTATGCTCTTTTTGGTCTGTCCTCTGTCCCTTATTGCCTGATCGACCTTGCTCTTGATCGATCCTACATTAGATGGACACCTCCATTGATGGGTTGGTTCAAGTTCAATTTTGATAAAAAGGTAATCCTAGCAATATTGGTAATGGTAGTATCATCAAAGATAACCTTGTAGGGATTATCCTGGTGTTTGCTAAGAACATCGGTATCCAGAGCAGCCACATGGCTAAAGCCAAAGCTTTATACCAAGGTTTATCCATTTTGGTTGACCTTCCCATCAGAAACTTAATCATTGAAGGTGATTCTCAAAACATCATCAATTACCTAAAAGGAAATTGACCACCGACATGGAGTGTTTTTAGCTTGGTTGATGAATCCAAAAGGCTTCTCAACAGATATGACAATGTTGTCATTCAACAAGTGTACAAAGAGGGAAACAAAGTTGTTGATGTCATGGCCAATTAGGGGCTTGTTTTGGATCCACTTTGGGTTTGGTTTGACAATTTTTCTCATATGCTTGGCCAAGTTGACAATAACAATGATTTGTCATTTTTGTAGACCTACCAACAAGCCACATCAACCCTTGAGCCATCCTGGCCTGCTCAGATCGTTAGGGCTTTGTGATTTCCAACTCATGGTTTTCTATCATGCTTAGCATATAAATTGGTGTGAGGTGGCTTATCCATCTTACCAATGTTTGTATTTTCCAATTCGTGGATTATCAAAACACTCAACATGTGAATTAGTGTGAGGTGGTTGATCTATCCTACCAATATTTGCATTTGTCAATCTCAAACTTTAGGCCCTTATTGATTTTGAGCCCCAACGTGTAGTGCCTGACCTTTACTCATGAATGCCTATTTGTTCTGGGCACTCGTGCCAACTTAGTCTTTGGGTCCATGGTGAATTTTAACTCCTACGTGTGGTGCCCCACTTCAACACTTGGATGCTTAGTAAGCATAGTCACTTGTGCCAACTCTGATCCTATACTCATGCAATTAGTGGTGCCTATCTTTAGGTCATGATGGCTTGGAATCTCATGCCAATAGCCCATATCGATGCACCCTTTCTCAAAATAATTTTCAAAAGTGCGAAATGTCCAACATCATAAATTCTATGAGTACCCATATCACTAATGCAGGGCTAAATTTCAAACTGTATTGTAACACCATTGGCCAAGTCATCTCCATCATATATCTGGCACATGCAACTAGGCTTATCCAGCACAAGGTAATCCATCTACGATCCAGGGAAGAGGAAGCCTCTAGATATTACAACATGCATATCCAGGAAGCCTCTGATGGTTCAACTTCCTAGGAGAGTTTTAAATATAGAGGAAGGAAGCGTGACAATCATCATAGTTCTATTCATTTCTAGAAGTGGACTATTCAAAATTATTGGGCTAAAATGGCATTGCTCGAGCTTGATTCTTTGCAAGTGGATTATACAGTGATGCAAATTTTGAAGAGCCATGGTTTTTTGCCCTTCCTTGAAAAAGTCAATGGCAGCCATCTTGATCTATCTATGGAATTCACCAGGTCCTAGGATAATGTTCGGGTTACACTTCATGGCCTAACCTTTAGAGTCAATGTTTAGATGTTGGATGAGGTGATGGAATTGCCAAATTATGGTGACCTGGTTTGTCATGACAAGCACTCCCTATCGATGGAGCTTTGCCATTTTGGAGATAAAGGAAAGCACCTGGAAAAATAGAAATGAGGTATAATAAGGGAAGCTCTTCCGGTTTCATGGAATAGGGTAATGATCCCTATCATACAATTTTTCATTATCGATGATATTTCATCCCCACTAAAAAGCTTCCATCTTGCGTTTCTCAACTACCTTCATGACATCAAGAGCATCAATGTCCTAGATTACCTCTTTAGGTCGATGGAATTATCGGTTGGTAGCATTAGGGATGGCTCTTCAACTCACCCCAAGCACCAAGGCCTTATTTTAATTTTGTATAAGCATGGTATGCAAAGGGAGGCTCAAAGGGCCATCCTTCTTGTAGCTTTTATTTTTGAACATCCTCCTACTAAGCATCCCTCTACTTTGATCTCCAATCATGGGAACCCCGAGATGGATGCTCTGAGCGATGATTCTAATAAATACTCCACTAACAGTGCCAAGGCCCAAAAAAAGCTTACCCTTGGATTGTTTGTAGACACTCTATCTTCGAGGAAGGTGGAGTCTCACCGATGTTCATCCAAAGGCTTGGATTTTGGAGGTAAGTGCAAAAATTTTGTCATGGATCCTGACAAGGAGACCCCTGGGGAGTCTCCCGTGGGTCGCAAGAAGATTAAATCTAAGGATGATCTTGGTCGATAGCTCTCCCTCAATGATGATGAATCCCCTAGGGGGCCTTTGACCCATTCCTAATTGAGAGTTGCTAACCATGATCCTCTATCCAACCTGGAGATCATCCTGAATTCTATTGTGGCCAACCTCCAACAAGCAACTAAAGTGATAAGCTCCACCAAGAAGTAGAAAGAGATCATCACCCAAGTCTCAAATGATGATGACAGTGATAATGACAGTGAACCAGAGGAATCTGAGGCATCCGATTAGTAGTGGCTTGTTGTTGGTCCTATTTTTAAGGGTGGCCAGGAAATCCCCACCCTTGATTTTCACCCTTGTTTTCCTCTCTGCTTTTCATTTAATTCTTGGGGATATGCCCTCCTTTCTCGATTGTGTCCTCTTATTTATTTCCTTTATTTGTCTTTCTGTTGAGGTAGTCACATTGGTTTTTGCCTTCTTTTGGGTTTTTTTGTAAATGGTTTGGGGTCCCTTTCAAAACCCCCTTTTTTCCATCAATAAAAAAAATAAAGAAGAAAAATTATTATAGTGATGATTGTAATAGACTAACTTATTTCACTTCTGCAAGTGTTGACAAGTCATCCTTTGTAAAGCAAAACAAGGGAAGGTATCAATAAGGAGAAGGTGAAAATCCATGAGAAGTGAGTAGTTTAGAGAGACACTTGGCATACACCACTTTTAAAATATCATTGCATTGCATAGTTGGTTGCTATATTTAGAATGGCTACTTTGTATATGGTTACTTCTTTGAAATTGATCATGATAAATGTTGGATGGAAGTGATTGTTGGTTAAATATACCTATGTCATGATGCTATCCTCCTTGGTAATTTAGAGTAGGGTGGATAATTGTTGTATTAGCTAAGGGGATTAAGTATCTTGAGCATGGTCCACCATGACATATTACTTTGAGACCAAAAAATTAAATAATAATGTGTTCTCAATGTGTTTTTCTTTTCCCTTGATTTAGAATTCACTTCTTTTCACCATTCCTTATGTTTGTAAAAGGCTTCCTTTTAGGCCAGGGGTTATTTTTGGTTAGATTATGCTTGTCTTATCTTAAGTGAAGGTAGTGATGAGGTTGTGTGTATGAAAACATAATGGATTCAAATCCCACTCCACTCAGACCAAATCTTGCATGAAAAATCTTACAACCTCTTGGTCTTACCTCGAGTTCATATGGGAATGATGGAAGAGGTATTTGAAATGCATTAAGCCATTACAACATATGTAATTTAACCTTTATCAAGCCAAGGTTAATAGTGATTAAGGACCTATGGATACTCTTGATGTAGCTTAGGGAAAGTGCAATGTAAGCCTAGGTGTGTTATTATATGTAAGTCTATGGGAAAATTTAATGTATTCACCCTTTGCAATATTGGTTAAACCACCTCTATGGCTAACCTTCATTAAAGAATTTAGATATTTAATATATTATAATGTATCCTTAAAGTTAATTTATGCTAGCTTTAGGTTAGCATTTAATTGGGGATTAGTCATTGCTATAAATACCCCTAATGATTATTCTATTGTATTAGTTTATGATATGTTATTATGGGGGTGCCTACAAAAACCTATCCCTTGTTCCTCTTATTTGATTTTATCTCTATAATTTCTCTATATGCTCTTTTTATTTTGTTCTTCTCTCTTTTTGGCATATCATTGCGATGAATCTATATTTTGAAATATTTTTGGAAAAGTATCATAAATCCAATATGGTATTAGAGCCAATACGAAGTAACTTTGCTTAATTAGTAAAAAATATTGTAAAAGGAAAATCATGGTAGATATGGACAAGCCATTAGTTTTGATGGATTCCTTTTGAAATTTTAGGTGGGTTCCATTTCAACATTTTTGAATATTTTGCTATTTTGACCCTTGTTTCTACATTTGAAAGTTACCCTCCATATTTGGATTTTGAAATTGAATGACAAAATAGCCTATATTTTCACCAAAAAAACAAATAGGTGCATGGATGATTTTTGAGTAGTTTGAGCGCAATCCCTTTTTAGTTGGTAGAGGTTGGTATGATACGTGATGAGAAATTGTAATGTGGTGGTAGGGTGTATCAATTGCATCCAAATATTTTTGAGTTCAAAACTTTGAAAAAAAATTGTGATAGGGAAGTGTGCAAATAATTTATATTGCTTTGAGTCCATTCTATATTTAAGGATTTGGGGTAGTTTGGCTTTAAACAAGGTAATATAGCACAAATTATAAAACATACATGTTTCTAGCAAGAGGTCCCATATTCAAAAATCATCTGTAGACTATCTGTTTTTCTAGCGTGTCTTCTACCTGAAGATGGGAACCCAAGGTTAGAGTTCCTCCTTTTTATTTTTCTACATCCATTAAGCATGAACAACATTAGACTTCACCAAATTATTATGGTGTAATGGTAATACAGATGAGTGATATGCAAAGGGTTATGGGTTTGAATATTGTTAATGTTTATCTTTAAATTGAAGGGTGCAGACATTTTTTAGGGCATTGGAACCATTTTTTTGTAGCAGTTGTTTGTATCGTCTTTGCCCCAAGGTGTAATAACATTAGTGCCCTATGCAAAGGTATTCATCATTAGAGGTTATGTGTTCAAAATATTATGATGCATATTTTACTATTTTAGTCTCACTATTTTGTTGGGCACTTGGATGGTAAAAAACCTTTAGATACCATTATAGTTTTTACTCACCACAACATGGTTGGCTTGGTGGTGAGTGAAGAGTGAGTAAGACTTTCAAGTATAAAAGGGTTATTGTTCAAATCCCATCATTCTTTTTCCACTACTCTTTGATATGGATGACAAACAAAACCACATGACAATAGTTTTTGATATATATGAGTCAACCAATCAAATATCATCAAGTGTCATCTATAGATTTGTCTATCTATTATAGTTAACAACACATCCAGATAAGTGATGATGTCAACACAAGAAGCATTCTGATATGACACATGTCAATCTTTGATAGGCCCATATTTTCCTTGAGGTCTAAAGTTTATTTTCAATACTAATATGCAAAAAAAATTAGAGGACATAAAGTTTGTACATAGAAGCATGTTGGACCTTTTTTTCAAATTGCATAGTTTTTTGAGCTTCACATACTAGTGATATATAGTCCCAAAAACTATATATACATATATACATATAAATAAAGAGGAGAACAATATATATATATATATATATATATAATAGACATTGTTGACATTCTCCTCTTTATTTTGGTACGACATTGATTTTAAAAAGCCTATTGGTGTGGTGGTTAGTAAGTTTGTTTTCATCTAGCAATTCTATAGTTCAAATTAGCACAAGTAGTAAGGTTAAATTTGGTTGGTATTTCTTTATTCTTATTGTGTCACTCATAAAATCTTCAAACTGATCACGCATAATAGACCCAACAACTTACCTTAATACCTCAACTAGTTTAAGTCTTTTACAAGTCATTAGGAAGGTCATGGTACCAAATCCCTTCCTCGTTTTCTTCTTTTATAGAGCACACTCTTGATGTCTTCATGGAGCATCAAGAATATGACTTCCAATAATTGCTATGGCATAATTGTTGGTAGATTGATTTGTATCTCATAGTATTGAGGTTTAATTTTTCCATGCATCTTTTCTTAATATAAGGCTATTTCAATAGGTTATATTAACACTCCTACTTATCTAGTACTTTATAATTTTTGAGAACATAAAATCCTTCTTCAACAAGAAGGTCACACTTTCAAAAATTATTTCCTCCCATTTCTTTTAATTGCAATACTCGATGTTTGATGTCTTCAAGGATTACCAAATATCTATATTTTAATAAAGATTATTATTGTAGCATTTGGTTAGTTGTGTGATATTTAGGAGGTTTTGCACACTTCTCTCATCTTGTGCCTCTTTCCCATGTTTAATACATATTGTACTCTCTAACTCTGGCAAGCCCATTGGTGTGGTAGTTGGTGATCTTTTGATTGCAAAAAGAGTAGGTTTTAGATGGTTAGCACAAGGAACTCCTTATTCCTATGGGTCCCTTCTTAACCATTGGGGTTTATTATTTAAATATCTACCTATTACTTCATGATTCAATTATTTCTTTTGAGTTTGGAGGATAGATTATGATCATTATATTGTATGTTGAGGATATTCTCCTAGGAAGATTAACGTCTTGGATATAGAAGCTAAAGCAATGACTTCAAGTACATGAAAGGGTTAATCCAATCCATATACCTTTGACAAGAGAATATAGTAGGATTCATTGCACTATTTGAGCATTCATTATGGGTAATAAATTTGGTAGGAACCAGTGTTCTTAGCAATATGGTGGATACAAAAATAAATTAAATGAGATGAAAACAAGTGGAGAATGCAAAAGAATCACAGTTGTTATTGGATCACCTTTTACATTGGAGGCAATAACCAACCAATGGATTAAATAATTTATATATTTATTCTTTGATGGATGCCTATTTACACCATCGTAAATGAATATAAATATCTATCCTAGGGTTGTGAGGTGAAAATACACAATGGTTAATAATTATAATAAGTGAATTAATGAGGATTAGGATCCTAACATGCCACCCTCCTTAAAAAGAGCTTTGTCCTCAAAGCTCGAAGTGAGAAGCTTCATCCCTTGTTTTCCAAGTAGTAGTTGCTCATGTTCTTGCACCATTTTAATATCATTGTTTCGTAAGCAGGGATATTGGGAAGGTTGAAGTGTTGGTGGGGGATAGGTAGGAAGAATAGGATGATCAAAACGACCACAAGGGGAAAACCTTTGTTGTGTCTTCTTAGTGGCTTGGAGAGAAAATAAGTGGGCAACCATTTTCTTGCCTCCTTTGCGAATAATTTTCTCCATGCGATGAGAGCTTGCTAGTGGAGAAGGGCCTGATTTTATTCCTCTAAGAGTATATGTTTTATCCTTTATTGTGAATTTCATTCATAATTCCTCAAAATCCCATTGGATTGTCCTGAGTGTTCGTAACCATTGTACTCCTAAGACAATATCACAACCTCCTAATGGAATT
Source organism: Wollemia nobilis (assembly GCA_028583015.1). Lineage (NCBI taxonomy): Eukaryota > Viridiplantae > Streptophyta > Pinopsida > Araucariales > Araucariaceae > Wollemia > Wollemia nobilis. Next base: position 13,926,895 of record JAQPPZ010000082.1, on the reverse strand, counting down.
GCATACATATGATGTTTCATGGTATAATCACCCAAGGTAATCTTAATATTTTGGCATTTCTCTTTACAGGCGATCCTTCCCCCATTACCAATCATGACTTCAAAATTATTGTAAGGATGTATAAAGTAGTTGGCTTATTTTTCCACATGTGGGTTGATGAAAATATGGGTACTACCAGAGTCAATAAGTACAATAAGGGTTTATTGTTTGAAGGTTCCAGGGACTTTCATAGTTTGGGGAGAAGAATTTCTAGCAAGGGCATTGAAATAAATTTCTAGTGGACCTTGAGGGCTATCATCAGGTGTATCCGTCACTAGTTCGACTTCAATCGCATCTTCGTCGTTGGTTGATTGACAAGGAATAACTGCATCCAAAATATATAATTTGGGTGTAATACATTTATGATTGGGTACAAATTTCTCATCACAATGAAAACAAAGGCCTTTTTCTCTTCGTTCTTTCATTTCCTTAGGGCTGATACGTTTAATTGGTAGGATTCGGTTAAGTTTTGGGGTGGTGGAAGTATTTTGTGATTTTGTTTTAGATGGGTTTCCTAGTCGACGTTGGTTATTGATTTTCTCTTTCGCCATCTGGGCTAATGCAACATGGTGCATCATGTCGGTAGGATTGAGCATTTGTACTTCTAATCGAATTTCTTCCTTTAGGCCACTAATGAAGCAACTTTGGAAGAATGATGCATCTAGTCCTGATGTAAGATTTATCAATTTCTCGAACTGAGCTTGGTACTCTCGTACTATAGTGGTTTGATAGAGTTTGGTGAGAGCCCCTGTGAAATCTTCAAATTTGCTTGGGCCGAATCGTACCATTAGATTTTTTATAAATTATGTCCATGTAGGGGTGTCATTTGTATTTTCGTACCATTGGTACCATAGAGTAGTATTTTTTCTAGGTGGAAGGATGCAATGCGAACCTTTTGGACCTCAGGTATTTAATAGAAGGAGAAGTATTGGTTTGCTTGAAAGATCCAATTCGTGGGATCACCTCCTTCAAATTTTGGAAAATCCAATTTAGTGGTTTGAGGTAGGATTGATGTTTGTGGTCCCTGAGTAATGCTTGTTGTTTTGGTGCTACAATAGATTGGTCGGCTTGGATTATTGCCATATTTTGTTGTACCATATCCATGGAGTGGTTTATGGCATCCATTTTTAAGTTTAATTTTGCCATCTTTGTCATGATTTTTGTTTCAAAATCGTCCTTCCATTTTTTCAATTCCTGCATAAGTTCCTTCATTGGGTCTTGTGATCACCTACCATTGACCAATGTGGTGAGGTTTTTGCGAATTACAAGACTTCTTTGGAAAGAGTGATTAGTTGTTTCTTCTTATTAAAAACGATGAGCAATTTTTTGCAAAAAATTGTTTTTACAAAATTATGTTGATCAAAAATTCAAATTTTGGTTTCAACTTTGGGACCTTTGGTCCTTATTTAATTATGAATTTTTGAATTGTTTAGGTGGGAAACCAACGACTATGAGGTAATTTGGCAAGTGGTAGGGCATGGAGGGTAGGGGCACGAAGAACTAAGCGATGGGTGTGAATGATGAGGTGACAGAGAATGAATGGCAGTGAGCGCAGGAAGGGGCAAAATACGTTAGCGAGCGCGTGAGTAGGACAATGAAAGTAGGACACGTGGCACTTGGATATAGTGGTATTTGACGATAAAGAGGTGGCTTCACATGAGAATGCAGGCACAGCGTGACCGTAGTCAGGTTGTCGTGTATACCTTTTATGCTATTTTAAGTGATCAAAACTTTGAGCACGACGTATGTGGGATATCTATCCCAAAAACTTTTTTTTTAAATTTGTTTACCTCCCGTCGAACAACGTTATTGCACTTTTAATTTTTTGATGTCAAAAAATTCACCAACATTATAATATAAGTTTTAATTTTATAATGTTCTACCGGTTTTTTATCCCCTCGTCAGAATTTCTTTAATTGTCACACCGTAGACGTATTGTTTTTTCGATTTAAGTCTTTTTCGAGCTTGTATTTGATCTGGACGACGAGAAAAAGAGGCTACAATTTTTTTTGAGGATTCAAATGGGATTTGGTCTATCTGTTACGTTGTTTCTCTCTAGATGTTTTTAACAGAGACGTCATCGGTTTCCTGTTCTGTTAGAGACGAGTTCCTCTACAAAATTTTGACTCTTTTCATAGAATTTTTTAGTTTTTTTCTCTATATGGATGATCACTGTGCTAGGGCAGGGTTGGATGAGAGTTTTTAAGCTCGTATTTCCTTGTTTTTTTTTTCAATAGCCTGTGAACATCCCAAACTTTGCTTGTTGTGTTTAGTATTTTTGCTATTGCTAGTAGTGAATATGGTCAGATTTGTTTGGTGGCAAACAAACGATGTTGGATGATGACATATGATACAATGGTGCAATGATTTAAATGACAGAGATGAGCAGAGGAAGAGGAAAAAAATTGGGTAAAAAATAGTTGTAAATAGATTTTGGATCTTAGCTTTGATACCAGATGGTAGGAACTAGTGTTCCTAGCAATATGGTGGATACAAAAATAAATGAAATGAGATGCAAACAAGTGGAGAATGCAAAAGAATCACAATTGTTATTGAATCACCTTTTACACTGGAGGTAAGAACCAACCAATGGATTAAATAATTTATATATTTGTTCTTCAATGGATGCCTATTTACACCCTCATAAATGAATATAAATATCTAGCCTAGGGTTGTGAGGTGAAAAGACACAATGGTTAATAATTATAATAAGTGAATTAATAAGGATTAATGGTTAGGATTAGGATCCTAACAAAATTATACCATCTCTAATGTCTCCTTTCCTTTGCCTCTTAATTCAAATTATAGGAAGCGTTAGAATATCTTTAATTTAACCTTATTAGGCAAATTCTAACAATCATGAAGTGCCTATGGGTGTTTTTGATGTAGCTTATGAGCAAGTGCAATATAAGCCTACATGCATATTTATACAAACCTATGAGTAATTTTGATGTATTCATCCTTAGCGATACTTGTAATACACGATATTTTTCAAAAATGAACAAAAGCAAACCATGCACTCAAATTTTATACATAGAACAAAAAGAAGAATGAAAAAGAGAAGGATTTGATGAGCACCTATAGGCACCATAAATAAATACTATATTCGTAGATAATATTACACAAGACTCTGATAATCAAATGAGGAGCGTAAGGGGGTACATATAGCAATACCAAAACCCCAATTACAACATCAATTTTTAACCTAAGCTGACATAAAAAGAGGGCTTTAGGTTAATTACAAGTCATAAACAGGGTTTAACCCTAACAAGATTAACCAAGACCCATAGGCTTTGTATAATAAAATATTACAAAATAATTAATACATTGTATAATGAAATGCTCTTAGTCCTATCTAATACATTACATAATGTTAACTCTTGGACATACCCACCATAATCTAAGTTGAGAGGCCAAGGAGAGGAGACAATGGTAACAATAATATCACCCCATAATCGATACTCATGTAGATCCTCCTATCATCTGAAATCTATTGTTGCAAAATATTTCTTACACAAGAGTCTTCTTAGGCTTGACTATATTCACCACTACCACTATTACACTACTACACATATCAAAAAAATACTTTCACCAAGACTTCAAATGAAGAAGAAAAGTCAAAATTACCACCTCCTTTAAAGATAATCTCTTTCAATATTCTATTATCACATAGGGTATATCTTGAAGGTATGACTTTTTCATTCATGACATACATCACCCTATTTGAAGACTTCCTCTTGCCCATGGACCACCCAATTTTAGTCAACAAAAAAGGCGTTGCATGAACCTGCTTAAAATATGAGTTGTAACAAACTTCCAAGAGAACCTGGATAAAAAATAGAAGAAGAAAGAGATCATGAAGGATTATGTCTTCATAAGTAAGTTGAATTAGTCATCCAAAAGAGGAAGTAGGATTGACAAAGCACATCCTAAATCCTTTTATTCCAGGCCTCCAAAAGACTCAAAATCTGCTACAACTATCACAAATCCATCTTTGTCTCCCAAAAACTTAGAAAAAAGATTTTGAGTTGACCAAACATTGTAATTTCACCCATTAAGGTTGTTGGAAATGGGGGTTAGGAAGCTCTCTCCTAACAAAGTTTGGATCTTTGATCAAATGGAATTTTGTAAGTGAAACTTTTAATGTTGACATGATTAGGTTTCCTTGTGTTTTTCTTAATTTTTATGCTCGAGGTGCTAGAAGAATTAAGGTGTCACTTTCAGTTACTATCCAAAAATACACCTTATTACAAATATTTACAAATGAATGTGGAACCTTGAAACTTTTCAAACATATATCCCTTTTTAGAAATTTGCTCACATATATTTGAATATCTTATAACTCCCTAAAATAAATATCCCTCAATTAACTCCTTTTTTTAATCACAATAATACTTCTTTCTCCCTTTTTTTCAACAAAGATAAAAAATAATAATAATAATTTGCCTCTCTTTTTATTTAAATACACAATTATCACTTTTCCAACTTAAAAAAAATACCAATAAATTCCTTTTGATTCCCTAATCTTAAAGAAAACCTTTGAAATAAATTCCTTATTTCCTTCCAAAAATATTTAAATATTCTTGAAAATGCTTAGTTCCAACTTATACAAAATTTAACTATTTAACCATGCGCCCAATGAGTTTTGGAACCATACCTTGTCTTTAACAAAAAAAATTAATATATCTTTTAAATGCCACTACCTCCTCTAGTATAATGTAACTTATGCAAGAAGGTCAAAATTTTTAAATATGACATTATTGTACCTGTGTATTCCAAAAAGAAGTAGAGTGGAACATGTGATCTATCCTGTCCAAATGCCCAAGCCATATGAGCTAACCATTGCATGAGCTAACACATCCCCAACTTATTGGCACTTTTTAATTTCCATCTTTTTAAAAATTACATGTGTCCCTCCATGTATAAATCCATAATGTTTTGGTTTGGGACAAGTTTTAATAACCTTGAAATAATAGTTATGATTTTTTAAAACCTTAATCATGCTCATATTTGTAGGTACAATGGTAAGTAACATCAAACAACATACTGGAAAATAAATTTTGGATTTTCACAAGCTTCAAATGAATTTGTATATAGGAAAAAATTAGACATCCCAAATAAGAATTCGAGGAAAATTTCATGACTTATCATATCAAACATCTTAGGCAAATACTCTAAGCTATTCAAGCCTTTTAATAACAAAATAACTATTTAGATTGATTCACAGGATTCAAATGCTTCATGCAAACGTCTGAGTGGTAATTGTTTTGGGAATTACATGTAACTAGAATGCAATGAAAGAGAGTACATAAATAGAACATTCTTAATTCCATCATATAGCTTATTAAAAAAAATTTGGGTCATAGGAAAGAAAGAAACAATCTTAAGGAAGCTTGAATACCTTACACAATGAAATACATGAAGCTATAATTCACCCAATTCTTCTCACATAGGTTTACAAGATAATATTGAGGGGTTCTCACTCTTCATTTAGCCCATTGTTACACTATATGTTCTCCACAAAGCATCTCCAACCATTAATTTTTTTCTTCTTCTGTTGAACATTGAAACTCACACAATAATCAAAACCTACACTCATCAAACAAATGTAAGGGCATGTCATAGGATGGCAATGATTATCCCTTCTCTCAAACCTCATAGATTCTTCCAGTGGTAATTTGATACCAAAGTTGGGAATGAGGGTTAAAAATAATTTACTTAATACACCATTTCTCACATGAACTTAAATATAAAGACACAATATAGTATAAACACACATAGATTATACAATATTACACTTCACATTTGATACATATTTTTTGCCACCTTTCTCTCTCATTAGCCATAGTTTTATACATCATGAAGTCCCTTCACATTTGAGATACTCTTCAATATTTGTAGCTCTTGGAATTTCACCTTCAATTATCCTTTCATCTTCGTATTCAATATCACAGGAGATATGTCTCTTATGTTCCTATTATTATTTTCAAATAACAAATAATAATACTAATAATTATCCTCCTAATGATTACATAATTCCAAATAAAGTAATATACTCTAACAAAGGTAAGTAACTATGACTTTGTGGTCCATCTTACACAATTTGACCTCTAACACAATAATAGGTTTGTGAACTAATGCCATTATTGCGTAGAGCTCAAAAGTCATGCATTTTGAAAGGGGATCAAAACAATTTTGTATAAAAAGTTAGGGCCTCCAAAATATTTTCTCTAATGGAACCCAAAATAAAAATAAATGCTTAAACCTTAGGGTTTCAAGTGCTAATCCAAACCTACCACAACAAAATTTGTTTTGCTACTACACTCCAATTTTGTTTCACCACTTTAGCTCCTCTTCTTTGCTTGATTGTTTCCACTTGTTTCCACTTCATTGGTTGTGTGGATTTAAATATATTAAAATGGATTAATATGGTGCAATAGGGGATCATGTTCGCCACATATTCACTAAAAATATTCAAAATGACTAAGGAAACTCAAAGATGATCAAACTCAGGTCTACCCCAAGCTAAATGCCTTGCACTAACCAACACAATTATGTTTTTTATGGGAGCAAAAAGGGTAGCTCTCATTTTAACCTACCAACCTCTCCACTTTCAATGACCAAATATGTTAGAGCATGGTTTGAACTAGTGATCGAAGCTTGCAAAAACACTCTTATTTTCCAATAGAGTGCACCATGCCATGGTGTTCAAAAAATCAAGCCTCCCATAGGAACTAAACGCATGCCCTTAAAATAGAAAAGAGGAAAAAAATATTTTTCAACCCTATGTCGTATCCTCCATTACCAATGCCAAACCCCATGCCATAATCATATCTAGATAGGATATTCTACCTAAAAATGAACTAACAATCCTATGAGTTGTTGGACATTTTGAGCTCATTTAGTTGTCATTGATGTCAAGGTGAGAAGTTATCATTGATGTCAAGGTGAACACATGAAGTTGTCATTAATACCATGGAGTACACCATCACTGACACTAGGAGCAATGCGAAGAGTTGAAGAAAAGTTGTCAAAATATTGTTTTATAAAGGTTTTTATTAAAACCATGGTGGCGGAATAATTTTCATCAAATCAGTGAAGTACAAATGAAGGTTTAAATTTTATCTCAAGGAGGCTTTAATTTTTATTAAATTCAAAGGTTTATAAATATAATTTATAAAATTTAAATAATTTTTAAATTATAAAGGTTATAACAGCGTCGACGTCATTGAATTTAATGGAGTGGTGAATTTCGTGTATAAATAATATGCCAAAGGGGCATTCAAAACTTACCCTTCTTCGATTAATTTTTCATTAGACCGAGCAAAGAGTATTTTCATGCAATCATTGAGGAAGAAGACAAAGAATTTGTTTTATCTTTTAGCGCCAGGAAGAAGACGAAAGGAGAGGGCTTAAGGCCTCACTCACATTGGACAATGTGTTCCATTGGTAGTGCGCGTTTTACAAGAGCGTTGGGAGTGGAAGTGACCATAATCGATTCGCGTGGAGGTTGTTGGCGTGTTTGTCTTGAGCGCTGAGGAGAAAAACTTTTGGCACGTGCTCGTTTAGAGCGCCAAACTTGGAAGAAAGAGCACGAGGTGCTCTTAGCCTTCCAAGCGTGCGTCTAGCACACACGGTGGGCAAGCCCGTGACTAGGGCGCACGAGGAGGCAATGATTGGGGGTTCGAATCCCACTAGTGGCAAAGGTAATTTTTATTAAATATTTTATTTACCTAATATTTTCATAAGGTGTTATTTGGAGTTATAAGGGTATATGAAAGGTTGCTTGTTTGGTAATTTATTTATGTTATTGGAGTTATAAGGAAAGTGGATTTGATTATTACCAAAGTTCTTTTTGCCATCAAAATTTAATTAAAGAGGTTTTTGAGTTAAATTTTGGTGGATGTTAAATTTATTTTTGTTGGGAGATTATAAGGTGTTGTTGGAAAAATATTTTATGTATGTTGATGGTTGTTTTTATAGATGGAGTGATAAGGTGTAATTGAGTTTTTGCATTACATTGTGAGAAAGATATATCTTCTAACCTCTTTGAGTTTGGCATAGAAGTGGTTGTGATTGTGACAGATACTTGAGGTTCCTTCATCATCAAGAAAAGGTATGAGCACATTCTTCCATAGTTGAGTTGATTGATTGGTTTTCTGAAAATAAGTTTGGAGTGAAAAGGATTTTTTTAGGGTTTCCTTATTGAGTGTGTTTGAGTTAATGCTTCAAGGTTTTATGGAATAAAGAGTTGTTATTAAAACCTTTTTTTATAAGCATTGTTGTTGAAGCTATTGGTTGAGCAAAGAACTAGGGTTTGAAAAGAACATGAGTATCATTGTTATGTGAGATTTGTTGTTGAGCATTATTGGAAACATTTTGAGTGAAGAATCATATGCTTGGACTAGGGTTTGTGAGCAAGGATTATTTCATTAAGTGATTGGTTGAGTAGATTTGGTTTAGCCTAGTCAAGTAGATGTGTGAAGTGATTGTTTAAGCTCCATAAAACAAACCATTCTATATTTTGAATTGAATTGAGAAAGTAATTGAGTATTGAGTTGAAGCATATTGGGTTTCTAAAAATTCTCTTTATGTTTCTATGATATTGGACAAGTTCTAGTGTGGACTTGTTGAGCAGATTTGAGGCAAGTCTTTAAGAGGACTTGTGGACAATTTTGAGTAAGCTTTTGTGGAAGATTACAATATAGATTAGAGGACAAAGATTGAGAACAGAGTTGGTGTAGATTTGAGGACAGATTTGTGCCAGACCAGATATATAGATTGAGCAGATTTGTACTAGATCGAAGGAGTGTGTTTAGTGCATAATTAAGACAGAGCTTTGGAGGTGATAAGAGAGCAGAGGACAATAGTCTCTAGTGGATAGAGATCCATTAGCCAGGGTAGTGAGGATAGGTCTTCTGAGTGAGGACAAGAGTCTTCAATGGAGAGAGATCCACAAGCCAGTGCAGTGGAGGCAGTAGTCTTCTAGAGGATCACCAGCCAGAGCAAGAGGAGAAAGGAGTTCTCCTATGGATAGAGATCCAAAATTTTGATTTAGGGGATTGGTGTCTCCTTTGGATAGAGGTCCATAAACATTGTAGGGAAAGGATTCCCTAGAGAATTTGTTTGAGAAAAATTTATAAGAAATATTTTCTCCGTGGAGTAGCCCACATTGGGTGAACCACGTAAAATTATGTCTCTCATGTGTGTGATGCTTTGTGTGATGTTTAATGCTTTAATATTGCTGATGCTATTATTTGGATTAAAAAGCAAAAAAAAATATTGTATACTCTTCACCCCCCCTCTCAGTATAAGCACATGTTCTTCATGAGCAAATTTTGAATCATATGCAACTACCAAAACTATCATCCATAGTGACTTGAACCTCTGTTGTTTGGGTGAAAACACCTTTGAGCATGCTCATTTGGATAGAATGACCATCCTACATGATAGTATGTGTCATGTGCTTTCTTGTAGAAAAATATGAAATGCTTCTATTTGTAAAGTCATTAAGCCCAAGCCAAGAAGTGTGAAGGGGTTGCCCTTCAAATTTAAATTCTATACATAAAATCCAATGTCAGGTAGAAGCATACAAATTAAAGGACTCGAAGTGCTTTCAGTAGCCAATCCCTTGGCTCTTAGCTTCTATAGACAATCTCTATAAACACAATGGATATTCTCTAAAAAACTTGGGCAAGAAGATAAAAATAAAAAGCATCCTTTTTACCTCGTACAAAAAATGAATAAGATAAAAAAGGAGAATCATCCTTTGATTCAAAAGAAAAATTGGAGGTATCGAACAATGTTCTTGCATAACTAAATGAAGAAACTATGTACCCACTATAATACCATGTTGGAATTAACAATATTTTATAGAGATGAACAAAAGTAAACCATACACTCAAATCTTATACATAGAATGAAAAGAAGGATGAAAAAGAGAAGGATTTGGTGGGCACCCATAGGCACCATAAATAATCACTATATTCATAGATAATATTACACAACACTTTGATAATCAAATGAGGAGTGTAAGAGGGTATTTATAGCAATATCAAAACCCCAATTACATCATAAAGTTTAACCTAAACCAATATAACAAGAGGGCTTTAGGTTAATTACAAGTCATAAATATGTTTAACCATAACAAGGTTAACCAGGACCCATAGGACTTACATAATAAAATATTACAAAATAATTAATACATTGTACAATAAAATGCCTTTAGGCCTATCCAATGCATCACACAATGTTGGCTCTTGGCCATGGATTAGATTGCAATTTTAACAATATTGGTTAAACCTCTTTTATAATTAACCTTTATTAAAGGGTTTAATACGTATAATATATTGTAATTTAACCTTCATGTTATGTTGTTTTGAGGTTATCATTTATTTAGGAACTAGGTATCACTATAAATATCCCCCAATGACAAATCCATTGTATTATTTTATGATATGTTATCATGGGGGTGCCTATGGGCACCTGCCCTTATTCCTCTTATTCAATTCTCTCTATAATTTTGGCTATATGCTCACTTTATTCTGCTCTTCTATCGTTTTTGCAAATGGTAGTGGTGGATGTATGTTTTTGAATGCTTCTATAAAGTATTATAAAACCCAACGTGAGTGGTTTTAAGGAGACATTTGGATTATTTATGGGAAGGAAAGTACAAGAAATAAAGGGGGAGATTTAGGGGTTGGGTTAAAAACTTCTCCAAGTTATGTAAAATCCTTACCTTTGCTTTGTATATTAAAATTTAATTTACTCATTTGGGGATTTTAAAAAATAAAAGAGAGAATAAATGAATCTTGTTTCCTTCCCTATTTTCCTTGGAATGAATATATGAAAAAATGTTAATAGATTTTTATTGAGAAAGATTAACAACACATGTTGCTTCCTTTTTATGGGTGTATGGAATATGTTCCGGAGGCTTTTTATTTGAATGAATATTTCTTATTTTAACTAATAGAGTGATATTTGAGTTTGGTTTGACATTAGGTATGTATGCATGTTTGAAATGACAGTGATTTTGGTAAATTTGAAGACCTAGAACGATGACCCTATTTTGCATGTGAGACTTCAATAGAAATGGAAAAATAATAATGCTCAATATAGATGTATCATTCTCAATCTTGTTTTATTGAGTATCATGGAGTTTTCCACATATTTTGTCTGTTGTAACCATATTTAAAAGGCTAGAAAAGGATTTATCTTGGTTGTCACACGAGTAGCAGGGATATTACTAATAGTGAGTCATAACCCTGGTGTCTCTTGAAATGCATTATGCTTGCAAGCAGATAGGAGAATTAGCATTTTCATACAAAATAGGTAAACTTCCATTTTCTTAACGTTGTTGTAGGTCATGGATGTTTGAAGTAGTCTCACGAAGGTATATGTAACATACAACAAATTGTGTGGTATTCCACAAAAGCTTGGAAGTTTTAGGATATTACAATATATATGGTTAAAATTAAAATTCATATGTATAACATATAAAATATTATGTTTCCTTGTATGATATTTTCCTTGCAGATTGGAAATTTTAGAGGATAACATTTGGTTTTGATGCATGTGTAATTGTAAACATAAATGAAAGAACAAGTGTTATTTTTATTATAAATAGAAAATATAAAATAAAATGAAAATAATTGTTTTAGTTACTCTTGGAATGATGAACTTTTCTTTTTTTTGTTGGATAATAAGGGGTTGTACTTGGGTCTCCACCCTTGACAAAATACAACTCTCTTCTTTAGAGCTCGAGAGTTTACAAATAGATACACTACTCACCTCAATTGAGATGCTATAGCTAGAAACCTACATCATTTTACATAAAATGTCTAAATTCTTGATTTCTATTTTTCTAGATCTTTTCAATTTTATGTATGAATACAATTATTCTAGAATTTAGCATCTTTCTTGACATTTTCCTATAGCAGCCTTCACAATACCAAAACTTCACCTCTATTATCTATTAGTAGAGTAATATTTCCAAAATATTGCACTATCATAGTCCACTTTACCAAATCATGATTGCTAGTTTCCTTCTTCACTAAAATCCTATCCCTTCATTGCTCTTCCCATCGTTCGAACCGTAGCTGACAAATATTTGCAATTTCATTTTTCGTGACTTGAAAAATCGTCACTGCCCTTGTTCCGAATGGTTGACTTCACTGGGTCGAATCTCCCTCAATATTGCTTAGATTATTGCATATGACCACTCATTTTAAACCTATTCAAATTTTGCACAAGTTGGTCCAATAATCAACTAAATCGAATAAATTTTTATGAAAATATGACTCCTAAAAATGAGACATTTAAAAAAAACATAATCCTTCACACATTTTTTTGTTGTAAAGAGGGAGAAAAAACCACCCCAATACATGTGGGTTCCAAACCCACATGCACACCAAAGATAAAAACAAGGGGTTTTAGTTGACCCAACCTTCCACCCAACAACTCGACCTGTTGTTGCACTACACTCAACAACCCAACCTATTGTTGTGGTTCCCTTAGCTGATCCGATCTCAAACAAGCCTTCCACCCAACAAAGGCCAGCCTTCCATGCTCCTTCAACCTAAGCAACCTTCCACGCTCCTTTAACTTTCCCAGTCTTCCACTCAGCATCCTAGCCTTCCACGCTCCTTTAGCCTTATCGACCTTCCACGTTCCTTCAACCATCCCAACCTTCCACCCAATAACTCAACCTTTTGTTGTAGCTTCTTTAGCCAGCCTAGCCTTCCACTCTCCTTCAACCAACCCAACCTTCCATGCTCCTTCAGCCTTGATACTCTAAAGATCAACTCATCATTCAGCCTTCCACGCTCCTTCAACCTCTAACCTTCCACGCTCCTTCAACCTTTAGATTTTCTGATTGTTAAAGCACCAGACCATGGCGAGTAAGTCTTATTATTCTATTCCTTAATATTCTTTCACAATTTTTTTTCATTATATTTAACCTCTCCTAGATTTGCTAAAGAAGCTTTTGACTTATCCTACACATTTTTTGGTATTTCTATGTTAATAGTAGAGGTATTAACATTTAACACTACGTTTTCTCTACCACTTTCCTTCTCCTAAATGGTGCATGGAACTTCAAGGGTCTTCTAAATATGATGAGCATATTCCTTAGGTTTAGCAAGAATGTTCATCCCTAAATTAGGATCATATTGAGGAGACAATTCCTTGTTAATATTTTGATCCCATTGTACCATGTCCTCTAAGCTCTAATCTACTTTTTTCTTCATAGACTAAAATTCAAAAGAATTGATATTTCTTCCAATATATTTACTTACTAGTCTCCAATGTTTATTTACTTTTATCTGTTTAGACCTATATTTTGGAAGTTGAAAACCATCCTCATCTATATCCATTCATAAGTTTATTTTGTGTTTTTCTACATATGTTTCTATTGGACTATTCTTAGAGCATGATTTATCAATATGTCCCATCTCACGACACATTTTACATATGAAAGATATGTTTTCATAATCCATAGTTTAGATCCACAACTTACCTACTTAAGAATGAATGATTCTTGTAAAAGTTTATGGATATCAATCAATGACCAATTTTCGAGCATAAATAACCAATAATTCATTTTTGTGGTTTATGAAATCTCAAGGAATTCTTTCAAAGTGTTGCCTATTGCCATGAAGGTATCTATTTTGTATAATTAATGGACAACCCATAAATTATGATCCAGATTGGTAGTGCAAAGACTTCATACCCACGGGTAAGGAAGAGTCATGCTCTTCCTATAAATCAAGTACCTCCTTTTAGGATTCTATCTCTTTCCTCCTTGAAATAGAAAATTGCTAAGAAGAAACCTTGGGAAAAAATGATAGGCTCACTCTTGGGGACTTCCAACTCTTATCAATCAATTTTATCATAGTCAAAGCCCCTCAATCCATTTTCTTAGAGTCAAAGCCCCTGGTCAAGACCCATTAAATTTACTAATGATTGTCTTATCTTTAAGCAAAAATGATCTCTGCTTTGTGAGGTCCTCCCTAACCTCTATTACTAGGGATGACTTTAAGGATTTAGTTGTAAATTGATCCATGGAAAAAAACTTATAACTCAAAATCTACCGAAATTTACCAATATATCCTATAGCAATTATGTTTTTTAAATATAAACCTATAATAATTTGCATGGAAAGCTTTTAATATAATGAAGGGATAAGTGAAACTTGGCTAAAAAAATCCATGTCTAAACAAAATATCTTGCCTTGTTGATGCCCTAGCCCTCCATTGCTTCTCCCATAATTCGAACCCTTCTTGATAAAGGTTTACAATTTCATTTCCTGTGATAAAATCGTCATTGCCCTTGTTCTACATGGTTGACTTTATAGGATCATGATTTTAACCTAATCTCTTATTTATTTAAATTAAAGATTTTTATCAATATATTTTTTTTCAAATTAATTGCATAGGATTGAAACAAGTCCAACGTGTATTACATTTTTTTATTTGGTTAATGTGAGAAAGCAATCTCCTCCCAACCATGACTCTTCGTAAAGTTGAGAGCTATGCTTATCAATAGGGAAATTAACACACAACCACCCCCTCGCACACTCGTCCACACCCCGGTTTGAACCTTGGACATCCTAAAGAAAAGCCAAAGCCTGAACCGTTGCATTGTCCCCTGGAACACATGTATTACATTTTAACCACACCCTACTATTATGTGTGTGTTGTTAAACAACATTTGAACTTGATTATGCTTCTTAAAAATTCAAGAATTTAAATGATTGAAGTAAATAACATATAATATGATAGTGGTAACTTAAATGGTTGCAAACTTTTTTTAGATTTAGAGATTTGGAGGATAATAGTTTCAAGTGGAATAACATAAATATAATTGAAATGTAATGAATTTAAAACAACACATATTGTTTTAGCTTTATTTTAAAAAGAAACTAAGAAGTCCAAGGGGACAACGCAACGATAGTGACTTTGGCTCTTCTTTGGGATGTTCAAGGTTCAAACCATGATGTGGGTGAGTGTATGAGGGCTTGGGTGTGTGTATGACTGTGTGTTTGACTCTTATTAATAAGCTTAAATCTCACCTTTATCAGAGGTCATGGTTGAGATGGAGATGTCCAACCTTGAAAGTTGGTTGTAAGAGAAAGTCATGGTTGGGATGGGGATGCTCAACCCTGAGCGTCGATAGTAAGATTTCTCACACTAACCTTAATAAAATGAAATAAAAAAATAAATAAAAAATTAAATTAGTTTAATTGGTTATGTTCCTCAACTTTCAAGGAGAAGGCTGAATCTTGGCGAACAATACATACATAATTACTAAGCTATTATAATACTGCTAACACATTTCAACTCCATATTCCTTAACTTTCAAAGAGGAGACTTAATTACCAAGCTATTATAATACTGCCATTTGGTAACACATTTCAAACTCCATATTCCTTAACTTTCAAGGAGACTTGAATCTTGTCGAACAATACATGCATAATTACCAAGCGATTATAATACTGCCATCTGGTAACCCATCTAACACATTAAAAAAAATTGGGAAGGGTTTAATCTTGTTTACTTGCCTTATCCCTTATATCTCATTTAAAAAATGGAGAAAGTCTGACCTTCCTTAAAAATAAAAGTAGAGTAAAACAATTTTTTTTTTTTTTTTTTTTTTGAATTGGTTAGCGTGAGAAACCCCTACGACCGACGTCCGATGCTCAAGGTTGGACATCCCTATCCCACCATGACCTCTCACAAGGAAAGAATTGAACTTATCAATAAGAAATTTAATACACAATCACATACACAATTACACTATCCCGAAGACAAAAATAAATCAAATTTTAAACTAAAGAAAACTAAATTATCAATACTAAAAAAAAATATTAAATGAAAAAATATATTAATAATATTAAAAATAATTTACTTTTATCTTAAAATGTGGAGAAGTTCTCATACTCTATTAAAAAATAAAAATAAAATAAATTTTAATTGATATATATATTTTTAAAAAGGCATCTGTAGCTGCGCAACATAGGCATAACTTCAGTTTTTTTTAAAAACATGCACGAACATAACTTCAGTTTTTTTTAAAAACATACACCGACAGTCAAACCATATGGCGGGGGCACATCCGAAGCCGTAAATCGAACAATTAAGAAAGCCCAATACTTTTATCATAATCTAAACCTTAAATTTTCGATTTCAAACTTCAAGTTATAAAATCTTCCTAAAACTATTTAAAAATTTATATATCCCCATGTAAGAGATATTTAAAGTTTCTTTGAATATTTGTTTGCTCCGCTATACAAGTATAGGGAAAGAAGAGAAGTTCACAAACAGTCTGCCATGTATTCACAGCAGTACACGGTGTTTCAGTCCGGGCATCGGATAGCGCCATCGCGCCCTGATTACAATCCAACAATTTTTGATGTAAGTATTATTTAGTTTATATTTTTTTCCATGTCAGTTTGTTCGGATCATAAAGAGTATTATTGGCACAGGGAATCGAACCCTGGGAACCCTAGCCGGCAGGCTGTTGATTTTTGCATTTTAATTTTAATTTTTGTTGGTGTTGTTGTTGCAGCAGTGCTCAAACATGAATACGAACTCTCTGTTTCACGGCGATTCTTCTTCTTTTGTTGAACAACAATTCTTCAAGGGGCGGAAGGTGTGGCAGCGTAAGTCTCCACAGCAAGCGAGCGTAAAATCTCAAAATATTACCGGCGAAAGCTACGCGAGAAATCACGGAGCGAAAAAAAATAGCAAAGAAGCTTATCGCAAGTGGTTTCATTCGAAAGCGCATTCCCCTGAGGGCTATCCAGGTGTGGCTACGATTGTGCCGATTGTGTTCGTATATTTCTGTTATTTATTTTATTCTTTGGACACGACGATTAGGGTTTTATTAGAGCAAATCGAGTAAAATTTCGGCACAATTTTGAGATTTTTACGGGTTAACGCTGCTTTAGGGTCGAAATTTTACGGAAGTCAAGGCGATATTTTGTGATATTTATATGCTGCTCTACACAATTTTTAACTAAATTGCGCAAGCATCATTGTTGCAAATATATATATTTCATCATCATCTTTAGAAAGCTGGAAATAAATTCAAAATCTGTGCGAAGAAAAGTTGGAAATTTCTCAAATATTTTGAAAAACATTGTAAGTAAAAAGGGAAAGATAATAAAATTTGGACTTTTTTTTCTTAATAGAAAACATCTTAGAAGGGATGCCACTTTCGGGTAACACTCAAGGAGGCAGGGGTATCTTTTCCGCAAAAATCGCTCTCGCACGTGGCCTACCACCTTTGAGTACATACTCAAGGAGCAAACCTGAAACAACAAAAAAACAAGAACACACAAAAATATTAAAAAACAAAACAACACACAAATTTAAACACACAAAAAGTTTAAAAAACAAAACAACGAAAAAAAAATGCTCCTTGAGTGTGTCAAAAAGATAAAGCACAACCAAACACGCAAACAATAAGATAAAAAAAAAACACAACACGAACCACACAGAAAAAACACAAGAACAACATAACACAACACAAACATAACAAAAAAAACAATAGAACACTACAAAGACACAACCAACAAAAACATGAAAAACAAAAACAACCAAAACCTAAAAAATAAAAAAATAAAATAAAATAAAAAAACAACCAACAACAGACAACTAAGAAAAATAAAAACATAGAAAACACTCACACACAAAAACACAAAAACACCAATTAACACAAACATACAAAAACACAAGCACAAGAACAACAAAAACACAAGAACAACAACAAAAAAAACAAAACAACAAAAACACAAGAAGAACAACAAAAAAAACAAAACAACAAAAACACAAGAACAACAACAAAAAAAACAAAACAACAAAAACACATAAAAAAAAAAGAAAAAAAAAAAATATAGAACACAACAATGACCTTTCTAGACCAAAAGACTTTTAAGGCAAGAATCAACAGAGGAAACAAAAGAAAGATTAGATTGAGCTAGGGAACTAAAATACCCTGATCGAACCAAAGAGAAGCAAAAATAAAGCAAGAAGAAACTAGGTACCTCCAGAACTGGAGCCATCCAAAGAAATGATAGAAAGAAGAGCTTCCCTTATTTGTGAAGCCCACCATCTAGGAGGGTGGCCATAGCAAGTAAGATCACCTTTGTCCAAAGCCCAATTAGCTAAAACATCAACACTCTTGTTCTGATCTCTGACCACATGATTGTAATCAACTTTCAAAAATCCCATCTGGATTAACTGAATCTTCTCAATAATTCTTTTTATTCTCCAATCAACCTTATGATTCTTAGAAGGAGTCTTCAAAAGATTAATCATGAGTTGAGAGTCAGACTCAACTAGCACCTTTTCCCATCCAACCTTAGTAGCCTCTTGAAGGCCTCTAAGGATACCATACCCCTCAACAAGGTTATTGGATAGAATACCCAAATTCTTAGCAAAAGTAAAAACCAGGGAGCCATCTGAAAGTCTACCAATTCCTCCCACTATAGCTTTTCCAGGGTTCCCTCTAGAGGCTCCATCAGTATTGACTTTTCCAAAATCCTTAGGAGGAGGTTGCCAATTCCTTGTTCTATCCATCTTGCAATTACTCACATTCTCTTTAAGCTGGTTGCTCTTAGAAGAGTTAATCTTCAATCTTTGCATCACTTGATCCCATCTTTGGTGGGAGTTTTGGGGGTGATTAAGGAGTTGATGGACTGATTCAACTAAGTTGGCAATGGTCTTATTCCAGATATAGTGAATATCTTTACTTTCTTGATTAAAAATTCGGTTGTTCCTTTCATTCCAGATATTCCAAAAAAGAGTGGTAGAACCCATCCAAACTAATTGCCTAATAAAATGATCAACACCCTCTTGATTAGGCCAATCCCTCCAAAGTTTTTCAAAAGTAAAAAAATTGGACCATTGTAAGCCAAGTAGAGTGGCCATTCTCCTCCATAACTCAGAGGCTAAAGTACACTCAATAAAAAGATGGCTAAGAGTTTCCACATTCTCTCCACAAATTTCACATCTAAAAGGGCCATGAAAACCACGCTTCATAAGATGCTCCCTAGTAAGCACCCTACGATGCAATAAAAACCAAGTAAAGAACCTCACCTTAGGCTAGAGCTTTTGAGCCCACAACTGAGAAAAGATGTTAGATGATTGGTTGGGATTATTATGGCATAAGGCCAAATAACCTTGAGCAACTAAATACTCACCCTTAGTAGTGTTTTTCCATCCAAAACAATCTTTATCATGGGACCAAGAGAGAGATCTTATATGAAGGATGCATTGGATATCTTGTCTTTGCCTTTTTGGGATTTGAATAGGCCAGTCCTCAATAGGGATCTAATATCTACCAACCTCTGAATTACTAGTATGGTACCGACAATAATTAGCCACCTTTATCCAGTTAGCTTGGTGAAGCTCCTCCATCCAAGGCCTCCAATCGAGAAACTGAGTTATCAAAGGCTTGTGACCATCCCAAGAGATACATCCCATAATCCAATCCATCCAATCCTGAGAGAAACCAAATTGCCTCAAAACTTTGATGAGGCAGTGCCAATCCACTCCGTCATAAGCTTTGGATAAGTCTAACCGAATGAACATGGAAGGAGATTTTTGCATATCCATGGAATGGATGGCTTCCTAAGCAAGAACTATCTCATCCACTATTTGACGCTCTTCCACATAACCCCCTTGTTCAAGGGAAATAATCTTATGCAAAAGAGGCTTCAACCTTTCTACCATGATCTTAGTAATGATTTTGAAAAGAACATTACATAAAGCAATAGGTCTAAAAGCTGAGATATGATCAACCTCTTGAGCTTTCGGAACAAGAGTAATATAAATTTTATTGATAACCTTCAAAATTTCTTTGGCTTGCCTGGCTTCTTCCACCACCTCTAATAAATCAGCCTGAAGGATATCCCAAAACTCTTGGTAGAACTCAATGGGAAAACCATCAGGACCTGGGGTTTTTCCTTTTTGCATTTTAAAAACTACTTGTTGAAGCTCATTGATAGTAACAGGAGCAATCAAAATAGAGTTCTCCTTAGAAGTGATAAGAGAAGGGATAGCTTGAAGAACATTTTGTTGAGAAGCTGAGTCAAGAGGAGTAGCAACAAAAAGATTGGAAAAGTAATTGACAACAATAGAATTCATGCCATCCCAAGTGTAGACAACATCTCCAGAATCTGATTTTAGGGAAGAAATAAATTTGTGAGATCTTCGAGCTAGAAGAGATTTGTGGAAGAAATTTGTGTTTCGATCACCTTCTTTGAGCCATTGAATTCTAGATTTTTGCTTCCATAAGAGTTCTTCTCTTTTTTCCCATTCCTCTAACTGAGCTGTGAGTTTAATTTCATCTGCACTTGTACTCTCTGTGAGGCCATCTAAACGGATTTTCTTATTCAAATTTTCAAGCTGAGCTATAACTTCATATTTTTTTTATGAACATCCCCAAACTCCTTCCAGTTCCAAGTCTTGATTTTGGATTTAATGTATTGCAATCTTTTGGCAAAACAGAACATCTTAGTCCCATACCTAGGTTTACCTTCCTTCCACCATTGTTGCACTCGAGGTTTAAAGGAACTATCTTTAAGCCACATTAACTGAAATCGAAAAGGAGAGAAACTCACATTGGTTTTCCACATTTCCACCATGACTGGCCAGTGATCCGAACTAGCATTGTTAAGAGTCTTCACTTTAGGAATGTGACCATGGATTAAGAAATTGTCAGAGAGCAAGAACCTATCCAATCTCTCCATTATACAAGCTAAGCCTTGCCTTCCGTTAGACCAAGTCATAAGGCCATTATCTGGTTGGATGTCCACAAGATGGAGGTTTGCAATATATTCGCTCATGAGGTCAGTGCTCCTGTCCAAATTTCTATTTCCCCCTATTTTCTCATCTAGAGAGAGGATGGTATTGAAATCTCCTCCGATCAAGATCCAAGCTTTAGGAAAATGAGAGATAATATAAGTTATATTCTTCCATTGTCTTCTTTTTTCCTCCAAATTAGTCGGAGCATAAACAGTAATGCAGAGCATAATTTGGTTGGAATGTCTGCTTTGAATAGCTATAGCCAAAAGACCCCAACTGCCAACCATATGGTGAATAACTACCTCTTTTGGGTCCCAAAGGCAAGAAATGCCACTAGAAGTCCCTTGGGAACTGAGGGAAACCACTTTTCCAACTGGCCAAATTTTACTAGCAATTGATTCCATATCCTCTATTGACATCTTCGTTTCTTGAAGAAAAACAAGATGTGGATGATTTATCTGAATCATTCTTCTAATTTCATTTTGTTTTGAAAGACTCCCTTTGAGTCCTCTAATATTCCAAGTGATGATTTTCATTAATACCAGGGCTAAAAAAGTTGGGAAGGGTATTAATCTTACCTTCCTCTACAAGATTTTCACCTTCTTTTACTATATGATATTGATTAGTCTTGTGACCTGCCTTTTGATTAGAATCCATCTTCAGTTTTTTTTCCTTGTTTCTTGACTTACTCCAATTGAATCTGAGATGGCTTCTAACCTTGAAGAATGCTTGTACACAGTCAAAATGTTACCAGAAGGTTCAACAGAGTCTATATTGGGACCTGCATTATTTGAAGTTTTAACATTTAAAAGATTGTTTTTCTTGTGAATATTTTCTCCCTTTTTTTTTTTCTGTTGAAAACCTTTGATTTGTTGGTTTGTCTCTGAGTTCTTCCCTTTATCTTTAAATTGTGTTTCTAAGATTTTTGTTTCCATTATTTCCTCTTCCTCACTTGGGACATCATTTGTGGAAAGAATTTCATTTTCCGAGTTTTTTTCTTCTTAGGCATTTGGAAACCTGCTGAGTTTATATCTTCTTTCTTTTGATCTGGAATTTTATTTGGGCAAACACTAGCCAAATGACCATATTCATGGCAAATTCTACAACGAAAAGGAATTTCTCATAGTCCACTACTTGCTCCCAAGTGTCCTCCCCAAATTGTAATGTGATCTTTTTAGGAAGGGGTTTGTCAAAATCCATTAAAACACAAATCCGAGCATAAATAATATGTTCAAATTTTTGAGTACAATCAGCAGTCATCATAAATGTTCCTAAAGAGTTTCCAATTGAAGAAAATATAGTCGGATTCCAAAATTCAATTGGAAGGCCAAAGAGTCTAACCCACACGGGACCTCTAGAAGGCATCACTTCTTCGGCTTTAAATTTAGTATGCCAGGGCTTCATGAAAAGCCCTGCCCTTCCAAAGAACTAGGGACCACCTTGAAAAGTTTCCTCTCTGTCCTCATTATTAGCAAATAAAACAAGAAAATAATCATTTGGATAAATAGAGATTTGTAACTCACCTTTAGTTTTCCAGCTTTTTGTAGCCCGGATTTTGAAAGCAGATAGGCTCCGACGAAAACCCATGAAACGACAAATTAGTCCTCTTTTTTCCAGATCTTCAATGCCAGTCTGAATGTTGCCCATATCAAGCTTAACAATAGGAGTTCCATCAGTTGCTTTAAGATATCCTGACTTCGTTTTCCTAGGATCAATCTTAGGCATTCTTAGAGGTTTACGAGAAGCCCTAAGATTAATATTAGCATTAGGTTGAGGCTGTCCACCATGGAGGGCATCCCTAAAATTCATTTTTGGGGCTGATTCTTCAAAATTCTTACCCTTGACAGGGGTTTCCAGAGTAGATTTATTTTGTGGGTGCACCTTAGCACCAGATTCACTTGAGATCTGAGACATTTTTTGATCAGCTGCTTGAAACTTGTTTCGTGATCTCTTTAATCCATGCCTTAGACATCGTGGAAAGGTATGATTTTCACTTTTCTTTTGTGCAACAAATTGGAAGCCGTTGTCACTCAAGTTCACAACATGAATATCTGTTGAAAGACAGATTTATAACCCAGCTTGGCTCCCCTGCAACATATCTTGCTAAAATCTTGAGCAGAAACCACAAAAGTATTGGCCGCTAGGGCCCGAAGGCCTCAAAAACCAACCTCTGAAGCTGCTTGCACTTAACCTAGATGAAACCCTCGCACAGTCGCTTGCCAAAAATCTCGTTCACACATAGGGATGCACGAGGATCCGTGTTGTTCCAAATGACCTGAAAATTTGTGGAGACGTTCTAGGGTTTGTTAGGTATCTACCCTCAAAATTTCAGCTCAATCCGAGCTCGGATGAGTGAAATATGGCCGAAACAAGTTCGACAGTTTGGGCAGTCCTACAAAAAACGTCTATAGTTGTCCTCTTCCTTGGAAAAATCTTATTTTATTTTTGAATTTGTGATTTATTTTTATAATACGGTATTGCAATGGCTCCACCTGTATTATAATTATATCATCACCACATAGTCATATTACAACAAAGCTTGGATATTATCTTTATATCTCTTGGCAAGATTTAAACCTTGGTCTCCTCCTTGAATGGTAAGGAATCTAACCAATGTTGAGGAATCTGAGGGACATTAATATGCTTTTCAAAATAATCAAAAAGATCATTAGACTAATCTCTATCAATATCAACACAACTTTGAGCATCACTATCTTTGTCATCATTTGAATCCATGTCATCATCAATTTTGATAGCATAAGTTTTTTTTAAACAATCACGAATTGTATTCAAATCATTTGTATCACATGTAGCATCTATTTTTGTATAAGGCGTTACTAACTTTGTCATTAATTCTAAGTCACAAGCATCATTGCTTGCATCACAATTTTTCTTTTCATTTTGATAAGAATCACAATTTGCATCTTTTTCCTTTTGATGAAGATCACTAGTATCACAACACTTATCTAACATCAATGGTTTTAATTCTATAGTATCACAACATTTATTCGCTGTTATAGGCCTTAAATCATTTGTTTCACTGGTGACATCAATAAGTTTGTTCTTCAAATCTTTAATCCTTTCCTCTTGTCTTCTATTCTTGTCTTTAAGGACTTCATTAGAAAGAAATACCATATACATCATTTTTCCTATATCACTAGGTAATGTAAAAACACTTTTAGAATCTTTATATGCCTCATCAAGCTTTGAACTTAGATAATTACCAAGTATTGAAATTTTTTCATCTTTGACTTCTCTCATAATTGATTGTAAGACACTCTTTTCAATTATTGATGTATCCTTTTGTTCTTCAATTTTTTTATCATGAGTTGTGTATAAAATTTTAATCCTTCCAACCTCTCTGAAATATTCTGAATGTCTATTTGTTCTTCTTGAAAACACAAGTTTTCTATTTCAATTGTTTTTGACAAGTCATGTTTTTGTGTTTTTATTTTTTGATCATTTACTTTTCTTTTCACTTGCTTTTTCTTTGCCATGTTCCTTTGAAGTTGACAACCTTATAACTCCCTAGATTTAGAAACTAAAGAATGAATTTTGCAAATTTATATTTTTTCTAAAGTTTGAGGTTGAAACCCTTTTGTCTCCCAAATAACTAAATTTGCAATAATTCACTAATTCAATAATTTTATATTTTTAAACTTTCTCAAAATATGAAATCAATATAACCTTCAAATATCAAATTTCAAAATTTCAAAAACTTTTAGGAGTAAAAATCCTTACGACTCCCTAATGTTTAGAAACTTGTGAAGAAATAGAAAAGTTTGCAAATTTGATTTTTCTAAGTTTGATGTTGGCTTCCTTTTCACTCCAAATTAATCAATTTGCAAATATTCCATCAATTTACAGCTCCCAAAAATAACTTTATTAATTCCTACTTCTTATCACTCCATCAATAATATAATCAATGACAAAATTATTATCACTAATTATATTTATTCAAATAGACTTTATAACTTATTGATCTTATTTCTTCAAATCAAATTTTCATAATAAGCTTCTACGTATAACTCCTTAAATAATAAGACTTTAATAGTTCCTTATCTCTCCCTTTAATATAAAAGCTTATATCTCCAAAACAACCTTACCTGAATTTAATTTTCAAAGATTAATTTACCAAACCTTGAAATACCTCTACGTTTGGATGAGCGTTACACTGTCTGTTTTTTGAAATCAAATTTTGCGCTTGGGCTTCCGCTTTCTTTGTGCTGTCTTATGAGCGCCTCGGGGTGGCTGCTCTTTCTCCTGGTAGGGCTTGTTCTCTACGCAGTGGAGCGCATCGTGAGATTCCACAACGGCTACTGAATATTTCAACTCCAAGACGCATAAAGCCGCAACAGTCAAATGCGAGTGTTTTCCTGCCAATTTTTTTTGACTATCAACTGAGAATCGGTTGTGGGAGACACGATATTTATCCGTCGAGTGTCGGTTTCGGGCCAAAGAACTTGTTTTTGTCAAATGTTACACCTTTCGAAGATGTTACACCTTGTATCATTCCCAAATTTAGACCGTCCTCGCCAAACTGCAGTTTAGCTTCCTGAAGATGCCATATCTCTTGTACATTATCTAAGCATCATTGTGGTTGGAGCTTTGCTGTCAAGATCGGGCGACCCTTCCCTTCAACACATGCAAGTAAAATGCTGCCAAATCTCGTTTTTCAAGGCCTTGTGACGATTCAAGCTTGAAAACAAATCACCTAGCTTATTAATCACCTCCTTTTTTATTTATCAATACTACTTATACATGCACCTCCTGCCATCGAGAGTTTATCCACTATATTCTACCTTGCTTCCGCACTTGAGGCCGTGAAGTGGACCGCTTTTCAATCTCCAGAACAATCAGTCACACCACATAGCTCATATTTCATCTTCTCCAAATGGTTTCATCCTTATTTTGTTTCTGCGGACGACATTTGAAATTTCCAGTACGTCTCTTCAATTCTACCTCGACACTCAAACTCTTGTGTTGATGTTTCAATTTACATCGCTTGGATCTGGTCGGCTTTGTCTCATGTGCTAGACTTTTGTCTCTAGCTCCTTGACTTGCTTTAGCACGACTTCCCTTCGGCGCTTAGTATCCCTTAGCACGATCTTTGGTACTTCAACTCCCTGATGGCATTGTACTAATAGACGTCTTTGGCTTTTCAACAACTGGATATTCTTGGCGCTTCAATTTCTTTTGTGGCACTTGCTTTTGGACTTGACACTTTGTATCCATGGTGCTTTGTCTTCCTTATTTTGTTTCTGCGGATGGCGTTTGAGATTTCCAATACGTCTCCTCAATTCTACCTCGGCACTCAAACTCCTATGTTGACGTTTCGATTTACGTCGCTTGGCTCTGCTCGGCTTTGTTTCATGTGCTAGACTTTTGTCTCTAGCTCCTTGAATTCCTTTAGCACGATTTCCCTTCGGCGCTTAGTATTCCTTAGCACGATCTTTGGTACTTCAACTCCTTGATGGCACTGTGCTAATTGACGTCTTTGGCTTTTCAACAATTGGATATTCTTGGCGCTTCAGTTTTTTTGTGGCACTTGCTTTTGGACTTGACACTTCGTATCCATGGTGCTTTGTATTCCTTATTTTGTTTTTGCGGATGGCGTTTGAGATTTCCAATACGTCTCCTCGATTCTACCTCGGCACTCAAACTTCTGTGTTGACGTTTCGATTTACATCGCTTGGCTCTACTCGACTTTGTCTCATGTGCTAGACTTTTGTCTCTAGCTCCTTGAATTCCTTTAGCACGACTTCCCTTCGGCGCTTAGTATCCCTTAGCATGATCTTTGGTACTTCAACTCCCTGATGGCACTATGCTAATTGACGTCTTTGGTTTTTCAACAACTGGATATTCTTGTCGCTTCAGTTTTTTTTGTGGCTCTTGCTTTTGGACTTGACACTTCGTATCCATGGCGCTTTGTCTTCCCAACGTCTGTAATGCTTGGCGCTTAGTCTTCCCAATGCCTGTAATGCTTCGAATTGTGTGCAGGTGGGATTGCTGCCCTAACCTTGTTTCAGACGTCTCTTGTTGGCTGGTTTACTAATTTCCTATTCCCTTTGATGCAGGTGTAGGTGACCTGTGGCGTTCTTCAAGAAACCGGTGCTTATTTGCACTATGGTGGCTTATTTTTCAGACTATCTTCTTTCTATTGTAGTCTGCCGTTGTGCAATCCTTTCTCGCTTGTCTAAAAAAAAAAACTTTTTAGAATGTCCTTGAATTCAGCTTTAATTCGTTGCACTTCATGTTCTTAATATTGTTGTCCTTGACGTCTTTAATATTGTAGTTATTTATCCATTATTCTGCTCGCTTCCAGGGTTCCTTTGAATTCCTTTTGCGCTCAAGGATCTCTGCTTTTGTTCACACTCTTCACAACTTCACCACGCTGCTTTCTTCATTTGTGTTTTCACATTCATAGGCCCAATATCTTCTCGCAGGTCATGTCCTTTGTTCTTACTGCTCACTATCTTCTAGGCATGTCGTTAGATGACGACGATTGTCCCAAACCATAACTCTGATACCACTGTTATCTTTTTGAATAGATTAACTCACAAAAAGCTTTAACCAGGATCAAGAATAAATCAAATGAATGTCATTAATCAAACTAACAATGAATCTCAATATAACAATATCTCACAAATATAACTCAAATATACACAATATCACAGGATTACAAGAATGATATAGATTGATTACATTGCATGGAGCTTTACCTCCAATATATAATTTTACATGACTTTT
This sequence comes from Wollemia nobilis, assembly GCA_028583015.1. Taxonomy (NCBI): domain Eukaryota; kingdom Viridiplantae; phylum Streptophyta; class Pinopsida; order Araucariales; family Araucariaceae; genus Wollemia; species Wollemia nobilis. The sequence continues at coordinate 13,899,296 of JAQPPZ010000082.1, read as the reverse complement.
CAGTCCTTTAACTATTGCTCTCCTCAAACATCCGAGAGATGCAACCTTTCATATTCCTCTCATAAAGACAAAACTCTCATCTTGCCACATATCATGTGACTCTTCATTCTCTCTTGACATCTTGCACTTTCTCTCATATTGATACCTACATTATATAAAATTTCAATCATCTACCAAACTTTTTTCTCCAGTGAACTTCCTCACGTGCCAGAATTTTGTGGTATTCAGGCAAAAGTTCACGCTCTTTTCTTCTGGTCTCTTCTGACATTCCTTCTTGGCTTATAGATTTATCTGTTTCTGTCAGCTGTTGTTTGAGTTCCATTTTCTTTTGAAACAAGTTTCCAAACACTGTTCTGTTCCATAACTTCAGGTTCTGCTTGATGTATCTTAACTTCCCAAAGATTTAACTCAATTTAGGACCTGTTATGTCATTTTGCCTCCATTCTTTGATTTTGGGTGTTCAATCTTCATGCTTTAGCCACATTAATTCAAATCTAAAAGGGCTATTGAATTTCTTGTTTTCCTCCACCATTTCCCAGACAATCGGGCTATGATCCAATCCTTTTTTCGGAAGGGCAGTGAGGATCGAATCACCAAACAATGTCAAACCTTCCCGAGAAACCAAAACTCTGTCCAATCTGATTTGAATTAACTGATCCCCTAGATGCCTATTACTCCATGTATACTGGAACCTTTGCTCAAAATCACTAAACTCTTGCATTCCTTCTGAGGGAAAGGGGGATCCGTCTTTCTTATCCAAAGGGTTGAGCGGGGAATTGAACTCCCGGGCTAATATCCAAGGGATTCCTTGGAAGGTGTTTCTCAATTGACTTAGGTTTGTCCATAGATTTTTCTTCCTGCAACTGTGTTTGGAGCGTAAACATTTGTTAATAACCAGTTCTGTTTGGTGTCCAAATTTTCGACAGAAACTTGTGATGAACCACCTAGTGCTGACCACCAGATGAGCTTCTATCCATTTGTTGTCCCCAAGACAAATCAACCCTCTTGAGGCACCAACAACTTCACTGACAACCATCTTTGCCTCTTTCCACACTAAGGCCTTAATTCTATCAACTTTTGAATTGTCTAATTTTATTTCTTGAAGGAGAAAAATATCAGGGTTGTGTTCACGCCTTAAGGCATACACCAGGTGGTGCTTCGAGCGGACATTTAACCTTGAATATTCTAGTATACAATCTTCATTGCTTAACTTTGTCAAGATGCCTCCCCCCCCCCCAAAAAAAAAAAAAAAAAAAAAAAAAAACAAAAAACAAAAAACAAAAAAATATGACTGTTTGAGTGTCATTATCCACTTCTTGAGCTGATTCTTTTTGAATAATAACTGCATTCGGTGGCCTCCCTAGCCCCCCTTCATTCCAACATCCATTGTTCCCTTTGAATGACTTCTGGTGACCATGTGTTTTCCCTCTTGACCCTCTTCTGAGATTTGTTTATTTCCTTCCTTTGAATGTTCAATTTTGGTATGAGAAGTCCCAACCCCTATTGGAGTTTTAACTTGTTCCGGAGAGACCCCAAGATCTTGAATAGGCTTTGGGGAGAACTCAACAACATCTAATTCTCTACTAGTAGATTCGCAAGTTGCTGTAATGCCTTTGACTATCTCTTGTATTCCTTGATTCTTTGATAATATGAAGTATTTTTTCAATAAAAAAGAAGGGTTGGAAAGAGGACCATTTTCTCTAACATTCAAATTTAGGGTTGATCGGTTTACCTCAATTGTCGATTTCTCCTTCCTTAAGCGGCTCCTCCTCCTTGCGGCCCGTTCTAGCTTGTTGATTCAAACCCTCAACTTCATCTACCTTTGGGGTTAGGGTTTTCCATTCCCCATTATTAGTTGTTTGTCTTCTAACCCATATTCTATTATTCAGGTTATTGCGATGGGCAATACAATTAGTATTGAGATGCTCCATTTTATTACAAATCCTACAGCGAGCTGCTAGGTTTTCGTATTCTATCATTTGGTTCCAAGAACCATACTTGGATGTGAGCTTGATAGTTTTTGGTAGTTCTTGACTTAGGTCGGCATTCACACAAATTCTGGCAAAGAGCATTCTAGACCTAGCTAGAGTGGTAGGATCCACCGCGACCAGGTTGTTGATATTTCTAGCAATACTTGCTAGGATCTCCTCGTGCCAAAAGTGAATTGGGAGACTAGGAAACTGAACCCAAACTGTGGTTAGATCAATACCTTGTGAAAACGGATCAAAATCCGGACTCCATTTTCTCAAGAAGAGTCCTCTATGACCGAAAAACCACGACCCTCCTTGAAGAATCCTGTCACAATCTTTTGGACAGCTAAGTTTTACCCAAAATAAGCTGTAGGGTATCACCACGATTTCTAAATGGCCAAGGGGCCTCCGTTTCTCCCATGCCCATTTTCTTATGGTCTCTAGCTTTGTCTTGACCCCGACGAATTTGCCTACTAAAGACATACTTCCTTTATCAACCACCAAGTTTGCCAACTCGTATGGAACCAAAAGCTCTCCTTTTGTAGGATGGAGATTAAAACACTCCCCGTTAACTTGTTGTTTTCCTCTAAGAATGTTGACCCAAGACTACGCACCTTGCTCAAAAGGCCTTTGGGGATTTTTTTCTTCATCTGCGACACCTGGATTGAGGCTCTTCTTTGCCCCATTGCCTGATTGCAATCCTTGCAAGCCTGTCGCACCCTTCGAGACCACCAAACCCTTCTGTCCTTGCCGCTCCATCGTAAAGTATTTTATCTTCCTTTAAGGCCAAAAGATGTATTTAATGTATATTCTTTGCATGTGTTTGGAAATGTATTTATCTAAATCATTAGAAGCTCACTCATCTTCCTTCTCTAGGAAATGTCCATGTATATCTTTCATCTCATAAAAGCTTCCTTTGACTCTTTATATAATTTAAAGTGTATGGTTCTGAAAATGCCTTTGAGTGAAAATGCTTTGAACAAGGAGTGATCAAAGCCAATTCATTGACTTGTAAATAAACAATAGTTTTTTTGGCATTATTAGCTTTAGAATCAGTGGTTGTTGATGGTCCTTTAAGAATTTGTTAGCCTGCTATCGATTCAAGTTATCTCATCATTAGATCAAAGCTTTGGACCATAGTAGAGAAACTCAAACTTGGCACAGAATCGACAAGGCCAATTTTTGACTTGGACTCCAAGTTGACGAAAAATCTCAAAGAAAAGAACTGAAGAAAATGCCTTTTTTTAAAATTTTCTTGCCATGGTAGAGTAAAAAAGAATGCGAGTTTAAAAAAAACCTGCTGAGTCGTTTCAAAAAAGCCTGGGAACTGTGCTCGGGCACAGACAGCAGTTTTTCAAAATCTCTCTGAGTTTCGTAACTTGGCTTTGGACATCAAAAAATGCAGATAGGTCATTTTCCCTTATTAGAGGATCAAACAAGCAGACCACACATATTTTTCCCCAACTATTACAATCAATTGTGTAAGTGTTGACTTTAATCTTTATGATAAACTAGCTCAAAAAGCCAACATAATTCTGATTATTTATAAAGTTTACAAGTCTTTGAGGCATTCACGAATATTTTGACTTTTGTACCTTTCCCTTTCATTGAGAGGATACACAAATGAAGTCAGAAGATTAGAGAATTTCAAATCTGATTACATGTTGAAGATCAAACAATTTTATTTATAATGGTAATTGAACCTTCGAGCCATACTTAGAAAAATCACAGCTTAACTGCAAGAAATCACAGTTCTTATGAGTTTTTCTTGCTGTTGAGGATATCACCCAAAAAATTGGTGCGGAGAATTGGGGAGAAAAATGCTGAAAAAATTGCGAGAAATTGTGAAAATCTCAAAAAATCTTGGCCAAATTTGAGCCAAAACTGCTCTCACCAAATTTTTGCCGAGTTTGCGAAGTTTTTGACGGGGAAAAGTTTTTAAATTTTTTTCTTATATGAATTTAATTATTTTCTTCGATTTTTTTTGGCTGAGCCGTTCCCGAGTTGTCCAGAAATCTCTAAAATTTACTTCTTGATGTTTTGCTGAGTTTTGAGTTTTAGAACCATGTTTCAAGTCATTTGGGGTTTAAAAGAAATTTAAGTATTTTAATGGTGTTCACATAAAATGGACTCAATTTTTTTTCTGTTTTGACTGAAGTTAAAACTTCTCATGCCCTATGAGATTTGGGATTTTGTCATCCATCAAGCTTTAGAAAGGAAGATGAGGTGGGATTATAGTGTTTGATAGATGCCAAAGTGTAGGAAGTTGTTTAATATTGCAAGGCTCAAAATGATGGTATGATTCAAAGAGGATAAATGATGGAAAAGTCTAGTGATTCACATAAGTCCAAAAAAATGCAAAGTATGGTGGGAGGTGGGAGAAAATATTTCTTTAGACTAGAATCAAGGAGCCTAATAACTAAATGGGTGTCTTTGTGTGCCAAAGGTAGGAAATTGCCAAAATTTTGTGGCCCCTGGAGCCCCATCAGTCCTTAAAGAGATAAACTCAAAAGCTAATTAAGCCTTGCCATTTGTTGAAAATGGAAAATTATCAAAATGTTGGTGATTTTGGTGACCAATCAATCATCTGTCATGAATAAGAAGAAGATGAAAGACTAATAGAGTCTCGTGGACTATCAAGCACATGAAATAGTAAAGTATGCCAAGGAGTGGAGAACTATCTTAGCATCCATGACTAACTCTAAGAAGCCACTTAGTGCTTTAAACCTTGTAGCATAGTTGATGAAATTAGATGCACCAAGAATAATATTCAATCAATAATTAATTAACATCACTAACATTAGCATTAAGGCTAATGTTAAATAGGAAACAAAATAGACTGACTAACTTATTCTCCTTAATCCACGCTAACAAACGCGCCATAGGAGAAGTAGAGTTAGGTTTAGAATTGATAACCTAGGATATTTAGGAATTAACCTATCTACCATCAGATATTTTGAAACAGTAAATATCTGCATGGTAATTAGTACAAAGTAAATGTAATAATCTACTAAACTAGTGTAATGCAATATACTAGCTTATTGTACTCTAACATCCCCCCTTTATTACATTACTTTGATATACAAAGTCTACTTTGGAACAACTCAAATTTGACACGTCCAAGTGCCTTTGTGAAGATGTCAACAACTTGTTCGTCGGTGGGAATGTATTGGAGCTTGATCCCGTGTTTAGGAACTTCATCACGAATAAAATGACAATTTGTGTCAATATGCTTTGTGTGTTCATGATGGACTGGATTCTTGACCAAGTTCAAAACACTTGAGTTGTCGCAAAACATGTGAATAGGACGTTTCTTTGGTAGGCCCATGGTAGCCAAGATGCGACTTAACCGTATCGCTTCACACACAGCTCCATGTGCAGCGCGATATTCTGCCTTAGTTGAAGATAAAGCAACCACCTGTTGCTTTTTACTATGCCATGAGACAGGACCAGATCCAAGATGAAATACATATCCTGATGTTGATTTTTTGTCATCTAGGGATCCAACATATTCAGAGTCAGTATAACTCTGTAAGAAGAATGAGTTATTCTTCTTATACTCTAGACCATAATCTACACTACCTTGAATGTAGTGAAGAACCCTCTTAGCTGCTTTCCAGTGAGAGACTTTTGGTTCCTGCATGAACCGAGAAAGATAATTTACAGCATAAGTAATGTCTGGTCTAGTATTGGTCAGATAGATGAGGCTGCCAATCATTTGTCGATATAGCGTGCCATCTACCTGTGGTGAGTCATCATACCGTGATAACTGAAGCCTTGATTCCATTGGTGTTGCTTTGGGCTTACAATCAGTCATACGATATTTTTCTACTAAAGTCTTGGCATTCTTTTTCTGAGTCACCTTAGATGATTCTTCTTCTGTTCTATCTCAAGGCCAAGACAGTAGTGGAGAAGTCCAAGATCTGTCATATCAAATGACTTTTTCAAGTCATCTTTCACGGCGTTAATCAATTTCTTTGAATTGCCAGTGATGATCAGATCATCTACATACAGTTGAAGAATCACTATTTGAGAACCTGTGTTCTTGATATAGAGATTTGCATTTGGTGGACTTCTCTTAAATCCGTGCTGCAGTAGGTGACTATCTATTTTGATGTACCATGCTCTTGGGGCTTGTTTTAGCCCGTATAATGATTTGACCAATTTGCAAACCTGTTGCTCATGGCCTTCCTCAGAAAATCCTGGAGGTTGAGTCATGTATACCTCTTCTTTTAAGTCACCATTTAGAAAGGCACTTTTTACATCCATCTGATGTAATTTCCATCCGAATTGTGCTGCCATAGCACAAAGAACTCGAATGGTGGTCATCCTTGCAGTGGGTGCAAAGGTTTCCTCATAATCAAGGCCTTCCTTTTGAGCATAGCCCTTCGCCACAAGACGGGCCTTATGCTTATCTATGGTACCATCTGCCTTATATTTGACTTTGTAAATCCATTTGTAGCCTATGGGTTTCTTTCCTTTAGGCAAATCGACAAGCTTCCATGTTTTGTTTTTAATGAGGGATTTATGTTCAGCATCCATAGCTGCCTTCCATTGAGGCTGACTAAGTGCTTCATCAATTGTAGAAGGTTCATTTTCATCATATGAAGACATGTAAACCCTCTCCTCATCAATTTCCATATCATTTCCAAATTCTAAATCTCTATCAACAGAAAGCTCTTGAAAATCTGCACAAAGATCATCAACTGAAGTAGATGCTTCTGCCGTTCTCTGTCGAGACATGCTTCGTGTCTTTGGACGATTGAGAGTGAAATCTGGAGGTGAAGTGAGTTTGGAATCTCTCATAGTACTTGTATACCATTTTGGAGGCTTTTTCTGTTGTGGAGGAGTCTGTGGTTGTTGCTTCTCATCTTCCAGGTATACTGATGTAGTGTTAGATGTGAAAGCCTCATCAAACACTACAACTCTACTAACATGTATTTTCTTGGTGAATGGATCTATCAATCGATAGCCTTTTGAGAATTCATCATATCCAAGAAAAACACATTGTAGTGTCTTCTCATCTAACTTCTTTCTTTTCTCCTTAGGTATATGCATAAAAGCCTTACACCCAAATACTCATAGATGAGATATGGAGGGTTTCCTTCCACTCCATGCTTCCTGAGGAGTCATACCTTCAAGAGCCCGTGTGGGTGCCCTATTTAGAAGATATACTGCAATTGTTACAGCTTCAGCCCAGTAAATGTGCTCAAGATTGGCTCCCTTAAGCATACATCGAACCATTTCCATAATGGAACGATTTCTTCTCTCAACAACTCCATTTGACTGAGGAGAATAGGCTGTTGTTAACTGTCTTTTTATCCCATGTTTTTGCAAAAATGAGGAAAATTCTTTTGATGTGTATTCCCCCCCTCGATTTGAACAGAGGGTCTTTATGAAACATCCTGATTCTTTCTCAACTAGCTTCTTGAACTGCTGAAAATAGTCAAATGCTTCAGACTTCAACTGCAAGAAGAAGACCCACATTTTTCGTGAGTGATCGTCTACAAACAATTGAAAATACCTGTTGTGGCTGCTCCACAACGTACCCCAAAATTGGGGACCCACCTTTTTTGCATGTTTTCCAAGAAGACCGAAGTGGCCCATATGCTAAAGATCAAAGAAAAAGCAAAACACCGCAAGGAGGAAAAAGTGTCGCGATATCGCGACATGTTGCATTGTCGCGGCCAAAAGAGAAAAAGTGTCGCGATATCGCGACATGTTGCATTGTCACGGCCAAAAGAGAAAAAGTGTCGCGATATCGCGACATGTTGCATTTTCACGGCCAAAAGAGAAGAAAGAAAAGTGTCGCGATATCGCGACATGTTGCATTTTCGCGGCCAAAAGAGAAAAAGTGTCGCGATATCGCGACATGTTGCATTTTCGCGGCCAAACAAAGAAAAAAGTGTCGCGATATCGCGACATGTTGCATTTTCGCGGCCAAAAAGAAAAAGTGGGACAAAAAGAGAGCAAGGAGGCAAAAGTGTCACGATATCGCGACATGTTGCATTTTCGCCAAGGGAACAGAGTAGTTGACAGTGCGTCTGATATTAGTGATGAACACCAGGACAGTGAAACTGAAGACTGCATAGTGACGTGGACATAAGGACAAAATCCAATGAATAAGACAAAACGTTACATAAGGAATCTTTAATGATTTGAAATCATTTAAGATGGTCGTTACACACGGAAGGAAATGGACGCAAGCCCATGTGGAGAAAATGAAACGAAGGGCCACAAAATAGAAACGAAAAGCCTTTTTGGAAACCAAGACACATGCATGCACAAGGGAAGGTGAAACGAACAACCATTGGAAAATGAAACGAAAAGCTTCTTGAAAAGTTTTAAATACGCCAGGCAAGGATGTTTTGAGGGGTTGGAAATTGTTGCGAGCAGAGTTGCAGATTTGAAGGCAAGAGGGCCATTCTGGACCTGTTTGAGTCGTTTTTCTTCCATGGACTGGTTTGGGAAAACCAAAAATTCTGCTATTGTAAAATGACACATTTTTAATGCAGAAGTTTTCAGAAATTTGCATCTTGTGGGCAAGAAAGAAGGAGATTCTCTTTGCATGCTATGGATTTAATGTCTATTTCTTTTCTCTTTTTCAGATTTCGAGTTTGTAGATGGAGTTAATGCAAGTTTGCTTGGTTGCTTCATGTGAATGCTTGAACCTGAAATTTATTTTAAACCCTAGGAACCAACACTTAGTCTATGGGGATTGTGCTTGTTTTGCAAGTCCAATAGGTTAGGTTGCATGCATGGAGACCTCACATCTTCGGTTTTGTCGAAATAGGATAGCATCATACTGAATGCATTTTATTTTCAGTTTTCTGCATTTCATTTTCATTTTTCTGCATTTTATTTTTTCAAAAATTTTAACTTATTTTAAATTTTCAGGCATTAAAATAAACATTTAAAAAATTTCAAAATCCAAAAACAATTCCACCATTGCCCCTTGTTTACAGTTACTTGCAATCACTAAGGTGTTCCAAGCATTCAAATTGAATATCTTTATTTGAGATTACTAATACACATATGCAAATGCTAATACAACGGAGACCTTGGAGAAGTTGTTTGTTTAACTTCTTTGCAAGAGGGGATTTGGAACCCAAATCCTAAAGGAGAGTGTACTTTCACAATTGGGTGAAAATACCACTCAACAGATTGGCGCTAGAAGGAGGGCCTGAATTGTTTTATTTCAGAGTGATTTAAATGCTATAGGGATTTAAATTTTGAATATTTCATGCCCTATTGATTATTATCTTTAGCTCTCTTTTAACAACACAACCTTGTAGTGTTAAAAGGAGGACATGAATCGCTATGCATTGTTCTAACGCTTTTTGATTGTTCATACAAGAATAATGTGTTTTGATTTGATTTTGAAAATTTTTGGTCTTGACTAACGAGGTTGTCTCCATGCAATTACTTTCATTTGATTTTAAGGGATACATCTCTTGGTTGATGCTAACATGATTATTAATACGTTACATGTTTGATATTTGCTAGTCAATTTCATGCTTATTTGTAAGGAATTATTTTTTGTCTAAAATGTATTTGTTGTCGGTATTATGCTCTTCACTTGCGTGTAATGCGATCTTGTGAATCAGAAAGCCTACAACACTAGGAGTATGCTCTTCACTTGCGCATATGCGATCTGGTGAATCAGAAACTTACATTTTTAGAATACTTGCTTTGTCATGGTTCCTTCTTTCATTCATGACTAACAAATTGATTTTGAAGTTATTCTTTGAATTTCATTAATTGCAGGATTTTCTTTGTGTCGCAGGTTTTCTTTGAGGTATTGAGAGTTTTGTCAGGTTTTGTAGGGTAGTTTCATTTACAAGTTGGACCCACCGCATCGCATCGCAACTAGGTCCAAAACAACCGAGGAAACCATATTCCAAAGCCCTCTCACCCACTCATAGGAATCCAAGAAATAAAATCAAGAAAATTGTGATCCCACCATATATCCTTGTTACAAAAGATCCTTTCTTTTTAGGTGCATCTAGCGGACTTGCACCGGTGGTGTCATTTGCCACTAGTGTACCAATTATCAGTACCATTTCCACGGTTCTTGTAGGGTTATCATCATCGATTTTGAATCAAATGGCCCAACCTCCACCAGCTCCTTGGTACGGAGCCCATAACATTCCTTTGAATATTGCAGGGGATATTCACGAGATCCCTAAGAATATAGAGATATTTTTGCCCAAATACAAACCGGATGGCCCAAGGACCGCAGAAGAACATATTCAGGCCTATAGGGATGTTTTGATAAGATTGCAAGTTCAACATGAAGATGTGGCTTGTAGACTCTTCCCCATGAGCCTAGACCAAGTGGCTTACGAATGGTATATTTGCTTACCTTCTGGTTCCATTACGTCATGGACGCAAATGGAGGATGCTTTTGTCAACCAATTCAGGTCACCATTAGATCCCACAATCATCTATAATCAGTTCATTACATGCAAAAGAGGTCGGGGTGAGCCAATCCGAACTTTTAATCGGAGATTTTAGAAGTGCTATAATAGAGCAATTCGGCATTTTGCCATTGATCCCGCAGTAGCTTTGCAAATATATTTTGGGGCATTGGATCCTATGACGACAATGTTTGCAAGGCGAAATCCTCAAGTTACCACGCTTGCTCTAGCCTACAATGAAGCTATGACCATTGAACAACAAATGACACCACAGGGTTATGGGTTTTCCCGGATGCCTATGGTAGGACAATATGGTCCATATGGTCAAGCTCCTATGATGAATCAGATCATGGCACCACAAATATCAGGCATAAATGCTTTGCCTTATCAACAACCATATTCATCAACACCCGCTTACGCACCCATTCCAATTCAACCAATCACATCCATTCCCCCCATTCCTTCATTTTTGCAAAATAGTCAACGGACTATGCAAGGAGCTAGTCCGGTTAATTCTCAGGCTATAGTTCCTTTCCCCAATCCAATTCCGATTCAAAGTGTGAATCCCTACGCAAATCAAGTGGCTCAAAATCCAACTCAAATGTTAAGTCAAGATCTCACCAATTACGCAAACCCTACTGGAACTAGCAATAACATAGCTCAACCAAAAGAGATTTATTCAGAGGTTGAAGAGCTCAAAAAGATAGTTCACAAATTGAGTAATGATTTGGTTCAAAAATAGAAGTATGAATCCCATGCCCCTCACCCAAATCGAAACTTCAACAATAGAGGGAGACAATGGAATACGAAGCCAAACAATGGGGGTGTGCCTTCCCCTATTGCTAATCAGATAGATACTTCTGCAGGACCAAGTCACTCTAGTTCCATTCTTAATATTTCTGATTTTGCGTGGGAAAAGGGGTGTAGATTGCATAATACAAAGGAGCATAATGAAAGGAATTGTCCCGAAATTGCTAGGTATACCCATTGTCTCCAAGCTCAAGTGGATGATTTGGAACTTGTGCCAAATGAGGGTCCACCCCAACATCAACAAGGAGAGGACAAAATTTTGGTGGTGGAAACTCTATATCATCAAGAGAGTGAGAATGAGGAAGAAGAGGATGAAATCTTGGAACAGGAAGTGCAAGATTTTAGAGAATTTAGAAAGGGGAACCATGGATACCATTTGAGGAGTAAGTCCAAAACCCCTAAAACATCCTCAACTCCACCAAACAATTCTATTCTTCCTCCCGATGCTAAGGCTGATAATAATCCCCCTCCTCCACCTGGAAGAGAAACGTCTAAGGACACGCAAAAAACATTGAAGCTTGAGAAGTCAACTTATGACATAGTGGAGGATTTAAGGAAGTCCAAGTCTAGCCTTTCATTTTTAGAGGCGGCTAGGTTGCCTGGCCAAAAGGAAGCATTGATAAAGGCTTTGGGCTCACCTAGTCAAATACAGGAAGGAAAGGAAGTTGAATCTCACATGGTTTTACGAAAGGAAAGATGAGATGTCCCTCCTTTTTTATTGACTGTGAGGATTGCTGGAAAAAATTTGCACAATTGTTTGGTGGACACAGGTGCCACAAGTAACCTCATGCCTTCAGAAATTTGTCAAATGCTAGGCCTAGAGCCTGTTTCTTCTAAATGCAAGGTTTTGCAATTGGATCGGTCTGAGGTAAATGTGGTAGGGACCCTCTACGATGTTAAGATCCAACTCAATTCTGAACCTAGGGTCCAACAGGTAGTTGATATTTTGGTTGTCAATATCCCAAGTCGATATGGAATGCTACTTGCTAGGGATTGGATGAAAAGTTTGAATGGTTATTTCTCCACTGATTGCTCGCACATGTGGCTACCCTGGAAAGGGATTGCTAATCAAATTAGAGTGGAAAATGAGCCAAGGCTTAAGGAAATCATCACAGAATTCAACAAGCCAAATGAAGTTCAATTTTTTGAACCCGAGTTAGGAGTCTATGCTTTTGATGTTGAAAGAGCTACCGAAGAACCTCAAAAAGAAACATTTTCTTGTAGCTCTTTTGAAGAAGATAATCTCGTGTGGTTACTCAAGTTTGATGGATCTAAGTCAAAACAAGGGGCAGGAGCTGGAGTTGAACTCACTTGTCCGGGAAGTAAACCATTGTTTGCTGCCTATAGATTGCAATTTCCTTGCACTAACAACGTGGCAGAATATGAAGCTCTTATCTTTGGATTACAATTGGCTTTGAGCAAGAAGGTTAAGTGTTTGAAAGTATTGGGAGATTCGGAGTTGGTGGTCAAACAAGTTAAAGGACAATATACCTACCGCGATAAGAGATTGAGCCTTTATAGAACTAGGGTGAGGGACCTCATTGAGGAATTTGATGCTTTTAATATATCCCTTATTTCTAGGAAAGGAAATCGTATAGCTGATTCTCTTGCGGTCGCTGCAGGCATGCTAAATCCGGTTGACATAAAAAAATGCAAGAAGTTTTCCATTGAGTTGGTCCCTTGCCCATCGATACCTGATAACGTCAGAAACTTGCAAGTTTTTGAGAATGATAGACACATTTTCAAATTTGTCACCAATTCAGGTATTTTTGAGAACCAAGTGATTGATGAAGATCAAAGGTGGCAAGAAGAAACAGAAGGAGAAAGCGAAGCTACATTTCAATCCAACAAGATACCTAAGAACATCGTTTCATTGGAGAAGATGTTTGATATGGGATATAAAGCTAGAAAAGGAAAAAGGGTTCCACTTCCTAAAGATGCATGTGACCTGATCAATATAGGGAGTGTGGATAATCCGCGTGAAGTGTACATTGCAAAGGCATGTACGGCTGATGAGAGGGAAAATATAATACGTGCACTAAAGTATTACATGGATTGCATTGCTTGGAATTACAATGAGTTGAAAACGTATGATCAAAATGTTATTATGCACACCATCCCTCTAAAACCGGATTCCAAACCCTTCAGACAAAGACAACGACCTGTTAACCCATTACTTGAGCCCTTGATAGAGAAAGAGGTCAAGCGATTGTTGGACGCAAAGATAATATTTCCCGTTAGGCACTCAACTTGGGTCGCTAATCTTGTTCCGGTGAGAAAGAAGAATGGAGAGATAAGGCTATGCATAGATTTTAGAAATCTCAACAAAGCCTCACAAAAGGATAATTACCCACTACCATCAATTGATGAAATCTTGCAAACGGTGAATGGGTCTGAAATGATGTCTTTTCTCGATGGGTATTCTGGATACAATCAGATTCTTATTCATCCCAATGACAGGATGAAGACGGCCTTCACAACCAAATGGGGAACATTTGCCTATAGAAGAATGCCTTTCGGATTATTAAATGCAGGCGCAACATTTCAACGTGCCATGGATTATGCGTTCAAAGGGCTCATAGGTAAATGTATCATTGTGTATGTGGATGACATTCCTGTGTTTTCAAAGGAAAGAGAAGACCATGTGAAATATTTGAGGAAAGTTCTCCAAAGGTGTAAAGAGCACGAAATTTCTTTAAATCCAAAAAAATGCATCTTTGGAGTGACAGAAGGAAGATTGCTTGGCCATATCATTTCAAAAGAAGGTATCTCCATTGATTCGGAAAGGATAGAAGCTATCCAAAACTTGCCTCTCCCGGGTAGCAAAAAGGAATTGAGATCTTTCTTTGGGAAAATTAATTTCGTGAGGAAGTTTATTTCTGGCTTCACCGAGATAGCTAAACCATTGAATGAGATGCTCAAAAAGGATGTGAATGTCAGATGGAACGAAGAAAGTAGGGTTGCCTTTCAAAGCATCAAGGATGCTATTTCTAGAGCCCCTGTCCTTATAAGTCCAAATTATTCTAAGCCTTTCTTTATTTATGCTTTCGCATCTGAACACTCTTTTGCGAGTGTCTTGACTCAAAAAGGTGAAGATAACACAGAAAATCCCATAGCTTTTCTAAGTGCTCCTTTGAAGGATGCTCAATTGAGGTATTCCATCCTCGATAAGCAAATGTATGCACTTTTCAAAATAGTAAAAAAATTCAGACATTACATTGTGCATAGTAGGGTCTTTGCCATTGTGCCTGACCCTGCTATCAAAACCATGTTTGTGCAAAACGAGCTAGGTGAGAGAAGAGGTAAATGGATTTCTACCATCCAAGAATTTGACCTTGAAATTCAACCCATGAAATTAGTTCATGGACAAGGACTTGTGAAAACAATTGCTGAGAACAATCCCCAAGTCACATGCCAATATTCAAATGGAGAGCACATTTCTAAAGATGATTGGTATGTTGATATTGTGTATTTTCTGTTAAATGGTAAGTGTCCATCACATCTTAATTCTACTCAAAGAAGAGCCTTGAGACTTAAATCTGCCAATTATCATATTAGGTCTAGTGCTCTTTACAGGAAAAATCACGAGGGAATTTACCTACGATGCTTAAATCAAGAAGAAGCTACCAATGTTTTGCAAGAGTTTCATGGTAAATACGGAACCGGCCATGGTTCGGCAAATTCAACAGCACATCAAATCCTAAGAGCGGGATATTATTGGCCCCACATTTTTAAAGATGCACATGCACACGTGCGATCTTGCCATATTTGTCAAGTGGCTGCCAATAGAGAAAGGAATGCAGCTATGCCATTGCAACCTGTAGTTGAGATGAGACCATTTGCACAATGGGGATTAGACTTCATTGGGGTTATTAACCCAAATTCTTCAGATTCCCATAAATTCATACTCACAACTACAGATTATTGCACTAGGTGGGCGAAGCAATTCCTACGAAGCATGCTACTACGGATGTGGTAATAAAATTCCTCGAAGATCATATCGTAACAAGGTTTGGAATGCCCGATTCTATTGTAAGTGATAATGGTAAGGCTTTTGTTTCCACTCAATTTGCAAATTGGGCATATGATAATAAGGTGAGTTTAAAGTTTTCGTCTAACTATTACCCTCAAGGCAATGGTTTGGCAGAATCTTCAAATAAAAATTTGTTAACCATCATTAAGAAGTTATTGGAAAAGAATTCTCGGGATTGGCACAACCAATTAAAATTTGCTCTTTGGGCGGATAGGACTAGAGAAAAAGAATCAATAGGGAATACACCTTATCATCTAGTTTATGGGCAAGATCCAAATTTTCCTACAAATTTGAAGCTTCAAACCCTTCGTTTCACACGAGAATACCTTGGAACTGATAATCACATTGAGGCTAGATTAAGTCATCTAATGCACCTTGATGAAAAAAGAGAAGAAGCCATGCTCCACATGAGCAAACATCAAGATGTGGTCAAAATATGGTTTGATAAAAGAGCCAAAATTAAGTCTTTCAGGATCTCGGACTTGGTTTTATTGTGGGATAAAAAACATGATGAGAAAGGGGATCACAAAAAGTTTGATTGTCTTTGGTTAGGCCCTTATCAAATTTCTGAAATCCTAGGGGAGAATACTTTCAGACTAAGAACTTTGGATGGGAAATATTTGACGTTACCGGTTAATGGGCAAGTTCTAAAGCATTATTTTAGCCCTTAAATCATGTGAGATTTGTATCATATTGTACATTTGTATATGATTTTTGGTTTTGATGTTGGTTTTGCATTTCTGTTTTGGTTTCAAGTTGTGTGTTGGTCCTTTGGACACTTTTGGTTTGTTTTAAAAAAAAAAAAAAAAAAGCGAGATGTCAACTTATGTCCTTATGAATGTTGACTAAGACTAGGAGAATATGAAACATCGGAATTGTATTGCAGAAAGCTCCACGAATATCGCAAACACATTAAGGAATATCGTTTGGAACTTGTGATGCATGAAGTTGTCAATTTTATAAATTATGGCAAAGTAGGTGGTATACTCCATCCGCATTTCAAAAGGAGCAATGCATTCATATCTCATGTTACATTCCACATTGCATATACATTTCATCTCAGTTGCATCTTCATTTCATATACAATCATTGAAAAGGTGTCGAATCCTCTTAGGGTTATTACATAACATATATTAAAAGGATCCTAAGGTTGGGAACTGATGCCCGAACTATCTTGAACCAAGCACGTTCTACACATATTAAAGAGGATCTTGAGCAAAATGGTCAAAACCATACTTGGAAGAAAAGGTGAGGCGAAAGGAGTATTTCGTGTCTGTCCTATTATGCAACATAATCCTTAAAATAGTGGTTTTTACCACTCCCATAGTGCTTAAAGCCTAAAATCGGAGTAGTAAGGATAGGGTCTAATTCTCATCTCGCTTAGGTTGAGAATCCGATTCCCCAAAGCTTCTATTTTGCCCACTCAAGAACTTGAAATTCCAAAGCAAATATTTTTCATTCTACTTTTATTGCATCATTGATATTGGATTGGAAGGATCGTACTACATGTCCCTTGCAAGGATGGGTAGTCATCCCCAAGGTTCAAGAAATCAAAAGTAAAGTCAAATCCTGGATTATGGGGTTGATCTCCACCGGGGCTATAGATGCCTGATCGGCAATGGAGTATGCTCATGCGTGGCAATATGTCTTGTCTAAAAGCAAGACCACCGATCGCTCAAACGGACAGAGCTAGCCTCGACAGTTTCATCCATAGCAGAGTTAAATCATTTTGTTCAAGATGAGGTAATGAACTCCAGATCAAAGTAGTAAGGATAGGGTTAAATTCCCATCTCGCTTAGGTTGGGAATCCTATTCCCCAAAGCTCTGATTTCACTTACACTTGCACATGGGTTCAAGATGGTAGTGACACATAACCAACTTTGGGATCTAGTAAATTAATTCAGTATACACATATTTGGTCCTAAGAGGGTTTGACAGCTTTAATATGTTTGTTCATGATACTAGAAAGTTTGAGCCTTTGCAAAGCAGGTTGTTATATCTCTAGCATAGTTGTCATATTTCAAATCCTGCACAAACCATTCATAGCCTTTCATACGAATCATGTTAGGAGGTGAAGTCAATATCCAGATCTCCAATGTTCTTCAGCAGAGAGGTGCATGGTGGTGCAACTTATAAAGATGAAACAAACAAGTATTCTGTAGTCTTCCTTTGGGAGAGGAAACAAACGGTCTTTTGGACTCTTCCTTTTGGAAGAGGAAACGAACAGTTTTGTGGACTCTTCCTTTGGAAGAGGAAACAAACGATTTTTGGACTCTTCCTTTGGAAGAGGAAACGAACAGTTTTTTGTTTTTTCTATAAAAGGGGAATGACCCCTTGCATGTAAATTATGATTGAATGTAATTCTGCCGAAATCAATAAAAGATCAAGCTGCCATTGCCCCGTGGTTTTTCCTGCACATTGCAGGTTTTCCACGTAAAATCTGTATTCTTGTTTTTCTGTGTTATTGTGTTTTCTGCTTGCACATAATTTTGCTATATTTTCTAACATCTGGTATCAGAGCCTAGGGTTTTGTGCGAGTGGGAGCTGCAACAATGACTGGAAGTGTAACCAAGTTTGAGATTGAAAAGTTTGATGGCGGGAACTTCGCCCTATGGAAGATGAAGGTGGAGGATTTGTTGGTTCAAAATGACCAAGCCCTAGCCTTGAAAGGGGTCGCGAGTAAACCAAGCGGCATGAAAGATGAGGAGTGGGCAACGCTGGATAGGAAGGCGGTTTCTACAATCCGTCTATGCCTAGCGGACTCCGTCTTGTTCAATGTTGTTGAAGAAAAAACCGCGGAAGCCCTTTGGAAGAAGCTTGAAAAGTTGTATGAGACGAAATCTGCAACAAATAAGGTTTTTTTGAAAAAACAGCTTTCTGACCTAAGGATGAAGGAGGGCTCATATGTGGCAGATCACTTGAATGAGTTTAATACCCTTATCAGTAAACTGGTTTCAATTAATGTGAAGATGGAGGATGAGGACAAAGCTATCACCCTACTTTGTTCCCTCCCGGAGACTTGGGATCATTTGGTGATGACCATCAACAATTCATCATCAGGAGCTCTAACTTTTGATGATGTGGTAGCCGCTTTGTTGGCAGAAGAGTTGAGGCGGAAAACGTCTTTGGAACCCTCAACCAATGAAGCCCTAGGCGTGAGAGGTCGATCTTTCGAGAAGAGTCAACAAAGTAGATCACGGTCCGGATCTAAGTCTAAAGGACAAAAGCTGAAAGGGAAGTGTTGGCATTGCGGGAAGCCGGGGCACTCAAAGAAGGATTGTTGGCGAGTTAAAAAGGAAAAAAATGGTGAAAACCAATTTCAGCCTTCAGCTGAGGCCAGTACAATAATTTTTGGAGAGACGACAACATGTGATGCTTTACGTATCAACAATAGCAGATCTGTTTTATATACATGGGTTTTGGACTCAGGTGCATCTTTCCACATGTCTCCTCATAGAGACTGGTTTGACAAATATCAGCCATATAGTGGTGGGAAGGTCTACTTGGGTGATGATCACCCTTTAGAAATTGTGGGAAGAGGGGACATAAGGATGAGGTTGGACGATGGTAGAGAAAGGATGTTATGTGATGTGCGACATGTGCAGTTTGCGGAAGAATTTGCTCTCAATCAAGATGATGGATAAGCTAGGGTATTCTGTCACTTTCGGTAACAACTATTGCAAAATTACCGGAGGTGCTATTGTAGTAGCAAAGGGAGAATCTTATGGGACCCTATATCGTTTATGCGGTGATACGGTGACGAACCATGCAGCGGTAGCAACTTCAGTTCGGGATGCAGTAATGCTATGGCATCAACGCCTAGGCCATATGAGTGAAAAAGGTCTGAAAATTCTGCATGACAGAGGTAAGCTTTACGGGATTAAGTCTTGCAATTTAGACTTATGTGAGCATTGTATTTTTGGTAAACAAAAGAGGGTTCGGTTTCTTGCAAGCCCTGGTAAGAGTTCTGATTTTCTGCAACTTATACATTCGGATATATTTGGACCGAGTCCCCACTCGGTCCTTAAATGGTGCCATCTATTTTCTGACATTTATAGATGATTATTCTAGGAGAGTGTGGGTTTATTTTCTGAAGAAGAAGTCGGAAGCTTTGCAGAAATTTAAAGAGTTCAAAACTCGAGTAGAGAAAAGTTTGGGCAAGCTTTGTTTTATGTCTTAGGTCGGATAATGGGGGTGAATATTGCTCCAAGGAATTTGATAAATTTTGTACGCGAGGAAGGAATTAAGCACCGGAAGACTGTACCATATACTCCACAACAAAATGGTGTGGGTGAGCGAATGAATCGCACAATCATGGAACGTGCAAGAAGCATGCTCGGCGCATCCATGTTGGATAAAAGGTTACAGGCGGAGGCTGTTAATACAGCTGTTTACCTCATTAACAGGTCACCTACAGCTGCGTTGGATGGACAAATTCCAGAGGAGGTTTGGTGTGGTAAGCCATTTGATTACTCTCATTTGCGTACCTTTGGTTGTGATGCATTTGCCCATGTGCCTAAAGAAAAAAGGTCCAAACTTGACCCGAAGTCAAGCAAATGTGTTTTTCTCGGCTATGGAGATGCAATAAAGGGGTATAGACTGTGGGATCCTACTGCCCACAAGGTAATTATTAGCCGAGATGTTATTTTTGATGAAAAATCCATGCAAAGGAAGGAGGTACAACAAACACCTAATGTTGTACCAGTTGAAGTAGACATGAACGAAGATGAAAATGAAAATCAGCATGCTGAAATTTTTGACCATCATGCTGAATTTTTTGACCAGCATGCAGAACAGCAAGTAGAACAACAAGTAGAGCAGCCACAAGAGTCACAAGACCAAGAGCCACAATCAACAAGATCATTGGGTTAGAAGATCTACACGTCCACAAAAGTATCCGGAAAGGTATTCTCATGTTTATCAGTCCTCTTTTGCTTTGTTAAGCGATGATGGTGAGCCTAGTTCATTTCGGGAAGCTAGAGAGTACGAGAATGCAAGAAAAGTGGAGGAAATCCATGGAGGAGGAAATCGAGGCACTTCGCAAGAATAAAACGTGGGAACTTGTGGATCTCCCACTTGGAAGAAAGACTGTTGGAAACAAGTGGGTGTACAAAGTGAAGAAGAACAGCGATGGGCTGTTGGAACGCTATAAAGCTCGCTTGGTGGCAAAAGGCTATGTGCAAAAGTCGGGTATTGACTTTAATGAAATTTTCTCTCGAGTTGTGAAGATGACTACTATTAGAGTTCTACTTGCACTTGTAGCTGCACGGGATTTAGAACTGGAGCAGCTTGATGTAAAGACTGCTTTCTTGCATGGTGATCTCGAGGAGGAGATTTATATGGATCAGCTTGAGGGCTATGAGGAAAGAGGCAAAGAGCATTTGGTTTGCGGACTGAAGAAATCTTTGTACGGGTTGAAACGGGCGCCAAGGATGTGGTACGGGAAATTTGACACCTTCATGAAGAGCCAAGGTTTCAGCGGGAGTGAAGCTGACCATTGTGGATACTATAAGAGGTTTGATGATGGCAGTTTTATTATTTTGTTGTTGTATGTTGATGATATGCTGGTTGCGAGGCCCCGACATGAAGAAAATCATTGATCTTAAGGCTCGGTTGGCTAGGACATTTGAAATGAAGGATTTAGGAGCAGCAAACCAAATTTTAGGGATGAAGATACACGGGGACAGAAAAGGAAGAAAGATCTGGTTAAGTCAAAAGTCATATATAGAAAAGATTTTGCAACGCTTCAATATGCAGAATGCAAAACCGGTTAGTACCCCACTTCTTTCAAACTTCAAATTGTCTTCTGAACAGTGTCCTAGAACAAAAGCAAAGAAGACCAGCATGTCTCGTGTACCGTATTCATCAGCAGTAGGAAGCCTCATGTATGCCATGGTGAGCACCAGACCGGATATTGCCCAAGCAGTGGGAGTAGTTAGCCGGTACATGGCAAATCCTGGTAAGGAGCATTGGAATGCTGTGAAGTGGATATTTAGATATTTAAGAGGCACTTCAGATGCTGCTATTTACTACGGATCGGATAGTTTGCAAGTTAAAGGTTTTGTGGATTCTGATTATGGTGGAGATAGAGATGGGAGAAAGTCCACTACGGGATATACTTTCACTCTTGTTAGTGGAGTTGTGAGTTGGGCTTCTAAGTTGCAGTCTGTGGTGGCTTTTATCAACCACTGAAGCAGAATATATTGCAGCGACTCATGCCGGCAAAGAGGCAATTTGGCTAGAGCGACTGTTGGGTGACTTCAAGGTAATGCAGGGGAAAATTATGTTGCATTGTGATAGCCAAAGTGCTATTCAGCTAGTGAAGAACCCAACATTCCATGATCGCACGAAACACATTGATGTCAAGTACCACTTTATAAGAAATGTGGTGGAAGAAGGTAGGATCCTGTTGCGAGAAAATCGACACTGAAGTGAATCCTGCGAGATATGCTTACTAAGCCGGTCAAGACAGAGAAGTTTGAGTGGTGCAAAACTTCTCTGGGCTTGCTGAAAATGTGATAAGGGCAGCATTGGGCAATTGGCACTTGGATGGAAAAACATAGGCAAAGAATTCTTGTATATCGACTTCAAGTGGGAGAATGTTAGGAGGTGAAGTCAATATCCGGATCTCCAATGTTCTTCAGCAGAGAGGTGCATGGTGGTGCAGCTTATAAAGAGGAAACAAACAGTATTCTGTAGTCTTCCTTTGGGAGAGGAAACAAACAGTCTTTTGGACTCTTCCTTTGGAAGAGGAAACGAACAGTTTTTTGTTTTTTCTATAAAAGGGAAATGACCCCTTGCATGTAAATTATGATTGAATGTAATTCTGCCGAAATCAATAAAAGATCAAGCTGCCATTGCCCCGTGGTTTTTCCTGCACATTGCAGGTTTTCCACGTAAAATCTGTGTTACTTGTTTTTCCTGTGTTATTGTGTTTTTCTGCTTGCACATAATTTTGCTATATTTTCTAACGGAATCATAAGTGAAACTGACAATGGAAAGTTGAACGAATTTCAAACGATAGGGAATGAAGCACATTGCACACACCGAGCTGATGCTTAATAATTCTAATGCTTCATGTATTTCTTGTCTAGTTTCATTCTTGGGATATTTGCTGACGCTTGTATTTAAGTCTGTGTGTTTTCAGGTTGAGTTCTCATCGAAATGCTCGGGAGCATTTCCCAACAGAGTCGCCATTTGTTGTGGTTGCTCCACAACGTACCCCAAAATTGGGGACCCACCTTTTTTGCATGTTTTCCAAGAAGACCGAAGTGGCCCATATGCTAAAGATCAAAGAAACAACAAAACACCGCAAGGAGGAAAAAGTGTCGCGATATCGCGACATGTCGCATTGTCGCGGCCAAAAGAGAAAAAGTGTCGCGATATCGCGACATGTTGCATTGTCGCGGCCAAAAGAGAAAAAGTGTCGCGATATCGCGACATGTTGCATTGTCGTGGCCAAAAGAGAAGAAAGAAAAAGTGTCGCGATATCGCGACATGTTGCGTTTTCACGGCCAAACAAGAAAAAGTGTCGCGATATCGCGACATGTTGCGTTTTCGCGGCCAAACAAGAAAAAGTGTCGCGATATCGCGACATGTTGCGTTTTCGCGGCCAAACAAGAAAAAGTGTCGCGATATCGCGACATGTTGCGTTTTCGCCGCCAAACAAGAAAAAGTGTCGCGATATCGCGACATGTTGCGTTTTCGTTTTCGCAGGCCGGCAGAGAAACAAAAGCGTCGCGATATCGCGACATGTTGCATTTTCGCGACTCAAAAGGGGCAGGCCGGCAGAGAGACAAAAGTGTCGCGATATCGCGACATGTTGCATTTTCGCCAAGGGAACAGAGTAGTTGACAGTGTGTCTGATATTAGTGATGAACACCAGGACAGTGAAACTAAAGACTGCATAGTGACGTGGACATAAGGACAAAATCCAATGAATAAAACAAAACGTTACATAAGGAATCTTTAATGATTTGAAATCATTTAAGATGGTCGTTACACACGGAAGGAAACGGACGCAAGCCCATGTGGAGAAAATGAAACGAAGGGCCACAAAATAGAAACGAAAAGCCTTTTTGGAAACCAAGACACATGCATGCACAAGGGAAGGTGAAACGAACAGCCATTGGAAAATGAAACGAAAAGCTTCCTGAAAATTTTAAATACGCCAGGCAAGGATGTTTTGAGGGGTTGGAAATTGTTGCGAGCAGAGTTGCAGATTTGAAGGCAAGAGGGCCATTCTGGACCTGTTTGAGTCGTTTTTCTTCCATGGACTGGTTTGGGAAAACCATAAATTCTGCTATTGTAAAATGACACATTTTTAATGCAGAAGTTTTCAGAAATTTGCATCTTGTGGACAAGAAAGAAGGAGATTCTCTTTGCATGCTATGGATTTAATGACTATTTCTTTTCTCTTTTTCAGATTTCGAGTTTGTAGATGGAGTTAATGCAAGTTTGCTTGGTTGCTTCATGTGAATGCTTGAACCTGAAATTTATTTAAAACCCTAGGAACCAGCACTTAGTCTATGGGGATTGTGCTTGTTTTGCAAGTCCAATAGGTTAGGTTGCATGCATGGAGACCTCACATCTTCGGTTTTGTCGAAATAGGATAGCATCATACTGAATGCATTTTATTTTCAGTTTTCTGCATTTCATTTTCATTTTTCTGCATTTTATTTTTCCAAAATTTTTAACTTATTTTAAATTTTCAGGCATTAAAATAAACATTTAAAAAATTTCAAAATCCAAAAACAATTCCACCATTGCCCCTTGTTTACAGTTACTTGCAATCACTAAGGTGTTCCAAGCATTCAAATTGAATATCTTTATTTGAGATTACTAATACACATATGCAAATGCTAATACAGCGGAGACCTTGGAGAAGTTGTTTGTTTAACTTCTTTGCAAGAGGGGATTTGGAACCCAAATCCTAAAGGAGAGTGTACTTTCACAACCGGGTGAAAATACCACTCAACAATACCTTTTTCCTCCACAACTAGTAGACATAGGACCACACAAATCTGTGTGAACTAACTCCAAAGGTACCTTAGCTCGAAAGGAGCTCGGTTCAAAAGGTACTCTATGTTGCTTTCCTGAAAAGCAATTTGAGCACATTGGCAAAGTAGATGAAAGAGTAGGCAGTCCTTTCACCATTTGATATTTACTGAGTTCTAGTAAATACCCTGAACTTAGATGCTCTTATGCCATAGAGAAGTGGCCTCTTTTGTGGTTACTGCCATTGCAGTATGTGTAGAGGTAATTGCATCTAAGATAAACAAACCATGTTTGTATGAACTTGTTGCTATCTGTTTTCCTTTCTGGGTGATAAAGCAACGTTTCTTTTTTTGTCCACTTTGAAATTGACATTCATGTTATTGTCCAGGATTTGTGGAACTGACAAGAGATTATTTTTCAATCCTGGTACATAAGGAACTTTTTGAATCTTACATTCTCCATCTGGAAGGGAGACAGAAACACTTCCTTCTCCCTGAACTCGATAAGTCTAATCATCAGCAATGGTTATCGATCTTCCTTCTCGAGCCTCAAATGTCTCAAACCAGGACTTATCGCCAGTCATATGTTCACTAGCGCTTGAATCTATGTACCAAACAATATCCTTGTGAGAGGATTCTGTATGTGTCATGAGCACTTTGTGTGCTCGTTCAGAGTCCGAGGATCCTGTTGCTGAATTCTTGTTCTTTGGTTTACGTTTGCCCTTCTTTTGTCCTTGTTCATTAGGCGGTTTGTTCTTAAACCAACATCTTTTGGTTTCATGAGTGTCCTTATCACAAATTTTACAATACTGCTTCTTCTTCTGAATCTCTTTGCCTTTACCCTTGTCTTTGTTAGAAGAAGATCCTTTCTCGTTGATTCCACTTTTTCTTTCCACCTTGCTTGTTTGAGAAAAGTGCATTGTTAGATGCCTCATCTCTTTGGAGTTGATTAGCTTCCTCGGTTTGAAGCATATTTACCAACTCTACAAAAGTCATTGTCCTCCCGCGAGACTTGTAGTGAAGTGATCAACATTTCGTAGGAGTCTGGAAGAGCCCTCAAAATGATAGAGGTTAGGATTTTGTCTTCCACTTTTTCTCCTAAGGCTTGCAGTTTTGTTTTTATATCTGCCACTCTGCAGAGGAATAGCTCTACTGTGTCTCTAGATTTCATATGAAGAGTGTGAAGCTGTGTTTGAAGGTTAAGAATTGTTGATTGATTCTTTCCTTCAAAAATGGTTGCTAAGGACCCAGGTGTTGTAGGTGAGTTGGAGAGGAGAGGGCAATCCTCCAAGGGAGGTCCCAGGTTCAAATCTCCACCCTACCAAAAAGCTGAATTGGGTATCCAAAATCCAATTGATAATGTTGGTGCTGGCAGGGTCGGGTGCGACTCCCGGGTGACTTTGACGGTGTAGAACCCCCCGTTCGTGGTCTCTCAGACCAAGGCGGCTCCGTTAGGGGTTTTTCGCTTAGAAAAAAAAAAAAATGGTTGCTAAGGCATCCCATGCCTCCTTACGATTTTTAACTTCACTTATATGAGGCTGTATGTCATCAGTAATAGCTAGCAATATCAATAAGGAAAGTCTTTTATCCTTCTTATCATAGGCTGTCTGATCTGCTCCTGGTGATGTGGGTCTAGAATCAGTGCCTTCCACTATTCCCCACATCTCCTCTACAGTTAAAATAGCTTTCATCCTAGTTTTCCAGGCAGAATAATTTGAACCTTTGAGCAGTTGGCTCTCAGTGAGATACTTGTTGATCATGGCCATGGTGAAGGTTTCAAATTGATATGACTAAGATGATTTTCTCTTGCAGTATACCCTCAAAAGAGTATATGAAAGATTTTAATTTGCTCTTTAAGATATTTAATGGTATCTGCCTTAACACCCTTAACAAGGGATGAAAAGTTTGAGGAATTTAAGCCAAACAAATAGAGCAAATTAAATGGGTAGGTTTTGAAAGACTTCTGATTGTGCTCTCTAGGATATTTAATGGCACCTGCCTTAACACCCCTCAAGAAGGATGGAAAGTTTGAGGAAATTAAGCCAAAAAAAGAGAGTTAATCAAGGTGTTTAGATTTTGACCTTTGATGGGGAGCAAAAAAAAATTGACTTTGTTTTAACTTGTGCAAGGTGTAGCACGATTTTGAGTGAAGTTTGGGTTTTGTGAAATGCTGCTTCAATGTTTTATCTGATTGTTTAATTACAAAAAACATGATTGTTAGTGCAATAATCAAAACAAGAGAGCAACCCAAATTATTATCACTCTAGGTGTCGGATGCAATCGAAAATGCACCTAGTATAGTCAATTTTAAGAAAAGGTGTCGAGTACAATCGAGAATGCACCTTTCTTACTCTGAAATATCCCCCCTTTTTCTTTACAATTTTGCAAAAAAAAATAGAATCACAATAAATATGATTTCTATCCCCCCTTAATTGTTACAAAATTGAAGAAATCGAGCACTCCTTTCAAGACAAGTCGACACACGACCCGCGTTTGAAAGGCTTCCGGACTCAAGGCTTCAAGTTCTTCTCAAGTTTGCAAAAAAAATGTGCAATTTTATGTCTTATATCCCTCCTTTGAAGAAAACAAATGCACAATGCCAAGTTTGATGTTTTGCAACAAAATTGATGTTTCTTTGTCTCTTTATCCCCAAATGTGGAGAAAACAAAAGAAATTGAATTGTTTTAGTTGCAAAAAAAAATTGGCTTTTGAAGTTTCCAATTTTGATAGTTTTGCAAATTTTGGTCTTCCTTGTTTTCCAATTTTGCAATATGAAATCAACTTTCTTGATGTTGTCCTCCTTTGAATATTGCAATTTTAACAAGGTTTGAGAAGTGTTTTAAAGGCTCTCTAATTTGTAATAAAAAATGCTCTTAAATGTCTTATGTCCTCTTTGGAAAGAAAAACAAAAGCATGCCTTTCAAGATGCCTCCAGATTTCATTTTTAATGCAATTTTTTTTAAAGATTTAGTAAATTTTAACAATAGCAATATTCTTTCATAATAAATCACTTTAATTATCAAATAAAATGATTTAATAATAAAAAAATATTAAAATCATTAAAAGAAACTAAATAAACAATAAAAATTAAATACAAAAAAAATAAATACCTTTTTTTTCATAAGGCAAAAAAAATGCCTTTTTGAGGCTCTGCGGGAGTCGAACCGTGCACTCCTCGCAGCCTCTGGCCTTACGGGCTGGCTCGTTCGACTAGTCCAGCTAGCACGCTGGATGAGAGCAATGAGCCAGTTCCAGGCTTTGAGTGCTTTCTCGCGCAGTGGCGGGAAAAAAAGGATGTGGGACTATTAGTCCCATATCGACGAGGGAAACATTTTTTCCTTGTTTAAAATCGTTTTGCCCCCCGTCCTTGCTTGATTGCCCTTGGGCAATCAGTGACGTTGAAATGCATTTTGCCGCCCGGAGGAGAGACGAAGACTGCCACACGTGCCCAAGTGAGTTCGCCACGTGGACGAATCAGAAGCCCCCCTGTTAGCACGTTACGCACTCGCCATGTTTGCGCCACGTCAACAGCTAGGTGGACGCCTTGATCTGCGTGCTGCTGTCACTTCAGCTATCAGAGGTTGCTGGTCGCGACAACTGACGATATGTTGCCGCCTGCGGGAATCTCTGAAGTCGGTGGCTCCCATCAGAATCGGGCGCTTCAGTGCCTCCGCCAGTGCCTGCGCGCTGTCTGGATCGGACTGGCAGCACGGGATTCCGTGCTGTCAGATCCGATCAATCTGATGCAGTCAGTTCCAATGAGGAATTGCTCCCTCAGCGCTGCGCCCTAATTATGACCAATGAAAAATCACGACAACAAAAATCGCAAAATTCCGTGCCAGAGAGCGTAAATGAAGTACGAAACAAAAAATAAAAATTTCGTATTGCTCGTCCCTCTGCTCCTCCGCTCCTCTCTCTTGCCCAGGTCAGATTGTGAATCTGATGTGGCTCTGATGCCAATGATGAAATTAGATGCACCAAGAATAATATTCAATCAATAATTAATTAACATCACTAACATTAGCATTAAGGCTAATGTTAAAGAGGAAACAAAATAGACTGACTAACTTATTCTCCTTAATCCACGCTAAGAAACGCGCCATAGGAGAAGTAGAGTTAGGTTTAGAATTGATAACCTAGGATATTTAGGAATTAACCTATCTACCATCAGATATTTTGAAACAGTAAATATCTGCATGGTAATTAGTACAAAGTAAATGTAATAATCTACTAAACTAGTGTAATGCAATATACTAGCTTATTGTACTCTAACAATAGTCGAGGTTCAAAGTTTCTAAGTCTTGCAGATAACAAACTTAGAACATTCAACAAACTTGGAGGATAGGAGGAAAACTTAAGTATCAATAATGCTGCTAAGATTCTATATTATTGAGAAGGTTGAGAATTGAGAATAGTCATCAAGATTTTTGAAGAGAAAAGCCAAACGATTAATATTGGTTTGGCTCTCATGACCCATTATAACTAAGCAAATTTGAAAAGCCTTTTCAAAAAGGAATTCCTTGTATGCATTCTTCTTGGTTGATTTGCCCCAACTATTGCATTAAATGTCAAATAAAAGCAAATAAAAAAGTGAAAGATTGCATCTTTTTTGTGATTTAAAGTTCTGCAATTGCAAATCTTTTTCTAAATCTTAGGTCTAAAAGCTTGGCCAAGGAATTCCCACCATGTTGCAGCCACCCTTAGATGATGATTCTGAATTAATATTTATTTTCAAGATCCAAAATCATATATTTCTTTTCAAAAATTTTAATAGTTATTTTCATGCATGCAAAAGTTAGGAATTCTTAAATGATAGTCTTTTTTTTTTTCAATAAGTTGAAAAAGCTGGGGGCACATCAGGGGCCACCCTCCCCATGACTTGAACTTGTGTCTCCATTAGGAGAGCTCAGTGCATTTTACCATTGCGGTGTCCCTGTCGGGACATTCTAAAATGATAGTATTGATTTTGACTTTAGGAACAATTTGGTGGAGATCATATTAAATTTCTGAATCTAATGTGTTATAACAAAATTGAATTTGTGTCGCAACCAGCAAAATGTAGAAAGGGAGGAGAAAAATTAATGTAAACAAAATAAACAATATTGGTATTGAGAACTAAACAAGGATTTTATTCAGATGATATTGCCATACAATAAGGTACATCTTTGAGAACAGATATAAAACTATGATAATTTCTCCTATTTGTGCAACAAATTGCTATAAATATGTATGTATGATATGAAATGAATAGATGCTGGTGGACGATGTGACAACTCATGTTTCATTAATTACAATGAGGTTTGCAACCATTTGTGCTTGTGCTAAATCATGGTGTTGACTTTGAAATTGAGCCTGATTATGGATCTTGTGTGGAAGATGTTGCAAGAATGCTGTTGGTGGGTGGGAAGGGATGATGTGGAACATGAATGTTGGTTCTGCCCTTTTGTCCTACAATAGTTACAATAGAGAGAAATGAAATTGAATCATTTTGATATTCATGGATGGCCAAAGGAGGTCAGTGGGACTAAGGAGTACATGTTTGTGACAATAGAAAGTGAGATTGTGGGAGATAAACCCTCAAAGGAAACGACTGGAAAAAAAAAAAAGAAAAGAAAAAGAGAGAGAGGAGAATTAACAAGGAAAGGCTAATAAACAAGTAGAATCTGAGTAGCCCAAAACAGGATAACCTTAGAATATGCATATCAAAGCAATAATATATAGTCATTGTAGGAAGAGAATCCACTATTGGTTTTAGGAGTCAAGAAAGGGCAGCTGACCAAAGAGTGCTACTGTTAGGTGTTTGGAGTGGAATTCCATGCTGAGGAAATCTCCCATGAAGCAGAAAGACCCAATGCAGAATCAAGTGGACAATTGGAGGGAGTGTTCAAGGCTGGGAGGCTACCCCTAGACCCTCTTCTAATGGAAGGTCAAGTCTCTGAGGTAGAATTAAATCTAGTGATCAATTGGACTTGAGGTCTTGGTCAAACAAAGCCATGCTGCCTAATCTGATGAGATATCTGACAAATCTTCAAAGAAGTATTTCCTCACGTACTTCTCTGCAGATTTTTATATAGGAGGTGTAAGGTTTGAATCCTGGGGTAGGGTTGTACACCATGCTTTGTAACTGAAGTACAGTTGGATAACCATATGTTAGGTAAACAACATCCTCCATATTTTTCTATTTTCCCATATGGCCTATGGTCTTGTGGACTGGTCTTATGGACATTTAAAACTACTTTACCTTTTTACCTCTTCTCACTTTTGGGGCCAGCAATTGTACTTAAAGGACACACCATCAAAGTGCTCTACTATAGGTAACATTTTTCTTATGAAGAAAAAGCTCAAGAAATATGTGGTTAGGATCAGTGTTGAGTCTTGAACTCTTCTTGGACTCAACAAGCCTTTTTTTTGGACTTGGACTTGTGCTTGACACAAAACTTGGGGGAGAACTGGGCAATGACTCGACAAATAACTTAAAACATAAAATATAGTAGATTTTACAAAAGAAGAGTCACCCAGGGTCAAAATGACTCACCATCAATCACGTGACTTGCATATTTGTGTGTTTTAACAGACTCAGGGAGGATCTAAATACCATGGTCAGCATAGTTGAAGAAAGACGTGACCGAGTCACGTTGAAGTGCTCCTCTTCCTTTGTCTATTGGATGGTGCAAAGACAACAGATTGTTATTTTCTAGAAAGTTGATGATCAGTCATTACATGCAATTGATGAGAGTGGACCTTTGGAAAAGGGAATTCCTCAAGCCATGAGGCTAGTGATGTTGAAGATAGTTTGCTTGAAAGACTTAGGGTTGAGGGGTTGTGGGGAAGAGGTTCAAGTGACCTTAACATACTGTTGGTGTATATCCGATCTTATGACAACAATCTAAAACCTTTGTTTGAAGAGGGATTGGGAAACCTGACTTCAACTCAAACTCACCACCAAGGGACACATACATAAACCTTTTGTGTCTCTCCTTGGCTATGCGTATTATACTATATTACCTTGTCTCTCCTTGGCTATGCGTATTATACTATATTATAGGTGTGCTTGTATCATATAAGGGACTATGTTGCACATGATGACATAGTTAGAATCTTGGAATTATTAATTTATAGTTAAAGACTTTGAAGCTCCTCTTTTTGGTTTGTTCATGCTTATTGTAATAAAATTACTTTTGAGTCCCATTTATCTTAATTAGTCACTTGCGGAAATTTATATGATATATTTATTTCTGTCACCATGCTGATAAAACAAACCCCAGAAATCTAAGTAAGAGCAGCAGTTTGAAGGGTCAAAAAATGGTATTTTGAGTCTGAAATATTTAATATTGGGTGGTATATACTGACTCATAAGGTAGATAGATCATACAAACCCTCTTGGTGCACTAACAAGGCTTGAAGCATAGAAGGCTTAAAACAATGCAAAAGAAGAATATCTATGCCAAGAGACATGTGATGAAGGCAGACATCTGTGCGAAGAGATGTGATGAAAGGCAGGTTGCCTTTCCTAGACAGCCTCTTGAAAAAAACAAATGGAAGGACGTCAGAAACATGGCAAAGAGAATATATCACAGTTCACTCTATGGTAGAATAGAAATGGGAGGAAATTCCATGCTGATAGTCGGCAACATGTAAGACACAGGTAGTGCAAGAAATTTACTGTGGGGGAGGATTGCAGAGAAAACATAGAATAACAGCATTTTGAACCTTGAAATCATTGTGGTAGTTTGCCATTAAACAACTAGCGTGTAAAAGTTATATTAAATATAGAATACAACTATAGAGGTAAAACTAAAAGTGACTTTTTATATCACAGCCAAGCCAACATGCCTTTCGCTCATATGAGACCCCTTGTGAACAAGGGAACATTTTCACTTTACCTTGCATAAAAGTTGTTCAATTGTGTTTCTGTTTGGTTTTCAATATTTTGACCAAGCTCATGGTAAATTGAGTCCTGCCAATGTATCTAAACCAAGGTACTAGAAAATTCTGATGAAAAGAGGAGTGCCTTATAAAATTTAGAGCAAGCAGAGAGAATAATGAGGCACCCCCTAGTAGTCAGCTCACGTACAGTTTCCATATTTGAAAAGTTCCATTTGATTGAAAGGGGAAGAAAATCAGCATGCCCATTAAGTCTGTTCATTCAAAAAAGTATATAAATTAAAGTGTCAACTATATTTAAAATTAAACACATTTCTCAAAAAAGTATTAAAAAAACTATTATATTTAAAATTAAGCACTTTTCACAAATAAAACTGATTACACAAAATTACACGATATGTAGGGTTTATCTTAGTTTTTTTTGTTTTTATATCTTTGTTTTACATGTTTTTAACTTTTGTTGTTTATAATGTCTATGTTAGAAAACAGATATCTCTTCAATTTAAAAAATTTCCCAACTCAAGCAGACTATTCTGGTGTAGCTGAAAAGTTCGGTTCGAATTAAAACTTGTTCAGATTTGATCAAATGCAGTAACTATGCCCGCAACACAGTCACAAAAAGCAAACACCATTGCTAATCTGGTTCCATGAAAAGGAAACTAAAGAGGGAAAGTAAAGAAGCTATATGTCTTCAACCTCAACAATCAAGAGATAGTTAATAAGGGTTAAAAGTTTCGGAAAACAAAGGGAATATGAGTTGCAAGAAAGATCCAAAATGCTAAAGGATTGAGAGAACCTGAAGTGTAAACAGTGAAAAGTGCAGAAGGAAGGAGAAATCCTGAGCAAGACATCAAAGGGTTAGAAAAACCCTATCAGAATTAAGAAATGAACATGTGAGAGAAGGGAAGAGCTCCCCTCAGTTTTCTTTTTTGTTTGGTTCTTGTACTTTAGATATAAGAGTATTTCACTTTTCCTTGCTTCTTAAGATTGTAGTTCGTATTAAATGGCATTAGTTCAAGAGGTTAAAAATGCAGGCTCACAATAGGGAGATCTAGGTTTAAATCTTGCCAGGCAATATAATACCACTATTTGGTTCATTGAAATACCATGTTAACATGGTTATGAAATACAGGTGGGATCTGTTTCAATCTCATACTATTTGGAAAAAAGAAAAAAAAAGGTAAAAAGGGTAAAGTAGTTTTTAACCACCGCGAGGCCATAGTCCAAATGAGACGACCCTCATGGAGGATGTCGTTTTCCTAATATGTGGTTATCCAACCATACTCCGGTTACCTAAGCATGGTGTACATCTCTAGCCCCTGCAGGATTCGAACCTTAGACCCCTATTAAATGTTCCAAATTATCAACCGTTAGGTCACTTAAGTTACGTAATTTTAGTTCATATGAGTTATGTAATTGTATTTTGTTAGTTTTTTTTTCAATGAGTTTACATAGGTTTTAGGGGGGTCCTGGTCCTCTCATACTGAGTGGGGTTTGAACCTTGGACGTCTCAAAGAGAGGCCAAAGCCCTTAAAGCTTGCAGCTTGTATTTTGTTAGTTTTAAATAGTATGTACTTTTTGACTTTTTTTTTACATGGGAAACGCTTTGTCCATGTTACATACTGTTGGATATATGGTAAAAATTGTCAATGCGTCTTTTTTTCTCTGTAAACTATTTTGGCCTTGAGTCACTTGGATTATAGGCTTTTCCTTACCTTTACAACAATTTTCTGGCATTTACCGGCAATTAATATGAATTTTTTTCTTTAAATTCCCCTCAGCCAAAGAATATTAACTTGCTTATTGGGTTGCAAGTCAGTAACAAGATGGGAACTAATTGCAATGTTTCTTTGGTAGATAAGTTTATGCTTCTATCATATAACATATTGGGAGATTACAATGCTTTATTTGGCAAAAATCCTGAGCAAGAGAGCAAAGGGTTAGAAAAACTCTATCAGCATTAAGAAATGAACATGTGAGAGAAGAGAAGAGCTCCTCTCAGTTTTCTTTTTTGTTTGGTTCTTTTACTTTAGATATAAGAGTGTTTCACTTTTCCTTGCTTCTTAAGATTGTAGTTCGTATCAAATGGCATTAGTTCAAGAGGTTAAAAATGCAGGCTCACAATAGGGAGATCTAGGTTTAAATCTTGCCAGGCAATATAATACCACTATGTGGTTCATTGAAATACCATGGTAACATGGTTATGAAATACAGGTGGGATCTGTTTCAATCTCATATGACCTATTTGGAAAAAAGAAAAAAAAGGTAAAAAGGGTAAAGTAGTTTTTAACCACCGCGAGGCCATAGTCCAAATGAGACGACCCTCATGGAGGATGTCCTTTTCCTAATAAGTGGTTATCCAACCATACTCCGGTTACCTAAGCATGGTGTACAACCCTAGCCCCTGCAATATTCGAACCTTAGACCTCTATTAAATGTTCCAAATTATCAACCGTTAGGTCACTCAAGTTACGTAATTTTAGTTCATATGAGTTATGTAATTGTATTTTGTTAGTTTTTTTTTTCAATGAGTTTACACAGGTTTTAGAGGGGTCCTGGTCCCCTCATGCTGAGTGGGGTTTGAACCTTGGACCTCTCAAAGAGAGGCCAAAGCCCTTACCACTGCAGCAAGCTTGCAGTTTGTATTTTGTTAGTTTTAAATAGTATGTACTTTTCGTCTTTTTTTTTACATGGGAAACGCTTTGTCCATGCTACATACTGTTGGATATATGATAAAAATTGTCAATGTGTCTTTTTTTCTCCGTAAACTATTTTGGCCTTGAGTCACTTGGATTATAGGCTTTTCCTTACCTTTACAACAATTTTCTGGCATTTACCGGCAATTAATATGAATTTTTTTTTTTATATTCCCCTCAGCCAAAGAATATTAACTTGCTTATTGTGTTGCAAGTCAGTAACAATATGGGAACTAATTGCAATGTTTCTTTGGCAGATAAGTTTATACTTCTATCATATAACATATTGGGAGATTACAATGCTTTATTTCACAGTGACCTTTACCATCATATTCCTCCTCAACTTCTAGATTGGAGCAGTCGCAAAAGGCTTATCTGTCAAGAGCTTGACACGTGGAAACCTGATATAATGTGTTTTCAGGCAAGTTGTTGAAATTTGGCTAGTATATACTTCTAGGATGTTTTAGAACATATTAACTGGAAATTGGATTTACAACCTTCAGTTAGTGCAGTATCCTCATGAAAATTTGCAATAAGGTGAATGTTTAAAAGAAATGACGTTTATTGCCTGGGTAGCATTGCAGGAGGTTGATCATTTTGATGAACTGATTGAAGATTTTGGAAAAAGGGGTTATTCTGGAATTTTTAAGGTACCTTATGGCATTTGCGAGATTGTTGGACACATTTTATTTGCTTATCACTGGTTCTACGTTTTTTTTGGTCACTAGAATGTTCTCCAGTCCATAGGGGAGACTTTGTTTGACAAATAAGAAGCTTCTTTAAAGCTTCCATGCCAACGTATTCAAAGAAATTAAGCAGAGAGCTGATGCAATGTTGAAACTTTAAAGCGATGAAAGAGAGTGTCCATAACTATGCATCTCATACACTGCAAAATTTTCTTCATTGCTCAGTTGTCTTTCCAATGGTGTCAAATGGTTGCTTTCATTTCAAGTTTATGGGAGATTTCAAATTGTGCTCGGATATTTACTAGGAAACATCAGAGATAACAAGGAGGCAGAATTTGAAGCCAGACTTCAAAGAATGGAAGCCATTGTTAGTGTCTTAACTAATATGTTCACAAATTTTATGTCAGTGATGTTACAAAGGAGAGGAAAGTCCAATAGATGGAAGAGGAGTTTTGACAATAGCGAGATGACTTCTGTCGTGTAGCATCGAAAGGACATGCTGAAGGAGATAATGAAACATCTGTAGCTAGTGATAAAAAGTAACATAAAGGAAAACTTGGAATTGTATTATAGTTTGAAATTATAATCTACAAAACTCTTGATGTTGAAATAGACTGTCTCAAATGTTTATTAGAATATAAGATTGAATTTCTGAGAAAGATGTAGATCTGTAGGTGCTTTCTTGTAAAAGGTTTGGGGTCCCTTTTAAAACTCCTTCTTCCACCTAAAAAAAAATTTCTGAGAAAGATTGGATTTTGCAGAGAGAGACTCCTAGGGTCAAAATAACTTGCCCAGGTCACCTGGGTTGTGGGCCTGCAAGTATTCTCAGGACTCATGAGAGTCTTTGTACTATGGTTGCAAGCTCCTAAGAGAGTCTCCTTGAAAAGCTGTAACTTGGCCCAAAGTTTATATTTAAATGTCCACCTGGAACTGTTTATAAAACAAAGTACAGGTAAGGGAACTGCTGGAAGTATAGGTTAGGAAAAGAAGGCATATCTAAGGTTTGTACTATTAAACATGGTTCATTATTTTTCTAAATGAGTTAATTGATTCTGAAATTTATGATGTTGGGATTCCATGCATATATTTATTTTAATCATAGTCACGTGGAGACTTGTCTCCCCTTACCTGGTACCATGTATTGGCACTTGTCTCAGATACCGTTACTCATCTTGGAGACTTCTCCAGATATTAGAGATGCCTCCCAAGTCTTTTGGACGTCTCCCACCCGTCTTCACTTCAAACAACATGTACCCTGTCCATTTAAAAATCTAAAGTGCCAACTTGCTGAATCGATTGCATTTGCATATGGTGTTACATTTCCTTCCTTTCCTCCCGGAATATAACTACTAGGATTTTTACAAGCAGTCCTAAACAACATCAAAACATTAAATGGCTCTCTGCATGGCCCTAAACAATAGCATTTGCAGTAAACAAATGCCCTAAAGAGGACGCATGTGCTCAAGAAAGCCTTTTTATGATTCTCTTAGAGGCCCGAAACTTCTGAAATAAACATTATACCTTAACATGTACTTTGAAAATTTATTGGTTATTTAGTAATAGGGCAATAGGAAGGCTTATGACTCCCGAATTACCTATTTGCAGTATTTTTAAATTATGAGTTTAGTTTCTACTCATGTAGATAAATTTTTATGCATTTTTTAAAATTGGTTATATGGGATTGAAACGGACCACACCCATATTAAATCATGACCACAGAGTGGTATCCCAACAGCTTGGCAATTATGCATGTATTGATTGGCAAGATTCAAACCTCAGTCTCCTTATTGAAAGTCAAGGAATTTAACAGGTTGACCTAATGCCATTTGATAAAAAATTATGCATTTTGTATCTTGATTATTTTTAAATTTTATTTATTGTTGTGTATTTGGCACATTTTAGTTTTAAATTTTTAAATATTATATTTTTATTTATATATTAATTTTGGTGGTTTCCAATTACCTGCATACCCATTGTCTGAAAATTGATTTTGCTCTACCTGTACTCTCTCCCATACCCGTACCAGTACTTGTCTCTTGGGGCCTATGATTTTAATCAATGTCATTGGGGTTGTTGATTGGTAAGGTAATGGTCATATTTGCATTATTATTGATATTATTATGGCTATTCATGCCAAAGGATGCTTTTACTGCACTTTCAGGGCCGAACAGGAGATGCAAAAGATGGTTGTGCAATTTTTTGGAAAAATGATAGGTAAGAAATTGTATGATTAAAAAACTTGTTTTTCAGTTTTTGACAGTTTATCAAATGACTCTTATGAGCATATATTTTAGTAATGGTAAAGTGTTGAAAGTCGTTCTTGTCATTCTTTGGGATCTAGCATCTCTTTTCTTAATTGCAGTAGCATGCCTTCTGAATTTTGTTATTCTCTTATGTTTGTGTTACAGATTTAGCATTTTGCAAGAAGAAAGTATTGAGTTTAAGGAGTTTAACCTTCGTGACAATGTTGCACAGCTTTGTGTTTTTGAGGTATGTGGGATTCGTATGAGAATTATACCTCCAATCGTTGTGTTTGAAGAAAATTCCTTGCCACTGCTAAAAAAAATTGTTTTTGTTCACGTGACAATCCAGCTGTAAAAGCTTAACCTTCTATCTTTTTTTTAGTTAGTCATGCTGTAGAGGCGTTTGTTTGGCTAAGTGCCACTCAAAATTTCCACTGATTACAATAAAAATTATGAATGGATTGAAATGAAGTTTATTTAA
This sequence comes from Wollemia nobilis, assembly GCA_028583015.1. Taxonomy (NCBI): domain Eukaryota; kingdom Viridiplantae; phylum Streptophyta; class Pinopsida; order Araucariales; family Araucariaceae; genus Wollemia; species Wollemia nobilis. The sequence goes on along the minus strand of JAQPPZ010000082.1, from coordinate 13,861,077 downwards.
TTATGTCCATGGGACCAAAACAGTTTATGGGACAAGACAATAGTATCCCTTTGATTCACATTCAGGCATGCTACAAAACCAGGATCAAGTTTGGGCTCATCTTTTTTTATTATTTTTAGTGTTGCTCCTTTTAAAGCCCTTAGAACACTTTTGCAAGGAAGTTTGGCATGCAAGTAAATTTAGCAAAACCAAGATATTAGTTTTCACAAAAGCAAAGAAATGAAAACAATCAAGCTTCCAATATAAAGGGGGTCTTCTAGAAGAAGTAACAAAATACAAGTATCTTGGTGTAGATTTCAATAACAGACTTAGTTGGACAACATGCAAATTGAAAAGAATAATGGGAGGCTAGAGAGCACTCTTTGCATTGCAGAACCTCTGGGAAGACCATCCGGGTCTAATTGGATTGTTGGTAGTGCGATTGATGCTTTATGGGTGTGAAGTATGGACCCACAGTACATTAAGCTTGAAATGGAGGCGAATAGTGAGAATCCAAAAGCATTTGACTACAAGCAAACTAAAAATAAAACTCAGTTCCATATTAAATACTCCTAGTAAAAACAAGTACTTCTCATTTAGAGGCAGCCGCAGTGATTAATATTCTAGGATATCTGAAAAAGATTCAACAATGGATGTAAATAGGTGCCTAAGGTTATAGTGAGAGATGAGCTGAAGAGAAAAAGAAACACATGGATAAAACAAAATGCCAAATGGATGAATGAGTGGGGTATTGATTTAATAGAATGCCCAGACAACAAGAAGGATATAAAGGTCTATGTGAGGGCAGCAATGTGGACAAAAGAGCTAGGAAGAAAGGAGGGCACTACCTTGCTGAGTTCAACCTGACATACAAGTATCATCTAAAAGCATTATAGATGCAAATATCAAATGGAGAGCAAAGATGCGAACAACTGACGACCAGTTCACATTGACTTAGATGTGAGACAGGTAGAGAAAATGTTTACCTTTTGCATTTCAGGGGCAGTGGAAACAGAAACACTTTATCATGGAATGCAAAGCTTATAATAATATTTAGGATAACTATGCTGATATATTAGCAGTGGATTCTTTGTCTGGATTGTTTGAAAAAAGAAGAATAGTGAAGCTAGTAGAATTTATCAGCATCACTAGTAGTAAAAGGTCAGCTCTTTAGAAAGAGAGAATGATCGTTCAATTTTGATTTTTCACATAAACTTGTTTCCCTTTAAAGGAACAAGTCGTGTTTGATAATGAAACTTTGTTATCCTATAGGTTGTTTTGGCACCATGGACATTAAAAACCTTCTTTTTTTCTTCTTCTGTTTATTCTAATTATAAATTCCCCTATTGTTTTCACATTCTTTTTCTCTTAAAAAGGTTGGCCATAGACTATCGGAGTTTATTTTAACATTATTGGTACTTGTAAATATGTTGTGTGAAAAGAGTTTTGTAAATATTAGTCATTATGAGTTTTGTCATTTAGTAATCATTAGAAGTTTGTCATTATTAGGAGTCAATAAAATATATTTCTCTTATGAGAAATATAAAGTCATATTTCCCAAAAGAATGAAGAGTCTGAGAAGATATAGTGCATTGAAGTTGAAATATCAAGAGTCATTGTAGAGGCTATATCTAGAGCAAGCATATGAGATGTATGTATGGGAATTTCAGTACTTCTTTGGTACTGGAATACTAAGTTTGTGATCCATGGGAATAATAGTAAGTTTATCTATTTGCTTGAATACTTGTGTAAATCATTTATTGTGAGAACTTCAATCTGGATATTATTGTGCATAAAGAGATTATATACTAACAGTGGTATCAGAGCCATGCTATAAGGAAGTTTGTTTTTTATGTGAGAAACCCAGGCTGAGAATATCCAAAACAGAGTGAAATTGTCTGAGTAAAGTTGAAGGAACTGGAACGTTGAATGAGATAGTGGTGACAAGAGAGAAGCCACGACTGGGAAAGAAGCTATGCAGGAGAGAAGCAGAAATTGAGAGCCAGTCGGACAACACAAGGAGAATAACATGTAAAAAGGAAGGTGAATAGCAGCGGCCGGTTGAGAAAGATGCCAAGAGCAGCGTTAGAAACACATTGAAGAACAGTCAAAACAACGAACAAACAACAGAATAACAACCTGAGGTGTGGACGAGGAAAGTGGATGAAGAAGTAAGGTGCACAAAACAGTCGAGTTCGAAGCAATAAGAGAGCAAAATATTAGCAAGGGAGACATAACATCTAAGTGCAGCAAAAGTCAGTATTACGCTCAGATGCAGGCGAGAAAAAAGTTGTTCTAAATCATTATTATTCTTCCAAAGTTCAAGGAATAATTAAATTGGAGGATGTACAAAATTAAGGACGAGAAGATGATTTAATTTAATTAAAAGAAGGAAAGATTATCAAAAGGGAAAGGTTGTTTTTGAAAAGAGGAATATATTAAAAAAAAGATAAAAGGAAGAGAACAAGAATTTTACGAGAAGGGAAATTTGATTTATGAAAGGATTTCTTGATTGAAGAAAAGAAAAGAAGGAGAGTTATTAATCAAAGGAAAGAAGAACTATTAAAGTGGAAATAATAAATTAAAAGAGAATAATTAATATATTGAAAGAAGTTATAAGGAGATTAATTGGAATTGTTAAAGAAAGGAAAAAGAAATTATTATTCAAAGGAGAATTAAATATTTATATTTTTTAAGCTATGTGTGGCTTCTATTGGGGGCCACTCCCATTACGAAAAAAAACATTACATTGCTCTCATTACTTTTCTAACAAGTTAATTTAAACATATCCAGCTCTTTCTTTCTGTAAGAGATAATCTTCACTTACCCTTCTATCAAAGATATTCTTCGTCTTCCACAAACTGCTAAGTTTCCACAATCAACTCCTTTTATATCAAATGCCTTAAAAAAATTAAATTCTGTCAATATGAAATTCAACACTGCAAATGACCAAAATATTTGTTGCCCAACTTCTATATCCAAAAATACCTATCAATAACAACCTCACAATTTCTTAATACCTTTTTTAGGGTTCTTATTCATTCCCCTAATATTCCAAGATATTATTTTCATTGTTATTTTTTTATTTTGTTTATGGGTTTAGCCCGCTTCTTGCTAACACTTGTGATGTTTGCTTCTATTTTCCCATATCAATATCCCTTTGTGTTTCTTTTTCTCTTTGTTTTTGCTTCTTGGGTCTTCCTTTTTTTTTTTTTTCATTCCTAGCAATACTTTCATCTTCATTAATCTCTTCAATCTTCTCACACTGCTCATAGTAAGACTTATCATCTTTAGGTTTGCCTTGTTCTGAAGGATCTAAAGTGGAAGGAATAAACTCAAAAGCACAATCTTCTTTATGTTGCCCTGGAAACCCTAAAGTGCAAGGATGCTCTTTTGTAGCAATTACTTTCTTATTCTGCCCTGAAAACCCTAAATTGTTATGGGTTTCCTCAAACCTCATTTCTATATTATTCTGCTCTTGAAACCTTAAAGTGCAAGGGATAACATCTTCACCACTTTCACTTTTATTACCTAAAGAGGATTCTATACTGCTTGAGGAAAATGAAGATGATTTACCTGGAATAAACTTGACCTCTTTTTGCTATCTTTGTTTTAGGTTTTATCTCCACATCTTCCTTTGCATCTTTAATTCCTTGTAAACTTGCCAAATGATATTGTAAGAATGCTTTATTTGCCTCTTCTTTTGGAGTGGAATATCCTTGATCTAATCTAGATTCTATTATTGTATGATTTCCTTGCTTCGTCTTGAAGTTTTTCTCATGGCTAGATTTTTTTGTCTCTTTCTTTATAGTTTTTTCTTTGCAAACTCTTGCCATATGTCCAATCTCAAAACAATTGTGGCGATGAAATGTAATATTTTCATAGTCCACTTGTCGATTCCATTCTCTTGATTCAAATTTAATCTTAACAAATTGTGGCAAAGGACTTGAAATATCCATAGCAACACATATTCGAGTATATATAGCATGCTTTCGCTCCTTAGTTGTTGGTCCTTCCTTGATGAATTCCCCTAGGGTATTTCCAATATTCTTTAAAACATCCTTATTTATAAGCTGATATGGAAGTCCAAAAAACCTAACCCACACTGGAAGCTTCTTAAAAGTTTTTGTCTCAATAGAAATTTTTTCATTCCATGGTCTCAAATAAAGTGCATCTCTTACCTAAACCATGGGCCACCAACCATTATTTTATCCCAAATTTAGGAAGAAAAGTGACAAAATAATTTGAATTCAATCCCCACTTCCACTTGATCCAATTTTGAATCTCCAAAACCCCTGGCCATGATCTATGGAACTTACATATTAACCCTCTACTTTTAAGAACCATTATATCATGCTCAATCATCTCATCCTTGATACTTACTTCTGGTGTAACATCTGCTACCTGGATCGAACTTGCCATGTATTTGCTCTTTTGCTTATCTCTAACTTGGGCCTCCATACTTCCAACTAGGGCATTTTGATTTCTAGCTAGGGCATCCCGACTTCCCATTAGGGATTTCAAAAATGACTTTCCTTACACAATATCTAATGGGGCTCGCTCTTGGTTTGCACTCCCTCTTTTCTTGCACTCACACTTGCTCCCGGCTTGCACTCTCTCTTGCCTCACACTTGATCTCGGCTTGCACTTTCTCCTGGCTCACAATTGCCCGTGTCTCTTGTTCTTCTCGGCGTTCCTTCGCTTCAACAATTTTTTGGAAACAATGTTCCATGCATTCGTGGTAAGGGTTTGAAGCATTGATGCACTCCGGATGAACCTGCCGCTCTTTTGTCATGATTGAATCCCGACTCGCACTCCCTCTTAGTTTGCACTTCCTTTGGCTCGCACTCGCTCTTGGCTTGCACTCTCTCTTGCCTCACACTCACTCCCGACTTGCACTCCCTCTTGGCTCACAATTGCCCTTGTCTCTTCTTTTTCTCGGCATTCCTTGGCTTCAACAATTTTTTGGAAACAATGTTCCACACATTCATGGTAAGAGTTTGAAACGTTAATGCACTCTGGATGAACCTACCGCTCTTTTGCCATGACTGAATCTTAGCTTGCACTCCCTCTTGGTTCACACTCCCTCTCTGTTCTCATTTGCTCCCAATTTGCACTCACTCTCAACTCACGCTCACAACCACTGTTGCACTTACTCCGACTCACATTCACACTCACTTTCGGCTGCACTTACTCACACTTGCTTTCGGCTGCCCTCACTCGCACTCACTTTCGGCTGCACTTACTCACACTTGCTTTCGGCCGCACTCACTGTCTACTAATGCTTGTACTTGTTGCACTTACTCCTGCATCGCACTTGCACTCGCTGCTACACTGATCTCTTAGCTCGAGCTTGTGCTCGTGCTCGCGCTCGCGCTCGCGCTCGTCGTTGCACTGACTCCCGGCTCGCGCTCGCGCTCGCACTCGCCGTTGCACTGACTCCCGGCTCGCGCTCGTGCTCGCACTCGCACTCGCCGCTGCACTGACTCCCGGATCGCGCTCGCGCTCGCACTCGCCGTTGCACTTACTCCCGGCTCGCGCTCGCGCTCGCACTCGCCGCAGCACTTACTCCCGGCTCGCGCTGGCACTCGCACTCGCACTCGTTGCTGCACTTACTCTCAGCTTGCACTTGCATTCGTTGTTGCACTTACGCTGAGCTTGCACTCACAGTCCTCATGCATGAAAGGAGAATTAAATATTAAATTTGGGAGAAAAAATAATTTCTACTACAAAGGAAATTAATTATATTAAAGGAAAAATAATTTATTAAAATTGAAGACAAATTTGAAGAAAGTTGAATTAATTATTGAAAGTGCTAAATTGTTAATTTGGAAGGAAAGTTTATTCAAAGGCTTATTTGATTTATTTTGAAGAGAAGACATATTATTGAAGGAACGAGTTTAAAGCAAGGCACATCAAACAAGATATTGTAGATTTGTAGTTTTTTATCAAGGACAAAGAAAAGATATTGAAGATTGATCAAAGGCAAGGACAAATTATTTGAAGGCTATACTATAAGTTTTAGAATTTATTCTCGCCAAAGTGAATTTGGAAAGTTTATAAAATATATATATATATATATATATATATATATATATTTTAATAGTTTATATGTGGCTTCTATTAGGGGCCAGTCCCATCAAAATATCAAAATATTACATTTGCTGTAGCATACATTTTTATCCCTATAAGAAGTGCCCTAGCCTCTGCATAGTTGTTAGTTGAAGTTCCATATGATTTAGAATAATTGAGGAGAATTTTGCCTTCACTATTTCTAAAAACACCACCTCCACCAACTTTTCTTGGATTTCCTTTAGAAGCACCATCAAAATTAATTTTGATAAATCCAATTTCTGGACATTTCCATTTTACCATAGATTGAAGTAGATCCTTTGCTTTAATTCCGTTGTCGTAGATGACTCTTCCATTTATATTCAAATCCTGTAGCCAAATTATTAGCACATTTTTTTCTGCAATTGAGACTTCCCATGATGAGCACCATATTTATAGACATTTTGCAAGAGAGGCACTAATACGGTTCCAAACTTGGGCATGACTTTGATATTTATTTTTAAAAATTCTATTATTCCTTTCAAGCCATAAATTCCAACAAATAATGGTAGGGCCAATCCTCCAAAGAATACATAATGCTTTAGCTTTGAAATAATTTATCCAACATTTTATCAACTCTTTCAATGTTGATGGAGCTACCCAATATAATTTCATATTTAAAAAAAAAATTAACCCCAAATGGTGTGAGCAAACAAACAATGAAGAAGTAAATGGTCTGACGTTTCTAAATCCTTCTCACACAAGGCACTTCTGAAAGGTCCATAATATCCTCTTCTTTGTAGACTCTCTCGTAAGAATTTGATTGTAAAATATTTTTAAAGGAAAGGCGATTATTAAAAAAAAAATTAAAATTATGGAGATAAAGGACTTGTAATTTATTGACATCATTCAAACAAATAAAGAGTTGAAAATTATTTGAATAACTAGAAAACAATTTGTTAGGTATGAAGGCAGTATACAGGTCAGCTAGACGTCTGACCTGCTAGACGTCTGGGTCAAACGTCTAGGCTAGACGTCTAGGCTGCCAGACATCTGGGTTGGCAAACGTCTAGGCCAGACGTCATGCCTAGTAGACGTCATGCAGTGGACGTCTAGGTAGACGACAAAACGCGGAAGACGAATAGTCTTGGGAGCGGAAGACGAAGAGGCTTCCATTGGAAGATGAAATGAACAGTTTGGAGTCTTCCTCTGCTCTATAAAAGGGATGTGATCCCTTGCATAATGTTATAGAGTGTGAAGTTGTTGGAAAACGTCAAAGGATGTGAATGTAATCTTTGCTAAAAATAATAAAAGAAGAAGTTGCCATTGCCTTGTGGTTTTTCCTGCACATTGTAGGTTTCCACGTAAAATCTCTGTGTCACTTGTGTTACTGTTTCTGTGTTCTATATTTTTGTTACGTAAAATCTTGAAGTTTTTCCTAACATCTGGTATCAGGGCTAAGGTTTTGTGCGAGTGGGAGCTGCAACAATGACAAAAGGTGTAACCAAGTTCGATATTGAGAAATTTGATGGCAGGAACTTCGCTCTATGGAAGATGAAGGTGGAGGATTTGCTGGTTCAGAATGACCAAGCGCAAGCCTTGAAAGGGGTCGCGAGTAAAATGAGCAGCATTAAAGATGAGGAGTGGGTAACGCTTGACAGGAAGGCGGTTTCTACAATCCGTCTCTGCCTAGCGGACTCCGTCTTGTTCAATGTAGCTGAAGAAAACACCGCGGAAGCCCTTTGGCAAAAGCTTGAAAAGTTGTATGAAACAAAATCAACAACTAACAAGGTTTTTTGAAAAAGCGACTTTATAGCTCGAGGATGAAGGAAAGTTCATCCGTGGTAGATCATTTGAATGAGTTTAATACTTTGATTAGTAAACTGGTTTCAGTTAATGTGAAGATGGACGATGAAGATAGAGCTATCACCCTACTTTGTTCCCTTCCGGACACTTGGGATGATATGGTGATGACCATCAGTAATTCATCATCAGGAACTCTCAATTTTGATGATGTGGTAGCCGCTTTGTTGGCAGTAGAGTTGAGGTGAAAAACGTCTCTGGAACCCTCAACCAATGAAGCCCTATCTGTGAGAGGTCGATCGTTTGAGGGGAGTAAACAAGGTAGAAAGCGGTTCAGATCTAAGTCTAAAGGACAAAAGCGAAAGGGAAGTGTTGGCATTGTGGGAAGCCAGGACACTCCAAGAAGGACTGTTGGCAATTAAAGAATGGTGAAAAGCAAAATCAGCCATCAGCTGAAACCAGTGCAGCAGATTCAGGAGAGACGGCAACATGTGAAGCCTTTTGTATCAGTAACAACAGATCAGTGTTATATACCTGGGTTTTGGACTCAGGTGCATCCTTCCATATGTCTCCCCACAAAGAGTGGTTTGACAAATATCAGCCATACTGTGGTGGAAAGGTCTATTTGGGTGATGAAATGAAAGATCTTAATTACGTCCGCGAGACCCAAATATGGTCTATGGGACCTCAAATATGGAAGTACAATTGCTCAAATCATATCATATGATATTTAATATCTTTGAGAAGGTTGTTCTTTCTCCTGCTGATTTGGGTTAGCAATTCTCCAACTTTTTTTATTTTACCGTCTTCAAATAAATCTTACCGTCTTCAAATAAATTTGCCATAAACCCGTTCCCAAGTGTTTCTTTGTATTTGTCACCGATATCTGAAAAATTCGGGCATTTATAGATGAAGTGTTCCTCTGTCTCTACTGCCCTTGTGTTGCATAGAGTACATATCCTTTCTTCCCATTGTTCTTTGGGCGTTGTCCATCTCCCTATTTCACATCTAAGCCTATGAGAGCTAGTCCTTATCTGAGCAATGAGGATTTTTTCCTTCCACTTGATTTCAGCGCCTATATACGCTTTTTCCTTGTGGTCATACGTTGGGTTAATATTTGCAATATAATATTGTCTTTTCCTGCTTGCATTCTTCCACTTTCCACTTTTGAACTTTTCATTCACATAATTTTTTGTCTTTGTTGACATTTGGGCATTCATTTATGTTGATTTCCCAGCGTTTCATCCATTTCTGATTTTGTTTCATCCATGTATTCTTTCGCATATGCAACTCTTCGTCCCTAGCTGCCCTAGGCCATCTATCATCTTTCATGTTTTCTGTTTTTTTCAAATAACATAACAACTTGGTCATAGCAATTGCTTCTAAAGGGAACATTCCAGTTTTAGCTAGAATAATTTCATAAGGGGTTGTGGCCTTAATTTTGAGAAAATTTGTGATGATCATCCTTTAGAAATTGTGGGAAGACGGGATATAAGGATCGAGCTGGACGATGGTAGAGAAAGGATGCTATGTGATGTGCGACATGTGCCCGATTGGAGGAAGAATTTGCTATCAATCAAAATGATGGATAAGCTAGGGTATTCTGTCACTTTCAGTAACAACTACTGCAAGATTACCAAAGGAGCTCTTGTAGTAGCAAAGGGAGAATCTTATGGGACCTTATACCGTTTATGCGGTGATACGGTGACAAACCATGCAACAACAATAACTTCTGTTCGGGATGCGGTAATGCTATGGCATCAACGCCTAGGCCATATGAGTGAAAAAGGCCTGAAAATTCTGCATGACAGAGGTATGCTTTCTGGGATTAAGTATTGCAATTTAGACTTATGTGAGCACTGTATTTTTGGTAAACAGGAGAGGGTTCGGTTTACTGCAAGTCTTGGTAAGAGTTCTGATTTTCTGCAACTTATACATTCGGATATATTTGGACCTGCCCCCACTCAGTCCTTGAATGGCACCATCTATTTTCTGACTTTTATAGATGATTATTCTAGGAGAGAGTGGGTTTATTTTCTGAAGAAGAAGTCGGAAGCTTTGCAGAAATTTAAGGAGTTCAAAGCACGGGTAGAAAAGAGTTTGGGCAAGTCAATTTTGTGTCTCAGGTCGGATAATGGGGGTGAATATTGCTCCAAGGAATTTGATAAATTTTGTATGCAGGAAGGTATTAAGCACCAGAAGACTGTACGATACACTCCCCAACAAAATGGTGTGGCTGAGCGGATGAATTGCACAATCATGGAACGTGCAAGAAGCATGCTTAGCGCAACCATGTTGGAGAAAAAGTTCTGGGCGGAGGCTGTTAATACAGTGGTTTATCTTATTATCAAGTCACCTACAGCTGCATTGGATGGACAAATTCCGGAGGAGGTTTGGTGTTGTAAGCCAATTGATTACTCTCATTTGCGCACTTTTGGTTGTGACGCGTTTGCCCATGTACCCAAAGAAAAAAGGTCCAAGCTTGACCCGAAGTCAAGCAAATGTGTTTTTCTCGGCTATGGAGATATAGTGAAGGGGTATATATTGTGGGATCCTACTGCCCACAAGGTAATTATTAGCCGGGATGCAATTATTGATGAAAAATCCATGCAAAGGAAGGAGGTACAACAAAATCCTAATGTTGTACCTGTTGAAGTAGAATTGAGTGAAGATGACTATGAAGATGAACATGCTGAAGTTTTTGATCAGCATGCAGAACAACTTGTAGAACAGGAAGTAGAGCAGCCACAACGGTCACAAGACCAAGAGCCAGAACCGACAGATCATTGGGTTAGAAGATATACACGTCCACAAAAGTGTTCGGAAAGGTATTCTCATGTGTATCAGTCCTCTTTTGCTATGTTAAATGATGATGGTGAACCTAGTTCATTTCAGGAAGCTAGAGAGTCTGAGAATGCAACAAAGTGGAGGAAATCCATGGAGGAGGAAATCGAGGCACTTCGAAAGAATAAAACTTGGGAACTTGTGGATCTCCCACCTGGAAGAAAGATTGTTGGAAACAAGTGGGTGTACAAAGTGAAGAAGAACAACAACGGGCTGTTGGAACGCTATAAAGCTCGCTTGGTGGCAAAGGGCTATGTGCAGAAGTCAGGTGTTGACTTTAATGAAATTTTCTCTCCAGTTGTGAAGATGATAGTTCTACTTGCACTTGTAGCCGCACAGGATTTGGAACTGGAGCAGCTTGATGTAAAGATTGCTTTCTTGCATGGTGATCTCGAGGAAGAGATATATATGGATCAGCCTGAGGGCTATGAAGAAAGAGGCAAAGAGCATTTGGTTTGCGGATTGAAGAAATCATTGTACGGGTTGAAACAGGCGCCAAGGATGTGGTACAGGAAATTTGACACCTTCATGAAGAGCCAAGGTTTCAGCGGGAGTGAAGCTTACCATTGTGCATACTACAAGAGGTTTGACGATGGCGGTTTTATTATTTTGCTGTTGTATGTTGATGATATGTTGGTTGCAGGCCCCAACATGAAGAAAATCATTGATCTTAAGGCTCAGTTGGCTAGGACATTTGAAATGAAGGACTTAGGAGCAACAAACCAAATTTTAGGGATGAAGATACACAGGGATAGAAAAGGAAGAAAGATCTGGTTAAATCAAAAGTCATATGTGGAAAAGATTCTGCAACGCTTCAATATGCAGAATGCTAAACTAGTTAGTACCTCACTTCTTCCACACTTAAAGTTGTCTTCCAACCAGTGTCCTAGAATGGAAGCAGAGAAGACAAGCATGTCTCGTGTACCGTATTCATCAGCAGTAGGAAGCCTCATGTATGCCATGGTGGATATTGCCCAAGTAGTGGGAGTAGTCGTCCGGTACATGGCAAATCCTGGTAAGGAGCATTGGAATGCGGTGAAGTGGATATTCAGATATTTAAGAGCCACTTCAGATGTTGCCATTTACTTTGGATCGACAGATTTGCAAGTTACAGGTTTTGTGGATTTTGATTATAGTAGAGATAGAGATGGGAGAAAATCCACTACAGGATATACCTTCACCCTTGCTGGAGGAGCGGTGAGTTGGGCTTCTAAGTTGCAATCTGTTGTGGCTTTATCAACCACTGAATTAGAATACATTGCAACAACTCATGCTAGCAAAGAGGCAATTTGGGTAGAGCGATTGTTGGGTGACTTCAAGGTAATGCGAGGAGAAAATTACGCTGCATTGTGATAGCCAGAGTGCTATTCAGTTAGTGAAGAATCCAACATTCCATGATCGCACGAAACACATTGATGTCAAGTACCACTTTATCAAAAATATGGTGGAAGAAGGTAGGATCCTGTTGCAGAAAATCGACACTGAAGTGAATCCTGCAGATATGCTTACAAAGCCGATCAAGGTAGAGAAGTTTGAGTGGTGCAGAACTTCTCTGGGCTTGTTGAAAAAGTAACAAGGGCAGCATTGGGCAATTGGCACTGGATGAAATCTTTTGGCAGAAGAATTCTCGAATACTGACTTCAAGTGGGAGAATGTTAGGTATGAAGGCAGTATACAAGTCAGCTAGACGTCTGACCTGCTAGACGTCTGGGTCAGGCGTCTAGGCAACAGGTCAGATGTTTGACCAGCTAGACGTCTAGGCCAAACGTCTGGGTTGCCAGACGTTTGGTCCGGCAGACGTTTGGGCCAGACGTCTGACCTGCTAGACGTCTGACCCAGATGTCTGGGTTGCCAGACGTTTGGTCTAGCAGACGTTTGGGCCAGACGTCTAGGCCAAACGTCTAGGTTTCCAGACGGCTGGGTTGGAAGACGTCTAGGCCAGACGTCATGCCCAGTAGACGTCATGCAGTGGACGTCTAGGTAGACGACAAAACGCGGAAGACGAACAGTCTTGGGAGCGGAAGACGAAGAGTCTTTGGAAGCTGAAATGAATAGTTTTTTGGAGGCTTTCGTTGGAAGATGAAACGAACAGTTTGGAGTCTTCCTCTGCTCTATAAAAGGGATGTGATCCCTTGCATAATGTTATAGAGCGTGAAGTTGTTGGAAAACTTCAAAGGACGTGAATGTAATCTTTGCTGAAAATAATAAAAGAAGAAGTTGCCATTGCCCCGTGGTTTTTCCTGCACATTGTAGGTTTCCACGTAAAATCTCTGTGTCACTTGTGTTACTGTTTCCATGTTCTATATTTTTGTTACTGTGCTTCCTCTTGCAGGTGTGGAATCTTGGAGTTTTTCCTAACACAATTATGAATGCATCAAAAAGGCCTTTCACAAAGTTAGATTTGAATAAAGAGGCAAACTTTATTAAGAAAGAATTTTGAAAGCAGAGAAAATATTGTCACAAACATGTTTTGAGGTATAGTGGATCACCACAAGCAAATCAAACAGAACCGAATATTGGGTACGAAGATACCTCTTGATATATTGATTCAGGAGCCAACAATCACGACCATAGTTGAGAAAATCGGAATCAACAAAGAATCGGTAGTTTTAAAAATTGGGGAAAGAATAGGCAAAAAAAAGAACCGAAGAAAATGAAAATTTTCATTGAAAAAAATCTTTTTTCATGCATATTACAATGAATTAACATTATGTAAATCAATTGCAATAAAAGCAACAATTCAAGTCAAGACATCATACAAGGCTCAAGCTTTAAGTACACATGAAAGTGACAAAAGACATCTTGTATTGCTTATAATATGAAAAAGTACAAATTACAAAATGTGTCAAAATGCCTCAATAGGCCCACTATCTATTGTCTTCCTTTGCTCCTTGTCCTAGAATAAGCCCTAGTCTCTCTTGGTTGATGTGTGCTTGTAGTTGCTTGCTCCGCTTCTTGTGCTAAGGTCTCTTGTTGGTCCCTTGTTACCATCTCCTCCGCTAGGTTCTCATAATTTTCTAAATCTTTCATGGTGAATAGAGGCTCTTGTTGTTCTTGCTGCTCCTGTGTTGCATATGTGATCCATTCAGATGATGGATCAATGTCACTTAGGTCAATGGGCTTAGCATTTTTTTTTTCAAAACTTTTTTGGTGGAGATAAAGGTTGTAATGCACAAACACAAGATCATTTAACTTTTCTTGTGTAAGTCTGTTGCGCTTTTTGGAGTGTATGTGCTCAAACATACTCCAATTGCGCTCACAACTTGAAGAGCTACATGGTTGAGATAAGATTCTAACGGCCATGTGTTGCAAATTGGGCGTAAAATCACCAAAGTCCTCCCACCATAAATCTAGAAACAACAACAAAAAAAAAATTAATATTTCACATGTAACAGCTTAAAAGTTTAAATTTTAAAACAATATCAAAAGACAATAAATAATAATTCGATGAGGTTTACCTGGCCTCATATACTTAATAGCATTTTTGAATTGCTGAGATGGGAATTGACGACCACAACATGCCTTATAATCTTGTATCTCGACACGTGTTTTATCGTGCAATTGTTGACTTGCGAAGTACATGTGGTGAATGCAATCTTGAAGGCCAATCTTGACGTCATAATCAACATGGAATGTAGGGGTATACAAGAATTTGGGGTTCAAATAGTAACCCACTGCATGAAGAGGGCTATGGAGTTGTGATGTCCTTTTGTTATCAATGATAGTCCAAATGACATCATATTTGGCGCGGTTATGTTCATAAAGTGCAACAATGGCCTCTTTCGCCCTATCCATAGCCTCATATACAAAACCCATTGGAAATGGTTCTCCATCAACAAGACGAAGAATCTTCATCAATGACTTTGAGGCCTGAAAAAAAATAAAAAATAATTTAAAGAAAAATATTTTACAACATAAATAAAATAAAACAAATTAATAAGCGTAGTCTTGTACCTTGATGGCCTCATCCATGGCCATCTAGAAGTCCTGCTCAAACAAATAAGTATAAACATTTTGCCCCTTAGATGATGTTCTTTATCTTGTAGCTACTGCAGAATTCCACTCATCACTCACACACATTTGCTTTAGTGATCCTCTTGCATCATAAATGCTCTGCAAGGTCACAAAGTTTGTGGCGAAGCATGTAATGCCAGACCGCACCAGCTCCATCCCATTAGTAAATCGTTTCATGAGGTTAAGGACCCATGAATGGTTGTAAATGATTTTTGTGATGGCCTTAGCATTCCTTACAACCTCTGCCACCCAAGGTAATTTCTCAATGTCCTCAAGGAGCAATTCGAGACAATGGGCTGCACATGGGGTCCAAAAAATGGTGGGGAATCTCTCCTCCAAAATCCTCCCGGCTGCCTTATATGTTGTTGCGTTGTCCGTGATGATTTGGACAACATTCTCCTCCCCAAGCTCCAAGACATCCTCCTCCAACAACCTTGCAAGCATTTTGACAATCTTAACATGTGCCGATGCATCTATTGACCTAAGGAATGCAGTTTTTTCTGCAAAGCAACCAAAAAATTAAGCAGGGTTCTTCCCTTTCCATCCAACCATCAAATATAATGGTGCAACCCTTGGTCCTCCACACCCTGTGTTGGTTGTCAAGCACAACTTGAAGTATAAAAAAAAAATTTAGTCATGTACATTGCATATTGATTTTATCATATTAATATATATAAAAAAATTAGTCATGCCATATATATATATTTAGTCAAGCACAATGACAAAACTTGAATGTTGTCCACAAATTCCCGAAGGAGAGGGCCCCTATCCAGCCTTCATCGAAGCACATGAAAGAGCCAAAATAAGGAGAATTTTGTATGGTAGATAAGGTGTTATTGAAACCAATCCTTGTTTGGGCATGCCATGGTTTGAACCTTGGACCTCCAAGGAGAGGCCAAAGCCCTAACCATTGTGTTGTCCTTGTCGGACTGAGACATGTACTACTTGAGTTAGGACAAAGGCAAAGATTAAAAAATGATCAAGGTTCATCACCATGAAGAAGTGATCAAGAAGACCAAAGCAAATGAAGACAATGGACCTTATACCAAATAATGTAATATAGGGGGGTGTTGGAGTTTATTACATTATTTGGTACTTGTAAATATTTTGTAAATATGTGGTGTGAAAAGAGTCTTGTAAATATGAGTCATTTAGAGATTTCTCCATAGTAATCTTAGTATTTTGAGATTTGTCATTATTAGGAGTCAATAAAATATATTTCTCATATGAGAAATATGAAGAGTCATATTTCTCGGAAGAGTGAAGAGTCTAAGAAGATAAATAGTTTGTTGAAGTTGAAATGTCAAGAGTCATTGTAAAGGCTATATGTAGAGCAAGCATATGAGATGTATGTATGGAAATTTCAGTACTTCTTTGGTATTGGAATACTAAGTTTGTGATTTGTGGGAATAATACTAAGTTTATCTATTTGCTTGAGTACTTGTGTAAATTATTTATTGTGAGAACTTCAATTTGGATAATAAAGAGATTATATGCTAACAGACTCAACTTTCAATGCTTATGCATATTTGGTTCAAATGTCATTGTAGGCTGAGCACTCCATAATGAGTGCCTCTATTTCCACTACCACTAGTGTGTAAAATAAGCAAACCCACTTCTTCCTTTCCATAATGATTATTTTCACTACCACTAGTGTGCAAAATAAGCAAACCCATTGCTTCCATCCCATAATGATTAAAAATGATAAGTCTTGTTTGTAGAAGTGGAATGACATGGGTTTTGTAGTTTTGTGAGCATGAAAATGTGAAATCACGTTCAATATTTCTTTATTTTAATGGAATAAACATTTGGTAAATCTTCAAAACTGGTTTAGAGTCTGTTATTGTGTTTTGCGTTTGTTAGAGTTGAAATCGGCTCATATGTTGCAAATGTCATTATGGATAGTTAGTCCGTTGACAATTCTTATTCCATGTGGTTGTAGCAATATCAAGTATTCAAATAGATTGAAATTGAAGTAATTGGTCCATTGGCTTTACTATTGCAACACATAAGCACCTTTAGGGTATAAGTGAGCACTTGTTCTTATAATGGGCTTATCGGTCTTTCTCTATCTCTATTTCCATCCTTATGTCCAGTTCATAGAATAGAGGTCTCAATTTTATATCTCATTATAAGTTGGATATGGTTGACAAGTCCGTCTCCTTCCTAGGGAGGAAGGGGAGAGGGGAGGATAGTTCAAAGGGGCTTCTATTGGGGGCCCCGCCCATGAAAGACAAAACAAAAGATGTACATTGTTGATCCTTATTGGCGAAAGTACGAAAAAAAGCAAGATAATACTTATAGATTCTATTATGCTAAACTGTCCGACCATAACAAAACAAGGCAAGGCAAAGACCCAATACATTAATGACAAGATAAAGACATCAAAAGATAATGCTGACAATGAAAACATACCCTAATCATGCCACTTCAGAGTTTATTGCTGTGAGTTGGTGACATTGTGAGACAATAGATTCACCACCACACCCCATAAGTCCATATCATCATCAATAATGGATTTATATGGTATATTCAAGTCGATTGGCATGTTAGAAGGCTTATCAACCACCTTATTACCTTCGCATAGTGTATTAATAAATCTTTAATTCTCAGTCTATGCTTGAGGCTTAGATGCTCTTCCATGAGAGTATTAAATCTGCAATTAACAAACTTTTCTTTTTGAAAACCTTCAATCACGATCCAAAACACAATGCGGACAATGAAAAGATTTATTGCTATGAGTTCATGACAGTGTGAGACAATAGATCCACCACCACACCCCATAATCTCATATCATAACATTTATATGGTATATTCAAGTCGATTGATATGTTAGAAAGCTTATCGACCAACAAATTACCTTTTCAAAGTGTTTGACGAAAATCTTTAATTGTCAGCCTATGTTTGAGGCTTAGATGCTCTTCCATGAGAGTAGTAGTTCTGCAATTAACAAAATTTTCTTTTCGGAAGGCTTCAATCACGATCTTTGAGTCCCCCTTGAAAATTAACTCCTCAAAACATTGGTCAATGGCCACTCCTGGGCCTGTAATCAGACTAAGTGCCTCTGCTCAATTTGAAGTGGGTGGCAGAAGGAAAGGAACATATGCATAGAGCATCTGATATTTAGTATCTCTAAAAATACCTTCCAAACCTGTTGGGCCTGGTTCCCACAAGTGTGCCTGTCAAAATTTAATTTCACTGTCCCAACTGAGTGGGGGATGCCAGTGTAAGGCTCCTTGGTATTCGTTTAGCATTCTTCCTAGTAGCAGGGGATCTCCTCCTGAGGTTAATTGAAAAGTATGTCAAGTAAATGTTAACCCTTCTTTTCTGCACTCAAAATGCAAGAACAATTTTATAATGTAAAAACTTAACAATGTCAAGGCTGAATCAAAGAGAGGCAAAGTGCAGTGAAATGAACTAGATATTGAGACCTGTTCAAAGGTATTAGCTATTGATATCTGGAACTTGGCAATGGAAACCTTGACCTTGAGACTTGTAGATTGCTGCACATTATAGACTCAAATGCAAAACTCCAAAATTGTATGCAGGCACAAAGCAATAAGAGTAGAGAAATTTTATGATTATGGTTTGATGGAATAAAGGAAAGGCAGACCGTCTTTCGTTGGATCCCAAACTATGAGGTCCTTATCTTACGCGAAGGGAGAAAATGCAATAAATATAAAACAAAAAAAAATGATTACTTTATGGTCAACTATAAATTGAAGTGAATGAATCTGTTGCTTGTAATCTCAGATGCAAGTGGCACATGGGTTTCTCATGACATTGAACATTATTAGTAGTTGTATCTATTCCGTGATCACTTAAAAAATTATAAATACTTTACATGGTACATCAATAGCAGAATATGTATAGTTTTCAACAGCTAATTGACAGTTAGAGTCAGTTTAGATTTCAGTTGATGGATAGGACACAATGAATTGATTGCAGATCTGAGCATCCGTTTTAGAATTATTCTTTCTCCATTCTCATTCTGCCTCGTCTTTCTTCTGTCCTGCAAATACCCTGATCCTCAATGTAACGTTCTAAATTTTAAAGTTTTAGCAAATTTCTTCTTTCATTTTTGGCATGTGTGATGTGGAGTATCCAAATTCATTTTTTCCTATGATGGAGGAGAAGTTAAACATAGAAGTTTCTGGATTAGAGAATTTTGTGAAATTGTCGTATGTTCTCTCCTAGAGTACCCATTTGGCATTTTCCATTTACTTTGCAAATTCAAATTTGAAAGTTACTAATGATAACTTGTTCTTGATTTGTAACTTGAAAGCTGCTATGTTGCAATTGCTGGGAAAATATATCAAATGTTGATTAGGTTATGTCAGTCTTTTTCTCTGTTCGGGAGGGGATTTCTGCTGTGCTCGGGAGGGGATTTCTGCTGCGCTCGGGGGGTGGATTTTTGCTGTGCTCAGGAGGTGGTTTTCTGCTGCGCTCGGGGGATTTCTGCTGCATTCGGGAGGTGGTTTTCTGTTGCATTCGGGAGGTGGTTTCAGCTGCGCTGAGGTGGTTTTCTACTGCGCTGGGGGGATTTTGGCTGCATTCGGGAGGTGGATTTCTGCTGCGCTCGAGAGGTGGTTTTCTGCTGCGCTGAGGTGGTTTTTTGCTACGCTCGGGGGATTTCTGCTGCGCTCGGGAGGGGATTTCTGCTGCGTTCGGGAGGTGGTTTTCTGCTGCGCTGAGGTGGTTTTCTGCTGCGCTTGAGGTGGTTTTTTGCTGCACTGGAGGGATTTTTGCTATGCTCGAGAGGTGCATTTCTGCTATGCTAAGGTGGATTTCTGCTTCGTTCAGGGGGATTTCTGCTGGGCTTGGGAGGTGGATTTCTGATGCATTGAGGTGGATTTCTGCTGCGCTGGAGGTGGATTTCTGTTGGGTTGAGGTGGATTTCTGGTGCTCTCGGGTGGATTTTTGTTGGGCTCCGGGTGGATTTCTGCTGTGCTCGAGGTGGAATTTTTTTGCACTTAAGGTGTATTTCTGTGTGTGCCCTAGCGCAGCCCCGACCGTGCCTTATCATGTCCCAGTTGTCCTCATTATGAATTGTTTAGCAACTCGGTGTTCTTGGTGTTATGGGGCTACTTGAAGGAGGAATGGAGGAGATGTGCTGGAGGTGGATTTCTGTTGCGTTGAGGTGGATTTCTACTGCTCTCGGGTGGATTTCTGCTTTGCTCGAGGTGGTTTTTTCTGCGCTCAAGGTGTATTTCTGCGTGTGCCCTAGCACAGCCCCGACCATGCCCTAGCATGTCCCAGTTGTCCTCATTATGAATTGTTTAGCAGCTCGGTGTTCTTGGTGTTATGGGGCTACTTGAAGGAGGAATGGACGAGACGCGGGCTTCTCCTCTTAAATCTGTCCAACGCCTTCACACAACAGTTTCATATCAGTGTTTGTCTAAACAGATTAATTCTCTCCAGAAACTTGACTAGACACGCAAGCTAGTATTATACTCTCCTTGCAAGACCAAGTGAAAGATGACAGCCGCATTATCATGGATCTCCAAATTAAACTTAAAGATCAGCAAGCCATCATTACTCAATTGCAAATTGCACATACAGAACTACCTCCTTAGAATTCTGTGAATTTACACTCAGAAATTTTGAAAATTCGAGATGAACAGGTAGTTCTTCTTGCTGAGTAGGAACGTCTCAAGGAAGCGTCAACTGCACAAAGCCAAAAATTAGCCGACCAACAATCTTAGGTTTAGGTTGTAGCCGGAAAGAAGAACCCCCTTCCCATAGTTGAGTTGGCTGTCCACGCTAAATTTGAAGAAGAAAGGATCTGTAATGCGAAAGCTCTCAATATCAGGGTTCGTGGGGTGCCCAAACCTACTGATCCGCTTCAAGTTGGAAATGCCTTCATTCACAACACTCTTGAGTTAACAGACGTTGCTCTCGAGAGAGCATGGTTCTCTCTCGACTCCACATTAATCATACGCTTCAAAAATGTGGATGAGCGTATGAAGGCATTGAGGGCCAAACGGAAATTATTTACTCTTCAAGACAAGATCTACCTTGATGAGGACCTTATGTGACTCCAGGTTGAAGAATTGAAGCCGCAGCCAGGAATGCTAACAAAAGGGGAATTATTCGTAATTTGCGTGCAGTGATTAGGGACTCTCCCCCACCTGGGTGGTCCAAACCCTTGCCTAACAAATGACTCTATCAGCACGGAAGGGGGGTGGTAGATAAGCTAACTGTAGCTTGCTGGAATTGCAATGGTATGATGTGGTTTGCATCAGGGCCCTTTCTTGATGTGATTGGCAGACATGACATCATTCTTATCTGTTAGACACACGAGAGTCCTGAGCGGGCCCTTCCAGTTATCTCTGGTTACTTTTGGTGGTCCAGTTGTCGGCAACTCACTCGACGCTCTAGGGGGGTTCGAGGATCAGGAGGTGTTGCTGCTCTTATCAAGGATAGGCTCCAGGGTTCGGTATCCTTGGTTTTGAATGACCCCCACTCCAGGTTTTTATGGATTAAAATACATCGTCACCCACCTCTTTGGGATATCTACATTGCCACCTGTTACTTTCCCCCCACCACGTCCAATTTTGCTATCCACGTGGACGGGCACCCTTTCCAGGATCTCTATGAGGACATTACTAGATACTCGGCTTTAGGGGAGATACTTCTGATGGGAGATTTCAACGCTCGGACCGGACCTATGCAGGTTTCTCTTCATGACCTCACAACTGATGAGATGCATTCTCAGGAATTGGATCTTGAAGACCTTGGTTTTGCACGAAACTCCAACGACATATAGTTGACTGCTTACGATAAGCATCTTATTGAGTTGGGTGAATCCAAGAGGCTAGTTCTTCTCAATGGTATATCTTGTTTTCCGGATTCCAGTGGGTTTACTTGCTTTCCTCATAGTGGTGGAGCTAGTGTCGTCGACTATGCTATTTCCTCTACCACCCTCATTCCATTCATTTCCCGATTCAACGTCTTTGATCACCCTCCCCCCTTACCGATCATTCAGTTCTTTCTCTTACATTATCCACTGTTTCCCTTCCTGCTACTCCTCCCCCTCCTCCCTCCCCTTCGGTCCCTCGAGTCATTATAGACTGACTATTATTTTTCATTTACCTACATGGACCAGTTGCGTCAGGTTCTCCCCAAGGTGTCTTCTCTTCTCGATGTTTCCAATCGTTTTGCTTGCTTTGTCCAAACTATTTGGAAGGCTGCTTTGGAATCGTACCCCCACACTATTCGTCCTCCCCCTCGTCCTCGTCCCCCTGGTCATTGCCCCATGAACATCTGGTATGATGAGGAATGTAAGTTTGCCCATCGAAGGTTAATATATGCCATTCAGAATCCTTCCCAGCTCTATACCATTTTTCACAAAGACTATAGGATGCTTCTTCGAAAGAAGAAGCGTCTCTTCCTCTCTCGGTATCGACTTAATCTTATCCACTCCCTTCAGCAGTATCCTAAATCCTTTTGGTGCCTTATTCCCCCCTGTGGTCGGATTACTCATGGGATCGATCTTTCCTCTTGAACCATTCATGCCTCTTTCCTCTATACCATCCCAAATCAGCCTCCTATTATTGTTCGCTCCCCCCTTCTTCGTGCAACCTCTTTTCTACTGGTCTTGTCAAGCAGGCTATCTGGAAACTCTGTACGAGCAAAGCAGCAGATTTGGATGGGTTACGGGCATAATTTTTAAAGCATGGTATTGACCCTCTTGTTGGGCCCCTCACTAATCTCTTTAATCTCTGTGTCTGTTTTGTGTTTCCTGATTCCTGAACTCAACATATCATTCACCCCATTCATAAGGCAGGTGATCCCCATGAACCCAATAACTACAAGACTATCATGATTGGGCATATCTTTGCCAAGCTGTATGCCACAACATTGGATGTGCTTCCCCCGAAGGTTGGAGGAGGGGGGTTTCAGGGCTCTTGGCCAAGCTGGTTTTCGACAAGATCACCAGACCACAAATCACATTCTAGTCCTTAGAGCTATTATTGAGGAGGCGCGCTCTAGGTCCTTGAAGGTTTATTGTTGCTTTGTTGACTTCAGGAAAGCCTTCGATACGTTGCCTCGACATTTACTTCTTGAGAGACTACGGTCAGATGGCATCTCTCAACAACTTTTGACAGCAGTTACACGGTTATATGAGACTGTGAAAGGTCGGTTTTGCTCCCCTCTAAGGGCTTTCAAACAGTATTCTTAGCACCATAGGAGTGAAACAGGGGTGCCACTTTCCTCGACACTTTTTGGGATCTTTATCGACGAGCTTGAGACTTTTATTAAGAAGAACGTTCATGCAGAGGATGGTTGCCTTCTTCACTATGTGCTGATTTGTATTCTCCTCTTTGCTAATGATGTTGTTCTTTTGGCCTCTTCTCCTGAGGGACTTCAGCGCCATCTGGACAAGCTTGTCGCTTTTTGTTACTCAAGACAGTTGATGGTGAATCTTTCTAAGACCAAGGTTATGGTATTTAATACTACCAAAGAGGCTCTATCTCATCTCCACTTCTCTTTCCAAAGTCGGGCGGTCGAGCTTGGGGGTTCTTTTCACTGGTCCCACTTTTAGTATGAAACCCGCCGCCCAGGCTCGGGTGTGTAAGGGATATGTAGCTCTGTTTTTGCTAGAGAGGAATTGCTTCAAAGCACATGTTTAGGATATACTTGTGAAGATGAGGATTTTTGATGCCTTGGTCAAGCCAACTATTACTTAGGGGTCAATGGTTTGGGGTCCTAGCCTTGGCTCGACTGAGTGGTCATGGGTTGAACGAGTCTAGACACTCTTTCTTTGACGATTCATTCGTTGCAAGGGCACAGTCCCCCGCTCTATTATTCTGGTAGAGTTTGGGGCTTCTCCTCTCCAGCTTGAGATTATCTTCCTGATTATTGGTTATCTTCACAGGATCTGTACTTTCGGAGATACCCCTGAGGGTTGCAGGCGGTACCCTTACCTCGCCCTTCGCTCCTCGATGGAACTCTCTTCGAGTTCTTGGGGAGGCCGGAGGAGCTGGAATTTTCAGGTTTCTGCTCTCAAAGCTAGCATTCAGATATGGATAGACAAGCTCTCGCCTTATTCTTTGGGGGTTCTCCCCCCCTCTCGGCTTAGTAAGGAGAAGATGCTCCACGAGATTCGGAAGGATGTTAGTCTCCAGTATACCAGATGCACATGGATCTCTCCTGTTGCCCCTCTTTCCCCCAAGCTGTCTTTCTACCATGAGCACTTCTTACAGATTCAGGAGGGTAGAATAGTTCCTCTACAATACCTTCAGCAACACACAATGCATAGTCTTCGGATCACTATTGGGCAACTCGGTGTGTTCTCACCAACTTCGGATTGAGTCAGATCACCATCTGCCGACAGAGGAGCGTATTTGCTTGTTTTGCTTCTTGGGTGAAGTTGAAACCCTTCATCACTTTGTTTTTTGTTGTCCCATTTATTATGAGATCCGAGGTAGGTTCCATTGCCTTTTCAGGGACAACTCTCGATCTATTTCTACCTTCTTCAGATACCGGACCAACGTTGTCTCGCACTCTTTCTTAGGGAGATAACTCAACTTCGACGACATAAAAGTTCTCTAAATGGATCTCACCCTCCTCAACATCGGCTCATCACTACATACTTCACCAACTCCGACGGACCAGGTGACTTCAATCGAAAACGCCCCACATCATCCAGTTCGGACAGAAGTAGGGTCACTAGACATCGCAGCAACAGTTTGTCAGCGTTCCGAATTAGCAATGGGCAGAGACATATCATGGACTTCTTTAGCTTTGGTACTTCGGCCTCGACTTTTAGGAGAGATTAGTTTCTGGCGGGTTCTTGGAGCTTGCCCCTTCTGTTGGATTGCAGTCCTCCCCCCTCTGCTCTTCCTTTTCTTTTCTTTTCCCTTTCTCTTTGGCCCGTTTATCGGGTTTCATCTTGTATTTATCTTAGTTCTTTTCTTTGTTGGGCTTTTTAGCTTGCTAGTTGGCAGTCATTATTGTCCTTCTTATAGTCCCTTGGGTCTTATTTTGGCCCACCGCGGACATGAATAATATTTCATTTCATTTCTAATACTTTGTAATTGTGTTTGTTCTTAAGTAGTGCTTTTGAAGGAGTATTGTTATTAAATTTTTTGGTTTTCAATTTTTGCTTTGGCTTTAAGCATAATTTTTATTTACTGTTTGGCCAGTGAAACTCAATCGTTATCTTTCATTGGTTACATGCTAACAAAATTCTACCAGTTACCCACATTGTGATCAGATTGTATTCTATAGACCATTCATATTAGTCCAATTGGGTTCACAACTTTGTATAATAAACATTAATTTTAAAATTATGAAACAAAAAAGACGTAAAGGCTATGTTACATGGGATCTCCCCACCCCTTTGGGGGCCTGTTTCACTGTCCCTGTGTTACGGGGACATGGAGGGGATGAGGACGAATATGTCCCCATTTTTGGTGACTTGGGGGCCGCCATCCCTGAAACAAGGACATCCTTGGGATGCATAGGCATCCTTGGCATACCTGGGATGCCTGGAACATCCTACAACTGTCTTCAGGATGGCTGAATGCCTTGGACGATGTCCACCCTTGTTCCAAATTTGATGTCAGGTTACCTTGGGGCCACATGGGACACCTAGATACGTATTATGACGTAACAATATACTCACAATGACATCTATGCTGTTCGTATAGTGTTTTGGTCAACGAAAACACAGAATTGGTTACGGGCCTCATAGATGCATAACTTTGGTAGACACATAGATAGTGCAAGGAGCACTGCTAAGTTCCATTCAGCAAGATTGGTAACATTGGAAGCGTATTTTAGGTCCGAGGTGTAGACCAATTGGTTCATCCAAACCCCATAAGGGGGCGGAGGTCCAAGGTTCAAATCTCGAGCCTCGCCGGACTGAACGCTTGTCCCTTTCTTGGTGCTTTCAACGGCGTAAAAGGTTTAAAATGATTGTGGCATGGTGGTTATAGGGGCGGACTGCGCGAAGATCTATGTGGCGGCTTCTGGGGTGGACAACGCAGAATACTGTGGCAGCCATAAAAGCTGGACAGCCTGCCCGGATTCGTGGCGGCTACCGATTCCACCATGTAAATTTCAAAAAAAAAAAAAAAAACATTGGAAGCGTATTTCAAATACTATCCAACAACACAAGGTGCACTAATGTTGAATGTTAGAGCAGAAGTTATTCAGAGTTGAATGATGCTCTGTCTAGGCAATTCCGGGAGGGCTGTAGGTGAGTTTGTTGTATCTATGTCAAACAATATCAAGATTGAATGAAATTTAATGGTGATGTAGTTAACATTCATAGTTATGTCCAGAACCTAATTTCAGCTTGGAATTTTGTTATTTGACCCATCAAATGCTATGCAGAACAACTCAGACCTGAAGATAATGTTTTAGCCATAACTTTATTAGACATAATCCGAATTGAGCAATTCTTTTTAAATAAGTAGAACTCAGTATAATATTGGCTGTAGAAATTTGACAGTTATCACTGTTTGATACTTGAAAACAACAAAACTTAGTCTGGAGTACAATCGCAATTTCTCTCAAATGAGCTGGAAATGAATTTATTTTTCTGCTATAGATTCTTCATGATGTTCTGTTGGTCAGAGATCTGCCCTAGGTATGAATTTGTCTATTCATGCGCCCTAGACCCGGCCAACATTGAAAGGCCGAGAGGAAGAAATGCCTCCCGTGCCAATCTCCAGAGAGGGGCTGGTTCCCTTGCTATTCTAACTGGGGGATTTGAGATTAAGGAACTGGAAAGGAATGGGAAATGACTGAAAGGGATGGGAAATATGGCCACAGGCCAGATAGAACAGGGGTGATGGACTAACAACACGATAACTCTACTGCACGTCGAACCAAATAGCACTCAATACAGACAACTAACAAAAATTAAAACTAAACATCTAACATGCGTAATCTCCAGGGCTACTCCAGGGGTTCACGTTTTATCAGAAGCTAAATCCAGATATTAGAATTCAAGCCTACAGATAAATCAGAGAACTTAATAGAAGATAAGCAATAGAAGACATACACACAAAATAGAAGTCCAGAGTTAGAGCCAGACATCAGCTGTATTGATAGCAGAATTCGGATTACATCAAGCTTCTAGCAAACATCCATCATTTTTACAATAAGAAAGCAAGCTTATATAGCGAATTCTGCCGCTTGAAATATTAAATGCACACCTACAAAATATGGCGGTGGCAGCCAAGATAAGATTTACAAGAGAGTACAATCATGAAATAGTAATCAGGCATGGTTGGGACTGATGACTCCTTGGAATGCAGCTGAGCTCCCTTCAATGCTCTGACAGGTTCATCTTGCTGGCGCTGCCTCCTCACTCGCGGGGACCGCTTCCGTGGAAGATAGGCTTGAAATCCCGGAACGTCCAGTCTGGAAACTTCTCAGACCGACTATGCTTGGATGGATAAGGATACACCTGTGGGAAGCACTTCTGAGAAATTCTGAGGAAAAGGCGCTAGATGCAAGCCCCAGTCGCTACACTCTGTTGTTTCCTGGCCCGGAATGGGCTTGCGCTTAGAAAAACTGCAGCAAGAATATCCTGTTGCCTGGGAACCAATGCCAAAGTTGAAAGGTCACAAGGCGAAGCGCAACTAACTCAGTGCGCATCTGCCTGGCGCTCGAGAATGGAGCGCAAGTCCCTAGCGCACAGGAAGTGGTGTTGGCGTTGAATAGTCAACCGATGAAGCGCGCAAGAATGGAACGCAAACGCCTTGTGCTGGAGAAATGGAGCGCAACAGTCTGGGCATTGGGAGGAGCGCTGGCGTTGAAAAGTCAAACGCCCAAGCGCTCTGGAGTGGTGCGTGAATGCCTTGCGCTGGAGAGATGGAGCGCAACAAACTAGGGCTCTTGGGAAACACGTCATTTGCTGAAAAGTCAAACACTGAAGCGCACCAACCTATTGCGCATTTGCCTTGCGCAGGAGAAAGGGAGCGCCACGCCTGGATGCCTCGAAAACAGTGATAGGGGTGATTGGTCAACAAGTGTTGTGCTCGGATCAAGTGCGTAAGTGTTTGGCGCTCGGCAAACGGAGCGCAACACCTTGGTGTCCCCTCTTTGGGAAGAGCGCTGCACTTTGAAAAGTCAAAGCATGAAGCGCTCCAAAAAGGAGCGCAACAGCCTTGCGCTTGTGAAAATGAGCGCAACATCCTATACCCGTTTGTCAATCACGGCAAGAATGGTGCAATGTCTTGCGTTGGAGAAATGGAGCGCAACGGTCTTCGCCAACACTTAGTCGTTTTCCTTGAAACTTGGTGCTGCGCGTTGACTGGTCAACCTGTTGTGTGCCCTTCAGGCAGAGCGCAAGGGCACTGCGTTGGCTATTGATGCGCTTTGACCAGTCAATATGGGTTGCGCTCCTTAGGAAGAGCGCAAGGGCGTTGCGCAGGCTATCGCTGTGCTTAGACTTAGCCTGGCCAGCAAGGGGACTTGCGCATCAGGGGAAGGGTCGACATGGACCTGCGCTCTTGTTACTCCTCCGATTTGGCTCGTGCCTGGGGACAGTAAGCTATCTTCGCCTTCAAAAAAGGTGTGCACCCTGCATGACAAGTTAATAGAAAAATTGCACAATGCTTTAGGCACAATCAAGAGAATTTTGACAGTAAAACTCAGGAGAGAGAAAAATGCATTCTGAATAATGAGAAAGAGTTTTTGGGAAGCAGAAATTACTGGACAACAAAATATACACCATGTTGCAGAAATGACATCTCTGGCGGCTCGTGGGGAAATTGAGCTCACCTCAATGTCGAAATCCCAGGCCTTATCCATTGGGCTCGTAGTCATCATCACTATCACTTTCTGAATGCTCACTGGTAGCAATAGACTCTTCCTCCGACTCTTCTCTTCCTGTTTCCTCCTCCTCTTGGTGCTCACTGTGTTGCTCTTGATCGCGCCCTGGCACCTCGTCTTGGCGCTCATCTCCCTCATCCTGAGGCTCTTGGCCTGCGTCTTGTTGGGGCTCATGGCTTTCGCCTTGGCCTTCTTCCTGAGCGTGAACCTCCTCCTGCGCATGAATTTCTTCCTGCGCCTTAACTTCTCCTTGCGCTTGGATTTCTTCTTGCTGTTGAGGAGGCTCAGGTGGCGCGAGCTCATCCTGAATGCGGTCATAAGTCACTTGGACCAGGCCCCAGTCATCTTCGTTTATCGCATCACGCTTCTGGAGCTCTCGAATCAGGTACCCAAACTTTTCAAGCTGGCGAACGTCAGCATAATTAAACCTCTCGCTGAGGTCCACAAGACAAGCTTCCATTCACGTGAATCTGGCCGTATACTGCATCACCTGAAGCTCAGTAATGGGCTCCTCCCAACTGTCAATCTCTGAGGTATCATTTTCAAAGGAGTCCCAGACTGATTGCAACTCTTCTTCTGTCAAAATACGGTCCCCCTCATCAGTGAAGCCCGGGAAACCGTTCTGCGCCAGAGTCTCGAAGTACATTAGAGAAAGCTTTCTTTCTCTCTCAAACATGTCCATCAGATCTCGGGCCTTTCGGGCCGCCTTGGCCTTTTTGAAGAAAGATCTCAGCGTTATACTTGCAGTCGCCCATGACCGAGCAAGGTCACACATCGGGGCAAGCTGGATGCCCGATTTGTCTAGGGTTTGCGCCTTCATGGCCAGCTCCAGCCATTGGTCAGTGTCCCCTCGACATCCTCTACGATGGAAGCACCATGGGAGACTAACTGCTTGGCCTCCCAGATGAACGTCAGGAGTGCTGCTGCCCTTCGCGCTCTAATTTTGAAGTTGGCCAGGAAGCGACTGCGTACCTCCTTGACACGATCCTTTGACAGGACCTCTGTTGGCTCTGCTTTTTTTGCCATTCTGGCTTGTAGCTCCTGAATTTGAGCATCCAAAACTTGCAGTTGGCTTTGGGCTTCTTCCTGAACCTTGAGGCATTCTTCAAAATCTTTCTTGTAGCTTTCCACCTCTTGCTCCAGATCGATTACCCGTTGCTGCAACTGCTCCACTTTGGACTGCTCCTCCTCAAGCTGCCCCCTCGTGAGCGCCAGGGTCTCTTCAAATTGTATATTTTTGGCCTCAGCCTCGTAGCAACGATTTTTGAAATGCTCCACCTGGAGGTAGAGGGATGTTGCCTCAACATGGATATTCCCAGCTTTCTCCGCGGGATCAACAGTCTTCAAATCTTCCACCGTATGACGATAAGAATAGTCTGCTGTCGTCATCTCTTCCAATGGCTTCTGGACCTTGGGCACTTTCTCCATCCTGTGGAGCTGCATATTTTGAGGATCAAACATGGCCCTTTTCTCTGGTCGAGCCAGCGCTTGCGCATTCTTTCTTTTCTGGCCTTTGAGCCAGGTCGAGGAATTCTGTTGCGCCTTGCGAATACTTTCCGCCATTGGGCCCTCCTGGCAGAATTCCAGCTCCATAGGTTCCTGTACTCCAAAGAGTGGGGTAAAGGGGAACAGAGCCCGTTGAGGGCTCGATTCAACAGATGTGTCTGGGACAGCTGGGGCGTCGACTACAGTGACCTTGGGAGGTGTCGGGGTTTGCACGGCTATAACTGGGATGTTAGGATCAGGGGGAGGAGTCTCCATGGAGGTTACTGTTGTGATGACTGAGGAGGGGGGATAGGCGAAGGCTGGCCAAGACTCACTATGGCAGCGGATGTTGCAACTGAATGCACTAAACCCTGGGGAGTAGGAATGAAAGTTACCAGGAAGGTGAAGGCGTTGGAGACTAATGCAAAAGTTTCAAATGATTGAGAAACTGTGGGCAGGGAAGAATGAAGTTGCGACTGAAACAGGGGGTGGGAATGACTGCAGCAGGGGCACCGAATGAGATTTGGGTAGACAATAGGGTTTTGGCGCCAGGAAGGGGGGTTTCTAGAGGGGCGGATGAGAGAAAGAGAGGAACAGAAGACGCACCTGCGGGCTCGGACGTCTCCAGAGCCGACGTGGTGAACTGTTGCGTTATTGGACTTGCTTCTCCTTCTTTGTCTGATGCCTCTTCCTCCAGATTGATGAATGGGACTTCAAGTTGCGTCTGCTGGATGTGTTGCACCTGCTGCGTCGGAATGGATACTTCTAAAGCGCCCTCTCCTATGGTTGTTGATGTCGTCGGAGGGTTTGCGCCAGAGGGGCGGGTCGTAGTAGTCCGAGGCTTCTTTGCAACGTTCTGGGGCACAGGTGCAGCAGGAGCGCTCCTCTTCTTTGGAGTGGCCTCTTCTTCTAGGAGTGGCTGCTTACCCTTACCCTTGACAAGTGGCGCTTGACTAGCACGGTGTTTTGGAACCATCGCCGCGTCTTCAACCCTATTGGGACTCTCAGTACTTCTGGGCACAATGTTGCCGAAGAAGACGGGCTGGTAGGTGTCATAATATTTGTCGAATATCGCGGAGAATTTCTGATCTAATTGCAGCGTTGGGTCAGATGCTCCTTTTCTATTGTGGACCCTCATGATCCACCAGTTCACGATCTTCTCATCTGACCAGTT
The DNA here is from genome assembly GCA_028583015.1 of Wollemia nobilis. NCBI lineage: Eukaryota > Viridiplantae > Streptophyta > Pinopsida > Araucariales > Araucariaceae > Wollemia > Wollemia nobilis. The sequence continues at coordinate 13,829,930 of JAQPPZ010000082.1, read as the reverse complement.
TGGCACTTTATTCTTCACTACCTTGAACACTCGGTCGTCGGGGTCTTGCGCCGGATTCTGCTTAGGGTTGTAATCGGCCTCCATTATGTAGAAGTCATGCCACGGGGGGAAGGAGACCATCCTTTCTATGTGCCACTCTAGGTCCAGCCCGGAAGGGTTATTGCGTTGCTTCTCGATGTCTAGGTGAGGACAGTGGTGGAATTTGCTCGCTGAGATTTTATCTCTAAAAACATTCAGCGGGTCATATTTCCACCGTTGGGGTAGGTCAATCAGACCAAACTCGTACAGAGTAACCACCAAATAGGCATTCTGCTTGTTCTCTGACACTTTGATGCAGCCGAGCTCGAAAGGCCAGGGGCAAGTATGCTGCCTTTTCCATCCCTTGCCGTACATATCGTCTGCGAAGTCACACTAGCGGGCGACTTCGAGGGCAAATAGGTACTCGGTTGTGTAGTACGACAACAAGAAGGGTTTGCCAGAAAACCCGAAGATTCGCACCACAAGCCCTTGCGTCAGCTGAAAAACATCGCCAAGCTGCTCTGTACCACATAGTCCCTCATAGACCTTGGCACGCGCTCACAGACACCGTATATGATTTCCAGCGCCGGACCAAGGAAAACTCGGTTAAAGTTATAATAGGACTCGTGCCTTGACAGGCTCGTGGTCCACTGGTACACGGGGAGTGCTTTGCCCTTTTGGTCCGTGCGGCTCGTGGCAATAAAGGCGAAACGACGGTGCGAATGCAAGTGGTAGAAGAAATACCACGCCAAGAACGAGCAGCTTCGGAACGCTATGTTTTCGTCTTGCATCCCGCATAGCTGGATATGCAGCTGCCGCGACACCCAATCTGCCCAGTCGAAAAAGATAGGCTTTATTCCCTGCGACACAACATCGGGAGCATAGAATTCTCCATGAGATACGCACTCGGCAATTGCCGCCTGCCAGCCATTCACTTGGGCGTCTGAGGCGAGCCCGGTGATCCATGCCAGCATGGAGTAGAGGTCAGAATTTTTGAATCTCCTCAAGGATTTGGGGAGTTGTGGCAAGGTTCCGGATGCAAACTTCTCCGTTAGCTGAGCCTCCATAAACCGCCTCATTGGCGTTGTGTTGGTATATCTCTCATTCTGCTCCTTGCTGTTAATTTTTTGATGATAACTTCACCAGAAGGTCCTTGCCCACAAGCGAAAGCTTCACGGATTTTTTCATAGAGATGGAGAACAACCTTTTTTCTTTTGCGTCCCGGACTGACCTAGTCTTGGGGTCGTAAAATTTGGCAATTGCGCAAATTAATTCCGGGCAGGGGTGCACAGGCGTGCATAGGTACCAGTATAGGTAGGAGTGGTAGGCGACTGTCCGATTGCTCTCTGTGGATACTTTAGTTATCATGAGATCGATATCTTCACGGAGCTTCTCTATGCTTGTCCTGGTGAGGACACAGTCCCGAATTTTACTCAACTTGTCTTCAGGCGGAGGTGGCGGGGGCTTTTCCTTCTTTTCCTTCTGCTTTTGCTCACCCTCCGTAGATTGTGGGACCTTCTCCTTTTTCTGCTTGGGCTCTCCTTTCTTACCCATCTCCACTAGTCAATTCTTCAAACGCATTGAGAATGACAGCGTTCAAGTGCAGCTTGCTCGGGCTGCGCCTTAGAAATAATTCACTCGCCCAGAATAGCACAACGCTCCACTGATGCTCTCCGCCTCTTACCAACAACAATCGCTCTCTGAAACTCGGCAATGGCGAATGGCGCGACAACTTAAGGGTTTCTCTAGGCATATTTGGTGCGCAGTGCGCCTTCTTATAGCCCAGGTATGCACCCACCTGCATTAATGTCGTTTGGGCGGAGTAAATGCCTGGAGCGATTTGGGGGCGTTGTGGAAGATCTCTTGCGCGACAAACAATGGCGGAGCGCACATCCCAATGCCAACTAACAGAGTGGGCCGTAATACTTTTTGAAAGATGAGACGCGCCACATCTGTTGCATTTATTTCTTGATATGTTCTGCTTTGGACTGCGTGCCTGGAACGTTGGAGAAAGCGCCCGACGCTTGGGAGAGAATGAAGGCTTATTGCTTCAAATGCACTTTCACCGTTTTATGGGCCAATGAATGGCCTTCGCTCAGAAATTGGGGCGCAAGGTTTATTTGCCCTTGGAAATCCCGAAACCGGGTTGCGCCCTCAAACCGGAGTGCAACGGCTTCCTTGGGATTGGCACCAAGGTCGAAAAAATTAAATGTTGATGCGCCTTCCTTGGTTCCATCCTTGCCTTGCGCATCGAAACCCAAGCGCAATGCCTTGGCGCACTTGAACCGTGCGCAACACTTTGGCGCACAAAACTGGTGCGCAACGCCTTGGCGCACTCGAACAGGTGCGCAATATCTCTGGGGCGCTTTAAACCTCTGCTCGAAATCAGCGTTGCGCGTTGAAAAGTCAACAAGTGAAGCGCTCCCTTTTGCTGCGAATTGGCCTGGTGCACTAAAAACTAAGCGCAAGCGTCTGACATAGGGAAGCGTGCTGGTGCTAAAAAGTTAAACCCCCCAAGCGCTCATTTTTGTTGCGCATTAGCCTTGTGCTCGTCACTTGTAGCGCAACACCCTCGTGGCCTCGGGAATTGTGCTAGAGTTGAATAGTCAAAGTGCAAAGCGCACTCACTAGCTACGCCTTGGCCTTGCGCTTCTCATTTGGAGCGCAACACCTTGGTGTATACTTAGGTGTTTCATTATTTGCACTTGATGTTGCGCTTTGACCGGTCAACGCGTGTTGCGCTCCTGAGGAGGGGCGCAAAGGTATAGCGCACGTTTTTGTGCGCTTTGACCGTTCAAGGGCCGCTGGCCTCGGTCTTGCATGGAGTTCGCCTTGTGCCTTTCAGATGGAGCAAAAATGCTTTGCGCTCCTCAGAACGGGCGCAAAGGCATTGCGCCCTTCGTTACTGCGCTTTACCTTGTAGTTACTTAGCATTATTGAAGCACAATCTTACCCTTGCGAGAGAGTTGGACTCCCCTTTTATGGATAGTGGGGCGCTTTGCTACTTGTGGCATTTTCTTTGATAGGGAATGCTAAGATGCTCGAAACTGCTACTTGCTTTTTTGTACACGGCTCAATAGAGGAAAATAAAAGAACTGCATTCCTCGGCCCCCCCTCGACGAGGTTAGGATCCTGGTCGCAAAAACTGCGCTATTGATAGCGTAGGAGGAGGCGAAGAGATATACTCCGAAAATAAAACTAATATACATGAATGAAGGCCATTGACTGATAACGGCAGAGTAAACCCATTCAGATCTTGCAGCGTGAAAGAGTTCACCGGATGGACCTGAGAAACCCGAAACGGACCCTCCCAGAATGCATCAAATTTGTCATGGTTTCCGGGCTTGGACTTTTTCTCATTCCATTTTAGCACCAAGTCGCCAACCTGGAAGGTCCGATCGGAGGTCTTTTTGCCGAACCAATTCTTTGTGGTGACGACATGCTTCATGAAAGCCTCATAGGCTTTCTCTCTTTCCTCCTCCAACTGCAACAGTTGGGCAATCCTGATGCTGATAGGGTCAAACTCTTCGTCCTCACCGTCCAATGATCGGAGAGACTGCAAAGCGGGCAATTCGATATGCGCAGGAAGCACTGCTTCTTTCCCGTACACCAGGGAATATGGGGACGTCTTGATGGATTTCTTAATGGAAATTCGGTCAGCCCATAACGCAAAATCTAGAAGCAGATGCCAGGTCCGCTTGTTGTCTTCCAATGTCCTCTTCAGGATCCGAAGTAAGTTTTTGTTGGTAGACTCCGCCAAACCATTGCCCTACGGGTAATAATTTGACGAAGTTTTCAGGTAAATACCGTACTTACTGGCGAATGCACACATCTTGGCCCCAATGAAATGGGAACCATTATCAGTCACTATGGCATCCGGTATCCCAAAACGGGTTATCAGCCCTTCTAGAAAGGCGATGACCACATCCTGGTTAGCCCGCTTGGTGGGCACTGCCTCTGTCCACCGGGTGAAATAGTCTGTGGCCATCAAGATATACTTGTGCCCTGCTGAAGAATTGGGCTCTATTATCCCAATGAAGTCTAAACCCCATTGCTGAAATGGAGCCTCGACCTGAATCGGGTGCAGAGGCAGAGAAGCATTCTTAGTGCGGCCAACATACCTTTGACATTTATCGCACTTTTGGCTAACACTGAAGGAATCAACAAAAATGGTGGGCCAATAATAGCCCGCCCTTATTATTTTCAAGGCCATAGGCCTTCCTGAAAAATGGCCCCCGGACATTCCAGAATGGAATTCATCTAGGATTTTCTCTTTTTCTGTCCCCCTGACACATCTCAGGAGGACACCGTCAATGTTTCGATGAAACAACCCATTGGGCAACAATACGTATCTAGAGGCCTGAAGCCTGAACCTCCTCTTCTGCGAAGAGTTGAGGCCGGAAGGGCACTGTCCTGTGCTGAAGTACTCCACTAGGTCCTCTGTCCAATCTCTGCCGGATGAAGACCGATTTGCACAATTGCTCTCCTGCGCTGGGTCATCCCACTGGCAAGCTGTCACCTCTGAGGCGGCACTCCGGGCAAGCTCTTGGCATAAGGCTCGGCCACGGACCAGTTTAGTGGGCCGGACCTCTATATCGAACTCTTGGATCTTGGAGATCCAACCTGCCCTTTTGTTGCCGAGCTCTCCTTGAATGATGAAGTTTCTAACGTCCGGGTGTATCACGTACACTATCGTCTTACTCTGAGAGACGAAATGACGAAACTTCTTCAGCGACCTCATCACCGCATGGACTTGTCTTTCAATGAAATTGAACTTTTCCTCATGCGGGAGGATAACTTGACTTAGGAATGCAATTGGCCGCTCGTCCCCGTCTTCATTTTTCTGGGTAAGGACAGCCGCATAGCTCTCTGGCTCTCCGACAACGTAAAGGATAAAATCCTTGGAGTAGTCGGGGTTCACCAGAATGGGGGCTTGGGCGATTCGCTCTTTTATCTCTTTGAATGCCCGCCTTCTCTCCTCGGTCCATTGGAACTCGACATCCTTCTTGAGGAGTTCCGTCATCGGCTTGACTACCTGGGCGAAGTCGGAAATGAATTTCCGAACAAAATTAATCTGCCCGAAGAAGGATTGGAGGCCCTTCTTACTTGCTGGCAGAGGGAGCTTGAGGAGAGCTTCCGCCCTAGCAGGATCTATGGCTAGTCCTCTTTCAGAGATGACATGGCCCAGGAGCTTGCCCTCCTTGACCGCGAAGATTGACTTCTTCAGGTTTATTGAGATCCCAAATTCTCGGCATTTCTCAAACACCTGTCGTAAATGTAGACCGTGTTCTTCCCTTTTGTGGGAAAAAACAGTCATGTCATCAAGATAAATAACAATGATGCGATTGAGCAACTCACCGAAGGCTAAGTCCATTGCTCTCTGGAAAGTTGCGCCAGCGTTTGAGAGGCCGAACGACATGCGCTGGTATGCGAAGGTGCCCCACTTGGTGGTGAAGGCGGTCTTGAACTGGTCTTCATCTTTGACCCAGATCTGATTATACCCTGAAAAGCCATCCAGCAGAGAGAATCTCTGCGCTCTTGCCACTACATGAAGTATTTGGTCAATTTGGGGCAGTGGATAATGATCCTTCAACGAAGCCTGATTAAGGTTTCGGAAGTCTACGCAGAGGCGGATGTCTCCATTCTTCTTCCGGACTGGGACAAGATTCGCCACCCAGGAAGAGTGCTTGATGGGATATATAATTTTTGCCTCGAGCATCTTCAGGAGCTCGGCCTTCATCAACATCTCTATTTTTGGATTGACAGGCCTTTGCTTTTGCCTGACAGGTTTGACTCCTTCCTGGAGCTCAATTGTATGCTGGAAGACGGACTTGTCATACCCCTTCAGGTCGCGGTAGCTCCAGGCGACAATGTCCGGATATTCTTTACAGAGGGTTCTGATTTGCTCTTTTTCCAGTGGTGTGCAATCAGTTCCCACTTTAATCGTCTTCTCGGGCTCCAATTCAAGCTCTTCATATTCTCTCGCATCCACCTTGATCTTGTGGGGGAGAGACCTGTCGTCTTGGTCGAACAGACTTTCAAGGGTGATCAAGCCCTTAGGGAGGTGGTTGTTTTTCAGCTGAATTAGGCCCTCAGATTCTTCTTCGTCGAGGGCTCTTTCTTCGATATTTCCTGCTTCATCAATCAAAAAATTGACGATCTGCTCGTCACTATCAAAAACCTGCCAATGAATGTTCTTGTCAGGCATCGAGGGCCTATAGATCACCCTCACTGCCTTTGGCTTTTGCATTATATTCTCGACAGGGGAGCACCTGGCTCCAATAGACGCTAAAACATCGGCATGCTTATTCCGCTCTCGCGAAATAGACTGAATGTTGAGAGCCAAGAAGGACTCAAGCAGATCCCATACCTTATTACGGTATGCTTTTAAATAGTGTTGCTTGGCAACACACTTATTCATCACTTGGTTACAGATCAGCTCTGAATCGCCGAAGATCTGTAACTGCTTTATTCCGAGTTTCTCCGCTTTTCGTAACCCCAAACACAGGGCTTCATACTCAGCGACATTATTTGTACAGCTCCAAGCGAGCCTGTACGAGTATGTCTTTTGATTTTCGAAAGGAGAGATGAGGACAACTCCAGCTCCAGCGCCGTTCTTGCATCGGGCGCCGTCGAAGAAGAGCTTCCATAGTTGATCGTCCATGGGGTCAGCGTCACTCGGTACTTTAGCCTTTTCAGGCTTGGTAATCGAGTAACACCCGATGTCCGATTCTATCATAGCGTTAAAATCACGCATAGAGAACTCATCCTCTATGCGCAGCTCGTCAAGAGCTTCCTCCATCAGCTCCACTTTTTCTTCCACTTCTACTCCGTCAATGATGTTGACTGAGTCCATGGGTTTCTCCGCATCCTGGATCTTTTCAAAGAGAAAGGTGGAGGGCTTTTCATTAAAAATTTTGATACTCTTTCCTTTGAAGGGGACCTCCAGGTGCGAATAATCGAGAGACAGATAGCCTCCAAGCTTGGTAGTGAATTCCCTTGATAAGCACATGCTGAAATAGGGCTCCAAGTCTACTACCACAACTTCTTGAATTACTGTGATCTGCGACATCTTGTGCAGCACGATCGGGATGTCCTTGATGACCCCCACTGTCCTAACCGGAGTCCCGTCCAGTTGAAGCACTCCAGGACTGCTCCTGGTGTACTCCATGCCCATGAATTCGCATACAGCTTTGGGCATTACAGTGGTGGCAGCGCCAGAATCAACCATGCAATTATGCACGACCCACCCTTCCATCCTGAGGGATAGATAAAATGACGGTGGCCTGTTCTTCCCGTGGCGGAGGTGGTCAACGGCTGTGTCAAGACGGTCTGAGTTGGTCTCCCCTTGCCCTTGACGGACTTGAGGGATTCTTGCAATAGGTCGACTTGACCAAGCAGTTGGAGCGCGTCAAAGAGGCTTACCTTAGCCGGAGTCTTCCTTAATTCTTCGACGACATTGTATGCTCCAGCACCAGACTCGCCTCCCTCTTTAGCAGTTTCGTACCGGGTCCGGTACTGCTGCGTTGCTTCCACTCTCTGGCGCTTGGTCAGCGAGGGGTATCTTAGCTTTTCTCTCGCCTGATCTCTTGCTTCGGTTAGGGGTTGAGAGGTTGAAGCTTGCGGTTGAGGGGTCCTCACTCTTGCCCTTGGAGGCAGATAGTCTCTTAATCGAGCATTGTCCGCCGGCTCTGATACTTGAACTGGCTCCTTTTCTGGTGGCGTGGGTGCCTTCTCACTTGGCAGTTTGGGATTGGCAGGCACCTTGAATGGTTCCATCTGAACCGGATCGACCTCAATTGGCTTCTTGCCCGTCCTCATCAGAACGGAGACCTGTTCGATAGGGGGAATCATGCAATTACGATCAGTTTCCCTTATCATATTTACCTGTCCGTCGGGTGCGTTGTCTGCAAGTGTCTGCACATAGTTCAGATGAACCATGCAAGTTTCCTCGCCATGCGGGTCATTGCAGGTGGAGCACCAATAGGTCCTGTCGGATGAACTAGCTTCATCGCACTCTAACATCGCGGAGTTCCTGTCATGAGGTCTTCCGGTGGGGGCAGCTTGCTCCCTCGTGATCGAGGAGGAAATCTCCTTGGCGGATAGCTCTGATCATTTTGTCTTTTCTTCATGATAGCCATATCGTTCGCCATAGTTTTCATAAATGCATGCACATCCCGCAACTCTTTGGCCTGATCCGCATTTAGAGTTGCCTGAGTCGCGAGCGCGGGTAATGGCAATGGTGCCAATGGTGCAGGCAATGCTGGATATTGAGGAGGACGGAAGTTGAGGAATTGCGGGGGTTGGATAATGAGGAGTGGGTACCACTTGATTTTGTGGATTGGGGGTCCACGGTTGATTGGGGTACATCTGAGATGTAGGTGGAGCGGATGCGCTCGGGTACATGTTTTACGGGAAATCCGGGTAAATCGGTGTAGTCACCTTTGGAGGCAACTTCCCGATGGCTATCAGGTCGGCTTTCGCCTTCTGCGCCTGCTGGTATAATTCCGGAAAGGTGTTGACGTTAGCATGCCGGATGCTCATGCTAATATCAGAGTGAAACGCTCTCAGGTAATAGAACGTCGCCTGCTCCGATGTGGGTCGAAGGCCGTCGGTGACTCTCTGCCAGGTTCGGGCGAACCTGACATTGAAGTCAACTATCTCCTCTTGAGGGTGCCTCTGGATAGTGGTGAACTGGTGCAACAAAGAGAAGGGGTCTGCTTGTTCATTGAAGCCCCTTATAAGTTGCTCCGCCAGTTGGTCCCATGAGGTGATGGTACCGACCGGGAGCGATCGGTACCAGTAGAGGAGCTTACCTCTTAGAGAGAGCACCAACAACTTCACCATAATGTCTTCTTCGGTGATTTGGTGAATGGTTGCTAGTCCTGCGACGTCTTGAATGTGCTCATGCGCCGTCTTTCCCGTACCGTCGTAAGTGGGTAAAGCTTTCAAGGCTGCAACGGGTACTGAGTGTTGAGCCTGTAGGGCAAGGGGGCCCGTATGATTCCAGGCCGGGAACTGCCTGGGCGGAGCTTGTTGCGCCATCTGGGGTGGCGGATTTGTATGGATCGGAGGAGTCGGTAGAACTTGCTGAGCCAGAACAATCGGAACACTCGAAGCACCTGGTTGAGCTGGAGTGTATTCGATGATCCGAGAATTCGGTGGATTTGGAGGTAAGCTAGTTGTCGTGCTGTCGGGAGTTGGAGTCCGTGTAGCAACAACAGCCTCTTGCGAAGATGTCCCGTCTAACGGGATATTCGGCCTGACCACTCTAGGATGCTCTCCCAGAGCGTCGATGTCAAGCTCGAAGAACTCGATTTCTTCTTCTGTATTTCTAGCCTGCCACCTCGTATGCATGAAGGCGTGATCTTTTAAGTTGGTCTACGAGGTTCGGAGGTGTCTGAGTTCATATGAGTCGCCAGATGTTCGGATTTGTCAGCAATAAGATGAACATCAACTTCTTAATACTGCTTTTGCAGTGGAACGTTTGGGTCCCACCGGTGTGCCAGAAACTGTTGGTCAGAGATCTGCCTTAGGTATGAATTTGTCTATTCATGCACCCTAGACCCGACCAACATTGAAAGGCCGAGAGGAAGAAATGCCTCCCGTGCCAATCTCCAGAGAGGGGCTGGTTCCCTTGCTATTCTAACTGGGGGATTTGAGATTAAGGAACTGGAAAGGAATGGGAAATGATTGAAAGGGATGGGAAATATGGCCACAGGCCAGATAGAATAGGGGTGATGGACTAACAACACGATAACTCTACTGCACGCCGAATCAAATAGCACTCAATACAGACAACTAACAGAAATTAAAACTAGGCATCTAACATGCGTAATCTCCAGGGCTACTCCAGGGGTTCACGTTTTATCAGAAGCTAAATCCAGATATTAGAATTCAAGCCTACAGATAAATCAGAGAATTTAATAGAAGATAAGCAATAGAAGACATACACACAAAATAGAAGTCCAGAGTTAGAGCCAGACATCAGCTGTATTGATAGCAGAATTCGGATTACATCAAGCTTCTAGCAAACATCCATCATTTTACAATAAAATAGCAGGCTTATATAGAGAATTCTGCCGCTTGAAATATTAAATGCACACCTACAAAATATGGCGGTGGCAGCCAAGATAAGATTTAAGGAATTACAGTCATGAAATAGTAATTAGGCATGGTTGGGACTGATGACTCCTTGAAATGCAGTTGAACCCCTTCAATGCTCTGACAGGCTCGGCTTGCTGGCGCTGCCTCCTCACTCGCTGGAACCGCTTCCGTGAAAGATAAGATTTTGAAATCCTGGAACGTCCAGTCTGGAAACTTCTCAGACCGACTGCGCTTGGATGGATAAGGATGCACCTTGTGGGAAGCACTTCTGAGTTTGAGGAAAAGGCGCTAGATGCAAGCCCCAATCGCTACGCTTTGCTGTTTCCTGGTCCGGAATGGGCTTGCGCTTAGAAAAACTGCAGCAAGAATATCATGTTGCCTGGGAACCAGCGCCAGAGTTGAAAGGTCACAAGGCGAAGCGCAGCTAACTCAGTGCGCATCTGCCTGGCGCTCGAGAAGGGAGCGCAAGTCCCTGGCGCATACGAAGTGGTGCTGGTGTTGACTGGTCAACCTATGAAGCGTGCAAGAATGGAATGGAAACGCCTTGTGCTGGAGAAATGGAGCGCAACAGTCTGGGCATTGGGAGGAGTGCTGGCGTTGAAAAGTCAAACGCCCAAGCGCTCTGGAGTGGTGCGCGAATGCCTTGCGTTGGAGAGATGGAGCGCAACAGTCTGGGGCTCTTGGGAAACACGTCATTTGTTGAAAAGTCAAACACTGAAGCGCACCAACCTATTGCGCATTTGCCTTGCGCAGGAGAAAGGGAGTGCCACGCCTGGATGCCTCGGAAACAGTGATAGGGGTGACTGGTCAACAGGCGTTGCGCTCGGATCGGGTGCGAAAGTGTTTGGCGTTCGGCACTTTGGGAAGAGCGCTGCGCTTTGAAAAGTCAAAGCATGAAGCGCTCCAAAAAGGAGCGCAACAGCCTTGCGCTTGTGAAAATGAGCGCAACATCCTGGTATGGGGAGGCGCGTCGGCATTGACTGGTCAACTGCTGAAGCGCGCAAGAATGGAGTGCAAATGTCTTGCGCTGGAGAAATGGAGCGCAACAGTCTTCGCCAACACTTAGCCATTTTACTTGAAATTTGGTGTTGTGCGTTGACTGGTCAACCTGCTGTGCGCCCTTCAGGCAGAGCGCAAGGGCACTGCGTTGGCTATTGATGCGCTTTGACCAGTCAATATGGGTTGCGCTCCTCAGGAAGAGCACAAGGGTGTTGCGCAGGCTATCGCTGCGCTTAGACTTAGCCTAGCCAGCAAGGGGACTTGCGCATCAGGGGTTCGCTGTGTTCTGGGTCGACATGGACCTGCGCTCTTGTTACTCCTCCGATTTGGCTCGTGCTTGGGGATAGTAAGCTATCTTCGCCTTCAAAAAAGGTGTGCGCCCTGCATGACAAGTTAACAGAAAAACTGCACAGTACTTCAGGCGCAGCCAAGAGAACTTTTATAGGAAAACTCAGGAGAGAGAACAATGCATTCTGAATGATGAAAAAGAGTTTCTGGGGAGCAGAAATTACTGGACAGCAAAATATACACCATGTTGCAGAAATGGCAACATGTTCTCCGTATTCTGACCAAAAGTCATGCCATAACAAGATAAGTTGATGTGCCAAAACATGGGAAAACAGTCCAAGTTGAATGCTGGGAATTGTATGGTCTGATTTGCATAGGGAAGTGGGCCTGGACAGGTGGCAACTGAAGAAAGGTAATACTATAGGATGTATTTGGGCCGAAATCAAATGCATAAAGTATTATAGGACATATTATATTCTTCCAAAAGAAGGAAAAGTTCAAATGAGAAGGAAGCCCAAGAGTCTGTAAAAGAAAAGGAGGCTGTGGAAAAGAAAGGAAGGAGATGAGAAAAACTTGCAGCAAAGAACAGCAGCACAGATAAGGAGTTTGAGAAGGCTTAGCAGGGTCATTGGAAGGCATAAGAAGTGCAAGCGGATCTGAATGCAATAGGTACCTCCAAATTATAGCTTGGATTGCCATGTAATTTATTTTGTACCATTGAAATAGGAAGTCTTTCTATTTTGTTGGGATTTTTTTTCCCCAAAGGGTTTTTCTTCCCATAACCTGTATTGTTTCAATTTTGAGTGATGTACCTTATCATGGATTTCTTTTCCAGATTTAAGTTAGAATAACTCTATTTCTTTAGTTTTCCTAGTCTTGATGCATCTGTTAAGACTGGTGTATAAGTGAGATCGAAATTTGGAGTTTGAAACCTTGAGGATTTGTTTAGTGAGCTATTGTGAGTATTACAGATGAACCCCATTTTGGGATTAAAAAAGGAGCAAAATTATTTAAAGAAAAACATGAGGAACATGATGGTCGCACAACTATCGAGCTTCCCTCTATCAGATCCAAGAAGAAAATCACTGTAATAATAATAATTCAGCTTGCTGGAGGAGTCATAAATGCATGTACATGTCTTGCAGAAGATATCAAATCCATGTTGCAGATCTTCCAAACGAGTATAATGCATGTACAGCTCTTTCAGAAGATATAAATGCATATAGAGGTATCTGAAAAGGAATTAAATGCATTTAATAGTTCTTTCAAAAAAAAGCAAAAACACATTTAACAGGCCTGTAATATCACAAAACATGTTTACAATGCCTGTAACAGGATTGTCAAACCTGTAACAAGTCAAAATATGACTCATAACAAAACTTCCATTTGTTGTTTTGCAGGTAGAGTAACTTATGTGAAATGTCAGACATGGCCTTTGATTACGATCCCAAAGATTACTTAATATGCTTCATCTCTTTTGCCTCATAGGTGTAGGAGACCTGTTGCTAGGAACAACTTTTACAGGCAGTTTAACATGCTTTCATATTGAATCCATGTAAAGTCCAACACAACCTTATTCCAAATATCAATAATAGAGTGCACACAGCCATATATATTTTCATAATCAAAAGAGATTGTTCATCAAGTTTTTTGTTCAAGCCATAAGTTCATTTAAGTTTTTCATTCAGGCGATATTAAACAACCTTATTTTTCACATGCCTTTGCAAAAACATTGAGAGCTTGGTTTCACTTTAATTATTATGTTTGTGTGGTTGGAATTTGAACAATAGATGAACTGAGAATCCTAACTGCCTATGGTTTTCAAATTTTATTGTTTCATTAAATGAATGACAGATTTATGATGGATACTTGATGTCCATTGTTTTCTATGCTTTTACATTCTTCGTAATTCCTAAATTTCTATGTTTTTACATTATGTTGTGCTACCTGTTTATAGTTTCTGCTTTAGAAACGCAATTTGGGTATAAAATATACATTTGTATAATCCGTCCAGTCATCATCCCGGATTTTGGTGCCAACACATGTCCTGTGCCATCCCCATCCTGGAAACTCAGGAAAACATAGCCTTAAAGCTGTGCAATGTGCATGACACACGGGGCATAGATTTGCAGGCTGCTTGGCATCCATTTGTCATTGCTTTGCGATTGAGTTGGAGAGAAAGAAACTGATATTTTCAATACATACTCATAACATACTCTATATAATATATTTGTGTAAAGTTCAAAGTTGCATTAACTAAGTATTTCCTATTTGTATTCACTAGCATATTTTACTTATTGATGATACATTTTTTTATGGTAGAGAGAGAGAGAGTTAATCGTATTTTTCCTAACCAGATCCTGGTTTTCTGAATGGTTTTTTGGGGTCTTTGAGATGTGTCTGGATTTTCCATCCTTGTTACTGATTGGCCTTTCCTTGGTGTACTCTTGGCTGGTGACTCCCAACACCACAAAACATGGATTTGCATGTCCTGTTCTATTTTTCTTTGCAGCTAAAAAAGAATCTTATGACCGTCCACGTAGACAAAAAAACACGGCAAGTGGAAGCAAAGTAAGTTTCATGTTGTTTTTCAATTGCATATTTACAAATTTTCCTGTTTTTATTGTTTTTCAATTGTTTGTGTATAGTAGCTATTTACAAATTTTCCTGTTTTTAGCTGTAGCTGTTGATCCAACTTGAAGCAAATGAATGGACACACTAGCAGTGTAGATCTTAGAGCAGAGAGAAGCTTGTGTTCTTTGAAACATTTATTATGAGTATGATTAGAGATAACCTTCGTTAGTAAAAATAAGGAATTTCTAGTTCATTTACAATGGAGTTTTCCACATTTTAGCTGTTATAAATTTTAGATTTTGGTAGCTTTGTAAAGGAAAACTGACTACTGGTTATTGTAGCCCGAACGTTGATTTAGTGAATTAGGCTTCGTTATGTATTTGAGCTTGAGCAGAGTATACCTGACTTATATTGTTTGCTATGCATCTTTAAATATTACTATTTAGATATTATTTACATATAACATCAATCATAACTTATCTGACTTGAGCTTTCAAGAAAGTCCCAATAGGCCAACTTAATAATTGTGAGGATTATGTTTTCCACTTTGCTGACAGAAGAGTTGATTTATGAGTAAGTCCTATATATGCATATCGCAATTTATTCAATATTGTAGGCTGACTTTAGGTCCAAGCGTTATTATTAATCCAGTACAAACAAGTTTTGGTATAATAAACCAAACTTGATTAAGACATCTGTGCTTGTCTCTCCCAATTGATGTTTTGATGTCCCAATATGATTCTTAATTGCATCATTGTGACAACCAAATATGAACTTTTGTCTTGTAAGTTGTGGGATGCAGCCCTTGACTCCTTTCCCCACACTTTTTCTCGGCCAAAGAATGTTTGTCACATTGGTGCTTGTCCTATGAATCGTTGGTATAATGAGGAACGTAAGTCCATGCATTGGGAGCTCCATTTTGCTCTTATCCATGAACCTACAACAATATCTTTCACTCAAAGGGAATATAAATGCCTTATTCGATGTAAGAAGCGAGAGTTTCTTGTTGCTAGGTGTGTGAGCTTCTAGATGCTTTTGTTAGGAGGTGAAGTGAATATTCAGATCTCCAATGTTCTTCAGTAGAGAGGTGCGTGGTGGTGCAGTTTATAGTGATCCTTCCTTTGGGAGAGGAAACGTACAGTTTTTTGGAGTCTTCCTTTGGGAGAGGAAACGAACAGTTTTTTGGAGTCTTCCTTTGGGAGAGGAAACGAACAGTTTTTGGAGTCTTCCTTTGGGAGAGGAAACGAACAGTTTTTTGGAGTCTTCCTTTGGGAGAGGAAACGAACAGTTTTTGGAGTCTTCCTTTGTTTTTCTATAAAAGGGGAATGACCCCTTGCATGTAATAGTTTAGTGAACGTAAAAGTTTTGTTGGATTCAATAAAAGAATGAAGCTTCCATTGCCTCGTGGTTTTTCCTGCACACTGCAGGTTTTCCACGTAAAAATCTGTTTCTGTTTTTTTGTGTTATTGTGTTTTTTGCTTGCACGTAATTTGATATTTTTCTAACATTTGGTATCAGAGCCTAGGGTTTTGTGCGAGTGGGAGTTGCAACAATGACTGGAGGTGTAACCAAATTCGAGATTGAAAAATTTGATGGCAAGAACTTCGCCCTATGGAAGATGAAGGTGGAGGATTTGCTGGTTCAAAACGACCAAGCCCTAGCCTTGAAAGGGGTCGCGAATAAACCTAGCAGCATGAAAGATGAGGAGTGGGCAACGTTGGATAGGAAAGCGGTTTCTACAATCCGTTTTTGCCTAGCAGACTTTGTCTTGTTCAATGTTGTTGAAGAAATGACCATGAAAGCCCTTTGGAGGAAGCTTGAAAAGTTGTATGAGACGAAATCAACAACAAATAAGGTTTTTCTAAAAAACAACTTTATAGCCTGAGGATGAAGGAGGGTTCATCTGTGGTAGATCATCTAAATGAGTTTAATACCCTAATCAGTAAACTGGTCTCAATTAATGTGAAGATGGAGGATGAGGATAGAGCTATCACCCTACTTTGTTCCCTCCCGGACACTTGGGATCATTTGGTGATGACCATCAACAATTCATCATTAGGAGCTCTAACTTTTGATGATGTGGTAGCCACTTTGTTGGCAGAAGAGTTGAGGCGGAAAACGTCTTTGGAACCCTCAACCAATGAAGCCCTAGCTATGAGAGGTCGATCTTTTGAGAGGAGTCAACAAGGTAGATCACAATCCAAATCTAAGTCTAGAGGACGCAAGTTGAAAGGGAAGTGCTGGCATTGTGGGAAGCCAGGGCACTCAAAGAAGGACTATTGGCATCTGAAAAAGGAAAAGAATGGTGAAAAGCAGTTTCAGCCATCGGAAGGGCCATTAGGGTAGCTTCGGGGACCAACGGCAACAACGCAATCCGGGTTTTGGACTTGGGTGCATCTTTCCACATGTCTCCTCACAAAGACTGGTTTGTCAAATATCAACCACATAGTGATGGGATGGTCTACTTGGGTGATGATCACCCTTTAGAAGTTGTGGGAAGAGGGGACATTAGGATTAGGCTAGACGATGGTAGAGAAAGGATGTTATGTGATGTACGACATGTACCTGATTTGTGGAAGAATTTGCTCTCAATCAAGATGATGGATAAGCTAGGGTATTCTATCACTTTCGGTAATAATTATTGCAAAATTTCCAGAGGAGCCCTTGTAGTAGCAAAAGGAGAATCTTATGGGACCCTATATCGTTTGTGCGGAGATACGGTGATGAACCATGCAGCAGCAACAACTTCAAGAAATGCTCAAGATGCAGTAATGCTATGGCATCAACGCCTAGGACATATGAGTGGAACAGGTCTGAAAATTCTGCATGATCGAGGTATGCTTTCTGGGAGTAAATCTTATAATCTAGACTTGTGTGAGCATTGTATTTTTGGTAAACAAAAGAGGGTTCGGTTTACTACAAGCTCTAGTAAGAGTTCTGATTTTTTGCAACTTATACATTTTGATATATTTGGACCAATCCCCACTCAATCCTTAAATGGTGCTATATATTTTTTGACATTTATAGATGATTATTCTAGAAGAGTGTGGGTTTATTTTCTAAAAAAGAAGTTGGAAGCTTTGGAGAAGTTTAAAGAGTTCAAAGCACAAATAGAGAAAAGTTTAGGCAAGCCTATTTTATGTCTTAGGTCAGATAATGGGGGTGAATATTGCTCCAAGGAATTTGATAAATTTTGTACGTAGGAAGGAATTAAGCACTAGAAGATTGTACAATATACTCCACAACAAAATGGTGTGGCTGAGTGAATGAATCGCACAATCATGGAACGTGCAAGAAGCATGCTCAGAGCATCTAGACTGGATAAAAGGTTTTGGGCAGAGGTTGTTAATACAATTGCTTACCTCATTAATAGGTCACCTACAGCTGCGTTGGATGGATAGATTCCGGAGGAGGTTTGGTGTGGTAAGCCAATTGATTACTCTCATTTGCGTACCTTTGGTTGTGATGCATTTGCCCATGTGCCTAAAGAAAAAAGGTCCAAACTTGACCCCAAATCAAGTAAATGTGTTTTTCTCGGCTATGGAGATACAGTGAAGGGGCATAGACTGTGGGATCCTATTGCCTACAAGGTAATTATTAGCCGGGATGTTATTTTCATTGAAAAATCCATGCAAAGGAAGGAGGTACAACAAACACCTAATGTTGTACTGGTTGAAGTAGATATGAACGAAGATGAAAATGAAAATCAACATGCTGAAACTTTTGATCAACATCCAAAACAACAAGTAGAGCAGCCACAATAGTCACAAGACCAAGAGCCACAACCAACAAATCATTGGGTTAGAATATCTACACGTCCACAAAAGTGTCCGGAAAGGTATTCTCCTGTTTTTCAGTCCTCTTTTGCTTTGTTAAATGATGATGGTGAGCCTAGTTCATTTCAGGAAGCTAGAGAATTTGAAAATGCAGAAAAGTGGAGGAAAGCCATGGAGGAGGAAATGGAAGCACTTTGCAAGAATAAAATGTGGGAACTCGTGGATCTCCCACTTGGAAGAAAGGCTGTTGGAAACAAGTGGGTGTACAAAGTAAAGAAGAACAGTAATGGTATGTTGGACCACTAGAAAGCTCGCTTGGTGGCAAAAGGTTATGTGCAAAAGTCAGGTATAGACTTTAATGGAAATTTCTCTCCAGTTGTGAAGATGACTACTGTTAGAGTTTTGGTTGCACTTGTAGTAGCACAAGATTTAGAATTGGAGCAGCTTGATGTAAAAATTGCTTTCTTGCATGGGGATCTCGAGGAGGAGATTTATATGGATCAACCTGAGGGCTATGAAGAAAGAGGCAAAGAGCATTTGGTTTGCAAACTCAAGAAATCTTTGTATGGATTGAAATAGGCGCCAAGGATGTGGTACAAAAAATTTGACACCTTCATGAAGAGCCAAGGTTTCAGCAAAAGTGAAGCTGACCATTGTGCATACTATAAGAGTTTTGATAATGGCAGTTTTATTATTCTGTTGTTGTATGTAGATGATATGCTAGTTGCAGGCCCTAGCATGAAGAAAATCATTGATCTAAAGGCTCGGTTGGCTAGGACATTTGAAATGAAGGATTTAGGAGTAGCAAACCAAATTTTAGGGATGAGGATACACAGGGACAGAATAGGAAGGAAGATCTGGTTATGTCAATAGTCATATATAGAAAGATTCTGCTGTGCTTCAATATGCAGAATGCAAAACTAGTTAGTACCCCACTTCTTTCACACTTCAAATTGTCTTCCAAACAGTGTCCTAAAATGGAAGCAGAGAAGACAAGCATGTCTTGTGTACCGTATTCATCAACAATAGGAAGCCTCATGTATGCCATGGTAAGCATCAGACCAGATATTGCCCAAGCAGTGGGAGTTGTTAGCCGGTACATGGCAAATCCTGGTAAGGAGCATTGGAATGCAGTGAAGTGGATATTAAAATATTTAAGAGTCACTTCAAATGCTGCTATTTACTGCGGATCGACAAATTTGCAAGTTAAAGGTTTTGTGGATTCTGATTACGGTGGATATAGAGATGAGAGAAAGCCCACTACAGGATATACTTTCACTCTTGCTGGTGGAGCTGTGAGTTGGACTTCTAAGTTGCAGTCTGTGGTGGCTTTATCAACCACTGAATCCGAAATACATTGCAGCAACTAAAGCCAGCAAAGAGGCAATTTGGCTAGAACGACTATTGGGTGACTTCAAGATAATGCAGGAGAAGATTTTGTTGCTTAAAGGAGGGGGATAAATCACAACACATATTTGACACTTATAAGCTGAAACACAATTGGTTGTATTTCAAAGCAAACTTCAACACAGCCAAATCCACTTGTTATGGGGGATTGCTTAGTGCCACATGCATGGTATTTGCTTAGGCTTGCCTAAGTCCTTGTGCCTACCATTTGCTTGGAATGCCTAGTTCCATGTGATATATTTCTTGAGCTTGCCTACTTGTATGTGTTTGGAGTTTGACTTGGTTTCATGCGTGTTATTTGCTTGGGACTTTCTTAGGGCTTATGCCTAGTGTCTCCATAGATTTTCTAACCTTGACTAGGGCCATATGCTTGTTATGTGCTTGTTCTCTCTCAGGATTATGTCACAGCCATGTGCCTGGTATGTGCATGTGGTCTTTTAGGAACAACCTAGGGCCACATGTTTGCTATTTGCATGTTGTTTTTTAGCCACAGCCTAGGGCCATGTGCTTGCTATTTGCATGTTTTTTTTAGCCACAGCCTAGGGCAATGTGCCTAGTATGTGCATTTAATTTCTTAGGGCTACATGCCTAGTATTTGCCTTTGCTTTCATAGGGCCAATTTGTTTACTGTGGTGGCATCATTTTGGCCCTTGTTGCCCTTTCGGGATTTTCTAGGTCAAATTGGGCATCTTCATTGGCCTACCCAGTGCAACATGTGTGTCGTCTTCCTAGGCTCAATTAAGACCATGTGCTTGGCACTTGCTTGGGCTCTCTTAGGGCCACATGCTTGTAGATTGCTTAGGGTTGCTTAGGCCCAAAGTTCAATTTTTGTTTATACTAGCATGGGCCATGTTCCTAGTTTTATTTAAGCGTACTTAAGGCCATGTGTTTAGTGTTTGCATGGGCTTGCCTAGGGTCACAAGTCATCATCCCCTTTGGGGCCTTATGTTTGGGTGTTTCGTTGGGCTTGTCGATGGCCATGCTTTAAGTGTTTTCTTGAGCCTACCTAGGTCTATGTATTTGGTGCATGCTTAAGCCTACTTAGGGCCATGTATTTAGTTACTATTGAGACTGGTGGATGGCCATGCACTTGGTTTCCATTTTCCACTTGAGTATGCAAAGAGTCCTTTACTCGAATGGCTTGGGCTTGACATATGTACGGTGTGAGCTTGTGGTATTGCTTTGAGTTTGAGCCATGTAAGGATTATGGCATGATCCACATGGAGTTCGAGTAAGGAGGCACAAAATGTTTCTTGGATAAGTTTTTTATTTATATATTGCAACATTGAGCTTGAGGGGAAATGACTCTCAAAACGAAGAAAGTTTAGCTGAAAAATGTTTTATTTGGTTTAGAAAATACTACTAATTAAAACATGAAAAAGGTATTATTTGTTTTTATTTATTTATTTTTATTTGATTATGATGCTTATATATCGTTCCCAATGATTGAGACTAAAAACAAATTGGTTATATGGGATTGAAATAGGTCCCATCATTATTACACATTTCTACAAACCACTTCATGGTATTACAACAAACCATATTATCATGGGCTGAGTCATCATTAGAGTGTCCATCACAATGCAAGGATTTGAACTTAGGTCTAACTTATACCTGTGAAACATGGGGATATGTTTTGGAGGTGAGAGTGGCACACCCCAATGTCCCAACCGTTCCAACCGAGCTGGGGAGTCCCCAAATTTGGGAATCCTAGGACTATCGTCCCTAGGACACCTTGGACAACCCCTTTGGGACGTCATTCTAGGATGTCTAGACATCCCCAAGGTTTTGTGGGGATGTAAGAGACATACGGATGACATCCTAAGGACAGTTAGGATGCCCTAGGACAAGTCTCGGAAGACCCCTCTCATGTAGGGGGAAAAAGGAAGAAAGAGAAATCACCCAAGAACAAGTGCAGCAGTAGCGAGAGGTTAAGAGGAGGGCAAGAACCCAAGAGGAGAGCAAGTGCCAAGGAGAAAGAGAGCTTCAAGTCTTCAAGGCCCAAAACAAACTCTACTTTCAAAGTTACTGTTTTTGGGCCTTGGCATTTTGTTTATGTAATTGCAACTTGAACTAATTAATGAATTCAGAATCCTCATTGCCTATGGCATTCATTTTATTGTTTGATGTTCATTGTTCATTATGTTGGAGAATTCAATTTTAGGGTTAAATATATTCTTTTAATATATATTTTATATGTATTTATATATGCTGTCCTAGAGCCATCCCGTCATCTCGGAGATGCCATGGAACATATGTTTAGACTATTACAACCCAAAACCATTGCTTCATAATGCCTTAGACATATGGATCCCAATTTTAAAATTAACTATTAATGTTTTTTTTGGAAAATGATCTTATTTTTGGATTTTAATAAAAATTGCTAATGTAATTATTAAAAAAAATTAAAAATGGTGAGTGCTGAACCGAACTCAACTGGTTTAGCTAACCAAAAAGTAGTCCAAAGTGAACTCAGGCCAGGCTCAGCTGAAGCTGGTGACCAGCTTGAACCATAAAACTAGAGACACAGTATGTGTACTTTGCTACTCTATGTGCACTTCAACGTCTTGAAGAAAAATAGAATCAACACTTTTTTATGAATAATATATATATTTTAATAATTTCTCAGGTCTTTATAAACAATATCATATAGAAGCAAATAGTTTGTGTACTTTGTATATTTATGTTGCATATATGTATATTGATGCATGCATACATAAAATTATAATGTGTGCGAGCATAATGCATATATTTATACACCCAACTATGTTCTTATGAATCTTATCTATGCATATCTGCTGAGCTGTAACATATGGATAATGATATGCAACTGCAGGACATACATTAATGGATTGTATACATGTGAATGCTAATTTTAGGTATCAAGCAATTTTCTTTCATGGTCTTTTGTTGTCATTCTTACTTTCTATTGGATTGTATCATTGTGTGAAGTTCGTTGCAGGTGCACAACCATTGGAAAAGGAAAAGAGTAGTTATTGGGAATATTCATGTGCTCTACAACCCAAAACGTGGGGATATCAAATTGGGTCAGGTAAAAATCACTTTACTACATATGATAATTTTCGTTTATCACCATCAAGAACGAGGCACGGAGATCACTCTGTAACTGATACTATGCCTAGTTCATTCAATGAGCTTACTCCAAACTACTACACATTTTTCATGCATCATTGGATAGTGTTAGGATTAGGAAATACTCACCAGACGTAATATGTATTATAATGATTTCAAAATCAATAAATGGCAGAACTGTGACCAATATTGAAGGATGTAAAAAAACTTAAATGCTTGATTTCCTTGCCCTTTTCTAATTTCCTTCATTGCAAATTCCAATTTTGCAACAGTTTGAAGATTGTTTTCTGAGTTTTGATATTAAAGGCTGTGTTTTCTAGATGTATGTCTTTTCTCATTAAAGATCACACATCAATCAAACAGCTATTTCAGCAGGGTATTGGATGGCATTTCTTACTTCCCAAGCACTTTTTGAATGCAAGAGGTACAGGCCGCATTAGGGTCCTTATTAGTTCTTCATTTACAAATACAGATTTGCCTGAATAACAGGAGTATGCACAATCGACCTTAATTGCCCCGTTCACATCTCTATGAGTTACCACAGTGTTATTCTAAAGGGCCGAGCAGAAGCAACCCTTTGCTTTGGGTATAAGAGAGATTCCAGTAGACTTTATAGTAGTAGGTGCTGACAACAATACACTTCATTGGCCTGTTTTGCCTTCACTTACTCAAAACAGGTATTGTTATATTTTTATTTTTATTGAAATATTTATTTCTTTTCAATTGATTGTATGGGATTGAAATGGGTGCCACCAGTATTACGTGATGACCGCATATTGGTACTACAACAGCTTGGCAATTATGCATGTATCGCTTGGCAAGATTCAAACCTAGGTCTCCTCCTTGAGAGTTGAGGAATTTAATTGGTTGAGGTCATGCCATTTGATGAAATGTTATGGTTCATCCAAGGGATTGGAACCTTGGTCTATTGTATGAAATGCATCATTACCAGTTGCTCGTCTCAAAAACTATAGGATTAAATATTAGTTTACCCGTGAGATTTGAATGTGGGTCTATGATGTGAAACTCTTCACTCCAACCAATTGCTCTAAACCCCATGGACATTTTTATGGAAATTATTAGGATATGGAATTTATAAATTATGCTGTCATTGCGTAATACTCTTTGTTGCTTCATAAGGTATCTATCTTGACCACTGCTTGTTACATAACCTTATGATAGGTTATTATTAAGGTAGGCGAACACATCTAACATTACGTTTTAATATAAAGGTATCATATAAGGTGGGGACAAGTTACATTACTTTTTCCGTCTCAAAGAGTTTTGAACTTCACTAGAAATCCTCAAAGTGACTATGAATATCTTCTTTGTTGATCTTAATTTTTCCATCTTCCCCCATGCACAAGTTTTCACAGACGCTTGATTCTTCCTTGAATCACATGAAGATACCTTTCCAAATTAACCTTCCTAGGCGTCATATTGGAACATGAGTTTCTTGAGAAAATGCTTTGATTTTGAGTTCATGAGTACCGTTGAGAATTTGGAATATAAGTCCTTTTCGCAAAGAGTTATAACTTTGTTGTCTTCCAAGATGATGTGGGCATTGATAAATTGATTGTGAAAATGATGACTCTCGTTATTAGGTCTATAGGCTTCACTTTGAAGAATCTAAGATGCTTCTAAGGACCAGTTAAAATACATCATCTAGCATTTTGAGGAGTGTCATGAAGGTTCTCAACCGAGTTGCAATTGCATTCTCAGTATTAATAGTCTTAACTACATGTTCAAACTTACATATAGATGCTTATTTGTTTCTAGATTACCATGTGATTTCAGTTGGTAACATTCAATCGTCCTTCAGATTTTGTCTTCTGTAAGCAAAACTTGTTTAGGATTGTTCAATTGTGCAATTTCTTTACTTTGTTAGAAAAAAATATTTTTGCCAGTCTCCCCTCCCCTCTCCCTCGTCAAAAAAAAAAAAAAAAACTCCCTAATCACAGATCAGAATAAAACTTTTGCTTTGAGAGTGTGGTTTTAATCATAGTTACCAGGTTCATCAAGCATGGTAGGAGGTTTGGTATGAACTTAGTTTTTCGTTCAAGCTGAATCAGTTCAGTTTGGAGTGGACCTAATTTAAAAACAAAAAAGAACTACTGTCTGAACCTGGAAAAATGTATTTAAAGAAAAAGCTGTACTTATTACAATATTATATCAAATCTGGTTCCATTCTGAAAGCAATCTCATACACTTACGATTTTAAACAATGGATATTTAAAGCAAATGACACGGGAAAAAAGTATAGCTGAATATTAAAAAAGAATCCCAAAAATAATTATACTGACAAATTATTCTATCTGCATTATGAAGAGCTGCAAACTTGCGTCCAAATTCTTTGTCTCACTACACACCTTTGCAGGTGGTGTTTGCACACTTTCTTGCAGATGGTCTCTGCTCTATCCCAAGATTTGGTTTCATCTTTGAACTTGTCAAAGCTAGGTTTCTAAGCTATATATTTTTTAGGTTTTCTTATCCAACATTTTATGTTTTTAATGTCAACATGTTATTGTAATTACTACTTTATGAGACGTACTTGTCCTTTTTAATACATTCATTAAGTTTTATATTGCTAATATTTTATTTAACTCATTCTGTTGGTTAAGTATTAGTTTGTATCCTGTTTTCTTGAACAAACATAGGGATAGCTTATAGTCCATCTTTCTCTTAAGAATAATTCTATAAGGCTACATTAAACTTTGTTTGCTGCAAATGTTTTCTTTCTTGTTCCAAATTTCTAATTATATTGAGATATTTGCAGAAATTAGTACAAACGGAAAGAGAGCAGAATTGTTTAAGAGCTTTTCCAACTTCCTCACAAAGTTGTAGTGGCCTATAAGGCAAAGAAGGAAAACCTGAAATTGATATGTTGTTATTATTATTATTAAAGATACATATGCTAGAATGAGACTAATGTGGAAAGCAAATGCTGACCCAATCTGATATACTAAATGTTTGAGGAAAACAATCACCCTACATGAATAATTCTAGCTCTATATTGTCATATCACAAACATGCATCCTTAAGGTACAAGCAAACTTATACCAAGTATATGAAGGAAATCCTCATTTCTTCCCATGCATGGAATTTCTGTTAAATGTGTTAACATCTTGTTCTGGGGAAACACATGTCAATCTTGAGTTGACCGTTCTTGACAGCTTCTAACTGTTCATGATGGGTCTGGAAACTGGCACTTGACTAAGCTCACCACAACTGGAAAGAATTCAAAGTATAATTTGAGTGCATAAATCTGTACAACTCGGATAGTTGGAAGAAATGTTTTTGAGCTTCCACCTTCCTCGAGAAGCTGTAGTGGCTTATAATGCAAAGAAGGAAAGCCTGAAGTCGATATGTTACGTTTTATATATATATATATATATATATATATATATATAAAGCTACAATGAAACTAATGCCAACCTAATCTGATATACTAAATATTCTGAGTAAACATTCTTCCTATAAATATGCATCCTTATGCGAGGTACAAGCAAACTTACATTAAGTAAATAAAGGGATCCTCATTTTTCCCCATGTATGGAACTTCTCTTATACGTGTTTATATTGTGTTTTGAAGAAAGTATATTGATCTTAAGTCAGTTGCGCTTGGCAGCTTGTAGATGTTCATGATGGGTCTAGAAACTAATACTGACAAATGTGGTTCTGGTGCATTGATTTGACTTGTTCCAGAAAGAAGCAAGTGAAGTTGACAAAGTCGTGTTTGGCTTGTTTGAAATTAGTCACTAATTGGTAATAGTCTTGGTTCAAGGAAACATAATCCAGTAGCTACGATAGCCGTACTCTTAGGAGTGTCCCAATTGCTCGTGTATGATTTCCATAAGCAACATGTCTAACATGATTTCAAGAATTCTAATATGTGGATTACATAAATGGAAGTACTTGCCAAAGTGCTTCTTGAAGGTTGATAGGAGCTAGTTTCATAAATGATGATGCAAGTGTGTCATAGGGAACTTGTAAATCTATGGCAAACATTTTTCTGCTTATGTTTCTTGAATTGCTTGTGAAAATGCCTAGTAGAATTTCATAAATTACTTAGTTTGTAAAATTGGATGTTTCAATGGAAAAATTGTCTACAGACCTGCTTGTGGAAGGAGAATGAAACCGATTTCTTGTAGAAAATGAGAATTCAATCTATTAAAATATAAAGTACTAGGGTAAGAAGATCCTAGGATCAAAACATTATATTGTGGGGGTCATTTTGCTCTTACAAACTTGAGCGTAGGTAACTTAGTAGCAACCAGTGAACTTGTATATGTAAAGCGTAGTATATGCATATTGATAATATATATATATATATATATATATATATATATATATATATATAGTTATTTGCTGGTCAAATTGTAAATTATTTTTTATCAGTTCAGCTCAGTTATATTGGAAAGCTGTCTTTTGCAGGTTCGACTACTCCTACAAGAAGCCTTTGCCCTTTCTCAGAAATGGGACAAGGCACCTGTTGTAATTGCTGGTGACTTTAACAGCACTCCTCAGGTATTACACTAAAATTTTGAATCCCTCATGAGTTAAATCTCAAGTTGGATATTGGCATTTCTGCTAGCTTTGTTTAGAAGTAAACTTATTTTCTTTCATGTGGTTTTCCATACCGTGTGCAGAGTGCACTTTATCAATTTCTTGCCTCTTCTAAGGTAAGTTCACTAAAATTATGTTACATTCATATTTCACTGACGGTCATACAGAAAGCAAATCTAACCAACCTTGATAAACATTTTTTCAGTTGGACCTTCAAGCACATGATCGAAAAGAGGTTTCTGGTCAGGTCGAAAATGTGCCTGGTTCAGACTTTAGGAGACTGGCCACATCTAAACAAAACAGGTTCCAGTTATTCCTGAGTTGATGTCGTAAACTACATTTGTTCATTTTCAGATTGGATTGTATAAGCATTGGCGTTAAAATGATCAATGCTTCTGTGTTCTAATTACTCTCATTCTTGTGTCAATTTATTTGGCTTATATTGAATATCCTAATATGTTGTCAGTTCTTTTTTAGCCTTCCCA
Source organism: Wollemia nobilis (assembly GCA_028583015.1). NCBI lineage: Eukaryota > Viridiplantae > Streptophyta > Pinopsida > Araucariales > Araucariaceae > Wollemia > Wollemia nobilis. The sequence continues at coordinate 13,802,617 of JAQPPZ010000082.1, read as the reverse complement.
GGGTTCAATTGGACTCCAAATTGATGTTATTCATTAATTGTATTTCAGATACAGATGGGATGGTGATGAGTTGAAAACTGCAACTGGCAGATCAAACTGCACAAGGCTTCAGCATCCATTGAAGCTTTTCAGTGCATATGCATCTGTTCGGGTTAGAATATTTCCAACATTATGATTTAAGTTATAAATTACAGAGGCACAACAGTTTTCACCAGTTATATTCATTCAACTCATTGTGCAATTTTGAATCTGAACAGGGGAGTTCTAGGATCAGAGATGATTCTGGTGAACCTTTGGCCACATCTTACCACTCCAAATTCTTGGGCACTGTTGATTATATATGGTATGCATTTGAGATTTTGAAATTTTGCTTATAGCAGGCATGCATTCTTTTCTGTTTTTGGTTCTTACAATCATATAAATGTATGTTGACACAGGCACTCGAAAGGGCTTATTCCATTGAGTGTTTTAGATACTCTTCCCCTTGACATATTGCAGCAGACACCTGGTCTTCCAACAGATGTATGTAATTAATTTGATTCATGTTAAATCTTCATTTAATGTCACTTTCTATATTTTTTCTTTGGTACTTGGTGCTGTTCTTACGTTCTATTGGGATATAGATACTGGAGATAGAATCTGTGAAAGTAAGAGAGGATGAAACTTTTTCGTATAACCAATCTTGAAATGTGTTTTCCTCACATTCTGTCATTTCGTATTGTTTTCCTGAACTAAATGCAAAATCACTCGTTTTGCCTACGGAGGGCGGTGCTCTAGGGCCCATTTGACGGTACAATGTGATCTCTAGGGAGCATTTAACCTTGCATTTCACTAGCATAAAGGATAATTACTTAAATGGTTCATAGATATTTGGCACAAATATTGTTGCAACAAAAACATTCTATAAGGGAAGGGTTATCTGATGTAGAGTTCTTATGGCTAGCACATTATTTAACTTCATAATTTCTAGGGACAGTCACCAGGATCACCAAGGGAAATGATATACTAATGACTTGAAAATGGAAGATAGTTTTCCTTATGGGTTTGTACAGGTTGTTCACTTATTATGCAGTTTTTTCCTTAGTGTGGTTGTACAAGGTGGACACTCATTACCCCCTATGTTGCTGTATATCACATTGAAAAGATATCTGTTGTTGCTCCCAGAGGTTAGGTTAGGGTTTAGAGTGCCTGTCCTCATGAGCATAATTTTTTAATTTTCCAAGATCACTGATATTTAACTTAAGGTTCATATACTGGATGAAATAGCTGGCAAAGATAATTCCCAGACAATCTAACAATGTTATGGACATTTGCCAGTCCAACAGTCCATTGGTCCACTGCAAATTTGCAGTTTTAGTTTATCTGTGATGATTGGAGCATAATTTATTTGCTTTTTAGTGGATTGTTTATATATACAGCTTGCATGTCATGTTGATTCTATTTATCATATTAGAGAAAATCAGAATCGGGTAGTAAACCGGCTGGTTTAAAAATCGACAATGAATCAAAATTGGCAAAAAATCGAGCAATGAATCGGCAAAAAAAAAAAAACCGAAGAAAATGATTTTTTATTTTTTTTAACATTATGCAAATCAAATATTGCAATAACAACAACAATTCAAATCAAGATATCAGACAAGGCTCAAGATTAAAGTACACATGAAAGTGACAAAACACATCTTGTATTGCTTATAATATGAAAAAGTACAAATTACAAAACGTGTCAAAATGCCTCAATAGGCCCACTCTCTATTGTATTCCTTTGCCCCTTGTCCTAGCATAAGCCCTAGTCTCTCTTGGTTGATGTGTGCTTGTAGATGCTTGTGTCGCTTCTCGTGCTAAGGCCTCTTCTTGGTCCTTTGCTGCCATCTCCTCTGCTAGGTTCTCATAGTTATGTAAATATTCCATGCTGAATAGAGGCTCTTGCTGCTCCTGTGCTGCTGCATCTGTGATCCATTCAGATGATGGATCAATATCACTTAGGTCAATGGGCTCAATATTTGTTTTTCAAAAGTTTATTGGTGGAGATAAGATAAGATTCTCCAATTGCGCTCACAACATGAAGAGCTACATGGTTGAGATAAGTTTCTAATCGCCATGTGCTGCAAATTGGGCATATAATCACCAAAGTCATTCCACCATAAATCTAGAAACAACAACACAAAAAATTAATATTTCACATGTAACAACTTAAAAGTTTAAATTTTAAAACAATATCAAAAGACAATAAATAATAATTCGATGAGGTTTACCTGGCCTCATATACTTAATAGCATTTTTGCATTGCTGAGATGGGAATTGGCGACCATAGCATGCCTTATAATCTTCTATCTCAACACGCGTTTTATCGCGCAATTGTTGACTCGCGAAGTACACATGGTCAATGCAATCTTGAAGGCCAATCTTGACCTCATAGTTAGCACGAAATGTAGGGGTAAAAAGAATTTGGGGTTCAAATAGTAACCTGCTACATGAAGAGGGCTATGGAGTTGTGATGTCCATCTGTTATCAATGATAGTCCAAATGGCAACATATTTGGTGCGGTTATGCTCATAAAATTTAGCAATGGCCTCTTTCGCCCTATCCATAGCCTCATATACAAAACCCATTGGAAATTGTTCTCCATCAACAAGACGAAAAATCTTCACCAATGGCTTTGAGACCTCAGAAAAAAAAGAAAAAATAATTTAAAGAAAAATATTTTACAACATAAATAAAATAAAACAAATTAATAAGCGTAGTCTTGTACCTTGATGGCCTCATCCATGGCCATCCAAAAGTCCTCAAACAAACAAGGATAAACTTTTTGCCCCTCAAATGATGTTCGGTATCTTGCAGTTACTTTAGAATTCCACTCATCACTCACAAACATTTGTTTTAGTGACCCTCTTGCATCATAAATGCTGCACATAATGTAATGTGTGTAATGTTAGGACGCACTAGCTCCCTCCCATGTGTAAATCGCCTCAATTGGCTAAGGACCCATGAATGGTTGTAAATGAATTTTGTGATGGCCTTACCCCTATTTACAACCTCTACCAACAAGGTAATTTCCCAATGTCCTCGAGGAGCAAATCGAGACAATGGGTTGCACATGGGGTCCAAACAATGGTGGGGAATTTCTCCTCCAAAATCCTCTCGTTTGCCTTATATGCTGCTGCGTTGTCCGTGATGATTTGGACAACATTCTCCTCCCCAACCTCCAAGACAACCTCCTCCAACAACCCTGCAAGCATTTCGACACTCTTAACATGTGCCGATGCATCTACAGACTTAAGGAATGCAGTTCCTGCTACAAATGCAACCAAAAAATTAATCAGGGTTCTTCCCCTCCCATTTGTCCAACCATCAGACATTATGGTGCAACCCTTGGTGCTCCACACCCATCGCTAAAACTTCTTTTGTTACTAGTGTTTTCATCCGCCGTAGTGATCATGGCGTTTACTTTGTTTTTAATATCATTTGACACCTTATCACATATTGCTATATTATTTCCTGCTAACCGTGCCAAATGGAATTTGAGGCGATAAACGCCTCCGTTATAATAATAATTTATTTATTTATTTTTGAGTAATACATCTTATATACATCCGCCGTGGGGATTGAACCCAGGTCACATCACCGATAATGCAAGTGGCGTCCTTGCCTCCATTATAATTATTGCCAAATAATTGCATTTAAAATGCTCTCTTGGTTGCTGTTGCGTTGCCTGCACATTGAAACAAGTTAGTAACAGTTGAAAAAAAGGAAAAAAAAACTAAACCCTAAACCAAAAGGCTAGGGTTTAGGCCCTTTAGGGTTTAAAATTGAAACATTGAGTCATTGACAGCTGAAAAATAGGCTTGCAATTTTCTTAACTATGCTATTTATCATTTCCCCTTGGGATCATTCCTAAGAATGAGGATATTGCCTTCATCTACTTCCTCATGTCGATTGGGTTCATAAACTTCATGCAATGTCTCTTAAGAGAAGCAGATGACTTTGGTTCTCTTTTTGTATTCCAAAAGGTAATTTGGCTGGGTGGAAATTTTACAGAGGTTATTTAAAATTTCATATTCATAGCATACATTCTGGTTAGTGTTTGACTGCACATTGTTTCTGATATTTTGCCTTTGTTTGTACATCTTGAACACTGCAGAAATGGGGCAGTGATCATCTTGCTTTAGCTTGTGAGTTTGCCTTTGCAAAAGATGAGCGGGGTGATAACAGCAATAGAGGATTGCAGCTGGAGAATAGATTTGTCAATTCTCGTTAATCTTGCTTGGAATGTGTCGCTTTTTTTAACTTCACTCAGTGTGTGCTGCTTGCACACAATTTTCTAATTTCTTATTTGCAATTTGAAAGAATGGACAAATGACCTCAGCGATAATCTTCAGAGATATTTTATTGTATTTTGTTTGTTCATGTCTCACTTTGGCATTTCATATGCCTGAATGCTGGAGGTCATTTAGACACAATTGAAGTCAATCAAATGTAGTGCCGAGAGCCTAAAGCCTGAATATGGTATTTATGTCATTTGAATTGATCAATCTAGAGGTCCAAGGTTCCAATAATGGACTTGACTAAGATTTATTCTCCTGGATGATCTACAGCCAAAAGTGAATCCCAATTGGGCCCAAAACAGTTCTGTTTTGGCTTGTGGCTTGTACCTGGATTCTATGTAAATTATACCAAAAGTGTATCCTGGAGTCATACTCTGCAACATGGTCTTAGATTTAGAAGGCCAATTTGTTGACAAACTAAAAAATATGATTCTACAAATTTCTGTTGCTGTCAGCATGTTTTGCCATGAACTCTATTTTTCCTTGATTTTCAGATTGTGGATGTTATGACTGTTTGGTTTTCAATATCCTTTTTTATTTTTCCTATTACAGTTGTTGTAGATTGATTATTGAAACTTGATTTGTCAGTCAGGTGTCCTCCCTATGTATATTGTCTTATATTACAGACAAAGCTCTGAGATAAATGAATATTATAAGCTTTAGATTGATCAAACTGCAAATGAGATGTGGACTGGGCCCATGGGTCAAGATACTTCTGGTGCATACGTACCTGGACAAATACATGATATGGTGTAACTTTATTATATATCTTAGTATGATCATCTTGAGGTAGAAAATACCCTATAACAATTTTGGCATTTCAAACCCATCTTGGATAAATAACCGGTTGTCTTCGTTTGACATCTTCATGACCGGTATCTCACTAAATTGAATGTTTGAACTGGAGGAAAAGGATGCCATGAATTGGATATTTGAAATTTTAAATATTTTTTTTTCCCCTTTAGAATCTGTGTATAAGCTTATAGCTTTATAAAATTATTGAAAAGCCAATGCTTTTTCCAAATGTTAGACAATGAAAAGGTCTTAGAAGCAGCTAATCACATTTCTTAAAATATCCTACTTGTTAAATTATGACACCTTTCATTGCTTTAGATTGGTCTATTGATAAACATGTTGTTCAAAGGAGCAGCGGTGACATGCTGTGGTGGTGACATGTAGCAAGCATCAATTAAAATGAGAAATATCTTAAATCAAGAGTACGGAACTACCTTGTTCTTATTTGGTAATATCATCTTTTGATTTTGGGGTAACAGGCCTGTGTTGTGAACTTAGAAAGCCGTTGATGTGACTAAATATATCATTGTTGCTATTTGTTACAGGGATTTAAGATTTTCTTTGAAGGCCTTTTTAGAATAATATAAGTTGCTTTTTCTTGGATAGATATTTTTGTGTGTCAGCAAGTATTATGATAATTGATGTGGAAATGTATAACAATTTCATGATGTATAAAAGCTCTGACATAACTTAGAACAGCTTGACACAAATCTTAAATGCAGTAGAATTGTTAACAAAAGAGAGAAACAATTACATAAATCATCAGTCTCAGGAAAACTATTATTCTTATTAGAAAACTTTCATCTATGACATCTATTGGTTGGTATGATTTCAATTATCGCCAATTATGGTTCATTGTTAAACATTAATGTCTTGTTACGACACTTTCTCAATAATCTTGTTAATTTCCAGGAAACCTCACGCTTTTGACTTACAGTAGATTTAAACTTGAGTATTGGTCAGAAGCTAGATTGTGTTAGTAAAAAATGGATTGTGAAAGCCCTAAGTCATAAATCTTTTTTCCATTTAGTTTGGTTTTGTATGATTAGAAGTTTACATAAAGTATAGGGAACATAGGGCGACCTTTAATAGTAAATTACCATAGCAGTCATAAGTTGCTTTACGAGTGACCCTTAACCCTAATTTTGGGACAGGATATTGAACATAATGCCTATTGGCACGGTCACAAGCTTGATTTATTGCAAATTAAAAATTCTCATTGATAGAAGGGCATTTGTATATCAGGAATCAAGGGCCAGAGATACTAATTTGAAGTTTCTGCTATTATTGTCTTAAACCAAAGCAATTGTACTTGATATATATTTCAAATTAAATCTGTGGCCTCCCTTTTATAGAAGGATTACATTTATCATTAGTTGCTTTTGGTACCATTCAGGAAATTAAAAAGATTTACTAATTTACAATTAACCTTGAAGCCTAATGTTCATTAGTTGCATTTGGTATCATTCAGGAAATTAAAAAGATTTACTAATTTACAATTGAACCTTGAAGCCTAATGTTGGGATAAGAAACTGAGAATCATGTCCGTTACCATCGTTATAAAACCGATTTAGTGCATATTAGAGATAGGAACTCATTTGCACATCAGGAGTCTAGTACGAGATGTTTTTGAAACTTTGTCATTACTTATATGTGGTACCACTACCATAAGAGAGCTGTCTTTAGTGGTTCCAACATCATTTGGTTGAGACATGGTAACCTTCATATTTTTCCGCCTTTGAAGCACACCAAGTTTGTAATGAGGAATTCTTACTTGCTTCATTTGGCTGTTGAAAGACCCCAAAAATCTTCCATTTTTGGATACGAGACACTGAGATTCAAAGCTGGAAATAATTATGTGGAGATTTGAGTACCTCTTGACATGCCCAACACTTGAGTGGGCTTAGTAGTGAAGACTAGTGAAGACATTAAAACCCCAAATGGGAGGTCCAAGGTTCAAATCCCATAGGGAAGGGTTGTACACCATGCTCCAATAACCGTAGTTTGGATGGATAAGGATCCTCTTATATGATCTATGGCCTCGTGGACATTAAAAACTACTTTATGTGATATGTGGGGTAGTTTAAAATGTTTATGCCACAAATAGACCCAAGGTGCCTGGTTGGTCCTTAAACTCTCAAATATGTTTGAAACAAAAATTGCTACTTTTTCTCATGTTCTTGGTCCTTGTAGGGCCTCTAGAAGTTAAGAGCAGGACTTTGTTCTACAGATTCAATAGTTTGTTATTTTTATAGTCCCTTCTTGTTAACAATGTTTAGCATGTTCTTTTCATTTCAATTATATTAAAGCATGCTATGTATATATAAATTGAAAATTTGTGCTAATAAATAAATAAATCCTATCCACTATTTGGACGTAAGTACATGGAAAGTAAAATGATTGCATAATTCTATAACCAAATGCTCTGAAATATGCATTGCGCTTATGTTGGTACTATAACACATAACTGCTCTTTTTAATTGGAACTGATTTTAAATACATGGGGATGGGGTTGAGTTGTGATAGATTTGGATCTAATAGGTTAAAATGTTCACTTATGAATGTTGATTTGATTTATTTGGCATGTATATTTTGTGCTATAGATTGGTTGACTTTGACATCTTCAATTTAATTTATTATCAAAATTGAGTTGTTTAATATTTTTAGATATTCAACATGGCATGGGTAGTTATTCTTTGTATTAAAGTTGAATTTTTAATCTCTCGTGGCAATTACATTCATATTGTAATAGTAATGTATTTGTAAAATCTTAAAAGTTGTATTACATGCACAATGATTGACATACGTGTGATGTATACTCCAAGGTGAAGTTATAGTTTAGTTGAATGTATACTCCATGGTGAAGTTATAGTTTAGTTGAAATTTTTAATTCAAATTGGTTTAATCTAATATAAAAATTGGCTTGTGGGATTTGTTAGGACTCCATCCTAACACTATTTTTGTAATTTTCATATGATTATGTAATGACCCCCTTTCAACGTGAAGGCCCTTTTATAATGTTATTTTGTAATGCTTTGTAATGGTATGTGGCACTAAGGCGTCTAGACAAGTGGAGCCATTTCATTGAACCATTATCAAGAATGTAACCGATGTTTGATAGAAGATTGTAGCTTGAGTGACATTTTGCATGTAAGCCAACTTTTAAGCATTAGGTTAGAGTTGCATGAAGTGTATCTTTAAAAGACATGGATCTATGAACGAATGTATGTTTTTGCAAATTAATAAAAGTATTGAAGGAGGTTGTCCCTTCGAAGAGGCCTTTGATTTTGTGTTGTTTTGTGAGGTCGCTTTAATTTTTCATTTACATTATGTATTGCAATACATTGTTATTTCATGAAATTCTGTTTCAATTGCAATATTTATGAATGAGTTTATTTTTAATAGAAGGTTTTTAACAAGTGGTATTAGAGCATTTTTCAGGGTTGAGTTCTATTGCGACTGTGATAGTTCTTGCTCTTCCGTTATGATTGTTAGATATAAATTTTTCGTGTTTTGCATTTTTTGCTTATCTTTTTACTATTATAAAAAAACCCAATAAAAACACAACTTATTTTTTTCTAATAGTTTATTAGGTTAAAAACCTTGTGACGGGTTTAAAAATATCATGGAGGAGTTGTCATTATTGGCTAAGCTAGATTGTCCGTAGAGCGTCTAGTGAAGTGAGAGGCGATCGAGCTCCAATACTTAGGCCTTAGATCGTCTACGAAATTGAGCTCTCACGTATTTTCAGGTATATTGGGAGACCTAGGTTAAGAGAAACCTTTAGCCTTAGGAAGCTTTTTTGACCTTGTATTATCCATAGTACATAGGACACAACATACGGAAAGATCACTCTCGTACTGTCAGAGGTAAATATTGTGCTTAAGGGTATGCGTGGAATCCTCTTTGAGTAGTGGCATGAAATATTGCTCTGAGCACTATCTTTTGTCATTGCAGTATAACAGAGGGCCTATGGGTAATACATACACCTTTGCTTAACATATCCTACTTTTGTTAAAAGTTTAACTTACAAAAAACCTTCATATTCTGTGAATTTTTAACCTGCAACTAAAAATCTTACCATAAAAATTGAGCATATGGAAGAGACTTCTCTAGCACAAAAATACCACATGCAACAGATGAAAGAGTTGGAAAACATAACAAAAACAGTTTGTTAGTGTCGGTAACAGTCAGGTTTCACTTTAGTCTGATAATAGTAATAGTTGTGTGACAGCCAGAATATATAGCGAACAAAGAATTGTCAGTGACAAAGTCAAAATAGATACTCGTCAGTGCAGGGAACCACAGTGTCAGTAATAGACAATGCAGAGACAATGTTAGTAATCGATAGTGCAAAGACAATGTCATTAGAGGTTGGTCGACAAAAAACCTATTTTCTGAACGAAAATTGACAATATCAACAACCTCGATAACAAAATAATATAAAAAAAAGTTTGGGGTGCCCAAAACCAATGTTGTGGTATATAGCTCATTGTGATTGTCTTTTCGAGCTGACATTTTGATATCTAGCACCTAAACACTTTTTGTGGCTCCTTACCAAAAATAGTAACTTTTGGAACCATACTTCTATTTTTAGTAAGTCAGTTGTAGTGGCTCAAATCCCACCATAATGGCTAGTGGCACTGGAGGACACCACAAAGAGGTAAAACAAGCCACAGATACCGTTATGGAGCAAATACAATCCACACTGGATACCCTTCTCAATGACACTAACCTCAAGAGGGATGAAATACAACATTTGAGAAGTGATTATGTAAGCTCCAAAGCCACCTTTGAAGAACATTTCCTTGAGGTTGAGGATGTGGATTATGTTTGTTGGTCACTATTTTTCTTTGCAAACTAGCATTCTCCCTTTTATTGGTATTCTTTTCTAGAATTAAGTCTTCAACTTGGCCACCAAAAGTATTTATTTATTTATTTTTAAATTGGTTTTATGTTATTGAAATGGGTCCTACTTGTACTACTTCATGATCACATAGTATCTTAACAAACCACATAGTAGCATTTGGTGATATGATGCATATGCCACTAGCAAGATTTTAACCTTGGTATCTCCCTTAAAAATCCATGTTTTTAACTGTTTGAGTTATTCCATTTGATGTAACTATTCCTATTTAAGCAATATAAGGTATTAATTACATTGGCAATGGCTAGGAGAAAAAGGAGATTGCTAAATATTTTAATTTAAAGTTTAATAATGAACTAGCCTAATTTGAAGTTAGTTCTACTTATCATCATTTGATTTGTCAAACGTGGAAAAAATATTCCATCATCTACGAGGGAAGAATTCCCCCTAACTATATAAGGAATCAAACATGCTAATGTAAAAATGACAGGTATGACCCATAAAGAACATATAAATAGAGTTATATTAAGTTTCTAACAATCATTAACAACCTTTAAAATTTAAGAAATGTCTTTTACTTTAAGGTCTAAGTATAGCAAACATTGCATGTAGTCAAACATTTATATACCTTGTACTTAAATATCAATTGAGGCTAATAACTCAATAGAGGGGTCAGATATTACTACACATTGAAATGAGTTTAATATTTCATATACATGGGTTAATTCACCATTTATGTTCATCAATTAAAGTGTAACCGTGGCTAGCACACCAACTCAATCCAACTTCTAAATCATGTATATTAGTTAAGGAAACATTGATATAGCAAGAGCGTTTTAGGCTTGCCATAAAAATTTATTAATAGATGAGCATGAACATATTCTTTATATCTATTATCAAAATCTAGAAATTCCAACAACTTTCAAATAAATGATAACCAAGGCATCAATAATTCTGATTCAAATCACAATTAAAGCATTAATAAATCTTCTTTCAAAATGACAACTAGGCCATTATCAATTTTTTTTTAAGATTATAGATACGACATCATAAATTTACCAAAAAAATAATATGAGAACATTATTTTTAAACAATAATGAAGGTTTTTATCAATCCTTGAACTTTATATATATATATATATATATATATATATATATATATATATATAAAGTTATGTGTGGCTTTTAATGGGCCACCTATTAAAATAACAAAACATTACATTGTTATCAAGTTAATTAAACCATATCCAACTTACCTTTTAATTAAAGATATTCTTTATTTGTCTTTCTATCAAAATATTCACCATCTTCCTCAAACTACTACTTTTTTGCAATCAACTTCTTGATATCATTTTTATTAAGAGATAAAATCTAACTCGTATAGTTACATTTTGAAATTTGAATTTTGTCAAGATGAAATTCAACACCATGAATGGCTAAAATATTTGCTACTTGATTTCCATATCTATAAATATATTTTCTATAACAACCTAAAAATTTCTTAATACCTTTTTTAAAGGGTCTTATTCATGCCCCTAACATTCCAAGATATCAATTTCATCATCACTTTTTATTTTTATTTGTGGGTTTAGCTTCACTTCTTGTTAACACTTGTGATATTTGCTTTTGTTTTCCCATATCAATATCCCTTTGAGTTTCTCTCTCTGTCTTTGCTACTTGGGTCTTCTCTTTTTTCATCCCCATCAACACTTTCATCTTCATTAATCTCTTCATTCTTTTTTCATTGCTCGTAGTGAGACTTATCATCTATAGGTTTGTCTTTGCTCTAAAGGATTCGAAGTGCAAGGAATAACCTCAAAAGCAATTTCTTCTTTATGTTGCCTTGGAAACCCTAAAGTGCAAGGATGCTCTTCCATAGCAATTACTTTCTTATGTTGCCATAAAACCCTAAATTCCTATAAATTTGCTCCATGCTCATTTCTTTATTATGTTGCTCTTGAAACCTTAAAGTGCAAGAGATAACCTCTACACTGCTTTCATTTGTACTACTAGGGATTTTATACTACTTGAGGAAAATGAAGATGATTTAACTGGAATAAATTTGACCTCTTTTATAGTCTTTGTTTTAGGATTTTCCTCCATATCTTCCTTTGCACCTTTAATTCTTTCTAAACTTGAACTTACACATTGTACATTCTCATCCTTTATATCCTTTGTTTCTTCTAACGGTTGATCTAAGTGAGCTATGGTGGCCTTTGCCATATGATGTTGTAGATAGGATTTCTTTTTTTTTGAAAAAGAGGGTAAAAAATTTATTAACGCAACAAAACATCCAAGATACAAAGAAAAAGAAGAAGCTATCCAGACATATCAACTCTCAATAAAGAAGAGAGAGATTGAGAGCAATCAAAAGAAAGTGGAGACCAATTCTTAACATCCCAACCATCCTGAAACTCAGAAGCCCATTTAGCTAACAAATCCGCTACCCCATTCCACTCCCGGGGAATATGCACAAAAGAAATGAACTCCAAGTGAGTAGAGATATTGAGAATTTTCCAAGCAATCCAACTCAACCGCCAACTACCATGAAGACTATCCCTAGAATTCAACAAATTTATAACAATCTGAGACTCAGATTCACAAACAATCTGACGCCAACCCAAAGAATATCCTTTCTCCAAAGCATATAAAATCGCAAGGGCTTCCATAAAGTTATTAGAATGATATCCCTTAAAGCAAAAGAAAAAAAATCGGACAATACCACTACTATCCCGCCCCACACCACCAATACCAGCATTACCCGGATTACCCCGGAAAGATCCATCCGTATTAATCTTTAGCACTCTCGGAGGAGGCGGATTCCATTTACTAGCCCTCTGCACCCGATTACTCTGACCCATCCGTCTACAAGAGACATTAGGACCAGGACCATTAACCAACAAACCTAATTTTTCCATGATCTGACGTTTCGGTTGGTCCACGGGAGAAATAATCTGACATTTTGCAGACACAGTTTCTTGGATCATTCACAAAATCCTCTACCAGACCTGAGAAGCAGTTAAATCCTTCCGTTGGAAAATTCAACGATTCCGTTCAAACCAAATCTACCAAAAAATGCACGAAGGACCAATGCTCCACCCAACTTGTAAAAAGAAAGCCGCTATAGGAGACTGCCCCATACTCCAAAAATCAACTACATATGAAGCATGCGAACATGGTTGATTCCACACTCCCCACCAATAATTCTAGAGTTGACGAACAAAGTCGCATTGGAGAAGTAAATGCCCAATAGACTCCTTGTCCTTCCCACAATTATAGCATAAATAGGGGCCAACAAAACCACGCTTTCTTTGCCTCTTCTTTTGGAGTGGAATATCCTTGATCTAATCTAGCTTCTATTACAGTATAATTTCCTTACTTCATCTTGAAGTTTCTCATGACCAAAAAATTATTTCTTTGTAGTTTTCACTTTGCAATCCCTTACCATGTGTCTAGTCCAGGGTTTCAGGGGGATGCCTCCCCCTGTCCTCGTTGTCCCCAAAATAGGGGGATGCTTGCTCGTTGTCCCATTGGCCAACAGGGGGTTGTTTCTGGTACGTCCCCTTATAGGGGACGTCCCTAGGGACACTCAACGTCCTCGGAGATGCCTAGGCGCCCCCCAATCGTCCCCAGAGACGCCCAACCATCCGTCGTGGTTGGGCATCTCACATTTAATTAAAAAAAAAGAAAAAAAGAATGGGGGTATACTCTTGCATGTCTGTCATATTTATAATAGTTTTTATCCATGTTTTTTGGAATATATATGTTGTTTTCATGTATAATAGCTTTTAATATTTATCAATGTTTTCTGGTATACTTTTGCATGTCTGTCAAAGTTTCAGATAAACTGTTATTATATGTGACTTATATGTGTGCTTCATTTTCATTTTTATAATTTTATTGTATTTTTTTAATGTGAATGTATTCTTAAAAAGTAAAAAATAAAAATGGTTATAAATGATTATTATTTTTTAATCGATTTATTATGAATTATTTATATTATAAATTAATTATCTAATAAATTGATAATTATGCATAATTTTGAAATTTAGGATTTTATTTTTTAATTTCATCGAATAAATTAATTTAATAAAATTATTTTAAATTTTGAATTTTTTTAATACTATTATACTTGTCGTCGTTGTCCTCGAAACCCATCCTCTCGCCCCCCCGTCCCCCAAGCTCGTGGAACCTTGGTCTAGTCTCATAACAACTGTGGCATCAAAATGCAATAATTTCATATTTCACTTGATCTCATTTTGTTGATTCAAATTTAATATTAATGGATTGTGGCAAAGGTTTTAAAATATCAATAACAACACATATTTGGGTATATATAGCATGCTCTTGCTCCTTCATATTTAGTCCCTCAATGAATTCCTTTAGGGTATTTTCAATATTCTTCAAAACATCCTTATTGATAAGTTGATATGGAAATCCAAAAAGCCTAACACATAGTGGAAGCTTCTTAATAGTCTTTGTCTCAAGAGAAATTTTTTCACTTCATAGTCTTAAATAAGGGCATCTCTCCCTGTAAACCATGGGCCATCACTCATTATTTTATCTCATATTTTAGAACTAGAAAAGATAATGAGGAAAAAACTTTTAGGAAGAAAAATCACATAGTAATTTGAATTTAATCCCCACCTCCCCTTGATCCAATTTTGAATATTCAAAAACCTTGGCCAGGATCCATAGAAATTATATATTAACCCTCTACTTTTAAAAGCCATTATATCATTCTTGATCATCTCATCCTTGATAATCATTTCAGTTGTAATATTTGCTACCTAGATCGAACTTGCCATATATTTGCTCTTTTGCTTATCTCCAGCTTGGGCATCCATACTTCCATCTAGGGCATCTTGAATTCCTATTAGGGCTTTCAAAGATGGCTTTTTGTCCATGCTACCTAGTGGGGCTCGCTTTTGGCTTGCACTTGCACCCAACTCACACTTGCTCAAAACATTAAGGTTCACCCATAAGATTTGAACCTTGGTAAAGGATGTGAAACTTTTATTCCCTACCAATTGCTTTAAACCTCATGGACTTGAAATAATATTATAGTGGTATGAAAGATATCTGCTATATATAGCGCAAGCAACAGTACTATGGCAATTTGACAATTTTTTTAATAATATGAAATTTAAAAAAAATATATTCTAATTTTTGTAGTTGGTTATTTTACTGCCCCTTTAGCTTTTACTTAATATAGAGAGATTTGTTTTCCCTTGCCAAGATAATCTTGATGATAGTCTCTTAGTTGCAATAAATTTATGGATTTTTCACATTAATATTAATTCTCGTGGCGGAGGCCTAAATGGAGGCACATATATTAATATTTTATTTTTAAAGGTATAAAGCCTTTTCAGTACCTCAAGTACAACCATCTTAACCTAAGATTAGTGGAAATTTTAAAATATTTTAATTATTTCCTAAAATGTATGAATATAAGTTGTGTAATTTTTCTTTTTTTTTTAGTATATTTCTACTTCTTAAATTCATATATACACAATTTCATTATTTAAAGTATTCCACTTATTACTTTTAATTAGGCATGCATTCAATGTGGAATTATAAATTTATAGAAATCTTTGTACTTCTTGTTCATTCAAGCAAATTTATAAGTATACTATCTTGAATATATAAAAGTGTTTTTAGTACAATGAGTTAAATTATTTTCTTAATTCTCTAAAGTAATAGGATCCATTCTTCTACCTAAGGATCTCTTTTTCCTTGCTTGAGAAGTTAATAACTTCATCAAAACATGTTATTATTAATCATCCAAAACAATGTCACAAATTTACCATCAAGCTAGAACAACATGCACATATCAATTATCATTAGTGTAGCCTATTACTTGTGAGGGTGAAGTTGTCCATCACTTCTAGTAGCATGATTGTCATTAACCTAATAATGGATGTGCATGTAGTATGCATACATGGAATTGCCTTGCTTGCAAGCCCATGGACAATTTATTCGAGGGTGGACAATAAGTTCATTTGATTCTAATGGATCATGGTGTTTTCTATTGGGCATAGTAAAAAATAATGCATGTGTTTTCATTTTTTTTTTTTTTTTTGTGTGAAAAACATCCTAGCAGGGATGCCACTTTCGGGTAAGACCCAAGGAGGCAAGGGTATCTCTTCCGTAAAAATTATCCAAGGCTCGCACCTGGTCTACCACCTTCGACACACTCAAGGAGCATGCCTACAACAACAAAAACAAAAACACACAAACACAAAAAAAAACACACAAAACAACAAAAACATAAACAACAACAAGACATGAAACACACAGAAAAACCACATAACAAAACACAAACATAACAAAAATAACAGAATGATACAAAGACACAACAAACAAAAACATGAAAAACAAAAACAACAAAAACTAAAAAAAAAATACAACAAAAAACACAAAACACACACTAAAACACAAAAGACAAAAACACCCAAAAACAACAATATTTAAGTAAACACTAACAAACACAAAAACACCCAAAACAAACTAAGCCATTGGAGCTATTGACTATTTAGACAAAACCCCCTGACAATCTCTATCAAAGATAGTAATGAAGAAATGCACCAAAACGGAAAAGATCAAAATAAATTCCATAACCACAGCAAGGATTTGAAATATCACACCAAAAAGGGAGTTGTCATCCATCCATCCTACCATTGAAGCTTTGATTGTTGAGACAAAACCCTCTAACATCCTCTATCATGAATAGTATTGAAGTTTTCTTTTGGAAGTTTGGGATCCTGTCATGAAAAAAGCTCTGCACTGCTTATCATTTTAAACATAGCTTCCTGCATTGCCATCAAGAGACTGAACAAGGAGAAGATCACTCCTAATTTTTTCTGGACAACACCTAAGAGGATAACCATAGCACTTAAAATCTCCTTTGTCAAGAGCCCAGTTTGCCATAACATCTACCACTTTGTTATTTTCTCTAGGTACATGATTGAAAATAATCTCCTAAAAATTGATTATGATTAACCTAATCTTATCGATAATCTTTTGTATTCTCCAATCCACCTTAGACCCTGAAGTTGATTTTAGATAATTGATCATAACTTGAGAGTCTGACTCAACAATCACCCTTATCCACCCAACATCCAGAGCTTCCTGCAAACCTCTCAAAATACCTTGCCCTTCAGCTAAGTTATTGGATAGAATTCTTAAATTTTCTGCAAAAGTAAAAATCAGAGTACCATCCTCCAATCTACCTATCCCTCCTATACTAGCTCTTCCAAGATTTCCTCTAGATGCTCCATCAGTATTTATTTTTATGAAGTTCTTTGGGGGAGGCTGCCATTGTTGAGTTTTATCCATCATTTGACCAGTCCCTTTCTTCCTTTTGTGTTAGGCTAATCCATTTCTTATCTTTAATCGAGCCATCATTTGTTCCCATAGTTGATTTGAATTTTGTGGATGAGTTAATAAATACTGAACAATCTCTCTCACATTTTCTATGGTCTTTAGCCAGACATAGTGGATGTCCCTACTTTCTTGTTGAAAGATTCGCTTGTTTCGCTCTTTCCAGATGTTCCAAGGAAGAATAATCATACCTATCCAAACTATTTGGTTCACATACCAGTCTTTTCCTTCTTGTTTGCTCCAATATCTTCATAGTTGTTTTATGGATTGTTCATTGGACCATCTTAAATTTAGAAGGGAAGCTATCTGCTTCCACAATGTTGCAGCTATGGGGTATTTTATGAACAAATGGTTAAGAGTCTCAATGTTATCCTGACACATTACACATTGAAAGGGTCCATTAAAGCCTTTCTTCATAAGCTACTCCCCTGTGAGAACCTTTTTATGGAACAACAACCAACAAATTTGACTTTTGGCCATAACGTTTGAGCTCATAACTGCTTGAAAAGTTCTTGATCCTGATGGGGACTAATAGGGCTTAAGGCTAAGTAACCTTGAGCAACAATGTACTCATCGTGCCCTAAACTATTCCAACCAATACAATCCTCGGCTTGTGACCATGAAGGCGATCTCATTTAAAAGATTCTGTGAATAGTCTTTTTTTGAGCTTCAGAAAGTTGGATTGGCCAATCTTCTACTGGGATCCAACATCTTTCCATATTTGCATTTCTTGTCTGATCTGTATAATATTTGGCAACTTTTATCCAATTTATCCTATGCATTTTCTCCATTATAGGCCTCAATTTTGGATGTTGGATTGACAACGGAATGCGTCCATCCCAAGAGCCTGTCCAAAAATTTGTCTTTTGACCATTTCTTTTTTAGGCTTATGAAAAATTGTTATTTTGGAATGTATATGGGTTTTTATTTCTTAGTGATCATGTTTGTTCAATTGAAAATTAAGTTATATCTAATTATTCATCTAAGCTTAAATTATGATTGTTTTAGTGAGATAGACCTTCATAAAAGCTTTATTGATGATTGTTGTGTGAGAAAACTAGTATGGCATGCCTTGGTTAAATATTTTAGTAAAGATTAAATAACTTCAATTAACAGTTTCTAAATAAATCATAAATATATTTTTATAAAGCATAATATTGCATTTTTTATTTATTGAGATGTGACATGCACAACTATTTCAAGTTCATTCCATACATTTCTTATTTTTAAAATTTTCTTATGTTTACCAAAAAGGGTAACAAAGCATGTGAAAGTTAATTAGCACTTTATGCATCATATCTAAGGATGTAGTCATAGCTTTAATTAACAAAGCTTAAATATTTTTATGGTATAATTCATTATATAAAAAGCTTTCAAAATAATGGTACTCAAGTTATTTCTATCGATATTCTTATTCGTTCTCTTATATATTGATCTTCAAGATTATTAGTTATTTATATAGAAAAAAATTCACAATGCCAAATTCCTAAAACTAAATGTAGTTAATACAAAAGCTTAAAATAAATTTACTATACCATTTTCCATGAGTAAAAATTAAAAGAAATTTTAGTGTAAATAAATTCCATGAACCACATAATTCAAGTGAACAAAATGTTTGAGCTCAATGGAGCAAATTCCATATTGAAATTAATTGTTCACCTACAACTAGCTTAAATTTAGCAAAGGACATCAATGAAGATCAAATTTGAGCCAAAACCAACAATAGATTCTCTTCTTGCAGCCAAGCTTTCAGATTAGTGTGGGACATGAAAGGAACAGAACTGCCCCATAAAATAACTGAATTGCAAACTCAATAGGGCTCTAGCTTTTCTGGCCTTTAGTGGTTTTTGCTGCCTTGAGGTCCCTTTGGTTTCTAGCTCGCTTTTCATGTAAAAGGTTTCTAGCTCGCTTTTCAAAAAGGTGGGGACCCTTTTAAAATCATTTTTTTAAATAATAATTTTTTTTTTAGCAAAGGACAATGTGACTATTAAATTTGAGGCTCACACAATTCCAAAAACAACTTCTATCATTGTTTTCCATTACTTTTAAAGCTATATTTCATATTTTTATTAAAAAAATAATAATGATCCATTAACTGTCATGTTATAGAGCATGAGTATAACAGAATAATACATTATTACTTAAAAAAAAAATAGAAACTAGGAAGAACAATGGCATATGAGAACATGTGCTGAGTAAAGTTGAATTGGAATTAGCTTTGAAGAAAGACAAAGACAAAAAAAAAAAAAAAAAACACTTTAAATGCATTAAAGTAATAAGATTTATTTGATCAAAGCAAAAACTCATTATCAGCTTGGATAGTCAATTTGACAATATATAGTTTACATGAATCAACATGTAAATATTTCGTAGTTTTGTCTTGTAATTAAGCAAGAAAAAAATTCCATTTTCTCGGAGGTTATATTAAGCCCTTCATAAAATGTATTTCTTAAGAAAGAAAAGCCCATTTTACTGAGACTTTTAAGAGCCCATTATTTCTTCAATTAGGTTAAGATGACATGGTGAGGACTTTCACGTATTACGGCATGCACCTAGGTTGAATTTCCAAAGCAGAGCTAACCATAAATTTAAGTGCTTCATAAAATGTACTTAATAACAGATAGAAAAGTACAGTTTAATTTTTTTTAACTGTTATTTTGTCAATTTGGTAGTGGTGGCATGGTGAGGATTTTGACATATTAGGTCATCCACCTAGGTTGAATTTCCAGTAGGGCTAGGGCCAAATGTGAGTCACAAGTGATTTAATAGAAGAGTAGGAATTTTGAATGAATGAAAGATTTTAATTACGTCCGCGAGACCCAAATATGGTCTATGGGACCTCAAATATGGAAGTAAAATTACTCAAATCATATCATATGATCTTTAATATCTTTGAGAAGGTTGTTCCTTCTCCTGCTGATTTGTGTTAGCAATTCTTCAACTTTTTTTATTTTACTGTCTTCAAATAAATCTATAATAAACTCGTTCCCAAGTGTTTCTTTGTATTTGTCACGGATATCTGAAAAACTCGAGCATTTATAGATGAAGTGTTCCTCTTGTCTCTATTGCCCCTGTTTTGCATAGAGTACATATCCTTTCTTCCCATTGTTCTTTGGGCGTTGTCCATCTCCCCGTTTCACATCTAAGCCTATGAGAGCTAGTCCTTATCTCGAGCAATGAGTATTTTTTCCTTCCACTTGATTTCGGCGCCTATATACGCTTTTTTCCTTGTGGTCATATGTTGGGTTAAAATTTGCAATATAATATTGTCTTTTTCTCGCTTGCATTTTTCCACATTCCACTTCTGAACTTTTCATTCACATAATTTTTAATGTCTTTGTTGACATTTGGGCATTCATTTATGTTGATTTCCCAACGTTTCATCCATTTCTGATTTTGTTTCATCCACGTATTCTTTCGCCTATGCAACTCTTCGTCCCTAACTGCTCTAGGCCATCTATCATTTGTCATGTTTTCTGTTTTTTTCAAGTAACATAACAACTTGGTCATAGCAATTGCTTCTAAAGGGAACATTCCAGTTTCAGCTAGAATAATTTCATAAGGGGTTGTGGCCTTAATTTTGAGAAAGTTTGTGATTAGATATTTTTGAATCCTTTCTATTTGCCTCCATTTTGCATTTGTTGTGCCACTAGCCAACACCTTGGTGGTCTTTCAGTCCCACAACTCGGCATTCCTACACCTGTTTTGAAGTGCATATAGTGCTCCCCAGCCACTTTGAGTTCTTTTCATCCTACATGTATTCCTACACCTGTTTTCTGTATTGAGTTCTTTTGTACATGGTAATTCGGACCTCGGATGTGATATTAAACTCGTCCTCAAGACTAGAAATCTTTTAGTTGCCAAATCAATTAGATCTAACGTAAGACTTGTCATCTGAGGATTTGTAAATCTAAGGAAAATAAATGTAGAAAGATTGTCTCTAATAAAAGGCTATTATTCAGATGAAAAATGTAGGGAACTGCTCTAGACAGAGGAATAAATCTCATCTGTACAGGGTGCCAAGCCAAAGAGCTGAAAGAAAATTCCATCATGTGCTCTCATATAAGGAGAAGAGAACATATAGTATAAAACCAACTCCACATTAATACAATGAATTGGGGGGAGTTCCTTTTTTTATTCCAGGATGAGCATCTCGGATAGTGGAAAGCAGGAGAGAGGGCAAGGTGTAGAGCAAGAAGAGCTTTAGTAGTGGAACAGGTCATTTGAGTACTTCACCGTCAGAGGTTGCCACTGAGGCCTCAACAGATCCTTCAAGTCGTAGGATGAATTATAGGTTCCACACATGCGGAAGGTGGATCAAAGGTAATGGAAGCCTTGGCAGAATAATTGTCAGCTGTATTGTCCCTTTATCCGGCTGGATCAAAGATCGAACCCAAGGATCTGGTTTCTTCTTTCTAATCTTCCAACCATTTAAAAGCCATCGTATCTGGGAAGATTTCTCCTAATCTCGAGAAGATTTAAACTAGCAGATTACAGGATTTAAAGTCAGTGTGTACCAATGTTCCACAAAGTTCTAGGATGGGAATGATGGGATGGCTTTTTGGAATGGCGGGATGCATTTCTGGGACGGCAGAATGTGTTTTTGGGACAAGGGGATATGTTTCTGGGACAGCCCCCTAATCCCAGGACAAGTCTCCATGGCACACAGGTGTATACCATTAATTTTCATAAAAGGTTGTCTATGAAGGAAATCAAGACAAGAAGTTGGTCTGACAATTGATATTGTTATTAATACTTGATATGCCTCTTATTTGTAAAACCTCTTACAGATAAAAATAACATTAAGTAAGGTCCGAGGTGTAGACCAATTGATTCATCCAAACCCCATAAGGGGGGCGGAGGTCCAAGGTTCAAATCTCGGGCCTCGCCGGACTGAACGCTTGTCCCTTTCCTGGTGCTTTCAGCGGCGTAAAAGGTTTAAAATGATTGTGGCATGGTGGTTATAGGGGCAGACTGCATGAAGATCTGTGTGGCGGCTTCTAGGGCGGACAGTGCAGAATACTGTGGCGGCCATAAAAGCTGGACAGCCTGCCCAGATTCGTGGCGGCTACCGATTCCACCATGTAAATTCAAAAAAAAAAAATAACATTGTAATTCCTCTCATCAAAAGTTCTGATGGATAAAAAATAAGATCTTAATGAACAGGACTTGAAATCTCAGAAATATTATCTTTATTTGGAAGTAAATAAATTGCAAATTCAAGGACCTTGCACATAAGAAATTTGAAGGTCAAAGACTAGTAAACTTGAATAAATAAATGGAACTCAACTTAACTTTGGGCTTGTGCATATGGGTCGTTAAATACATATCAAACTCTGGTCTTCAGCCAGGTACCCACTTGTTATTTATTCTTACACATGGGCCTGAAATATACTTGCTACAGTGTAATGACATTGTGTAAATTAATTGATTATTAATCCTCATTCTTAGCCAAAGCCCAAAGGTATGCAACTAAACCCAGATACGGAACAAACCTGAGATAGCGAACTGTTTGGATGTGTTGTTCATCCACATTCTCAAGATTGTCACCTATCAACCAAGGTTGAAATATACTATACAGACAAATATCCCAAATGAAGGCATAACCTGGACGATCACATCCTAGATAATTCAGAAAGAAATCCCAGCGGTCTGCTAGGCTGCCAAAACCAGCATTGGCTCTTCCAAATAGTGCCCACAGTACAGAGACGACTCCCACTAGACCACCTACAATGGCTACATTAAGAGCACCTGATGTAATTACTGATTGAAATCCAGACTTGCCATTCTGGGACTTCAACGAAGAACTGTTACTCTTGTCACCTAGGCGGATTGCCATGTAGGGTATCAACAAAGCTGTAAACAGAACACAGTCAAAACAATTTGTTTTCAACCAAAAAGAACAACATACAGCATAATTTCTGATGATGGATGAAACTCATACAAAGTGTCGACAAAATAATGTCAGACATAATTATCTTAAAAATTGTCAAATAACAGACAGCACTGAACTGCAATAGCATGACTAAGTTTAATAGGTAATGGGCCAGGATTTCACATACTGTTTGTCAAGAACATCTGAACAACCCATAGAGCCTCAAGAGAGCTTCCAAACCTATCACGTTTGTGGTCCGTAAAAAGCAATGGTGCAAACATCATTGTCCAACCAATGACAAAATTGAATAAAGCCTCAACAGTCTGCCTTTGCACCCAAATTAGAGTTTCCAAGTGTTATTGAGTCTTAATAATTTCCTTACAAAAAAAGAAAAAAAGAATTTAAAAAACCATTCTGCTGAAAAAAATAGCTAATCTATGAATATCTGGAGAGTCACTCTCCACCAGACTATCATGTTACTGTATTACTTACAGGATGCAACACAGGAGCCTCCATTAAATGAAAGCCTGCTGTTCTGTCCAAAAACATGATATAAACATATCATATGGGAAGTCTGGTATCATGCACACACTACTCTTGCCATATATCTATACTTGAAGCATATTTCTCAACTATCTTGGAAATTTTTTGATACAAAATCAAATTAAATGATTACTTGAATACCGATCCAAACCACTCACGTTTTAGCATTCCACAACCACGATGAAAGAAAACAAGTCTGAAAAAATTCACTTCTTGTAAGGTATCGTCTAAAACAGATATACCTAAGTTCAGCAGTGGCAGAAAGTAGAAAAAGTTGAGGGAGAGGTCCAATAGAATTTTGATTGTATCTGGTTTGATTGCCCAAACTGGATCACCCTGCATAAATTCCAGGCACCTAGAGCTAAGTTCAATGATAACAGATTATCTGACAATTTGAAAAAGCCCAACAATAAAAGATTACCAGTAGGCTTGGTATTACAAGAATTTTTTTTAAAGTACATCTGACAGCTATAAGTAGTTTCTTTCAGATAGTGAATGCATCCAGGTATAAGTGAAATGTGCCTTCCTCATAACAAAATATTTTCATACATTGAAAGCATTTGATGTACAGCTGCTCAAAGCAGCAAGATTAATTGTGTTTCATATTTTCCCAAACAAGAAGAATACCCTTATAACTTGTAAGGCTACATTGGCCCAAATTAGCATAACTTGTTTTCAATCTACCAAAATAGGAGGACCAACATATGCACTAAGAGTAAATAACATAATTTCGAATGAACTTTCATGACAAAACACTCCCCTGTTTTAGAAGTTCAAATTAATATATGAAGTAAGAGGAAATGGGAAGTCACCAGGGCATAGCCAAGTTTGTATACTATGTTAGATAAGTAAAGGAGAATGGCATGGCCAAATAGTAGTCATCCTTGACCTGTCAAGCAGATATTACTGAAGTTTACTATTCTACTTCATTTTTATTCTATTAAAAATGTCATGGCAAGATGTGGCCATGATATTTTTGGTGGAGATGCAAGGTAGCAGAGGCCCTCGTTGCTTCTCCCATTAAACAAATGTTTGAAAAGGCTGCATGAGAATCTGAAACCAATCCCGGAGTATAGGAATGATGTTAAGGTCATGGCCTTAGATATTTACGTTTAAGCTCTTTAACTATGTTCCATGAAATTTCCAGGATCGGGAAGGCGCAAGATGGCAGGACATGCTTCTGGGAAGGGGGGAAGCATTTCTGAGATGGGAGGATAAGTCTCCAAGACAGCCCCCAAAGCCCGCAATTCGTTTCAAAACAAAGCAAAACATGCAAACAAGAAGAAAAACATTGGCAAGAAATGACATTCAAACTCAGTTCCAATTGGAAAAAAAGAGACAACTCAATCAAATTTCATTTATTTTTGAAAGATGGCAGCTACCAAACATGGCTTTTGGGAGATATCTTTTTGCTAACATGATCCATTCAATCATGCCTGTTCTCCATATTGTTTCAGGATGGTGAATGCCTTGAAGAAGAGTTACAAACATTCATCTTCAGAAAAATGCAAATACAAATCCTCAGGAAGGAAATGGTTTAACACTCACAGTCCATTTGAGTCTCATGGGCAAAATTTAGATGTGATGTCACAGTTATGGACACCAAGATATGAGGTGGCATGACATCATATACATGCTATTACATAGCTCATAAGGCACAATACATTTGAAAGCTGTTGACATATTCAGAGTCACATCCTGCAAATTAGAATACAACATGCGGTACATGGGACTGATAGTGCAATAAATTGCAAGGGTGAATGTAACCTTTTTATGGATAGATTTAGTACTATGCTGGAGCCCTTCACCAGCACTTCAACTTGGATTGGGTAAAAGCATTCTAGGATAAACCAAGTCATAAATATATCATAATCCATACCTTCAGCTTGCATATATATTGAAAATTCAAGTCAAGGGCTATAATCGGTGTTGATGTTATATGTTTACAATCTTCCTCCTGTTGCAAACAGTAACTAAGTAGAAAAATGTAGGCATGCGAAATGAAATATGAATGAATGTCATGTTTGCATGAGTGTACAAACATATGTACCTATGAATGTATGTGCACGTGTTGATGATATGTGTATATAATAGTTGTCATAAGTGAGCATTGTTGCATACGATTGTGTGTATGGCAATATGTGTTTGTAATAATGTCACGGGGTATTTTAATCATCTATGTGGGAGATGTCAAGAATGTTGTTGGTAAATGTTGCTCGTCGAGGTATTTATGTTGGTTGATGTTGTAAGGCTGATTGGACTATGATGTACCGTTGCTAGTCGTTGTGCAAGATATATTTTTGTGTGTGCAATGTATCCATATGTATCTGTAAGTTACTTTTGGTCACAAATCCGCCCTAAGAAAGGGTTTGGTTTTACATACGCGCCCTAGACCCGGACCAACCTTGAAAGGCCGAGAGGAAGAGATGCCTCCCGTGCCAATCTCCGGAGAAGGCCGGCTCCTATACTAACTACTTGGGGTTTTCAAGATAAGAGTGCAGGAAAGAGATTAAAAGAGTACAAAAAGAAATGTAAATAGCTTAATAGTGCAGTGGGAAAGAACAAGCAGCACAATAACTCATCTATATTTAACCCAGCAGCTATCAATACAAAAAATAAACAGAAATCAATTCTGCATTAATTTTCCTTATGTATCCCCTAAAAGGATTCCAGGTTCATCTATCCTCCAATGCCTAAATCCAAATAGCAAAATTACAGCAATCAGAAAAATAAATGAAATGTATAGAAATACCTGCCAGAGGTGTCATACAAAGAAAACACAGAATTGAAGCCAAGATTACTCAGTAGTGATGCAAAGAGTTTGAATACAGCGGCTTTTTAGCAATATGTTCCCCCCCTTTTTTACATTACAGTGCGTTAGCTTTTATAGAGGGAATTACCCCCGTAATCATTAATGACAAACCCTAAAAATTGTTGGGGCAGCTGAGATTTGACACCTGTCAGGTAACAGAGTACCCATGGAATGTGGCTCACCCATGTCAGCAGTTATGAGGTATGGCTTCGGACAGG
This sequence comes from Wollemia nobilis, assembly GCA_028583015.1. NCBI lineage: Eukaryota > Viridiplantae > Streptophyta > Pinopsida > Araucariales > Araucariaceae > Wollemia > Wollemia nobilis. Next base: position 13,775,803 of record JAQPPZ010000082.1, on the reverse strand, counting down.
CTTTACCGCCGAGAATGCTTGTCTCATTAATGCGGTTGGTGAGGAGATTTCCTTGAGCCCAGCATCACCGTTTTGATGGGATGGGTGCCTTAAATTTATACCCACCTTCTCCTTCTATGGAAGCGTGCCCCTCGAAAACAACACCAGTGTCAGAAAAAGTTTCGGAGAAGCTTCGCTGAGAAATTGGCCCGAACTGGCAGTTCGCTGGATTTTTGGCCGAAGTGGAACTTTTTGGCCGACTTGAAGCTTTTGGCCAACATGAACCTTTTGGCCGACATGGAGCTTCGCTGGCAGACTCGAATTTCACTGGTCGACTTGCGCTTTTTGGCCGACATGGAGCTTCGCTGGCCGACTTGAGCTTCGGGGCCAAAGTGAGCACGTTGGCCAACGTTGAACTTTTTGGCCGACATGGAGCTTTGTTGGCCAACTTGAACTTCGCTGGCCGACATGAACTTTTTGGCCGACATGGAGCTTCGTTGGCCGACTTGAACTTCGCTGGCCGACTTGAGCTTTGGGGCCGAAGTGGAGCTTTTTGGCTGAAGTGAGCACTTTGGGCCGTGCCTTAGCCAAATTTTCAGGCCCGAAGTGGGCTTTCGCTGGCTCTGCTTTCGGGGGCCATAACTTTTGATCCGCTGACCCGATCGCCTATTATAATATATCGTCGGAAAGCTTGCGAAAAGATCTGCAATGACGAAATATCCAAAGATCATTTCATCCACTTTATCATCCCCGTTTAGGGCCCACGAAAATGCCAACACCTCTGCATGTGCTTTGCTGATTTAAAGCTCCATACTTAGGCAAAATTTTGTCAAAAAATTTAATGTGGCAAAAATGCGAACAGTTACTCCTATTGTTTACCTTTGTTTATATATTTACAACTAAAATATATTGTAGTGTTGTATTCCATTTCTACATTCTAGCATCGTTGCCTATACAAAAATGGGTCAAACTTGGTGACGTGGAGTTGTGACAAGCATATCACTCGCAAAGGTACCAAAGACAACAATGGGATGATTACAGTGTGGTTGACGAACGACATAGTCTAAGCATGTTATTGACCCTTAAAATAAGGTAAGATCAGAGTTGGGAACAAAAAGTTATGAAGATTTGTTTGTTGACACCAACAAAGGGATAAGTGACAAAGAAGTGCAACAGACATAGAAGTTTGCATAGGTGAAGACGTGCATGCAATTGTTGAAGTCTACACATGTGAAGATGTGAATACATATGTAGAAGTTTACACGGGAAAACTTGGTCATAATTAGCGCATAGTGACAACACATCTAACGAAAGAGAAAACTTGGTTCAATAAGAAGGGTCGATAGTGGTTGAAACAAGTTGTGCATTAGATAGTACACATGATGAGAGTTTGGCACTCGAGAAAATACAAATTGCTGTGCCTAACGGTGATTGGGACGAGAGTCTAACATTAGAGCAAATTCAAGATGATGTGTCCAACAGTGCACATGATTGAAGTCTAGCAACTATAGGTTGATGTGTTAGATGGGGAGCATGACAAAAGTCTGACATTAGAGTGACTGTAGTTTGGCATATTTCATGGTGTGCGAACTGGAGTTTTGCACAAGAGCAAATGCAAAAGGTGTGTTCACCGATGTGTGTGATAAGAATGGATACAAAAACAACCATTTTCTACACCAAATCATGTAATCATAACTAAGACTAATTTTGGCATGCCGTATAAGTGTCCCATGCTTCATGGTGGTGGAACAGAGGACCCAACCAAACATTGGAAAACCTGCCTTACAATGTGGAAGGTCAAAGGCCAGATGAATGAAGTAGATCAAAGGAGGTTATTCCCTACAACACTATGTGGAATCGCAATGGATTGGTACATGAAACTACCAAAGGGAAAGTACTAGACCTCAGAGGAGTTATGGGAAACCGTTGTGAAGGAATTTAAACTATTCTACAATGATGATAAGGTGATTGTAGGTGGTGAGTCTAAGTCTGTTTGCTCTCACAAGTAGAGGTTGAATGGGTTGTTTAACCATCTCGAGGAGGCTCTGTCAAACACTTCGAAGAAAAGGTGGTTTGTGGAGGGCCTTCTTCCTTTGTATCGTAAGAAGATTAGGGTGGTTCCTTCAACATCATATCAAGTCCTTCAAGCACACCATGAACTTGGAAAGCGATGCAAAGACAACAATAAAATTTTGGGGTCATATTAATGTGGACAAGAGCGACTTTGAAGATAGAAGTGACTAGCAATAAGAATGACTTCGAAGACAAGATTAATGAATTCAAGGATGAAAGCAACTCAAAGGATGATTCAAGGATATCATCTAGTAATTGGGGTCAAGAAGTAAGTACAACAACTAACTCTGAAGATGAACACAACAAGAGAGATGAATCCAAGAATGAGTGTGACATAGAGAATGCGCACAACGTAAAATCATTGCTATAGTAATATGCAACACAAATGGAGACTACTCCAATGAGGTGCCACTAGAGGCATGTTTTGTGACAAGGCCAAGGCAATAGGCAAAGACGAATTGAGTATAATACTTAGGGAAAATCCATTATATAGTGTCGAAGATGTTATTTCTAAGGGCATTTTGAACAAAATTGTCAAAGTGATGCGAGTTGAGATGAGCTAATAATGTGTAGAAGGCTTGTGAAGTCTAAAAAGAGTCAAACCCCTAGACAAGGAGTGGAGGGCACTATGAATGTGATTGCAATCAAAGAGGTTTAGACTGTGAAGAAGTTTGAGACTTCACGTTTGGTTGAGACTGCACAATCAGTTGAGAGTTAAGATTGCACAACCGTTGAAGACTACACAAGTGATTGAGACTGCACAAGTGGTTGAGACTATGCAACTAGGTGAGACTATGCAGGTGGTTGAGTACGCAAGAGGTTGAGATTGTACTTCTTGGAGATTGCACAAGTCATTGATAACTCACAACTAGTTGAGACTACACAAGTGGTTGAAACCATGCAACTGGTTGAGACTATGAAGTGGTTAAGACCATGCAATTGGATGAGAATGCAAAGGAGGTTGGGACCGCACAACTAGTTGACACTGCATAGGAGGTTGAGAATGCATAGGTGGTTGAGACTGGACAACCAATTAAGGCTCCACAGGTGGTAAAGACTATGAGGAGGTTGAGACTACGCAAATGGTTGAGGCTGAGCAATAGGTTGAGATTGTGCATGAAGATAAGGTTGCACACCACATAGACGTGGTGGATTATAAGGTTGTGGTGGAAGACACGGTGATTGTGCAACTCAATTCGAGCGAAGATGAATATTAAGGCAAACAAGCACAAGGCCCAAGTCATTTGGTCAAATCGAAGGTTGTCCCGGCCAAACCATAGGTTGTATGGACAAACAAGGAGAACATTCAAGCCAGAAGGCAAACCATTAGAGACAAAGCAAAGTCTTCAATGCACGAAAGACATTTGTTTGCAAAAGTTTCTAAGTGTCAAGAGTCATTGCAACACAAGCTAATAGACGAATTGTCTATCTCAAAGAAAGAGCCATCTGGGGGACAAAGGAGGTTGTTTGACACATGAGAGACGATGCTAGAGTCAAGCAAGAAAAATTATAAGTGTCAAATTGCACAACAAACTAATTTTGTATTTGGCAGGTGACACAGTGGTCGTCCAATACATTTGGTCGATGGCAAACAAATTGTCAAGCCATATGGCCCCTCATGTAGTTTGAACAGGTGGCATGCATAGAATACCACTTGTTGGTGCCCATGCATGTGTGCTGCCAAGTATCCAGCACAGTCTAGACAAGTATAAATCTAAGAATGTTTTCAAATTTCTCCACTCATTTTGACACACACGAACATGAGAACAGTTGCCATCCAAGAAGAAATACAAGAGTTGGGGTTTGGAGCTATCGTCTAGGAAGAAGAATTCTTCAATGATGCTAAACCAAAGGAAACCTTCGTTGTTGCCCAAGAAGAAAAAAGCAAGAATTTGTCAAAGACTTGGAGCTAGGGTTTTGTGGAATTAAAACCAACAAGGGAATTGTAGAACAAAGAGCCATTTGGTAGCAAAAATACACATGTGGAGCAAAGGAGGAAAGCAAAGTTGCTCGAATGAAGTTGTTTGACCTATGGAAGAGACCATCAATCTACAAAAACCATTCGTCCAACAAATTCGCTAAGTCCTTTGAACCATCACACTAATAGAGGTAGTTGTCTAGGCCCAAGTGTTGGTCGTCTGGGAGAAACTGGTCATCTAACTACAGGTCATCTGGGAGGGACTAGTCATCTAGTTGTTGGTTATTTTGGAGAGATCGGCCATCTAGTGGCTAGTTGTTTGGAAGAGATTTTCCATCTGGGAGAGACTCTTTGTTTGACTAATGGCCAACTGTCCAAGATGGTTGTAAGGGACTGTCATCCAAGACTAGCCATCTAAGCCTATTGTTTGGATTTGGCCATCAAATGCAACCTTCTATGTCATGCCATCTACAATTGTAACTCGTGTCTTCACTAAGGCAATTGTTCGGGAGAGTTGTCTAGTAATAGTTGAACGTCTGAGTAATGATTTGAGTGTTGTGAGTCAAACAGAGGTCACCAAAATGTCATCCATGGGAAAAGTTTGGTTCAAACAGTGTAAGGATTAGTTATTGGATTGATGAGGTTCCAAGGCATTGTATCGTGACAAGGTATGCGTGAAGGGCATTGCCCTCAACCCTACCTTGTATCACAACATGGTATGCATGAAGGGAATTGGTCCTTAACCCCCAACATAGGCAGCATCAAGTGTTGCCTATCATACTTATGATGCAACCGATTGCATGTAGCAACACAAGCAATGGGAGAACAATGTTTTGCTATCATCGAGTTATAATTAAGCCATTTGCAAAAAACCAATGGAATAGAAAGAAGCAAAATGAGCATAACAAAAGGTTCAATTACCATGTTCATTGCCTCCACCCCTAGTAGGTTGGTCCATCAGTGAGGATGCCAACAAGTGTAGAGAAGGGGATAGAGGTAAATGAACTTGAGTGGGTCTATCAGTAAGACTTTGGAACTCCAATTAGGAGGTCCAACATTCACATCCAATGGGGGGTAGATTTGTACACCATACTTCAATAATCAAAGTTTGGTTGGATAAACATATATTCGGTACATAACATCCTAGATGAGGGTCATCTCATATGGCCTATGGTCTCGTGGATGATAAAAACTATTTTACTTTAGCTTTACGAGCGTATGAACGTAAGTGCGTGTGAATATATGCATATGTGCTGATGATATTTGTTTATAACAGTTGGTGTATGCAAGTATTGTTGCATAGTGTTGTGTATGTACAACAATGTGTTTGTAAAAGTGTAAAGTAATGTAATGGGGTATTTTAATTTTTAATGTATATGGGTAGTTCAGTAGTAGTTAGGTAGTTGCCAACTATCTATCAGCCATGTGAATCCTATATGTATGCATCTATGTGGGAGATGTCGAGAATATTGGTTTTTTTTTTTTGGTAATATTAAGAATGGGGGTTTTGACCAGGAATCCCCCAACCTGTTACAACAACTTCAGCAAGGAGACACACACCCACCCCCTCACACACTCACCCACACCATGGTTTGAACCTAAACCTTTATATTAAGGAAAACCGTTCCCCAGGCTAGCCGGGGGTGTTTTTTGTATCCGGCATAGGCCACCAGGCTTGAACCCCGGACCTCCTTCCGAGGATTGAGGGAACTTGCCAGTAAGGTACCTAGTGCGGATCAAACCTTTATATTAAGGAAAACCGTTCCCTAGGCTAGCCGGGGGGGTTTTTGTATCCGGCGTAGGCCGCCAGGCTTGAACCCCAAACCTCCTTCCGAGGATTGAGGGAACTTGCCAGTAAGGTACCTAGTGCGGATCAAACCTTTATATTAAGGAAAACCGTTCCCCAGGCTAGCCGAGGATATTGTTTGTACATGTTGTTTGTTAAGGTATCATATTGACTGATGCTCGTTAAGGTAAGTCAATTTGTAAGGTTGATCGGACCATGAGGCATTGTAAATAGTTGTTGTGCAGGATACATGTGTGCACAATGTATCTGTTGTCACATTTTGCACGGGGTGCAATGTCTTCAATATTGTAACAGTGCTGCTCTTCTTTTCCTCCTCCTTCCGTTTTCCTTCCTTCTCTCCCTTTCCTTTTCTTTCCCGCATTCTCTTTCTTTCCCCCTTTCTTGGAGTCCCCCAGTTGATTTTTCAACTTTCCAGCAGGTTACCCCGAAAAATTGGCTAAGTCTGGGTGCGAAGTTCGCACTTCGCCCGCTTTGGTGCGAGTTCGCACTCGCCGCTTGGTGCGAGGCGACTTCGCCAGCTTTGGTGCGAAGTCCGACTTCGCCCCACTTTCTCGGGCGCACCTTGCACCGGGCAGTCGGCAGGTCGACAAAGAAGAATGATAACTCGCCGGAGCAGGTCCGTACAATGCGCATACACCGATGTTCACCCGTGCGCAGCCCGACTTTTCAGCAGAGCCGGAATGCGCCCTTGACAGTGTGTACGTAGGGGAACAAACCCAGAATTTGACCAAGGCGTGAAGGCCTTCCCAACTGCACTGTTTTCTGCCCACGCATCCCAAGGAGCTCCGATCCCAAGCGAAGATGGATAGACTGCCCTTCAAGGCAGACATGTGTCACACAGCATAACCCATCATACGACAAGTGTCCAGCTTCGGGATTTGAACCAAGACTGCCGACCAAAAGGGATAAGTATGGGCTGCACCGCCTGTGTCAGTAGCCTCATTCAAAGCTGATCTGAGGTTCCACCTGCTCCAGCTACCAGCGTACCTGCCGACTTGAAGTTTCTCGCCAGCCGCACCGCCATGTGGCTGTCCAGCCTTTCAGGATGACCATGCTGCGGGTACAGTCTAGTCCGACAAAAGGTCAGCATTTGCAGCTCTTTCGCCGCTTCGTCAGCTTATGTTTGATCGGGACTCTGTGCCCATTAATGTAACAGGAGGGACTCGGGCTATAAAAGCCCACCGTGAATTCATTGTAAAGGGTGGAAGGGGAATGTTTGTTAGGGAATCACCGTACCCATTGTAACCGTGCTTCTGCTAATGAATACAATCTGTATGCCTGGTTCTGTTCTGCTGTCTTTATTCTTTTATGCTGTCTTTCATTATATGCTTTAGGCCCACCTGTGTCGCAGCTCGTTGATTCACTTCGGCGTTTGGCGATCAGGTTCCTCTAGTATTGCTTGTTTAAGCACTTTTGTACTTCATTAATTTAAAGCATTTATAGAATAGATATGGTAGCAGCTCCATCAGTTATGTGTTTTGTTGCTGGTCCGTATCCGGTGATTGATGCGATCCCGTGCTGTTAGTTCCTTGTAGGGAATGTTTGCTGGGAGCCATTGAACAGTGCGGTTAAATTCTCTACATAAACACATATACCTGGCCCTGATATCTCTAGGCTTGCTTTCTACCTATGTCAGTGTACGTATCCGTTAATCGATGCATTGCCGTGTCGTTAGTTCCTTGTAGGGAATGTTTGCTAGGGGATCATTGAATGGTGCATACACTGCTTATGTATCGGAAGTACGCGTAGATTTTGCAGTTCTTTGTCATACTTTTGTATTTATGATGCAGCAAGTAGCGTTGATTGGTGTGTTCCCGTACTGTTAGTTCCCCCCCACCAACCTCTGAATATATTTGTAATCCCTTTCTGTACATTTGTTTCTTTCTGTACATTCATCTCTTTCCCCGTACCCTTAGCTCAAATCAAAACCCCCAAAAGGAGCCGGCCTTCTCCGGAGATTGGCTCGGAAGGCATCTCTTCCTTCCGGCCTTTCATGCTGGTGGGCGAATCTGGGCGCATTAACCCAAAAATCCTTTCCTCATGGCAGATTCGTAACCAACAGTTTCTCTGGCACGCCCGGTGGGACGCTTGTCCCACGTTTTAAAGAAAGAGGTACCCGTTCTGTCTCCACCTAGCGCAACAGTTTTTCTGACCCGCTTGGAGGAACACGGGTCCCACATCTCGAAGAGAGATTTTCTCGATCGCCTCCACCCGGCGCCGACAGCTTCTCGAGCTCTCGGTGAGACAAGGAAGTTTCTCACCCCCGACGTAACTGAAGCACCGGTGTTCGCTTCATTGCTGTTCCAAATCGAACACCCGGCGACTCGCACGAACAAATCCTCCGAGTCTAGAAGACCGGTCCCGTCACCTTCATGCACACGAGAAGGTGGCAAGCAAGAAATCCGAGAAGCCCGCCCGAGTTCTACGAACCGGACATCAACGCCGAGGCGAGATCCCCAGCCGGGCCGATCCGCGAGCTCGCTTCGACGGAGCCGAGGCTGAGATCCAAGAAGAAGCCGAAGCTGAAGTCGGAGGAGCCGAGTACGAAATAGAAGAGCCCGAGGAAGAAGAAGATCCTGCATCCTCGGAAAGTACCGACACTGAGTACACAACCGACGGCGGAGAAGAAGAGCAAGAAGAAGAAGAAATGGCTGCCCAACACCCAAATGACGATGACCTCTTCCCGGCGGTGGACTCTACGGGGCCTTTGGCCCTGGTCGGTCAGCAAGTCGTTCCCCCCGCTCGCTTTAAAGTCTATTCCCACATACGACGGCTACGGTAAGACGGCGTATGAGCACATCCAGGACATCCTTGCCCTGGCCGCACTGCATACTATTACCGATGAAAGTGTGAAGACCCGTCTACTGGCCCTTTCCCTGAGGGGAAAGCTTCTCTACTGGTGGAGATCGCTGCCAGAGGGATCCATCACAGGGTGGCCCCAGCTTGCCAGGAGACTCGTAAAAGGATGCAACGAGTCTGCTGACCCTACTTCTCTACTGCATCAGTTCCAAGCTATCCAGAGACATCCTCAAGAGGAGGTGTCTGATTTCAACATCGGGTTTGCGAGATCCCGGAAACGGGTACCTCGCGAACTTCGGCCTTCAACCGGCATGGCTGCTCACTACTATCCGAGATCATTCAACTCGGACATATGCTCGTCGCCGAAGATCGCCGCAATTGACGAGTTTCCTGCGCCGTACGAGGCTGCCCAGCAAGCTGAAGCTGATATTATTTCCATCGGCAGGCTTCCGTCCGCAGTGCAGGAACCAATTCATCCCGACTTCCCCAGATCGCAAGATCCTTCTGCTTCTGGCGGTTCGCCGTCCACTTCCGGGCAGCAACCCCAGCAGAATGGAATCCGGCGCCGGTCATAACTCCTTATGGCCCGCCTCAAATGCATTACCCTCATCCGCCTCCTCCCGCTCCGCATTTTCCAGCGCTCCCTGCTCCCCCGCAGTACGCGCCTTATTCTAACCCTCCTCCATTGGCCGCTTTGCCTCCACCGGCACAGTTGCCACCTCCTGACAGCAGCATCCAAAACACGATTCTCCAAGAAGTGCGGGCTTTGGCCTCCGGATATCATGCCATGTCCAATGACATGACCGCCATGAAGAAGAAGCAGGCCCGTATGGACCTTGCTCCTAGAAGGCCGTATGCGCCACCAGCATTGACAAAAGATAAAGCCCCAGAGAACCAGCTGCAGAGGCGTCCGCCTCCGAGGAATGCTGCTATAGAAGACCCACCTGGTCCTCCCGACCAGGTCAACTGGTGCACTACGTGCAATGACCCGCATTCGGAGGAAGATCGCACTCGCACCAAACACTACATCCAGACCTTGGCCGGCAGCGCTATAGAAGACGATGAGCTGTACATGATCTTGGACGGCGAGGCTAATTTTGCCCTGCCAGAAGAGAATCTAGTGACGCCCGCCAAGGAAGAAAAGAGAGCTGTGGAAGCGGCTAAGCCTTTGCAAGTCTACGCAAGAAGAGAAAAACCGCAGCCCCACGAGCTGCCACCGTACAAGCGGCTGTGGCCTTACACAGCCCAGGAGAAGGCGTCCAAAGAAAAAGCTCCAGTTAAGCCTTCTCCGGCAAAGGCTGCCCCTGTTCCCGCCAAACCTCCAGCAAAGGCCTCAACTCCCGCTAAGCCTCCTATACCTCAGCTCCCAGCTGAAACCAAAGAGCAAGCCCAGGAGAAGCTGAAGTACCCGTCTCTGACCAAGAGACAGCGAGTTGAGGCCACCCAACAGTACCGGACCAAGTATGAACCGGCTAAGCCAGCAGAAGGAGCTAGTACCTCGGGCTACAACATTGTAGACGAGTTGAAGAAGACTCCTGCCAGAATCAGCATGTACGACGCTCTTCTGCTCCCGTGCCGTAGATCTGCTGCAAGAATCACTAAAGAACATGAAGAGCGGCAAGCAGATGCACCCGCTGTCCTGGTTCAACCTTTGACAGTCTCAGCCACTGGGAAGAACAGACCGCCACCCTTTTATCTGTCTTTACGGATGCAAGGGCACATAGTTCACAACTGCATGGTGGATTCTGGTGCTTCCTCGACCGTAATGCCGAAGGCCGTCTGCGATGAGATCGGGATGGAATACACACGGAGCAGCCAAGGTGTGCTGCAACTAGACGGCACCCCTGTCAAGACAGTTGGTGTCATAAAGGATATCCCTATCCGACTGCACAAGGCTCTCGACATCGTAGTCATCCAAGAGGTCGTGATTGTTGACCTGGAGCCTTACTTCGGCATGTGTCTCTCTCGGGAGTTCACTGCGAAGTTGGGCGGGTACCTGTCTCTAGACTACTCACACATGGAAGTGCCCTTCAAAGGAAGGAGACCGAAAATTTTCAATGAGAAGCCTTCCCCCTTTCTAGTGGACAAGATACCCGGAGGAGAGATGGACTGCATGGTCCAGTTGTCAGAGGAAGAACTGGTGACAGTGGAACTGACCGAGCAAGCTCTCGAAGTGCTACAGCTCGAAGACGAGTTCTCGTTGCGGGACTTCAATGCCGTAATCGGGACAGAGCAGGGCTGTTACTCCATTAAACAGTCCGAGAGACTTGACGTGTCAGCTGCGAAAGAAGTAGGACCTGCACCCGAAGAGCTGTGGAAGCTTTTCTTTGACGGCGCGCGATGCAAGAATGGCGCCGGTGCAGGGGTACTCCTGGTTTCTCCAACCGGGATCCAGAAGGACTATGCCTACAGGCTGGCCTGGAGCTGTACTAACAACTCAGCAGAGTACGAAGCCCTGTGCTTGGGTTTGCGAAAGGCGGAAAGGCTCGGAATCAAGCATCTCCAAATTTTCGGAGATTCAGAGCTGGTGTGTCACCAAGTTATGAATAAATGCGCCTCCAAGCATCACTATCTTAAATCGTACCGCAATCGGGTCTGGGACCTGATGGAATCGTTCGACTCATTGAATGTTAAGGCAATATCGCGTGAGAGAAACAAGCACGCAGATATTCTGGCGTCTGTTGGAGCCAGGTACGTTCCGGCTGAAGACGTTGTCCGTAAACCGAAGCCGGTCCGCACCATTTACGTGCCTTCCGTGCTCGATAGGGATACCTTCCGGCGGTGTTCAGCTGTGACGAGGAGATCGTCACATTCCTGGTTAACGAAGTGTGTGTAATCGAAGGTAGAGACCCTGATGACGAGCAATATGAGGGGTTGATACAGTTACGGAATAATCACGTCCCAAAGGGACTGATTACGTTAGAAAGTCTCTTTGATCAGAACGACAGAGCAATATCACATAGGATCAAAGTAGACCCGAGGCAGTATGCTGACCTGGAACTCGAACCTGGTAAAACCATCAAGGTCGGGACAGACTGCACGTCGGAGGAGCTGGGGCAGATTAGATCACTGTGCCAGGAGTTCCCCGACATCGTGGCCTGGTGCTACGAGGATTTGAGGGGGTATGACAGAACTGTCATCCAACATACCATTGAGCTAGAGGATGGCGCCAAGCCATTCCGACAAAAGCAGAGGGCCGTAAATCCAAAGATTGAGGCCATGATGAAGACCGAGCTCTTGAAGATGCTGGAGGCTAAGATCATCTACCCCATCAAACATTCATCCTGGGTCGCGAATTTGGTGCCCGTGAGGAAAAAGAATGGCGACATACGTCTCTGGTGTCGACTTCGTAAACCTAAATCAGGCTTCCTCCGGGACCACTATCCGCTTCCCCAAATTGACCAGATTCTACATATCGTTGCTGGAGCCCACAGATTTTCACTTTTAGATGGATTTTCCGGCTACAACCAGATTTGGGTCAAAGACGAAGACCAAGGATAAGACAGCGTTCACCACCAAGTGGGGGACGTTCGCCTATCAGCGCATGCCGTTTGGCTTATCCAATGCTGGTGCTACGTTCCAAAGGGCCATGGACCTCGCCTTCCGAGAGCTGCTCAACAAAATTATTGTCATCTACCTCGATGACATGACTGTTTTCTCTCACCAACGAGAAGATCATGTTTCGCACCTGCGGCAGATATTTGAGAGTTGTCGAGAATTCGGCATCTCCATAAACCCGAAGAAGTCTGTCTTCGCGGTAAAGGAAGGAAAGCTGCTGGGACATGTCATCTCCGAGGAAGGCCTCGCCATTGACCCTGACAGAGCGGAAGCCCTCGTTCGCTTGCCAGCCCCCATCGACAAAAAAGGGCTGCAGTCCTTCTTCGGTCAGATTAACTTCGTGCGGAAGTTCATCCCGGACTTCGCACAAGTGATCAAGCCTATGGCCGAACTGCTCAAGAAAGACACACCTTACGAATGGACTGATGAGAGAGAGCAAGCCTTCGAGGAGATCAAGGCCCGAATTGCACAAGCCCCGGTGTTGACCAACCCGGACTACTCCAAGGACTTCATCCTGTATGCAGTGGGAGAACCCGAAAGTTACGCTGCAGTCCTGACTCAGAAGGGAGACGACGGTGAGGAGCGCCCCATAGCGTTCCTGAGCCAAGTCATCTTGCCGCATGAAGAAAAGTACAATTTTATAGAGCGGCAAGTTCATGCTGTCATGAAGTCCCTTCGAAAGTTCGTGCACTTTGTCTCCCGGAGCAAGACCACTGTTTTTGTGATTCACCCGGATGTTCGAAGTTTTATTTTACAAGGAGAACCGGGTCACAAGAGAGCGGGATGGATTGCCAAGATCCAGGAGTTCGACATTGAAGTGCGGCCCACCAAGCTTATCAGAGGCCGAGCCTTGTGTCAGGAATTGGCCCGAAGCGCTGTAGCCGGCATCTCCGCCTCGTAAGTGGGAGGACACAACGACACGCATCTACTCTAGCCGACTCCTTATCGGAGGGGAGTGATTGGACAGATGAACCGGTGAGATACTTCGCACCGGAAGATGTCCCGATCACCCGAACGCCTCACAACGAAGGAGATTTCGGCTAGGTGCACTAAGGTACACTCTTCGCCCCGAGGGGCTTTACTTCGTAAACATTGACGGCATCCTCGTTGCGGTGCGTCGTAAAATCCGACCAGCCTAGGGTCCTCGGAGAATTTCATTCCGGGATGCCTGGGGGTCACCATTCTTCAAGGCCAACGGCCTTAAAAATAATAAGGGCTGGATACTATTGGCCCACTCTGTTCGCAGACGCGCATGCGGTCTGCGCTAAATGTGATCAATGCCAAAGGTTTGCTGGCCGAAACAGTAAAAGCACCCCTGCCCCTTCAACCGATTCAGGCCGAGACTCCGTTCCAAAGAATGGGGTCTAGACTTCATTGGGGTGATTTCTCCTAACTCCTCCGCCGGCCACAAGTTTATTCTTACAGCTACTGATTATTTTACACGGTGGACGGAGGCAATCCCGACCAAGAACGCAGACCAAGAAACGGTCATCGGGTTCATTGAAAGCCTGATTACTCGCTTCGGGGTTCCAGAGTCGATTGTGACAGACAATGGTCCGGGATTCGTAGGCGCTGTACTCACGGAGTACACCAGCAGACTTGGCATCTATCACAAGATGTCTTCTAATTACTACCCGCAGGGGAATGGCCTTGCCGAGTCTACTAACAAGAACCTCCTGAAAATCATCCGGAGGACCATTGACAGAAACAAGCGGACTTGGCACTTGCTCCTGAACCGGGCGCTATGGGCGGATAGAGTTGCGTTCAAGAAATCCCTCAGAACGTCCCCCTACGCGCTTGTCTATGGCAAGGAAGCTGTCATGCCATCACACATCGAGATCCCTGCCCTGTGGATGATTGACGAAGACAGGAGCAGCGGAGACCCGGTGGACGACAGACTGTGCCAACTCCTGCAGTTGGAAGAAGACAGAGAAAGTGCATACCAGGCCTTCGCGGATCACATTGCAGCCACTCAAGGCTGGTTTGCCAAAGGCGCCACTGCCCGAATTTTCAAAGTCGGGGACTTGGTGCTAAAGTGGGACTCATACAAGGCAAAACCGGGTAATCACGGAAAATTTGATGCTCTCTGGGAGGGCCCTTATCAGATTGCCCGGGTGAACCAGTTCAATGCCTACATACTTTCGGATATGGAGGGTCAGCTCCTCCCTATCCCCGTCAACGGGTTCCATTTAAAACTTTATCGCTGTTGAAGAGGCCCGAGTGGCCCTTCTTTGTAAAAAATTTTCCTTATGTTTTTTTCCATTTCCCGGCATGTACAGTTTCCAGTTTTAGCTTTCAATTTGTTTTTCTTCCTTTTTGAGCTTAACTGCGGCATGGGAGAGAAGGACAGACTTCGCAGCGAAGTCTGTCGTTGCCCCTCAGGAGGGGCGAAGTTCGGCTATGCAAAGAAAGAAAGGAGAAAAAGAGGGCAAAAAATTGACTAAGTGTTGGGCGAAGCCCGACTTCGCAGCGAAGTCGGACTTCGGCCCAGCCAAATTGCGAAGTTTGATAAAAAATGTTAAGGCACACTAAAGGGAAGCCCCGCTCAAAGCTTTGACCGAAGTACGCACTGCGCATACTTTCCGTGCGAACACGCACTCGCGCGCAACTCTTGCGCGAGTGCGAACTTCGCGCCGAAGTCCGACTTCGGCCAGCGTTAGTGCGAAGTGTGCACTGCGCTCAATTCTCGCGCGAGTGCGAACTCGCGCGAAGTTCGCACTTCGCTCCAAGCTTCGGCCGAAGTCCGAACCTGCCTCAACGCATCAGCACTGCGCAATTTGTTCAAGGTCCAAAGGCCGCGGGGAGTATTAAGTTGTTCCAAAGCGCCCAAGGTTGCAAAGGACCCACGCTGTGCCCGGACTTCGGGCGCAGCAGAAAAGAATGAGAGCAGAACAGTTCAAACGCGCGCTTCGCGCGAAATTCGAGCTTCGCCCGAAATTCGGCGAAGTCGGGCCGCGCCCAACTTTGGGCGAAGCCCGACTCCGCCTTGGTCTTCGGGCCAGTTTGGGGCAGCGTCCAAGAAATGAATAATAATAAATTCGAAAACCCCAAGCTCGGGCCCAAGGCGCGTTTGCAACTCGTTTTAACATGGGTTTCCGCACCAAGGGTTTTGTCTTGAGCAAGCAGCCCAAGTGGTGGCAGCGACGTCAGCCATGGTGCAATCTCCAAAGCAGAATTAATGATTGCACGTTTTTCAAAGGAAAGTGCAACAAAAGAAGCATGGCACGTCTGTCGGGGCGCGTTTTTTCCAAACATTCTCCTGCGCAGCCACCCAAGGATCTTAACTCAGCCGACCTACCCCTCCCCGCGTTGCATTAATGGCGCTGTTTTTATCTAGAAAAGGGGGACGAAGCTCGCAAACATTCCGGATTGCACGGATTATTCCTCTGACAGCTCAAATTATTCCTGTGATAGCGAAATCTGTTGCAGACACTCGAACCTATCATTATTGCTGATTCGGAGGGATGGACAAAGGAAAAAGGCCCGTGTCAGCGCAGTCCAGCGAAAGTGGCGAACCAAGGGATTTACCGCGGCCTGGCGTTTTCAAAGGCGATACCCCGCCAGAGAAAAAGTCAAAGTCCCGAACGAAAAAAGTACAGCGTCCGGTGAATTACCTGGCGGGATATGTGGACGGCTCATTTTCTATGAGCCTGACTCACTCGCGAGCAAATGTGGAGAGTCGGGTCGACAAAGTTTCGCCCTCCCACCATTTCGGAGCGGCGTACAAATCAAACCTCTTCGTATTCTTGTGCCCTCCCCGTCCATCAATGCCCGGAACCGGTAGACCTCATTGTCGACACTACGGCACTCAGCCTACCCGGCATATTCGCAGCTCCAGCGGTAAACCCTTGTTCGCGCCGCGCAGGAGACCGTGCAGCCGCCTTTCGCCCTGTGGCCGGAGTATGACTCCGGCACCATCCTCGTAAAGGTAAACCGGGCGAACAAGCGGGACGCTTCACGCACACCAAGCGAATGAGGGATTTCCTCAATTCGTAGCCGAACGCCCCGCTTCCACCGGGACAAAGGCCGATCGGCCCCATGCCCTTGGCAAAATTTCAGAACAAGTATCTTTATACTATCCCGGCATGGATTCTCGGTCGCGACTCCGACGAGTTGGTACATCCGTACCAGCTGGCGCTGGCAGAATGTCTCCTCTGTGGAGAATCTTACGAACCAGCGGCGCAAAGGAGTGGAAAGCGCCCCATCTCTTTCGACTGGGCAGACTGGCTGGCTTACGCCATTCATTCCAGCTCGCTGAAAATTCGTAAGAGGCGCTCTACCGATTTTCGTTTCAGCTCTGTTCTAGCCCGGCTTTGTTTGTACCATCTCGCACCCCCAAATGCCGATCCCGAACTCGAAGAAGGTTAACGAGAGGGGAGAGCCGCAGCCCGTCTATAACTGGACGGATGACTTATACCGGAAAGGGTCCTACTACAAGTTCAACTTCAACTTTCTGGGATTCGTCATGTCAGTCTTCACCGAAAGTGAAATCCCCCGTCCCCCTAGAGAAATGACGAGTGCATTGATAAATCAGAAGCTCGGGGACGTTTTGGACCGACGCAGGGATTGTAGTCAGAATCTACGGATTCAAGGGCAAGCCCTATTTGCTGCCCTATTGGTGTTCGTAGCATCTGTTCGGGATGGAAGTTGCCCGGCAGATGGACTATGTGGAAGAAGAGTTCGGCCTAGGAAAGAAGAGAGGACAGATTTTTCAATATCCTCTTTCCTGGGCCAACGTCGAGATTACTGAGGTAGGACAACACGTCTACCTAGAGCAAGCGCTGTCCCGGATTGGCCTGGTTTTATGCGCTGCAGTCACTGAAGTACGACTCCCTATGGGATAAGGGCAAGATTCACACATTTGTGCCCCTGGGATATAACCGAAGATAGATGCGACATGGTCCATGTGGACCTTGACTGGGAGATTGAATTAATGGAAGCTTCTCCTCCCTGGCAGGATTTCTACTGCGAGGAGGTGACATATGACCCCAAGCGAAACCCGGACCACCATTTCTCGTCTCCAGGATTCAAAAAATTTCTATCCAAGATAGCAGGCCTTAACTGGTCTAAAGAAAAGGTTACCGAGTGCTGGAAGATGAGATGCCGCACGCAACACGATAAATCAACAAGGAGAAGCCTGGCCGTAGATGACGACTTTTCGGTTCTCTATGACCAAGGATCATGACAACTGGCGGCCGTTCGCATATCAAGGTTACGTTCCCCGAGGCCCCTTTGAGGATTATAAAAATGGGTCTCCTCCCAAACAGTTGTACACTTCAGCAACTGCCAGCGCAGGCCCAGCAAGTACCCAGGTCAATCCAATGCAGCCCGTGGCTCCCAAGGCGGCGCCTGAAAAGGCGAAAGAGTTAGTCAAGGCAGCGCCCGAGGCAATCCCTCAGGCAAGAAAAGCGCCAGCGCCGCCAGAAGGCAGACCGGTCGCGGCAGAACTTCTGCAAGTCAAACCCCGGTACAAGTTTACCGTGGGAGCATCAGCGCCTGCTGCACCTGCTTCATCTCCTTCCCCTGATCCAACCGTTATTCCAGAAGAGAAGAAGCGGAGGAGAGTTGAGAAAATCAGCGACCTAGCCTGATAGTGCAGCAGCCAGTCGCAGAGCCGCAGCCGCGTCCTGCCGCCGCAGAGGCAGGTCCTTTGGGCAGTCCCAAGCCGCCCACCGATACAAGAAGCGAAGACATTCACCCGAGCATCGGCTCAGGCGGAGCCCGCAGATACGTTTGCTGCCCCCGTTTCTTTGGTCTCACCCACTCCTACTCCCACTCCGTCCCCCGCTCAATCTGAGCGAGCCATGACCACATCCTCCTCCCCGTCCCCGCGTCCTTCTAGCGGTCCCCATTCTTTCGATCGCCTTGCTCGTAACCCTAACGTTTCTCTTTCTCTCGAGCACAACTCCAAACCCTTCGCCCGAAGCTAGTGCTGAGACCGTCCGTTCACCGTCACATCCTCCGTCTCAGCCGCTTCAAACCCTCGCAGTGTCAACCATTCCCACCTCCATTTCCCGGTCGCCCCCACAAGCGACCGATTCTTCCAAAGTCTGTCCGGTTCCTCCCCGATCCCATCCCCCGCAGGAGAGACGTCTCGGCAGTAACCCTAGGGTCGGGGGAACCAGATTTCATGGACGACCTCCGTAATACGGACGACTTGCCCCCGGCAACAAGGGTTGTACAGTGTTCTGTTTCCTTCCTCGAGAACCTGAAACGGAGGAGACATGAAGAGATAGCCGCCCCGGTAAAACGCGCCAAGTACGATTTTGAGAGGAGAGTGCTTACAACAGAGAAGATAATCCCAATAGTAAAGAAGCCTCTCCGGGAAATGACTAGGGCGGACTACGAGCTCCAGACAAAGGAGAAGAGCTTTGACGACATCAACAAGCAGTATGAGATTCAGACGATCATGCGCAAAGCTGATAATCTCTTTGTCAAGAGTCTGGAGGAGCAGGAAGAACTTTTCGCGTTGCAGGATAAAGTAAGACAGCTTGAAGAAGACCTGTCTAGGTCTACTGAGCAGCTGGAAGCGGCGCGGCAAGAAACAGATGAACTCAAAGCCCAGCTGGCCGCTTCTCAGCAACAAGCCGCAACCGAAAAGAAAGCAGCCTCGGAGCAGATTTCTCAGCTCCAGGAGTCTTTGAAGCAGGCGCAGTCGCAACTTGCAGAGAGAACATCTCAAGCGACGGTCTTTTCGAAGACAAAAGTTAAGGAGATGCGGGCTGGTTTGCTGCGGGAATGCAAGCCCCACACCTTCAAGGCGATGGCAGTCCTGGATTTCGCATCCAGGATTCAAGAAGTTTCTGCCCAGGGAAAGCCTGTGGTAGAGGAGGCCGAGCGCCAGGCGAAGCAATGGCTGGACCTGGCGGTAAATCTTCAGGAGCGCGAGCGCAACGGCCTCCAATTTTCTCCCGTGTCCTCATTCGCCGCAGAATGGGCAGGTGCAAGGGTGACCTTGCACAAATATTTCAAAAAAGTTGAAGAGGTGAGAGTGGCTGCACGAATGCTAGACGCATTCACGCATGAAAGGGATATCTGTCTGGCCCCCTTTCACGCTCTTTCAGAACTAGGGTGCCCCAGTTTTGTTGAGAATGGCGAGCTCCTCACCCTAGATCGGGTAAAAAGAAATTGGCAGTCCTTTGAGGCAAATACAACTGAAATTGATAGCTGGACTGAGCCAATTCAAGACAGTCAGGTCACTCAGATGGTGTCCAAATATTCCAAGATCCGCTCCTATTTCCAGGAGTTAGAAAAAGGTACCTCACCATCGACCCGCACGCGGTCGCCGCTTTCCACGGAGCATTAGAAGATATAGCGGACCGCAAGCCATTCGAGCGTAAGCCCGGCGTTCAGCCCGTGTGGCATACACTCGCATCTCGCGAGGCGTAGCGTGGAGATGGAGAGTTTTCGGAAGGCATTTCTGATGGGGCAACTGACAAAGATGAATCTGAAGAACAGTTGCCGCAAGGAGAACAGTTAGAGCAGCAAAAGACAGGGGAGGCAAGTTCCTCTGTACCCAAAGGATGAAGGCATGGATTCTTTGCGCCGAGGCGAGCTCGACACCCCGCGAGCCGCCGTAAATGTTGTCACATTTTGCACGGGGTGCAATGTCTTCAATATTGTAACAATGCTGCTCTTCTTTTCCTCCTTCTTCCGTTTTCCTTCCTTCTCTCCCTTTCCTTTTCTTTCCCGCATTCTCTTTCCTTCCCCCTTTCTTGGAGTCCCCCGCTTGATTTTTCAACTTTCCAAGCAAGTTACCCCGAAAAATTGGCTAAGTCCGGGTGCGAAGTTCGCACTTCGCCCAGTTTTGGTGCGAAGTGCGCACTTCGCCCAGTTTTGGTGCGAAGTCTGACTTCGCCCCACTTTCTGGGCGCACCTTGCACTGGCAGGCTGACAAAGAAGAATGATAACTGCCGGAGCAGGTCCGTACAGCGGCAGACACCAGTGTTCACCTGTGCGCAGCCCGACTTTTCAGCAGAGCCGGAATGCGCCCTTGACAGGTGTACAGTAGGGGAACAAACCCGGAATTTGACCAAGGCGTGAAGGCCTTCCCAACTGCACTGTTTTCTGCCCACGCATCCCAAGGAGCTCCGATCCCAAGCGAAGATGGATAGACTGCCCTTCAAGGCAGACATGTGTCACACAGCATAACCCATCATCCGACAAGTGTCCAGCTTCGGGATTTGAACCAAGACTGCCGACCAAAAGGGATAAGTATGGGCTGCACCGCCTGTGTCAGTAGCCTCATTCAAAGCTGATCTGAGGTTCCACCTGCTCCAGCCTACCGACGTACTCGCCGACTTGAAGTTTCTGCCCAGCCGCACCGCCATGTGGCTGTCCAGCTTTCAGGATGACCATGCTGCGGGTACAGCCCGGTCCGACAAAAGGTCAGCATTTGCAGCTCTTTCGCCGCTTCTGTCAGCTTATGTTTGACTGGGACTCCGTGCCCATTAATGTAACGGGAGGGACTCGGGCTATAAAAGCCCATCGTGAATTCATTGTAAAGGGTGGAAGGGGAATGTTTGTTAGGGAATCACCGTACCCATTGTAACCGTGCTTCTGCTAATGAATACAATCTGTATGCCTGGTTCTGTTTTGCTGTCTTTATTCTTTTATGCTGTCTTTCATTATATGCTTTAGGCCCACCTGTGTCGCAGCTCGTTGATTCACTTCGGCGTTTGGCGATCAGGTTCCTCTAGTATTGCTTGTTTAAGCACTTTTGTACTTCATTAATTTAAAGCATTTATAGAATAGATATGGTAGCAGTTCCATCAGTTATGTGTTTTGTTGCTGGTCCGTATCCGGTGATTGATGCGATCCCGTGCTGTTAGTTCCTTGTAGGGAATGTTTGCTGGGAGCCATTGAACAGTGCGGTTAAATTCTCTACATAAACACATATACCTGGCCCTGATATCTCTAGGCTTGCTTTCTACCTATGTCAGTGTACGTATCCGTTAATCGATGCATTGCCGTGTCGTTAGTTCCTTGTAGGGAATGTTTGCTAGGGGATCATTGAATGGTGCATACACTGCTTATGTATCGGAAGTACGCGTAGATTTTGCAGTTCTTTGTCATACTTTTGTATTTATGATGCAGCAAGTAGCGTTGATTGGTGTGTTCCCGTATTGTTAGTTCCCCCCCACCAACCTCTGAATATATTTGTAATCCCTTTCTCGTACATTTGTTTCTTTCTGTACATTCATCTCTTTCCTGTACCCTTAGCTCAAATCAGAAACCCCCAAAAGGAGCCGGCCTTCTCCGGAGATTGGCTCGGAAGGCATCTCTTCCTTCCGGCCTTTCATGCTGGTGGGCGAATCTGGGCGCATTAACCCAAAAATCCTTTCCTCATGGCAGATTCGTAACCAACAGTATCCATATGCATATGTAAGTTATTCCCATTGTGTATCTTTATTTATACATTTATAATATATTATAGGTAGTTGCCAACTAGCTATCGGCCATGTGAATCCTATATGTATGCATCTATGTATGAGATGTCGATAATATTGTTTGTACATGTTTGTTAAGGTATTATATTTGCTGATGCTCGTCAAGGCAAGTTAATTTGTAAGGTTGATCGGACCATGAGGCATTGCAAATAGTTGTTGTGTAGGATACATGTGTGCATAGTGTATCCATATGTATATGTTAGATATTCCCATTGTGTATCTTTATTTATATATTTATAATTTATTATAGTGTGTCGTATTCCATTTCTACAGAAAACACATGAGGTAGATGGTAGAAAGAAATAAATTAGAAAAGAATAGAAGACTTTTAATGTTTGTGAGTTCGAACAGCCTTGGGGACTAGAATGATACTCTCACTTGTTTAAACAAAGAAACAAGATTGTGTGAAAATGTCAAGTCTGACCAATTGCAATTTCTTTCTGAAGTGCTCATCATTTGGTACTAAATCTGATAATAAATTCTTCCACTTTTTCTATTCTTACCTCTTTAAACAATTCAAACATAGAATCCACTACTAGAGTATCAGCTTAATTAGCCCATATATCACTATAGACTTTGCATTCCAAGCTGAAGTGCTTCTCTAGCTCAACTACCCCTAATGAAGCGCTGCTCTGTTTCAACTATAATTATCAGGTTCGATCCAATCCACAGGTTTGGAAGGCCAAAAAGGTTCGGAGGTTTGGTTTGGTTCAGAAAATATAATTATAATAAAATAAAAATATATATTTAAAATTATATTATATATAGTAATATGTTTTTGAAAATGTATCAACATCAATTTTAAATATATATATATATATATATATGATACGATATTATATTAAGTATATATTATATATTTTTTTTTGAAAAAAAAATGAAAAACTTGTATTAATACAAAGAACAATTACAAGCGGGAGAGAACACATCCCAACCAAGAACAGCAAACAACACAACAAGAGAAGAGCACAAAGGCAACCCAGAACAACACAAAGCAAAGAAGTCAACTGGGCACGAAAAAACGACATGTCGCAAAATCGCGACATGTCGCGAGATCGCGACAGTCAACCCCGGCTCCCCCACTGCGGTGCCAACAGTCGCGAATCGCGACATGTCGCGGAATCGCGACATGTCGCAAAGTCGCGACGACAGCACCCACCAGCAACCCTTCGACAAAAGTGTCACGAAATCGTGACGAATTCACCATATGACAACCAGAACACAAAAGCGTCGCGAAATCGCGACAGTTTTCGCCAATCCGCTGGAAAGCCAAAAATGTCGCGATATCGCGACAGGTTTCCTTATGACACCAGACCGCCAAAAGTGTCGCGATATCGCGACGGTTTTTCCTTTCGACGCCCAGTTCTCAAAACTGTCGCGAAATCGCGACGAAATATCCTCTCGGCACCCAGTTCTCAAAACTGTCGCGATATCGCGACGAATTTTCCACTTTGCTCTCCATCTGCAAAAGTGTCGCGATATCGCGACAATTTTACCAGTAAGCACCAAATTGCCAAAACTGTCGCGAAATCGCGACAACTTAACCAAGCGCCTTCCCCTAGGGCCGCGATGGCGCGACATGTCGCGATGGCGCGACATGTCGCGAAATCGCGACAAAAACCCGTCAAAGGCCGAGAGGGCACAACCTGTCGCGATATCGCGACATGTCGCGATATCGCGACAAAAACCCGGTAAAGGCCGAAAGGGCGCAACCTGTCGCGATATCGCGACAGAAACCTTCCTTAGCAAAAAAACACTGCACATCATTTCAGAAAACGTTCAAGGCCTTGTCGAATCTCTGCATCCTCCACAGGCATGTCACTGTGTAGCTGCATCCCAACCTCCCTTTCAGCACCCATCTTAGCAAGGAAATCGGCCGCCTTATTGAGATCTCGATTCACATAGACAGGTATCACATCATCTAATTCCCTCCAAAGCTCTTTGATTTGGGAAACTAGGATCCGCAACCTCCAAGCTTTCGAGACAAAGTTTCTCATACAATCAAGAGCACCCACCAAAATTTGGGAGTCAGACTCAATAATAATCTTCCTGTGTCCCTTGTTGGCTGCCCAGAAGGAGGTAGATTTAATGGCAAAGGCCTCAGCTTCATTGTTTGTGGCACATCCCAGACCCTGCAGTTCCCAATAGAGCAAAGACCCAACATGATCGCGACACACAACTCCAATTCCAGCACTTCCCGGATTGCCTCTAGCCGCTCCATCAGTATTGATTTTGATCCATCCTTCAGGAGGAGGTTTCCAACTACCACTCACCTGCCTTTGTTGAAAAACAACTCCCTCGTCCAAAGGCTCAGAAGCAGACTGAATTTCCCCCTCGGTATGAATGGCAACCGTTTCCGCCACTTTGCTCCAAATGACTTGCCATATTCCTTCTAGAGAGGAGAAGGTTTCACGAAAAATACGGGAATTTCTCTCCAACCAAACCTGCCACCAGATAAAAAATAAACCAAGCTCCCAGCCAATTCGGAGAGCATTGGATTTAAATCTACCTTTCTTCCAGCTTTTCCATATGTTGTTTCGAGACAAGACCCCATTAGCCTGAAGATTAAAGTGGGAGAACCAGCGCTTCCAGATCTGTCGTGTGAAAGAACATTCAAACATTAGATGATCCGCCGTTTCCTCCTGCTTATAGCATAACACACATTGGGAAGGGCCAATGATGCCTCTGAGTCTGAGATTGTCATAGGTGAGAATTCCATTATGCAAAAACTGCCAGGCGAAGAAGTTCACTTTCGGCCAGCCCTGGGGATGCCATATCTTTCTCCAGTCATGAACCAAAAAAAAGGGTGGAGGGGGCTCTGGGAGGATCTCACCATATCCTTCTTTCACAGTATAAACCCCAAGGCTTCCATAGCCCCAGGCCAGTTCATCCTCCTCATCTCTCCCAGTAAGAAACCGTTCTGCCAAGATTTTTCCCAAAGTAGGTACCAACTCTGGAGGGTAGGTATTGGCCACTCATCCAGCCGCTTAAACTTTATGATCTTGTAGTCCCCCAATTGACTAGTGTTAAAGTAGCTCTCAATTCGAATCCATCCCTTATCTTCTAAAGCAGATTTTATCGGTAGCAATTCAGGAAAAACAGCAATAATGGGAGGATTCTGGTCCCAAGAATCAGTCCAGAACCGAGCCTTATCCCCACGCCCCACTTTCCAAAATAGTTGATCTTTGATGAGTTGAGCTCCAAGCTTGAGCGCCTGCCACACTGGAGATCCAAAACCTTCCAGTGGAAAGCGGCCCACATCATTAGGATGGACGAGAACCCGGTATTTGCTAGAGAGAATTCTCGTCGAAGAGGGATGTTGGTCGAGAAATCCACCTCCAAGATACAGTTTGCCAGCCAAAGCCTTGTTGTTAAACTTGGAGCTTCTTAGTCCCAAACCCCCTTTTTCCTTGGGTTGGGTAACCTTGTCCCAGCCAACCAAGGCCCATTTCCTCTCTCCCTTGGCACCTTCCCATAGAAATCTTCTAGCCATTTTATCCAGCTCTTTCCAAATAGACTGGGGAGCAGCCAGGACGGAGAATTTGTAAATTGGCATGGCCTGAATAATTGACTGCAGAAAAGTTAGACGAACCCCATAACTTAACCATCTATTAGACCAATGGTTCATTCTATCTTTGATGCCATCCAAAAGGTCCTTCCAAACATCAATTTTTAGTTTTTTGAAATGGAGAGGGACCTGTTGGTTACGAATCTGCCATGAGGAAAGGATTTTTGGTTAATGCGCCCAGATTCGCCCACCAGCATGAAAGGCCGGAAGGAAGAGATGCCTTCCAAGCCAATCTCCGGAGAAGGCCGGCTCCTTTTGGGGGATTTGATTTAAGCTAAAGAGAACAGGAAAGAAATAAAGGAACGGAAAGAGACAAATGTACAGAAAGAGATACAAATATGTCCAAAGGTTGGTGGGGGGGAACTAACAGCACGGGAACACACCAATCACCGCTACTTATCGCATACAAACACGAGAGCATGACAAGGAACCGCAAAACCTAGGCGTACTTCCGATACACCAGCCAGCGTATGCACGACTTCAATAGCTCCCTAGCAAACATTCCCTACAAGGAACTAACAGCAGAGGATCGTATCAATCACCAGATACGTACACTGACAGGGGTAGAAAGTAAACCTAGAGATGTCAGAGCCAGGTATATGTGTTAGGTAGAGAGTTTAACCGCACAGCTTCAATGGCTCCCTAGCAAACATTCCCTACAAGTAACTAACAGCAGGGGATCGCATCAATCACCAGATACGGGCCAGCAACGTCGCACACCACTGATGGAACTGCTACCAAATTTATAATGAATGCTTTAAATAATGAAGTACAGAAGGTGCTTTAAGCAAGCAATGCTAGAGGAACCTGATCGCCAAATGCCAAAGTGAATCAACGAGCAGCGACACCGGTGGGCCTAAGGCATATAATGAAAGACAAGCATAAAAGAATAAAGACAATGAGAACGGAACCAGGCATACAGATTGTATTCATAAGCAGAAGCACGGTTACAGTAAGCACAGTAGTTCCCTAACAAACATTCCCCTTCCACACTTTACAATGAATTTCAGATGGACTTTTATAGCCCGAGTCCCACCCGTTACATTAATGGGCACAGAGTCCCAGTCAAACATGAGCTGACAGAAGCGGCGAAAGAGCTGCAAATGCTAACCTTTTGTCGGATCGGGCTGTACCACGCAAGCATGGTCTTCCCGGAAGCCGGACAGCTACGTGGCGGAGTGCTTGGGTAATTCTTCAAGTCGACGAGCTTGCTAGTAGCCGGAGCAGGTGAAACCTCGGATCAGCTTTGAATGAGGCTATTAACGCAAGCGGTGCAGGCAGCCCATGCTTATCCCTTTTGGTCGGCGAGTCTTGGTTCAAATCCCGAAGCTGGACACTTGTCTGATGATGGGTTATGTCATGTGACACATGCCTGCCTTGAAGGGCAGTCTATCTATCTTCGCTTGGGATCGGAGCTCCTTGGGATGCGTGGGCAGAAAACAGTGCAGTTGGGAAGGCCTTCACGCCTTGGTCAAATTCCGGGTTTGTTCCCCTACTGTACACCTGTCAAGGGCGCATTCCGGCTCCGTTGAGAAGTCGAACTGCGCACAGGCGAACACTGGTGTCTGCCGCCATATGGACCTGCTCCGGCATTTTACCTTTTTTCTGCATTGACCTGCCAGTCTGCCAGTGCAAGGTGCGCCCAGAAAGTGGGGCGGAGTCGGACTTCGCACCAAAACTGGGCGAAGTACGCACTTCGCACCAAAACTGGGCGAAGTACGAACTTCGCACCAAAACTGGGCGAAGTACGCACTTCGCACCAAAACTGGGCGAAGTGCGAACTTCGCACCCAGACTTAGCCAATTTCAGATAGACTCGCTGGAAAGCCCGAAAATCAACCGGGGAACTCCAAGGAAAAAGGGGGAGAGAAAGAGAATGGGAAAGAAAAGGAAAGGGAGAGAAGGGAGAAAAACGGAAGGAGGAAAAGAAGAGCAGCACTGTTACAAAACAATATTGAAGACATTGCACCCCGTGCAAAATGTGACAACATTTCTGGCGGCTCGCGGGGTGTCGAGCTCGCCTCGGCGCAAAGAATCCATGCCTTCATCCTTTGGGTGCAGAGGAACTTGCCTCCCCTGCCTTTTGCTGCTCTAACTGTTCTCCTTGCGGCAACTGTTCTTCAGATTCATCTTTGTCAGTTGCCTCATCAGTATCTCCTTCTGAAAGGTCTCCATTTCCTGCTTCTGCCTCGCACATGCGAGTGTACGCCTCTTGGGCTGAACGCCAGGCTTCCGCTTCGAATGGCTTGCGGTCAGCTATGTCTTCTAATGCTCCGTGAAAAGCAGCGACCGCGTGCAGGTCGATGGTGAGGTATCTTTTCTCTAACTCCTGAAAATAGGAGCGGATCCTGGAATATCTGGACACCATCTGAGTGACCTGACTGTCTTGAATTGGCTCGATCCAGCCTATCAATTTCAGCCGTATCCGCTTCAAAGGACTCGTCAATTCTTCTTTACTCGATCTAGGGTGAGGAGCTCGCCACTCTCAACAAAACCTGGACACCCAAGTTCTGAAAGAGCGTGAAAGGGGGCCAGACGGATATCTCTTTCATGTCCGAATGCGTCAAGCATTCGTCTGGCCACTCTCACCTCTTCAACTTTTCTGAAATATTTGTGCAAGGTCACCCTTGCACCTGCCCATTCTGCAGCGAATGAGGACACGGGGGAAAAAAGGACGCCGTCGCGCTCGCGCTCCTGAAGGTTTATCGCCAGGTCCAGCCATTGCTTTGCCTGGCGCTCGGCCTCCTCTACCACAGGCTTTCCCTGGGCAGAAACTTCTTGAATCCTGGATGCGAAGTCCAGGACCGCCATTGCCTTAAAGGTATGGGGCTTGCATTCCCTCAGCAAACCAGCCCTCATTTCCTTAACTTTTGTCTTTGAAAAGACAGCCCGCTTGAGATGTTTTCTCCGCAAGCTCGCGATCGTGCTCGCTTCAAAGACTCCCTGGAGCTGAAAAATCTGCTCCGAGGCTGCTTTCTTTTCGGTTGCGGCCTGTTGCTGAGAAGCGGCCAGCTGGGCTTTGAATTCATCTGTTTCTCGCCGCGCCGCTTCCAGCTGCTCAGTGGACCTAGATAGGTCCTCTTCAAGCCGCCTTACTTTGTCCCGCAACGCGAAAGTTCTTCCTGCTCCTCCACACTCTTGACAAAGAGATTGTCAACTTTGCGCATGATCGTCTGAAACTCATACTGTTTATCAATGTCGTCAAAGATTTTCTCCTTTGTCTGGAGCACGTAGTCCGCCTTAGTCATTTCTCGGAGAGGCTTCTTCACTATTGGGATTATTTTCTCCGTTGTAATCACTCTCCTTCCGAAATCATACTTTGCGCGTTTTGCCGGGGCGGCTATCTCTTCATGTCTCCTCCGCTTCAGGTCTTGGCGGAAAGAGACAGAATACTCTACGGCTCTTGTTGCCAGGGGCAAGTCATCTGAGTTCTGAAGGTCGTCCATAAAATCTGGTTCCCCGAGCCTAGGGATCTGCTGAGACGTCTCTCCTGTGGGAATGGGATCAGGAGGAACCGGACAGACTTTGGAAGAATCGGTCGCTTGTGGGGGCGACCGGGAAATGGAAATGGGAGCGGCTGACACTGTGAGGGTTTGAAGCGGCTGAGGCGGAGGATGTGATGGTGAACGGACAGCCTCAGCACTGACCTCGGGCGAAGGGTTTGGAGTTGTGCTCAGAGAAAGAGAGACGTTAGGGTTCTGAGCAAACTGGTCGAAAGAATGGGGGCCGCTAGAAGGACGCGGAGACGGGGAGGAGGATGTGGTCATGGCTCGCCCAGATTGAGCGGGGGACTGAGTGGAAGTAGAACTGGGTGAGACTAGAGAGACAAGGACAGCAAACGTACCTGCGGGCTCCGCCTGAGCCGATGCCGGGTGAATGTCTTCGCTTCTTGTCTCGGCGGCTGGCTTGGGACTGCCCAAAGGGGATGCCTCTGCAGCGGCAGGACGCGGCTGCGGCTCTGCGACTGGCTGCTGCACTATCAGGCTAGGTCGCCTGATTTTCTCAACTCTCCTCCGCTTCTTCTCTTTTGGAACAACTGTCGGATCAGGGGAAGGAGACGAAGCAGGTGCAGCAGGCACTGATGCTCCCACGGTAAACTTGTACCGGGGTTTGACTTGTAGAAGGTCTGCCGCGACCGGTCTGCTTTCTGGCGGCGCTGGCGCTTTTCTTGCCTGAGGAAGTGCCTCGGGCGCTGCCTTGATCAACTTTTTCGCCTTTTCAGGCGCCGCCTTAGGAGCCACGAACTGCATTGGATCGGCCTGGGTACTTGCTGGGCCGGCGCTGGCAGTTGCCGAAGTGTACAACTGTTTGGGAGGAGACCCACTTTTATAATCCTCAAAGGGGCCTCGGGGAACGTAACCTTGATATGCGAACGGCCGCCAACTGTCATGATGCTGGTCATAGAGAACCGAGAAGTCGTCATCTACGGCCAGGTTTCTCCTTGTGGATTTATCGTGTTGCGTGCGGCATCTCATTTTCCAGCATTCAATAATATTTTCTTTAGACCAGCTTAAGGCCTGCAATCTTGGACAGAAATTTTTTGAACCCTGGAGATGAGAAGTGATGGTCCGGGTTTCTCTTGGGGTCATATGTCACCTCCTCGCAGTAGAAATCCTGCCAAGGGGGAGAAGCTTCCATTAATTCAATCTCCCAGTCAAGGTCCACATGGACCACGTCGCATCTATCTTCGGTTATGTCCCGAGGGCACAAATGTGCAAACTTTCCCCTTATCCCATGAGGGTCATACTTCCAGCGCTGTGGCAACAAAACCAGGCCAATCCGGGACAGCGCTTGCTCTAGGTAGACATGTTGTCCTACCTCAATAATCTCAACGTTGGCCCAGGAAAGAGGGTATTGAAAAATCTGTCCTCTTTTCTTCCCTAGGCCAAACTCTTCTTCCACATAGTCCATCTGTCGGGCAACCTCCATCCCGAACAGATGCTCTGAGCACCAATAGGGCAGCAAATAGGGTTTGCCCTTGAATCCGTAGATTCCGATCACAATCCCTCGCGTCGATCGAAACGTCCCCGAGCTTCCGATTTATCAAAGCACTCGTCATTTCTCTCGGGGGACGGGGGATTTCCATTTCGGTGAAGACTGACATGACGAATCCCAGAAAGTTGAAGTTGAACTTGTAGTAGGACCCTTTCCGGTATAAGTCATCCGTCCAGTTATAGACGGGCCGGGGTTCTCCCTTCTCGTTAACCTTCTTCAAGTTCAGGATCGGCATTTGGGGGTGCAGATGGTACAAACAAAGCCAGACCAGAACGGAACTGAAACGAAAATTGGTTGACTGGCGCTTCGAATTTTCAGCAGACTGGAATGAATGGCGTAAGCCGACCGATCTGCTCACCGAAAGAGATGGGGCGTTTCCGCTCCGCTGCGCCGCTGGTTCGTAAGATTCTCCACACAGGAGGCATTCTGCCAGCGCCAGCTGGTACGGGTGCACCAGCTCATCGGAGTCGCAGCCGAGGATCCATGCCAAGATGGTATATAGATACTTGCTCTGAAATTTCGCCAAAGGCATGGGGCCAGTCGACCATTGTCCGGCTGGAAGCGGGGCGCTCAGCTCTGAATTGAGGAAATCCCTCATTCGCTTGGTGTGCATGAAACGTCCCGCTTGTTCGCCCAGATTTATCTTTCTGAGGATGGTGCCGGAGTCATACTCCAACCCTGGGGCGAAAGCTGGCTGCACAGTCTCCCTGCGCAGTGCGAACAAGGGTTTGCCGACGAAACTGCAGATTTGCCGGGAAGCTGGTTTATAATGTCTAACAATTAAGTCAATCAGCTCCGGGCACTGGTGGACAGGAGGGCACATGAATCTGAAGAGATTTGATTTGTACGCCGCTCCAAAATGATGGGAGGGCGAAACTTTGTCAGCCCAGCTCTCCACATTCGCTCTCAGCTGAGTTAGGCTCATGGAAAACGAGTCGTCCACATATCCTGCCAGGTAATTCACCGGAGGTGGTGGGGATTGCCCACGCTGTACCTTCTTCGTCCGGGCCTTTGAATTTTTCTCTGGCGGAGGATCGCCTTTGAAAACTCCTGGCCGCGGCAAATCCCCTGGTTCGCTGCTTCCGCTGGACTGCGCTGACACAGGCATTTTTCCCTTGTCCATCTCTCCGAGTCAGCAATAATGACAGGTTCAGGCTGTCTGCAACAAATTTCGCTATCAGAGGAATAATTAGCACTGTCCGAGGAATAATCTCTGCAATCTGGAATGTTGGCATGATTTTGACCCCCTTTTCTAGATAAAAACAGCGCCATTAATGCAACGCAGGAGGGGTAGGTCGGCTGAGTTAAATCCCTTGGTGGCCGCGCAGGAGAACGTTTAGGAAAAGACGCGCCCCGGCAGCCGTGCCTTGCTTTTTTAGTTGGTTGCGTTTTTGCTTGAAAAACGCGCAATCATTAATTCAGCGTTGGGGACTGCACCATGGCTGACGTTGCTGCCACCATTTGGGCACACTGCTCAAGACAAAATCTCTGGCGCGGAAACCCAGATTAAAACAGTTACAAACGCGCCTTGGGCCCAGCTGGGACTTTTTGAGTTTTTTATTCATTTTATTGAATGCTGCCCCCTCTGGCCCGGAAAACTAGGCGCAGCCGGGCTTCGCCCGAAGTTGGGCGCGGCCCGACCTCGCCGGCGAAGTCGGACTTCGCCCGAATTTCGGGCGAAGTTCGAACTTCGCGCGAAGCGCGCGTTGGAACCGTTCCATTTCTGCTTTTTTTGCTGCGCCCAAGGTTTGGGCGCGGTCTGGGTCTTTGCCGTCTTGGGGCCTTCGAACACACTTAACATACCCTGCGACCTTTGGACCTTGAATAAACTGCGCTGTGCGACGCTGGGGCGGGTTCGGACTTCGGCCGAAGATTGGGGCGAAGTACTTACTCGCGCGAAGTTCGCACTTCGCACAAGCGTTGAGCGCAGCGCGCACTTCGCACGGGCGCTGGCCGAAGTCGGACTTCGCTGCGAAGTTCGCACTTCGCACAAACTTTGCGCGCAGTGCGTACTTCGCACGAAGGGTTGCGCAGTGCGGACTTTGGTCTGCTTCAGTGTTTTCTAGGACAAACTTCGCAATTCGGCTGTGCCGAAGTCAGGCTTCGCTGCGAAGTCGGACTTCGGCCAACACTTAGTCGATTTTTTGCTCTTTTTTTTCTCCTTTCTTTCTCCGTATAGCCGAACTTCGCCCCTCCTGCGGGGCAACGACAGACTTCGCTGCGAAGTCTGTCTTTCTCTCCCATGCCGCATTTAAGCTCAAAGAAGGAAAAATAAACTGAATGCTAAAACTGGAAACTATACATGCGGGGAAAAATAAAAACACAAGGCAAAATTTTTACAAGGAAGGGCCACTCGGGCGCCTTCAACAGCGATAAAGCTTCAAGTGGAACCCGTTGACGGGGATGGGGAGGAGCTGACCCTCCATATCCGAAAGTATGTAGGCATTGAACCGATTCACCCGGCAACTCGATAAGGGCCCTCCCAGAGAGCATCAAATTTTCCGTGATTACCCGGTTTTGCCTTGTATGAGTCCCACTTCAGCACCAGGTCCCCGACTTCGAAAATTCGGGCAGTGGTGCCTTTGGCAAACCAGCATTTAGTGGCTGCAATGTGATCCGCGAAGGCCTGGTATGCACTTTCTCTGTCTTCTTCCAACTGCAGGAGTTGGCACAACCTGTCGTCTACCGGGTCTCCGCTGCTCCTGTCTTCGTCAATCATCCACAGGGCAGGAATTTCAATGTGTGATGGCATAACAGCTTGCTTTCCATAGACGAGCGCATAGGGGGACGTCTTGAGGGATTTCTTGAACGCAAATCTGTCCGCCCATAGCGCCCGGTTCAGGAGCAAGTGCCAAGTCCGCTTATTCTTTTCAATGGTCCTCCGAAGAATTTTCAGGAGGTTCTTGTTAGTAGACTCGGCAAGGCCATTCCCCTGCGGGTAGTAATTAGAAGACATCTTGTGATAGATGCCAAGTCTGCTGGTGTACTCCGTGAGTACAGCGCCTACAAATCCCGGACCGTTGTCTGTCACAATCGACTCTGGAACCCCGAAGCGGGTAATCAGGCTCTCAATGAACCTGATGACCGTTTCTTGGTCGGCGTTCTTGGTCGGGATCGCCTCCGTCCACCGTGTAAAATAGTCAGTAGCTGTGAGAATAAACTTGTGGCCGGCGGAGGAGTTAGGAGAAATCACCCCAATGAAGTCTAGACCCCATTGCTGGAACGGAACTTCGGCTTGAATCGGTTGAAGGGGCAGGGGTGCTTTTCTGCTTCGGCCAGCATACCTCTGGCATTGATCACATTTGGCGCAAACCGCATACGCGTCTGCGAACAGAGTGGGCCAATAGTACCCAGCCCTTATTATTTTTAAGGCCGTTGGCCTTGAAGAATGGTGACCCCCAGGCATCCCGGAATGAAAATCTCCGAGGATCCTAGGCTGGTCAGATTTTATGACGCACCGCAACAGGATGCCGTCAATGTTTTTGAAGTAAAGCCCCTCGGGGCGAAGAGTGTACCTTAATGCACCTAACCGAAATCTCCTTCGTTGTGAGGCGTTCAAGTGATCGGGACATCTTCCGGTGCGAAGTATCTCACCGATTCATCCGTCCAATCACTCCCCTCCGATAAGGAGCTGGCTA
Source organism: Wollemia nobilis (assembly GCA_028583015.1). Taxonomy (NCBI): domain Eukaryota; kingdom Viridiplantae; phylum Streptophyta; class Pinopsida; order Araucariales; family Araucariaceae; genus Wollemia; species Wollemia nobilis. The sequence goes on along the minus strand of JAQPPZ010000082.1, from coordinate 13,742,020 downwards.
GGTAGACGCGTGTCGCTGTGTCCTCCCACTTACAGGCGGAGATGCCGGCTACAGCGCTTCGGGCCAATTCCTGACACAAGGCTTGGCCTCTGATAAGCTTGGTGGGCCATACTTCGATGTCAAACTCCTGGATCTTGGCAATCCATCCCGCTCTCTTGTGACCCGGTTCCCCTTGCAAGATGAAACTGCGAACATCGGGGAGAATCACAAAGACAGTGGTCTTACTCTGGGAGACAAAGTGCCTGAACTTTCGAAGGGACTTCATGACCGCATGGACCTGCCACTCTATAAAGTTGTACTTCTCTTCGTGCGGCAGAATCACTTGGCTTAGGAACGCAATGGGGCGCTCCTCGCCGTCGTCTCCCTTCTGAGTCAGTACTGCAGCGTAACTTTTGGGTTCTCCCACTGCATACAGGATGAAGTCCTTGGAGTAGTCCGGGTTTGTCAACACCGGAGCTTGCGCAATTCGAGCCTTGATTTCCTCGAAAGCTTGCTCTCTCTCATCAATCCATTCGTAAGGTGTATCTTTCTTCAACAGTTCGGCCATAGGCTTGATCACTCGTGCGAAGTCCGGGATGAACTTCCGCACGAAGTTAATCTGACCGAAAAAGGACTGCAGCCCTTTTTTATCGATGGGGGTTGGCAAGCGAACGAGGGCTTCGCTCTGTCAGGGTCAATGGCGAGGCCTTCCTCGAAGATGACATGTCCCAGCAGCTTTCCTTCCTTTACCGCGAAGACAGACTTCTTCGGGTTTATAGAGATGCCGAATTCTCGACAACTTTCAAATATCTACCGCAGGTGCGAAACATGATCTTCTCGTCGGTGAGAGAAAACAGTCATGTCATCAAGATAGATGACAATAATCTTGTTGAGCAGCTCTCGGAAGGCCAGGTCCATGGCCCTTTGGAACGTGGCACCAGCATTGGATAAGCCAAACGGCATGCGCTGATAGGCGAACGTCCCCCACTTCGTGGTAAACGCCGTCTTATGCCGGTCTTCGTCTTTGACCCAAATCTGGTTGTAGCCGGAAAATCCATCTAAAAGTGAAAATCTCTGGGCTCCAGCAACGATATGCAAAATTTGGTCAATTTGGGGAAGCGGATAGTGGTCCCGGAGGGAAGCCTCGATTTAGGTTTCGAAGTCGACACGGAGACGTATGTCGCCATTCTTTTTCCTCACGGGCACCGGATTCGCGACCCAGGATGAATGTTTGATGGGGTAGATGATCTTGGCCTCCAGCATCTTCAAGAGCTCGGTCTTCATCATGGCCTCAACCTTTGGATTTACGGCCCTTTGCTTTTGTCGGAACGGCTTGGCGCCATCCTCTAGCTCGATGGTATGCTGGATGACAGATCTGTCATACCCCCTCAAATCTTCGTAGCACCAGGCCACGATGTCGGGGAACTCCTGGCACAGTGATCTAATCTGCACCGGCTCCTCCGACGTGCAGTCTGTTCCGACCTTGATGGTTTTACCAGGTTCGAGCTCCAGGTCAGCATACTGCCTCGGGTCTACTTTGATCTTGTGGGATATTGCTCTGTCATTTCGATCAAAGAGACTTTCTAATGTAATCAGTCCTTTTGGGACGTGATTATTCCGTAACTGTATCAACCCCTCATATTGCTCGTCATCATGGTCTCTACCTTCGATTACACACACTTCGTTAACCAGGAATGTGACGATCTCCTCGTCACGACTGAATACCCGCTGAAGGTATCCCTATCGAGCACTGAAGGCTCAGTAAATGGTGCGGACCGGCTTCGGTTTCGGACGTCTTCGACTGAACGTACTTGGCTCCAACAGACGCCAGAATATCCGCGTGCTTGTTTCTCTCACGCGATATTGCCTCAACGTTCAATGAGTCAAACGATTCCATCAAGTCCCAGACCCGATTGCGGTACGCTCTAAGATAGTGATGCTTAGACGCGCATTTATTCGTAACTTGATGACACACTAACTCTGAATCCCCGAAAATTTGGAGATGCTTAATTCCGAGCCTTTCCGCCTTTCGCAGACCCAAGCACAGGGCTTCGTATTCCGCCGAATTGTTAGTACAGCTCCAGGCCAGCCTGTAGGCATAGTCCTTCTGGACTCCGGTTGGAGAAACCAGTAGGACCCCTGCACCGACGCCATTCTTGCAACGCGCGCCGTCAAAGAAAAGCTTCCACAGCTCTTCGGGTGCAGGTCCTACTTCCTTCGCAACGGACACGTCAAGCTCCTCGGGCTGCTTAATGGAATAACAGCCATGCTCTGTCCCGATTACGGCATTAAAGTCCCGCAACGAGAACTCGTCTTCAAGCTGTAGCACTTCGAGAGCTTGCTCGGTCAGTTCTATTGTCACCAGTTCTTCCTCTGAGAACTGGACCATGCAGTCCATCTCTCCGCCGGGTATCTTGTCTACTAGAAAAGGGGAAGGCTTCTCATTGAAAATTTTCAGTCTCCTTCCTTTGAAGGGCACTTCCATGTGCGAGTAGTCTAGAGACAGGTACCCGCCCAACTTCGCAGTGAACTCCCGAGAGAGACACATGCCGAAGTAAGGCTCCAGGTCAACAATCACGACCTCTTGGATGACCACAATGTCGAGAGCTTTGTGCAGCCGGATAGGGATGTCCTTTATGACACCAACTGTCTTGACAGGGGTGCCGTCTAATTGCAGCACACCTTGGCTGCTCCGTGTGTATTCCATCCCGATCTCATCGCAGACGGCCTTCGGCATCACAGTCGAGGAAGCACCAGAATCCACCATGCAGTTGTGAACTATGTGCCCTTGCATCCGCAAAGACAGATAAAAGGGTGGCGGTCTGTTCTTCCCAGTGGCGGAGACTGTCAAAGGTTGAACCAGGACAGCGAGCTGCATCCGCTGCCGTTCTTCATGTTCTTCAGTGATTCTTGCAGCAGATCTACCTGGCCTGGAAGCAGAAGGGCATCGTACATGCTGATTCTGGCAGGAGTCTTCTTTAACTCGTCTACAATGCTGTAGCCCGAGGTACTAGCTCCTTCTGCTGGTTTAGCCGGTTCATACTTGGTCCGGTACTGTTGGGTGGCCTCAACTCGCTGTCTCTTGGTCAGAGACGGGTACTTCAGCTTCTCCTGGGCTTGTTCTTTGGTTTCGGTCGGGGGCTGAAGTACAGGAAGCTTAGCGGGAGTTGGGGCCTTTGTTGGAGGCTTAGCTGGAATAGCAGCGGCCTTTGCTGGAGAAGGTTTAGCGGGAGCTTTATCTTTGGATGCCTTCTCCTGGGCTGTGTAAGGCCACGACCGCTTGTACGGTGGCAGCCCATTGGGCTGCGGTTTTTCTCTTCTCGCATATACCTGCAAAGGTTTAGCCGCGTCCGCAGCTTTCTTTTCTTCCTTGGCGGGCGTCACTGGGTTCTCTTCCGCGGGGCAAAATTGGCCTCGCCGTCCAAGATCATGTACAACTCATCATCTTCTATAGTGTTGCCGGCCAAGGTCTGGATGTAGTGCTGGTGCAAAGTGCAGTCTTCCTCCGAATGCGGGTCATTGCACGTAGTGCACCAGTTGACCTGGTCAGAAGGACCAGGTGGGTCATCTATAGCAGCATTTCTCGGAGGCGGACGCCTCTGCGGTTGGTTCTCTGGGGCTTTATCTTTTGTCAGCGCCGGTGGTGCATACGGCCTTCTAGGAGCAAAGTCCATTTGGGCTCGCTTCTTTTTCATAGCAGATCATGTCATTGGACATGGCATGATATCCGGAGGCCAAAGCCCGCACTTCTTGTAGAATCGTGTTCTGGATGCTGCTGTCGGGAGGCGGCAACTGTGCCGGTGGAGGCAAAGCGGCCAATGGAGGAGGGTTAGAATAAGGCGCATACTGCGGGGGAGCAGGAAGCGCCGGAAAATGCGGAGCGGAAGGAGGCGGATGAGGGTAATGCAACTGAGGCGGGCCGTATTGAGTTACGACCGGCGCCGGATTCCACTGCGGCTGGGGCTGCTGCCCTGAAGTAGACGGCACACCACCAGAAGCAGAAGGATACTGCGATCTGGGAAAGTCGGGATGGATCGGCTCTTGCACTCTGGACGGAAGCCTGCCGATGGAGATAATGTCAGCTTCAGCTTGTTGGGCAGCTTCGTACAATGCAGGGAACTCGTCAATTCGGGCGATCTTCAGCAGCAGGCATATGTCTGAGTTGAAAGACCTCAGATAATAGTGAGCGGCCATGCCGGTCGAAGGCCGAAGTTCGCGAGGTACCCGTTTCCAGGATCTCGCAAACCTAATGTTAAAATCAGACACCTCCTCTTGAGGATGCCTCTGGATTGCTTGGAACTGATGCAGTAGAGAGGTAGGATCAGCAGACTCGTTGCATCCTTTTACGAGCCTCCTGGCGAGCTGGGGCCACCCAGTGATGGATCCCTCTGGCAGCGATCTCCACCAGTAGAGAAGCTTTCCCCTCAGGGAAAGGGCCAGCAGACGGGTCTTCACACTTTCATCGGTGATGGTATGCAGTGCGGCCAGGGCAAGGATGTCCTGGATGTGCTCGTACGCCGTCTTATCATAGCCGTCGTATGTGGGAATAGACTTTAAAGCAGCAGGGGGCACAACTTGCTGACCGATCAGGGCCAAAGGCCTCAGAGAGTCCACCGCCGGGAAGAGATCATCATCATTCGGTCGTTGATCAGCCATTTCTTCTTCTTCTCCGCCGTCGGTTGTGTACTCGGTATCGGTACTTTCCGAGGATACAGGATTTTCCTCTTCCTCGGCCTCTTCTACTTCGTACTCGGCTCTTCCGACCTCAGCTTCGGCCTCTTCTTGGATCTCAGCCTCGGCTTCGTCGAAACGAGCTCGCGGATCAGCCAGCCTAGGTATCTCGCGTCGAGCGTGGATGTCTAGTTCGTAGAACTCAGGCGGGCTTCTCGGATTTCTTGTTCGCCACCTTCTCGTGTGCATGAAGGTGACAGGACCGGTCTTCTAGACTCAGAGGATTTGTTCGTGTAGAGTCGCCAGGTGTTCAGATTTGGAACAACAATGAAGCGAACACCGGTGCTTCGATTCTGTCAGGGGTGAGAAACTTCCTTGTCTCACCAAGAGCTCAAGAACTGTCAGCGCCAGGTGGAGACTGATCGGAAAATCTCTCGTCAGATGTGGGACCCGTGTTCCGCCGAGCGGGTCAGAAGAACTGTTGCGCTAGGTGGAAACTGGACGGGTACTCTTTCTTTAGATCGTGGGACAAGGGTCCCACCGGGCGTGCCAGAGAAACTGTTGGTTACGAATCTGCCATGAGAAAAGGATTTTTGGTTAATGCGCCCAGATTCGCCCACCAGCATGAAAGGCCGGAAGGAAGAGATGCCTTCCGAGCCAATCTCCGGAGAAGGCCGGCTCCTTTTGGGGGGCTTGATTTAAGCTAAAGAGAACAGGAAAGAAATAAAGGAACGGAAAGAGACAAATGTACAGAAAGAGATACAAAAATGTCCAAAGGTTGGTGGGGGGAAACTAACAGTACGGGAACACACCAATCACCGCTACTTAGTGCATACAAACACAGAGCATGACAAGGAACTGCAAAACCTAGGCGTACTTCCAATACACCAGCAGCGTATGCACAGACTTCAATAGCTCCCTAGCAAACATTCCCTACAAGGAACTAACGACGAGGGATCGTATCAATCACCGGATACGTACACCGACGGGGGTAGAAAGTAAACCTAGAGATGTCCGAGCCAGGTATATGTGTTAGGTAGAGAGTTTAACCGCACAGCTTCAATGGCTCCCTAGCAAACATTCCCTACAAGGAACTAACAATGGGGGATCGCATCAATCACCAGATACGGGCCAGCAACGTCGCACACCACTGATGGAACTGCTACCAAATTTATAATGAATGCTTTAAATAATGAAGTACAAAAGGTGCTTTAAGCAAGCAATGCTAGAGGAACCTGATCGCCAAATGCCAAAGTGAATCAACGAGCAGCGACACAGGTGGGCCTAAGGCATATAATGAAAGACAACATAAAAGAATAAAGACAGTAGAACGGAACCGGGCATACAGATTGTATTCATAAGCGGAAGCACGGTTACGATGAAGCTACGGTAGTTCCCTAACAAACATTCCCTTTCCACACTTTACAATGAATTTCAGATGGGCTTTTATAGCCCGAGTCCCACCCGTTACATTAATGGGCACGAGTCCCGATCAAACATGAGTCGACTGTAAGCGACAGAAAGAGCTGCAAATGCTAACCTTTTGTCGGACTGGGCTGTACCCGCAGCATGGTCTTCCTGGAAGCTGGACAGCTACGTGGCGGAGTGCTGGGTAATTCTTCAAGTCGGCAGGATTGCTAGTAGTTGGAGCAGGTGAAACCTCAGATCAGCTTTGAATGAGGCTATTAACGCAAGCGGTGCAGGCAGCCCATGCTTATCCCTTTTGGTCGGCAGTCTTGGTTCAAATCCCGAAGCTGGACACTTGTCTGATGATGGGTTATGCTGTGTGACACATGCCTGCCTTGAAGGGCAGTCTATCTATCTTCGCTTAGGATCGGAGCTCCTTGGGATGCGTGGGCAGAAAACAGTGCAGTTGGGAAGGCCTTCACGCCTTGGTCAAATTCCGGGTTTGTTCCCCTACTGTACACCTGTCAAGGGCGCATTCCGGCTCCGTTGAGAAGTCGAACTGCGCACAAGCGAACACTGGTGTCTGCCGCCATATGGACTCGCTCCGGCGTTTTACCTTTTTTCTGCATTGACCTGCCAGTCTGCCAGTGCAAGGTGCGCCCAGAAAGTGGGGCGGAGTCGGACTTCGCACCAAAACTGGGCGAAGTACGCACTTCGCACCAAAACTGGGCGAAGTACGCACTTCGCACCAAAACTGGGCGAAGTACGAACTTCGCACCAAAACTGGGCGAAGTGCGAACTTCGCACCCAGACTTAGCCAATTTCAGATAGACCTGCTGGAAAGCCTGAAAATCAACTGGGAAACTCCAAGGAAAAAGGGGGGAGAGAAAGAGAATGGGAAAGAAAAGGAAAGGGAGAGAAGGGAGAAAAATGGAAGGAGGAAAAGAAGAGCAGCACTGTTACAAAACAATATTGAAGACATTGCACCCCGTGCAAAATGTGACAACAGGACCCCCAGGTAGACTACTGGGAGAGAGGTCCGAGTGAAACCTAAAATCTCAATAACTCTGTCCTGTAACCGTTGATCAATATTGAAGAAGATCACTTTGGATTTATTGTCATTGATGACTTGATTAGAGGCCCGGAGGTAGACATTTAGAGTATCTCTGATTCTTCTTGCTTCCCTAAGGCTGCCCACTCCCACCAATCCAGTATCATCTACAAACTGTAAATGAGTCAAAACTTCAGCCCCGACCTTAAAACCTGTTATCTGACCTTGAAGTCTTCTTTTCAGAAAGAGTCTACCCAATCCTTCAGCCAAGATGAGGAAGAGATAAGGAGAGCAAGGATCTCCTTGCCGCAATCCTCGAGAGGCACCAAAAGGAGGCGAGGGAAGTCCCTTGATAAGAACAGAGTATGAAGGCGAAGAAATACAGCTCATGACCCAGTCTGTCCAGTCCTGAGAGAAACCAAAGGCAGTCAACATCTTTGCCAAGAAGCCCCACTCCACCCTGTCATAAGCCTTGGACATATCCAGTTTAATGAACATTCCTTTGTTCCCAGTTTGGTGCATTGTATGGATAGCCTCCTGAGCAAGAATCACTCCATCCAAAATTTGCCTCCCTTCAACAAAACCCCCTTGCTCCGGGGAAATTATATTATGCAGAATAGGTTTTAACCTTTCAGCCATAATCTTCGTAATTATTTTATAGATCACATTGCATAAGGCAATAGGTCTAAAATCAGATAAATGAACCCCCCCTGCTCCTTTTGGAATTAAAGTAATGAAAGTATGATTTAGAGCCTTGAGCATTCTTTTATTGGTTCTGGACTCCTCAGTGACAGCCAGAACATCTTCCTCCAGGGAATCCCAAAAGGCCTGGAAGAACTCAATAGGGAAGCCATCAGGACCAGGCGATTTACCAGTACTCATCCCAAGACTACCATCTTAAGTTCATCTTTATCTATAGGTCTAAGTAGAGCCTGGTTTTCTTCAAGAGAGATTAAAGAAGGAATGACAAGCAATAACTTCATCTTGGGCTGCCCCATCTTGCTCCATACTTTCCGTAAAGAGTTTTGAGAAATATTCCATTGAGTGGGAGTGCATACCAGGAAGAGTGTCAAAAGAGTATCCATTCTCATCTTGAAGGAAATCCATAGTATTCATTTGTCTCCTAGCACAGGCAGAGCGCTGAAAAAATTTTGTATTTCTGTCTCCTTCTAATAACCAAGTATTTCTTGCTCTCTGTTTCCAAGAAATCTCTTCTTGGTTATCAATATCCTCAACCGCTTTGCGCAAAGCATCATCCTCGGATTTAAGGTGCTCGAAAATGTTTCCTTCCCTGAAATGTTTTTGCACCTCATCCCATCTGGCCAACAAGGGGGCCCGTTGGAGCTGGAAGTCTGATTTGTTAGTTTGCCTCCACTGTTTCAATTTACACTTGACGAATTGAAGCTGTTTGTGAAATTTGAACATTGCAGTCCCAAAAGGTGGGCGGCCATCTTCCCACCACTGAGGAATTTTTCTTTGGAGATCTTCTTTTTGCAACCAAAAATTTTCAAATTTAAAAGGTTTATGGTACTGCCCTGTCCTAGCCCCTCCCTCCAGAACAATGGGAAAGTGGTCTGAAACTGGGCCTTCCAAAATCTGAAATTTAATATTCCATTTCACAAATGCTTCCTCCGAGACCAGAAACCGGTCTAGTTTTACCTTCCTACTGTGTGGCTCTCTTCTCTTATTAGTCCACGTAAAATAAGTACCAGGACCTTTGATATCAACAAGGTGAAAGGCCTGGACTTGAGCAATCAGAAGCCTATCCCCTGGATCCAAAACTGGGAAACCACCTTCCTGATCACTGGCAGATAATTTGGCATTAAAATCCCCAGCAACAATCCAATCGCAATCTTCCCGGGAGGATCTCATTGAATGAACAACATTCCATTGAAGCCGCTGGCCATCAATGCTTTGAGCCCCATAGAAGTTTGTAATTAAAACCTGTTCAGCTGTAACAATATTCTTAAAGAGAGATGTGAGAACCCCCCTCCAAGCTGTATGTTCTATTGCTATCCACACCAGAGGATTCCACAGAGTAACAATTCCCCCCGAAGTTCCTTGGGCTGTCACATCCATATATCCAGCGCCCCTCCATATTCTACTAGCAATTTTACACATAAGATCTGAAGACATTTTTGTTTCCTGAAGGAGCAAAAAGTCTGTTTTGTGTCTTCCTAAAAGTCTTTGAACAACAGATTGATGGGTTCTACTGTTTAAACCCCTTACATTCCAGGATTGTATAATCATTGGAAACCTTGGGAGCAATACGAGTCAATTGTTCTCACCGATCCTCCATTGATCAGCTTGTCCCCTTGCGCTACTATTAGATCCTTATTGGATTTTCTACCAGCTCCTTGGGAATTACTATTCTTAGACCTCTTTTCCACCTGGGTGATCCCCAACGCTGGTCTTTCTCTGTTCTTTTCTGCACTTCCCATGTGGACATCCTTAATAACTGGTTGTGCAGGGGAATGAATTACCATAGCCCCTAGGTTCTCTGACTGCAAAGTCTCAGGGGTTTCAATCACCTGTTCTAAGACAGGAGTAGATGATAGAGGAGCATGAGAGTGGGTGTTAGAATCCCCATCATTCCCAACCACTCCTTCCATGACTTGGTCTTCTTGGTCTACAAGGGATTTGAAGATTTCATATCGATTGGTTGGCTTGGTTTGGGTCTGCTCTTTGCCATTTCTCCTTTTGTTTTTCCTCCGCTTCTGCTGTTCAAAGCCATCTTTCTGGGCATCCGAACCCTGGGGGATATTGAGGGGTTCTTTGACCGAAGTGAACTTACCCTCTCTCGGGGCGATTTGACGCTCCCGACGGAGCTTCCGCTTTTGTGGTCGGGCTATTTGGGCAGTAACCTAGCCAAATGGCCATGCTTATGGCAGACTCGCATCTGAAAGGTAAGGCTTCATAGTCTAGCTGCTGTATCCAGGTTAGCCCTGCCAACTCCAATTCCACCTCGGCTGAAAGTGGCTGGCTAATGTCCATTTCTACACATATTCTAGCAAAGACAGCAGTATTTCCTTCCATGGTATCTCTTGAAACTCCCAAAAATCTACCTAGAGAATTACCAATCAACTCAAGGATTTGCTCACCCCAAAACTCCATTGGGAGAGCATACAGCCGTATCCAGACCGGGACAGCCGTGGGCTCAATGCGAGGGTCAAAACCCACTCTCCACGGTTGGACAAATAATCCTGCCGGGCCGTGGCTCCTCTTCTCTGATTCAAATGCTCTGTTTCTATCTGCTAGAGAAGAGAAACTAATAATAAAATACCCATTGCTTATAGGCCATAGAGAGTACTCACCAATGGGCTCCCAGTTCTGTCTCACCCAGGTGTGTAGAAAGTTCAGAGTGGGCCGAATACCCATGAATTTGCAGATCAGATCATGGGTAGCACGGTATATAATCGTATCCTCAACCAGTTTTGGTTCTATGACAATCTTTGGCCTGGACGCAGATTGTGGAAGGCAGCCGTTAACTCTGTTTGCAGATAAACCCTTTCCAGCATTCTTAAATAGCATTTGATAAACACTGCGTTGAGCTTCATCGGAAGAAGATGCAGGGTTTTCTTTTAATTTATCAGCATATGAGCTTTTCTGCCCATCGGAAGATCCTGGAGGAGACCCCATTGGGCCCTCCCAAGGCAACGAGCAATCCTTCAAAGAGGTGTAGAATCAATCCACAGGAGGATCTGGAAGAGACCTCCAACCAGAGACCCTGGAGTTTCGCCCGGTGCCTGCACAGACAGTTTCCCGCCAAAACGCCAGAGCTCAGAAAAAACCTCTTCAGGGCATCGCCTTATCTAAAATCAAGTATATATTATATATTATCATATATAATATATGATAATATATAATATTTTGTATATTTCTATATTATATATTATAACAGAACTTACTAACAAATGTGGAGAAGGAACTAAATAATTAAAAAATCAATACAAATAGCTTATAATTTTAAATTTTAATCATTCATTTAACCACCCAATAATGGCCCATTGAAATATTTTACTGAAGGTGGCTTAACCCTTTGCCAAGCTCGCTCAATGCCCTCACTAGGGATTCCCAATAGGGGTTGTTCACACAATTGAAGGGAATGTTGCAGTAATACCAAAAATTAGTCGTTCTTACTTCCCTCATCTTATCCTTACTCCATGAGGTATTCTAAAGGGTTGTTTTTCTTGTTTTTGAGCCTCGGCTAATACTCAAACTCCTCCCATTCCCACTACCTTGCTGGATGCGAGGGCTAAGAACAAACTCTTTGGCAATGGCATTACCATCCTCCACTTCAATCTCATCCCCATAAAAAGAGGCCCAATGCCCTATTCCATGTCCAACTGCAACTCCCATCCTTTTGTCCTCTATTTTTTTGCCTCCTTATTGCACATCCAAACCTTCACCTCATTTTTTATCATATTGTCTGCTTTAGGGCACGGGTCCACATCATGCCTTGACTGCCCAATCAAATAATACTTGAGGCAATCGATGCTTCCTCACATGTTCTTGCCATGGTGTTTACAAAACACTTGATTTAGCAAGTTTCCTTTGATCCCATGATTCCACATTGTGTCTCTCCTTGGGTTTGGATTTCAGATTGAACTTGAAGGATTCGACTCATCGCTACAACTAGAGATTGCATGGCCCTCACTCAAATAATCCATCTATTTTTCAAAGGGGGAAAAAAGGAGAAAAAAAAATAGAGAAATAAGTAACTAAACAAATGCCCTAAGGTCTAGCCTACACACTTAAGCAACAACAAACAAAAAGAAAACATTCACAAAAAAACCTAAGAAAACCTGAGATTTTGCCCCTATAAAATTACCTCTAAAATCTCTTGAAAATGAATGAAATCTCCTAAGAATAGTATTAAATCTGCCGATTCAATCTCCAAAAGTGGTTTAAAGTTCATGGTTGACCTCTAGGAAAATTTATTTCTGACTAGGGGAGAAGAAAAAATGGTAAGATGGGACAAAACTACTTTTAAAAATGTCATTTTCCATTTCTTCCACAAAACAAGATTAACGCCAAGTTTTTGGCAAGAATCCGATGCAAATATCACCACAAGCCAACAATTTTCTCGGTGCCAAGAATTTTTTTTAAAAAATCACAGCCCATAATTTCTAGCAGGTTTTGCAAGAAATCATGGGAAATCTACGATTTTTCCAACTGTGTTACAAACCCAATAAAAATCATTTGGTAGTTTCCTTGGTGATGATTTTTCCAATTTGAAAAATCTGAGTAAGAGATAATTTTTTGTATACCTAGACACATATTTGGTTATGATATTAACTATTTCCTATTAATCTCATATTTATGATGTTCAATTATGGTGCTTGGTCTTAAAAATGTTTTGCACTTACGATCCATCTCCTAACAACAACAACCATTAGTTCCTATACCTAAGAAAGGGTTTTAGATGTGTCACATAACTTTGCATTTCCTCTATAGGCATACCTTTACCTCTCTTTTTCATTCCTTCGTAACTCCAATGTCTATCTTTCCATTCTATTGCTTGTGATTTGGGTGCCACTCAACATATTTGTGGCCTGTGTGTGAGAGAGAGAGGCTAAGAATTGCTCATTGAGGAGTTTGGGACACTGTCCTTGACAAGGCTGCAATCACTAGAATGGACCCTATAGTCTTTTATATGGGCAATGTCATCATCGCTACTTTCTTCAAACAATGTGAGCATATTATTGGTGAAAGAAACTTTAATCTGCATTTGATATAAGCAAGTATTTTGGCCAAATCATTTTAGCAAACCAGTTGGAAAGATGGCAGTCAATTGTACTTTTTACTTAGAGGCCATTTGTGGATAGTTAATTCATTTGAAGGAGCTAGCTATGAACTTTTTTGTTTCGATTCTACATAGAATGGTGGCAATGAGGCTTTGTTGATTGGACTCAAGTTTGGTCTACATAATGACACTCGGAGATAATTTTCTAATAGTATTCTTGAAGGAGTTGAATGTTCATCTACTAACACCACATTTGCACCAATGATGTTTGTATGCTAGCCTATGGTTTTCCTTTGGTAACTAGTAGGTTGTTTTTCTCAATTGGCAGGTTTACTCTTTTTGATTTGGCGAGTAGATGCAAAGAAGAAACCAGGAGAATAGGAATCCATTTGAAATATGTTTGCAGTTCCTTTTTTGGTTTTTTTTTTTTAATTTACAAGTGTTTGTTTCATATCCCAACTTAGATTTCTTTGTAGAGTGTAGAGTTCTTTGGAAATAAAGAAAATGAGTTTGAGAGGAGGGAAATTGGTATCCACCTCCATCAGTTTTTTTTTTGATAAAGACCTCCATGAGTTATTGCTAGAGTAGAGCACAGTTGATTGTTCACTTGCAGGTGGTTCACATTTTCTTGAAAGAAGAAATAATTCAGTTAAGAATGAAAAAAGCAGACAAAATTTCTAGTATGGAGAAGACCTTGACACTTATTTTCATGTAATTGGAGTGTACAAAGGAAGACTTATTGCACTTGATATTCTCAATTGTGTTGCATTGTAGTCATTGTGATTTTACCAAACAAGGAGAAGACATGGGATGCAATTTTCTACAAAGGATCAATTTATGTTGGTTGTCCATCTCACCATGTTAGTTGCGAGTAGTACGCATTTCTAGTTGTGTAGGCTATTTTGGTGCTTATAGTTTGGAGTAATACTTCACACTAGCTCATACTTCTTGTGCTCTCATTAAGGCATCTTCATGCCAAAAGACTTTTGATGAAGAGGGTTTGTTGTGGACATATCAACTCTTTTGTTATGACATGAAGCCTAAACAAAAGGAAAGTATTTTGGTATTTGAATTTGTTGTCATTGGAGTATGAACAAAGTTTGGACGAGTTTGAAGGACTGACACGTGGCATTGGTATTGGTTGTAGTTTTACCATTTTAGAGGAGCTACATTGTTTCAGGTTTTTGTTAAGGTTACCAGGTGCGGGGGTGCGGTTGTGGCCCCCGCCAAAAATAGGGTTCATCGGGTGCAAGTGCACTTAAATATATATTTTATTATAAAAACTTTAAAATTAAACTTTAAACTTTAAAAACTTTTAACTTTTAAAAGAATTAAAATGTTTTTTTTTTTAATAGTATGCCCCTTTATTATCCGTGTGGAAGCCACTTTATAAACTTATTATAAAGTTTAAATTTATAAAAACTTTAAACTTTTAAAAACTTTATAATAAATTATAATTTATAAAAAATTTAAAGTTTAAACTTTTTGAAAAATTAAAATGTTTTTTAATTTTCTTTTTTAATAGGCATATTCCTATGTTGGAACTTCGTTCCGCTTTAATACCTCTTCTTCTTTCTTCCGTATGGGTTGGGTATGGCTGGGCCCACCTAAAAAATAATAACAATTAAAAAAAAAAAAAAAAATTCCTATGTTAATGCCCAAACTGGGTTGGGTTTGGTTGGCCGAACCCCGACTGGCCACAGGGTTCGTTGAACCCTGACTGACAGGGTTCGGCCCAAACTGAACCTTGTCAGACAGGATTCGGATGGGGTTCGGCCCAGCCAAACCCGTTAACAAATCCGCGCATTTGGTGCGGGGGCAGGTGCGGGTTCGCGCACCCAGCCAATCGGGCACGGGTTTGTGCACCTAGCCAACCGGGTGCGCAAACCCTGTCACACTGGTTTTTGTATTCAGTTTGCATTCATATTTAACTTCATTTATCCAAGTTGTTAAGTAACTGTTGACAATTTGTCACATTGCTTGAAGGTGTATACTCGCCGTGAAAAGGGGCAATAACCTGTCAAGGCTCCAGACAAAGTTCTCTATCCTTCGCCGGCAAAAGAGAAAACCCAACAGGCCGCCGTAGCTCCGCTCCAGGCTGAAACCAAGGAGCAGGCCAGGGAAAAGCTTAAACTCCCTTCGCTAACAAAACGACAGAGAGTTGAGGCCACAGAGCAATATCGCACAAGGTATGAATCAAAGAAAGAACCAGAAGCACCCGCCTCCATAGTGTACAACATCGTGGACGAACTGAAGAAAACCCCTGCTAAGATCAGTCTATACGACGCATTACAACTGCCAGGACAAGTGGACTTGTTGCAAGAATCCTTGAAGTCAGCAAAAGCAGGAAAGTCAATACAACCTGCTCTGGTCCAAACCCTGTCCACTTCCATTACAGGAAAAAACAGGCCTCCTCCATTCTATCTGTCCTTACAAATGGAAGGACATCGTTCACAACTGTATGATTGACTCCGGTGCCGCAACAACAGTCATGCCTAAGGCGGTCTGCGAGGAGATAGGAATGGAATACACGTGAAGCAGTCACGGCATGCTTCAGCTGGATGGCACCCTTGTAAAGACAGTTGGTGTGATCAAGGATATATCCATCCGACTGCATAAAGTGCCCCAAATTGTAGTAATACAAAAGGTGGTAGTTGTCGACCTGGAGCCATATTTCAGCATGTGTCTTTCAAGGGAATTCACGGCTAAGCTAGGCGGATATCTTTCCATGGACTACTCGCATTTAGAAGTTCCATTCAAGGGAAGGAAGGTCAAGATTTACAATGAGAAACCTTCTACGTTTCTCGTAGAGAAGATGACCGAAGAAGAAAGTAATGATTCCATTCATACAATAGCCGAAGAAATAGAGCAGGTGGACTTAGTGGAAGAATCTCTTGCGCAGTTGAATACTGAAGACGAGTTTTCACTGACAGATTTCAACGCCATGATAGAGACAGAAATGGGATGTTATACTATCACAGAACCTGAAAAGCACACTAAGCCAGAAGGTAAGACGACTGCCCAGGAGGAATTATGGAAATTGTTCTTTGACGGCGCCCGATGCAAAAATGGCGCCGGGGCAGGGATACTCCTCGTATCACCATCTGGCAAACAGAAAGAATATTGCTACCGGTTAGTTTGGAGCTGTACCAACAACGCAGCCGAATATGAAGCCCTTTGCCTAGGACTGAAGAAAGCGAAGAAACTAGGCATCAAACATCTCCAAATCTTCGGAGACTCAGAGCTGGTATGTAATCAGGTCACCAACAAATGCACTTCCAAGAAGCATTATCTTAAGGCATATCGCAATAGAGTGTGGGACCTGTTCGAACAGTTCGAATCGCTTAATGTACAGCCCATCCCACGAGAAAAGAACAGACATGTTGACATCTTGGCCTCCATTGGTGCGTAAGCCCAAAGCCGTGAGGACCATTTATAGGCCCTCTGTGCCGGATAAGGATATTCACTGGCAAGTCTTTGATAATGATGAACAAATCATCAATTTCCTGGTCCAAGAAGCAGCCACTGTTGAAGAAAGGAACCCTGAAAATGAAGAATATGAGGGGCTGATCCAGCTGAAAAACAACCATGTTCCGAGGGGACTGATTACCTTGGAAAGCTTGTTCGATCAGAATGACAGAGCAGTTTCCCACAGAATCAAAGTTGACGCTAGGCAATACCAAGATCTAGAGCTTGAATCTGGGAAAGTGATAAAAGTCGGGACAGATTGCACCCCAGCAGAACTAGAACAGATCCGATCTCTGTGCAGAGGATACCCAGACATAGTGGCATGGTCTTATCAAGACCTGAAGGGCTATGATCGGCAAATGATTCAACATACGATCGAGCTGCAAGAAGGGGTCAAGCCATTCAGACAGAGGCAAAGGCCAGTTAATCCAAAAATCGAAGTCCTCATGAAGGCCGAACTTCTGAAAATGCTTGAGGCTAAAATCATCTATCCCATAAAGCATTCTTCTTGGGTGGCGAATCTAGTTCCTGTCAGAAAGAAAAATGGGGACATCCGCCTATGCGTAGATTTTCGCAATCTAAACCAAGCTTCGTTAAAGGATCACTATCCCCTCCCGCAGATTGATCAAATCTTGCATTCAGTAGCCGGGGCTCAGCGTTTTTCTTTACTTGATGGTTTTTCAGGGTATAACCAGATCTGGGTTAGAGATGAGGACCAACACAAAACGGCGTTCACCACCAAGTGGGGAACATTTGCTTACCAGCGGATGCCGTTTGGTCTTTCAAACGCCGGAGCTACCTTCCAGAGAGCTATGGATCTAGCGTTTGGCGAACTGCTAAACAAGATCATAGTCATCTATTTAGATGACATGACTGTCTTTTCCCGAAAAAGAGAGGACCACACTTCACACTTGCAGCAGATATTCGAAAAATGCAGAGAATTCGGTGTTTCAATCAACCCGAAGAAATCCATATTTGCAGTAAATGAAGGGAAACTACTGGGACATGTCATATCAGAAAAAGGGCTCGCCGTAGATCCTGATAGAGTCAAGGCTCTTCTAAAGCTCCCACTCCCGATGAATAAGAAAGGACTATAGTCTTTTTTCAGTTAAATTAACTTCGTAAGGAAGTTCGTTTCGGACTTTGCTCAAGTCATGAAGCCAATGTTTGAGCTCTTGAAGAAAGACGCTGAATTTGCCTGGACTAATGATAGAAAGAAAGCATTTGGGGAGGTCAAATCCCGAATCGCTCAGGCCCCGGTACTAACCAACCCTGATTACAACCAAGACTTCATTTTGTATGCCGTAGGGGAACCTGAAAGTTACGCCACAGTCCTAACACAAAAGGGAGAAGATGGTGAGGAACGCCCCATCGCATTCTTAAGTCAAGTAATACAGCCCCATGAAGAAAAATATAACTTTATAGAACGCCAAGTGCATGCAGTCATGAAATCCCTGAGGAAATTCAGGCACTTCATCTCCCAAAGCCGAGTCACAGTGTTTGTTATCCACCCAGACGTGCGGAACTTCATTATCCAGGGAGAGATGGGCAGCAAAAGGGCTGGTTGGGTAAACAAAATACAAGAGTTCGATATTGAAATTCGACCCACAAAATTAGTTCGCGGTCGCGCGCTATGCCAGGAGCTTGCAAAGAGCGTCGCCGCCGAAGTAACAGCCTGCCAATGGGACGACCCAATAGCAGAAGGGAGCTTCGCAAATCAGGAAGCTGATGAAGAAGACTGGGTTAGTGAAATAATTGAATATTTCAACACTGGGAGGTGTCCCCAGCATTTGAATGCTTCGCAGCGAAGGCGCTTCAGGATACGATCCCTCCGTTACATCTTACGCCCCGAAGGCCTATTCTTCAGAAATATTGATGGCGTTCTTCTAAGATGCATAAGAGAAGATGATAAGAAAAGGGTCCTTGGTGAGTTTCACTCCGGGTTATCAGGGGGCCACTTTGCAGGAAGGACAACAACTTTAAAAATAATCAGGGCAGGCTACTATTGGCCCACCCTCTTCGCTGATGCCTTTGCAGTCTGCCGAAAATGCGAGCAATGTCAGAAGTTTGCTGGCCGAAGCAAGAATGCTCCCATGCCCCTCCAACCGATACAGGTAGAAACACCGTTCCAACAGTGGGGATTAGATTTCGTGGGAGTCATCTCGCCAAATTCATCAGCAGGACATAAGTTTATTTTGACTGCAACTGACTATTTCACCAGATGGGTTGAAGCAGTGCCCACAAAACACGCCGACCAAGAAACGGTTATTACGTTCCTGGAAAGTTTGATCACCAGATTCGGCGTCCCTGAAGCGATAGTAACAGATAATGGTCCAGGATTCATTGGTGCTAAGATCAATGAATTCGCCTACAAGTATGGGATATACCTCAAGGTCACTTCCAACTATTATCCACAGGGTAATGGGTTAGCAGAATCAACGAATAAGACCTTGTTGAGATTAATAAGGAAGCTCGTAGAAAATAACAAGAGGACTTGGCACCTCCTCTTGGATCAAGCCCTGTGGGCTGATCGGATCTCTATCAAAAGATCAATCAAAACCTCACCTTACGCCCTAGTGTACGACAAAGAAGCTATCTTACCAACCCATATAGAAATTCCCGCCTTGTGGATGATAAATGATGAGAAAGAGGAATTTGGTCCCATGGAGGCTAGACTAGCTCAATTGTTGCAGCTGGAGGAGGACCAAGAAAAAGCTTATGAGAACTTCGCAAAGCATGTGCAAATCACCCAAAACGGGTTCAAGAAGAAGTCCTCTGCCCGTACATTCAAGGTGGGAGACTTGGTATGGAAGTGGAACTCATGGAAGGCTAAGCCTGGCAACCATGATAAGCTCGACGCATTCTGGGAAGGACCGTTCGAAATTGCAAAAGTGAATTCGGCTAACTCCTTTATCCTTAAGGATGTGGCCGGCCAGGCCCTGCCGATCCCTGTAAACGGTCTTCATTTGAAGACCTTTCATCATTAAAAGGTACCTCAAAAACCTTTGTTCTTGTATATAGCTTTCTTTCATTTACACCTGTATATACCTTGTTTCAAGGCCTTTTAGAGTTAGAAATGTAGTTAGAAAAGGATCGCGGCCTCATGCCGCAGTAACAGCTGATTCTGGTTCGAAACCACTAAGTACGGCTTCACCAAGTCTAGTGAAATCTCCTTCGCAAAAATTCTGCCCGAAGTGGCTGTTGAGAGTTAGTTCGCCGCGAAGTGTCCCAACATCGAAGGGTGGAATGGCATGAAGGAGGTACCCCAAAGACCAAACAGCGTCATAGAGAAGCTCGCGACCAAAATACAGCGTTTAGCCAACAAAATCAATGACCAGGGGTGGTTTATAAAGCCCAGGGCTGGAGGGAGAAAGCAAATACGAATAGCCTCGCCCAGGAACAAGTTCCGCCAAAGGGACAAAAGACGCTTCGCACAAAAGGACCTGGCGAAGCAACATTTTGATAACAATCTAGCGAATCATTCCCCAAGTCCATAAAAACAAAGTTGGAAGGACACACAAAGGAAATGCTTCGCCCAAAAAGCAGCCGAGCCTCCACTTCGGAGCTAGTTCCTTGCGAAGCAGTCATAGAGGTAGCAAGATAACTTAATGCCATGAAGAAAACAGCTTCGGGTCCAAGACGTAGCGAACCTATGGATCGCTCAAGGTTCCAGCGAAGTACCTTTCGCTCAGATCTACCTCGCTAAACAATAGGCACAAAATTCACTTCGGGAAAAGAGCTTGCCGAACTCCCGAATCGCTGCCAAATTTTGCGAAGCAGCCAAATGAAATGAAAACGAATTTAAAATGTGTCTAGATGCATGTGCCAGCGTCGGTCTAGGGGAACGTTCAGAACGTGCGGAGTTAATGCGAAGGTGGTGGAGCGTATCCCAAGGGAATTTAGTTATGATTAAAAGTCGTGCCCAGGTACGAGGTGGCAGGGAGTTAGATTTTCGAAACATGGTCAGACCTTCGAAGTACATTGGCCCGCGTGCACCAACGCCGCAAAACCAATCAAAGGGCGGGACGATCTCCTCGGCCCGATTTGTGAATTTAATTTTGGCAGGTACCATAAATGGTGGTAGTTTGAATCCGCATCTATAAAAGCCGAGCTCTATCAGCAAAAGGCTATTTACCCGCTGATAATTTCGAGTGTGGAGCTAGAAGGAAGGAGCCCTGACAGAACTCTGCCGAATTCTCAGCACTCTGCCTCAAAATTCTGTCGCCCCTTGTAAACCAGAATGGGTAAGAAGAATTCAAAGGAGAAGAGAGAAGAACCTGAGATAAAGGGCCCAGAAAAAACTAAAAAGACTAAGAAGGAAAGAAGGCATAAACCTAAGAGGGTCGACCTTAATCTCCGCCCCGAAAAGCAGGTCATGGAAGAGGGGGAAGATTCTGAAGAAGAGCAACCTGTGGAACCACCCATTGATGGGTGGGACAAGATAAGGGACACTGAGCTTTCTAAAAGTATAGCCGAGCTTCGGTATACTATCGATTTCATGAGAGCCCGTTTGTCTACGGAGAACAAAAGGGCCGCTGCATATTATTCCCATATATACTGGTACCTGACTCCGCCAACACACCACTGTCCCGAATTAGTTCATGCCATCGCGCAAAACTATCAACCCTCTACCAAGCAGGTCCTGGACGCGGCAGGCAATAAATTATTCACAATTTTCAAGGAAGATGTGCAGGAGGCTTTCGCTCCTATGCAAGGGCCACCCAAGGGGTATAGCATCAGCTTGAATGAACAAATGGGGAGGTTCACCCCCTCCGACCGCATCATAAAATTCTTGAGCGACAATTTGAAGGACGGGCTCCCTTCAGGCAAGCTACCACAAATGCCTCGCTCCCTTAGTGACTTTAAGCATATTGATATCTTCTCCATTATTGCGTGGGTGGCAGGTCTATCTATTGATGCTGCTGTGCATCCCTGGCAAGTGGTACTGGCTGAATGTATTTCGCACGGAGATTTTTACTCTCCAGACCCGTCGAGGCTGAACACTAACCCGCTGTTCTTTGACTGGGCAGAATGGGTGGCCCGAACCTTACACACACGGCTGGCCCATATGAAGAATTTTGGGACATATCAGTATTTCGGGCCTTGCTCCTTTCTAATTTGGCTCTTTTTCTACCATACTCAGAAGCATTTCCCCCACATTGTTGTTACTACAATGGACAAAGATGGAGTCCCCCAGCCGGTGTATCAGTGGACCCCACTCCTAGCGAGGACAGGGTCGTATTATGTTTTCAATCTACAGTTCTTAGGACCTGCTATGCAGCTCATGCGAGGCTCCTGCCCTCGGGTGCCCATGATCCTCAGGGATAAGGTCGTCATTGAAAATAAGGGTAATTTTTTCCAGTTGACACAGGGGCTTGTTGTCTGCCTGTTTGGGTTTACAGGAAAACCCTTCCTGCTGCTGTTTTATCCTTCTGAATACCAATTTGCATTGGAGGTCGCTCGCCAGAGCGACGTGATGAATACAGTTTACGGCCATGGCTGAAAGTGGGCACCAACCTACGATTTCCCCTTCAAAATGGGAGTCGTTGAGGTTTTTGCCCTCAAACAATATGTTTACCTGGAAGATAAGCTCGTCGACTTTGGCCTGTTGCAGATTCCACAGCGGTGGTGCTATGACCCCTTGGGGGTGATGAAGGACCACCTCAGATTCAAAAATTTCCATGTTTGCCCTCGCCCAGAGGTAGTGAGCAGCGGAATAACCCCACCGGGAGGGACTTGGAATGGCACCTTGAGATGTCATGTCCTCTTTCTGAGCTCGTCAGCATTGGCACAGTGCATAGCCTATTCACGCGATCCTGTAGGCTATGGGAGCAGTTTAAGGATCTTGGAAGTCAGTTGGAGTAGTTTCCTATTTTTTTAGGGCCGTGCTTTTTTCAGAACAGTTTCTATATTTGGACAGTTCGACCAAAAGGGTATCCAAAAATGCTATCAGATGTTGGCTTGGGTCTTCTGGTGCAATTATTTTAATACTCGTAATTATTTAATTATAAAGTCATATTTAATTAAATAGACTTTATATTATGTGTGCACATAAGTCACTTAAGTGAATTATTAATTATTTGATAAAGTGACTTAGGGAGACATAAGGATTTATTAAAAAAGGGGTTTTTTATCCCACATTGGTTATGTTATGATACAGCCAGGCCCGAGTCAATAATAAATAAAGTGGTCGGGCTCTCATTCCAGCATCCTTGAAGATTGAATATATTGCTTGATGCATTCTGGAGAATTTGCTTGCGATTCGAGCTTGTTGAGAACGGAAACTCTCGGCAAGGACATCCACTACGGCTGTGAAAGATCAGCTCTATTGGATATTGATTGTCTTCATTCAGAGGGCAAATTGGAGATCAAAGAGAATTTCTGGTTCGTCATTGATATCTTGTGTGTGTTGGGAGATAGCAGCGATTTAGACCTGTAGACGGTACTTATTTGGAGACTGTAGCAGTTTACTATTCATGTGGTACTGTAGCAGTTTACTATTCACGGGGTACTATAGCAGTTGCTATTCATGCGGTACTGTAGCAGTTTACTATTCACGCGGTACTGTAGCAGTTTACTATTCAAGAGGCACTGTAGCAGTTACTATTCATGCAGCACTGTAGCAAATTACTATTCACGACACTATTCACAAACTATTTCCAGAACGTGGATTGCTGCGATTTGTTTTCAGACTTGAGGAAAATCGGGTATTTTCGATGCTTGTTCATCATTGTAATTTCCCTTGCAATTAAGTTGTTCCAGCTTGTGAAGCTTTCTTTCAGCAATATACTGTATGTTTAAATCCCATAAAAATACCTAAAAAAAAGAGCATATATTTGAATTAAAAGAGCAAAAATTTGTGTTTTTTTTTACTAGTCAAAATAGATAGGAAACAATCCAGAATAGGGTGGGTTGTTACATGAGAGAATGAAAACATTGCCCCCGTGGCATGAATTTTATACCTTGGAAGTTGAATATGATCCCATCCGACACCCTTTTCTGGGACCAGACTCTACATTTTGGAAAAATATGAAGGACAATCTGAGGGAAGAGCTAAAAGGTTGGCGCGAAGCCCAGCTTAAAGAATGGTGGATAATGAGAGTTCACCGATGAATGCAAATATCTTACGGTCTTCTAGAGATGGACGAAGATTTTAGCGTTTTTTATGAAGCCGATGTTGGGTCCTAGCAGCTCATCTCCTTCGCCGGCTTCATTCCTCCTTGTACCCCGGACTCGGGTGAAAGCCCGAAGAGAATTGAAAGTGTTTATGAGTAGGAAGAGAAAGAGGAGACAGTAGCAACTCAGCAAGAGCTACCAAACGAGCCTGTTGGAGGTTCTGATACAGATGTCGGGAGAATGGTGCAACGGCAAGAAAAGGAGGAAAAGAAGAAGAGGAAGAGACCTGACCAAGTTCAAATGCCTCCCCCGCACCCAAAAGACCTCGTAGTAGACTCTCCGGGGTTTCTGGCGAACAGCCTATAGCAAGCTCAGGCAAGTTGAATGTTAGAGAAACAGTGCTCGAACCACCACTGCAGGGAGGGGTAGATTACTGAAGTTGATATCATCAATGTGGAGGAATACCTCCAGAAAGAAGAAAATGCTGGGGAAGAGGAAACTGAGAATGTCGAAGGAGAGGAAGTTGGAGGCAGATGCGAACCTGGTACGCAGGATTTTTCCGCTTTTGCTCTATTTCTAGAGCACGCAGGTACGCATCCCCTGTCCCCTACTCCTGTTTCCCAAGTTGTGTCTGTAGTAGCCCCGGCCGAGGGTTCCCCAATATCTTCTGTCCCTTCAGATAAATCTCCCCGAAGCACTTTTCACACTGTATAGTCACCCATTCGCACGGTCTCATTTGCTATAGCAAACCCGTCCTGTAACCCCGCCGGTCTCACAAATGTTTCCACTCCATCCGAGTCGTTAGGCCATGACGCTTCACTTCCAAAACCCGACACCCACGGTTTCCCACCCTATCGCTTCACCCACTAGAACCCCCACCACACCTATCGTCGACCCCATTGGCGAAGCATCGTACATACAGTCATTATATTTGTTCACACCCTTGGCTGGTAACCCAACCTCATTTGAAAAATATTTGGCAATGATCAAAGAGCGTCCTCTAGCAGAAAAATTACTCCAGGCCCGTCAGAATACTGACAAAATGCTCAAAGAGGCAAGGAGAAGAAGGGGGCGGTCTCTGGCAAAAGAAGAGAAATGCGCTGTGTTTGATTTGAAAAACGGGAAGCTCCACAAGGTAAAGAAGATACCTAAGGTCCAGAAGCCCCTAGACGAGATGACCCCCATTGACTATGAATATCAAGAGAAGGTCAAGGACCTGGAGCATATGGATGTCGATGATGAGTTTGAATCCATGCATGTAAGAGTAGAAGTACTTTGCGCACACGCGAGGATTGCCAACCAGCGCCGTTATGAAGCAGGGAACGCAAACGTCAAGCTAGAGGAGGATCTAGCCAGAACCCGCTCACAACTTGAAGATGCTCAGAAGCAGTGCGAGCAGGTAAAGAAGGAGATGGATGCCCTAAAACAACAAGTAGACCAACTGCAAGCCGCAGCAGGAAATCAGAGCAAGGTACAGGCCGAATCTGAAGCAAGGGCCAAGGAATTTGAGGCTCGAATCCTGCAGATGCAGCATCAGTTGTACGAGAAAGAGAACTTGGAACAGTTTGATAGGGGCAGGATTAAAGACATCCGTTCGCACTTGCTTAGAAACTTTAGACCCCGGGCCTCCAGCGCCCTGTCAATACTATCCTATATCACAGAAGCACAGTATGCCGCTGCACAAAAGGGACCAATAGTAGATGAAATCATACAGGAGATAAGAAGCCGACTCAATTTGGCCTTTGAAGTACAAAGCATCAAATACCAAGACTTGCAGGTAGCTGCCATTAGTCGGACAGCAAGAGATTGGTCCACTGTCCAGGCCACAGTCCGCGCCTTCTTCTCCAAGGTGAGGAAAGCTTAGAAGGCTAAAAATATCATGGACATGTTCGAGCAGGAGCAACGCACTTCACTAGGGTATTTCCAGGACCTCTCAGCATTGGGTTTCCCGAGTTTCACCGACGATGACGGGAACCTTTTAACCAAAGAAGAACTCAAACCGGCTTGGCTCAGGTTTGAAAGTGATGTTTCAGAAATAGACGACTAGAATGAGTCAGTCACGGAAAGGCAGGTCACGGAGTTCATTTTTAAGTATTGCCAAATTGCGGCTTGTTTGAATTATTTGAGTGCAAGAGACAAATATGCCGATATAGGGCAAATTGATCGGTTCCATATCCTTGTCAAGGCACTGCAAGATCATGAACCATTTCAGAAGGATGCCTGGGCTCATGTTCGCCGAACTATGGAACGAATCCGTGATCGCCTTCCCCCGCCGCCACAACAAGAACAAGCACCTGAAGAAGAAGAATAGGAAAAAGGAAAAGAGTTAGTTGTAGAGGCACTCTCAAAGGAAGAGAAGCAGAAAGGAGAAGGGTCAGGAGGTAACTCTGGCCCAATGGATCAAGGCTGAGGGTCCTTACACCGAGGCGAGCTCGTTGCCCCGCGAGCCGCCAGGAATGTTGACAATTCTGTCACATTGCTTGAAGGGGTAGTGAAAATAAAATATTTTGTAAAGAATTCTTTTAGTTTTCATGAATTTGTTCCCTTGCTTTTATATATTTTCAAGTATTGCAGCAATTTTGGCTTTCATTTTTTATCCCCTTTGTACATAAGCCATATGTGTAAGAGCTTCGCCCACAAGGCAAACCAGGTTGAAAAAGCTTCGCAGGAGAAAGGAAGATAGCTTCGCAAGGAAAAAACAGGAGAGCCCAGATAGAAGCCCAAAATTTTCTAAGGCATAGGAGGAGCTTCGCTAGCGAAGCTGCCAAAACAATCACTTCGGGTGAAAATTTTGCGAAGCGGCGAGAGCAAAATGCTGAAATTTTCTAAGTGTGTGAAAGTACTTCGCTGAAATTTTGGCGAAGCACCCGCTTCGGCCCCTCCTTTGGCGAACTAGTTCTCCGGTAAATTCTACTTCGCCCCAAGCCATTGCGAAGCATCTGCTTCGGCCATATTTTGTGCGAAGCTTCCCCATCCGAGGCCTTGCTTCCCCCGAAAAGCTAAGGAAATATGCTAAGGCAGGAATCAGCTTCGGCCGAAACCCTTCCGAACGACTGTTGTTGAAGTAGTTCGCGACGAAGTAGTTCATAGTCCATCGGCAATCATCCGCCGCTTCGGACAAAATATTTTGCGAAGCGGCATTCAACCTACATCTTGGGCGAAGTAATAAAAAGGGTAGAAGCCATGCTTTTGCAGGAGACATCTGCTTCGGCATATGGTCTTTGCAAAGCAGTTTTTTAGGGGCCCTTCGGGCGAAGCATTCATACATGGTTATCCTCCCTACTTCGGCCAACACCTGTTGCGAAGCAAAGCCCCGAACCAGAATCTGGCGAAGCACCTTCTAGGGTTCAACCAACGAAAAGCGCTTTCTTCGAAGGCACACATCCCAAGGACGGGTATCTTTCCAAGGCATTTGAGTGTTTCATAAATGCATTCTTTCTTGACCGAAAGACCTAGTGCCCATTTGTGGCAATAGGAAAAGAACTATCAGTTGCAGAAGAGAAGCCAGGGCAACTTGTAAACCCACTCGAGCACCTCACCCGGAGAAGCCTAGGACAAGTCAGACGGCTCATAAATGCAGATTTCCCCGTCTGATGTGGCCACGGTTGCTAATAGTGGGAATGAATGTGAAAGCTCAATGGCAGAAGGGGACAGGCGCGGATTTTTTAGACGACCGAGAATGTACTCTCAAATCTGGCGCATTGATGGCTCAGAGGGTCGGGCCCTCTATAAAAACCCACATATTGTAATGGAAAAAAGGGGGGGAAATTTTGCTAGAAAGCTGCTGTAACTGTTGCCACATTTTGCACAGGGGTGCCATGTTTTTGGTTTTTGCATGTGAGCTGCTCTTTTCCTTCCCTTCTCCTCATTTTCCCTTTCTTCATTTCTCCCTTTCTCTCTCTCCCTCGCAGTTCCATTCCCTCTTCTTCTTCCTCCCTTCCTTCCCCCAGTAAAACTTCAGCAGGTGTACCTTGAAAAGTTTCTAAGTGTTGGGGCGACACCCGACTTCGCAGCGAAGTCGGAGTGCGCCCCTCAAGTGGAGCGCAGTAGGAAACCCGAAGTGCGCAGCAGAACAGGAAATAATTGAAAATCTGACTAAGTGTCAGGGGCGACACCCGACTTCGCAGCGAAGTCGGGGTGCGCCCCTCTTTCTGGGCGCACTAGGGAAATGGTCTGGCAGAGAATCGGCTAAGTGCTGGGGCGACACCCGACTTTGCAGCGAAGTCGGAGTGCGCCCCTTTTCCAGTGCGCAGTCCGAGCAGCGAAAGAAAGACAGCCAAGTACCGGTGCGACACCCGACTTTGCAGCGAAGTCGGAGTGCGCCCTCTGACCGGTGCGCAGTTGGGTAAAGTCAACTCAGAAAATGCTAAGGCAAGCAGACCTTCCAACTGCGCTGTTTTCTTCCTGCGCAACCCGATAGCGCCCGAATTCCTGGCGAAGTTGGATAAACTGCCTTTCAAGGCAGACACGTGTCATACATCAGCATCCGACAAGTATCCACCTTCGGGATTCGAGCCAAGACTTGACCGCGCAAGGAAAAAGCATGGGCTACACTACCGGTGCCATCTGTCACCATTTACGCCGATGTGAAGTGCCATCTGCCGCACCTACCTGCATTCCTGCTAACCGAAGACTTGTCCCAACGTGCTGCCACGTAGCTGTACCGCCATTAGGGACACCATGCTGCAAGGACAGTCCCGCCCGACATAGTCAAGCATCGCAGCCTCCTCGCCCGCTCGTGTCGGCCCATCGTCTTGTGTCTGGGACTTTGTGCCCACGAATGTAATCGGGGGGAAATTGGGCTATAAAAACCCACCACATTTCCATTGTAAGTGGTTGAAGGGGAATATATTGCTAGGGGACAATTGTAGCTATGCGTTTGCCTCAAATACAAACATATACTTGGCTCTGCTTACTGTCTTTTATCTTGTATGCTGCCTCTCCTTGTCATTTCTGCCTCATGTTTCTTGTGTCATTGCTTGCTGTTGTACTAAACTCTGGACTCCAGCATTTGGTGGCCAGGTATTCCTGGAATGCATAGATAGAGGATACATAGGATCGTTGATAGCTGTAGTTTCAATGTATGTTTGTAGATGAATGCTATTAGTAGTGGTGATTGATTCGTTGCCGTGCTGCTTATTCCCCCCACCCAACTCCAACCACATTTGGAATCCCTTTCTGCACTTTTATCTCTTTCCGCATTTTTATCTCTTTCTTGCACTCTTACCTTAACACAACCCCATAGGAAGCTGGCCTTCTCCGGAGATTGGCACGGAAGGCTTTCCTTCCTTCCGGCCTTTCAATCTGTGGGCGAATCTAGGCGCAATAACAACAAATCCTTTCCTCATGGCAGATTCGTAACCAATAGTTTCTCTGGCACGCCCGGTGGGACGAGTACTATTCCAACCTGATAAACCCCCTTGTGCCACCAGTTTCTTGGCTTTAGTCGGTGGGACATGGTAGTTTCCCACCCCCAAATAGAATCGAAGTATTAGTGCTCGCTTCATTGCTGTTCAAAATCAGAGCACCTGGCGACTCTGCAAATTATCTGAACATTCTCTGAGTCCGTGAAGACCGGTCCTAACGCCTTCATGCAAACGAGAAGGTGGCGAGCAAGGAATCCGGAGAACCCGCCTGACTTTTACGAACTTGACATTGACGCTCCAGGTGAGCGCGTCAGGCTGGCTAATTATCAAGCTCGCGAAGAAGAAATCCAAGAAGAAGCCGAGGCTGAAATTGAACAAGTTGAGGCCGAAGAAGAATCCACATCTTCGGACAGTTCCGATACCGAGTACACTACCGGGTCAGAAGCAGATATGGCTGATCATCTGGATGATGATGACCTCTTCCCGACGGTGGATTCTACGGGGCCCTTGGCCCTAGTCGGACAGCAAGCCGTGCCCCCTGCTGCCTTAAAGTCTATCCCTACATACGACGGCTACGGCAAGACGGCGTATGAACACATCCAGGACATTCTTGCCCTGGCCGCGCTACACTCTATTACTGACGAAAGTGTGAAGACCTGTCTGCTAGCCCTTTCCCTAAGGGGAAAGCTTCTCTACTGGTGGAGATCACTGCTAGAGGGATCTATCACAGGGTGGCGACAGTTAGCCGGCAGGCTCGTGAAAGGATGCAACGAGTCTGCTGATCCCTCTTCTTTGCTGCATCAGTTCCAAAGTATTCAGAGACACCCCCAAGAGGAGGTGTCAGACTTCAACATCCGGTTTGCGAGGTCTTGGAAACGAGTGCCTCGCGAACTCCGACCGTCAGCAGGTCAGGCCGCCTACTACTACCTGAGATCTTTCAACTCAGACATTTGCCTGCTGCTGAAGGTTGCCAGAATCAACACGTTCCCCGCTCTGTACGAAGCTGCCCAACAAGCTGAAATGGACATCATCTCCATTGGCAGGCTTCCGCACAAGGTGCAACCGCCCATCTACCCTGATTTTCCCCGATCACAGTATCCATCAGCTTCTGGTTCGGAGCCATCCACTTCAGGACAGCAACCCCAGCAGCAATGGAATCCGGCGCCGGTCGTGAATCCTTACGGCCCGCCACAGATTCATTACCCGTCTCCCCGTCCTCTGCGTTTTCCAAAGACTTCCTGCTCCTCCACAGCATGCACAATATTCAACTCCTCCATTGGCTGCATTGCCTCCCCAGCCTCAGTTGCCGCCGCCTCCCGACCATGATATTCAGAATCAAATCCTTCAGGAGGTCCGGGCTCTGGCCTCTGGCTATCACACCATGTCCAACGACATGACTGTCCTGAAAAAGAAGCAGGCCCAGATGGACCTAGCTCCAAGGAGGCCATACCCGCCCCCGGCATTAACGAAAGATCGGCCCCCCGAACAACAATTGCAAAGGCGGCCCCCTCCGAGGAATGCTGCCATTGAGGATGAACCTGGTACTTCTGACCAGGTCAACTGGTGCACCACGTGCAATGACCCACATGCCGAGGAAGGCTGCACCCTGCATCAACATTACCTCTAGACCTTGGCCGGAAGCGCCATAGAGGACGAAGAACTCTACATGATCCTAGGCGACGAAAGCAATTTCGCCATTTCAGATGAAGTTCCGATGCCGCCTCCTGCCAAGGAAAGGAAAAATTCTGCCGAAGCTGCAGCAAAACCCTTAAAAGTGTACGCCAGAAGAGATAAGGCGCAACCTGAGGATTTACCACCCTACAAGAGGCTGTGGCCCTACACAACCAAAGACAAGGCTCCTCCGGCGAAGACTCCCGTAGTCAAGCCTCTTGTTGCCAAAACTCTTCCGGCTAAAGCTCCCGCTGCTCAGTCTCCAGCTGAAACGAAAGAACAAGCTTAGGAAAAGCTGAGATATCCGTCTCTGACCAAGAGATAGAGAGTTGAGGCCACTCAACAGTACCGGACGAAGTATGAGCCGGCAAAAGAAGCGGAAGGAGCTAGCACTTCAGGCTACAGCATAGTAGACGAGCTGAAGAGGACTCCCACAAGAATCAGCATGTATGATGCTCTTCAGCTCCCAGGCCAGGTTGATTTGCTGCAGGAATCTCTGAAAATCATGAAGAATGGCAAGCAGATACAGCCCGCTGTCCTGGTACAACCCCTGACAGTCTCAGCCACTGGGAAGAACAGACCACCTCCCTTCTATCTGTCATTACGGATGCAAGGGTACATAGTACACAACTGCATGGTGGACTCTGGCACTTCCACGACCGTGATACCGAGAGCCGTCTGTGACGAAATCGGGATGGAGTACACAAGGAGCAGCCAAGGCGTGCTGCAACTAGATGACACCCCTGTCAAGACAGTCGGTGTCATTAAAGACATCCCCATTCGGCTGCACAAAGCTCTCGACATCGTGGTCATCCAAGAGGTTGTGGTCGTTGACTTGGAACCCTACTTCGGCATGTGTCTCTCCAGGGAGTTCACTGCGAAGTTGGGAGGGTATCTGTCTCTGGACTACTCACACATGGAAGTGCCCTTTAAAGGAAGGATACTGAAAATCTTCAATGAGAAACCTTCCACTTTCTTAGTAGAGAAGATACCCGGAGAAGAGCCTGAGGATTGCATGGTTCAGCTGACGGAGGAAGAACTGGTGACAGTGGACATGACGGAGCAAGCTCTTGAACAGCTGCAAGTAGAAGATGAATTCTCCTTGCGGGACTTCAACGCCGTGATTGAAACAGAGCAAGGCTGTTACACCATTGTTCAGCCTGAAAGGCTTGACAAGTCAGCCAGAAGAGAAGTAGGACCAGCACCTGAAAAACTGTGGAAGCTCTTCTTTGATGGCGCACGATGCAAAAATGGCACCGATGCTGGAGTACTTTTGGTTTCCCCAACCGGGATCCAGAAGGATTACACCTACAAGCTGGCTTGGAGCTGTACCAACAACGCGGCGGAGTATGAAGCCCTGTGCTTGGGTTTGCGAAAGGCGGAGAGGCTAGGGATTAAACATCTGCAGATCTATGGAGACTCAGAGCTGGTGTGCCACCAGGTCACGAACAAGTGCGCCTCCAAAAAGCACTATCTCAAGGCGTACCGAAATCGGGTCCGGGATCTGATGGAGTCTTTTGACTCGTTGAATGTCAAGGCTATTTCACGAGAGAAAAACAAGCATGCCGACATTCTGGCGTCTGTTGGAGCCAGGTACGTTTCGGCTAATGACACTATCCAGAAGCCGAAGCCGGTTCGTACCATTTACAGGCCTTCTGTGCCTGATAAGGATACCCACTGGCAGGTGTTCAATTGTGACGAGGAGATCGTCACATTTTTGATAAATGAAGCCTGTTCAATCGAAGGTAGAGACCCTGATGACGAGCAATATGAGGGGTTGATACAGTTGAAAAATAATCATGTCCCAAAAGGACTGATTACTCTAGAGAGTCTATTTGATCGTAACGACAGAGCCATATCTCACCGGATCAAAGTAGACCCGAAGCAGTATGCTGACCTGGAGCTTGAATCTGGAAAATCAATCAAGGTTGGGACAGACTGCACCACAGAGGAACTCGAGCAGATCAGAGCATTATGCCGAGAGTTCCCTGACATGGTAGCCTGGAGCTACCAAGACTTGAAAGGGTATGACAGAGAAATAATCCAGCATACTATTGAGCTAGAAGATGGCGCCAAGCCATTCCGGCAAAAGCAGAGGGCCGTTAATCCAAAAATCGAGGCCATGATGAAAGCCGAGCTCTTGAAGATGCTGGAGGCTAAGATCATCTACCCCATCAAGCATTCATCCTGGGTTGCGAACTTGGTTCCTGTGAGGAAGAAGAACGGAGACATTCATTTTTGCGTGGATTTCAGAAATCTAAATTAGGCCTCCCTCAAGGACCATTACCCACTTCTCCAGATCCATCAGATTCTCCATATAGTTGCTGGAGCCCAGAGATTTTCCCTCTTAGACGGTTTTTCCGGCTACAACCAGATATGGGTCAAGGATGAGGACCAGCACAAGACGACGTTCACCACCAAATGGGGAACGTTCGCCTATCAGCGCATGCCTTTCGGCTTATCCAATGCTGGCGCCACATTCCAAAGAGCCATGGACCTAGCCTTCCAAGAGCCGCTCAACAAAGTGATTGTCATCTACTTGGATGATATGACTGTTTTCTCTCACAAGCAAGAAGATCATGTTCCCCACCTACGGCAAATATTCGAAAGGTGTCGAGAATTCGACATCTCCATTAACCCGAAGAAGTCTGTCTTCGCGGTGAAAGAAGGAAAGCTGCTGGGGCATGTCATCTCCGAAAAAGGCCTAGCCGTGGATCCTGATAGAGCAGAGGCTCTCCTCCGCTTGCCCGCCCCAATCGACAAGAAAGGGCTACAGTCCTTCTTCGGCCAAATCAACTTCGTGCGGAAGTTCATACCGGACTTCGCACAGGTAATCAAGCCCATGGCCGAGTTGCTGAAAAAGAATACAGAATTTCTGTGGACTGAAGAAAGGGAGCAAGCCTTCAAGGAGATCAAAGCTCGCATTGCACAAGCACCGGTGTTGATGAACCCGAACTACTCCAAAGATTTCATCCTGTATGCGGTGGGAGAACCAAAGAGTTACGCCGCAGTCCTGACCCAAAAGGGAGATGATGGCGAGGAGCGCCCCATAGCGTTCCTGAGCCAAGTGATACAGCCGCTCGAAGAAAAGTACAACTTTATAGAGCGGAAGGTTCAAGCAGTCATGAAATCTCTCCGAAAGTTCAGGCACTGTCTCCCAGAGCAAGATCACTATCTTTGTGATCCACCGGGACGTTCGAAGCTTCATCATACAAGGAGAGCCGGGTCACAAGAGAGCAGGATGGATTGCTAAAATCCAGGAGTTCGACATCGAAGTGCGGCCAACCAAGCTAACCAGAGGCCGAGCCTTGTGCCAAGAGCTAGCCCGAAGTGCGGCAGCCGAGATATCCGCCTGCGAGAGGGAGGATCCAGCAACACGCATCAACCTAGCCAACTCCTTACCCGAGGAGTGCGACTGGAAAGATGAACTGGTGAGATACTTTTGCACCGGAATATGTCCAGGCAACATGAATGCCTCACAAAGAAGGAGGTTTCAGCTAGGTGCACTGAAGTACACTCTTCGCCCCGAGGGGCTTTACTTTAAAAACATTGACGGCATCTTGTTGCGGTGCGTCAGAAAATCAGACCAGTCTAGGGTCCTTGGAGAATTTCACTCCGGGATGCTTGGGGGTCACCATTCTGCAAGGCCTACGGCCTTAAAAATCATCAGAGCCGGGTACTACTGGCCCACTCTGTTTACAGACGCCCATGCGGTCTGTACCAAGTGTGATCAATGCCAGAGATTTGCTGGCAGAAATAGAAAAGCACCTCTGCCCCTTCAACCGATCCAAGCCGAGACTCCTTTTCAACAATGGGGTCTGGACTTCATCGGGGTGATTTCGCCAAACTCTGCAGCGGGCCACAAGTTTATCTTAACCGCCATCGACTACTTCACACGGTGGGCAGAGGTGATCCCCACAAAGAATGCCGACCAAGAAACGATCATCAGATTCCTCGAGAGCCTGATTACCCGTTTCGGGGTCCCCGAGTCAATAGTGACGGACAATGGTCGGGGGTTCGCAGGCGCTGTGCTCACAGAGTACACCAACAAGTTTGGCATCTATCACAAGATGTCTTCCAACTACTACCCTTAGGGGAACGGTCTTGCCGAGTCCACCAACAAGAACTTGTTGTCACATTTTGCACGGGGTGCAATGTTTTCAATTTTTGTAAGAGTGCTGCTCTTCCCTTTCCCTCTTCCTCTCTTTCCCCTTTCTCTTCTCTCCCTTTCTCTCTCTTCCCTACATTCTCATTCTTCCCTCTTTCTCTTGAGCCCCTCAGTCAAAATCTCAAAATGACAGCAGTTGCCCTGAAAAATGGCTAAGTGTCAGGGCGCAATCCGACTTTGCAGCGAAGTCGGAGTGCGCCCTCCAGTTGGAGCGCAGCAGGAATGCAAACTGCGCAGCGTGACAGAATCAGCCAGAAATTCTAAGTGTTCAGGGCGCAATCCGACTACGCAGCGAAGTCGGAGTGCGCCCTTCTTTCTGGCGCACTAGGTAACAGGCTGGCAGGAAAAATGACTAAGTGCTGGGGCGCAACCCGACTTCGTAGCGAAGTTGGAGTGCGCCCCCTTTCCAGGGCGAAGTCCGTACGGCAGTGTAAATCAGCTTCCACCGGTGTGCAACCCGACTTCGCAGCGAATTCGGAGTGCGCCCTTTGACCGGTGCGCAGTAGGGAGACAAACTCAGAATTTGACTAAGGCATGAAAGGCCTCCCCAACTGCGCTGTTTTCTGCCTGCGCAACCAGACAACGCTCTGATCCTCGGCGAAGTTGGATAAACTGCCTTTCAAGGCAGACACGTGTCAAGCAGCATCATCCGACAAGTGTCCAACTTTGGGATCCGAGCCGAGACGTGCCAAGCACAAGGACAAGCATGGGATGCACTACTTATGCCAGCTGCCGCATTTAAAGCTGATTGGAGGTTCTACCTGCTTCAGCTACCCGCATTCCTGCTGATGAGAAGCTCTACCTAACGCGCTGCCACGTATTTGTACAGCCTTCAGGGAGACCATGCTGCAAGTACAGTCCAGCCCGACAGAAGTCAGCATCAGCAGTTCCGCGACCACTTTTGTCAGCTAATGTTTGACTGGGACCTTGTGCCCATTAATGTAATCGGGGGGGTTCTCATGCTATAAATACCCACCACATTTTCATTGTAAAGTGGTGGAAGGGGAATGTCTGTTAGAGAACCATTGTAGCTGTGCTTCTACCAGTTAATATAATACATACACTTGGTGCTGTTATACTGTTTTTATTCTGTATGCTGCCTCTCCTTTGCATTTCTGCCTTACGTTTTCCTGTGTCATGGCTTGTTGATTCACTTCGGCATTTGGTGGTCAGGTATGCCTAAGGCGCACAGATCAGAGGATACATAGGGCAAACGTTAGCGGCAGTTTCTGGTTATGTTTTGTGTTATAGTGTTGTTAGTAGTGGTGATTGATGCATTGCCATACTGTTAGTTCCTTGGAGGGAATGTCTGTTAGGGAACCATTGTAGCTGTGCTTCTGGCTCTTAACACAAAACGTATACCTGGCTCTGTCCTACTGGCGAGTGACAGCATCCATAGTGGTGTGTTATGGTTATATTGGTGTTAGTAGTGGTGATTGATGCGTTGCCGTACTGTTAGTTCCCCCCACCCAACTCCAATCTAATTTGGATCTCTTCTCGTACTTTTTATCTCTTTCCCTGCACTCTTATCTTGAACCTCAAAATCCCAAAGGAAGCCGGCCTTCTCCGGAGATTGGATCGGAAGGCATTCCTTCCTTCCGGCCTTTCAATGTTGGTTTGCGGGTCCTAAGGCGCAATAAAAAATCCTTTCCTCATGGCAGATTCGTAACCAACAGTTTCTGGCACGCCCGGTGGGACAAGGAAGTTTCCCACCCCCAAACAGAATCGAAGCACCGGTGTTCGCTTCATTGCTGTTCAAAATCAGAACACCTGGCGACTCTGCACGAACATATCCTCTGAGTTCGAAAGACCGGTCCTAGCACCTTCATGCAAACAAGAAGGTGGCGAGCAAGGGATCCGAGGAACCCGCCTGCTTTTTACGAACTAGTCATCAACGCTCGATGCGAAGTTGTCAGGCTGGCTGATCCACAAGCTCGTGTCGACGAAGCCGAGGCTGAAATCCAAGAAGCAGCCGAAGCTGAGGTCGAAGGAGCTGAGAACGAAATAGAAGAGGCCGAGGAAGAAGAGGAATCTACATCCGTGGAAGGTACCGACATTGAGTACACAATCGACGGAGGAGAAGGAGAAGAAATGGCTGCCCAGTAGCAGAATGATGATGATCTCTTCCCGGCGGTGGACTCTACGGAGCCCTTGGCCCTGGTCGGACAGCAAGCTGTGCCCCCTGCTGCCTTAAAATCCATCCCTACATACGACGGCTACGGCAAGATGGCGTACGAGCACATCCAGGACATCCTTGCCCTGGCTGCATTGCACTCCATTACTGACGAAAGTGTGAAGACCCGTCTGCTGGCCCTTTCCCTAAGGGGAAAGCTTCTCTACTGGTGGAGATCGCTGCCAGAGGGATCTATCACAGGGTGGCCCCAGCTCGCCAGAAGGCTCGTGAAAGGATGCAACGAGTCTGCTGACCCCACTTCTTTGCTGCATCAGTTCCAAAGTATCCAGAGACACCCCCAAGAGGAGGTGTCTGATTTTAACATCAGGTTTGCGAGATCCTGGAAACGGGTACCTCATGAACTTCGGCCTTCAGCTGGCATGGCTGCTCACTACTACCTAAGATCCTTCAACTCAGACATATGCCTGCTGCTGAAGATTGCCAGGATAGACTCGTTTCCTGCTCTGTACGAGGCTGCCCAGCAAGCTGAAGCGGATATCATTTCCATCGGCAGACTCCCGTCCAGGGTGCAGGAACCCATTCGTCCCGACTTTCCCAGATCCCAATATCCATCAGCTTCTGGTGATGCGCCGTCTACATCAAGGCAGCAACCCCAGCAGCAATGGAATCCGGTGTCGGTCGTAACTCCTTACGGCCCGCCGCAAATGCATTATCCTCACCCACCTCCTCCTGCTCCGCATTTTCCAGCACTCCTTGCTCCCCCGCAGTACGCACCTTATTCCAATCCTCCATTAGCCGCATTGCCTCCACCGGCACAATTGCTGCCTCCTGACAATAACATTCAGAACACAATCCTCCAGGAGGTACGGGCTTTGGCATCAGGTTATCATGCCATGTCCAATGACATGACCGCTCTAAAGAAGAAGCAGGCCCAGATGGACCTGTTGTCACATTTTGCACGGGGTGCAATGTCTTCAGTGTTGTAACAGTGCTGCTCTTCTTTTCCCTCTTCCTCCATTTTCCTTCCTTCTTCTCTCCCTTTCCTTTTCTTTCCCGCATTCTCTTTCTTTCCCCCCTTTCTTGGAGTCCCCCAGTTAATTTTTCAACTTCCAGCAAGTCACCTGAAAAATGGCTAAGTCTGGGTGCGAAGTTCGCACTTCGCCCAGTTTTGGTGCGAAGTTCGCACTTCGCCCAGTTTTGGTGCGAAGTTCGCACTTCGCCCCTCTTCTGGGCGCACCTTGTAGCGGCGATGGCGGTGACAAAAGAGAAATCAAGTCTTTGGAGCAAGTCCGTACGGCGGCGGACATCGATTTCGCTGTGCGCATTCCGACTTCACACCGAAGTCGGAGTGCGCCCTTGACGAGTGCTGCAGTGAGGGAACAAACCCGGAATTTGACCCAGGCATGAAGGCCTTCCCGACTGCACTGTTTTTTGCCTGCGCATCCCGAGGTGCTCCGATCCCAAGCGAAGATGGACAGACTGCCCTCCAAGGCAGACACGTGTCAAACAGCATCATCCATCATCTGACAAGTGTCCAGCTTCGGGATTAGAGCCGAAACGTGCCAAGCAAAAGGACAAGCATGGGCTGCACTGCCTGTGCCAGTAGCCTCATTCAAAGCTGATCTGAGGTTCTACCTGCTCCAGCTACCCGCATCACTGCCAGATTGAAGTTCTGCCCAACGCACCGCCATGTAGCTGTCCAGCTTCCAGGAGGACCATGCTGCGGGTACAGTCCGGTCCGACAAAAGGTCAGCATTTGCAGCTCTTTCGCCGCTTTTGTCAGCTTATGTTTGACTGGGACCTTGTGCCCATTAATGTAACGGGAGGGACTCGGGCTATAAAAGCCCATCGTGAATTCATTGTAAAGGGTGGAAAGGGGAATGTCTGTTAGGGAACTACTGTGCTTATTGTAACCGTGCTTCTGCTTATGAATATAATCTGTATGCCTGGTTCTATTCTGCTGTCTTTATTATTTTATCTCTGTCTTTCATTATATGCCTTAGGCTAACTTGTCACGGCTTGTTGATTCATTTCAGCATTTGGTGAGCAGGTCCCTCTAGCATTGCTTGTTTAAAGCACCCTCTGTATTTCATTAATTTAAAGCATATATAGAATAGATGTGGTAGCAGTTCCATCAGTTATGTGTTTTGTTGCTGGTCCGTATCTGGTGATTGATGCGATCCCGTACTGTTAGTTCCTTGTAGGGAATGTCTGTTAGGGAGCCATTGGAGCTGTGCGGTTAAATTCTCTACATAAACACATATACCTGGTTCTGATATCTCTAAGTCTGCTTTCTACTCATGTTAGTGTACGTATCTGGTAAACCGGTGCATTGCCATGTTGTTAGTTCCTTGTAGGGAATGTTTGCTAGGGGATCATTGGAGCTGTGCATACACTGCATGAGTATCGGAAGTACACATAGTTTTTGCAGTTCCTGTCATGCTCTATGTTTATAATGCAGTAAGTAGCGGTAATTAGTATGTTCCCGTACTGTTAGTTCCCCCCACCAACATCTGGACATATTTGTAATTTCTTTCTGTACATTTGTCCCTTTCTGTACATTTATCTCTTTCCTGTACTCTTAGCTTAAATCAGAAAACCCCCCCAAGGAGCCGGCCTTCTCCGGAGATTGGCTCGGAAGGCATCTCTTCCTTCCGGCCTTTCATCTTTGGTGGGCGAATCTGGGCGCATTAACCCAAAATCCTTTCCTCATGGCAGATTCGTAACCAACAGTTTCTCTGGCACGCCCGGTGGGACACTTGTCCCACGTTTTAAAGAAAGGGTACCCGTTTGGTCTTCACCTGGCGCAACAGTTTTCCTGCTACGCTCGGCGGGACACGGGTCCCACATTTGACGAGAGATTTTCTGATCAGTCTCCACCTGGCGCTGACAGTTCCTGAGCTCTCGGTGAGACAAGGAAGTTTCTCACCCCCGACAGAATTGAAGCACCGGTGTTCGCTTCATTGCTGTTCCAAATCTGAACACCTGGCGACTCTGCACGAACAAATCCTCTGAGTCTAGAAGACCGGTCCCGTCACCTTCATGCACACGAGAAGGTGGCAAGCAAGAAATCCGAGAAGCCCGCTTGAGTTCTACGAACTGGACATCAACGCTCGAGGCGAGATCCCCAGGCTGGCTGATCCGCGAGCTCGTTTCGACGAAGCCGAGGCTGAGATCCAAGA
This sequence comes from Wollemia nobilis, assembly GCA_028583015.1. Lineage (NCBI taxonomy): Eukaryota > Viridiplantae > Streptophyta > Pinopsida > Araucariales > Araucariaceae > Wollemia > Wollemia nobilis. The sequence goes on along the minus strand of JAQPPZ010000082.1, from coordinate 13,702,061 downwards.
AGAAGCCGAAGCTGAAGTCGGAGGAGCCGAGTACGAAATAGAAGAAGCCGAGGAAGAAGAAGATCCTGCATCCTCGGAAAGTTCCGACACTGAGTACACAACCGACGGCGGAGAAGAAGAAGAAGAAGAAGAAGAAATGGCTGCCCAACAGCCGAATGACGATGACCTCTTCCCGGCGGTGGACTCTACGGGGCCCTTGGCCCTGGTCGGACAACAAGCTGTGCCCCCTGCTGCTTTAAAGTCTATTCCCACATACGACGGCTACGGTAAGACGGCGTACGAGCACATCCAGGACATCCTTGCCCTGGCTGCACTGCATACTATTACCGATGAAAGTGTGAAGACCCGTCTGCGGCCCTTTCCCCGAGGGGAAAGCTTCTCTCTCGGTGGAGATCGTGCTGCCGGAGGGATCCATCACGGGGTGGCCCCAACTTGCCAGGAGACTCGTAAAAGGATGCAACGAGTCTGCTGACCCTACTTCTCTACTGCATCAGTTCCAAGCTATCCAGAGACATCCTCAAGAGGAGGTGTCTGATTTTAACATTAGGTTTGCGAGATCCTGGAAACGGGTACCTCGCGAACTTCGGCCTTCAGCCGGCATGGCCGCTCACTACTATCTGAGGTCTTTCAACTCAGACATATGCACTCTTCGCTGAAGATCGCCCGGATTGATGAGTTCCCCTGCACCTTGTACGAAGCGGCCCGACAAGTCGAAGCCGACATTATCTCCATCGGCGGGCTTCCGTCCGAGTGCGGGAACCCATCCATCCCGACTTCCCCAGATCCCAGTATCCTTCTGCTTCTGGTGGTTCGCCGTCCACATCAGGGCAGCAACCCCAGCAGCAGTGGAATCCGGCGCCGGTCGTGACTCCTTACGGCCCGCCTCAGTTGCATTACCCTCATCCGCCACCTCCCGCTCCCCACTTTCCAGCACTTCCTGCTCCCCCACAATACGCGTCCTATTCTAATCCCCCTCCATTGGCCGCATTGCCTCCACCAGCGCAATTGCCGCCACCTGACAGCAGCATCCAAAACACGATTCTACAAGAAGTGCGGGCTTTGGCCTCCGGATACCATGCCATGTCCAATGACATGACCGCTATGAAGAAGAAGCAGGCCCAGATGGACCTTGCTCCTAGGAGGCCTTATGCGCCGCCCGCACTGACAAAAGACAAAGCCCCGGAACATCAGCCGCAGAGGCGTCCGCCTCCGAGAAATCTTGCTATAGAAGATCCGCTTGGTCCACCCGACCGGGTTAGCCCGGTGCACTACGTGCAATGACCCGCATTCCGAGGAAGACTGCACTTTGCACCAGCACTACATCCAGACATTGGCCGGCAGCGCTATAGAAGATGACGAGCTGTACATGATCTTGGACGGCGAGGCCAACTTTGCCCTCCCGGAAGAGAATCTAGTGCCGCCCGCCAAGGAAGAAAAGAAGGCTGCGGATGCGGCCAAGCCTTTGCAAGTTTACGCAAGAAGAGAAAAACCGCGGCGGGCTGCCACCGTACAAGCGGCTGTGGCCTTTCACAGCCCAGGAAAAGGCGTCCAAAGATAAAGCTCCCGCCAAGCCTTCTCCGGCAAAGGCTGCCCCTGTTCCAGCCAAACCTCCAGCAAAGGCCCCAACTCCGGCTAAAGCTCCCGTACCTCAGCCTCCAGCTGAAACCAAAGAACAAGCCCAGGAGAAGCTGAAGTACCCGTCTCGACCAAGAGACGGCGAGTTGAGGCCACCCGGCGAACCGGACGAAGTATGAGCCGGCAAAACCAGCAGAAGGAGCTAGTACCTCGGGCTACAGCATTGTAGACGAGTTGAAGAGAACTCCCGCAAGAATCAGCATGTACGATGCTCTTCTGCTCCCAGGCCAGGTAGATCTGCTGCAAGAATCACTGAAGAATATGAAGAACGGCAGACAGATGCAGCTCGCTGTCCTGGTTCAACCTTTGACGAGTCTCGGCCACTTGGGAAGAGCAGAGCCGCCACCCTTTTATCTGTCATTACGGATGCAAGGGCACATAGTTCACAACTGCATGGTGGATTCTGGTGCTTCCTCGACCGTGATGCCGAAGGCCGTCTGCGATGAGATCGGGATGGAATACACACGTAGCAGCCAAGGCGTGCTGCAATTAGACGGCACCCCTGTCAAGACAGTTGGTGTCATAAAGGACATCCCTATCCGGCTGCACAAGGCCCTCGACATCGTAGTCATCCAAGAGGTCGTGATTGTCGACCTGGAGCCTTACTTCGGCATGTGTCTCTCTCGGGAGTTCACCTGCCGAAGTTGGGCGGGTACCTGTCTCTAGACTACTCGCATATGGAAGTGCCCTTCAAAGGAAGGAGGCCGAGAATTTTTAATGAGAAGCCTTCCCCCTTCCTAGTAGACAAGATACCGGAGGAGAGATGGGCTGCATGGTCCGGTTGTCGGAAGGAAGAAGCGGTGACGGTGGAACTGACCGAGCAAGCCCTCGAAGTGTTACAACTCGAAGATGAGTTCTCGTTGCGGGACTTTAATGCCGTAATCGGGACAGAGCAGGGCTGCTACTCCATTAAACAGCCCGAGAAGCTTGACGTGTCAGTGGCAAAAGAAGTAGGACCTGCACCCGGAGAGCTGTGGAAGCTTTTCTTTGACGGCGCGCGATGCAAGAATGGCGCCGGTGCAGGGGTACTCCTGGTTTCTCCAACCGGAATCCAGAAGGACTATGCCTACAGGCTGGCTTGGAGCTGCACTAATAACTCGGCAGAATACGAAGCCTTGTGCTTGGGGTTGCGAAAGCGGAGAGGCTCGGAATTAAACATCTCCAAATTTTCGGAGATTCGGAGCTGGTGTGTCACCAAGTGATGGACAAGTGCGCATCCAGACAGCACTATCTCAGAGCGTACCGCAATCGGGTATGGGACCTGATGGAGTCGTTCGACTCATTGAGTATCAAAGCAATATCGCGTGAGAAAAACAAGCACGCTGATATTCTGGCGTCTGTTGGAGCCAGGTACGTTCCGGCTGAAGACGTTGTCCAGAAACCGAAGCCGGTTAGATGCTGTCTACTGAGCCTTACGTGCTCGATAAGGACACCCAGCGGCGGTGTTCAGTTGTGACGAGGAAATCGTCACATTCCTGGTTAACGAAGTGTGTGTAATCGGAGGTAGAGACCCTGATGACGAGCAATATGAGGGGTTGATACAGTTGCGGAATAATCACGTCCCAAAAGGACTGATTACATTAGAGAGTCTCTTTGATCGGAATGACGAGCAATATCCCACGGGATCAAAGTAGACCCGAGGCAGTATGCTGACCTGGAACTTGAACCCGGTAAAACTATCAAGGTCGGAGCAGACTGCACGTCGGAGGAGCTGGAGCAGATCAGATCAACTGTGCCAGGAGTTCCCCGACATCGTGGCCTGGTGCTACGAGGATTTGAAGGGGTATGACAGAACTGTCATCCAGCATACTATTGAGCTAGAGGATGGCGCCAAGCCATTCCGACAGAAGCAAAGGGCCGTGAATCCCAAGATTGAGGCCATGATGAAGACCGAGCTCTTGAAGATGCTGGAGGCCAAGATCATCTACCCCATCAAACATTCATCCTGGGTCGCGAATTTGGTGCCCGTGAGGAAAAAGAATGGCGACATTCGTCTCCGTGTCGACTTCAGAAACCTTAACCAGGCTTCCCTCCGGGACCACTATCCGCTTCCCCAAATCGACCAGATCCTACATATTGTTCTTTGGAGCCCAGAGATTTTCACTTTTAGATGGATTTTCCGGCTACAACCAGATTTGGGTCAAAGACGAAGACCAGCATAAGACGGCGTTTACCACGAAGTGGGGGACGTTCGCCTATCAGCGCATGCCGTTTGGCTTATCCAATGCTGGTGCCACGTTCCAAAGGGCCATGGACTTGGCCTTCCGAGAGCTGCTCAATAAAATCATTGTCATCTACCTTGATGACATGACTGTTTTCTCTCACCAACGAGAAGATCATGTTTTGCACCTACGGCGGATATTTGAGAGTTGTCGAGAATTCGGCATTTCTATCAACCCGAAGAAGTACGTCTTCGCGGTAAAGGAAGGAAAGCTCTCTGGGACATGTCATCTCCGAGGAAGGCCTCGCCATTGACCCCGACGGAGCGGAAGCCCTCGTTCGCTTGCCAGCCCCCATCGACAAAAAGGGCTGCAGTCCTTCTTCGGTCAGATTAACTTTGTGCGGAAGTTCATCCCGGACTTCGCACAGGTGATCAAGCCTATGGCCGAACTGCTCAAGAAAGACACACCTTACGAATGGACTGATGAGAGAGAGCAAGCCTTCGAGGAGATCAAGGCCCGAATTGCACAAGCTCCGGTGTTGACCAACCCGGACTACTCCAAGGACTTCATCCTGTATGCAGTGGGAGAACCCGAAAGTTACGCTGCAGTCCTGACTCAGAAGGGAGACGACGGTGAGGAGCGCCCCATAGCGTTCCTGAGCCAAGTCATCTTGCCGCATGAAGAAAAGTACAATTTTATAGAGCGGCAAGTTCATGCTGTCATGAAGTCCCTTCGAAAGTTCAGGCACTTTGTCTCCCAGAGCAAGACAACCGTCTTTGTGATTCACCCGGATGTTCGAAGTTTCATTTTGCAAGGAGAACCGGGTCACAAGAGAGCGGGATGGATTGCCAAGATCCAGGAGTTCGACATCGAAGTGCGGCCCACCAAGCTTATCAGAGGCCGAGCCTTGTGTCAGGAATTGGCCCGAAGCGCTGTAGCCGGCATCTCCGCTTGTAAGTGGGAGGACACGGCGACACGCATCTACCTAGCCGACTCCTTATCGGAGGGGAGTGATTGGACGAGATGAGCCGGTGAGATTCTTACGCACCGGAAGATGTCCCGATCACTGAACGCCTCACAACGAAGGAGATTTCGGCTGGGTGCACTCAAGTACACTCTTCGCCCCGAGGGGCTTTACTTGAAACATTGACGGCATCCTGTTGCGGTGCGTCAGAAAATCCGACCAGCCTAGGGTCCTCGGAGAATTTCATTCCGGGATGCCTGGGGGTCACCATTCTTCAAGGCCAACGGCCTTAAAAATAATAAGGGCTGGGTACTATTGGCCCACTCTGTTTGCAGACGCGCATGCGGTCTGCGCTAAATGTGATCAATGCCAAAGGTTTGCTGGCCGAAACAGAAAAGCACCCCTGCCCCTTCAACCGATTCAGGCCGAGACTCCGTTCCAGCAATGGGGTCTAGACTTTATTGGGGTGATTTCTCCTAACTCCTCTGCCGGCCATAAGTTTATTCTTACAGCTACCGACTATTTCACGCGGTGGACAGAGGCGATCCCGACCAAAAACGCTGACCAAGAAACGGTCATCAGGTTCATTGAGAGCCTGATTACCCGCTTCGGGGTTCCAGAGTCAATTGTGACAGACAACGGTCCGGGATTTGTAGGCGCTGTACTCACGGAGTACACCGGCAGACTTGGCATCTATCACAAGATGTCTTCTAATTACTACCCGCGAGGGGAATGGCCTTGCCGAGTCTACTAACAAGAACCTCCCCGAAGATCATCCGGAGGACCATTGAGAGAAACAAGCGGACTTGGCACTTGCTCCTCGAACCGGGCGCTATGGGCGGACCGAGTTGCGTTCAAGAAATCCCTCAGAACGTCCCCCTATGCGCTCGTCTATGGCAAAGAGGCTGTCATGCCATCACACATCGAGATCCCCCCCCTGTGGATGATTGACGAAGACAGGAGCAGCGGAGACCCGGTGGACGACAGACTGTGCCAACTCCTGCAGTTGGAAGAAGACAGAGAAAGTGCATACCGGGCCTTCGCGGATCACATTGCGGCCACTCAAGGCTGGTTTGCCAAAGGCACCATTTGCCCGAGTTTTCGAAATCGGGGACACAGTGCTGAAGTGGGACTCATACAAAGCAAAGCCGGGTAATCACGGGAAGTTTGATGCTCTCTGGGAGGGCCCTTATCAGATTGCCCGGGTGAACCAGTTCAATGCCTACATATTGCGGGATATGGAGGGTCAGCTCCTGCCTATCCCTGTTAACGGGTTCCACTTGAAACTTTACCGCTGTTGAAGGCGCCCGAGTGGCCCTTCCTTGTAAAAAATTTTCCTTATGCTTTTTATTTCCCAGCATGTACAGTTTCCAGTTTTCAGCTTTTAAATTGTTTTTATTCTTATTTGAGCTTAACTGTGGCATGGGAGAGAGAGACAGACTTCGCAGCGAAGTCTGTCGTCGCCCCTCAGGAAGGGCGAAGTTCGGCTGTGCAAAGGAAGAAAATAAGCAAAGAATGCAGGGAAAAGAAAAGAAAAAATTGACTAAGTGTTGGCCGAAGCCCGACTTCGCAGCGAAGTCGGACTTCGGCCAGCAAATTGCGAAGTCCGATCAAGGGAGAATGCTAAAGCACACAAAAGACAAGCTCCGCTCAGCCTTGAGCGAAGACTGACTCGCGCGCGAAGTCCGACTTCGGCCGGCTTCCGTGCGAAGTACGCACTGCGCACTCTTTCCGTGCGAAGTACGCACTGCGCGCAACTTTTGCGCGAAGTGCGAACTTCGCGCGAAGTTCGCACTTCGCCCCAAATTCGGGCGAAGTCCGAACCCGCCTCAACGCACGCGCTGCGCAGCCAAATTCAGTCTAAAGAGCAGAAAAGAGTTTAAGTGCTGGCCAAAGTCCAAAGGTGGCAAGGAAACCAGAACGCGCTCACCCCTTGAGCACAGCGAAGAAAAGGAGGAGGAACAATGCAGCGCGCGCTTCGCGCGAAGTTCGAACTTCGCCCGAAATTCGGGCGAAGTCGGGACGCGCCCAACTTTGGGCGAAGTCCGACCCCGCCTTGTAATCCGTGCCAGCTTGCGTGAAGTTTAAAAAACGAATAAAATATTCAAAAAGGTCCCAAGCTGGGCCCAAGGCGCGTTGCAACCATTCCAAAATAGGTTTCCGCACCAATGGTCCTTTCTTGAGCAGTGTGCCCGGTTGGTGGCAGCGACGTCAGCCATGGTGCAGCGCTCGAGACAGAATTAATGATTGCACGTTCCTCAACGAAGGTGCAACAAAAGAGGCTTGGCACGTCCGCCGGAGCGCACTTTTCCAAACATTCTCCTGCTGCGACCATCTAAGAACCTTAACTCAGCCGACCTACCCCCTCTCGCGCGACATTTATGGCGGCTGTCTTTATCTAGAAAAGGGGGTCGGATGTTTTTAAACATTCCGGACTATGCGAGATTATTCCTCGGACGGTGCAAATTATTCCTGTGACAGCGAAATCTGCTGCAGACGTCTTGAACTTGCAATTATTGCTGATTCGGAGAGATGGACAAAGGAAAGATGCCAGTGTCAGCGCAGTCCAGCGAAAGTGGCGAACCAAAGGAGTTACCGCGGCCGGGCGTTTTCAGGAGTGAAACCCCGCCAGAAAAAAGGTCAAAGTCCCGGACGAAGAAAGTACAGCGTGGGCAAGCCCCACCACCTCCGGTGAATTATTTGTCGGGATACAAGGACGGCTCCTTTTCGATGAGCACGGCGAAGGCTGCGGGCAAATGTGGAGAGTTGGGTGGACAAAGTTTCGCCCTCCCACCATTTCGGAGCGGCGTACAAATCCAATCTGTTCAAATTCTTGTGCCCTCCGGTCCACCAATGCCCAGAGTTGGTAGACCTAATTGTCAGACACTACGGACCGGCTACCGGCAAATTTGCGGCTCCAGCGGTAAACCCTTGTTCGCACTGCGCAGGGAGACTGTCCAGCCGGCTTTCGCCCCAGGGTTGGAGTATGACTCCAACGCCATTCTCAGAAAGATAAATTTGGGCGAGCAGGCGGGACGTTTCATGCCAACCAAACGGATGAGGGATTTCCTCAATTCAGAGCTGAACGCCCCGCTTGCGGCTGGACAGTGGCCCACGGCCCCATGCCCTTGACACAGTTTCAGAGCAAGTACTTGTACACTATTTTGGCATCTATTCTTGGCTGCGATTCTGATGAGCTGGTACAGCCGTACCAGCTAGCGCTGGCAGAATGTCTCCTATGTGGAGAATCCTACGAGCCAGCAGCACAGAGAAGTGGGAAGCGTCCCATCTCCTTCGACTGGGCAGACTGGCTGGCATATGCCATTCATTCCAGCCTGTTCAAGATTCAGAAGAAGCAGTCCACCGACTTTCGTTTCAGTTCTGTTCTAGCCTGGCTTTGTTTGTACCATCTGCATCCCCAAATGCCGATCCTGAACCTGAAGAAGGTCAACGAGAGGGGAGAACCACAGCCCGTCTATAACTGGACGGATGACTTATACCGGAAAGGGTCCTACTACAAGTTCAACATCAACTTTCTGGGATTCGTCATGTCAGTCTTCACCGAAAGCGAGATCCCCCGTCCCCCGAGAGAAATGACGAGCGCTTTGATAAATCAGAAGCTCGGGGACGTTTTCAGGCTGACGCAAGGGATTGTGGTCAGAATCTACGGATTCAAGGGCAAACCCCATTTGCTGCCCTATTGGTGCTCGGAGCACCTGTTCGGGATGGAGGTTGCCCGACAAATGGACTATGTTGAAGAGGAGTTCGGCCTAGGAAAGAAGAGAGGACAGATTTTTCAATACCCTCTTTCCTGGGCAAATGTTGAGATTTTTGAGGTAGGACAACATGTCTACCTAGAGCAAGAGCTTTCCCGATTTGGCCTGGTTTTGTTGCCACGGTACTGGAAGTATGACCCATATGGAATAAGGGGAAAGTTTGCGCATCTCTGCCCCGGGCGAGATATAACCGAAGATAGATGCGATGTGGTTCATGTGGATCTTGGTGGGAAATAGAATTGATGGAAGCTTCTCCTCCACTGGCGGGATTTTTCTTGCGAGGAGGTGACATATGACCCCAAGCGAAACCCGGACCACCATTTCTCATCTCCAAGATTCAAAAAATTTCTATCCAAGATAGCAGGCCTTAACTGGTCTAAAGAAAAGATCACTGAATGCTGGAAGATGAGATGCCGCACGCAGCACGACAAATCAACAAGGAGAAACCTGGCCGTAGATGACGACTTTTCGGTTCTCTATGACCAGCATCATGACAGCTGGCGGCCGTTCGCATATCAAGGTTACGTTCCCCGAGGTCCCTTTGAAGATTATAAAGGAGGGTCTCCTCCCAACAGTTGTACACTTCGGCAACTACTAGCGTGGGCCCAACAGACTTCCAGGCAAATCCAATGCAGCCCGTGGCTTCCAAGGCGGCGCCTCAGAAGGCGAAAGAGTTAGTCGAAGCAGCGCCGAGGCAGTCCCTCAGGCACGAAAAGCGCCAGCGCCGCCACAGAGCAGACCGGTTGCGGCAGACCTTCTGCAAGTCAAACCCCGGTACAAGTTCACCGTGGGAGCCTCAACGCCTGCTGCACCTGCTTCATCTCCTTCCCCTGATCCAACCGTTATTCCAGAAGAAAAGAAGCGGAGGAGAGTTGAGAAAATCAGGCGACCTAGCCTGATAGTGCAGCAACCAGTTGCAGAGCCGCAGCCGCGTCCTGCCGCCGCAGAGGCAGTTCCTCTGGGCAGTCCCAAGCCAGCCGCCGAGACCAGAAGCGAAGACATCCATCCGGCATCGGCTCAGGCGGAGCCCGCAGGTACGTTTGCTGCCCCTGTCTCTTTAGTCTCACCAAGTCCTACTCCCACTCCGTCTCCCGCTCAATCCGAGCAAGTCATGGCCGCATCCCCCTCCCCGTCTCCGCGTCCTTCTAGCGGCCCCCATTCTTTCGATCAGTTTGCTCAGAACCCTAACGTCTCTCTTTCTCTGAGCACAACTCCAAACCCTTCGCCTGAAGTCAGTGCTGAGACCGTCCGTTCACCGTCACATCCACCTTCTCAGCCGCTTCAAACCCTTGCAGTGTCAACCATTCCCATCTCCATTTCCCGGTCGCCCCCACAAGCGGCCGATTCTTCCAAGGTCCGTCCGGTTCCTCCTGATCCCATTCCCGCAGGAGAGACGTCTCAGCAGAACCCTAGGCTGGGGGAACCAGATTTCATGGACGACCTCCAGAATACAGACGACTTGCCTCTGGCAACGAGGGCTGTAGAGTATTCTGTCTCTTTCCTCCAGGACCTGAAGCGGAGGAGACATGAAGAGATAGCCGCCCCGGCAAAACGCGCAAAGTATGATTTCGGGAGGAGAGTGATTACAACAGAGAAAATAATCCCGAAAGTAAAGAAACCTCTCCGGGGAAATGACCGGGGGCGGACTATGAGCTCCGGACAAAGGAGAAAAGCTTTGACGACATTAACAAGCGATGATCAGATTCGATCGATAATGCGCAAAGTCGACGATCTCTTTGTCAAAAGTCTGGAGGAGCAGGAAGAGCTTTTCGGGTTGCAGGATAAAGTAAGGCAGCTTGAAGAGGACCTGTCTAGGTCCACTGAGCAGCTGGAAGCGGCGCGGCGAGAAACAGATGAACTCAAAGCCCGGCTGGCCGCTTCTCAGCAACAAGCCGCAACCGAAAAGCAAGCAGCCTCGGAGCAGATTTCTCAGCTCCAGGAGTCTTTGAAGCAAGCGCAATCGCAACTTGCAGAGAGAGCATCTCAAGCGACGGTCTTTTCAAAGACAAAGGTTAAGGAGATGCGGGCTGGTTTTCTGCGGGAATGCAAGCCCCACACCTTCAAGGCGATGGCAGTTCTGGATTTCGCATCCAGAATTCAAGAAGTTTCTGCCCGGGAAAGCTTGTGGTAGAGGAGGCCGAGTGCCAGGCGAAGCAATGGCTGGACCCGGCGGTAAATCTTCAGGAGCGCGAGCGCAACGGCCTCCATTTTTCTCCCGTGTCCTCATTCGCTGCAGAATGGGCAGGTGCAAGGGTGACCTTGCACAAATATTTCAAAAAAGTTGAAGAGGTGAGAGTGGCCAGACGAATGCTAGACGCATTCACGCATGAAAGAGACATTTGTTTGGCCCCCTTTCACGCTCTTTCAGAACTTGGGTGCCCAGGTTTTGTTGAAAATGGCGAGCTTCTCACCCTAGATCGGGTAAAAAAGAATTGGCAGTCCTTCGAAGCAGATACAGCTGACATTGATAGCTGGACTGAGCCAATTCAAGACAGTCAGGTCACTCAGATGGTGGTCAAATATTCCAAGATCAGCTCCTACTTCCAGGAGTTAGAAAAAAGATACCTCACCATCGACCTGCACGCGGTCGCTGCTTTCCACGCAGCATTAGAAGATGCAGCTGACCGCCGGCCGTTTGAAGCGAAGCTTGGCGCCCGGCCAAGGAGGCATACACTCGCATCCGCGAGGCGAAGCACGAGATGGAGAGTTTTCGGAAGGCGACTACGAGGAGGCAGGCGACAAAGATGAATACGAAGAACGGTTGCCGCAAGGAGAACAGACTAGAGCAGCAAAAGGCGGGGGAGGCAAGTTCCTCTGCACCCAAAGGATGAAGGCATGGATTCTTTGCGCCGAGGCGAGCTCGACACCCCGCGAGCCGCCAGAAATGTTGTCACATTTTGCACGGGGTGCAATGTCTTCAGTGTTGTAACAGTGCTGCTCTTCTTTTCCCTCTTCCTCCATTTTCCTTCCTTCTTCTCTCCCTTTCCTTTTCTTTCCCGCATTCTCTTTCTTTCCCCCCTTTCTTGGAGTCCCCCAGTTAATTTTTCAACTTCCGGCCAAGTCACCTGAAAAATGGCTAAGTCTGGGTGCGAAGTTCGCACTCGCCCGATTTTGGTGCGAAGTCGCACTTCGCCCGATTTTGGTGCGAAGTCGCACTTCGCCCCTCTTACGGGCGCACCTTGTAACGGCGAGTAGCGGTGACAAAAGAGAAATCAAGTCTTTGGAGCAAGTCCGTACGGCGGCGGACATCGATTTCGCTTTGTGCGCATTCCGACTTCACACCGAAGTCGGAGTGCGCCCTTGACGAGTGCTTGCGATGGGGAACAAACCCGGAATTTGACCAAGGCATGAAGGCCTTCCCGGCTGCACTCGTTTCGCCGCGCATCCCGAGGTGCTCCGATCCCAAGCGAAGATGGACAGATCGCCCTCCAAGGCGGACACGTGTCAAACAACATCATCCATCATCTGACAAGTGTCCAGCTTCGGGATTAGAGCCGAAACGTGCCAAGCAAAAGGACAAGCATGGGCTGCACTGCCTGTGCCAGTAGCCTCATTCAAAGCTGATCTGAGGTTCTACTTGCTCCAGCTACCCGCATCCTCTGCCGATTGAAGTTACGCCCGGCGCACCGCCATGTAGCTGTCCGGCTTCCGGGAGGACCATCCTTGCGGGTACGGTCCGGTCCGACAAAAGGTCGGCATTTGCGGCTCTTTCGCCGCTTTTGTCAGCTTATGTTTGACTGGGACCTTGTGCCCATTAATGTAACGGGAGGGACTCGGGCTATAAAAGCCCATCGTGAATTCATTGTAAAGGGTGGAAAGGGGAATGTCTGTTAGGGAACTACCGTGCTTATTGTAACCGTGCTTCTGCTTATGAATATAATCTGTATGCCTGGTTCTGTTCTGCTTGTCTTTATTCTTTTATCCTTGTCTTTCATTATATGCCTTAGGCTAACTTGTCACGGCTTGTTGATTCATTTCAGCATTTGGTGAGCAGGTCCCTCTAGCATTGCTTGTTTAAAGCACCCTCTGTATTTCATTAATTTAAAGCATATATAGAATAGATGTGGTAGCAGTTCCATCAGTTATGTGTTTTGTTGCTTGGTCCGTATCCGGTGGCTGATGCGATCCCGTACTGTTAGTTCCTTGTAGGGAATGTCTGTTAGGGAGCCATTGGAGCTGTGCGGTTAAATTCTCTACATAAACACATATACCTGGTTCTGATATCTCTAAGTCTGCTTTCTACTCATGTTAGTGTACGTATCTGGTAAACCGGTGCATTGCCATGTTGTTAGTTCCTTGTAGGGAATGTTTGCTAGGGGATCATTGGAGCTGTGCATACATTGCATGAGTATCGGAAGTACACATAGTTTTTGCAGTTCCTGTCATGCTCTATGTTTATAATGCAGTAAGTAGCGGTAATTAGTATGTTCCCGTACTGTTAGTTCCCCCCACCAACATCTGGACATATTTGTAATTTCTTTCTGTACATTTGTCCCTTTCTGTACATTTATCTCTTTCCTGTACTCTTAGCTTAAATCAGAAACCCCCCCAAGGAGCCGGCCTTCTCCGGAGATTGGCTCGGAAGGCATCTCTTCCTTCCGGCCTTTCATCTGGTGGGCGAATGCGGGCGCATTAACCCAAAATCCTTTCCTCATGGCAGATTCGTAACCAACAGGACCTCGCTCTTGAGAATCGCCGGGCGGGGCCCTGGCCTTCCCGTTAACTGGTGCACTATGTGCAACGACCCGCATTCGGAGGAAGACTGCACACTGCACCAGCACTACATCCAGACTTTGGCCGGCAGCGCCATAGAGGATGATGAACTCTACATGATCCTGGACGGTGAAGCCAACTTTGCCCTCCCAGAGGAGAATCTAGTGCCGCCCACCAAGGAAGAAAAGAAAACTGCAGATGCTGCCAAACCTCTGAAGGTATACACCAGAAGAGAAAAACCGTAGCCTAGCTGTCTGCCACCGTACAAGCGGCTGTGGCCCTACACAGCCCAGGAGAAGGCATCCAAAGACAAAGCTCCAGCCAAGCCTCCTCCGGTAAAGGCAGCCCCTATTCCAGCCAAGCCTCCTATAGCAAAAGTTCCAGTTCCGGCTAAAACTCCACAACCTCAGCCTCCAGCTGAAACCAAAGAACAAGCCCAGGAGAAGCTGAAGTACCCGTCTCTGACCAAGAGACAGAGAGTTGAGGCCACCCAGCAGTACCGGACGAAGTATGAGCCGGCAAAAGAAGCAAAAGGAGCTAGCACCTCGGGCTACAGCATAGTAGACGAGTTAAAAAGAACACCCGCTAGAATCAGCATGTACGATGCTCTTCTGCTCCCAGGCCAGGTGGATCTGCTGCAGGAATCTCTGAAAAACATGAAGAACGGCAAGCAGATGCAGCCCGCTGTCCTGGTTCAACCTCTGACAGTCTCAGCCACTGGGAAGAACAGACCGCCTCCCTTCTATCTGTCTTTACGGATGCAAGGGCATATAGTACACAACTACATGGTGGACTCTGGCGCTTCCACGACTGTTATGCCGAAAGCCGTCTATGACGAGATCGGGATGGAGTACACAAGGAGCAGCCAAGGCGTGCTGCAACTAGACGGCACCCCTGTCAAGACAGTTGGTGTCATAAAGGACATCCCTATTCGGCTGCATAAGGCTCTCGACATCGTGGTCATCCAAGAAGTCATGGTTGTTGACCTGGCTCCCTACTTCGGCATGTCTCTCCCGGGAGTTCACGGCGAAGCTGGGCGGGTACCTGTCTCTAGACTACTCACACATGGAAGTGCCCTTCAAAGGAAGAAGAGTGAGAATCTTTAATGAGAAGCCTTCCACCTTCCTAGTAGAGAAGATACCCGGAGAAGAGTTGGACTGCATGGTCCAGCTGTCGGAGGAAGAACTGGTGACGGTAGAGCTGACGGAGCAAGCCCTCGAAGTGCTACAGCTCGAAGATGAGTTCTCTTTGCGGGATTTCAATGCCGTAATTGAGACACAGCAGGGCTGTTACACCATTGTACAGCCCGAGAGGCTTGACAAGTCAGCTGAAAAGGAAGTGGGACCTGCACCTGAGAAGCTGTGGAAGCTTTTCTTTGACGGCGCGCGATGCAAAAATGGCGCCGTTGCAGGGGTGCTCCTGGTTTCTCCAACCGGGATCCAGAAAGACTATACCTACAGGTTGGCCTGGAGTTGCACTAACAACTCGGCGGAGTACGAAGCCCTGTGCTTGGGTTTGCGAAAGGCGGAGAGGCTGGGGATTAAACACCTGCAGATCTTTGGAGATTCAGAGCTGGTGTGTCACCAGGTTACGAACAAGTGCGCCTCCAAAAAGCACTATCTCAAGGCGTACCGCAACCGGGTGTGGGACCTGATGGAGTCGTTTGACTCGTTGAATGTCAAGGCGATATCGCGTGAGAAAAACAAACACGCTGACATTCTGGCGTCTGTTGGAGCCAGGTACGTTCCGGCTGACGACGTTGTCCAGAAACCGAAGCCGGTTCGCACTATTTACAGGCCTTTTGTGCCTGATAAGGACACCCACTGGCAGGTGTTCGATTGTGACGAGGAGATCGTCACATTTTTGGTAAATGAAGCATGTTCAATCGAGAGTAGAGACCCTGATGACGAGCAATATGAGGGGTTGATACAGTTGAAAAATAATCATGTCCCAAAAGGACTGATTACATTGGAGAGTCTATTTGATCAGAATGATAGAGCTATATCTCACAGGATCAAAGTAGACCCGAAGCAGTATGCCGACCTGGAACTCGAACCTGGTAAAACCATCAAGGTCGGGACAGACTGCACTTCGGAGGAACTTGAGCGGATCAGATCACTGTGCCAAGAGTTCCCCGACATCGTGGCCTGGTGCTACGAGGATTTGAAGGGGTATGACAGAGATGTAATCCAGCATACCATTGAGCTAGAGGATGGCGCCAAGCCGTTCCGGCAGAAGCAGAGGGCCGTAAATCCGAAAATCGAGGCCATGATGAAAGCCGAGCTCCTGAAGATGCTCGAGGCCAAAATCATCTACCCCATCAAGCATTCATCCTGGGTTGCGAATTTGGTGCCCGTGAGGAAAAAGAATGGCGACATCCGTCTCTGTGTCGATTTCAGAAACCTGAATCAGGCCTCCCTCAAGGACCATTATCCGCTTCCCCAAATTGATCAAATTCTACACATCGTTGCTGGAGCCCAGAGATTCTCACTTCTAGATGGATTTTCCGGCTACAACCAGATTTGGGTCAGGGATGAGGACCAGCATAAAACGGCGTTCACCACCAAATGGGGGACGTTCGCCTATCAGCGCATGCCTTTCGGCTTATCCAATGCTGGTGCCACATTCCAAAGGGCCATGGACCTGGCCTTCCGAGAGCTGCTCAATAAGATCATTGTCATCTACCTTGATGACATGACTGTTTTCTCTCACCAAAGAGGGGATCATGTTTCCCACCTGCGGCAAATATTTGAGAGGTGTCGAGAATTCGGCATTTCTATAAACCCGAAGAAGTCTGTCTTCGCGGTAAAAGAAGGAAAGCTGTTGGGACACGTCATCTCAGAGAAAGGCCTCGCCATTGACCCTGACAGAGCAGAAGCCCTCCTTCGCTTGCCGGCCCCAATTGATAAAAAAGGGCTGCAGTCCTTCTTCGGTCAGATTAACTTCATGCGGAAGTTCATCCCGGACTTCGCACGAGTGATCAAGCCTATGGCCGAACTGCTGAAAAAAGATACAATTTACGAATGGACTGATGAGAGAGAGCAAGCCTTCGAGGAAATCAAGGCTCGAATTGCGCAGGCTCCGTTGTTGATTAACCCGGACTACTCCAAGGACTTCATCCTGTACGCGGTGGGAGAACCGGAAAGTTACGCCGCAGTCCTGACTCAGAAGGGAGACGATGGCGAGGAGCGCCCCATAGCGTTCCTGAGCCAAGTGATTCAGCCGCATGAAGAAAAGTACAACTTTATAGAGCGGCAGGTTCACGCTGTCATGAAATCGCTCCGGAAGTTCAGGCACTTTGTCTCCCAGAGCAAAACGACTGTCTTTGTGATTCACCCGGACGTTCGAAGCTTCATCATACAAGGAGAGCCGGGTCACAAGAGAGCAGGATGGATTGCAAAAATCCAGGAGTTCGACATCGAAGTGCGGCCCACCAAGCTTATCAGAGGCCGAGCCTTGTGTCAGGAGCTGGCCCGAAGCGCTGTAGCCGGCATCTCCGCCTGTAAGTGGGAGGACACAGCAACAAGCATCAACCTGGCCAACTCCTTATCGGAGGGGAGTGACTGGACAGATGAACTGGTGAGATATTTCTGCACCGGAAGATGTCCAGATCACCTGAACGCCTCACAACGAAGGAGATTTCGGCTAGGTGCACTCAAGTACACTCTTCGCCCCGAGGGGCTTTACTTCAAAAATATTGACGGCATCCTGTTGCGGTGCGTCAGGAAATCAGACCAGTCAGGGGTCCTCGGAGATTTTCATTCCGGGATGCCTGGAGGTCATCATTCTGCAAGGCCTACGGCCTTGAAAATAATTAGAGCCGTACGGCCTTGAAAATAATTAGGTACTATTGGCCCACTCTATTTACAGACGCTTATGCGGTCTGTTCCAAGTGTGATCAATGCCAGAGGTTTGCTGGCAGAAACAGAAAAGCACCCCTGCCCCTTCAACCGATTCAGGCCGAGACTCCGTTCCAGCAATGGGGTCTAGACTTCATTGGGGTGATTTCGCCTAATTCCTCTGCCGGACACAAGTTTATTCTTACAGCCACCGATTACTTCACACGGTGGGCAAAGGCGATCCCGACCAAAAACACGGACCAAGAAACGGTCATCGGGTTCCTTGAGAGCCTCATTACCCGCTTCGGGGTTCCAGAGTCAATTGTAACGGACAATGGTCCGGGGTTCGCAGGCGCCGTACTCACGGAGTACACTGGCAAACTTGGCATTTATCACAAAATGTCTTCTAATTACTACCCGTAGGGGAATGGCCTTGTCGAGTCTACTAACAAGAACCTCCTGAAGATCATCAGAAGGACCATTGAAAGAAACAAGCGGACTTGGCATTCACTTCTGAACCGGGCGCTGTGGGCGGACAGAGTTTCGTTCAAGACGTCCATTAAAACGTCCCCCTATGCGCTCGTCTATGGCAAAGAGGCTGTCATGCCATCTCACATTGAAATCCCCGCTCTCTGGATGTTGGACGAAGAGAGAAGCAGCGGAGACCCGGTGGATGACAGACTGTGCCAACTCCTGCAGTTGGAGGAAGACAGGGAAAAAGCATACCAGGCCTTCACCAAGCATGTTGAATCCACTCAAGGCTGGTTTGCGAAAGGCACCACTGCCCGAGTTTTTGAAATCGGGGACCTGGTGCTGAAGTGGGACTCATTAAAGGCGAAGCCGGGCAACCACGGAAAATTCGATGCTCTCTGGGAGGGCCCTTATCAGATTGCCCGGGTGAACCAGCTCAACGCTTACATACTTCGGGATATGGAGGGTCAGCTCCTGCCTATTCCCGTTAACGGGTTCCATTTGAAAATATATCGCTGTTGAAGGTGTCCTAACGGGCCCTTCCTTGTAACATATTTCCCTTATGCATTTTTAAATTTTTCAGTATGTACAGTTTTCAGCTTTCAGTTTTTCCAGTTTAGTAAGCCCAAGTAGGACAGAAGGAGAAAGCTCTGACTTCGCGCCGAAATCAGGGGTCGCCCCTGAAAAGGAGCGAAGTTCGTAAAAGGAGACTGCCCAAGAAAACAGTGAAAATCCGCTAAGTCCGGGTGCGCAACCCGACTTCGCAGCGAAGTCGGGCTGCGCACCTCCCAAAGGGCGCAGTTGGAGAAAGAGCACCAAGAGGGAGTTAACTGTTCAGACTGCGCTCACTTTGCAGGCGAAGTCTGACTTCGCGCACGAAGTTTGGGCGAGCCCAGGTTTCGCGCGAAGTGTGAGATGTGCCCCGTTCTTCGGGCGCAGCTCGGGTGGTGCACCAAAGAAAAGAGCAAAGGCACAAGAAGGGCTAGAGGTAAGTTCGGACTGCGCCCGGTTTGCGGGCGAAGTTCGAGCTGCGCCCATCCAAGGGGCGCAGCTGGGAAGTGAAAACAGCAACGAAAACAAGCAAGTGTCGGTTCGGACTGTGCCCAATTTTGGGGCGAAGTCCGACTGCGTGGCCGAAGTCGGACCGCGCCCAATTTTCGGGCGAAGTCCGATTGCGCCCTGTTTCCTGGGCGCAACTTGGATGGTTTACAAAAAATAAATAAAAAATTAATACTCCAAGTGTGGGCCCAGGGCGCACAACGGCTGTGAAGGTTGGGTTTCCGAACCAAAAGGGTTTTTGCCTCGAGCAGTGTGCCCGGATTGTGGCAGTGACGTCAGCCATGGCGCAGCGTTCAAAGTCAAATTTAATGATTGCGCAACTTTCAAAGAAAACGCAATCAAGGAGGCATGGCGCGGTAACCAGGGTGCATCTTTCAAGACGTTCTCCTGTGCAGACACCAAAAAACATAACTTCTTCACTAGCCGGCCGACCTACCCCTCCTGCGCACCATTAATGACGTTGTCATTATCATTTAAAGGAGGTCTGGTGCGCCCAGACATGCCAAATCGTGCAAGTTATTCCTGTGACTGCGAAATCTTCTGCAGACGTCCAGAGGTCATAATTATTGCTTTTTCGAAGGAATGGACAAAGGAAAGTTGCCAGTACAAGCTCAATCCAGCGAAGGGCGCGAAAGTGGGGATTTCCCGCAGTCAGATGCTTTCAGGAGTGAGACGCCGCGGGATCAAAATTCAAAATCCCGGACAAAGAAAGTACAGCGTGGGCAAGCCCCACCACCACCGGTTAATTACCTGTCTCGGTACAAGGACGGCTCGTTTTCCATGAGCCTGACTAAACTGCGGATAAATGTGGAAAATTGGGCGGATAAAGTTTCGCCCTCTCACCATTTCGGGGCTGCGTACAAGTCGAACCTTCATCGGTTCTTGTGCCCTCCTGTCCACCTATGCCCGGAGCTGGTCGACATCATTGTCAGACATTACAGGCCAGCTACCCGGCAAATTTGCAACTACAGCGGAAAACCCTTGTTCGCACTCCGCAGAGAGACCGTCCAGCCGGCCTTCGCCCCGGGGTTGCAATATGACTCCAGCGCGATTGTTAAAAGGATAAATCTTGGCGAGCAAGCGGGGCGCTTTACGCATACAAAAAAGATGAGGGATTTCCTCAACTCAGAGCTGAACGCCCCGCTCGCAGCTGGACAATGGCCAACCGGCCCCATACCCCTGGAAAGGTTTCAAAGCAAATACATATACACCATCCTGGCGTGGGTCCTCGGCTGCGACTCTGACGAGCTGGTACGGCCGTACCAGCTAGCGCTGGCAGAATGTCTCCTATGCGGAGAATCTTATGAACCAGCAGCGCAGAAAAGTGGGAAGCGCCCAATCTTCTTCGACTGGGCGGACTGGCTTGCATACGCCATTCACTCCAGCCTGGTGAAGCTACAGAAAAAGCAATCAACTGAATTTCGGTTCAGTTCCTTCTTGGCTTGGCTTGGCTTTGTTTGTATCACTTGCACTCCCGTATGCCGATCCCTAACCTGAAGAAGGTAAATGAGAAGGGAGAGCCACAGCCCGTCTATGTATGGACGGATGACCTATACCGGAAAGGGTCTTATTACAAGTTCAACTTCAACTTTCTGGGCTTGGTCATGTCAGTCTTCAACGATGGTGAGATCCCTCGCCCCCCGCAGGAAATGACAAATTATTTGCTGAATCACAAGCTCGGGGACGTTTTTAGACTGACGCAGGGGATCGTGGTTAGAATCTACGGATTCAAGGGCAAGCCTCATCTGCTGCCCTACTGGTGCACGGATCATCAGTTTGGGATGGAGGTTGCGCGGCAGATGGACTATGTTGAAGAGGAGTTCGGCCAGGGAAAGAAAAAGGGCCATATCTTTCAATATCCTCTTTCCTGGGCGAACGTTGAAATATCAGAGATAGGACAGCATGTCTATCTCGAGCGGGAGCTCTTTGACATTGGCCTGATTCTGCTGCCGCAGCGCTGGAAGTACGACCCACACGGGATAAGGGGAAAGTTTGCTCATATCTGCCCCCGGGTGGATATAATCGAAGACAGATGCGATGTGGTCCATGTTGACCTCGACTGGGAGATTGACTCGATGGAAGCATGGCCTCCGTGGCAGGAGTTTTACTGCGAGGAGGTAGCATATGACCCCGAGCGAAACCCGGACCACAAGTTCACTTCTCCGGGATTTAAGAAACTCATCACCAAGCTAGCAGGCCTTAACTGGCCAAAAGAAAAAGTTGTTGAATGCTGGAAGATGAGGTGCCGCACGCAGCACGATAAATCCATCAGGAGGAATCTGGCCGTTGATGATGATTTTTCAGCTCTATATGACCAGCACATTGATAGCTGGCGGCCTTTCGCATTCCGAGATTACGTTCCCCGAGGTCCCTTTGAGGGTTATAAAGGGGGGTCTTCCTCCCAACAGTTGTACACTTTCACAACTGCCAGTGCGGGCCCAGCAGATATCCAAGTGGACCCAATGCAGCTTGTTGCTTCCAAGGCAGTGCCTGAAAAGGCGCAAAATTAAGTCAAGTCAACGCCTGAGGAGGTTCCTCAGGCACAAAAGACGCCAGCGCCGCCAGCGAGCGGACCGGCCGCTGCAGATCTTCTGCAAGTCAAACCCCGGTACAAGTTTACCGTGGGAACATCAGCGCCCGCTGCACCTGCTTCATCTCATCCTTCCAAACCAGCCATTCCTCCAGAAGAGAAAAAGAGGAAGAGAGTTGATAGAGTCAGGCAACCTAGCCTGACGGTGCAGCCGCTCCAGAGGTTGTTTCTCTGGATAGTCCTGAGCCAGCCGTCGGAACCAAAACTGCAGACATTCATCCAAAGATCGGCCCAGGCGGAGCCCGCAGGTACGTCCGCTGCCCCACTCCCACAGATCCCATCTGGCCCTACTCCGACTCCATCTCCCGCTCAATCCGAGCAAGCCGTGGCCGCATCTTCCTCCCCATCTCCACAACCTTCTAGCGGCCACCATTCTTTCGACCAGTTTGCTCAGGACCCCAACGCCTCCCTATCCTTGAGTCAAACCCCAAACCCTTCACCCGTGGTTAGTGCTGAAGCTGCACGTTCACCGTTACATCCATCGCCTCAGCCACTTGAAACCCTTCCAGCATCAACCGCTCCGCTCTCCGCTCCCCGGTCGCCCTCAAAAGCGGCCGTTCCTTCCAAAGTCCTTCCGGTTTCTCCCATTTCCTTGTTCGCAGGAGAGACGTCACAGCAGAACCCTAGGCTGGGGGAACCGGACTTCATGGACGACCTCCAGAACACGGACGATTTGCCACTAGCAACAAGAGCCGTAGAATATCCAATCTCTTTCCTCCAAAACATGAAGCGGAGGAGACCTGAGGAGATTGCCGCCCCGGTAAAGCGCACCAAGTTTGACTTCGAGAGGAGAGTGCTCACGACAGAAAAGATAACTCCAAAAGTGAAGAAGCCTCTCCGGGAAATGACCAGGGCGGACTACGAGCTTCAGAGGAAGGAGAAGAGCTTTGACGATATCCACCCGCAATACGAGATTCACGGAATCCTTCGTAAAGCGGATAATCTCCTTGTCAAAAATCTGGAGGAGCAGGAAGAGCTTTTCCGGTTGCAGAACAAAGCAAGGCAGCTTGAAGAGGACCTGTCTAGGTCCACTGAGCAGTTGGAATCGGCGTAGCGAGAAATAGATGAATTGAAAGCCCAGCTGGCCGCTTCTCAGCAAGAAGCCGCAACGGAAAAGCAGGCAGCCCTGGAGCAGATTTCTCAGCTTCGAGAGTCTTTGAAACAAGCGCAGTCGCAATCTGCAGAGAAAGCATCTCAAGCGACGGCCTTTCCAAAGAGCAAAGTTAAGGAGATGCGGGCTGATCTGCTGCAGGGATGCAAGCCCCACATGAACAAAGCCATGTCTGTCCTGGATTTCGCATCCAGGATCCAAGAAGTTTCTGCCCAGGGAAAGCCTGTGGTAGAGGAGGCCGAACGCTAGGCAAAGCAATGGCTGGACCTGGCGATAAAACTTCAAGAACACGAGCGCAATGGCCTCCAATTCTCCCCAATGTCCTCATTCGCTGCAGAATGGGCAGATGCAAGGGTAACCTTGCATAAATATTTCAAGAAAATAGAAGAGGTGAGAGTTGCCAGACGAATGCTGGATGCATTTGAACATGAAAGAGACATTTGTATGGCTCCCCTTCACGCTCTCTCTGAACTAGGGTGCCCGAGCTATGTTGAGAATGGTGAGTTTCTCACCCATGAGCAGGTGAAAGCGAATTGGCTGTCCTTTGAGGCACATACAGCTGAAATCGATAGCTGGACCGAGCCAATTCGAGAAAGTCAGGTCACCCAAATGGTGTCCAAGTGCTGCAAGATCAGCTCCTACTTCCAGGAGCTGGGAAAGAGATACCTCACCATCGACTTGCACACGGTCACTGCTTTCCACGCAGCGTTAGAAGAAGTTGCTGACCGCCGCCCCTTCGAAGCAGAAGCCTAGGGCCAAGCCCAGGCCACATACAAGCGCATCTGCGAAGCAGAAGCCGACGCTGGAGAGCATTCGGAGGGCAAATCCGAAGAGGCAGCTGAAGAACAGTTGCCGCGAGGGGAACGGCCAGAGCAGCAGAGGGCAGGGGAAGTAAGTTCCTCTGCACCCAATGGATGAAGGCATGGATTCTTTGCGCCAAGGCGAGCTCGACACCCCGCGAGCCGCCAAGAATGTTGTCACATTTTCCACGGGGTGCAATGTTTTCAATTTTTGTAAGAGTGTTGCTCTTCCCTTTCCCTCTTCCTCTCTTTCCCCTTTCTCTTCTCTCCCTTTCTCTCTCTTCCCTACATTCTCATTCTTCCCTCTTTCTCTTGAGCCCCTCAGTCAAAATCTCAAAATGACAGCAGTTGCCCTGAAAAATGGCTAAGTGTCAGGGCGCAATCCGACTTCGCAGCGAAGTCGGAGTGCGCCCTCCAGTTGGAGCGCAGCAAGAATGCAAACTGCGCAGTGTGACAGAATCAGCCAGAAATTCTAAGTGTTCAGGGCGCAATCCGACTTCGCAGCGAAGTCGGAGTGCGCCCTTCTTTCTGGGCGCACTAGGTAACAGTCGGCAGGAAAAATGACTAAGTGTTGGGGCGCAACCCGACTTCGCAGCGAGTCGGAGTGCGCCCTTTCAGGCGAAGTCCGAACAGCGGTGTAAATCAGCTTCCACCGGTGCGCAACCCGACTTCGCAGCTGAAGTCGAGTGCGCCCTTGACTCGGTGCGCGATAGGGAGACAAACTCAGAATTTGACTAAGGCATGAAAGGCCTCCCCAACTGCGCTGTTTTCTGCCTGCGCAACCCGACAGCGCTCTGATCCTAGGTGAAGTTGGATAAACTGCCTTTCAAGGCAGACACGTGTCAAGCAGCATCATCCGACAAGTGTCCAACTTTAGGATCCGAGCCGAGACGTGCCAAGCACAAGGACAAGCATGGGATGCACTACTTATGCCAGCTGCCGCCTTTAAAGCTGATTGGAGGTTCTACCTGCTTCAGCTACCCGCATTCCTGCCGATGAGAAGTTCTACCTAACGCACTGCCACGTATCTGTATAGCCTTCAGGGAGACCATGCTGCAAGTATAGTCCTGCCCGACAGAGGTCAGCATCAGAAGTTTCGCGGCTGCTTTTGTCAGCTAATGTTTGACTGGGACTTTGTGCCCATTAATGTAATCGGGGGGTTCTCATGCTATAAATACCCACCACATTTTCATTGTAAAGTGGTGGAAGGGGAATGTCTGTTAGGGAACCATTGTAGCTGTGCTTCTGCCAGTTAATATAATACATACACTTGGTGCTGTTATACTGTTTTTATTCTGTATGTTGCCTCTCCTTTGCATTTCTGCCTTACGTTTTCTTGTGTCATGGCTTGTTGATTCACTTCGGCATTTGGTGGTCAGGTATGCCTAAGGCGCATAAATCAGAGGATACATAGGGCAAACGTTAGCGGCAGTTTCTGGTTATGTTTTGTGTTATAGTGTTGTTAGTAGTGGTGATTGATGCGTTGCCGTACTGTTAGTTCCTTGGAGGGAATGTCTGTTAGGGAACCATTGTAGCTGTGCTTCTGGCTCTTAACACAAAACGTATACCTGGCTCTGTCCTACTGGCGAGTGACAGCATCCATAATGGTGTGTTATGGTTATATTGGTGTTAGTAGTGGTGATTGATGCGTTGTCGTACTGTTAGTTCCTCCCACCCAACTCCAATCTAATTTGGATCTCTTTCTGTACTTTTTATCTCTTTCCCTGCACTCTTATCTTGAACCTCAAAATCCCAAAGGAAGCCGGCCTTCTCCGGAGATTGGCACGGAAGGCATTCCTTCCTTTCGGCCTTTCAATGTTGGTTTGCGGGTCCTAAGGCGCAATAATAACAAATCCTTTCCTCATGGCAGATTCGTAACCAACAGAACCTACTGAAGATCATCCGAAGGACAGTAGAGAAAAACAAGAGGACCTGGCACCTACTCCTGGATCGGGCGCTACGGGCGGATAGAATTTCATTCAAAACGTCCCCTTATGCGCTCGTGTACGACAAGGAAGCTGTCTTGCCAACGCACATTGAAATACCCGCTCTCTGGATGCTTGATGAGGAAAGAAGCAGCGGTGATCCAGTAGAAGATAGACTTTGCCAACTGCTGCAGTTGGAGGAGGACAGAGACAAAGCATACCAGGCCTTCACAAAGCACGCTGAAGCAACCCAAGGCTGGTTCGCAAAAGGCACCACTGCCCGAGTTTTCGAAATCGGGGACCTGGTGCTGAAATGGGACTCGTTGAAGGTAAAACCCGACAACCATGGAAAGTTTGATGCCCTCTGGGAGGGCCCCTATCAGATTGCCCGGGTTAACCAGTTCAACGCATATGTGCTCCGGGACATGGAGGGACATCCTCTCCCCATCCCCGTCAACGGGTTCCACCTGAAAATGTACCACCACTGAAGGCACCCGAGGGGGTCCTTTGTACAGATTTCCCTTTTTATGTTTTCAATTCTCAGCATGTAAATATTTCAGTTGTTTTTCAGTTTCCAGTTTTCCAAGTAGCCCGAGTAGGTCTGAGGCAAATCCCCGACTTCGCAGCGAAGTCGGGTAGCGCTCATCGAATAGGGCGAAGTAGGGAAGAAAGCAATTGAAGAAAGGGCTAAAATGTCTAAGTCTGACCGCCCAACCCGACTTCGCAGTGAAGTCGGGCTGCACCCTCTCCAAAGGGCGCAGTCGGGTAGCAGATTACAAAGAAACGTCAAGAATCGGACTGCGCCCGCTTTTCGGGCGAAGTCCGAGTGTGCCCTCATTCTCGGGCGCACCCTAGGTGATCCAATAGAAGCTGAAAGCTCCTAAGTCTAATATCGAAGAGCGCCCGCTTTCCGAGCGAAGTTCGAAGTGCGTCCTTTTTCTGGGCAAAGTTCGAAGTGCCCCGGATTTTGGGTGAAGTCCGAACAGCTCACCACAGAAAACGAAAAACCATAAGTGTGGGCCCAGGGCGAAGTTCGACACAAGGCGAAATTGGGTTAAAGTTGTTCTTTGAAAAGTGTGCCCAATGGTGGCGGTGACGTCAGCAACGACACGACGATCAAGGAGACTTTAAATGATTGCACAATTACCAATGATGATGCATTTAAAGGGTAAGGTGCGTTTTGGGCCAACAACTAATAAAGCACTCTTTTCCAGAAACGCCCATGCGCAGCCGCCAAAATCATAACGTCTTCACCAACCCAGGACCATCACTGTCTACAAAAGGACCCTGGCACGGCCAGAAAATTCATAAGTGTTCGAGCTGACCCCCGGACTGCAAGGAATTAAACCTGACAAGCTCAGAAGCTGTTGTTCCTGTCTATGACGTTTCGACAAGGATGGACAAGGGGAAAGCGCCCGTATAGGTGCAATCAAGTGAAGAACCGCGCAAAGCTGAGTCTCCAAAGTCGAGCGCTCATGAGAGCGCAACGCCGCAGAAGAACAAGAAAGGAAAATCCGGAACAAAGAGGCGCGTAGTTGGCCAGACTCCGCTGCCACCAATCAACCGCTTGTCCGGGTACAAAGATGGTTCTTTTTCCATTAGTCTCTCGAAGCTGCGTCTGAATATCACGAAGTGGGTGGATAAGGTTTCGCCTTCCCACCATCTCGGAGCGGCGTATAAATCAAATCTTTACTGGTTCCTGTGCCCTCCGACTCACTGGTGCCCGGAGCTGGTAGAAGCGATTGCTGAATACTACAAACCAGCTGCGCGGCAGGTCTTCAATAATAAAGGAAGGGTGTTGTTCACTCTTTTCCGAGAAAGCATCTAGCCAGCGTTCGCCCCAGGGCTTCAGTACAGCCCAGACGCAATTATCAGGAGGGTGAACATAGAAGAGCAGACCGGCAGGTTTTCTCAGACGAAGCGGATGAGAGAGTTCCTGGACTTAGAGCTGAAGACTCCGCTGACGGCTGGGCAGTGGCCGACTGGCCCCATACCGCTGGATCGATTTGAAAACAGATATATTTATATCATCCTGGCATGGGTCCTCGGCTACGACTCAGACAGAGTGGTGCGGCCTTTCCAGCTGGCGATGGCCGAGTGCATCCTACACGGGGAGTTTTACGACTCCACGACGCAGAAGAGTGGGAAGCGCCCTATCTTCTACGACTGGGCGGACTGGTTAGCATACGCAATTCATTCAAGCCTGGTGAGACTGCAGCAGAAGCAGTCGACGGACTTCCGGTTTTGCTCTTTTCTCACATGGCTATGCCTGTATCACATGCATCACCGGATGAACGTCCCCAACCTGAAGAAGCTGAGCGAACAAGGAGAGCCACTCCCCGTGTACGAATGGACTGAGGCCCTGTACCGGAAGGGCTCATTTTACGATTTTAATGTTCAATTTCTGGGACAGGCGATGGGATTGTTCAACAGGGGCGCGACTTGCCCACCAGCGGCTATGACCAAGTATCTGTGAAACAATGAGTTCGGGGATACCTTCAGGCTGACTTAGGGCATCGTTGTCTGAATCTACGGGTTCAAGGGAAAGCCTTGTTTGCTGCCCTACTTTTGCACTAACCATCAGTTTGGGATAGAGGTGGCGCAGCAAATGGATTACGTCGAAGAATTTGTCCAGGGAAAGAAGAAGGGTCACATTTTTAAATATCCTATGACCTGGGCCAATATTCAAGTCTTTGAGATCGGGCAGCACGTTTATCTTGAACGGGAGCTGATGGAGATGGGCCTGATTATGCTACCCCAACGCTGGAAGTATGACCCAATCGGGGTCCGGGGAAAGTTCACGCACATCTGTCCTAGAGCTGAAATCATGCAAGAAAGAAGGAACAGGACAGGTGCGGACCTCCACTGGCGCATTCATTTGATGCAGTCATGGCCACCATGGCATGAGTTTTACTGTGAGGAGGTCACTTACGATCCTGATCAAAACCCGGACCATCGAATGGAGTCAGCTGGATTCAAGAAGTTCCTCGCTAAGGTGGCGCCACTCAACTGGCATAAGGACAAAATCCTTGAATGCTGGAAGATGAGGTGTTGCACACAACACGACAAATCAAGCCGGAGGAACCTTGCCGTTGATGATGAGTTTTCGGCACTTTATGATCAACATGTCGACACGTGGCAACCCTTTGAATTTCGCAATTGTGTTCCCCGAGGCGCAAATATAAGGTATAAAAGAAGGGCTACCTCTCAGTCATTGTCAACCCCAGCGACTTCCAGTGCGACTCCATCCAGCAGCCAAGTGGGCCCGATGCAGCCTGTAGCTCCTAAGGTAGTGCCCGAAGCGGCGCAAAGTTCAGAACGGTCAACTCCTGAGCTGGCCCCTCCAGCAGAAAAAACGTCCGCGCTGCCAGCCAGTAGACCGAGTGCGGTAGACATTCTTCCAGCGCGACCCAGGTACAAGTTTACCGTGGGGACATCAGCGCCTGCCGCCCCTTTATTGCCGCTTTCTTCTGGACCAACCACAGCGTCGGGAGAAAAGAAAAGGAAAAGGGTCGAGAAGACCAAGCAACCTAAGGAGCCAGTGCAGCAGTCAGTCGCAGAACAACTGCAAGCAGCAGCGCGGAGGTTGTCTCTTTAGACAGCCCCGAATCAGAAGCAGACATCCAGGCTGCGACCATCCCTCCAGCGTCGGCTCAGGTGGAGCCCGTAGGTACGTCCTCTATTCCACTTGCCCAAGTCCGCGTCGGCCCTGCGAAAACCCCATCTTCCACTCCATCAGGGCAAGCCGTAGCCGTGTCTTCCGCTTCACAAGCTACTCCACCGTCCAGCGGCCTGCACTCATTTGATCAGTTCGCTCAGGATCCCAACGCTTTTCAATCCCTGAGTCAAACCCTAGAACCTTCACCCGCAGCTAGCGCTGAAGCTGCTCCCTCATCTCCGCATCCTTTGCCCCAGCCGACCGAAACCCTACCAACGCCATCCACTCAAACTCCTGTCACCCCTAGGACCCGGTCGCCCTCAAAGGTTGCTACCCCCTCTGGTATCCCTCCTACTTCACTGTTCGCAGGGAAGATGCCGCAACAAGCCCAGGCGCTGGAAGACCTCGATTTCATGAGTATCATCGAGGACCAACCTCTGGCAGTAAGAGCCGTGGGAGGATCTGCCTCTTTTCTTCAAGGCGTTAAGCGTAGAAGGGCCGAAGAGATAGCCGCCCCGGTCAAACGCACAAAGTTTGACTTAGATAGGAGAGTGCTTACAACGGAAAAGTTGATTCCTAAGGTAAAGAAGCCTCTCCGAGACATGACCGAGGCTGACTATGAGCTGCAGACGAAGGAGAAGAACTTTGATGACATCAACGAAGAATACGAAATCTGCGGTATTCGTCGTAGAACAGACAACCTCCTTGTCAAGCATCTCGAGACCCAGGAAGCGCTTTTCCAGCTGCAGAATACCACGAGGCAGCTCGAAGAAGACTTGGCTAGGGCCACTGCGCAGTTGGGGTCAGCGCAGCAGGAAGTGGAAGATCTTAAGGCTCAGCTAGCCGCCGCTCAGCAGACAACCGAGCAAGAGAGAAAAGCAGCGCTAGAGCAGGTTTCACAACTGCAAGATTCGCTGAAACAGGCACAGTCGCAGCTCGCAAAGAAAACATCACAAGCGACGGCATTTTCCAAGAGCAAAGCGAAGGAGATGCGCGCTAGTCTGCTACAAGGTTGCAAGCCCAACCTTGTCAAGTCTTTGAAAGTTATGGATTTCGTATCCAGAATTGAAGAAGTATCTACCCAGGGAAAGCCTGTGGTAGAGGGAGCCGAGCACCAGGTGAGGCAATGGCTGGACTTGGCTGTGAAACTCGAGGAGTTAGAGTGCGAAGGCTTCCAAGTCGCCCCCATGTCGCAACTTGCATCAGAGTGAGCAGATGCAAGGGTAACCTTGCACACTTATTTTGCTAGGACAGAAAAAATCAGAACGGCCAGGAAGGCGCTAGACGCCTTAGAACATGAAAGACATTCTCCTGGCACCCTTTCACATTCTATCCGAGCACGGGTGCCCGAGCTACGTCAGAGATGGCGAGTTCCTCACCCTTGAGTAGGTAAAGAAGAACTGGTTGTCCTTCGAGACCGATACAGCTGAAATTGATAGCTGGACAGAGCCAGTTCAAGAAACACAGGTCGCTCAAATGGTGGCGAAGTACTGTAAAATCAACTCTTCCCTTGAGGAGTTGGGAAAAAGATACAACACCATTGACCTGCACGCGGTCGCTGCATTCCACGCATTACTCAGAGAAATCAGCGACCCCACTCCATTCCAAGCCGCAGTCTGGGATCAAGCTAAGGCTGTGTTCAAACGCATAAGCGAGCGGGAGGCCGAAAGTGGAGAACCCTCAGATTCAGAAGGCAAGACTGAGGAGGCAACTGGGGAAAGTGAACCTGAAGAAGAACAGTTGCCCCAAGGAAAGCAACCAGAGCAGCAGAAGGCAGGGGAAGGAAGTTCCTCTGCACCCAAGGGATAAAGGCATGGTCCTTTGCGTCGAGGCGAGCTCGACACCTCGCGAGCCGCCAAGAACGTTGCCACATTTTGCACAGGGGTGCCATGTTTTTGGTTTCTGCATGTGAGCTGCTCTTTTCCTTCCCTTCTCCTCATTTTCCTTTTCTTCATTTCTCCCTTTCTCTCTCTCCCTCGCAGTTCCATTCCCTCTTCTTCTTCCTCCCTTCCTTTCCCCAGTAAAACTTCAGTAGGTGTACCTTGAAAAGTTTCTAAGTGTTGGGGCGACACCCGACTTCGCAGCGAAGTCGGAGTGCGCCCCTCAAGTGGAGTGTAGTAGGAAACCCGAAGTGCGTAGCAGAACAAGAAATAATTGAAAATCTGACTAAGTGTCAGGGGCGACACCCGACTTCGCAGCGAAGTCGGGGTGCGCCCCTCTTTCTGGGCACACTAGGGAAATGGTCTGGCAGAGAATCGGCTAAGTGCTGGGGCAACACCCGACTTCGCAGCGAAGTCGGAGTGCGCCCCTTTTCCAGTGCGCAGTCCGAGCAGCGGAAGAAAGACAGCCAAGTACCGGTGCGACACCCGACTTCGCAGCGAAGTCGGAGTGCGCCCTTTGACCGGTGCACAGTTGGGTAAAGTCAACTCAAAAAATGCTAAGGCAAGCAGACCTTCCAACTGCGCTGTTTTCTTCCTGCGCAACCCAATAGCGCCCGAATTCCTGGCGAAGTTGGATAAACTGCCTTTCAAGGCAGACACGTGTCATACATCAGCATTCGACAAGTATCCACCTTCGGGATTTGAGCCAAGACTTGACCGTGCAAGGACAAAGCATGGGCTACACTACCGGCGCCATCTGTCACCATTTAAGCCGATGTGAAGTGCCATCTGCCGCACCTCCCGCATTCCTGCTGACCGAAGACTTGTCCCAACGCGCTGCCACGTAGCTGTACCGCCTTCAGGGACACCATGCTGCAAGGACAGTCCCGCCTGACAACAGTCAGCATCAGCAACTCCTCAGCCGCTCGTGTCAGCTACTGTCTTGTCAGGGACTTTGTGCCCACGAATGTAATCGGGGGGAAATTGGGCTATAAATACCCACCACTTTTCCATTGTAAGTGGTGGAAGGGGAATATATTGCTAGGGGACAATTGTAGCTGTGCGTTTGCCTCAAATACAGACATATACTTGGCTCTGCTTACTGTCTTTTATCTTGTATGCTGCCTCTCCTTGTCATTTCTGCCTCATGTTTCTTGTGTCATTGCTTGTTGTTGTACTTGAACTCCGGACTCCAGGCATTTGGTGGCCGAGTATTCTCGGAATGCATAGATAGAGGATACATAGGATCGCTGATAGCTGTAGTTTCAATGTATGTTTGTAGATGAATGTTGTTAGTAGTGGTGATTGATTTGTTGTCGTGCTGCTAATTCCCCCCACCCAACTCCAACCACATTTGGAATCCCTTTCTGCACTTTTATCTCTTTCCGCATTTTTATCTCTTTCCTGCACTCTTACCTTAACACAACCCCATAGAAAGCCGGCCTTCTCCGGAGATTGGCACAGAAGGCATTCCTTCCTTTCGGCCTTTCAATCTGTGGGCGAATCTGGGCGCAATAACAATAAATCCTTTCCTCATGGCAAATTCGTAACCAACAGTAACTTCATTTTTGCAATCGATATTAAAGAATTTGGGCTCAATTTCTCTTTTGTATGCTGCCTGTTGTCACATTTTGCACGGGGTGCAATGTTTTCAATTTTTGTAAGTAGTGCTGCTCTTCCCTTTCCCTCTTCCTCTCTTTCCCCTTTCTCTCTCTTCCCTACATTCTCATTCTTCCCTCTTTCTCTTGAGCCCCTCAGTCAAAATCTCAAAATGACAGCAGTTGCCCTGAAAAATGGCTAAGTATCAGGGCGCAATCCGACTTCGCAGCGAAGTCGGAGTGCGCCCTCCAGTTGGAGCGCAGCAGGAATGCAAACTGCGCAGTGTGACAGAATCAGCCAGAAATTCTAAGTGTTCAGGGCGCAATCCGACTTCGCAGCGAAGTCGGAGTGCGCCCTTCTTTCTGGGCGCACTAGGTAACAGGCTGGCAGGAAAAATGACTAAGTGCTGGGGCGCAACCCGACTTCGCAGCGAAGTCGGAGTGCGCCCCCTTTCCAGGGCGAAGTCCGTACGGCAGTGTAAATCAGCTTCCACCGGTGCGCAACCTGACTTCGCAGTGAAGTCGGAGTGCGCCCTTTGACCGGTGCGCAGTAGGGAGACAAACTCAGAATTTGACTAAGGCATGAAAGGCCTCCCCAACTGCGCTATTTTCTGCCTGCGCAACCCGAAGGCGCTCTGATCCCGGGCAAAGTTGGATAAACTGCCTTTCAAGGCAGACACGTGTCAAGCAGCATCATCCGACAAGTGTCCAACTTTGGGATCCGAGCCGAGACGTGCCAAGCACAAGGACAAGCATGGGATGCACTACTTATGCCAGCTGCTGCCTTTAAAGCTGATTGGAGGTTCTACCTGCTTCAGCTACCCGCATTTCTACCGATGAGAAGTTCTACCTAACACGCTGCCACGTATCTGTACAGCCTTCAGGGAGACCATGCTGCAAGTACAATCTCCGCGGACAAAGGTCGACATCGGCGATTCCTGCGGCTGTTGTTGTCAGCTAATGTTTGACTGGGACTTTGTGCCCATTAATGTAATCGGGAGGTTCTCATGCTATAAATACCCACCACATTTTCATTGTAAAGTGGTGGAAGGGGAATGTCTGTTAGGGAACCATTGTAGATGTGCTTCTGCCAGTTAATATAATACATACACTTGGTGCTGTTATACTGTTTTTATTCTGTATGCTGCCTCTCCTTTGCATTTCTGCCCTACGTTTTCCTGTGTCATGGCTTGTTGATTCATTTCAGCATTTGGTGGTCAGGTATGCCTAAGGTGCATAAATCAGAGGATATATAGGGCAAACGTTAGCGGCAGTTTTCTGGCTATGTTTTGTGTTATAGTGTTGTTAGTAGTGGTGATTGATGCATTGCCGTACTGTTAGTTCCTTGGAGGGAATGTCTGTTAGGGAACCATTGTAGCTGTGCTTCTGGCCCTTAACACAAAACATATACCTGGCTCTGTTCTACTGGCGAGTGACAGCATCTATAGTGGTGTGTTATGGTTATATTGGTGTTAGTAGTGGTGATTGATGCGTTGCCGTACTGTTAGTTCCCCCCACCCAACTCCAATCTAATTTGGATCTCTTTTTGTACTTTTTGTCTCTTTCCCTGCACTCTTATCTTGAACCTCAAAACCCCAAAGGAAGCCGGCCTTCTCCGGAGATTGGCACGGAAGGCATTCCTTCCTTCCGGCCTTTCAATGTTAGTTTGCGGGTCCTAGGGCGCAATAACGACAAATCCTTTCCTCATGGCAGATTCGTGACCAACAGTTTTTGGCACGCCCGGTGGGACAAGGAAGTTTCCCACCCCCAAACAGAATCGAAGCACCGGTGTTCGCTTCATTGCTGTTCAAAATCAGAACACCTGGCGACTCTGCACGAACATATCCTCTGAGTCCGAGAGACCGGTCCAAGCACCTTCATGCAAACACGAAGGTGGCGAGCAAGAGATCCGAGAAACCCGCCTGCCTTTTACGAACTAGACATCAACGCTCGAGGCGAAATTGCCAGGCTGGCTGATCCACAAGCTCGTGTCGACGAAGCCGAGGCTGAAATCCAAGAAGAAGCCGAAGCCGAGGTCGAAGGAGCTGAGAACGAAATAGAAGAGGCCGAGGAAGACGGCTACGACAAGACGGCATACGAGCACATCCAGGACATCCTTGCCCTGGCTGCATTACACTCCATTACTGACGAAAGTGTGAAGACCCGTCTGCTGGCCCTTTCCCTAAGGGGAAAGCTTCTCTACTGGTGGAGATCGCTGCCAGAGGGATCTATCACAAGGTGGCCCCAGCTTGCCAGAAGGCTCGTGAAAGGATGCAACGAGTCTGCTGACCCCACTTCTTTGCTGCATCAGTTCCAAAGTATCCAGAGACACCCCCAAGAGGAGGTGTCTGACTTTAACATCAGGTTTGCGAGATCCTGGAAACGGGTACCTCGCGAACTTCGGCCTTCAGCTGGCATGGCTGCTCACTACTACCTGAGATCCTTCAACTCAGACATATGCCTGCTGCTGAAGATTGCCAGGATAGACTCGTTTCCTGCTCTGTACGATGCTGCCCAGCAAGCTGAAGCGGATATCATTTCCATCGGCAGACTCCCGTCCAGGGTGCAGGAACCCATTCGTCCCGACTTCCCCAGATCCCAATATCCATCAGCTTCTGGTGATGCGCCGTCCACATCAGGGCAGCAACCCCAGCAGCAATGGAATCCGGCGCCGGTCGTAACTCCTTACGGCCCGTCGCAAATGCATTATCCTCACCCGCCTCCTCCTGCTCCGCATTTTCCAGCACTCCTCGCTCCCCCGCGATACGCACCTTATTCCAATCCTCCTCCATTAGCCGCATTGCCTCCACCGGCACAGTTGCCGGCTCCTGACAATAACATTCAAAATACAATCCTCCAGGAGGTACGGGCTTTGGCCTCAGGTTATCACGCCATGTCCGATGACATGACCGCTCTGAAGAAGAAGCAGGCCCAGATGGACTTCGCTCCTAGGAGGCCATATCCGCCCCCGGCGCTAACAAAAGACAGGCCTCCAGAACAACAACTGCAAAGGCGTCCGCCTCCGAGAAATGCTGCTATAGAAGACCAACCTGGTCCTTCTGACCAGGTCAACTGGTGCACTACGTGCAACGACCCGCATTCGGAGGAAGACTGCACACTGCACCAGCACTACATCCAGACTTTGGCCGGCAACACCATAGAGGACGATGAACTCTACATGATCCTGGACGGTGAAGCCAACTTTGCCCTCCCAGAGGAAAATCTAGTGCCGCCCGCCAAGGAAGAAAAGAAAACTGCAGATGCTGCGGAAAAGCCTCTGAAAGTGTACACCAGAAGAGAAAAACCGCAGCCTGGCGGGCTGCCACCGTACAAGCGGCTGTGGCCCTACACAGCCCAGGAGAAGGCATCCAAAGACAAAGCTCCAGCCAAGCCTCCTCCGGTAAAGGCAGCCCCTATTCCAGCCAAACCTCCTATAGCAAAAGTTCCAGTTCCGGCTAAAGCTCCCGTACCTCAGCCTCCAGCTGAAACCAAAGAACAAGCCCAGGAGAAGCTGAAGTACCCGTCTTTGACCAAGAGACAGAGAGTTGAGGCCACCCAGCAGTACCGGACGAAGTATGAGCCGGCAAAAGAAGCAGAAGGAGCTAGCACCTCGGGCTACAGCATAGTAAACGAGTTAAAAAGAACACCCGCTAGAATCAGCATGTACGATGCTCTTCTGCTCCCAGGTCAGGTGGATCTGCTGCAGGAATCTCTGAAAAACATGAAGAACGGCAAGCAGATGCAGCCCGCTGTCTTGGTTCAACCTCTAACAGTCTCAGCCACTGGGAAGAACAGACCGCCTCCCTTCTATCTGTCTTTACGGATGCAAGGGCACATAGTACACAACTGCATGGTGGACTTTGGCGCTTCCACGACTGTTATGTCGAAAGCCGTCTGTGACGAGATCGGGATGGAGTACACAAGGAGCAGCCAAGGCGTGCTGCAATTAGACGACACCCCTGTCAAGACAGTTGGTGTCATAAAGGACATCCCTATTCGGCTGCATAAGGCTCTCGACATCGTGGTCATCCAAGAGGTCGTCGTTGTTGACCTGGCTCCCTACTTCGGCATGTCTCTCCCGGGAGTTCATTGCGAAGCTGGGCGGGTACCTGTCTCTAGACTACTCACACATGGAAGTGCCCTTCAAAGGAAGAAGAGTGAGAATCTTTAATGAGAAGCCTTCCACCTTCCTAGTAGAGAAGATACCCGGAGAAGAGTTGGACTGCATGGTCCAACTGTCTGAGGAAGAACTGGTGACGGTAGAACTGACGGAGCAAGCCCTCGAAGTGCTACAGCTCGAAGATGAGTTCTCTTTGCGGGATTTCAATGCCGTAATTGAGACAGAGCAGGGCTGTTACACCATTGTACAGCCCGAGAGGCTTGACAAGTCAGCTGAAAAGGAAGTGGGACCTGCACCTGAGAAGCTGTGGAAGCTTTTCTTTGACGGCGCGCGATGCAAAAATGGCGTCGGTGCAGGGGTGCTTCTGGTTTCTCCAACCGATATCTAGAAGGACTATACCTACAGGTTGGCCTGGAGCTGCACTAACAACTCGGCGGAGTATGAAGCCCTGTGCTTGGGATTGTGA
The DNA here is from genome assembly GCA_028583015.1 of Wollemia nobilis. NCBI lineage: Eukaryota > Viridiplantae > Streptophyta > Pinopsida > Araucariales > Araucariaceae > Wollemia > Wollemia nobilis. Next base: position 13,665,294 of record JAQPPZ010000082.1, on the reverse strand, counting down.
AAGGCAGAGAGGCTGGGGATTAAACACCTGCAGATCTTTGGAGATTCAGAGCTGGTGTGTCACCAGGTTACGAACAAGTGCGCCTCCAAAAAGCACTATCTCAAGGCGTACCACAACCGGGTGTGGGACATGATGGAGTCGTTTGATTCATTGAATGTCAAGGCGATATCACGTGAGAAAAACAAACACGCTGACATTCTGGCGTCTGTTGGAGCCAGGTACGTTCCGGCTGACGACGTTGTCCAGAAACCGAAGCCGGTTCGCACTATTTACAGGCCTTCTATGCCTGATAAGGACACCCACTGGCAGGTGTTCGATTGTGACGAGGAGATCGTCACATTTTTGGTAAACGAAGCATGTTCAATCGAGAGTAGAGACCCTGATGACGAGCAATATGAGGGGTTGATACAGTTGAAAAATAATCACGTCCCAAAAGGACTGATTACATTGGAGAGTCTATTTGATCAGAATGACAGAGCTATATCTCACAGGATCAAAGTAGACCCGAAGTAGTATGCCGACCTGGAACTTGAACCTGGTAAAACCATCAATGTCGGGACAGACTGCACTTCGGAGGAACTTGAGCGGATCAGATCACTGTGCCAAGAGTTCCCCGACATCGTGGCCTGGTGCTACGAGGATTTGAAGGGGTATGACAGAGATGTAATCCAGCATACCATTGAGCTAGAGGATGGCGCCAAGCCGTTCCGGCAGAAGCAGAGGGCCGTAAATCCGAAAATCGAGGCCATGATGAAAGCCGAGCTCCTGAAGATGCTGGAGGCCAAAATCATCTACCCCATCAAGCATTCATCCTGGGTTGCGAATTTGGTGCCCGTGAGGAAGAAGAATGGCAACATCCGTCTCTGTGTCGATTTCAGAAACCTGAATCAGGCCTCCCTCAAGGACCATTATCCGCTTCCCCAAATTGATCAAATTCTACACATCGTTGCTGGAGCCCAAAGATTCTCACTTCTAGATGGATTTTCCGGCTACAACCAGATTTGGGTTAGGGATGAGGACCAGCATAGAATGGCGTTCACCACCAAATGGGGGACGTTCGCCTATCAACGCATGCCTTTTGGCTTATCCAATGCTGGTGCCACATTCCAAAGGGCCATGGACCTGGCCTTCCGAGAGCTGCTCAATAAGATCATTGTCATCTACCTTGATGACATGACTGTTTTCTCTCACCAAAGAGGGGATCATGTTTCCCACCTGCGGCAAATATTTGAGAGGTGTCGAGAATTCGGCATTTCTATAAACCCGAAGAAGTCTGTCTTCGTGGTAAAAGAAGGTAAGCTGTTGGGACATGTCATCTCCGAGAAAGGCCTCGCCATTGACCCTGACAGAGCAGAAGCCCTCCTTCGCTTGCCAGCCCCAATTGATAAAAAAGGGCTGCAGTCCTTCTTCGGCCAGATTAACTTCGTGCGGAAGTTCATCCCGGACTTCGCACAGGTGATCAAGCCTATGGCCGAACTGCTGAAAAAAGATACAATTTACGAATGGACTGATGAGAGAGAGCAAGCCTTCGAGGAAATCAAGGCTCGAATTGCGCAAGCTCCGGTGTTGATTAACCCGGACTACTCCAAGGACTTCATCCTGTACACGGTGGGAGAACCGGAAAGTTACGCCGCAGTCCTGACTCAGAAGGGATACGATGGCGAGGAGCGCCCCATAGCGTTCCTGAGCCAAGTGATTCAGCCGCATGAAGAAAAGTACAACTTTATAGAGCAGCAGGTTCACGCTCTCATGAAATCGCTCCGGAAGTTCAGGCACTTTGTCTCCCAGAGCAAAACAACCGTCTTTGTGATTCACCCGGATGTTCGAAGCTTCATCATACAAGGAGAGCCGGGTCACAAGAGAGCAGGATGGATTGCAAAAATCCAGGAGTTCAACATCGAAGTGCGGCCCACCAAGCTTATCATAGGCCGAGCCTTGTGTCAGGAGCTGGCCCGGAGCGCTGTAGCCGGCATCTCCGCCTGTAAGTGGGAGGACACCGCAACAAGCATCAACTTGGCCAACTCCTTATCGGAGGGGAGTGATCGGACAGATGAACTGGTGAGATATTTCTGCACCGGAAGATGTCCAGATCACCTGAACGCCTCACAACGAAGGAGATTTCGGCTAGGTGCACTCAAGTACACTCTTCGCCCCGAGGGGCTTTACTTCAAAAATATTGACGGCATCCTGTTGCGGTGCGTCAGGAAATCAGACCAGTCGAGGGTCCTCGGAGATTTTCATTCCGGGATGCCTGGAGGTCATCATTCTGCAAGGCCTACGGCCTTGAAAATAATTAGAGTCGGGTACTATTGGCCCACTCTATTTACAGACGCTTATGCGGTTTGTTCCAAGTGTGATCAATGCCAGAGGTTTGCTGGCAGAAACAGAAAAGCACCCCTGCCCCTTCAACCGATTCAGGCCGAGACTCCGTTCCAACAATGGGGTCTAGACTTCATTGGGGTGATTTCGCCTAATTCCTCTGCCGGACACAAGTTTATTCTTACAGCCACCGATTACTTCACACGGTGGGCAGAGGCGATCCCAACCAAAAACGCGGACCAAGAAACGGTCATCGAGTTCCTTGAAAGCCTGATTACCCGCTTCGGGGTTCCAGAGTCAATTGTAACGGACAATGGTCCGGGGTTCGCAGGCGCTGTACTCACGGAGTACACTGGCAAACTTGGCATTTATCACAAGATGTCTTCTAATTACTACCCGCAGGGGAATGGCCTTGCTGAGTCTACTAACAAGAACCTTCTGAAGATCATCAGAAGGACCATTGAAAGGAACAAGCGGACTTGGCATTTACTCCTGAACCGGGCGCTGTGGGCGGACAGAGTTTCGTTCAAGACGTCCATTAAAACGTCCCCCTATGCGCTTGTCTATGGCAAAGAGGCTGTCATGCCATCTCACATTGAAATCCCCGCTCTCTGGATGTTGGACGAAGAGAGACGCAGCGGAGATCCGGTGGATGACAGACTCTGCCAACTCCTGCAGTTAGAGGAAGACAGGGAAAAAGCATACCAGGCCTTCACCAAGCATGTTGAATCCACTCAAGGCTGGTTTGCAAAAGGCACCACTGCCCGAGTTTTTGAAATTGGGGACCTGGTGCTGAAGTGGGACTCATTAAAGGCGAAGCCGGGCAACCACGGAAAATTCGATGCTCTCTGGGAGGGCCCCTATCAGATTGCCCGGGTGAACCAGCTCAACGCTTACATACTTCGGGATATGGAGGGTCAGCTCCTGCCTATTCCCGTTAACGGGTTCCACTTGAAAATTTACCGCTGTTGAAGGTGTCCTAACGGGCCCTTCCTTGTAACATATTTCCCTTATGCATTTTTAAATTTCAGTATGTACAGTTTTCAGCTTCCAGTTTTTCCAGTTTAGTAAGCCCAAGTCGGACAAAAGGGAGAAAGCTCTGACTTCGCGGCGAAATCAGGGGTCGCCCCTGAAAAGGAGCGAAGTTCGCAAAAAGAAGACTGCCCAAGAAAACAGTGAAAATCCGCTAAGTCCGGGTGCGCAACCCGACTTCGCAGCGAAGTCGGGCTGCGCACCTCCCAAAGGGCGCAGTTGGAGAAAGAGCACCAAGAGGGAGTTAACTGTTCGGACTGCGCTGTCTTTCAAGGCGAAGTCTGACTTCGCGCGCGAAGTTTGGGCGAGCCCAGGTTTCGCGCGAAGTGTGAGATGCGCCCCGTTTTTCGGGCGCAGCTCGGGTGGTTCACCAAAGAAAAAAGTAAAGGCACAAGAAGGGCTAGAGGTAAGTTCGGACTGCGCCCGGTTTGCGGGCGAAGTTTGAGCTGCGCCCATCCAAGGGGCGCAGCTGGGAAGTGAAGGCAACAAAGAAAATAAGCAAGGGTTAGTTCGGACTGCGCCCGATTTTGGGGCGAAGTCCGACTGCGCAGGCGAATTCGGACTACGCCCAATTTTGGGGCGAAGTCCGATTGCGCCCTGTTTCCTGGGCGCAACTTGGATGGTTTAAAAAATAATTAAAAAATTAATACTCCAAGTGTGGGCCCAGGGCGCATAACGGCTGTGTAAGGTGGGTTTCCGAACCAAAAGGCTTTTGCCTTGAGCAGTGTGCCCGGATTGCGGCAGTGACGTCAGCCATGGCGCAGTGTTCAAAGTCAGAATTAATGATTGCGCAACCTTTAAGGAAAACGCAATCAAGGAGGTATGGCGCGGTAGCCAGGGTACCTATTTCGAGACATTCTCCTGCGCAGACACCAAAAAACGTAACGCTGCCACAAGCCAGCCGACCTACCCCCTCCTGCGCACCATTAATGACACTGTCATTATCATTTAAAGGAGGTCTGGTGCGCCCAGGCATGCTAAATCGTGCAAATTCTTCCTGTGACTGCAAAATTTTCTGCAGACGTCCAGAGGTCATAATTATTGCTTTTTCGAAGGAATGGACAAAGGAAAGTTGCCAGTACAAGCTCAGTCCAGCGAAGGGGGCGAAAGTGGGGATTCCCCGCAGACAAATGTTTTCAGGAGTGAGACGCCGCGGGATCAAAAGTCAAAATCCCGGACAAAGAAAGTACAGCGTGGGCAAGCCCCACCACCACCGGTTAATTACCTGTCCGGGTACAAGGACGGCTCGTTTTCCATGAGCCTGACTAAGCTGCGGATAAATGTGGAAAGTTGGGCGGATAAAGTTTCGCCCTCTCACCATTTCAGGGCTGCGTACAAGTCGAACCTTCACCGGTTCTTGTGCCCTCCTGTCCACCTATGCCCGGAGCTGGTCGACATCATTGTCAGACATTACAGGCCAGCTACCCGGCAAATTTGCAACTGCAGCGGAAAACCCTTGTTCGCACTCCGCAGAGAAACCGTCCAGCCGGCCTTCACCCCGGGGTTGCAATATGACTCCAGCGCGATTGTTAAAAGGATAAATCTTGGCGAGCAAGCGGGGCGCTTTACGCATACAAAAAAGATGAGGGATTTCCTCAACTCAGAGCTGAACGCCCCGCTCGCAACTGGACAATGGCCAACCGGCCCCATACCCCTGGAGAGGTTTCAAAGCAAATATATATACACCATCCTGGCGTGGGTCCTCGGTTGCGACTCTGACGAGCTGGTACGGCCGTACCAGCTAGCGCTGGCAGAATGTCTCCTATGCGGAGAATCTTATGAACCAGCAGCGCAGAAAAGTGGGAAGCGCCCAATCTTCTTCGACTGGGCGGATCGGCTTGCATACGCCATTCACTCCAGCCTGGTGAAGCTACAGAAAAAGCAGTCAACTGAATTTCGATTCAGTTCCTTCTTGGCTTGGCTTTGTTTGTATCACTTGCACTCCCGTATGCCGATCCCTAACCTGAAGAAGGTAAATGAGAAGGGAGAGCCACAGCCCGTCTATGTATGGACGGATGACCTATACCGGAAAGGGTCTTATTACAAGTTCAACTTCAACTTTCTGGGCTTGGTCATGTCAGTCTTCAACGATGGTGAGATCCCTCGCCCCCCGCAGGAAATGACAAACTATTTGCTGAATCACAAGCTCGGGGACGTTTTTAGACTGACGCAAGGGATCGTGGTTAGAATCTACGGATTCAAGGGCAAGCCTCATCTGCTGCCCTACTGGTGCACGGATCATCAGTTTGGGATGGAGGTTGCGCGGCAGATGGACTATGTTGAAGAGGAGTTCGGCCAGGGAAAGAAAAAGGGCCATACCTTTCAATATCCTCTTTCCTGGGCGAACATTGAAATATCAGAGATAGGACAGCATGTCTATCTCGAGCGGGAGCTCTTCGACATTGGCCTGATTCTGCTGCCGCAGCGCTGGAAGTACGACCCGTACGGGATAAGGGGAAAGTTTGCTCATATCTGCCCCCGGGCGGATATAATCGAAGACAGATGCGATGTGGTCCATGTTGACCTCGACTGGGAGATTGACTCGATGGAAGCATGGCCTCCTTGGCAGGAGTTTTACTGCGAGGAGGTAGCATATGACCCCGAGCGAAACCCGGACCACAAGTTCACTTCTCCGGGATTTAAGAAACTCATCACCAAGCTGGCAGGCCTTAATTGGCCAAAAGAAAAAGTTGTTGAATGCTGGAAGATGAGGTGCCGCACGCAAAACGATAAATCCATCGAGAGGAATCTGGCCGTTGATGATGATTTTTCAGCTCTATATGACCAGCACATTGATAGCTGGCGGCCTTTCGCATTTCGAGATTACGTTCCCCGAGGTCCCTTTGAGGGTTATAAAGGGGGGTCTTCCTCCCAACAGTTGTACACTTTTACAACTGCCAGTGCGGGCCCAGCAGATATCCAAGTGGACCCAATGCAGCCTGTTGCTTCCAAGGTGGTGCCCGAAAAGGCGCAAAAGTCAGCCAAGTCAGCGCCCGAGGTGACTCCTCAGGCACAAAAGATGCCAGCACCGCCAGCGAGCGGACCGGCCGCGGCAGATCTTCTGCAAGTCAAACCCCGGTACAAGTTTACCGTGGGAACATCAGCGCCCGCTGCACCTACTTCATCTCTTTCTTCCAAACCAGCCATTGTTCCAGAAGAGAAGAAGAGGAAGAGAGTTGATAGGGTCAGGCGACCTAGCCTGACGGTGCAGCAGTCAGTCGCAGAGCCGCAGCCGCGTCCGGACCGCTCCGGAGGTTGTTTCTCCGGATAGTCCCGAGCGCACCGCCGGAACCGTAACCGCAGACATTCATCCAAAGATCGGCTCAGGCGGAGCCCGCAGGTACGTCCGCTGCCCCGCTCCCTCAGATCCCATCTGGCCCTACTCCGACTCCATCTCCCGCTCAATCCGAGCAAGCCGTGGCCACATCTTCCTCCCCATCTCCACAGCCTTCTAGCGGCCACCATTCTTTCGACCAGTTTTCTCAGGACCCCAACGCTTCCCTATCCCTGAGTCAAACCCCAAACCCTTCACCCGTGGTTAGTGCTGAAGCCGCGCGTTCACCGTTACATCCATTGCCTCAGCCGCTTGAAACCCTTCCAGCATCAACCGCTCCGCTCTCCGCTCCCCGGTCGCCCTCAAAAGCGGCCGTTCCTTCCAAAGTCCTTCCGGTTGCCCCTACTTCCCTGTTCGCAGGAGAGCTGTCACAGCAGAACCCTAGGCTGGGGGAACCGGACTTCATGGACGATCTCCAGAACACGGACGATTTGCCTCTGGCAACAAGAGCCGTAGACTATCCAATCTCTTTCCTCCAAAACTTGAAGCGGAGGAGACCTGAGGAGATAGCCGCCCCGGTAAAGCGCACCAAGTTTGACTTCGAGAGGAGAGTGCTCACGACAGAAAAGATAACTCCAAAAGTGAAGAAGCCTCTCCGGGAAATGACCAGGGCGGACTACGAGCTTCAGAGAAAGGAGAAGAGCTTTGACGATATACACCCGCAATACGAGATTCATGGAATCCTTCGTAAAGCGGATAATCTCCTTGTCAAAAATCTGGAGGAACAGGAAGAGCTTTTCCGGTTGCAGGACAAAGCAAGACAGCTTGAAGAGGACCTGTCTAGGTCCACTGAGCAGCTGGAATCGGCGCAGCAAGAAATAGATGAATTAAAAGCCCAGCTGGCCGCTTCTCAACAAGAAGCCGCAACGGAAAAGCAGGCAGCCCTGGAGCAGATTTCTCAGCTCTAGGAGTCTTTGAAACAGGCGCAGTCGCAATCTGCAGAGAAAGCATCTCAAGCGACGGTCTTTTCAAAGAGCAAAGTTAAGGAGATGCGGGCTGATCTGCTGCGGGGATGCAAGCCCCACATGAATAAAGCCATGTCTGTCCTGGATTTCGCATCCAGGATCCAAGAAGTTTCTGCCCAGGGAAAGCCTGTGGTAGAGGAGGCCGAACGCCAGGCGAAGCAATGGCTGGACCTGGCGATAAAACTTCAAGAACACGAGCGCAATGGCCTCCAATTCTCCCCCATGTCCTCATTCGCTGCAGAATGGGCAGATGCAAGGGTAACCTTGCATAAATATTTTAAGAAAACAGAAGAGGTGAGAGTTGCCAGACGAATGTTGGATGCATTTGAACATGAAAGAGACATTTGTATGGCTCCACTTCACGCTCTCTCTGAACTAGGGTGCCCGAGCTATGTTGAGAATGGTTAGTTTCTCACTCATGAGCAGGTGAAAAAGAATTGGCTGTCCTTTGAGGCAGATACAGCTGAAATCGATAGCTGGACCGAGCCAATTCAAGAAAGTCAGGTCACCCAGATGGTGTCCAAGTACTGCAAGATCAGCTCCTACTTCCAGGAGCTGGGAAAGAGATACCTCACCATCGACTTGCACATGGTCGCTGCGTTCCATGTAGCGTTAGAAGAAGTTGCTAAGGGTGAATCCGAGGAGGCAGCTTCCGAAAGTGGATCTGAAGAACAATTGCTGCGAGGGGAACGGCCAGGAGCAGCAAAAGGCAGGGGAAGTAAGTTCCTCTGCACCCAATGGATGAAGGCATGGATTCTTTGCGCCGAGGCGAGCTCGACACCCCGCGAGCCGCCAAGAATGTTGTCACATTTTGCACGGGGTGCAATGTTTTCAATTTTTGTAAGTAGTGCTGCTCTTCCCTTTCCCTCTTCCTCTCTTTCCCCTTTCTCTTCTCTCCCTTTCTCTCTCTTCCCTACATTCTCATTCTTCCCTCTTTCTCTTGAGCCCCTCAGTCAAAATCTCAAAATGACAGCAGTTGCCCTGAAAGTGGCTGAGTGCGCGCTCCGACTTGGAGCACAAGCGGAGTGCGACCTGCGAGCTGGAGCGATCAGCAGAAATTCTAAGTGGGGCGCAATCTGACTTCGCAGCCGAAGTCGGAGTGCGCCCTTCTTTTCGGGTGTACTAGGTGACAGTCGGGGAAAAATGACTGCGAAGTCGGATTGCGCCCTTCTTTCTGGGCGTACTAGGTAACAGTCGGGCAGGAAAATGACTAAGTGCTGGGGCGCAACCCGACTTCGCAGCGAAGTCGGAGTGCGCCCCCTTTCCAGGGCGAAGTCCGTACGGCGGTGTAAATCAGCTTCCACCGGTGCGCAACCCGACTTCACAGCGAAGTCGGAGTGCGCCCTTTGACCGGTGCGTAGTAGGGAGACAAACTCAGAATTTGACTAAGGCATGAAAGGCCTCCCCAACTGCGCTGTTTTCTGCCTGCGCAACCCGACGGCGCTCTGATCCTGGGCGAAGTTGGATAAACTGCCTTTCAAGGCAGACACGTGTCAAGTAGCATCATCCGACAAGTGTCCAACTTTGGGATCCGAGCCGAGACATGCCAAGCACAAGGACAAGCATGGGATGCACCACTTATGCCAGCTGCTGCCTTTAAAGCTGATTGGAGGTTCTACCTGCTTCAGCTACCCGCATTTCTACCGATGAGAAGTTCTACCTAACGCGCTGCCACGTATCTGTACAGCCTTCAGGGAGACCATGCTGCAAGTACAGTCCTGCCAGACAAAGGTCAGCATCAGCAGTTCCGCGGCTGTTGTTGTCAGCTAATGTTTGACTCGGGACTTTGTGCCCATTAATGTAATTGAGGGGGTTCTCATGCTATAAATACCCACCACATTTTCATTGTAAAGTGGTGGAAGGGGAATGTCTCGTTAGGGAACCATTGTAGCCGTGCTTCCGCCGCTTAATATAATACATACACTTGGTGCTGTTATACTGTTTTTATTCTGTATGCTGCCTCTCCTTTGCATTTCTGCCTTACGTTTTCCTGTGTCATGGCTTGTTGATTCATTTCAGCATTTGGTGGTCAGGTATGCCTAAGGTGCATAAATCAGAGGATATATAGGGCAAACGTTAGCGGCAGTTTTCTGGCTATGTTTTGTGTTATAGTGTTGTTAGTAGTGGTGATTGATGCGTTGTCGTACTGTTAGTTCCTTGGAGGGAATGTCTGTTAGGGAACCATTGTAGCTGTGCTTCTGGCCCTTAACACAAAACATATACCTGGCTCTGTTCTACTGGCGAGTGACAGCATCTATAGTGGTGTGTTATGGTTATATTGGTGTTAGTAGTGGTGATTGATGCGTTGCCGTACAACTCCAATCTAATTTGGATCTCTTTCTGTACTTTTTATCTCTTTCCCTGCACTCTTATCTTGAACCTCAAAACCCCAAAGGAAGCCGGCCTTCTCCGAAGATTGGCACGGAAGGCATTCCTTCCTTCCGGCCTTTCAATGTTGGTTTGCGGGTCCTAGGGCGCAATAACGACAAATCCTTTCCTCATGGCAGATTCGTGACCAACACTGCCTTCTGTGATAATTTATGTTATTCCATTTCTTCATTTGCATGCTATAATTCTGCATCTTGGATTTAGGTGTGTGATTGGGGGTTGGACCCTGGAATTCTCCTAAAGGATACATAGGGGAGAAAATACTGCGTTAAATTCTTTGTATGCTGCCTATGGTTAGTGGTTTCTGCTACGTTCATTTATTTTCCTAATTGCCGTAATTCTGAAATTTGGATTTAGGTGTAGGAAAGTGGTTGAATCCTAGAACTCTTCCAGAGGATACATAGGGAAGTTGGCGTGGTGTTCATTTATGTTTTATTCTTTGTATTCATTGCTGCTACTTCAAGGTATTAGCTAGTAATCGTGCTGCTGGTTCTTTCCCACTGAATCATTCACATTTCTTTCCCTATCCCCCTTTTATCCCTTTCCTGCACTCTTAGCTTAAAACCTTAGTAGTTTAGTAAAGGAGTTGGCCTTCTCCGGAGATTGGCACGGAGGGCATCTCTTCCCCCCGGCCTTTCAATGTTGGTCCAGGTCTAGGGCGCGTATACATACCAACATCCTTTCCTGTGGCAGATTTGTGACCAACAGTAACTAACAACTTCGTTTAAAGACTTTTTAGGGATCAAAAGCCTCTCATTAAAGAGATGTAATCAGGATTGACAGCTGATCAAATAAGGTAAATTACTAAATTTTATTTTCAGATTTGAAGAGACAATGGAATATGAAGAGTCACTAGAGAAGGAGTTGAAGAGGACAAAGCATGAATTTTGACCTTCCATGCCCTTCTTTCTTTTACCCCTTGTTGGAAAAGCATAAACTAGGGATGTTGCTACATTTTCTAGCCATTGCCAAGGCAAGAACTTTTGGAGGTAATTGGGAGTTGTATGATCTTTTGTGTGCTTTCCTCTTTTTCTCTAGGAGAGACTTTGTTCAGCTAATACACATTGTACTCTCAATTATATTTTAACAATAAGTTATAGCGGCATAATTTTGTGGGTTTCCTTCCCCTAGAGAGTTTTCCCCACATAAATCATGGTGTTCTTATTGTTTCATTGAGTTTGATTTCCTTGTCGTAGGTTGTTTTAATTCGTTGCTCTTTTCCTATGCAATTTCCATCAGTGATTTTTGTTATGATGCATCGATCAAAGTGTCTTGTGTTTGTCTAATGTTGTATGAAGAAAGTTTGTGTAGATGAGCCACTTGAGGGCTGCCATGGATCACAAGGGGTGCCAATGCGAGTAGCAGCCAAAGTGTCGACATTGGGGTCCCTCGTTTGTACATCCAATATATGTGTTTGGACAAACACCCAATTTTGTGGCAAACGATCGTCTATGCAGCACCCATTGACGAAACACTCAAATTTTGCAAGTTTCAAGTAATAATTGGGAATATTTTTCATAATGTGTATATATAGAGAGGGGGGAGGGATATACTTCACATTGGCATTGTTCAGATATTTCAATAAAAAACACAAAGGAAAAGAATGAAACTAAAATAATTAGCATTTCTAAATATTACAGACACCGTGGAGGGCAATGTTTTTTATAAGTCCTTTCTCCCTAATATGAGAGCTTGGGCATTTGTTTTTAGGAAGTTAGGAAATGAAATCAAGCAGAAAACAGATGGCTCAAGTCGGAATTTCTCATAATGTAGATGATGTAGCAAACCCATAAAGAAAACTCAAATTACAACTCCCTTCTGCAAGCATTGAAGTAGACACCAAAGTCCAAAATGCAAAATAAACTAAGAAGCATCTCTAGTTAAAGGCGATGAAATGAAATCAACTTCCTTGAGGTCAAAAGAAGCTCTAGTGAGTGTCACGAATAGTCTTGTCAACATTTGAGTTTGAGGAAGGATATGGGAATTCATGGGGTCACATGGAATCAAATTAGATCAAATATGCCAGTAATGAGTTACTTGAAGGTTCCAGTTTAGTGGCATTCCTACCAATTGACAAGGGATCATTGGAAGGATTCAGATTCATGAGTGTTGGAGAGAGTGTGGGAACTCTAGTTAGGTCACCCGAGGCAAGGTTGCTCACTTGGGAGAATGAGAAGAAACAAATGGGCACTTATAGATAAGCTTTGAGTTTATTTAATACCAAAAACAGAGAGAGCAAGGCGGGTACTATAAAAAATTGTAGAAAAACAATAGAGTAATTGTTGACAATTCTGTCACATTGCTTGAAGGGGTAAAGAAAATTGAAGTATAAGTTGATTTTGTAAAGTGTTTTCTTATTTTTCATGAATTTGTTCCCTTGCTTTTTCTTGTATTTCATAGCATTGCAGCAATTTTGGTTCCCATTTTTGGCCCCCCTGTATTTAATTCATGTATATAAAGAGCTTCGCCAGTAGAAAACAGGAGAAGATAGAAAGCTTCGCTGAAGGCAGAGAGAGAAGAGCAACTTCGCAAAAGAAATCAGATAAGTCCAGTCTAAACTTGAAAATTTCTAAGGCATGGAAGACACTTCGCCCACAGGACTGCCGAAGTATCCACTTTGGGCGGAGCTGTGAAGCTACAATTTTAAGTGGAGCAGGAATGTGCTAAGTCAGCATGGTCACTTCGCTGAAATCTTTGCCGAAGTGCTACTTCAGCCCATCTTCCCAGCGAAGCTCTCACTTAGGTAGGCGCCAGTTCGGGCCTCAGTCTAGCGAGCCGGCTACTTTCGGCCATTCCCCCGGCAAACCTCCCACTTCGGCCACCATTTTTCCAAAGCGCCAATAGAAGGATAGGAAAATGTCTAAGGAGGGAGTAAACTTCGGCCAATGCTCCCCCGAACTGCCACCTTCTAGCCTGGATCGCTGCGAAGCGTCTATCCAAATGCGAAGGGAGAAAGTTTTGTAACATGTTGCCAGCAGCCAGTCACTTCGGGCAAATTCCTCGCCGAAGCAGCATTTTGGCCCCATCTCTCGGCGAAGCAGCGTAGCTAGGGATTAAGTGACCATGCCTTCCACGAGCGGACTAGCTACTTCGGCCAGTTCACCCAGCGAAGCTGTCTTCAAGGCCATTTTCCAGCGAACCATCATAAATTTACCTACCATCCTGGCCTTCGCTTCGGGTCGAACTCCTTGCGAAGCAACGCTTCGATTGAAAATCCAGCGAAGCTCCACCCAAGGCATATATGACGACAGTGCTCCTCCCAAGGGGCACACATTCCAAGACTGGGTATGAGTCCGAGACACGCCCGCGACACATAAATGCAACTTTCCCCGCCTAACGCGGCCCTGTAACTAGTTATGGTAATTGGATGGGAGGGTTCAATTGTGAAAAGTAGGCGAGCATCATTACCAGATCCGCCCTAGCATTCTTGTAAATCGGGATCATTAATGGCGCAGAGGGAAGGGTCCTCTATAAAAACCCGAGCATTGTAATGAAAAGGGGGGGAACATTTTGCTAGAGAAGCTGCTGTAGCTAAACATTTTGCTATCAATACTGAAGATCCTTGGCTCTGAATCTGTGCCTTCTTTTTATGCTGCCTCTGGCAAGTATTTCTGCTTTCATTTAGTTTTCTGGTTGCTATAATTCTGCTATCTGGATTTTAGCATGAGAAGGTGAATGTGTCTGGAATTCTGTTAGAGGATACATAGAGAGGCATATGCAGTTTCAGTTTCTGTTACATTTTCTGTATTGAATGCTGCTAGTTTAGATATAGATGAGTTATTGTGCTGCGTGTTCTTTCCCACTGCAATATCCAGTTATTTCCATTTCTTTCTGTACTTTTATCTCTTTCCTGCACCCTCACTCTTTTAATCTCTTTCCAGCACTCTTATCTTTTAATTTCTTTCTTGCACTCTTATCTTTTAATTTCTTTCCTGCACTCTTATCTTGAAACCCCGCAAGTTTAGTATAGGAGTTGTTGCCACATTTTGTTTGGGGTTGAGAAATTTGAAAATTTTGAAAAAGTCTGAGCAGACCTCCTTCCCCTGTCAATTTGCCAGTTGCGGTGCCTAAGATCCAATTTTTATGGCCAAGGACACCTCCTCGGAAGTTTCGGAGCAACCGGGCAAAATTTGAAAATTTGAAAAAAATTCTAAGTATGAGACCCGCCTAGGTCACTGCAGCCCGGGAGTGCTATGGAGCAAATCGGCCAGTTCAGGGCGCGTTGGAGCAGAGTCCGAGCAGCTAGGGCGAAAAGGGGCTGAAAAACCCTAAGTATGCAAAATCCTCCCTAGCGCGCTCTAAGTCATGTGCGCCCTAGGGAAAATTCCCATCTCACGTACGTCGTAGGGAAAGTATGCAAATGGGTGGAGATTTTATAAAGGGCCAAATACTCCCTAGAGCGGTAAAAAGCATGTGCGATTTGGGGAAAATTTCCCACTCATGTGCGCGCTAGGGAAAATATGAAAAAACGTGACTTTTTTTTTTTTTTTTTTTTGACTAAGTGCCAAAAGCCTCCCATCTCACGTGCGCTTTAGGGAGTATAAGAAAAAAGTGATTAATTTGTCCTTTTTGCCTAAGTGAAAAAATCTCCCTAGAGCGCTAAAAGGCATGTGCGCTCTAGGGCAAAATTGCAAATTGGGAGCGCGTCAGGGTTAAAAGACATTTCACGAGCGCTCAAGGGCCGAAGTTGCTGGCGCCTTCAAGAAGGAGAAAAATGACAAAATGAGCGCTCCAGGGAGAATTTTCAGCAGTTAGAAGATTTCAGGGTTTTGTGACAGTAGGGCGGCTCCAGGGCAGCAGTCTTCCATTTTTGAGTCTTCAAGGTCGTTTCCCGCTCGAATCCAGCCAGCTAAGTAGAGCGGCTCCCGAGGCGGAAAAGTTAGGGTTTTCAAGGACCGGGCCCATTAAGGTACAGCCAAGGCCATGCTCAAGCAGCGGGGTGGGTGACCATTGAAGGCAACAATGGCGGACATTCAAGACCGGATTACACCGCACCCACCGCATTAACAGGCCATCCCCTTCCAGCTACCAAATCTGTCAGAAGTCGTACCAGAATCAGGGAAGAGCATGCTGCGAGGACAGATTTGGCCGACACCTACCCCGAGATGCATTTGGGTGCGGCCATACCGACATTAGTGTGTCAGATTCTATCAGACTCCGTCATTAAGCAAGCTAGGTCGGAGTGGTACTTGGGATGGGTGACCTCCTGGGAAGTCCCGGTGTTGCACCCTTTTCTTTCTGACGACAAGGAAAAACACGCCGCAGGTACAGCCAAGGACGAAAAGGGTCAAGCCTGGCAACTTTTGCAGGTCTGGGTATCTGTGCCCACATTGTAACTGGGGGGTCTGCACTGCTATAAACAACAGTTGATATCATTGTAATTAGGGGGGGAACATATTGCTAGGAAAGTTGCTGTAACTAAGACCGTTTGCCTCTGATAATACATCCTTTGGCTTCAATTGTGTCTCTTCTCTTTATGCTGCCTTGTCGCTTTTATTTCTGCATTTACTCATTTATATTGCTGCTTGGTGATTGTTTTGCATCTTGGATTTCAGCATTGGTAATTATCTGAGCCTGGAATTTAAGGTCAAGGATACATAGGGGAGAATCGCACAAGTGCTTTCTGTTACATGTATTGTTTTGAATGCTGCTAGGCTTAGTTGCTAGTAGTTACCGTGCTGAGTGCTCTTACCCAAAGTTGATAACGCACCACTTCTAACCCTTATCCCTTTTATTTCTTTCCTGCACCCTTATCTTAAAACCAAAGTTCACATAGGAGCCGGCCTTCTCCGGAGATTGGCACGGGGGGCATCCCTTCCTCTCGGCCTTTCAATGTTGGTCCGCGGGTCTAGGGCGCATTGATACACCAAGTCCTTCCCAGGAGGCGGATTCGTGGCCAACAGGAGTCGGCCTTCTCCGGAGATTGGCACGGAGGGCATCTCTTCCCTCCGGCCTTTCAATGTTGGTCCAGGTCTAGGGCGCTTAGACATACGAAAATCCTTTCCTGTGGCGGATTTGTGACCAACAGTAATAGAGTTAGCCCAAGATCAAATGGTATTATCTCAATCAGTTATATTCCTCAACTTTCAAGGAGGGGACCTAGGTTCAAATCTTGCCAAGCAATACATGCATAATTGCCAAGTTGTTGTAATACCCTATGTGGTCATTATGGAATATGAGTGGGGCCCATTTCAATCCTATATAACCGATTGAAAAAACAAAACAAAAAAAGAGTAAGCCCAAGGGGTTTAGAGAAAGTGATGGGAAGCGAGGGGTTTCACACCATGAGGCAAGGTTCTAATCATAGTTGGAAAACTCACAACTCGCGGTAAACTCGGCAGCCCAATTTTGGAGATTTTATTGGCAACTCAAGAAAACTCAGCAAAAAGAAAAACAAAGAAAAGAACATTCATTAAAAAGAAAACATTTTAAACAACAATTGGAGAGCCAAAAAGCTGATTTTATAGTAGATATTCATAAAAAAAGAGTACAATTACAGTTCATGATCATCAAATCTAACCAAAAACATCATAGAAATGCAACATCGCAAAATATTAAACAATTTTTAAACTGTTTTTTGTTTTTTGTTCTTTCCCTTGAACTACATGGTTGGCCTTGGCTTTGAAAAGGTGATCGAATTGGAGACTCCTCAGGTACGGTATCATCATGGTATATCTCCTCCAATCCTCTTAAATGTTCAGCTTCTTCCTCAAGTGCCTCAATGTCCTTTGCAATAAACTCGATATCCGACACTCTCAGCAATCTAATCACATAGTGGATCTGGGTCATCCAATTAAATTGCCTCGACTTGTCTGGTGCGAAGCCTAGGATTATATTGTTAAAAACCAAGGTCATTGAGGTGCTCGTAGGTCAACCTATTTCCCTTCTTGGTGTGTATGATCTCAAATAGAGGCCAATTGCGCTCACACCCAAAAGTGCTACAAGGCTGACTCAAGATGTGGAGAGCCATCCTCTTCAAAATAAGTGTTTTTGAACCATAGTCCTCACACCATAAATCTACAAAAAGAAATCCTTTTCAAAGTATTAATTTACATTCGTAAACTACAAGAAAATTTCAAAAAATGTTCAACTTTAAAAGTTTAAATGCTTTACCTAGTCGCAAGGTTGACCTTGCATCTTTAGTGTTTTTCAACAGGGATGGGGCGATGTTTGGCAGGATTATCTATCATCCTCTTTATGCAAGTATAGATCCCCACCTGGGCCTCTTCATCACCACTAACAATGCTAGTGTAAAACAATTTGGGGTTCAAGAAACACCTCGTGGCATGAATAGGTCGATGGAATTGCCTCATCCATCTCTTATCAATGATGTGCCAAATTGGTCCATACTTGCGTTAGTTGCCACCATAATAGTATTCAATGGCCTCTTTGGCTCTATCCATTGCCTCATATAAGTTATCCATTGCCAATTTTTTGTCATATACAAGGCGAAGAACCCTTACCAAGGATTCTATCACATGCAATTGAATAGTAAATACTAAAAATTTAGAAAAAGAAATACTAAATTTTTCAAGTATAAAATAAGATTTTAAAATTTAAATTTGAACTCAACAAGCAATTACCTTGAGAATTTCCTAGATGCTCACCCAAAATGAATTATTAAAAACTTGCCTCTAGATCTGCTGCCCCTCCTTTTTTGAATGAAATGGTGAGGCATACCATTCCTTGCTCAGAAATATCCACTTCAAAGTGAGTGATGCCATTAGAAGGCTCTACAAGGAGATGAAATGGAGGCAAATTGAGTGATCCCTAGGTGAAGAATGATCCTCTTGTCGTTATGCTCCCTCATCAAGCTGAGCACCCATGTGTGGCTATATATAAACCATGTAATGTTCTTTGCCTCTTCTACCACGGTCTTCACCCATGTCATTTTGCCAATGTCCTCAGGCATGAGGTCAATGCAATGGGCAGCAAAAGCACATCAAAAATTTTAATTAATTTTTTTGAAGGTTTTGATTATATTTATCACCTTCAGAAAACTTGGACACCAGTGTTAGTTAGACCAAAAGTTGTTTTTTTCTTTTAAATTATGCCACCATTAAAAAATGTATGACCTATAAAGTTGAACCCAATAAAACCGTGTTGGAACCAATGCTAAAAAATGATGTTGATGTTGATGCCCATGCTAAAGGCTAGAACTCAGTACCATATTCCAAAGGTAGTATAATCAAAGCATAAAGTGCAACGATCAATACATCTTGATAACATAAAAAATAGATTATGCATTAGATATCCACACTCTCTCGTTTCTCCTCTGACATCAATAATGTTTTTGTAGTGCAAATTTTGTTAAACTTTCTATTCCTGTCTTAGTAGACAGATCCATAGATCTCTAGAAGATGGAACCCTTTATAGTAGAAGCCTAATAATACTTCAAAAAATTCACAAGTCCACACATATCTAGAAAATGATACCCTCAATAAACATATCCATATATCTTTAGAATATTGAACCTTTATTAACAAGTTCTGTAGACACCAAATCCTAACCACTCACTAAGGTTTCCTAGGATTTATTATTCCACTTTAAATAAATTGCTAAAAGCTGGAAAATATCTCCTAGGATGCTCTCCTGTCGCCATGTGTCCGTTGGTCACAAATCTGCCACAGGAAAGGATTTTGTATGTCTATGCGCCCTAGACCTGGACCAACCTTGAAAGGCCGGAGGGAAGAGATGCCCTCCGTGCCAATCTCCGGAGAAGGCCGGCTCCTGTACTAAACTACTGGGGGTTTTAAGATAAGAGTGTAGGAAAGAGATTGGGAAAAAGCTAAGGGAACTGGAAAGAGATTGAAAAGCTAAGGGAACTGGAAAGAAATTGAAATATTGCAGAAAGAAATGTAAATAATTGATTTAAAGGGGAAGAACCAGCAGCACGATCACTAACTAATACCTTGAAGTAGCAGCAATAAATACAAAGAATAAAACATAAATGAACACCACGCTAGCTTCCCTATGTATCCTCTGGAAGAGCTCCAGGATCCACCTATCTTCCTACGCCTAAATCCAGATTTCAGAATTACAGCAGTTGGGAAAATACATGAATATAGCAGAAACACTAACCACAGGCAGCATACAAGGAAACTAACACAGCGTTTTCTCCCCTATGTATCCTCCAGGAGAATTCCAGGGTTTTGTCCCCAATCACACACCTAAATCCAGGATGCAGAATTACAGTATGCAAATGAAGAAACAGAATAGCAGAAATAATCACAGAAGACAGCATACAAGAGAGAAATGGAGCCCAAAGTTCTTAATATCAATTGCAAAAATCAAGATACAGCAGTTTTCAAGCAAATGTTCCCCTCCTTTTTCATTACAATGCGTGGGTTTTTATAGAGGACCCTTCTCTTTGAGCCATTAATGCGCTAGATCTACAAGGATGCTCAGGCGGCTCCAAAAATCGCGCTCGCCATCTTCGCAATTGAAACTTCCCAACCTATTACCATAACTAGATACCGGGTCTTTCGGGGCAAAAAATTGCATTTATGTGCCGCAGAAGCGCCTTGGATAAATACCCGGTCTTGGAATGCGTGCCCCTCGGGAGAAGCACCGTTGTCAGGAGCGGCTTTGGGGGAGCTTCGCTGCAGTCCGCCCTCGGAGCTGAGGTTCGTAGGTGATTCGGACGAATTTGAGCATTTTTGGCCGACGTTGGGATTTTGGCCGACGTTGGGATTTTGGCCGACGTTGGGATTTTGGTCGACGTTGGAATTCTGGCCGACGTTGGAATTCGCACCGACGTTGGGATTCGCGGCCGCCGTGAACTTTTTGGCCGACTTGAACTTCGCTGCCCGACTTGAGCTTCAGGGCCGAAGTGGAGTTTTCTGGCCGACGTTTAACTTTTCGGCCGACGTGAAGCTTCGCTGAAGTGGAGGCCCGAAGTGGCAGTTCGGCCAAATTCTGGGCGAAGTGCCCCTCTTGCCTTAAAGTTTTTTTTGCCAACTAGATGGAGGTTCGCTAAAACTGTGGCCGAAGTGGATGCTTCGCCAGGCTCAAGCCCGAACTTAGTGCTTTTCTGGGGATGGTTCGCTGGGAACATTGGCCAAAGTGCAACTTCAACAATTTTCTGGGTGAAGCGACCTGGCAGCCTTAAACATTTTTCATCATTGGGACGGGGAGGTTCGCTGGAGTTGGGGCCGAAGTGGATGCTTCGCCAGGCTCAAGCCCGAACTTAGCGCTTTTCTGGGGATGGTTCGCTGGGAACATTGGCCGAAGTGCAACTTCGACAATTTTCTGGGCGAAGT
Source organism: Wollemia nobilis (assembly GCA_028583015.1). Classification (NCBI taxonomy): domain Eukaryota; kingdom Viridiplantae; phylum Streptophyta; class Pinopsida; order Araucariales; family Araucariaceae; genus Wollemia; species Wollemia nobilis. The sequence continues at coordinate 13,644,994 of JAQPPZ010000082.1, read as the reverse complement.
GACCTGGCAGCCTTAAACTTTTTTCATCATTGGGACGGGGAGGTTCGCTGGAGTTGGGGCCGAAGTGGAGGTTCGGCGACCAAAGAGCCCGAAGTGGCAACTTCGGCAGCATTCTGGGCGAAGTGCCCCTCATGCCTTGGAATTTTTTTCAAGCCCGAAGTGGACTTTTGCTAGCTTTGCTTCCGGGGCCATAACTTTCGATCCGCTGACCCGATCGCCTATTATAATATATCGCCGAAAAGCTTGCGAAAATATCTGCAATGACGAAATATCAAAATCTCATTTCATCCACTTTATCATCCCTGTTTAGGGCCCGCAAAAATGCCAACATCTCTGCATGCTCTTTGCCGCTTTAAAGCTCCATACTTAGGCAAAATTTTGTCAAAAAATTTAATGTGTCAAAAATGCCAACAGTGTCCTAACTACCACTACCCCTCTCCTTGCCACATCTCCTAGCCCTCATCAATACACTGCTTGCCACCTCTCCCCTTAAGTGAGACACCTCAAGTGTCCCACTCTAACTACCCCTGCCATTTGGCTGCCCTAGCCTGCCACCTATCCTCACACCCCTCACCTCCCATAATCCTATAAGTACCCCCATCATTCCATCCACCAAAGAGAGAGAGAAGAATAGATACTGTCATGATGTCGGATTTGTGCCAGAAATCTCACATCTCGATCGAGGTCCAAGTCACACAACCCAAGGAGCGCTCCCGTGAAGCCCCGCCAAGCCTTTTTGTCCATGGAGTCCCAAACACAGCCCTTTGCGTTTACACAGTCCCAAATGCAGCACTTTACATTTACATAGTCCCAAACGCAGCCTGTGTTTCCCGAACACAGTCCAAGTTTGCACAATCCCAGGAGACTAGCTCCAACTCCAAATCAGCACAGGTAAAAACACTCGGTAAGGCATACAGGGGTACTTCTCAAGATGTCTACCCATAGATACATATGTCGCTACATTGTCCATCACTAGTTGGACAAAATTTTTAGCACAATGATGGTATTCCACCCTTGGAGGAACAATTTGGATTGACAAATTAACTATTCACAACTTGCACTGATGCAAATGTACGGCTTACATCATCTCCTTGTCTCTGATGGCCTTGTTCACTACTCTAGACAACCCAATCTGAGAATCAGACAACCTGCATTCTTTCCAGATGGCTGGCACTATCCCAGACAACTTGCCTTTAGTCTTAATAACCTGGCAACTATACTGTACGGCTTGGCAATTGCGCTGGATAGCCTGGTAACGACCCAGACGATCTTGTATAGAAGAACTTGAAAAAGAATACAAATAGTAGAGTTGAATAAATCTATTGCAGAAATCAATCAATAGCAATAGATACAAACCATACACCATAGCAATAGCAAATGATGAACAAGTATGAACAGATATTGCATTAATGATAAGCTTGTGCAGTGAATTATGAAAATCGCCTAAAAAAATAAACAAGTCCCGAATTTTTTTGACTTTGCCAGAAATCTGAGTCAACTCGGTGTAGAGTCAGGTTTTTCCAATTTTCTAGGAATTTTTGAACAATTATTTGAAAAAAGCAGGACAAAATTGCAATTCTCGATGCAAAAATCAGCCGCAACCGCATGCATAGAGGAAAAAAATATAAACTCGTTTTTTTTTTTTTTCACTTTCCTTCATTTTCACCTATTGCAAATTGGAGAAAGGGGTCTGCCTACCTGCTACCACACCAAACCAAACACACTAGGGCATCCTAACAGCGGATTTTTTGCAGTTTGAAGGAATCCGACAGCCACCAACAGCCGCCCAAAGGATTCATCCGAGGTAAGAAAAACTTTTGCAAACTCTTTTTTTCCTTTTTCTTTTTCAAGCATGTTTTTGTTTTTTTTTTAAGATTAAAACCAAATGCAACAGCCACCCAATTTTTGCACTAAATCTAGGGTTTAGGGTTTTTTCTTCCTCCTTTTAAGTAAATATTGCTGCCTGATAACTATGTATGCAAGCCCATTTTTCAGCTGTCAATGTTTCAAGTTTAAACCCTAGTCTAGGGTTTAGGGTTTAGGTTTTTTTTCTCCTTTTAAGTAAATATTGTTGCCTGATAACTATGTATGCAAGCCCATTTTTCAGCTGTCAATGTTTCAAGTTTAAACCCTAAACCCTAGTCTAGGGTTTAGGGTTTTTTTTCTTTTCTCCTTTTAAGTAAATATTGTTGCCTGATAACTATGTATGCAAGCCCATTTTTTCAGTTGTCAATGTTTAAAGTTTAAACCCTAGTCTAGGGTTTAGGGTTTTTTTTTTTTTTAAGTAATTGTTTGTAACTTTGTTGTTACTTGTTTCCATGTGCAGGCATAAAAAAAATGGCGACGAAAAGAGATCCAGCATGGCAGTATGCAAGGGAAGGGGAAAAGAAAGGGGAAGCTTATTGCAATTTTTGTGAGTCTCTTATTCATGGAGGCATTTACCGCATCAAATTCCATTTGGCAAAGAAAACTGGCAAGGATGTCAAGCCATGCCAAAAGGTGCCGGAAGAAGTTAGAAATATTGTAGATGCCATGATCTCTAGCTCACAAGAAAAAAAGAACTCAAACGAAGACAAACCGAGGCCATCTCATCCCCCCTTCTCGAATTCCTTTGCTACCAACGTAGCAGAGTTCGAGTCCATCAATTGCACATGCAGGGAGTGGGACGGATGAGTCCCATTTTGTAGAGCGTTCCACGCCAAGGGCACAACCCACGCTTGAGGGTATGGCCACGTGGAACCAGGAGAGGCACAACGCAGCGAGGACAGCCATTGCCACTTTTTGGTATTTTTCCGACCTTCCCTTCAATGTGGCAAGGTCTCCATACTGGCGGCGCATGATAGATGTCGTCGCAAGTTGCGGCACAGGATTTAAGGCGCCAACTTTTGATGACCTTAGGGGCCCTCTCCTTCGACAATCCATGGACAACATTCAGGTTGTGCTTAAATTTATACACATGCATGATTAAATTATGTTTTTAAAAAGCAAACTTCAAAAAAATCAAAGGGGATTAAATTTATACACATGCATGATTAAATTATGTTTTTATACTTCAGGTTGTGCTTGAAGACCAGCGCAAGGTGTGGAGGATGAAGGGTTGCAGTATCATGTCTGATGGTTGGACGGATGGGAAGGGAAGAACCTTGATTAATTTTTTGGTTGCTTCTACAAGAGGAATTGCATTCCTCAAGTCAGTAGATGCATCGGCACAAGTTAAGAGTGTCAAAATGCTTGCAGGGTTGTTGGGGGAGGTTGTGTTGGAGGTCGAGGAGGAGAATGTTGTCCAAGTCATCACGGACAACGCAACAACGTATAAAGCAGCTGGTAAGATTTTGGAGGAGAGATTCCCCACTATTTTTTGGACCCCATGTGCAGCCCATTGTCTCGATTTGCTCCTCGAAGACATTGGGAAATTACCTTGGGTGGCAGAGGTTGTACAAAAGGCTAGGGCTATCACAAAATTCATCTACAACCATGCATGGGTCCTCCACCTCATGAGGCAATTTACTGGTGGGAGGGAGCTAGTGCGGGCTGGAGTTACACGCTTCGCCACAAACTTCGTGACATTGCAAAGCATCTATAATGCAAGAGGGTCATTGAAGCAGATGTTTGTGAGCGATGACTAGAATTCCGAACAAGCTGCTAGATACCGATTCTCTAATGAGGGGCAAAATGTATATGCCTATTTGTTTGAGGAGCCCTTCTGGATAGCCATGGATGAGGCCATCAAGGTACAAGACTAAGTTTATTAATTTATTTTATTATTTATTTAAAATATTTTTCCATTTGGGAATCTTGTATTGTAATTTGTAATTTTTTTGTTGTAAAATATTTTTATTTAAATTATTTTTCCTTTTTTTTAGGTGTCAAAGCCTTTGGTGAAGGTTCTCCGTCTTGTTGATGGAGAACAATCTGCAATGGGATATGTATATGAGGCTATGGACAAGGCAAAAGAGGCAATTGCCGCATTTTATGGATATGTCCGCACCAAATACGATCCCATTTGGAGAATCATTGATAGACGATGGACATCTCAGATCCATAGCCCTCTTCATGTAGCGGGTACTACTTGAACCCCCAAATTTTTTATTCTGCTACATTTCATGCCGATTATGAGGTGATGCATGGCCTTGGAGCTTGCATTGAGCGCATGTTCCCTGATAGGGAATTGCGTGATAAGGTATGTGAAGAGATGCAGGCTTATAAGGAATGTCAGGGCCTCCTTTTCCCATCCGAGCAATGCATTAGAATGAGGTCAAAATTGAGGCCAAGTAACCCTCATCGAATTATTATTTATTTTGTCTTTTGATTTTGTTTTAAAAAATAATCTCAATTTACTATTTTACATGTGAATTATTAAATTTTTTTTTGTTGTTTCTAGATTTATGGTGGGAGGACTATGGTGGATTTACGCCCAATCTGCAGCGCTTGGCCATCAAAATCTTATCTCAACCATGCAGCGCTTCAGGTTGTGAGCGCAATTGGAGTATGTTTGAGCACATACACTCCAAGAAGCGCAATAGGCTTACACAAGAAAAGTTGAATGATCTTGTGTTTGTTCATTACAACCTTCGCCTCCACCATAAAAGAATTACACAAACAAGTATCGAGGCCATTGACCTAAGTGACATTGATCCATCATCTGAATGGATCACAGATCCAGAGCAGGAGCAGCAGGAAGAGCCTCTCTTCTCCCCGAATGAATTACAAAACTTTGAAGACCTAGCGGAGGAGATAACAGCCAAGGCACAAGAAGAGGCAAGGGCACATCAACAAAGAGAGACTAGAGCTTTTGCTAGGGCAAAGGGCAAAGGCATTCAAAGACATTGAGGCATTGTATTTGACAATTTGTCATGACTAATGACACATTTTGTAATTTGTACCTTTTCATATTATAAGCAATACAAGATGTGTTTTGTCACTTTCATGTGTAGTTTAAGCTTGTATCACTTGCCACTTTCATGTGTAGTTTAAGCTTACAGTCTTACATCATTAATATTTGATTTGCATAATGTTAATTCATTGTGATATGCATGAAAAAAAACTTTTTTTCAATGAAAAATTGCGTTTTCTTTGGGTTTTTTTTTGCCGATTTTTTCCCGATTCCCAAATTTTCCCAATTCTTTTTCCAGCCCGATTCTAAGCCGATTCCTCTTTTCTCTACTATACGGTGAACTGCGTACGACACCCTCTTACATACACAATATCTGATCTTGTGCAAAATACCTCCGATGCATACTACACTATCTTATTGGCGCACACATTGCAATGCCTATGCAGATGTATCTGTCTACAATGTACTCTCTAGCATGTACGCACTCAAATGAATGAAGGGGTCTATTTAAACTATGGGGATGGTGGTTACAAACAACTAGCACCCCTAACACCTCATCTCCTAACTACAAGACAAACTAGATGATAACTACCCTTGCATGACTATGTTCGCACATAACTCCAACTTGAGTCATTATTACATGCATTATTACAACGTACATCTTTTATTCAAATTACAAAACTATGCATACTTGACATCCATGAATATTTTATTTCTAACTTGTTTATTTCCTTTGCTGATGTGGCATGTCAACAGTAGCACCTACATCTGCCCTCCCCTCTAGATCATATGGTGATGACCATCAGTAATTCATCATCAAGAACTCTCAAATTTGATGATGTGGTAGCCACTTTGTTGGCAGAAGAGTTGAGGCGAAAAACGTCTCTGGAACCCTCGACCAATGAAGCCCTATGTGCGAGAGGTCGATCCTTTGAGGGGAGTAAACAAGGTAGAAAACAGTCCAGATCTAAGTCTAAAGGACATAAGCAGAAAGGGAAGTGTTGGCATTGTGGGAAGCCAGGAAACTCCAAGGACTGTTGGCAATTTAAAAATGGTGAAAAGCAAAATCAGCCATCAGCTGAGGCCAGTGCAGCAGATTCAGGAGAGACGACAATATGTGAAGCCTTTTGTATCAATAACAATAGATCAGTTTTATATACCTGGGTTTTGGACTCAGGTGCATCCTTCCACGTCTCCCCACAAAGACTGGTTTGACAAATATCAGCCATACTGTGGTGGAAAGGTCTATTTGGGTGATGATCATACTTTAGAAATTGTGGGAAGAGGTGATATAAGGATCAGGTTGGACGATGGTAGAGAAAGGATGTTATGTAATGTGCGACATATGCCTAATTTGAGGAAGAATTTGCTCTCAATCAAAATGATGGATAAGCTAGGGTATTATGTCACTTTCTGTAACAACTACTGCAAGATTACCAAAGGAGCTCTTGTAGTAGCAAAGGGAGAATCTTATGGGAATTTATATCGTTTATGCGGTGATACGGTGACAAACCATGCAGCAGCAATAACTTCTGTTCAGGATGCAGTAATGCTATGGCATCAACGCCTAGGCCATATGAGTGAAAAAGGCCTGAAAATTCTGCATGACAGAGGTATGCTTTCTAGGATTAAGTCTTGTAATTTAGACTTATGTGAGCACTGTATTTTTGGTAAATAGAAGAGGGTTCGGTTTACTGCAAGTCCTGGTAAGAGTTCTGATTTTCTGCAACTTATACATTCGGATATATTTGGACCAGTCCCCATTCAGTCCTTGAATGGCGCCATCTATTTTCTGAATTTTATAGATGATTATTCTAGGAGAGTGTAGGTGTATTTTATGAAGAAGAAGTCGAAAGCTTTGCATAAATTTAAAGAGTTCAAAGCAAGGGTAGAGAAGAGTTTGGGCAAGTTGATTTTATGTCTCAGGTTAGGTAATGGGGGTGAATATTGCTCCAAGGAATTTGATAAATTTTGTATGCAGGAAGGTATTAAGCACCAGAAGACTGTACCATACACTCCACAGAAAAATGGTGTGGTTGAGCGGATGAATCGCACAATCATGGAACATGCAAGAAGCATGCTTAGCGCAACCATGTTGGAGAAAAAGTTCTGGGCAGAGGTTGTTAATACAATTGTTTATCTTATTAACAGGTCACCTATAGCTGCATTGGATGGACAGATTCCGAAGGAGGTTTGGTGTTGTAAGCCAGTTGATTACTCTCATTTGCGCACCTTTGGCTGTGATGCGTTTGCCCATGTACCCAAAGAAAAAAGGTCCAAGCTTGACCCGAAGTCAAGCAAATGTGTTTTTCTCGACTATGGAGATATAGTGAAGGGGTATAGACTATGGGATCCTACTGCCCACAAGGTAATTATTAGCCGGGATGTAATTGTTGATGAAAAATCCATGCAAAGGAAGGAGGTACAACAAATTCTAATGTTGTACTTGTTGAAGTAGAATTGAGTGAAGATGAACATGCTGAAGTTTTTGATTAACATGCAAAACAAGTAGAACAGGAAGTAGAGCAGCCACAACGGTCACAAGACCAAGAGCCACAACCGATAGATCATTGGGTTAGAAGATCTACACATCCACAAAAGTGTTCGGAAAGGTATTCTCATGTGTATCAGTCCTCTTTTGCTTTGTTAACTGATGATGGTGAACCTAGTTCATTTCAGGAAGATAGAGTCTGAAAATGCAGGAAAGTGGAGGAAATCCATGGAGGAGGAAATCGAGGCACTTCAAAAGAATAAAACTTGGGAACTTGTGGATCTCCCACCTAGAAGAAAGACTGTTGGAAACAAGTGGGTGTACAAAGTGAAGAAGAACAGCGATGGGCTGTTGGAACTCTATAAAGCTTGCTTGGTGGCAACGGGCTATGTACAGAAGTCAGGTGTTGACTTTAATGAAATTTTCTCTCCAATTGTGAAGATGACTACTATTAGAGTTTACTTGCACTTGTAGCCGCACAGGATTTGGAACTGGAGCAGCTTGATGTAAAGACTACTTTCTTGCATGGTGATCTCGAGGAAGAGATATATATGGATCAGCCTGAGGGCTATGAAGAAAGAGGCAAAGAGTATTTGGTTTGTAGACTGAAGAAATCACTGTACGGGTTGAAACAGGCGCCAAGGATGTGGTACAGGAAATTTGACACCTTCATGAAGAGCCAAGGTTTCAGCAGGAGTGAAGCTGACCATTGTGCATACTATAAGAGGTTTGACGATGGCAGTTTTATTATTTTGTTGTTGTATGTTGATGATATGCTAGTTGCAGGCCCCAACATGAAGAAAATCATTGATCTTAAGGCTCAGTTGGCTAGGACATTTGAAATGAAGGATTTAGGAGCAGCAAACCAAATTTTAGGGATGAAGATACACAGGGACAAAAAAGGAAGAAATATCTGGTTAAGTCAAAAGTCATATGTCGAAAAGATTTTGCAGCGCTTCAATATGCAGAATGCTAAACCAGTTAGTACCCCACTTCTTCCACACTTAAAGTTGTCTTCCAACCAATGTCCTAGAACGGAAGCAAATAAGACAAGCATGTCTCGTCTATCGTATTCATCAGTAGTAGGAAGCCTCATGTATGCCATGGTGAGCACAAGACCGAATATTGCTCAAGCAATGGGAGTAGTCAGCCGGTACATGGCAAATCCTGGTAAGGAGCATTAGAATGCGGTGAAGTGGATATTCAGATATTTAAGAGCCACTTCAGATGTTGCTATTTACTTTGGATCGGCAGATTTGCAAGTTACAGGTTTTGTGGATTCTGATTATGGTGGAGATAGAGATGGGAGAAAGTCCACTACAAGATATACCTTTACTCTTGCTGGTGGAGCGGTGAGTTGGGCTTCTAAGTTGTAGTCTGTTGTGGCTTTATCAACCACTGAAGTAGAATACATTGCAGCGACTCACGCCAGCAAAGACGCAATTTGGCTAGAGTGATTGTTGGGTGACTTCAAGGTAATGCAGGAGAAAATTGCGTAGCATTGTGATAGCCAGAGTGCTATTCAGCTAGTGAAGAATCCAACATTTCATGATCGCACGAAACACATTGATGTCAAGTACCACTTTATCAGAAATGTGGTGGAAGATGGTAGGATCTTGTTGTAGAAAATCGACGCTGAAGTGAATCCTGCAAATATGCTTACAAAGCCGGTCAAGGTAGAGAAGTTTGAGTGGTGCAGAACTTCTCTGGGATTGCTGAAAAAGTAACAAGGGCAGCATTGAGCAATTGGCACTGGATGAAGATATTTGGTAGAAGAATTCTTGATATTGACTTCAAGTGGGAGAATGTTAGGAAGTGAAGTCACTATGCAGTACCAGACATCTGACCTGCTAGACGTCTGGGTCAGATGTCTAGACAGCAGGCTAGACGTCTAGGCCAGACGTCTGGGTTGCCAGACGTCTAGGCTGCTAGACGTCTAGGCTAGATGTCTGGGTTGCCAGACGTCTAGGCTGTTAGACGTCTAGGCCTGACGTCTGGGCTACTAGATGCTTAGGCTAGTTGACGTCTAGGCCTAACGTCTGGGCTGCCAGACGTTTAGGCTGGTAGACGTCTAGGCCTGATGTCTGACCAAGTAGACGTTTAGGCTAGACGTCAAACCAACTAGACGTCAAAGCAGTGGACGTCTAGGTAGACGATAGTTTGCGGAAGACGAACCATTTTGGTTCCGTATGAAGACGAACAGTTTTGCGAAGGTCTCCTTGGGGAGAGGAAACGAACGGTTGGGGTCTTCCTTGCCTGCTCTATAAAAGGGTCTCGATCCCTTGCATATGTGAGAGGTGAAAACATTGAAAAATGTGAATGTAAAGTTTGCTAAAAATAATAAAAGAAGTTGCCATTGCCCCGTGGTCTTTCCCGCACATTGCAGGTTTCCACGTAAATCTCTGTGTCACTTATGTTGTTGTTTTTCCATGTTCTATATTTTTGTTATTGTGCTTCCTCTTGCAGGTTTAAATCTTGAAGTTTTTCCTAACAGATTGTATGCATAGATGCCATTCTCTACTACAAAAGTAGTCTTTAACCTATCTTGCTCAGCTATACTAATTTGATTATAGCTCGAGAATTCATCCAAAAATGAATAGATCTTGTGCCCTGCCACCTCTTCCCTTTCATTGAGATTTACCTGCACCATATTTAGTCCTTCATATTGTATGGTGTCAAGTTCTTTTGCAACTTTCTCTACATCAAATGGATGTGTTGGCTGTTTATCAATCAACACACCGCCAATATCGTATTCTACAAAATTTTGTGGAAAAGCCCACTTCTCTTCTTCATCCTTGGCTGTAGTTTTCATATTCTAACTGCATTCACCGATCTCATATACCATCCGTACTAGTTCATCTTGGTCCTCTTCTTCTAAGTTGATACACATACAATTAGGCATGAAGACTTCATAGTCTTCTATTTGCCAATGGACAAGTCTGCTGTCAGAGCACTCTTCATCCTCTATGCACTCCTCCAACTCCAACACGCCTTCTTCATTTGGTTCCCGTCCATTCTCACCCTCCAATGATGAACTCCCAAATTCATCAAATGCCACTGATTCTTCACTTATGGACCTATTCTTCAAGTTGATCATATACTTGTATTGGCTTTTCTTGAATGTCAAATGATCCTTCTCCCAGTTGTGGTTTCCTTTTGTCGTGCGTAACTGCCTTCGTCCCAACAACGCATCATAGGGTAGTTTTTGCATAGCAATAACCAAACAAACCTTGAACATTTCATCAACAATCAACACAGTTTGTGCAATCAGTACTCCCTTCATCTCTATCCCATATTGGTCTGCACCATATAAGCGAAAATTGGGAGACCATAAAAATTGTGCTGCCAAATATTTCCACGTCTTTTCAAGCAAAACATTTGCACTTAAGCCTCCATCAACGATTACTTGAGTCAACTTGTGGTTTAGTAACTCAATGTGATTAATTGTTGGTTTCTTCCCGATGTCTATCATCAAAACTGTCAGATCAATATATTGATCCTTCTGTATTCGTGTTGCTTCCATTTGAAGTCATGGCTCCTCCACTCTTCTTGTCCACACCCTCTCTCCTACCGTTGCATATAGCTCTAGTACTGTGCCTAGTAAACTAGACACTTTTCCTTCAATACTTGTATTCAGTACTTGCGCAGCCAACTAGTTCATTACTATGTCTTCTTCAAACATGATGGGTTCCTTCAATTTCCTTTCCTCGAGCAATCTTTCCTGATTGGTCTTTTTCGTCTCTTCGTCAAATTGGACACGTGTTTCCTACCATCTCTCCTCTTTAGCAAGGTTTGGATACTGCCCCTCCTTCGCCTATGCTCGTGTTACTACTAGCCCATGTTTCTCCTTTTGCTGCTGGTCTTGTAAAGGTTCCTCGATGTCAATAAAATTAACATTCTGTAAGTTGCTTGTACTTGCTTTCTTTATGCAATTTACATCCTTGTGATTGCCCTTACACACCATCGACACATCATTGCATCATTTTTTTACTGCTCCGACTTATCAAGGCATTCTAACAGTTGCATATGAAGTGTCCCCACTCTTGACATCTCCAACACTGAATGATTGGCCTCCCATCCAAATCATACTGCAATTGACCTTCTCCTCTTGCAGATCAATTTCCTTGTTATGGTTGTTGTTGCCACATTTTGCACGGGGTGCCATGTTTTCAAATTTTGTAAGTATGTTGCTCTCCCTTCCCTCCTCCTCCTTTCCCTTTCTCCACTGTCCCCTTTCTCCCCTTCTAGCAGCTTCATTTCCCCTCTTTTTTCCCTTTGTACTTTCTCTGGTCAGATTCCTAAAATAGAGCAAACATCCCCTGAAAATTTCTAAGTCTAAGAGCGCAACCCGACTTCGCAGCGAAGTCGGGGTGCGCCCTTAAGTTCGAGCGCACTCGGGAATGCGAAGTGCGGAAGATGACCGAAAAGAAGCAAAATTTGGCTAAGTGTCGGAGCGCAACCCGACTTCGCAGCGAAGTCGGGGTGCGCTCTTCCTCCTGTGCGCACTTGGGAAGCAGTGTATCCAGAAAATCAGCTAAGTGCCAGAGCGCAACCCGACTTCGCAGCGAAGTCGGGCTGCGCCCTGATTCCTGTGCGCAGTCTGAACAACGGCCAAAACGACTAAGTGCTGAAGTGCGCAACCCGACTTCGCAGCGAAGTCGGGCTGCGCCCTCTAGCTTGTGCGCACTTGGGCAGAATCTTTCAAGCAGCCCAAAAACAGTCTAAGGCACGGAGGCCTCCCCAACTGCGTTGTTCCCCACTTGCGCTGTCCAATTGCGCTCCGATTCCAGGCGAAGTAGGACACAAAAGAGAGACTGCCTTTCAAGGCAGATGCGTCCCTCATCAAAATTTGACAAGTGTCCAGCCTCGGGATCCGAGCCGAGATGTGATGGGAAAAGGGACAAGCGTGGGCCAAATTATCTACCGCAGCTACCCTCATTTAAGCTGACGCAAAGTTCCATCTACCGCAGCTACCCGCATTCATGCTGACTCGAAGTTTCATCAACCGCACTGCCACGTAGCTGCCAAGTTTTCAGGTGGACCTTGCTGCAAGTACAGTCCCTGTCTGCAGGAGTCAACATCAGCAGCTCTTTTGCCGCTTTTGTCAGCTTTTGTCAGCTATTGTCGGGTCTGGGATTTTGTGCCCAGGATTGTAATCGGGGGGAATTGCGCTATAAATAGCCGCACCACATCATTGTAAAGGGGTGGAAGGGGGATATCCTGCTAGGGAACCATTGTAGCTATACGTTTGCTTCTGAATGCAAGATACACTTGGCTCTATTTGCTGTTATCATTCTTTATGCTGCCTTTACTTAGCATTTCTGCCTCATGTTGCTTATTTTATTGCTTACTGTTATTCTGATATCTGGATACCGGTATTTGATGATTAAGTATTCCTGGAATGCATAGATAGAGGATACATAGGATGTATGACAGTTGTAGTTTCTGTAGTGTATTCTGTATTTAATTGCTGTTAGTAGTGGTGATTGATCGTTGCCGTGCTGCTTATCCTCCCCACCCAACTCAAATCATATTTGCATCTCTTTCCGCATTTTAATTTCTTTCCTGCACTCTTAGCTTAAAACATTTGAGAAAACCCATAGGAAGCCGGCCTTCTCCGGAGATTGGCACGGAAGGCATCCCTTCCTTCCGGCCTTTCAATCTGGTGGGCGAATCTAGGGCGCATTTCACTAAATCCTTTCCTAGTGGCAGATTCGTAACCAACAGTTTCTCTGGCACGCCCGGTGGGACCCGAAAGTTTCCCACCCAAAACAGAATCGAAGCATCGGTGTTCGCTTCATTGCTGTTAAAATCAGAACACCTGGCGACTCTGCAAGTACCTGAATATTCTCTGAGTCCGTGAGACCGGTCCAAGCGCCTTCATGCATACAAGAAGGTGGAGAGCAAGGAATCCGGGAAACCAGCCTGATCTTTACGAAATTGACATTAACGCTCCGGGAGAGCGCGTCAGGCTGGCTGACTACCAAGCTCGCATAGACGAATCCGAAACCGAAATCGAAGAGGCCGAAGTTGAAGAGCAATCTACATCTTCGGACGGTACCGATACCGAGTACACGACCGGAGGAGAGGAAGAAATGGCTGCTCAGCAAAATGATGACGACCTCTTCCCGACGGTCGACTCCACGGGGCCCTTGGCCCTAGTCGGACAAGAGGTTGTACCCCCCGCTGCCCTGAAGGCCATCCCTACTTATGATGGCTACGGCAAAACGGCGTATGAACACATCCAGGACATTCTGGCCTTGGCTGCACTACACTCTATTACTGATGAGAGTGTCAAGACCCGTCTACTGGCTCTTTCCCTAAGGGGGAAGCTTCTCTATTGGTGGAGATCCTTGCCAGAAGGATCTATCACGGGGTGGCCTCAACTGGCAGGCAGGCTTGTAAAAGGATGCAACGAGTCTGCCGATCCCTCTTCGCTGTTGCATCAGTTCCAAAGCATCCAACGACACCCGCAAGAGGAGGTGTCAGACTTCAACATAAGGTTTGCGAGGTCTTGGAAAAGAGTACCTCATGAACTGCGACCTTCAGCAGGTCAGGCTGCACACTACTACCTGAGGTCTTTCAACTCAGATATTTGCCTACTTCTGAAGATAGCCCGAGTCGATTCCTTCCCTGCCCTATACGAAGCTGCCCAACAAGCGGAATTAGATATAATCTCCATAGGCAGACTCCCGCATAGAGTGCAGCCCCCTATTTACCCTGATTTTCCTCAGTCCCAGTACCCATCGGCCTCTGGTGTGATGCCTTCATCTTCAAGTCAGCACCCCCAGCAGCCATGGAACCCAACACCAGTCATAAACCCCTACGGCCCGCCTCAAATACATTATCCCAACCCGCCACCTCCGCATCCGCAGTATCCCGCACTCCCTGCTCCTCCTCAGTACGCGGCGTATTCCGCGCCCCCGCCATTGGCTGCATTACCTCCGCCGGCTCAGTTGGCACCTGCAGACAATGATATTCAAAATAAAATCCTCCAAGAGGTACGGGCTCTGGCCTCTGGGTATCATACCATGTCAAATGACATGACGATAATGAAGAAGAAGCAAGCCCAGATGGAGTTCCTTCCAAGGAGGCCATATCCTCCTCCGGCGCTAACGAAAGATCAAGCCGCACAAGCTCAAAGGCAACCCCCTGCAAGAAATGCTGCCATTGAGGATCAACCTGGCACTTCTGACCAGGTCAACTGGTGCTCCACGTGCAACGATCCACACTCAGAAGAAGGGTGCACGCTGCACCAGCATTATCTCCAGACCCTGGCAGGCAGCGCCATAGAGGATGAATTATACATGATCCTGGGCGATGAAGGCAACTTTGCCGTCCCAGAAGAAGATCCCGCGTTGCTCCTGACCAAGGAAGGCAGAAAGCCCGTTGAAGCTGCCGCGGCCCAAGCAAAGCCATTAAAGGTATACGCCAGAAGAGAAAAGGCGCAACCTGCTGGGCTACCACCTGACAAGTCACTATGGCCTCATGCAGCCAAAGAAAAGTTTCCTGCACCCAAGGCTCCCGCGGTGAAAGCTCCCGCAGCTCAGTTTCCGGCCGAAACAAAAGAACAAGCTCAGGAGAAGCTGAGATATCCGTCGCTGACAAAGAGACAGAGAGTCGAAGCCACGCAGCAATACCGGACTAAGTATGAGCCTGCGAAAGAAACGGAGGGAGCCAGCACTTCAAGCTACAGCATAGTTGACGAGCTAAAGAGGACCCCCGCAAAGATAAGTATGTACGAGGCTCTTCTGCTCCCCGGGCAAGTTGACCTGTTGCAGGAATCTTTGAAAAATATAAAAGACGGGAAGCCTACGCAACCTGCTGTGTTAGCTCAACCTCTGACAGTCTCCGCCACCGGAAAAAACAGGCCACCTCCTTTCTATCTGTCATTACGGATGGAAGGCTATATAGTTCACAACTGCATGGTGGATTCTGGTGCCTCCACGACTGTTATGCCGAGAGCCGTCTGCGACGAGATCGGTATGGAATATACAAGGAGCAGCCAAGGTGTGCTGCAACTAGACGACACCCCTGTCAAGACAGTTGGTGTCATCAAGGATATCCCGATCCGGCTGCACAAAGCTCTCGACATAGTGGTCATACAAGAAGTCATGGTGGTCGACTTGGAACCCTACTTCGGCATGTGCCTCTCCAGGGAGTTCACTGCAAAGCTAGGTGGGTATCTGTCTCTGGATTACTCACATATGGAAGTGCCCTTCAAAGGAAGGAGACTGAAGATCTACAATGAAAAGCCTTCCACATTTCTAGTAGAGAAGATACCCGGAGAAGAGTCACAGAACGGCATGGTTCAGCTGACGACTGAGGAACTGGTGGTGGTGGACATGACAGAACAAGCCCTTGAGCTGTTACAAGTGGAGGATGAGTTCTCCTTGCTGGACTTCAACGCCATGATCGAGACTGAGCAAGGCTGCTACTCCGTTACTCAACCTGAGAGACTTGACCAGTCAGCAAGGAAAGAGGTAGGACCTGCACCAGAAAAGCTATGGCAGCTCTTCTTTGATGGCGCCCGATGCAAAAATGGCGCCGGTGCAGGGGTACTCTTGGTTTCCCCGTCCGGGATCCAGAAGGACTACACCTACAGGCTGGCTTGGAGCTGTACTAACAACGCGGCGGAGTATGAAGCCCTGTGCTTGGGTTTGAGAAAAGCAGAGAGACTGGGGATAAAACATTTGCAGATCTTTGGCGACTCAGAGCTGGTGTGCAACCAGATTACGAATAAGTGCGCCTCCAAGAAGCATTATCTCAAGGCGTATCGTAATCGTGTCTGGGACCTGATGGAGTCATTCGACTCATTGAATGTCAAAGCCATATCACGTGAGAAGAACAAGCACGCCGACATTCCGGCGTCCGTTGGAGCCAGTGCACGTTCCGGCTGATGACATTGTCCAGAAGCCGAAGCCGGTCCGTACCATCTACAGGCCTTCTGTGCCTGATAAAGACACCCACTGGCAGGTGTTTGATTGTGACGAGGACATCGTCACTTTTTTGATTACCGAAGCATGTACAATAGAAGGTAGAGACCCTGATGACGAGCAGTACGAGGGGTTGATACAGTTGAAGAATAATCATGTCCCAAAAGGACTGATTACCTTAGAGAGTCTCTTTGACCAGAACGATAGAGCAATATCACACAGGATCAAAGTAGACCCCAAGCAGTACGTAGACCTGGAGCTCGAACCTGGAAAAACAATCAAGGTCGGGACGGACTGCACTGAAGAGGAACTCGAGCAGATCAGATCATTATGCAGAGAGTTCCCCGATATCGTAGCCTGGTGCTACCAGGACTTGAAGGGGTATGATAGACAGATGATCCAACATACCATAGAGCTGGAAGATAATGCAAAACCTTTCCGGCAGAAGCAAAGGGCAGTAAACCCGAAGATTGAAGCCATGATGAAAGCTGAGCTCTTGAAGATGCTGGAAGCCAAAATCATCTACCCCATCAAGCATTCATCCTGGGTCGCGAATTTGGTTCCTGTGAGGAAGAAGAATGGAGACATCCGTCTCTGCGTGGATTTCAGAAATCTTAATCAAGCCTCGCTGAAGGACCATTACCCGCTTCCCCAAATCGATCAGATCCTCCACATAGTTGCTGGAGCGCAGAGGTTCTCTCTCTTGGACGGATTCTCTGGATACAACCAGATATGGGTAAAGGACGAAGATCAGCACAAGACAACGTTCACCACCAAATGGGGAACGTTCGCATATCAGCGCATGCCCTTCGGCCTGTCTAATGCCGGCGCTACATTCCAGAGAGCCATGGACTTGGCCTTCCGAGAGCTGCTCAACAAGGTCATTGTCATCTACTTGGATGACATGACTGTATTTTCTCACAGAGAGAGGACCATGCTTCCCACCTACGGCAGATATTTGAGAGATGTCGTGAATTCGGCATTTCCATCAACCCGAAGAAGTCAGTCTTCGCGGTAAAAGAAGGTAAGCTGCTGGGACATGTCATTTCCGAGAAAGGCCTTGCAGTGGATCCTGACAGAGCAGAAGCCCTCCTCCGCTTGCCCATCCCAGTCGACAAGAAGGGGCTACAGTCATTCTTCGGTCAGATCAACTTTGTAAGGAAGTTCATACCGGACTTCGCACAAGTGATTAAGCCCATGGCCGAACTGTTAAAGAAGGATGCCGAATTCTTGTGGACTGATGAAAGAAAGCAGGCCTTCGAGGAGATCAAGGCTAGAATTGCGCAAGCTCCGGTGTTGATTAATCCCGACTATTCCAAGGATTTCATCCTGTACGCGGTGGGAGAACCCGAGAGTTACGCCGCAGTCCTGACTCAAAAGGGAGACGATGGCGAAGAACGCCCCATAGCGTTCTTAAGCCAGGTGATTCAGCCGCATGAAGAGAAGTACAATTTTATTGAGCGGCAGGTTCACGCAGTCATGAAATCCCTCAGGAAGTTCAGGCACTTTGTCTCCCAGAGCCGGATAACTGTCTTCGTGATACATCCGGACGTCAGGAATTTCATCATACAAGGGGAGCCTGGTCACAAGAGGGCAGGATGGATAGCCAAGATCCAAGAATTTGACATCGAGGTATGGCCAACAAAGCTGATCAGAGGCCGAGCCTTATGCCAAGAGCTGGCCCGAAGCGCTGCAGCCGAAATCTCTGCCTGCAAGTGGGAAGATCCGATAGCAGATACCAATCTAGCCAACTCCTTATCAGAGGAAAGTGATTGGACAAATGACCTGGTGCAGTATTTTAGCACCGGGAGATGCCCAGATCACCTCAATGCCTCACAAAGAAGGAGGTTTAGGCTAAACGCCTTGAGATACGTACTCCGCCCCGAGGGGCTTTATTTTAAAAACATTGACGGCATCTTGTTGCGATGCGTCAAAGAAACAGACAAACCCAGGGTCCTCGGAGAATTCCACTCCGGGATGCCTGGGGGACATCATTCTGGAAGGCCTACGGCCTTAAAAATCATCAGAGCTGGGTACTATTGGCCCACTCTCTTCACAGACGCACATGCGGTCTGTGTCAAATGTGATAAAGCCCCCTGCCCCTCCAGCCAATTCAAGCTGAGACTCCGTTTCAGCAATGGGGTCTAGACTTCATCGGGGTCATCACGCCTAACTCTGCAGCAGGGCACAAGTTTATCCTTACCGCCACCGATTACTTCACTCGGTGGGCAGAGGCAATCCCCACTAAGCATGCGGACCAAGAGACGGTCATTGGGTTCCTTGAGAGCCTCATTACCCGTTTCGGGGTCCCGGAGTCAATAGTGACAGACAATGGTCCGGGGTTCGCAGGCGCTGTACTCACCGAGTACACCAATAAATATGGTATCTATCACAAGATGTCTTCGAACTACTACCCGCAGGGGAATGGCCTGGCTGAGTCCACCAACAAGAATCTACTGAAGATTGTCAAAAGGACAGTAGAGAGAAACAAGAGGACATGGCACCTACTCCTGAATCGGGCGCTGTGGGCGGATCGCATATCATTCAAAAAGTCTATCAAGACATCCCCCTACGCGCTCGTGTACGGCAAGGAGGCAGTTCTGCCTACCCACATAGAGATACCCGCACTCTGGACGCTAGATGAAGAAAAAGGCAACGGGGATCCAGTGGACGCCAGACTCTGCCAACTACTGCGGTTAGAGGAGGAAAGAGAAAAGGCATACCAGGCCTTTACTAAACATGCTGAAGCGACCCAAGGCTAGTTTGTGAAAGGCACCACCGCACGAGTTTTCAAAATCGGGGACCTAGTGTTGAAGTGGGACTCACTGAAAGCAAAGCCGGGCAACCATGGTAAATTTGATGCCCTCTGGGAAGGTCCCTATCAGATTGCTCGGGTGAACCAATTTAATGCATTCGTGCTCCGGGACATGGAGGGACAGCTTCTCCCCATTCCCGTCAACGGGTTCCACCTAAAGATTTACCACCACTGAAGGCACCCAAGGGGTCCTTCCTTGTACATATTTCTTTTTCTGCATTTTTATCAGAATGTATATATTTATTTCAGCATTCAGCTTTTAGTTTTCAAGAGCCTAAGTGAAGCCTAGAGCAAACCCCGACTTCGTAGCGAAGTCGGGCATCGCTCCTTGAATAGTGCGACATCGGGAGTTTGAGAGAAGGCAGCTGACAAAAAAGCCAAAAATTTGACTAAGTGCTGGGTGCGCAACCCGACTTCGCAGCGAAGTCGGACTGCGCACCGTCTTGGGAGCGCAGTCGGGGAGCGCAGAGCAAAAATCAGCTAAGTGTCGAAGTCAGACTGCGCAACTTTTCTGGGCGAAGTCGACTGCGCAATAACGTCTGGGCAAAGCCAAACTGTGCAATAACGTCTAGGCGAAGTCCGAGTTCGCCCTCAATTCTGGGCGCACCTTGAATGACTTGCCGCGGGAAACGAGGGACAATGATAAAATATTTCTAAGTGTGGGCCCAGACAGCATAGTGTGGCATAGTGCGAAGTTGGGTTGCGTCCCTCCTTAAAACCCTGGGCCAAAATTTCTCCCTCGAAGTGTGTGCCCAGGCGGTGGCTATGACGTCATTGGAAGCACGAGGTCCGAAGAATTTTTAAAAAATAATGATTGCGCGTCTTTCAAAGCGAATGTCATTAAAAGAGCAGGCGCATTAGGGCCAACCGCAACCAGGTTACTCTTTCCAAAGAAAATCCCATGCACGACCGCCAAGAATTATAACGCTTCCACCTACTTTGGGTAAATCACCTTAGCCCCCTCCCTTGCGCCATTAATGCTGTATTTCTTGCCTAGAAAAGGGGCCCTGGCATACTCAGAACATCCAAATTGTCGAGTCAACTCTGAGCTGCAAGGCGCAGAACTGAAGCAATCAGTAGCCAGAATCCCCGTCTCTGCCACTTCGAGCAGAAAAGAGAGGATGGACAAGGGAAAAGCGCCAATGCCGGCACAGTCCAGCGACGCAGAACGCGAAGCTGAAGAACAGACAGAATCCAACGCTCATGAGAGCGAAGCGCCGCGAGAGCAAACAAGGAGAACCAGGTCGAAGAGAAGCCAAGGGCAAGCTCCATCGCCGCCCATCAATCGCCTGGCCGGGTATAGAGATGGTGAGTACTCTATCAGCCTCACCAAGCTGCGGCCAAATATTGCGAAGTGGGCTGACAAAGTTTCACCCTCGCACCATGTCGTGGCTGCATACAAATCGAACCTGTACTGGTTCTTGTGCCCTCTCGTCCACCAATGCCCAAAGCTGGTTGAATCCATTGTGGCATACTACAAACCAGCTGCCCGGCAAGTCTGTGACAACAAAGGAAGGGTGTTGTTCACCCTCTTCAGGGAGAGCGTCCAGCCAGCTTTCGCCCCGGGGCTCCAGTACGACCCCAACGCAATTATCAGGAGAATCAACCTGGACGAACAGGCGGGCAGATTCACCCAGACCAAAAGGATGAGAGAGTTCCTCGACTCAGAGCTGAAAACTCCGCTGCCAGCCGGACAGTGGCCGATAGGCCCTATACCCCTAGATAGGTTCGAAAACAAGTACATATATATCATCCTAGCATGGGTACTCGGCTGCGATTCCGACAGAGTGGTACGCCCGTACCAGCTGGCGCTAGCAGAATGCATCTTGCATGGGGAGTTCTATGACTCCACGGCGCAAAGAAGCGGGAGGCGCCCTATTTTCTTTGACTGGGCAGATTGGGTGGCGTACGCCATACATTCGAACCTGGTCAAGTTGCAGCAGAAGCAGTCAACAAAATTTCGGCTCTGCTCGTTTCTCACATGGTTGTGCCTGTACCACACGCACTACCGGATTAAAGTGCCTGACCTGAAGAAGGTGAATGAAAAAGGAGGGTCGCTGCCTGTGTACGAATGGACTGAAGCCCTGTACAGGAGAGGGTCATACTATGAGTTCAACTTCAAATTTCTAGGTATGACCCTGGCGCTGTTCAACGGCGAGGCATCCCGCCCGCCAGAGGCCATGACGAACTATCTAAGGAAGTACAAGTGCGGGGATACCTTCCGGTTGACACAGGGCATTGTAGTCAGAATCTACGGATTCAAGGGGAAGCCGTTCCTGTTGCCCTATTTCTGCACTGACCATCAGTTCGGTATGGAGATATCACGCCAGATGGACTATGTCGAGGAAGAATTCGGCCAGGGAAAGAAGAGAGGTCATATTTTTCAGTATCCCATTACCTGGTCGAACATCCAAGTGCACGAGATTGGGCAGCATGTCTACCTCGAACAAGAACTCATCATCATGGGCCTGATACAGCTACCTCAGCGCTGGAAGTATGACCCGATTGGGGTCAGGGGAAAGTTTGTGCATATCTGCCCCCGAGCCGAGATCATGCAAGAAAGGTGCAACAGAACAGGCGCAGACCTGGAATGGCACATTGAGCGGATGCAATCATGGCCGCCATGGCATGATTTTTACTGCGAAGAAGTGGCGTTTGATCCGGAGCGCAATCCGGACCACCGGTTAGACTCAGCGGGCTTCAAGAAATTCCTCTCCAAGGTGGCGCCCCTCAACTGGCAAAAAGACAAAATCATTGAATGCTGGAAGATGAGGTGCCGCACGCAACACGATAAGTCTAACCGGAAGACGTTGGCCGTTGATGATGAATTTTCGGCCTTATATGATCAATACGCCGACAAATGGCAGTCGTTCGCATTCCGAGATTGCGTTCCCCTAGGCGCCAAAAAAAGGTATAAAAGGAGGCCCCCATCCCAGCAATTGCCCACTCCAGGGACTTCCAGTGCGACACCAACAAGCAGCCAAGTGGGCCCAATGTTGCCTCCAGCTCCGAAGGCGTTACCTCAAAGGGTACAAGAGCCAGAAAAGTCAACTCCTGAGGTGGCCCCCCAAAAGGAAAAGGCGCCAGAACTGTCAGCGAGTGGGACGGCCGCAGCAAGCATCCTCCCGTCAAAACCCAAGTACAAGTTTACCGTGGGGACATCACTGCCTGCCGCCCCAACCTCCTCTGCCCCCTTCGAACCAGTTGCAACTTCAGAAGAAAAGAAGAGGAAGAGGAGCAAAAAGGCTAAGCGGCCTAAGGAGTCTACGCAGCAAACGGCCGCAGCACGGACGGGGACGGCCGCGCCGAAAATTATTTCATTGGACAGCCCCGGAAAAGAAGCGGAAGCTTGGGCTGCAGGCGTCCTTCAATCAGCGGCTCAGGCGGAGCCCACAGGTACATCCTCTTCCCCGCTCCCCCAGATCCCAGTCGGCCCTGCCGTAACACCGTCCCCCACTGTATCAAGGCAAGCCCTAGTTGCATCCTCTTTGTCTCAAACCACCCAACCCTCCCACAGTCCCCATTCCTTTGATCAGTTCGCCCAGGACCCAAATGCTTTCCAGACCCTCAGTCAAACCCTAGACCCCTCGCCTGCGGCCAGTGCCGAAGCTGTGCCTACATCGCCGCACCGCTCACCTCCCTTGTTCAAAACCCCGCCTACACCTTCCACTCAGCCGCTCGCTTCCCCTAGGACCCGGTCGCCCTTAAAAGCGACCACGCCTTCTGGAATATCCCCTACTTCGCTGTTTGCAGGAAGAATGCCGCAGCAAGATTTAGCCTCGGCATGTCCGATGCTGGCGGACCTTGACTTCATGGGATGCATTGAACCACGAAATGAACATTTGCCTGGCTCCCTTCAACTCTCTTTCTGAGATCGGTTGCCCGAGCTTCGTCAAGGATGGGGAGTTTCTGCCCCTTGAGCAGGTGAAGCTGAATTGGTTGTCTTTTGAGGCAGACACGTCAGAAATTGACAGCTGGGCCGAGCCAGTCCAGGAAGCTCAGGTCACCCAGATGGTGTCGAGATATTGTAAAATCAACACCTCCCTTCAGGAGTTGGGAGAGAGATACAACACCATCGACGTGCATGCGGTTGCAGCATTCAGAGCAGCGCTGAGAGATGTCAGCGACTTAGGGTCGTTTCAGGCATCAGCCTGGGACCAGGCCAGGGCCGCATACAATCATGTCTGTGAGCGGGAGCAGCCGACCGAGCAGGAAGGTGACAGTGGTGACCATTCAGACTCAGAAAGAGGAGGAGAAACAGATGAAGCAACTGCCGAAAGTGAATCCGAAGAGGAACAGTTGCCCAAGAAGAAGTCGTCAGAGCAGCGGAATGCAGGGGAAGGGAGTTCCTCTGCGCCCAAAGGATGAAGGCCTGGTTCTTTGCGTCGAGGCGAGCTCGACACCCCGCGAGCCGCCAGGAATGTTGCCACATTTTGCACGGGGTGCCATGTTTTCAAATTTTGTAAGTATGTTGCTCTCCCTTCCCTCCTCCTCCTTTCCCTTTCTCCACTGTCCCCTTTCTCCCCTTCTAGCAACTTCATTTCCCCCTTTTTTTCCCTTTGTACTTTCTCTTGTCAGATTCCTAAAATAGAGCAAACATCCCTTGAAAATTTCTAAGTCTAAGAGCGCAACCCGACTTCGCAGCGAAGTCGGGGTGCGCCCTTAAGTTCGAGTGCACTAGGGAATGCGAAGTGCGGAAGAGGACCGAAAAGAAGCAAAATTTGGCTAAGTGTCAGAGCGCACCCCGACTTTGCAGCAAAGTCGGGTGCGCTCTTCCTCCTGTGCGCACTTGGGAAGCAGTGTATCCATAAAATCAGCTAAGTGCCAGAGCACAACCCGACTTCGCAGCGAAGTCGGGCTGCGCCCCGATTCTTGTGCGCAGTTTGAACAATGGCCAAACGACTAAGTGCTGAAGTGTGCAACCCGACTTCGCAGCGAAGTCGGGCTGCACCCTCTAGCTTGTGCGCACTTGGGCAGAATCTTTCAAACAGGTTCTCCCAAAATCAGTCTAAGGCACGGAGGCCTCCCCAACTACGTTGTTCCCCACTTGCGCTGTCCAATTGCGCTCTGATTCTAGGTGAAGTAGGACACAAAAGAGAGACTGCCTTTCAAGGTAGATGCGTCCCTCATCAGAATTTGACAAGTGTCCAGCCTCGGGATCCGAGACGAGATGTGATGGGAAAAGGGACAAGAGTGGGCCAAATTATCTGCCGTAGCTACCCTCATTTAAGCTGATGCAAAGTTCCATCTACCGCAGCTATCCGCATTCATGCTGACTTGAAGTTTCATCAACCGCACTGCCACGTAGCTGCCAAGTTTTCAGGTGGACCTTACTGCCAGTACAGTCCCTGTCTGCAGGAGTCAACATCAGCAGCTCTTTTTCCGCTTTTTTCGCCTTTTGTCAGCTATTGTCGGGTCTGGGATTTTGTGCCCAGGTTTGTAATCGGGGGAATTGCGCTATAAATAGTTGCACCACATCATTGTAAAGGGGGGGAAGGGGGATATCCTTCTAGGGAACCATTGTAGCTATACGTTTGCTTCTGAATGCAAGACACACTTGGCTCTATTTGCTGTTATCATTCTTTATGCTGCCTTTACTTAGCATTTTTGCCTCATGTTGCTTATTTTATTGCTTACTGTTATTCTGATATCTGGATACCGGTATTTGATGATTAAGTATTCCTGGAATGCATAGATAGAGGATACATAGGATGTATGACAGTTGTAGTTTCTGTTAGTAGTGGTGATTGATCATTGTCGTGCTGCTTATCCTCCCCACCCAACTCAAATCATATTTGCATCTCTTTCCGCATTTTAATTTCTTTCCTGCACTCTTAGATTAAAACATTTGAGAAAACCCATAGGAAGCCGGCCTTCTCTGGAGATTGGCACGGAAGGCATCCCTTCCTTCCGGCCTTTCAATCTGGTGGGCGAATTTGGGGCGCATTTCACTAAATCCTTTCCTAGTGGCAGATTCGTAACCAACAGTTGCCTCCTTCCTTGGCGGGTTATTTTGGTCTCCGCCACTTGTTGCTCCTTGTCTGCTCTTTGAAGTGCTCAGTTTATCTTCCCTATTCTCGTTCTACACCGTTAACGTCTAGTGTTTGGCACTTTTGAGATTAAATGGACAATTGACAACAACATGCCCCACAACTTCACAAATACTGCAGAATGCTTTCTTTGGACAATTGACATAGGTGTGTCTTGATTTGCAATCAGAACACCATATGTCCTTTTTTCTCCTTTTTCTTTTCAGCCTTCACATCATTAATCATATGCTCTAGGTCCTTCCTCATGACCTAGATTATTGTGCTAAGTCATCTTGATCACTATGCAAATCATCATCTCAATCATGGATTGCACTTCCTCTACCTGCTCCAATTGTCTTCATCTCACTTCCTAAATTCAGCACTATATCAAATGCTTCTTGATATGTAGTTGGCGGAACTACCTTCATCTTTTTCTTGTACCACAACAACAATCCATCCAAGAACCATTGTTTTTGTTGCCCATCTGCTGGTTTAACTTCTATTTTATCGATAAGTTCCTTCAAACAATGATTATATGACTTGATATTCTCATCCTTATTTTGCTTTATTGAGTAGATTTTTCCAATGATCTTAGTTTTATCATGAAGCAACTTGAATTCTTTACTGCATGCAATCTTCAATTCATCCCAAGTTGTGAAGAGTTCTTGTTTTAGGTGCCAATCTATCGCTATTCCACGCAACGTGGTTGGAAAAAATCAAAGGATTCAAAGCCATGAACCTTCATCATCTAAGACATTGGCTCTCCATATTGTTTCACACATTCCGATATGGCATTCTGGATCTTCCTTCCCATCACCCATGAACTTTGGGCACTTTTTCTTTCCTGGAACTACAACAATATTAGCCATTGGTGGTTGTTCGTCTTCACTCAACGAACCTTTGTTCAATAACCACTCTTCTACAAACAACCTTCGGCCGCTACTTTGTGTTCCCAGACTTTGCGATCTCCTCCTCAATTACGCAAGCAAAAAATCTGGTATCTCGAGCACACTCTCCTATGGTTTTCGTTTTGCTTGACTCCTGTCCTCTGCACCTCTAGGCACTCTCCTCTGCACTTGTGCTGGTGTCACAAATTGCTCCAATTCATCTTGGTCATGCTCCACGTTGGCGCCTTCTTCACAACTTGCACAAATGTTCTCCTCAACCTAAACCTCGTTTCCTTGGTACACCTCCACTTACGCTCTGTCTTTCATTATTAAAAACGTCTACCACCTCCCTCACTCCTCGTCCAAACTATCCTCTACGTAAGGATTCCAAACTTGTTCAACTTCTGGTATTTGTACCTCTTCACCAGCAAGTTCTGTCGGCATTCTTTCTTCATGTAGTCCTTCATCAACAACATGCAAGTCTTCCTTGTGCTCAACACGCCCATGTTTTCCTCATTCTTGTTGTTGTGCAATCCTCGGGCTTTTACATATTAGCTAATCTCTCGCTCTTCCGTGTCCACATCTCCCATATTCTCGTGGTAAGTTATTTGTCATCGACCTCTCCAATATTCACGTGGTGCTGGTTCGAACTTCAAATTGCAATGACACCAAATGTAGGATGGTGGCGGTATTCCACCCTTGGAGGAACAATTTGGATTGAGAGATTAACTATTCACAACTTGCAGCGATGAAATTGTACAGCTTGCATCATTTCTTTGTCTTTGACGGCCTTATTCACTACTCCAGACAACCCATTCTGAGAATCAGAAGGCCTGCACTCTTTCTAGATGGTTGGTAGTAGCCCAAACGGCTTGACTTCAATCTTGACGGCCTGGCAACTATGCTAGATGGTGTGGTAACTGCCCAGACAGCCCTGTATGACAGAACTTGGAAAAGAATACAAATAACAGGGTTGAATCTAAATCTACTGCAACAATCAATCAATAGCAATACATACAGATCACACACAATAGCAATAGCAAATGATGAACAAGTATGAACAGATATTGCATTAATGATAGCCTCTATGGTGAACTGCATGTGGCATCTTACATACACAGTATCTGATCCTATACACCTCCAATGCACTCTACACTCTCTTCTTGGCATACACAATGCAATGCCTATACAGATGTATCTACTCTCCGTGTCTATAATGTACTCTCTCTAGCATGTACCTGCTTAAATAAATGAGGGAGTCTATTTAAACTATAGGGACAGTAGTTACAAACAACCACTACCCCCGACACTTCACTTCCTACCTACAAGACAAACTGAGTGATAACTACCCTTGCATGACTATGTTTGCACATAACTCCAACTTGAGTCATTATTACATGCATTATTACAATGTACATCTTTTATTCAAATTACAAAACTTAACATATGCATACTTGACATCCACGCATATTTAATTCCAACTTGTCTATTTCCTTTGCTGAGGTGGCACGTTAGAACTAGCGCCTACAACATTCTCCACTCCTTTTTCTAGCACAACCTCCTCCAACAAATTGAATAACAATTGTGCACTCTTCATCTCTCACAAGGCACCAACCGGCTTCGGGAAGACCATGGATCCACCCGAAGCCACCATGATATTCAAGAGCGTGCGGTTTCTTGTGTTTGTCCATCCTTCAGAAAGAATGTTGCAACCCCTTGTCTTCCATGTCTGTTTTTGCTCATGTACAGGAGGACTTGTGTTGATGACACACTCCTCCAACAATGGTCCACTAAAATCTTTTGCCAAAGGTGAATTAAACCTTTTGTCAACCTCGCTCAATGCCCTCACTAGGAATTCCCTATAGGGGTTGTTCGCACAATTGAAGGGAATGCGCAATAATACATGTTGCCACATTTGGCACGGGGTGCCATGTTTTCAGTTTTTGTAAGTAGCCTGCTCTTTTCCTTCCTTCCTCTCTTTCATTTCTCTCTTTCTCCCTCTTCTTCGCAGTCTTATTCCTCCCTCTTCCCCTTAAACTTCCCCTAGCAAAGTTTCCAGAAGTGTTCCCTGAAAATGGTTAAGTGTCAGGGCGCACCCCGACTTCGCAGCGAAGTCGGAGTGCGCCCTCCAGTTGGAGCGCAGTAGGGACAGTGCGAAGTGTGACAAAACAGGAAAATGAGCGAAAATTGACTAAGTGTTGGGGCGCAACCCGACTTCGCAGCGAAGTCGGGGTGCGCCCTTCTTCCTGGGCGCACTAGGGAAGCAGTGCAGCAAAAAATCAGCTAAGTGTTGGGGCGCAACCCGACTTCGCAGCGAAGTCGGGGTGCGCCCCCCTTTTGGTGCGCAGTCCAAACGACAGAGATGACAGCAAAGTACCGGTGTGCAACCCGACTTCGCAGCGAAGTCGGGGTGCGCCCTCCGACCGGTGCGCAGTTGGGTAAACCAGTCCAGAAATTGACTAAGGCACGGAGGCCTCCCCAACTGCGCTGTTTTCCACCTGCGCAATCCGACAGCGCTCTGATCCCGGGCGAAGTTGGATAAACTGCCTTTCAAGGCAGCATGTGTCACTCATCAACATCTGACAAGTGTCCACTTCGAGATTCGAGCCGAGACATGACCCGGAAAAGGACAAAGCATGGGCTGCACTATCTACGCCAGCTGCCATCATTTAAAGCTGATAAGAAGTTCCATCCGCCACAACTACCCGCACTCCCGCCGACCAAGGGTTTGACCCGACACACCGCCACATGGCTGTACATCTTTCAGGGAGACCATGCCGCAAGTACAGTCCCGCCCGACAGAGGTCAGCATCAGCAGCCTCCTCAGCCGCTTGTGTCAGCTAATGTTTGGTCTGGGACTTTGTGCCCGCGAATGTAATCGGGGGAACTTGAGGCTATAAATAGCCATGTAATTCATTGTAAGGTTGTGGAAGGGGAATATATTGCTAGGGAACTATTGTAGCTGTGTGTTTGCCTCTAATACAAGCATATATTTGGCTCTGCTTACTGTCTTTTATCTTGTATGCTGCCTCTCCTTGTCATTTCTGCCTCATGTTTCTTGTATCATTGCTTATCGTTGTACTGAACTCTGGACTCTGGTATTTGATGATCAAGTATTCCTGGAATGCATAGATAGAGGATACATAGGATTAATGATAGCTGTAGTTTCAATGTGTGCTTTGTAAAGGAATGTTGTTAGTAGCAGTGATTGATTCGTTGTCGTGCTGCTTATTCCCCCCACCCAACTCCAATCACATTTGGATTCTCTTTCCGCACTTTTATTTCTTTCCCTGCACTCTTATCTTACACTAAAAACCCCACAGGAAGCCGGCCTTCTCCGGAGATTGGCACGGAAGGCATTCCTTCCTTCCGGCCTTTCAATCTGGTGGGCGAATTTGGGCGCAATAACAACAAATCCTTTCCTCATGGCAGATTCGTAACCAACAGTTTCTCTGGCACGCCCGGTGGGACATGGTAGTTTCCCATCCCCAAACAGAATCGAAGCACGAGTGCTCGCTTCATTGCTGTTAAAAATCAGAGCACCTGGCGACTCTGCACGTACTTGAATACTCTCTGAGTCCGTAAAGACCGGTCCTAACGCCTTCATGCAAACAAGAAGGTGGCGAGCAAGGAATCCGGGAAACCCGCCTGACTTTTACGAAATTGACATTGACGCTCCAGGCGAGCGCGTCAGGCTGGCTGATTACCAAGCTCGCGTCGAAGAAATTCAAGAGGCCGAGGCTGAAATTCAAGAAGTTGAGGCCGAAGAAGAATCTACATCTTCGGACAGTTTCGACACCGAGTACACTACCGGGTCAGAAGAAGACATGGCTGCTCAGCAGAACGATGATGACCTCTTCCCGGCGGTGGACTCTACGGGGCCCTTGGCCCTAGTTGGACAGCAAGCTGTGCCCCCTGCTGCCTTAAAATCTATCCCTACATATGACGGCTACGACAAGACGGCGTATGAACACATCCAGGACATTCTAGCCCTGGCTGCGCTACATTCCATCACTGACGAAGGTGTGAAGACCCGTCTGCTGGCCCTTTCCCTAAGGGGAAAGCTTCTCTACTGGTGGAGATCACTGCCAGAGGGATCCATCACAGGGTGGCGTCAGCTAGCCGGTAGGCTCGTGAAAGGATGCAACGAGTCTGCTGATCCCTCTTCTTTACTGCATCAATTCCAAAGCATACAACGACACCCCCAAGAGGAGGTGTCAGACTTCAACATCAGGTTTGCGAGTTCTTGGAAACGAGTGCCTTGCGAACTCAGACCTTCAGCAGGTCAGGTCGCCTACTACTACCTGAGGTCCTTCAATTCAGACATTTGCCTGCTGCTGAAGGTAGCCAGAATCGACACGTTCCCCGCTCTGTACGAGGCTGCCCAACAAGCTGAAATGGATATCATTTCCATCGGCAAACTTCCGCACAGGGTACAACCGCCTATTTACCCTGATTTCCCCCGATCTCAGTATCCATCAGCTTCCGATTCAGTGTCGTCTACTTCAGGACAGCAACCCCAGCAGCAATGGAATCCGGCGCCAGTCGTGAATCCTTATGGTCCACCACAGATACATTATCCTAACCCTCCTCCTCCGCATTTTCCGGCGCTCCCTGCTCCTCCGCAGTATGCACAATATTCTACACCTCCTCCATTGGCTGCATTACCTCCCCCAACTCAGTTGCCGCCGCCTCCTAACAATGATATTCAGAATAAAATCCTCCAGGAGGTACGGGCTCTGGCCTCTGGATATCACACCATGTCCAATGACATGACCATCCTGAAGAAGAAACAGGCCCAGATGGACCTTGTTCCAAGGAGGCCATATCCGCCCCCGACATTGACGAAAGACCGAACCCCCGAGCAACAACTGCAAAGGCGGCCCCCTCCGAGGAATGCTGCCATTGAAGACCAACCTGGTACTTCTGACCAGGTCAACTGGTGCACCATGTGCAATGACCCGCATGCCGAGGATGACTGCACTCTGCACCAACACTACCTCCAGACCTTAGCCGGCAACGACATAGAGGACGAAGAACTCTACATGATCCTAGGCGATGAAAGTAACTTTGCCGTCTCGGAGGGAGACCCGTTACCACCTCCTGCCAAGGAAGACAGAAAGTCTGCTGAAGTCGCTGCAAAGCCCTTGAAGGTATACTCCCGAAGAGATAAAGGGCAACATTCGGGCTACCACCTGATAAGAGGCTGTGGCCCTACACGGCCAAAGAGAAGACTCCCGCAGTCAAGCCTCCCGTAGCCAAAGCTCCCGTGCCTAAAGCTCCCGCTGCTCAGCCTCCAGCTGAAACCAAAGAACAAGCTCAGGAGAAGCTGAGATATCCGTCTCTGACCAAGAGACAGAGAGTTGAGGCCACTCAGCAGTATCGGACGAAGTATGAGCCGACAAAAGAAGCGGAAGGAGCTAGCACCTCGGGCTACAACATAGTAGACGAATTGAAGAGGACCCCCGCAAGAATCAGCATGTATGATGCTCTTCAGCTCCCAGGCCAGGTTGATCTGCTGCAGGAATCTCTGAAGATCATGAAGAATGGCAAGCAGATACAGCCCGCTGTTCTGGTGCAACCTCTGACGGTCTCAGCCACTGGGAAGAACAGACCACCTCCCTTCTATCTGTCATTACGGATGCAAGGGTACATAGTACACAACTGTATGGTGGACTCTGGTGCTTCCACGACTGTTATGCCGAGAGTCGTCTGCGACGAGATCGGGATGGAGTACACAAGGAGCAGCCAAGGCGTGCTGCAACTAGATGACACCCCTATCAAGACAGTTGGTGTCATTAAAGACATCCCTATTCGGCTGCACAAAGCTCTCGACATCATGGTCATCGAAGAGGTCGTGGTCGTCGACTTGGAACCCTACTTCGGCATGTGTCTCTCCAGGGAGTTCACTGCGAAGTTAGGAGGGTATCTGTCTCTAGACTACTCACACATGGAAGTGCCCTTTAAAGGAAGGAGACTGAAGATCTACAACGAGAAGCCTTCCACTTTCCTAGTAGAGAAGATAACCGGAGAAGAGTCGCAGGACTGCATGGTTCAGATGACGGAGGAAGAACTGGTGGTGGTGGACATGACAGAGCAAGCTCTTGAGCTGCTGCAAGTAGAAGATGAATTCTCCTTGCGGGACTTCAACGCCGTGATTGAAACTGAGCAAGGCTGCTACACTATTGTTCAGCCTGAGAGGCTTGACAAGTCGGCCAAAAAAGAAGTGGGACCTGCACCTGAAAAGCTATGGAAGCTTTTCTTTGACGGCGCACGATGCAAAAATGGCGCCGGTGCTGGTGTACTTTTGGTTTCCCCAACCGGGATCCAGAAGGACTACACCTACAGGCTGGCCTGGAGCTGTACCAACAACGCGGCGGAGTACGAAGCCCTATGCTTGGGTTTGCGAAAAGCGGAGAGGCTAGGGATTAAGCATCTGCAGATCTTTGGCGATTCAGAGCTGGTGTGCCACCAGATTACGAACAAGTGCGCCTCCAAGAAGCACTATCTCAAGGCGTACCGTAACGGTGCGGATCCGTGGTTGTTTGAAAAGCTATATCACGCGAGAAAAACAAGCATGCCGACATTCTAGCGTCTCGTTGGAGCCGGGTATGTTCCGGCCGATGACACCGTCCGTAAGCCGAAGCCGGTTCGTACCATTTACAGGCCTTCTGTGCCTGATAAAGACACCCACTGGCAGGTGTTTGACTGTGACGAGGAGATCGTCACATTTTTGGTTAACGAAGAGTGTTCAATCAAAGGTAGAGACCCTGATGACGAGCAATACGAGGGGTTGATACAGCTGAAAAATAATCATGTCTCCAAAGGACTGATTACACTTGAGAGTCTATTTGATCAGAATGACAGAGCAATATCACACCATATCAAAGTAGACCCGAAGCAGTACGCCGACCTGGAGCTCGAACCGGGAAAAACAATTAAGGTCGGGACAGATCGCACTCACGAGGAACTCGAGCAAATCAGAACATTGTGTCGAGAGTTCCCTGACATAGTAGCCTAGTGCTACCAGGACTTGAAGGGGTATGACAGAAATATCATCCAGCATACCATTGAGCTAGAAGATGGCGCCAAGCCATTCCGGCAGAAGCAGAGGGCTGTCAATCCAAAGATCGAGGCCATGATGAAGGCCGAGCTCTTGAAGATGCTGGAAGCCAAGATCATCTACCCCATCAAGCATTCATCCTGGGTTGCGAACTTGGTTCCCGTGAGGAAAAAGAACGGAGACATTCGTCTTTGTGTAGACTTCAGAAACCTGAATCAGGCCTCCCTCAAGGACCATTATCCGCTTCCCCAAATCGATCAGATCCTCCATATAGTTGCTGGAGCCCAAATATTTTCCCTCTTAGACGGCTTTTCCGGCTACAACCAGATCTGGGTCAAGGATGAGGACCAGCATAAGACGGCGTTCACCACCAAATGGGGAACGTTCGCCTATCAGCGCATGCCTTTCGGCTTATCCAATGCTGGCACCACATTCCAGAGAGCCATGGACCTGGCCTTCCGAGAGCTGCCCAACAAAGTTATTGTCATCTACTTGGATGACATGACTGTGTTCTCTCACAAGAGAGAGGATCATGTTCCCCACCTGCGGCAAATATTTGAAAGGTGTCATGAATTCGGCATCTCCATAAACCCGAAGAAATCAGTCTTTGCGGTAAAAGAAGGTAAGCTGCTAGGGCATGTCATCTCCGAGAAAGGCCTAGCCGTGGACCCTGATAGAGCAGAAGCCCTCCTCTGCTTGCCCGCTCCAATTGACAAGAAGGGGCTGCAGTCCTTCTTCGGCCAAATAAACTTCGTGCGGAAGTTCATACCGGACTTTGCACAGGTAATCAAGCCCATGGCCGAATTGCTGAAAAAGGATACAGAATTCTTATGGACTGACGAGAGGAGGCAGGCCTTCGAAGAAATCAAGGCCCGAATTGCGCAAGCTCCGATGTTGATAAACCCGGACTACTCCAAGGATTTCATCCTGTACGCGGTGGGAGAACCCGAGAGTTACGCTGCAGTCCTGACATAGAAGGGAGACGATGGCGAAGAGCGCCCCATAGCGTTCCTAAGCCAAGTGATTCAGCCGCATGAAGAAAAGTACAACTTTATAGAGCGACAGGTTCACGCAGTTATGAAATCTCTCCGTAAGTTCAGGCACTTTGTCTCCTAGAGCCGAACCACTGTCTTTGTGATACACCCGGACGTTCGAAGCTTCATCATACAAGGAGAGCCGGGTCACAAGAGAGCAGGATGGATTGCTAAAATCCAGGAGTTCGACATCGAAGTGCGGCCAACCAAGCTCATCAGAGGCCGAGCCTTGTGCCAGGAGCTGGCCCGAAGCGCAGCAGCCCAGATATCCGCCTGTAAGTGGGAGGATCCAGCAACAAACACCAACCTAGCCAACTCTTTACCCGAGGAGTGCGACTGGACAGATGACCTGGTGAAATATTTTTGCACCGGAAGATGTCCAGACCACCTGAATGCCTCATAAAGAAGGAGGTTTCAGCTAGGTGCGCTGAAATACACTCTTCGCCCCGAGGGGCTGTACTTTAAGAACATTGACGGCATCCTGTTGCGGTGCGTCAAGAAACCAGACCAACTCAGGGTCCTCGGAGAATTCCGCTCCGAGATGCCTGGGGGTCACCATTCTGCAAGGCCTACGGCCTTGAAAGTAATCAGAGTTGGGTACTACTGGCCCACTCTCTTTACAGACGCGCATGCAGTCTGTACAAAATGTGATCAATGCTAGAGATTTGTTGGCAGAAATAGAAAAGCACCCCTGCCCCTTCAGCTGATCCAAGCCGAGACTCCGTTTCAGCAATGGGGTCTGGACTTTATCGGGGTGATTACACCGAACTTTGCAGCAAGGCACAAGTTCATTCTTACCGGCACCAACTACTTCACGCGGTGGGCAGAGGCGATCCCCACAAAGAATGCGGACCAGGAGACGGTCATCAGGTTCCTTGAGAGCCTCATTACCCGTTTCGGGGTCCCTGAGTCAATAGTAACGGAAAATGGTCCGGGGTTCGCAGGTGCTGTACTCACGGAGTACACCAGCAAATACGGCATTTATCACAAAATGTCTTCCAATTACTACCCACAAGGGAACGGTCTCGCCGAGTCCACCAACAAGAATCTGTTGAAAATCATCAGGAGGACAGTAGAGAACAACAAGAGGACTTGGCACCTACTCCTGGATCGGGCGCTATGGGCGGATAGGATATCCTTCAAGAAGTCCATTAAAACGTCCCCCTATGTGCTCGTATACGGCAAAGAAGCAGTCTTGCCAACCCACATCGAAATACCCGCTCTCTGGATGCTTGATGAAGAAAGAGGCAGCGGGGATCCGGTAGATGACAGACTTTGCCAACTGCTGCAGTTGGAGGAAGACAGAGAAAAAGCGTACCAGGCCTTCACCAAACACGCTGAAGCGACACAAGGCTGGTTCGCAAAAGGTACCACTGCCCGAGTTTTCAAAATCGGGGACCTGGTGCTGAAGTGGGACTCGCTAAAGGCGAAACCGGGCAACCACGACAAGTTTGACGCCCTCTGGGAGGGCCCTTATCAGATTTCCCGGGTAAATCAGTTCAATGCATTTGTGCTACGGGACATGGAGGGACAGCTTCTCCCCATTCCCGTCAACGGGTTCCACCTCAAAATTTACCGCCACTGAAGGCACCCAGATGGGTCCTTCCTTGTACAGATTTCCCTTCTGCATTTTAGTTTTCAGAATGTATATATTTCGGCATTTAGTTTTTTCAGTTTTTAATTTTTCAAAAGCCCAAGTAAAACCAAGGCAAGAGCCCGACTTCGCAGCGAAGTCGGGCAGCGCTCCTCGAACGGTGCGAAGTTCGGAAGAAGGCAGCTGAAAAGGGGAGCTAAAATGACTATGTATGGTTGCTCAACCATACTTCGCAGCGAAGTCGGGCTGCGCCCCCTCCAAAGGGCGCAGTTGGGTAGCAGACTGCAAGAAAATGCCAAGTGTCAGACTACGCAAGCGAAACTGGGCGAAATCGGATTGCGCCCAGTTTCCGGGCGATGTCTGAGTGCGCTCCAATTCCCGGGCGCACCCTGGGTGATCCGGCGTGGGAAGCTGAAAGCGTCTAAGTGTCAAATCAGATTGCGCCCCTGTTTCCGGGCGAAGTCGGATTGCGCCCATTTTTCGGGCGAAGTCGGATTGCGCCCATTTTTCGGGCGAAGTCCGAGTGCGCCCCGAATTTCGGGCGAAGTCCGAATGGCCCACCACGGCAAATATGAAAAATCCTAAGTGTTGGCCCAGGGCGAAGTACGGCACAGGGCGAAGTTGGGTTATAGGCCAGAAAATTCTTCCTAGTAAAGTGTGCCCAAAAGGGGGTGATGACGTCAGCAATGGCACGACGCCCAAGGGGGTTTAATGATTGCACATCTTTCAAGGATGATGCATTTAAAAGGTAAGGTGCATTTGGACCAACGGCTAATGAGGTGCGCTTTTCAAAAAAAAACCCATACGCAGCCGCCAAAAATAATAACGCCTCCACCAACTCCAAGTTAACTACCCTAACGCCCTCCCTCGCGCCATTAATGTTGTGGTCGTCGTCTACAAAAGGGGCCCTGGCGCAACCAGAAAATTCAAAACGTTCAAGCTGATTCTCTGACTGCAAGGAATAAAGCTAACAAACTCAGAAGCCGTAATTCCTTCCTCTGCTGTTTCGAAAAGGATGGACAAGGGGAAAGCGCCCGTACAGGCGCAATCCAGTGAAGAACGGCGCGAAGCTAGGGAATCACCAGAGTCAAGCGCTCATGAGAGCGAAGCGCCGCCGAACTAGAAAAAGAAGAGTCGTACGAAGAGACGCGTGGTTGGGCAAATTCCGCCGCCACCCGTTAACCACCTGGTTGGATACAAAGATGGCTCCTTCTCCATCAGCCTCTCCAAACTGCGGCTGAACATTGCCAAATGGGTAGACCGGGTTTCACCCTCACACCACCTCGGAGTTGCATACAAATCGAACCTGTACTGGTTCTTGTGCCCTCCCGTTCATCGGTGCCCAGAGCTGGTTGAGGCGATTGTACAATATTACAAACCAACTGCCTGGCAAGTCTGTGACAGCAAAGGAAAGGTGTTGTTCACACTTTTCCGGGAAAGCGTCCAGCCAGCGTTCACCCCAGGGTTGCAGTACGACCCCAGCACAATTGTCAGAAGAATAAACCTAGATGAGCAGACGGGGCGATTTAAGCAGACGAAGAGGATGAGGGAATTCCTTGACTCGGAGTTGAAGACTCCGCTGGCGCCCGGACAGTAGCCAACTGGCCCCATACCCCTGGACAGATTCGAGAATAAATACATTTACGTCATCCTGGCGTGGGTCCTGGGCTACGACTCTGACAAAATAGTACGGCCGTACCAGCTGGCGCTGGCAAAATGTCTCCTGCACGGAGAGTTTTATGATTCTACAGCGCAGAAGAGTGGAAAGCGCCCAATTTTCTTCGACTGGGCGGACTGGTTGGCGTACGCTATACACTCAAGTCTGGTCAGACTGCAATAGAAGCAGTCAACGGATTTCCGGTTCTGTTCCTTCCTCGCATGGCTGTGCCTATATTACATGCACTACCGGATGAACGTCCCTGACTTGAAGAAAACAAACGAAAAAGGAGAGCCGCTGCCCATGTACAAGTGGACTGACATTCTGTACAGAAAAGGCTCGTTCTATGAGTTTAACCTCAAATTTCTGTGCCAGGTCATGGGGTTGTTCAACCGCAAGGCATCTCACCCACCGGAGGTCATGACAAAATACCTGTGGAAGAAAGAGTACGGGGACACCTTCCGGCTGACTCAGGGCATCATAGTGAGAATCTACGGATTCAAAGGGAAGTCGTTCCTGCTGCCTTACTTCTGCACTAATCACCAGTTCGGGATGGAAATCGCGCGGCAGATGGACTACGTTGAAGAAGAATTCGGCCAGGGCAAGAAGAAAGGCTACATCTTTCAGTATCAATTCACCTGGGCGAATACTGAAGTATATGAAATCGGGCAGCACATCTACCTCGAGCGGGAGCTCATCGACATGGGCCTGATAATGCTGCCGCAGCGATGGAAATATGACGCAGACGGGGTCATGGGCAAGTTCACGCACATCTGCCCCCGAGCGGAGATCATGCAGGAAAGGATAAACAGAACTGGCACAAACCTAGAGTGGCATATTGAGCAGATGCAGTCATGGCCTCCATGACATGAATTCTACTGCGAGGAGGTAGCGTACGATCCACAGTGGAACCCGGATCACCGGTTGGAATCCGCGGGTTTCAAAAGATTCCTAGCCAAGGTGGCGCCGCTCAGCTGGCCACAGGACAAAGTCATCGAGTGCTGGAAGATGAGGTGTCGCACACAGCACGATAAATCCAATCGGAGGAATCTGGCCGTCGATGATGAATTTTCGGCCCTATATGACCAGCACGCTGACACGTGGCAACCCTTTGAATTTTGGAATTGCGTTCCCTAGGCGCAAGAAAAAGGTATATAAGAAGGTCTTCGTCCCAGCAACCGTCAACTCCGGTGACTTCCAGCACAACTCCGGCAAGTAGTCAAGTGGGCCCAATGCAGCCGACAGCTTCTGAGACAGTGCCCGAAAAGGCGCAAAATTCAGGGAGGTCAACTCCTGAGGTGGTCTCCCAAGCGGAAAAAGTGCCCACTCTGCCAATTAGCAAATCGGTCGCGGCAAGCATTCTTCCAGCTAGACCCCGGTACAAATTTACCGTGGGGACATCACTGTCTGCCGCCCCAATCCCATCTCCTTCTCGCAAACTAGCTGCTGCGCCAGAAGAGAAAAAGAGAAGAAGTGAAAGGGCCACACGGCCTAAGGAACCAGTGCCGCAGACAGCCACAACGCCGACCGAGCAGGCTGCGCCAGAAGTTGTCTCACTGGACAGCCCCGTAGCAGAAGCTGAAACCCGGGCTGAAGGCGTTCCTCGGACGACGGCTCAGGCGGAGCCTGCAGGTACGTCTACTTCCCCGCTTCCCCTAGTCTCCATCAGCCCTGCCGCAACACCACTCCCCATTTCACCAGGGCAAGCTGGAGCTGCATCCTCTTCTTCCCAAATAGCCCAACCATCCAGCAGCCCCCATTCTTTTGACCAGTTTGCTCAGGATCCCAACGCCTTCCAGTCACTGAGCCAAACCCTAGAACCCTCCTCACAGCCAGTTCTGAAGCTGCTCCTTCGCTGCTGCGCTCTTCACCCCAGCCGTCCAAAACCCTACCAGCACCACCCACTCAGCCGCCCGTTTCCCCTAGGACCCGGTCGCCCTTAAAAGCGGCCACTCCTTCTGTAATCCCCCCCGCGTCACTGTTTGCGGGAAAAATGCCGCGGCAAAATCCAATGCTGGAAGATCTGGACTTCATGGGCGAACTACAGAGCGCCGATGACATGCCTTTGGCAGTAAGCGCTTCAGGAGGTTCTGCCTCCTTTCTCCAGGGCGTAAGACGAAGAAGCGCTGAAGAGATAGCTGCCCCGGTAAAACGCACAAAGTTCGACCTAGACAGGAGAGTGCTGACAACCGAGAAGTTGATCCTGAAAGGAAAGAAGCCTCTCCGGGAGATGACCGAGGCAGACTACGAACTTCAAAGGAAGGAGAAAAGCTTTGACGACATCAACGAGGAATACGAAATTCGTGGTATTCGTCGTAGGATAGACAATCTCCTCGTCAAGCATCTTGAGACCCAAGAAGCACTGTTCCAGATGCAGAATAACACAAGGCAGCTTGAGGAGGACCTAGCTAGGGCTACTGCGCAACTGGGATCAGCGCAACAAGAGATAGAGGAGCTTAAGGCCCAACTGGCCGCCTCTCAGCAGGAGGCCACAGCGCAGAAACAGACAACCGAACAGCTGTCAGAAGAGAAAAGAGCAGCGCTGGAGCAAGTTTCGCAGCTTCAAGATTCGCTGAAACAGACGCAGTCGCAGCTTGCGGAGAAAGCATCACAAGCGACGGTATTTTCAAAGAGCAAGGCCAAGGAGATGCGGGCTAGTCTGCTACAAGGTTGCAAGCCCAACCTTGTTAAATCCTTGTCAGTTCTGGACTACGTGTCCAGGATTGAAGAAGTATCTGCCCAGGGAAAGCCTGTGGTAGAGGAAGCCAAACTCCAGGCGAGGCAATGGCTAGACCTGGCCATAAAACTTGAGGAGTTTGAGCGCAAAGGCTTCCAAATTGCCCCTATGTCCCAACTTGCCTCAGATTGGGCAGATGCAAGGGTAACCTTGCATGTTTATTTTGATAAGACAGAGAGGATTAGAACTGCCAGGAAATCGCTGGATGCCCTAGAACATGAAAGGAACATTCTCCTGGCCCCCTTTCACACTCTGTCTGAGCACGGGTGCCCGAGCTACGTCAAAGATGGCGAGTTTTCGACCCTTGAGCGGGTTAAGCGAATTGGCTGTCCTTCGAGACAGATACAGCAGAAATTGATAACTGGACAGAGCCAATTCAAGAAGCTCAGGTCACCCAAATGGTGTCGAAATATTGTAAAATCAACTCCTCCCTAAAGGAGTTAGGAAAAATATATAACACCATCGACCTGCACGCGGTCGCTGCATTCCATGCAGCACTAAGAGAGATCAACGACCTCGCACCCTTCCAAGCAGCAGTCTGGGACCAAGCCAAGGCTGCATACCAACGCATCAGCGAGTGGGAGGCTGACAGTGGAGAACATTCAGGTTCAGAAGGAGAGACTGAGGAGGCAACTGCCGGAAGTGATCCTGAAGAAGAACAGTTGTCCGGAATGAAACGGTCAGAGCAGCAGAAGGCAGGGGAAGGAAGTTCTTCTGCACCCAATGGATGAAGGCATGGTTCTTTGCGTTAAGGCGAGCTCGACACCCCGCGAGCCGCCAAGAATGTTGCCACATTTGGCACGGGGTGCCATGTTTTCAGTGTAAGTAGCCTGCTCTTTTCCTTCCTTCCTCTCTTTCATTTCTCTCTTTCTCCTTCTTCTTCGCAATCTTATTCCTCCCTCTTCCCCTTAAACTTCCCCCAGCAAAGTTTCCAAAAGTGTTCCCTGAAAATGGTTAAGTGTCAGGGCACACCCCAACTTCGCAGCGAAGTCGGAGTGAGCCCTCCAGTTGGAGCGCAGTAGGGACAGTGCGAAGTGTGACAAAACAGGAAATGAGCGAAAATTGACTAAGTGCTGGGGCGCAACCCGACTTCGCAGCGAAGTCGGGGTGCGCCCTTCTTCCTGGGCACACTAGGGAAGCAGTGCAGCAAAAAATCAGCTAAGTGTTGGGGTGCAACCCGACTTCGCAGCAAAGTCGGGGTGCGCCCCCCTTTTGGTGCGCAGTCCGAACGGCAAAGATGACAGCAAAGTACCGGTGCGCAACCCGACTTCGCAGCGAAGTCGGGGAGCGCCCTCCGACCGGTGCGCAGTTGGGTAAACCAGTCCAGAAATTGACTAAGGCACGGAGGCCTCCCCAACTGCGCTGTTTTCCACCTACGCAATCCGACAACGCTCTGATCCCGGGCGAAGTTGGATAAACTGCCTTTCAAGGCAGCATGTGTCACTCATCAACATCTGACAAGTGTCCACCGCTTCGAGATTCGAGTCGAGACATGACCCAGGAAAGGACAAAGCATGGGCTGCACTATCTACGCCAGCTGCCATCATTTAAAGCTGATAAGAAGTTCCATCCGCCACAACTACCCGCACTCCTGCTGACCAAGGGTTTGACCCGACACACCGCCACATGGCTGTACATCTTTCAGAGAGACCATGCCGCAAGTATAGTCCTGCCCGACAAAGGTCAACATCAGCAGCTCCTCAGCCGCTTGTGTCAGCTAATGTTTGGTCTGGGACTTTGTGCTCGCGAATGTAATCGTGGGAACTTGAGGCTATAAATAGCCATGTAATTCATTGTAAGGTGGTGGAAGGGGAATATATTGCTAGGGAACTATTGTAGCTGTGCGTTTGCCTCTAATACAAGCAT
This sequence comes from Wollemia nobilis, assembly GCA_028583015.1. NCBI lineage: Eukaryota > Viridiplantae > Streptophyta > Pinopsida > Araucariales > Araucariaceae > Wollemia > Wollemia nobilis. Next base: position 13,603,051 of record JAQPPZ010000082.1, on the reverse strand, counting down.
ATATTTGGCTCTGCTTACTGTCTTTTATCTTGTATGCTGCCTTTCCTTGTCATTTCTGCCTCATGTTTCTTGTATCATTGCTTACTGTTGTACTGAACTCTGGACTCCGGTATTTGATGATCAAGTATTCCTGGAATGCATAGATAGAGGATACATAGGATTAATGATAGCTGTAGTTTCAATGTGTGCTTTGTAAAGGAATGCTGTTAGTAGCAGTGATTGATTCGTTGTCATGCTGCTTATTCCCCCCACCCAACTCCAATCACATTTGGATTCTCTTTCCGCACTTTTATTTCTTTCCCTGCACTCTTATCTTACACTAAAAACCCCACAGGAAGCCGGCCTTCTCCGGAGATTGGCACGGAAGGCATTCCTTCCTTCCGGCATTTCAATCTGGTGGGCGAATCTGGGCGCAATAACAACAAATCCTTTCCTCATGGCAGATTCGTAACCAACAATACCAAACATTGTTTGCAGTTGTCCTTACATCCTTCGCCTTGTCCCTCCCCCTTGCGGCATTCTAAAGTGTGGCTTGTCTTGCGTTGGACTCTTGGAGCCTTGTTCAACATTCGCACTTCTCCTATTCCCACTAGTACTACCTCACTGATGTGAGGGTTAAGAAAGGATTCTTCAGTTGCAGCATCAACATCCTCCAATTCGGCCTCATCCCCATAAAAAGAGGTCAAGGCCTCACTCCATGTACCATTACAACTCTTGTCCTTTTGTGCTCTATTTTTTTGGCCTCTTTGTTGCACAACCAAGCCTTCACCTCATTTCTAATCAAATCATCTGCTCTAGGGCAGGGGTCCACATCATGCCCTAGTTGCCCAAGCAAATGGTATTTGAGGCGATGGATGCCTCCTCGCATGTCCTTGTCGTAGTGTTTACAAAACACTTGATTCGACAAGTTTCCCTTAACCCCATGCTTCCACATTGGGTCTCTTCTTGGGCTTGGACTTGGGGCTGCACTTGAAGGAGTCGGTTGGGTTGCACTTGAAGGAGGATTGTTGCTACCCATGACAGTTCTAGGGACCTCACCTGAAGAATCCATCTATTTGTCCAAATGGGACAAGCAAAAAAATAAGAGATATAAGTAATCTAATGCTCTAGGGCCTAGCCTACATTCTTGAAAAGAACAAACAAAATAAAATATTGAAATTAAAAACTAACAAAACCCTAATTTTGGGGAAAAAAATATCTCTAAAATTTGTAGAAGATGACCACACATCTCCTTTAAACGGTGTAAAACCTCTTATATGATTTCGAAAAATGGTTTAGAGTCAAGTGTTTTGACCTCTAAGAATAATATCCATACAGCCGGAGAGAAGAAAAAGTGAGCAAATGAGGTGAAATGCCTTTTTAAAACCAATTTTGGCCCTTTTTAAAAATGCAGCCAATTTTATCATGAGAAATCGACGAGTTTTTGCACCAAAACTTGTCGTAAGTCAATGAGTTTCTCGACACCAAAGAAAAAAACTCATCACCTACTATTTCTCTCGAATTTTGAGAGAAATCGTGGGATAGCAACACATTTTCTAACTATGGTTATAATCCCACAAGCAAGCACCTTGTACAACCATGAGGGCACCTCAAGGTAGGGGTCAAACTTATACCAATGCATGGACCTAGGGTTGAGTGTAACCACATCACAGATTCAAGCGTACCGTCCTATTTCCTACGAGCTTTGTCCAATGTTAGCATCTTGCCTACGGGATTGAAGTTTGACTAGTGAGAATGTTTGGCTCACTAAGAGCACACTTGGGTTCGATTCCCATGGGTGTCATGATACTACGGTTTTTTGTAATAGCACTATGTGGTTCACTGAAACACCATGGTAATGCGGTTATGATATAACATGTGTGAGACCTATTTCAATCCCATATAACCAATTTAAGGGGGAATCATGAAACCTAATATTGAGTGAAAAGCCCAAAGCATTGTAGAGCAATGTTAAATGGGATGCTATCATATGAGCACAACCCAAGTTCAAATTCCCACACAGTGGTAGACATTCCTATCAAAGCCACGATTTTGTCTTGTTAAAACATATGGAATATATGCGGGGCTTGTTTCAATCCCATATAACCAATTAAAAAGAGCATATCAAATGAGAATAGCTTGTGACTAACCATATTTAAACATTGAACATCCACATTGTCATGAAAAACACGACAAAATTTTTGTGGACTCATTATGTGCCATTTGCAGCAAACAATGTAACCACCAAAAAGTTGTCAAGTCCCTTTTTTTAAATCAAAATATAGGCAATTCTTAAATTTTGCTTCTAAAAACAAAAATTGTGCTAGTCACTATTAACATGATACTTTAATTTTCAAGGAGAAGCTTTCACAACTGCAACATTTCAGCCTCAAAACGCATGGCAATTCTCATAAACATAAGCTCAATAACATTCAAACATGCACATCAAATGACATTAACTCAACCATTTACATTCCTCAAATTTCAAGGAGGAGACCTAAGATCATATCTTTCCAAGAGATGCATCCATAATTGCCAAACTATTGTAATACCACTATGTGGTCGTGATGTAATATGGGTGGGGCCTGTTTCAATCTGAAATAACCAATTAAAAAAAAACATTCAAACATGCACAATCAAATGAACTAGAAATCCCACGCTATGGCTGCTTTCATGAAAGGATTTAACCAAATTAAAGCCTTATGCAAAATTCCATTTTCACACGCAGAAAAAGAAAAATAACAAACAATCTAACCAAGACTAACACTAACCATGAACCTCCCCACAAAATATTGATTTAAGAAAAGAGTACCCTTGAGAAAATTTTTAAGAAAGCACACACTTCTAAAAATTGAGGAAAATTTAAGAATCTTTTTCTCGTATTGAATTCTTAGTTTGCTACAGTTGGGATTAATTTTAAAATGTTTTTTCAAGTACAATTTGTAAGTAAAGTTGATCAATTCTTAAATATAAAAACCAAAAAATAGGGAGAATTTTCAATAGAAATTAAGACAAATTCAAAAATATTATATCAAACAGTTATTGTGTCAAATGTACAAATTCAAATCACTGTTGTTCCATATGGCCAACTTTACACCTTTTTAGCAAGGGTGGCAGGAAGGACCATATTGCAAGATTGGGTCTTTCTAAAAAGGCGTACCTTCTAAAGGCCCCTTTCTAAAAGATTTGCATGATACAAGGTTCCAGACAACGAGAGAGATATCTAGGTGGCATTTCTCAAGCCCAATGTAAGTAATTAATATAAGCATGTGCCAAGCACAGGTGACAATGCCAGATGTGGCACTTGATCAAGCACACAAGGGGACAAGTTATCACCAAAGGTTCCTGTTGGTTACGAATCTGCCATGAGGAAAGGATTTGTTGTTAATGCACCCAGATTCGCCCACCAGATTGAAAGGCCGGAAGGAAGGAATGCCTTCCGTGCCAATCTCCGGAGAAGGCCGGCTTCCTATGGGGTTTGGTTAAGATAAGAGTGCAGGGAAAGAGATAAAAATGCAGAAAGAGATAAAAGTGTAGAAAGGGATTCCAAATGTGATTGGAGTTGGGTGGGGGGAATAAGAAGCACGGCAACGAATCAATCACCACTACTAACAACATTCATCTACAAACATACATTGAAACTGCAACTATCAGCGATCCTATGTATCCTCTATCTTTGCATTCCAGGAATACTTGGCCACCAAATGCCGGAGTCCAGAGTTCAGTACAACAACAAGCCATGACACAAGAAACATGAGGCAGAAATGACAAGGAGAGGCAGCATACAAGATGAAAGACAGTAAGCAGAGCCAAGTGTATGTTTATATTTGAGGCAAACGCACAGCTACAATTGTTCCCTAGCAATATATTCCCCTTCCACTACCTTACAATGAAGACGTGGTGGGTATTTATAGCCTAATTTCCCCCCGATTACATTCATGGGCACAAAGTCCCAGACAAGACAGTAGTTGACACGAGCGGCTGAGGAGCTACTGATGCTGACTTCTGTCTGGCAGGACTGTACTTGCAGCATGGTATGCCTGAAGGCGGTACGGCTACGTGGCGGCGCGCTGGGTCAAACCTTCGGTCAGCAGGAATGCGGGTAGGTGCGGTAGATGGCACTTCACATCGGCTTAAATGGTGACAGATGGCACCGGTAGTGTAGCCCATGCTTTGTCCTTGCGCGGTCAGGTCTTGGCTCGAATCCCGAAGATGGATACTTGTCAGATGATGAGGTATGACATGTGTCTGCCTTGAAAGGTAGCTCATCCAACTTCGCCCAGGATTCGGGCGCTATCGGGTTGCACAGCTTGAAAACAGCGCAGTTGGAAGGCCTTCTTGCCTTAGCATTTTCTGAGTTGGCCTTGTCCAACTGCGCACTGGTCAGAGGGCGCACCCCGACTTCGCTGCGAAGTCGGGTGTCGCATCGATGCTTGCTGTCTTCTTCCGCTGTTCGGACTGCGCACTAGAAAAGGGGCGCACTCCGACTTCGCTGCGAAGTCGGGTGTCGCCCCAGCACTTAGCTGATTATCTGCTAGACCGCTCCCCTAGTGCGCCCGGGAAGAAGGGCGCACCCCGACTTCGCTACGAAGTCGGGTGTCGCCCCTGACACTTAGTCAAATTTTCAGTTTGTTCCTGCCTGATTGCACACTTCGGGCTCCCTACGGCGCTCCAACTGAGGGGCGCACTCCGACTTCGCAGCGAAGTCGGGTGTCGCCCCAACACTTAGGAATTTTCGGGGAACACCTCTGTTCTGGAAACTTACTGGGGGAAGAAAAGGAAAAGAAGAAGGGGGAATGAAAATGCAAGGAAGAGGGAGGAAGGGAGAAACGGAGAAAGGGGAAATGAGGAGAAGGGAAGGGAAAGAGCAGCTCATACGCAGAAATCAAAAACATGGCACCTTGTGCGAAATGTGGCAACAGTTCCTTCTAGACTTGATGCAGAAATCATTCCCTGCAAGAGAAATGACATGTGGGAATCTTGTCGAGATCTGGAACTCAAGTCAAGGATCAACGGAGGATCATCCCTTAAATGTCTTAGAAGGTCTGGCAGTTCCCAATTCGGTAAATGTGAAGACAATGGTGCTTTGCCCTAATTGGCATGAGCGAAGCTTAGCCACCATAAGCATGCAAGAGCACATTAGAAATAATCAAGCCAGGGATGCGATTTCATTTTGGGCATTTGGGGTCAGCTTTGATGGTTTTGTTCTATTTGTAGCTATGGAACAGGTGTTGGAACTACGCAATGAGCTCTGGTCTTTAACACAATTCTGAACTCGAGAGACAAACTAACTAGTTGGGATGTGCTCTTTGACAGTTGTGGGGATTGGAAACATTTACTCCAATCATTGGATGAAGGAAAGGGAGTTGTTATACACTGGTGCAAGGAATTCAAACCCTGCAACAAGTGATCAAATGGCATTAGCTCAACCAGTTAGATTCCTCAACATTCAAGGAGGAGACCCAGGTTTAAATCTTGCCAAATGATACATGGATAATATCCAAGCTTTGTTGTAATACCATTATGTGGTGATGATGTAACACGGGTGGGATCCATTTCAATCCCATATAACCAATTAAAAAAAAAAAAAACCTGCAGCAAGTGAACCTGTTATGAACACCCTGGAAGTATTGAACGCAAAAGGTGGTGCACTAATGAGTTTCAGTGCCCCAGAGGAAAAAAAGAGGAAGGAAATCCAGTCAATGGCCACAAAGGAGGAATCTTTGGGCTTTGTACAAAAGGCCAAAGAGATGGGTTCTTTGAATGCACCACTTGGATGCCGATCAGTGATGAATATGGAGAGTGGTTTGTGTGGGAGAATCCAAAATAAGCCTCTAATCCTAAGCAAAAGGATGGGTATTGTACAAGAGGAGGATGGTTGTCTTTAAGGAGCATGTCGAGAGTGGCAATGGAGTGTCTTCAAGGAAAAGGAAGGAGATGAATTGGGACTTCAAAGCTGTCGGCAGCAAGCAGACAATGGGAGCAAATGTGAGCAAGTGGTGGAGAAGAAATGTTGGCAATTGGTGGGGGGTTGGAGTGGGCTTGGGTGTCATCGTGGGCGGAGTTGCTTGGCAGAACCGCAGCATTCCTCCTGGTAGGGGCATTTATCAGGAAGGAGTGTATGCTCAAGTTGTTATGGTGACTAGGGAGAGACTGTGTAAGGAATGTAGATGAGGCAAGATAGCTTGTTGGCTGGCCCATATTCAGGAATCCATGGTTATTCTCCACAGGGAGACAACGGAGATTAAATTTAGTCTCCAGAATACTGTTGGCCAAGCAATAGCCATAGATGCTACAATGATGGTAGCGCAGGCCCTATGAGAGTGGGGGAGGTTCATCCACTGCATGCACAGCATGCTTGGCTTCGCCCACAATGGATGAGAGGGATGTTTATAGGATCCCAAATAATTCAACACTCTCCAGAACTGGTTGTACGAATTTATTTTCAAATGTTTTCTACTTTTTGTTTTGGTTTGTGGTTTGGATTTGAAAAGAGACTGGCCTCAATCTCCATCTGTGCAAAGGTTGAGTTTGATGGTATTTGGTATCACTAGCCTGGTTTTTGTAAGCTTGTGGAAATATGGCTCTTTTTGGCCTGACTATTTGTGTCTCCTGTAGTAGTTTAGCAGGGAAATGAGGTAGCTACAGTTTTGGTTATCAATGTAGACTACCATTCACAGGTGGAAGGTAATTTTCATTTTATTTTACCAATATATTAAAAAATTGTACCTTTTCAGCCAAATGTTAATATAACAGCCACTTGATCAATATTAGCGACTAAAATATTCCCTAGAACGACTATTCAATTTCGACCTTAAATATGACAGGTAAATTTGTCTCTGATAAGTCCAACGGGCCGTGGTCTGGTGGCAATATGGAGCAATTGCCATGACAATGACTCACGTTCAAGCCCCTCATAATGAAGGTGAAACCTTGATGACTATATGTGCAAATTTCAAGTGAATTTTAGCATTGATAAAGACCTTTAAGAACATCACTTCCAAGCCAAACGGTGTTCTAATCTTGAGTTTTATTAACACTAAGTACTGAAGTGGGAAAAGGGGTCTCTAAGAAACTGAATTCTGTGCTTTAGTGTTATTAATCAATCAAAGGGAGAAAGAAGTGGACTCTAATCAACTGGAAAGGGATATGTGTGAAACCTCATTATCACGATTTACCTACTCTAATTCGCAAACGATAATACAAAAACAACATTTTTTTGGACACATAAAAGGAAAAAAACTCAGAGCAATGCACTCAAACAAAGTATGAAATATTACCATATCACTAGTCAATAGCTTATAGTTGAAGCAGAAAAAGTATGAACTTCAAATGTGTAAATCTGATTGCCCAAGGCATTGTAGAGCAATATAAATGGAAAGCAATCTTATGAATGCAAACCAAGCTCAAATCCTTGCATTGTGAAGAATACTACTGAGAGGGATGGAGAGAGATTATGACAGCATCTAGACAACTCCAATTCACAGACTTCGATGCAAAATCAATAATTTTTTTGGACCCAAAAATGGAAAAGATATGTATATATTAATTGCAATAACTTGTCATTTGTTGGATAGCTTAAAGTTAAAAGCATAAGAAATTAGAACCTAGCTATCATGTCTTGGCAATTTCAATTCCCCAACTATAATGGAAAATCAGCTTTTTCTTCTTTTTTTTAATTTTTTGCAACCCAGCAAAGGGAAAAAAATCAGAGCAATGTGTGCGGACCTAAAACAACCATCTGACAAAGTTGGTTATCATAGTTTGGCAACTCCAAACTCGAATGCAAAATCAACATTCTTTAAACCCAAAAAGGACCCAAAGATAGAGCAATGTCATCAAACTACGTATGAAATATTGCATCAACTAATAAAATCAAGAGCTTATAGGTAAATCAGAAAGGGTAGAGTTATTATAAATTTTTGGGGAGATCTATATTTAAATATTGTCAGGTGAATCAGAAAGGTAGAGTTATTATAAATTTTTGGGGAGATCTATATTTAAATATTGTCAGGTGACATAATAGAACTGTCTGGTTTATTAAAATATATAAAAAATAATAATATAATATAAATGATTTTTTTTTTAAATTTTATATAATCAATTTAAAAATAAATAAATAAAGTTTGTTGTGCTGGGCACTACCATCTAACCCAAACAAGAATGGTCTCTATCCTATATAAAGGGTGGAGTTTGTTGTACCGGGGCATAAGGAAGGAGGAACAACCACCATATGTAAACTCCTTCCATGGTCCACAGTGCTATTTGTAGCACTCTCTTGCTTTTTGTGTCCATCTCTGATAACTTTTTGGTTTTTCCAGAATCCTCCATTTGGGCTTTGAATGGGCTGCTTATGCTTCTTCTGGGTATTTTCCATAGGCCCAATTCTGGTCCAAGCATATGCTTTTCAGTGATGGGATTGGGTGTTTGGAAGGGGATTAAGAAGGCTTGGGGCATTCTCCATCGACCCCACTGTGGTCGGTCTTTCGTAAGGGAATTGGGTGTTTTGGAGTAGGCTAAGAAGTTTACGAATGATTGTCTGGAAATGTGGTGTCTAGCATTTGTGATTGATGGGGAAGGGGCCGAACGTAGTGTCGCTGGAACATTGGCCATGTCATACCATATCCTCCGTCTTGTTGGATCGAGTCTCTGGATTTTAACGAACATATACTTTTGAACAGACTAATATGTAAATGTGGCAACTTTTGTTCCACCAATCTACATGGAGTTGTTTATGGTTGGGATGTTTTGAAGAAGGCTCACCTTCAAAAAGGTTGACCTGAATCCATTTAGTTCCACTAATCTACATGGAATTGTGTATGGTTGGGATGATTTGAAGAAGGTTAGGTTGACTTGAATTTGTTGAGTTCCACCAATTTATATGGAGTTATTTATGGTATGGAGTTATTTATGGTTGGGATGATTTGAAGAAGGCTCACCTTCAAAAAGGTTGATCTGAATGAGTTCCACCAATCTACATGGAGTTGTTTATGGTTGGGATGATTTGAAGAAGGCTTATCTTCAAAAAGGTTGGCCTGGATTCGCTGAGTGCACCAACATAAAGATGGCGGTACCAATCCTAAACGACAGGTGCTTCATTTTCACGTCGGGTTAAACAGCAACAAAATGGAATAGGGGTTATAGGGGGCAGCCTCAAAATTTAAACCTGCTTGTTAGTGGGAAGAGGACTAAATTAAATGTAACCAATAAATGAACGAAAGATTTTAATTACTTTCGCAAAACCCAAACATGGCTTATGGGATCCCAAATATGTCCCAAATATGGAAGCACGATTATTAAAATGATATGATCATTTTAATCCTTAAGAGGTTGTAAGACCCAAACATGGCCTATGGGACCCCAAATATGAAAGCACGGCTATTCAAATCATATAACCATAATTATCCTTAAGAAGGTTGTTTCTTCTCCTATTGATTTGGGTTAGCAACTCTTCAACTTTTTTTATTTTAGTGTCGTCAAATAACTCTATCATAGACCTTTTTCCAAGCGTTTTTTTTGTATAGACCTTTTTTCAAGCGTTTTTTGTATTTGTCACAAATGTCCAAAAAATTGGGCATTCATAGATGAAGTGTTCCTCTATTTCTATTGTCATTGTGTTGCATAGAGTATATATCCTTTCTTCTCATTGTTCCTTAGGCGTTGTCCATCTCCATGTTTCACATCTAAGCCTATGAGAGCTAGTCATTATCAGAGCAACGAAGAATTTTTCCCTCCCCTTGATTTCAGCGCTTATGTATGCTTTTTCCTTGTGGTCATATGTTGGGTTAAACTTTGCAATATAGTATTGTATTTTCTTGCTTGTACTTTTCCACATTCCACTTCTAAACTTTTGGTTCACATAGTTTTTGGTCTTTATTGAAATTTGGGCATTCATTTATGTTGATTTCCTAACTTTTTATTCATTTTTTATTTTGTTTCGTCCATGTGTTATTTTGCTTCGTCCCTAACTGCCCTAAGCCATATGTTGTTTTTTATATTCTATGTTTTTTTAAGTAACATAACTTGGTCATAACAATTGCCTCTAAAGAGAACATTCCAGTTTCAACTAGAACAATTTCATAAGGGATTGTGGCCTTAATTTTAAGAAAATTTATGATTAGATGTTTTTGAATCCTTTCTATTTGCCTCCATTTTGTATTTGTCGTGCCATTGGCCCACACCTCGCAGCCATACAACACAACCGGTGTGACAAGTAGGCCAGATAAGATCTTGGTGGTCTTCCAATCCCACAACTTAGCATTCCTACACCGATTTTGAAGTGCATATAGCGCTCTCCAACCACTTAGAGTTCTTTTCATCCTACATGTATTCCAATTGAGCTTGTCATGAAAGTCTATGCCTATGTATTTGTATTCTACCACTACCTTAAGAGGTTCTCTTGCAAATTGAAATTCGAGATGTTGCTTCTTTTTTTGTTGAAAAAATCATGATTTTTGTTTTGCTCGTGTTCACCTGCATCCCACTTCCTTACAAAAGAGTTTTAGAGCATAAGGTAATCTTCTATATCTTTAGTTGTTTCGGCCACAAAAATTACATTAGCTGTATACATTAGGAGTTTTACCACATATTTGGCTAAGTGCATACCCCCTCCCCCAAATTTGTTTGTCCATTCTTCTAACTTGTCAATGTACAACCCACTTTCCCTATATATTAAAAAAAAAAAAAAAAAAAAATTGAAGTCAAGGATTTTAACATCCACTAGATCAAGTAAAAGGAAATAAATAAATAAATAAATATATATATAGTAATTTTTATTTAAACCTAGGTTTTTTTAAATTCAGTTTTTTTAAGTTATTTTAATTTTTGTTTTTCAAACATAAAATTTGTTGTTAGTTATGGAATTAGTTCTATTTAAATTATTATAAGTTTATGATAAACTTCATTGTTAACCTACTTATACAATTAGCTTATATATATATATTAGATTTGGTTAGTATGATAAACCCCTATGACCAATGCACACGGCTGAGCAATCTCCTCCCAACTATGACCTCTCGTAAAATCGAGAGTTATGCTTATCAATAGGGAATTTAACACACAACCACCACACACACACCCTAAGGAATTTAACACACAACCACCACACTCCCACCCCCTCACACACTTGCCCATGTTACTGTTTGAACCTTGGACCTCTCGAAGAAGAGCCAAAGCCCGTACCCTTGTGTTGTCCCCCTAAGACAAAAGGGTTTATGGTAAACCAATGTGATTTGAACCGGAGTTGCATGGATCCACACCATATGAATCATGTTCCTCAATCGACCTCCTCACATTAACTTGGATACGCACTCACCCTTAAAAGGTTTTATGGTAAACCAATGTGATTTGAATTGAAGTTGTGTGGATCCGCATCGTACGGATCACGTTCCTCAACCGACTGCCTCACACCAACTCGGCTACTCACTCACCCTTAAAAGGGTTTATGGTAAACCAATGTGATTTGAATCAAAGTTGCATGGATTCACATCGTACGGATCACGTTCCTTGGTAGGAACTGTTACAAGTGTGAATAGGGTTGTTTCAAAACTGGCTTAGAAAAATCTCTTTCTAAGCTTCAGTGTGAAATCTCCCTACATTTGTCGGCAGAATTTGTTTTTGAATTGTCGGCATCTCCTAAAAATATTTGTCGGCAATTGTTTATTTCCCTAACTCCCTCCTACATTTCCCTAACTCCCTTATCCCTCCATCTCATCTCCATCCCCTTATTTCTCCACACCTTCCTCCCCTTATCCCTCCATTTCCCTTCTATCTCTCCAACTACCTTCCTTATCCCTCCGACCTATTCGTACCCACCATCTCCTCCCTTCTCTATATATTATTTGATATGATTATGTTGTAAGGTTGAATGTGCCTCAATTAAATAAGAATAAATTAATTATTTTTATCACCTGCATATTATTTGTTCTTTGACTGCGACTGGTTCTCACATCTGGTATCAGAGCCAGACTTCGTCGTCCGGCGGGCACGGTTCCCGAGGCGAAGTGAGGTCAGAACGGGCATGGTTCTCGAGGTGGGCACGCATCCCGAAGCAGGTCACAGTCGGGCTCGGATCTCGAGGCGAATCGTGAGCAGGCTTGGGCACAGATCCCGAGGCAGTTCAGGCACGGATCCCGAGGCAGATCGTGCACAGGCGAGGCGACACGTGGCAGTGGCACGACTCCCGAGGTGACAAGTGGCAGCGGCGCGGCAGTCAAAGCAGAGGTGACACGTGGCGTTAGCAGATCGTGACACGTGGCGTAGGGCGATTGGCAGTCTGGTTGGCAGCGAGTGGGCAAAATTTCACCACGTAGCGATTCGACGTGGCAGTGAGGTGGCGAACGCTGGTTGGTTGAAGCGACGGTTAAAATTGTTTGATTGAGAATCGACTGCCCGAAGGCAGTCGAAATCAACTAAGCAGGTTTCAGATAATAAACCCTATCGCGTCCGCAGAGGGACGCATGTGGGATAAACCCACGTCAATTTTTTTTTTTTTTTAAATCTGCCCGCCGTTAAAATAATACCCTCCTCGCTTTCATCGATACTCGTCCGCAGTGTTTGGCGTGACGGTCACCGTTGTTTGCTTGCCCAGAGGAGGTTCGGGGGTCAAAACTCGCCGCCGCGCAAAGGAGGTAAATGTTTTTTATTTTTTTTTGTTTAAAGCATCGCCGAGGAAATCAAAGGAAGCCGTGACTTCCTTTCTCTTGAGGTAGCCGCGTGGTCTAGCGGCAAAGGGACTCGCTCAACACACAGTAGGTTACGGGGTCGAATCCCCTGCGTACCGAAAAGGTACAATTTTTTTTTAAATAAGTTTTTTAAAGGTTTTTAAAAATTTATTTAATAATTTTTTATATTATTTTTAAAATTATCTTTTTTTAATTTAGTTTTTTTTTTTTAAAAGGTAATTTAAAAATAATAAAAAGGTTATTAAATTTATTTAGAAAAACTTTATAAAACTTTTTTTTTTTGCAACCCTTCTAAAGAGAATTTGTGAAAGGAGGAATAATGTGTCTGTGCAAATGATAGATGTTTCGATCTGAAGGGTGCTATAATGCACTACTGTCAATTTTGAAGAGGCAGACACCAGAATCCTTTGATGAAAGGGTTCGCTGAACTAGTCTGCATACAGTATTCTGTCAGTTGGAGAATCAGGTGATTTCTCACCTGAGAAAGCCGGATTCAGGATACGAGGCAGATTTCGAAGACAATATCTTCGGACAGAGAATTGAAGAATCCAAAACCGTGCAATTTGTTTCGGACGTACAAACTGGTGCCAGTTATACACCAGGTGTGCCAACAGATGAATTGAGTGTGGGCTATACACCACGCTCTCCTGAGCTTGAACCTGAACCAGCAGAAGCAGAAGAAGAGGAAGAAGAGGAAGAGGAAGAAGAAGAAGAAGAAGAAGCAACAGAAGCAGCAGCAGACCCAGTGGAAGTGAAACCTGAGTTCATCATCATTAGCAGCAGTTCCAAAGCAGAACATGAATGTACTAAGAAGGCGAGATTTGATTTAAATTATTAAATCATTCTATACTCCTTTCTGCTTTGTATTTCCAGTTTGCCTCAATAAAAGTACTTTTTTTCTTCGAATAAAAGTACTTTTTTTCTTCGAATAAAAGTTATTTTTTATTCTGCAATGGCTGCAAACACTAGTCTACCAATCCCCTTATTTAATGGTAGTGACTATGAATACTGGTCTATAAAAATGAAGACTTTGTTGATAGGAAAAGGTCTTTGGGATGTAGTTGAAGAAGGTTATACAGAACCAACTGCTGCTGAATGGGCAGCATTTTCTAATGCTGATAAAAAGACAAGAAAAGAAGCACAAAAGAATAATGCTTTTGCCCTATATCACATTCATGCTGCTTTAGATAAAACTATCTTCCCTAGGGTTGCATCATATGTAATTGCACAAGATGCATGGAATGCCTTAAAAGAAAGCTATAGAGGCAGTGACCAAGTGAAGCAAGTAAAACTGCAAACCTTGAAACGAGATTTTGAGAATCTCAAGATGCAGGAGAATGAAAGAGTTGGTGATTACTGCGTGCGAGTGAAAGCAATAGTCGACAAAATGGTCACACTAGGGGAGGATATCAAACCAGAGATGATGGTGAAGAAAGTGTTGAGAACACTTCTTCCAAAATGGAATTCTGTTGCAATAATTATTGAAGAATCAAAAGACTTATCTACATTGTCTTTTGATGCATTAACTGGTTCACTTCTCTCACATGAAGAGAGATTGCAGGAAACTCCTACCACCAGTTATGGAGGAGATGACAAAGCTTTTGCCACACATGAAGGAAGAGGTAGAGGCCGTGGTAGAGGTCAACAAAGAGGCAGAGGCAGGAATAATCAAAGAGGGGGAACTCCTAACAGAGGAGGATCATCCAATAGAGGTGGAAACCAGAATAGAGGAGGACAACAGCAAAATAGAGGGAAAAAATCTGGAAAAGGAAAAGGAGGAGACAAATCAAAAAAAGTTTGCTACAATTGTGGCAAACCTGGCCATTATGCTCGTGATTGTTGGTCAAAGACTTTGCAAGGAAGTAGCAGCAACCGGAGCAGTCAGTTTGGGAATTTTGGAGAAGAGGAAGAGTCCTCAAATCTCTTTCTTTCTTATGGCCAGACAGAGCAAAATATGAATGATACATGGATTTTGGACACTGGATGTTCAAATCACATGAGTGGCAAAGAAGAACTCTTTGCTAAGTTAGACTCCTCATACAAATCCAGCATTCGGTTGGGAGATGACAAGTCATTGGCAGTTGAAGGCATTGGAGCCATGGAGGTTCCAACAAGAGAAGGCATAAAACATGTAAGTGATATCTATTACACTCCTCATCTTCAACACAATTTGTTAAGTGTTGGTCAAATGCTTGAAAATAATTATAAGTTGATTTTTGATGAGGGTAAATGCACCATTTTTGACAAAAACAATAGTAATAGAATCATTACACAAGTGCCAATGTCAAAAAATAGATTATTCCCTTTGAAGTTTGGCCAGCCAGGAGGAAATAAGTTAGCAAATGTAGCTATTACCAATCCAAGTGTCCTATGGCACTTGAGATATGGTCACTTGAATTCTGCAAGTTTGAAATTGCTAACTTCACAAGCAATGGTAGGGATAGTTAGGGATAGAGATAGGTAGGGATAGGTAGGGATAGTTAGGGATAGAAATTGCATCCGAATATAGGGATAGTTGTTTATGTATTTTAGTTATAATTTTTTTGCAAAAAATTATGTAAATTTTTGCCAAAAGTTGGTTTATCAACTATTTGGACCTTAACGGTCAGAATTTTGAATTTGAATTTGAAATCGGGCGAAAGCGGTAGGGAGTGCGGTCAGAATTTTGAATTTGAATTAGAAATCAGGCGGGAGCGCGGGAGCGGAGTCAATGAATATCAGCGATGGTGTAACACACGCGGTGTAGGGGGAAGCACGAGGGGGCAATGCAAAAAGAGAGGAGGGTTGATCACGAGGGGGCGATGCGGAGAGCGAGGAACACAAGGCGCGATGGGGAGCAGAAGGTCAGCGGTGTCGCAAGGTTACGTGAGAGGCAGATAGGAGGCATGACCGAAGTCACATTTGGTCATATGTGTGCCAAGTGTTTTAAACTAATTATTTCCTATCTCCTTGTAGATGTGGGATTTTTATCCCAAAGTTTTTTTTTAAAATGATTTTATTTTTAATTATTTTCGATGGCGTCGACGACACTTTAAACCTTACATTAATTAAATTATTTATAATTTGAATTTTTGTGACTTTCTGTGACAAACTTTTTGGTGACGTAAAATATCAACTCTGGCTGTCAAAAAAATATTAAACCTTAGCTTTGGTTTTAATTTTAATTTTTGTTCTTGTCAGATTTCTAAAATTTCATCGATTTTCTGTATTTGTTGTCGGAAGTCGACGTTTTGTAGTAATTTAATTGTTTTCCTCACGATTTAATTATATCTCCCTATTTGGGATGATTGCAATGTTTGGTCGAGGTATGGAAGAATTACTTTTAGATGTTTGAAGCTTATATTTTGTGCTTTCATAGTAGGTCACTTGTGATTGTCAAAGATTCATCGTCTGCTGCTTAATCACGAGTGTTTCTAATGATTGTTGTTATGTCTCGGTGAATGCTATTGTTGGGAGTGCAACACGGCCAGAGTTGGCGAGGCTATTGAAGGTGAGAGAGAATAATGGTCCAGTTGGTGATAATAAAATGGTGCAGTAGTTGGCAAACAAAGGACAGTGAGGAGCATAGTGGAAAATATTGGTGAGAATGATTATGAATAGGTCCTTCAGAATACTGCTCTAATAAATGGTAGGAACCTGTGTCCTAGCAACTTAAATGGATGGAAATAAATGGATTCAGATGCAAAAACAAGAAGAATGTATTGAATCACCTTTGAAATTGAATCACTGTTTCACTTGAGGAAAACCTGCCAATGGGTAAAATGTAATATATTCTTATATTTTCATGGATGCCTACTTACACCCTTTGAATGAATATAAATATCTACCCTATAGTTGTGAGTGAAAGGATACAATGGTCCATAAACATAATGAGTGAATTAATGATGATTAATGGTTAGGATTATGATCCTAACATTCCTCAACTAACCGCCTCACACCAACTAGGCTACACACTCACCCTTACTTTTAGGTTAGAAAGAAACCTCAAGAGCCGCTCTTAGGTGGTCGAAAAACTATTAAGATATAGATAAACATAGTTGAGAAAATCTGCAAAAAATCCCTTGATCCGTTTTTTCCTGATTCATAGGCTAGCCGATTTTTGCCAATTTTTCCTCGAAATTTTTTGATATTCATAAAAAAGCTTTTTTCAATGAAAATTTACATTTTCTTTGATTTTTTGAATGAAAAATACCAATTTTTTGTTGATTCTCCTCTCGATTTTTTGTCGATTCTCGATTCTTCCTGATTCTTTTTCATGTTGATTTTGATCCGATTCCAATTTTCTCAACTATTGAGAGAAAATCTCAAGAGCCGCTCTTAGGTGGTCGACAATGTCGTCCCATCTAGGTATACCACTATTTAGAGGGAACCCACATGAGAATTTTTTGTGTACCCCTTCACCTCGCAGAGGTTCGAACCGTGGACCTTCCATTCAATGGGGCCAGGCTAGCCTTCTCCACTTACGCTACAAAGGTGAACATATATTTTTATTATAATGTTATATTATTTATTTAATTATTTTTTATAAAAAATTATTGAAAATATATTATAAATTAAAAATAAACAAGATGTCCTTTGAGGACATGCCAACGGTATGTCGTTGGTGTTTTATTCTGCTGATCTAAGTTTGAATCACGGGAAAGGAGGCTCCCCTATTGCGATGCCCTCAGGGAGTGTAGCCCCTTGTTGTTATACCCCAGAGGAGTGTGGCCCCATGTTGTGCCATCCATTGTACTTCATATTACTTCAACAACAAAAAATAAACAAGACAAATTTATATTTGACTTGCTTTCAAGCTAAGTTCTATATTATTATATGAAAAATAAAAAACAAGTATGAGATATTAGAT
The DNA here is from genome assembly GCA_028583015.1 of Wollemia nobilis. Lineage (NCBI taxonomy): Eukaryota > Viridiplantae > Streptophyta > Pinopsida > Araucariales > Araucariaceae > Wollemia > Wollemia nobilis. The sequence continues at coordinate 13,585,540 of JAQPPZ010000082.1, read as the reverse complement.
AATATTAGATCAATTTATACCAAATAAAAATAAATGCAATATATTTTTAATTTCAAAAAAGAAGGATGTATAATTGTTTGATTCATTTAGGCCTATAAGCCTATGTAAAATGACATATAAGGACAATTGATTAAGATCATTGTTAGACAAAATTATTTTAGAAGAGCAAGAAGGATTTGTGAAAGAGAGACAAAATCTAGACGTGATCATAATAGGTCATGAAGTTATGCAATCAACAACTTTAAAAAAAGAGAAAACAATGATCTTAAAATTTGATATGAGTAAAGCCTATGATAGGATTAAATGGGATATTCTTTTTATAGTATTAGAAAATTTTAGATTTGGGAAGAAATGGAAGAAATATGTCAAATAGATTAAAGCTTGTGTCTCTATAGTATCATTATTAGTGTTGGTCACCATAATCATTTATAGCCAAGAGATGTCTTACACAAGAAGATCCTCTATCATCATATTTGTTCATTATTATGGCAAAGGTATTGGGTAGGAACTTGAAGAAGGTTAATAAGTGGACTTAAGGTTGTTAATAGCATCTACAACATCACCCATCAACAATTTATGGATGATGCAATCCTTTTTTGAAGGGTAGGGATAAATGAGGCAAAGCTTTGAATAACATATTAAAGAAATATGAAAGAGCATTAGAGCAAAAAAGTTAATAGGACAAAAACTAAAATTTATTTTCTAAATACTCCAATTATAATCAAAGAAGGGATATGTAAGTTACTTCAAATGGAGGAAGCAAATTTTCCAACAACTTATCTGGGGATGCCCTTATTGAGGGGAGAATGAGGATAGAATTATGGAATCTAGTTATAAGTAAAGTTCAGAATAAACTACCGGCATAGAAAAGTAGATGGTTATCATTAGCAAGAAGAGTGCAACTAATTAAAGCAGTCTTACAAGCCTTTTCAAAATATTATATGTACTTGTATACTATGTCAAAATCAATAAAAACAAGTTTAATTTGTATTATGCAGTCATTTTTGTGATCAAGATTACATGATAAAAGAAAATTTCCTTTGGTGAAATGGAGTAAGGTGTATGATGATAAAACTAGGGGAGATCTCAGTTTAAGAGTTCCTAGGGATGCAAACTTAGATCTTAGGAGAAAAGTAATTTAGAGATTGTACAAAGAGATTCAAAGACAATGGGCAAGAATTCTTCTAAGTATATTGAGCCTAATGACCAAATCTTAATATTTATTGCGTTCTCACTACCATATGGTTTTGCACTATGGAACAATTTAAAAAAAATAGTTGATCTAGTGATTAAAGGTCTAAGATGGGTGGTGGGAATTGAAATTTTTTTTATAGTTGGATGGATACTTGGTATGATAAAAAACCACTCAATATAGATCCAATTTTGAAACCATGGATGAGATTGCTTTAAGACAAATATGGTGTTAGGGTTTCAAACATTATGTACAAGGATTAGGAAGGAAGATAAAATTGGAAAAAATATTTTTTTGACAAGTATACAAGACATTTATGCTAGGAGGCAGTTGATTAAAAAGATAACAATAGTGATTATTTTGAGGAAAGTCGAGGATAAGCTAATTTAGGAGTTGAATAGCTTTGGAGAATACACAATAAGAAGAGGATATAATGTAAAGCACCAAAAAAATAGGAATACCCTGATAATATAGAGATATATTTGGGATAGACCAAGCATTCCTAAAGCCAAAATGTTTATTTGGCTAGTAAGTCATAGAAGAATTTTATCCTGGGATAACCTTATGAAAAGGGGTTTTCATGGCCCCTGACGATGTGTTCTATTTAATAAGGAGGAGAAGAGTATAGACCATCTCTTGGGACACTACTCAATAGTCTGGAAACTATGGCAATGGATTCTTAATATGTTTGGTAAATGCATGATGATGAATGGTAAAATTGAAGAATGGTTAAAGCAATGGTAGAGTACTTTTAAAAGTGAGGCTTTACAAACAATTTAGGATATATCAAAAGATACAATACTTTGGACTATATGGATTGAAAGGAATAGAAGAATATTTAATGGAAAGAAAATTAATTTAGAGGTAATGCAAAGAAATGTTTGTTTAGCCATTGAGGAGTCTAAACCAACTTTATCAACTCACCCTATTCCTAATCTTGAAGTAGAGAGCCTTGATAGATGGAGTCAAGTCATCAAATGGAATTATGATGTTGGGTACAAGAGAAACAAGAAGGCAAATAATATAAAGTGTAAACCACCAAAAGTGGAGTTGGTTAAATTGAATTTTTATGGAGCATCTAAAGGAAATCTAGGACCAACATGATGAGCAAAAATAATTAGAAATAATATATGACAATTTTTATCTCATTACACTTTTAATAGTGGATTTAAGACAAATGAAGTTGAAGCTTAGGTGGCTTTAGAAGGGTTCAAATTATATAGAAAAATGAAATGGAACAGAGTATGGATGGAAGGTGATTCGTTAATAGTAATAAATGCAATTTTGAGGAAGCAAAAGCTCCATGGAACATACAAGAGATAATTATGGAATTGCAAAACCTTGCTACAGAGTTTGAAAAAATCAAGTTTACACATACAATAAGGAAAAAATAAATGTGCAAATAGGCTAGCCAATAGAGGGGTTTTAATTGAGGATCGTGAAGTTATTTTTTTATTGTTACAGAAAGTAGTAAGTTTAGCTAAAGCTAACAAGAAAATGTTGAGTGCCTGAATAAAATAATGATTAAAATTTATTTAAATATTTTTCATTGGTAATATTTGCTTTATTTTATAGCATTAATGTGTTTTCATATAAACTATTTATTACAATTCTTGTGATTGCACTTATGCTTAAGGAAGGAAACTAGCAATCTAGATTTAGTAAAGTGGACTATGATAGCACAAAGTTTTGGAAATATTACTCTACCAAGATGCAATGCATAAACAACAAAGGTGGAGTTTTGATATTGTGAAGGCTATTGCATGAAAATATCAAGAAGAAGAATGCTGAATTTTTAAATATTTATTATCACACAAAAATCTGAAAAAGATCCGGAAAATGAAAATAAAAAATTCAAACTTTTTATGAAAATGATGTAGGTATCTAGCTATAGCAACTCATTTGAGATGAGAATTGAATTTATTTGTAAAATATCAAGCTCTAAAGGAGAGACTTGTGATTTGTCAAGGATGGGGGACCCTAGTACAACCCCTTGTTCTCCAACCAAAACAAATATTAGCTCAATTGTCTAAATCTTGCCAAACCATACATGCATAATTGTCTAATTGTTGTAACACCATTACATGATAATGATGTAACATGCTTGCGACTTGTTTCAATCCTATTTAACCAATTTAAAAAAAAATAGATGATTACAAAGTTTGGAAGTGGGATATCATATCATATTAATGTCATCTTAAATTTAATTTAATATATATACACCATTTTTTTTTTAATGTATGATATGGACACCATTTCAATTCTATTTAAGTAGTTAAAAAAAAGTGAGATGATTACATCATTTTGAAGTGTTGTAATAACAAGAATATCACTATATGTAATTTTATATAACACAAGCTCTAATTATAGTTACTCCTCATGATAGATGTTGGAAGGACCTTAGCATATTTTTTCCAAACACAATGATGATTCATAATTGTAATTCTATGGATTCTTGGGGGTGATTTCAACATTGTTCTCTCTTCTTTAGAAAAGAAGGATGGTACTCAAGGATGGTCTAAATCAATGCAAGATTTTGCTTCATGTGTCAATTCAAATGGCCTTTGGGATATTATTCCTTTAAGTTTTTAATATACATTGAATAATAAACACATTGGAAAAACTCATATAACATAAATATTGGGTACATTTTTGTTATCCAATATAGTTGCAAATAGAGTATTAAATCTCTTTAGATATTTTATTGTAAGAATGATATGATCACAAACCCATTCTTTTGACTTGTGTTTTACCCAATAATGGTCATCCAAATCCATTTTGCTTCCAATATATGTGGCTCCAATGCCACAATTTATTCTATATGGTTATGTTATGGTGGGATGAAGCAAATTTTAAAAGATCTTAAACATGTAAGTTTGTTCAAAAGATGAAATATTTAAAGAAGCAACTGAAGATTAGGAATGACAAATATTTTGGTAACATCCTTACAAAAAAAAAGAAAATGAATTCAAGCTCAAAATTTTACAAGAAATAGTGGCAATCAATAGAATGGATCAAGAGAAAAAATTTGAAGCTAGGGTTTTGTATTGCGGAGAATGAGGGTTTCAATAGAGGGTAAACTATAATTTTTTTATGGCTATCAATCATCAGAGCACCTCTTGGGTAGTGTGGAGGTTGAGTGCTTTGAGCACAAGCAGTGGAGAACAATGAAAAAGGCCCTTTGGGGCCAAATATTCAGGGGGTCTGTGGGCCTCCTGGAGGGTTTTCAAGAATCCAACATGATCATGCAAATATTATGTTCAATAGGGATAATATTCAAGGCATTGAATCAAGTGAGCAACAAGCAAGGCAAACAAGGGAAAGTAATATCCAATATTCCTTCATGCATGTGGACCAACAAATCCAATAGAATGAACAAGTATTGAACAAAATTGATCACCCTTTTCAATTCATAGCGCAAAATAAGGAGGAAGGGCATCCTCTTCGAAAGTATAGACAAGGGCTAAAATGAAATAGAAACAAGATTCAAGAGATGGATCAAACAAAGGGAGATAACATGTTGATGGCAGATTTAGATCTCGGCAAAGCTACAACTGGATCTAGGGCACACAATAAAAAAGAACCAATCATAACAAAAAAATTTGAAGGGATGGAGCCCAAGGACCTCCCTCCAAAACTAAATTTTAAAGAAGCAATCTATGCAGGACCACCCCAAATAAGAGGGAAAAATAACCAATGACTACCAAGGAAACCATTGAGGATGCCAAAAATCGATCCAAGGAAAATAGATATGGGCTGCATGAAAGCAACTAATGGATCCCCATTAGTGAAGTTGGCAATGGAGGATATCCAGGAGCGAATAGACACTATGGAGAGGAGAGGACTAATTTATCGGTTCATGGGATTTTGATCGAATCTTGCTACCATCAAGCAATGGGCTACCAAAAATTGGAGAACTAAAGGTGAGATCCAAATCTCTGCTTACCCTAATGGTTATTTCCTTGCTATGTTTACCACTAAAAAATATAGGGAGGATATTTTTCAAGGGGGACCATGGTTCTTAGGTAGGGTAGGGCTTTTCATGAAGCCCTGGCATACCAAGTTCAAAGCTGAGGAAGAAATACCATCAACTACACCTGTCTGGGTCCATTTATTTGGCCTCCTAGTAGAATACTGGAATCCAAATGTATTAGCAACAATTGGGAATTCTTTAGGAGTTTTCATGATGATAGTTGATAGCACTCAATAGTTGGATCATATGATTTATGCAAGGATTTGTGTTCTAATTGACTTTGACAAACCACTTCCAGAGAGGATCACCTTACAATATGGGGAAGAATTATGGGAGCAACAAGTAGACTATGAAAATATCCCTTTTAGATGTAGAATCTATCATGAATATGGCCATCTAGCCAAGGATTGTCCTCATAAGATCCCTAATAAAGAGAAAGAGGATGGGGACTTAGCAGGGTTTCAAATCCCCAAACAAAAGAATATTAAAAAAAACACCAAAAGATAAAATAGTAATTTCACCTAACACCTTTGAAATTCTCTCTACAGATGAGCAATTAGATGATGAGGATGACAAAATGGAAACAATGATTAAGGAAACATAGTTTGATGAAGAGAAGGAACATGAAGGAATGGATGATGAAATCGAAATAAAAGAAACTACCCTAATTTTGAGAAATAACCAAGGAGAGCCATCTCATCCAACAATGGACCTTCAAGAAAAGAACAACATAGAAAATTTAAATAAGTGCAAAACTAAAAGCCAGATTCAAACAACAAACAAGTCAGTTCCTCAAAAATATCATATAGATCCCAACAATAGTGCCTTGGTTCTAAGTAATCATTCTATAGCCCTTATAGGAATGAAGCAAGATACAAATAAAAATATGAGGATGGATACAAACCAAAAGGTAGGACGTAAATCCAACCAGCATCATCTGGCAGAGGAAGGTCAAAAGTTAATTGAGGAAGGTAAGGTAACAGTTCTTACCCAGTTCTTCAAATCTGGTTAATTATGAAGATTATCACTTGGAATATTAGGGGACTTAAAGGAAGTCCTTCTAAACAATAAAAAATTAGAAGAATGATTCAAACAAATCAGCCTCAACTTCTCTTTCTTCAGGAGACAAAGGTTTCATTTGAAGAAATGGAAATAATAGCGAAAAATATGTGGTCATCCAGTAAAGTAGTGTCCCTCAGCACCCAAGGGGCCTCGGGAGGAGTGGCATGTCTTTGGGATCCAAAGGAAATTACAGTACAGTACATGATGGGAAGCAAGGGATTGCTAGCAGTGGTTGCCCAAAATAGAGATTCAGATCAGGTTATACTTTATATAAATGTCTATGTTCCATGTACCATAGAAGAAAAATGAATAGTATGGAGAAATATAGCTTTTATCACCTCTCAATTCCTTGAAGCTTGGGCTTTGATAGGAGGAGATTTCAACTCTATCCTTTCTTTAGAAGAAAAAATGGGAGGAAGTAGGAAGTTGGATGGGAGTTCAGAACTCATGAGTGAATACATTGCCAACCTTCATCTAGTAGATATCAAGCCAACCAATGGTTTGATGACTTGGTCCAATAGAAGACAAGGCTCAACATGCATTCTTGAAAGGCTAGATAGGTTCTTGCTTTCAGATAAGTTTTTGATACAAGGACACATCCCAAAAGTGAAAATCTTAAACAATGTTGGATCTGATCATTGGCCAGTTTTAATTGAAGTTTGGAGAACCAAGGGTAAGCCAACACCATTTCATTTTTAGCTAATGTGGCTCAGATATGAATCTCTCAAATCAAGGATACAATAGTGGTGGCAAGAAGGCAAGCCAAGACATGGTACTAAGATGTATTGTTTTGTCAAAAGGTTGTAGTATATTAAATATAAAATAAAGACTTGGAATTGGGAGGAATTTGGAGATGTTAGGGCAAAGAAAAGGGAAGCTCTAACCCGACTTGAGGAGCTGAATGAGAAAATTCATCTTGAGGGATTCACAGAAAATAGGGTTAAGATAAAAATTAATCTTTCAGCCCAGGTGAAGGAATGGGACAGAAGAGAAGAACTAATGTGGAAACAAAAGTCAAGGATTCAATGGCTACAAGAAGGAGACCAGAACACAAGTTTCTTCCATAAGTCTCTCCTAGCCCGAAGAACTCATAACTTTATCCCCTCATTGAAGAATGAATTAGGAGATATAGTCCACACTTGGGAAGGCATGTCTTCATTAGTTGTGAATCATTTTTCAAACCTCTTTACAACCCAATTGCTTGATCCAAAATCTCAACAAGAAATTTTACAGGTGATACCTGTTCTTATTTTTGATGAGGAGAATGTGGCTCTAACTGCTCCTATAACTAAGAAGGAACTACAAAAGGTAGTTTTCAAAATGTAAAAGGGGAAAACCCTAGGTCTAGATGGTTTCCCTATTGAATTTTATCAAGAATTTTGGGATGTTTTGCAGGATGACATTCTAGAGGTGGTAGAAGAGGCTAGAAAGGCAAAAGATATCCTCAAAGATATCAACAAGACTTTTATAGCTCTAATTCCAAAATCTCAAGAAGTAGATAACATTACTGGATATAGACCAATTGCTTTATGTAATGTTATTCTAAAAATCATTTCAAATATTATGTCAGAAAGGCTCAAACCTTTGCTTCACAAGATCATCTCTCCAGAACAAGGGGGATTTGTTGAAGGGTGACAAATAGTGGATGAGATAGTGTTAGCCTAGGAAGCAATTCACTCTATGGAAGCTCAAAAATCCCCCTCCATGTTTATTCGATTGGATTTATCCAAAGCATATGATAGGGTGGATTGGCACTTTCTCATCCAAGTTTTGGAAAATTTTGGATTCTCTCAAGAATGGAAAAAATGGATCAAAGGTTGTATATCTTCAGTTTCTTATTCAGTTATTCTTAATGGTTGTCCTACTCATTGGTTCTCAGCTTCTAGAGGCATCAGACAAGGAGACCCTCTTTCTCCTTATCTTTTTATCATCCTAGCAGAATGTTTGGGAAGGACTTTTGCTAAGAATCGAGATTGTCAGAGGTTAGAAGGAGTCACTATAGCTAAAGGAGTCAGACCTATCACTCATTTACAATTTTTTGATGATTTCACCCTTTTGGGGAAGGCAACAATAAAGGAAGCAACCTCAATAAAGCAAATTCTTCACTATTTCACTAGAGCCTCAGGGCAACTAATTAATGAAGATAAATCAAAAGTACTTTTTTTCATTGCTCACCTAGAAAAGAGATTTTGATAATGGATAGATTAGGATTAAAAAAACTTCTCTTCCAATTAAATACTTGGGTGTTCCAATTAATCTGGGTAGCCAAAAAAAGAGCATTGGAGCTGGTTATTAGAGAAAGTGAAGAACAAAATTGGTAGTTGGACCAACAGATGGCTTTCATCAGGAGGTCGAATAACTCTTATCAAATCAGTTCTTCAGTCTATTCCTATATTTGTTTCAGTAGTGTTGAACATCCCCAAGTCAGTGCTCAATGAACTGGATAAAATTAGTCATAGATTTCTCTGGAGAGGTTCAAAAATGGAGAAGAAATGGGCCCTAGTAAGGTGGGAGACTCTATGTCTGCCTACTCATGAAGGGGTTTAGGTCTTAGATCGATAGTCAAGAATAATAAGGCTTTGGTAGTAAAATTATATTGGAGATGGATTAGCCACCCCAATGCCTTATGGGCCAAAAATATTAGAGCCAAGTATGCAAAAAATAAAGACCCGTCTGACTTAATTCATCATCAACTACCTTCTAGAGGGTCCCCAATTTTAAAGGTCCTAAAAATTGGAGAGGAGTTGATAAAGAAAAATCTCTTTTGGATAGTACAAAATGGTCAAAAGATAAATTTTTGGATAGACTCTTGGGATGGACACCTTCCATTGTCAATCCAACATCCAAAATTGAGGCCTATAATGGAGAAAATGCATAGGATGAATTGGATAAAAGTTGCCAAATATTATACAGATCAGACAAGAAATGTAGAGGTGGGAAGATGTTGGATCCTAGTAGAAGATTGGCCAATCCAAATTTTTGAAGCTCAAAAAAATATTATTCATAGAATCCTTCAAATGAGATCACCTTCATGGTCACAAGCTGAGGATTGTATTGGCTAGAATAGTTTAGGGTATGGTGAGTACATTGTTGCTCAGGGTTACTTAGCCTTAAGCCCTATTAATCCCCATCAGGGTCAAGATATTTTCAAGTAGTTATGGGCTCAAAAGTTATGGCCAAAAGTCAGATTTTTTAGTTGGTTGTTGCTCCATAAAAGGGTTCTCATAGGGGAGCAACTTATGAAGAAAGGCTTTAATGGACCCTTTCAATGTGTAATGTGTTGGGATAACAATGAAACTCTTAACCATTTGTTCATAGAATACCCCATAGCTACAACATTGTGGAAGAAGATGGCTTCCCTTCTAAATTTAAGATGGTCCAATGAACAATCCATAGAACAACTATGGAGAGATTGGAGCAAACAAGAAGGAAAAGACTAGTATGTGAACCAAATAGTTTGGACAGGTATGACTATTCTTCCTTGGAACATCTGGAAGGAGCGAAACAAGTGAATATTTCAACAAGAAAGTAGGGACATCCACTATGTCTAGCTAAAGACCATAGAAAATGTGAGAGAGATTGTCCAATATTTATTAACTCATCCACACAATTCAAATCAACTATGGGAACAAATGATGGCTCGATTAAAGATAAGAAATGGATTAGCCCAACACAGAAGGAAGAAAGGGACTGGTCAAATGATGGATAGAACTCAGCAATGGCAGCCTCCCCCAAAGAACTTCATAAAAATCAATATTGATGGAGCATCTAGAGGAAATCCTGGAAGAGCTAGTATAGGAGGGATAGGTAGATTGGAGGATGGTACTCCAATTTTTACTTTTGCAAAAAATTTAGGAATTCTATCCAATAACTTAGCTGAAGGGTAGGGTATTTTGAGAGGTTTGTAGGAGGCTCTGAAGGTAGGGTGGAGAAGGGTGATTGTTGAGTCAGACTCTCAAGTTATGATCAATTATCTAAAATCAACTTCAGGGTCTAAGAAGGTGGATTGGAGAATCCAAAAGATTATAGATAAGATTAGGTTAATCATAAACAATTTTTAGGAGGTTGTTTTCAATCATGTGCCTAGAGAACAGAACAAAGTGGTAGATGCTATGGCAAATTGGGCTCTTGACAAAGGAGATTTTAAGTGCTATGGTTATCCTCCTAGGTGGTGGCTAGAACAAATTAGGACTGATCTTCTCCTTGTTCAGTCTCTTGATGGTAATGTAGGAAGCTATGTTTAAAATGATAAGCAGTGCAAAGCTTTTTTCATGATAGGATCCCAAACTTCCAAAAAAAATCTTCAATACTATTCATGATAGAGGATGTTAGAGGGTTTTGTCTCAACAGTCAAAGCTTCAATGGTAGGATGGATGGATGGCAACTCCCTTTTTGGTGTGACATTTCAGATCCCTATTGTGGTTATGCAATTTATTTTGATCTTTTCTGTTTTGGTGCATTTCTTCATTACTATCCTTGATAGAGATTGTCACAGGGGTTTTGTCTAAATAGTCAATAGCTCCAATGGCTTAGTTTGTTTTGGGTGTTTTTGTGTTTGTTAGTGTTTATTTAATTATTGTTGTTGTTTTTGTATGTTTGTGTTTTTTGGTGTTTTTGTGTTTTTTGTGTTTTGGTGTGTGTTGTTTTTTTTTTTGAGTTTTTGTTTTTGTTTTTGTTTGTTGTGTCTTTGTATTGTTATGTTGTTTTTGTGGTTTTTTTGTGTGTTTTATGTTTTGTTGTTGTTTATGTTTTTTTGTTTTTTTTTTGTTGTTTTTTGGTTGTCTTTTGTTGTTTTGTGTGTGTGTGTTTTGTTGTGTTTTTTGTGTTTGTTTGAGTCTGTGTGTTTGTGTGTTCTTGTTTTTGTTGTTGTAGGCATGCTCCTTGAGTGTGTCGAAGGTGGTAGGCCAGGTGCGAGCCCTGGGCGATTTTGGTGGAAGAGATACCCCTGCCTCCTTGGGTCTTACCCGAAAGTGGCATCCCTTCTGGGATGTTTTCCACAAACAAAAATAAAATGGAATGGAACAAGATTCTTAAGTGAAAGAAAAATAATTACTTTTTGTTTATCATAATGCATTGAAAAATGAGGAGTCTTATCGGTTATAAAAATTCTAGGGAGAAATGGCTTAAGGAAGGAGATATAAATACCAATTTTTTCATGCTACAGCAAAATATTTTTTTTTGTTGCATCAAAAATATTTTAACTTCATATGGAAGAAATATTGAGGTAGAAGATATCAAGAAAGAAGCAATTAACTATTTCAAAAATATTTTGTAAGATATTAGGCAAGATAAAGAGGCACAAGGTAAGATTTTGTAAAATAATCCTCCAGTTATAACATAGGGACAAAATGAAAGCTTGACAAAGAATATATCTATGGAGGAACTACATGAAGTAGTTTTCTCTTTTCATCCTAACATGGTACTTGAACTCAATAGATTTTCTACAATGTTCTTTCAAAAAAATTGAGATTTTTTGAAGAGCGATATGTTGGTTATGGTTGAAAGACCAAAAAAGAAAGACTACAATAAGTGAGATCAATGCCACTTTTATTACATTGGTTCCCAAGAAAGACGACAAAATATTTTGATAATTGTTTACCAATAAGCCACTTTTATTACAATAAGTGAGATTAATACCACTTTTAGTACATAGGGTCCCAAGAAAGACAAGATAAAATAATTTGATAATTTTTGACCAATAAGCCATTTAATATATGTTTTATAGAATCATTCAAAAAATTATGGAAAATAGGTTGAAATAAATTCTAGATTGTGTTATCTCAGAGGAACAAGGTGGTTTTGTTAATGGTAAAAAAATTCTTAATGGTGTAATAATTGCACCAGAGGCCATGCATTCTCTTCATTCCATGTAAAACTAGATATGCTTATGAAATTAGATATGAGCAAAGCATAGCTTCTTAAAATAAGATATTAGAAAAACATAGATTCTTAAAAAAAAATATGGGCAAAGCATATAACAAGGTTTCCTAAAGTTTTCTATCTGATATTCTCAAAAAGTTTGGCTTTTGATCGTGGTTGGCATGAATGGATAAAATGTTAGTATAGCACTTTGAAATATTCTATTTTGATCAATGGCTCTCTTGTTGGTAACTTTAAGTCATCTTGTGGACTCTACAAAGGTGATACACTACCCACTTATCTATTCATTATTCTTATGGATCCATTAGAGAGAGCTTTATCGAAGGTAAAAATGAAAGGAGAAATCAAAGATATTCAAGTTGAAAGAAATGATCCCTTTGAATATTGTCTTCAATTTGTTCATGATACTTTTTTTGGGTCATCCTGAGGCCATGGAGTTTAAATTAATATTATCATTCATGAGAAAACTACTAGAAAATTAGTTAATACTACAAAATCTAGGATTTTTCATTAACCCTGCCCTACATTTATAATGAAATATTATGGGGTTTAAAACTGAGAAAAATTCCATCAACCTACTTGGGTATTCTTTTGTCTCACAAAAAAAATAAAAAGGAGCTTTGAGTCTCTTGTTTAGATAGAATGAAAGTTTGTTTGACAAGTTGTAAAGGTAAGTTCTTAACCATGGCGGTATGGCTACAATTCATAAGGACTACAATACAATATGTCCCTATTTATGTGATGTCACTTTCAAGATTCACAGTAGGTATAACATTAAAATTTAATAAAATTCTAAGAGATTTCTTTGGAAAGAATGGGGGGAAATTTTAGGTTTCCTCTTTATAAGTGGGATAAGATTTTTAAAGGAAAGAATATTGGAGTAGGGTTAGGGAATTGTAGACATATGAGTTTGGACTTAGGGGCAAAACTTGGGTGGAGATTATTCAAAGATCAAGGAAAAAATTGGGTAAAAATATTACTTTAGATATATACAGGATCTCTTAATGCAAAGAAGTTATTTTTTAGAATAACCCTACTCAAAAGGATCACTAACATGGAAATTTATATTAGATAGTTCACAAATAATCAATAAATATATTAGATGGTCAATCAATGAGGGAATCTACATAAATTTTTGGTTTGATGTTTGGTTGAAGCCTTATCCTTTTATCTCTGATTCAAAATGGCAACCATTGGCTCAATAATGCCTAGCTTATAAATGTCCAAAGGTCAGGGATTATATTAATGTGAGTAGCAACTCTAGATCATGGATTTTTATTAGTAACCTAGTTGAAGGAGAGGAATTCAAAAAAATTATAGTTGAGCTTCAAAAGATGTTTCAAGAGTTTTATTTGCTTATTTTTATATGAAAGGATGAGTTGGTTTGGAATCCATAAAAATATGGTGGATACTCAATCAATTTGGGATATGAGGATTTAGAGTAATATTCCTACTCCCAAAGATTTCCCTTAGAAGAATGTTTGGTCATTAGAGGCTCTCCCTAAGGCCTCACTATTCGTTTGGTTAGAAATTCAAAGTAAGATACTTACAAGAGATAGTCTACAAAGACGAGGATATCATGGAACTTTTGGATGTGCCTTGCGTGAGAAGGACATAGAAACATCAAATTATTTACTTTTTCATTGTACCTTTTCTCACTTCATTTAGGGTTACCCTTTTAAAAAATATAAGAATATACTGTGTAAGTCCATAAATATTAAAATAGTCGATGAAATGATGGATTAATTATTTCAAAGCTAAAGCAATATGTATTTTGTGGAGCATTGGTCTTGCAATATTTTTTGGAATTTATGGCTTGAAAGAAAAAAGAGAATTATTTAAAATAGATATCAAAACCATGCCCAAGTTTGGAACCATATTATTTCCTCTCTTGCAAAATGATTATAAATATGGTGCTCATCATGGGAAGTCTCAAGTGTGGAAAAAGAGATGCTAACAACTTGATTATAGGATTTGAACATACAAGGAAGAGTCATATGTGACAATAGCATTAAAACAAAATATCTTACTTCAATTTATGGTAAAATTCATGTTTGATTCGTGTGATTGAATATTGTACAATGACAAATCTACCTTAAGAAAAATTATAGGGTCTTTTAAAATTTTCAACTCTTCCTTACCCAAATATAAAGGAAATTTTTTACTGACACTAAAGAAACCAGGGCAATCTTACTTATGAAACGTTTGATTTGAGCTTTGTTTTGAGTATATAATTCTATATAATTTTGGGATTAAAGTTAACCAACAATTTCCTAGATATGAGGTAGGAAATAATGAGTCTTACTTTTTTAATTGGACTAAGTCATCATGTGATTAGGTTAATATCAATATTTAGAGAGCATCCAAGGGAAATCCTAATATTATGGACATGTGAGCAATTTGTATAAACGAGGTTAGAAAATATAAAAGTATATATCATAGCCATTGTAGAATATAACACAATTAACTACACTAAATCCATGACAATTCACTTCGAGTTGAAAGAAGCTAGTAAGAGAAGCTTGAAATATGATATAATCAAGTTTAATTTTAAAAAACCAAATGATAATATTAACTTAGCTTCAAACTCATGAATGTTGTAGACGCATAAAAATGTCACATTTATCCTTGTGCAATGCTAACAACCAATTAATTTGCAAAGCCTACAAAATTTGCATAATTTCCCAAAAATCACACTTCATCCCACTTAAGCCCCTGTTCACCATGGAACCACCCCTTAAGCCTTAGTCCAAAGACACCTCACCCTAGTCTACCCTTTGACTAACCTAGCCTCCACCTCACCATTGGTCAACCCTAAACCCATGGTCAACATTAACCCTTGCTCCACACATATTCCCATGTGCATTCAATTCCATAAGTGACTTTTGAAGACTTTCCTACTTAAGGTATTCAAGGCATTGATGAGTCATCATCCACCATGCCATAATGGATGATGAATTTCATGTCCCATGCATTTATGAGGCATGGTGCACCCATGCCCATTTATTGCATGTGGATGGGTGAGGAATTATCTCACCCAAACCTATTTATGAGGTATGGCACACCATGCCAGCTCAGGGGATACCTCACTAGACACCTCATAGGACACCTTAACCCCCTCTAACCTTGGCCAAGTCTATAAATGGAAAGCCATTTTAACCATTTTAAAAGGATCACACACTTGCATACCTAGAATCTGCAAAAATTAATCTAGATTCTAGTGTAATCAAACCCTTGCTTGCCATCAATTATCATGGATTCCCACATCTATCCCTTGACACTCCCTTTTGCATGATAAATTGCTCTTAGTTGTAGGTTCAGAAGGTGGCTTGATATATACAAGAGCTTTATAAGCACTAGAAGAATCTTCCCAAAAAAGAAAATTTATATCTAGTTCACACAGATCCAACCATACAGACAAGTTTGATCATCTTGGCTGCACCCAAGGGTCTAGTCACCCTTAGGGACCAGTTTTAACTAGCAGCATTTGGATTGTTTTTATCATAACTTGCACATATAGACTCCAAAAGAAACCAAATTTGGAGGGTAGCTTCCTGACTACTAGAAGAATATTTCCACCAAATTTCATTCCATTTTGACCAACACAAATCCAATAAAACACAAGGGCACAATCAAGGAATTATTTTAGCAAGCAACACAAAAAAACCCTCAAATCAGGTAACCAACACTCTCTTTATTAGTTTTGTAATCATTTTTAGTACTTTTGTAATGCATTAGACTATATTTCTTTAGTCTTTTTATCTTTCATCATGAGGGGTCTAATTGAGATAGGCCCCCAAATTCTACTAACCATTTTTATTGGGTTGTGTAGGTTTAGAGGACCTATGCAGCTAGTAGCGGTCTACGTGTAGTAAGCTCACTTCCCTTAAGGTGACCATGGAAGGCCTTTGGATGTTGTTCATACTGTTCATTGAATGAGGTTTTCCACCTTGGAAGGCTCATATTTTATTCCTTGGGGAAAATTTGTAAAACGGATAAGTCTTATAACCCCTTTTACTCTTTAATGCAAACAACACGTATTCCTTGTTCACATTTTAGCAATCACGATGGGACTCAAAACAAAAATCTCTCACTTCCATTTTCCTTCAAACTAGACTTCCCCTACACCAACAACAATGTTGAATATGAAGCACTCATCCTTGGCCTTAAAACTGCACTTGCAATGTGCATTAAATGACTTCAAATCTTTGGTGATTTCCTTTTGATTATCAACCAAGTGAAGGGAATCTATCAATATCGATGCATATCCTCAAAAAGTATAGATAAGTCAGTAGAATTTTTGTCCAAATTAGAGTGGTATGACATCAAATATTTTCCAAGGTCTACAAATTGATTCGTATACACAATGGCCTCTCTCGAATATCATTACACAAAAACCACATGATAAGGTAACACACATATATGTACAAACCCTCCATAAGTCTTATATCTCTTCAAATATATCTCCTAATGATGTGGACATCCATTTTTTCCAGGTTGAGCCTTATGATCCTTGGTTTGCTCAAATCAAGGAATACTTGTGGTTAAGGCCAATCATATAATCTCTATAGCCCATGATGGTACTTGTGGTGGCCACTTTAGTGGAATGGCCATCATTAAGTGCATTATTTACATGGGTTATTATTGGCCCACCATGGAATGTGATTTCTATGCCTATGTCAAGAAATATATAAAATGCCAACAACACACTAACCTAACCCACCTATCATCCCAAGCGTTACAACCCATTCAATCAATATGACCATTTTCTCAATGGGGTCTAGATCTTATATGCAATATCATGCCAGATTCATCAGGAAAACACAAAATTCATCATCATCACCATGGAATAATTTACAAAATGGGTTGATTTCATTCCTCTCATCCAAAAAATAGATCCTAGAATTGTTGATTTCATCACGTAGCATATTGTATATCATTTTGGTATTCCTTCTACAATTATCTTTGACAATGACACACCATTAAAAAATAAGGATGTTCAAGTAATGTGCAACAAATATAACATCCAACATAGCTTCTCAACTCCTTATTACCCATAAGGCAATGACCAAGTCAAAGCAACCAACAAAACCATATGTGACATCCTTCACAAAATGGTTGTAAAATCCTGTAACAATTGGCATAACCAAATTCCTTTAGTACTTTGGGTATACAAAAAAAGTATCAAAACACCTACTAGGGCAACTCCATTCTCATTAATCTATGGCACTAAGGCCATCATGCCCCTAGAGTTATAAATCCCTTTCTTGAGAAATTTGTTGCAAGAATTTGTAGACGATGACACTACTTGCCAAGTTCGTCTAGACCAGCTTACACTTTTCCATGAATGTCAAATAAATACAATTAAGAATATTCATGTGTATCAAGATCATGTTCAGTGTGCATAGAATCACAAATTTCATGAACACGAATTCCAAATTGAGGACCTTAAGATAAAGGAAAACCAACAAAACCTGAATCAACCACACCACCTATGAGATAAATTTGCTCCAAATTGGATAGGCCCTTACATAATCAAGCAAAAATTAGGCTTTGAATCCTATTGACTTGTCAACATTGAAGGAATAGAGGAACTTGAACCCCTCAATATCATCCATCTTCGTGCATTCTACGCCTAATACTACCAAATAAGGCTCTCTTATTCTTGTACATTCACTATAAAAAACAACAAAGATACAAAAATAACAAAAACACAATTAAAGGCAATGCTCCATTTCATTCATTCATTTTATCAATTCTTTATTCAACCACTAATGCAAACGAATCAAGAATTAAATAATTCAATTTATTCCTTTTTTATTTTTATTCTATCTTCCTCCCACTTTCTCCCTTTATCCTTTTCTTCTCCTATACCTTCTATCCGATTCATGTCGATGTTGTATGGTCACGCAAGAGTAGTTATATACCTTTGATCAGTTCTATTTTTCCCCTCTTCCCCCCTTCGTTATTCCCCTTATTTTCTTCTTTCCCTCTTTTTTTTCTTCTTAGATCATCTATCAATGTTGTATGGTCATGCACGAGTGGTTACATACCTTTGATTGGTTCTATTTTTCTTCTCTTTCCCTCCCTTCATTCTTCCTCTCCTTTCCCTCTCTTTTCCTTCTCATATCACCTATCAATGTTGTATGGTCATGCATATGCAACTACATACCTTTGATTGGTTCCTTTACCCTCTTTCTTTCTTTCTCTCTTCTCCCTTCTTCGCATACTTCTTCATTCATTCTATATTCTTCTCTCTAAATTCTTTTCTCGCAAACATTTGCACTTCTCATTTTTTTTATTCATTCATGTTGATGTTGCTAAACATTGAAATTCAATTCATTGCATTCATACACAAATCAAATAAATACTTCTAATGTGCTCAGTTTATCAAAATTTTGGATGCATGAATATGCATTAACCTATCTCATTAGGTTTACTTAATTAAAGTTACCTTACGTACTCTGGCCACCAAGTGAAAGTTATCTCGCTCATCCTATCATTTGTATGATCCAAACTTGAGGATATACAAAAGAAAAATATAAAAAAATGAAAAAAGACAAAAGCAAAAGAACACCAAAACAAATAAAAAGCAAAAGAATAAAAATAGAACTACCAATAACATGTCCTTGGTATCCTCAAGTGTTTTAGATGACTTCATCAGGGCTATAGATGCCTAGCTGGTAGTGGAGCAACATTGATGGATCATGGGGCTAATATCCATTAGGGCTATAGATGTCTGTCTAGTAGTGGAGCATACCTTCCAAGTGGCAACATGTCTATCACATTAGTGAACTTTTATCAAGCCACTGCATGCTTGTGGATGAGTTAGCTTAATTGACTAAGTTTACAATTGGTTAGTCCAACCTCACTCAAAATGGATAAATGAACATCATTGCACACACACTGGTCCATGATAGGCTTAATCTTAGTTAGGATAGTCAAGATTTTTGTAGAACATTGTTTGACTACTACCTAAGTTTGATTATTCAAACTATGGTGTTTGAATTTCTAAAAATTCTTCTAGCATCCAAAATCTCTTGGAATATGGAACAAACAACATCACGACTAGTTTTGCCAAACAACACTGTTTTCTTCACATCATTAGTACACTGTCCAATCATCATGTTGTTAGCTTCATTATGCATAGTCAATAAGTGCACATTCACACTATCATTTGCATAGCATACCATGCTCTATTATTAGTTTTGCATTCATCATACACATTGCATGTTTTCTTGTCTCATATTAGGTTAGTATGTCTTTGTGATTGTTAACATGTCATTGATTAATTCAAACCTTGAAATGATTCCATTCAAATACATACATCCAAAAATATGACTACACATGCACATATCAAGTGTACATACCATACATTTTCAAATACATACATTTTCATTCCTAACATCAACAATAAACAAAGGAATGCCACATTTTATACAATGTCTATCAAAGCAAATGCACCAATACATAATCACATCCAGATAAAATCTACACCACTTACATCTACATGATAAAAATACATCAAACTATCACACGTAAACATAGATGATCATCATGAATAATATATCAGAAGTCATATATACATCATCAACATCACCCATAGGCTACATCATACATTTCACGCTATACATCCTCACAAATATCTCATACACAACTATCATAATATACAAAATTGTTGGCACCTCAACCACGCAAAAAATAACCTTAGCCTTGTTGACCACCAAGAGTCTTCCCATTCCTCTCCTACACTCCAAGCTACACTCTAAACATCTTACCTCTGATACTCAGTATCCTCTTAACAACCTAATATGACATGGAACCCCTTGCCTATGATGCGATGGGCTCAAAAACTTGAGGTATTATTGGAAACATAGATATCTTGTTCCTCTCTTAGAAGTAGATGGTATTGATGTCATACCTAGCCTATCGCATGTCATTAATTGCTACCTATAGGCCTGTCACATTACCCTATAACCTCATCTATCGTACCTCATCTCAAAGCCTAGTCACCTGAGTTACCATAGTAGCTTGCTCACTTTGCAAGCTTTGCAGCCTCTCACTATCCACTATAACCCTCTCCAATGATTCTCTCATTGCATCTAACTCCTACTATAGTCTAGTCCTACCAATTGTAATTCCATCACTCTCAACTAGAGCTATCTCTCTTTGTCGATAACCTCACCCTCTCCAATGTCTAGGCTACCTCCTGATCTACCATTTTTACCTCTATCTATTGCACCCTATCCCTCAACATATCAACCTTGTCCATAGCATCCAACATATCCTACAACTAAATAGTATAATTAATATCTACTCCTTCAAAATTAGGTATTGATCCCTCCTTTGATGGCACCTCTAGTGCCTCCTTTTTTGTCACCCTAGATGGGCCTGCTCTACTATCCATGCGATGTCATACCTATTGCACAAGCAATGATCCCTCCTCTATCACATCCTCCTCATTTACACTACCAATCGTTACCTCTAGTCCACCAATCGTTACCTAAATCTCTTCAACTACCCACTCTAACCTTCTAGCTATCGCTACCCCACCACCTTATCCTACATGATCCATCACATTTATCTTAGGCTCCCACCTCTATGTCATCCACTAGACATCATACTCTATAGTTGTCCTTGTTTTGCCACATCTAGTATGACGATATCATCATAAAATCCTACATCTAAGGGATCCACCCATAGTCGCATACCATGATCTTCCTTGATCCTTTAGATAACCACTAGCAGATCAAGCATACCCTATGTAAATCCAAACTACCTCAGTATCCACATGAATGAAAAGAACTTAACCTATTAGCGATGGCATCCAATTACCCATATCTTGTGCATCACTCAGACCAACTCCTTCACATCCTTTGCCCATGTTGGTGCTCCCCTCCATGGAGGCCAAGTGATATCTAAGGCCCTTAAACTATTAAATACTCCCCTCATGAGACCTCTTCACTTGAGCCTCCATATAATTATGTCATCTCAGAACATATGATACATCCTTCCCCATCAATCTATATGCTTGATATTGTAGTCCCATAGGCCTCATAACTATTGTATGCTTCCAAGACCATAGTTATACTAGTAGGCTACAACTCAAACCTGTCTACGAAGTCATATAATCCTATGTAAATCTTTAAACATCTAAGCCAATAATATTGGCGCCCATGCAAATCACATCAAACTATCCACCATGTTGCATACGCTATCAATCATATTTTAAGGGAACCTCACCCCTAAGGAATCTAGTAGCACATAACTAGATATCAGCAACATCACTAATGCATGTTGTAGCAATAATACCTTAATATTTCAATAATCCTCGTATAACACACCACCACTCCCATAGTACACAAATTGCCATCCAATACCAAAGGCTATCTATAACACAACATCCCTCTTCCAAATCTTGCTCGTAGCTATAATAGTAATTCCCTCCATGAGAATCCTATAAATATTATACACATCCTCCAAATAATAATCATTTCCCCTATCAAGAAATGAAAGGTGTTCCTATCAACATACCAATGCTCACACATATGAATGGTCGTAATGGATTGTGGATATATATGCCAATCCATGAAACCCTATCACCCGTAGCCAACCAAGGTTCCCCAACATCCAAATCTTCTTCAAACTATTTAGTAATGGCTAAAATTGATACCTCGGTTGCAACTCATTCACTTATCGTCATTCCTCCTATCAAACATATCCCCCCCTAAAAAAGGTATAGATATAGATGACCTTATGGACATGTCTGGTCCATACGATCATATGGCTCCATACAATCACACAAAAAGGGTATTTTTGGATACCCAATTGGCCTAAACCATAGCAAAAAAAATTCAAATTTTAAAATCACAAACAAAAAATGCAAAAAAAATCAATCAAAAAAATACACAAGCACATCAAACATGTCAAAAAAATATACATGCAAACAATCAAGCCTCAAACCCATTCACCCTTTATCCCAAACAATGCTAACTAGCCTAACATTCTTCTATAGTTTTATTTCTTTAAAAATTGAGCCCTAAGGTTCATTTTATTTCTAAAATACCAAAAACCTAGGAAAAATCCACTTACCAGCATTGCACACCCTCCAACATGAGCTCTCATACCACTATTGGCCATATCATGAGCTTGATTCCTCAATATGGTAGTGTTTTGCATCACAAACTCAACCTCACCATTCCTGTCCTCCCAAATATATTAACTCATGCTATGAAAATGAATTGTACAATCTATGGTCATGCTTATATAGGTGCACGATGCTCAACCATACAAACAGGTATGATCATACCCCTTCATAGGGTCAAAAAATTTCTTAAATTTTTTTTCTCAATCACTCCCCATGCATGTATTTCATCATTTTTATCACGGGTGGTTATCCAATGATCTTTTTGTCAAGTGATATATCATCGTTTTTCAACATATTCATTCATTAAATCATCTCTTGAGGGGGTAGACATCATACACTAATGTAACCTTATGCATGATCAATATTCAAACACTTAATTATGTTAGCATATCATGCATGGGGTTGTATTACATTATTGTAAAATATTGCTCGTAGGCAATCTCCAATTAGGTTGGTTAACCAACTCATCGGTTAACCAACTGCTTCAAACTGCTTTGTAATGTTTATAATCAAATCAATGAGAATGTACAATCACTTCACGAAATTCTTCATGGCATCAGAGCTGCGGACAGACCTGCCTGGCGGACGGACCTGACACAGACAAGACAAAGCCTGGCGGACGGAAGCGGACGACGGACCGGACAGAAGCGGGCGACAGACAAAGCCTGGCGGACCGGACGGAAGCGGACGACAGACAAAGCTGACAGGACGCAGGGCCGAGGGCCTGGCACGAGAGACTGGACGGAAGCGGACGACAGACAACGCAAACAGAACGCAAACCGAGACGGGACGACGCAACAGAACGCAAACCGAGACAGGACGACGCAAACCAGGGCGGGGAGACTCTGCGGCGGTTCGGGGAGACGGCTGAGGCAAAAGGGCGGACTGGACTGGGGGTGGTTGCCCGAAGGCAACCGAAAGGCTATGGTGCCTTCCGTTCTTTTCAAGCCTCCCACAATGGCCGCATAGGCCATGTGGGATAAAAAAAAAAAATTTGCCTATCTCCGGCCCCGAGGATCTAAATAGATCCTGTCTTCGGAGTAATTTCGTCGGGTCGTCTGGCTCCCGTGGTCAGGGTGCTGCATGGTGGACAGTAGGTTTCGGTTTCGACTCCCTTCGGGGATGATTTTTTGACGCCCAGCGTAGTTTTTTTTTGACGCCCTGAGCGACTGTTGACGCCCTAAGCGACTGTTTGACGGCCGAACAGCACCATTGACGCCCAGCGCAGTTTTTTTGACGCCCTGAGCGGCTGTTTGATGCCCGAACAGCACCATTGACGCCTGTGACGCCTAGCCAGCACAAATTTTGAAAGTTTCTCTAGGTATTTTTTTCCAAATTCTTGTCTATTTTGCAATTTGAAGGGGGGAGTTCACCAATTTCACTTTTTTCACTTGCAAAATTGTCAGACAAAGGGGGGAAATTGTAATAGGAGCTATAATTTGCGGGCATTTATGATTTTTATTTGCATTTAAATACTCTTTTTTCTTGCATTATCAATCATAAATTAAAAAAATATATAAGACCCCAAATTTATACCCTATTTGTGCAATTTATTGCACAGCAGCGTTCGGTATTTGAGATACCTCTGGTCCACACTTACAGGTAATGCTGTCGTGCTTTGGACTACTGTATTCGCCGCCTAATATAGTTGCAACAACGACGTCTGAGCTTGTTCTCTATAAATCATCGGGGAGAAATAAGGCAAACCAGTTTTTTGTTTTTTCCCATTTCATACCCACATCGTGATTGTTGTTAGGCGTAAATCCTGACGAAAGCTCTTTTTTCCAAAGTGTTTAGGGGAAGTTACGCCCCACGCATGCGGAATAAAACTTTCTATGGTAGGTGTCATTAACAACACGATGCTCTTTCAGTATCGCCTATGTTCAATATATTGTGCTTCTCATATGTACTTATAGTCTCCCTCTCGTAAGGGCGAGTACATATTGAGTGGTATATTGTTCCTATATACCTATAGTTTCCCTCACGTAAGGGCGGGTGTATATTGAATGGTTACAATATAACGATCCGGCAGGTATAAAGAAAGGGAGACCAATTGGTGATATAAGGAACTTTCATAATGGCCACAATTCATAAGTATCTCTCAGATTCTCAATTCGTTGAAGGGTCCTAACTTTGTTCCATGGAAGACAAAGATGAAAGCCATACTTCAGTTGGAAGATTTATGGGATGTAGTTTACGGCACTGAAAAACGTCCTCAAACAACAAGAACAGATCAAGATGATTGGGATAAGAAAGACAAGAAGAGTCTTGTATTTATCTTACTTGCTACCGCGAGATGAGGTGCGACCTCATATTTGTGATGCCACAACTAGTAAGATAGCACTGGGATGCTTTGCTCACGGTATATGAAGGGAAGAATCAATCCACTATTCTTCACCTTCAAACTCAACTACATAATCTCGGTATGAGTTACGGAGAAACAGATTGACATATTCCTATGCGAGTGGCAGATTTGAAAGCAAAATTGAATGCTATGGGAAAACCTGTGGATGATGATGTCTTGAATTCCGTTATCTTGAGAGCATTACCAAGTTCCTACAAGATGTTGATCACCTCTCTCAATGTTTACGCGAGACAAGTCTCATTTGTGGAGCTGGTAAACTTGCTTCGAGTCGAGGAGGCAACTCGAGGTCCGAGAAAGATGACATGCCAGATAATGCTCTCTCCACTCAGCAAAGTGGTAAACAACAAGGCCAGTTTCAAAAAGGAGGTGCTTCTTCCAAAGGAAAAGGGAAGCAATCTCCGCAAAAAGATACAAAATATTGCAAAATTTGTGACATGAATAACCATGACACCAACGGGTGTTGGTTCAAAAACAAGCAACCAAATGAGAGAGGTTCCCACAAGAAGGGCAAGCATAAGAAAAAATACAATAAGCATAAACAATCTAAAGGCCATGTAGCTTATCTTTGAATCCAACTCAGAATCACCTTCTCCTGATTCTGATTCGATTCTGACTCTGAAAGAGCACACAAGGTGCTCATGACTCATACTTCGTCTTCTCAGATAGATGATTTATGGTATATTGACTGGGGATAAATCATGGTTTGATACTTTTGTGGAGAAAGAGGGTAAGCCAGTCACAATTGCTGATAATCAGGTATATCAAGTAAAAGGAGAAGGGGATATTTCTGTGTCTCTTCTTGATGGTAATTGTCAAATTGAAAAAGTTCTCTATGTGCCAGGCTTAGCAAATAATCTACTTTCAGTCACTCAAATGTTGGATAGAAACATGGAAGTCGTGTTTCGAGTTGTCAATGGCAAGAAGAGATGCTTTATCACACATTGTGGTAAACATGTTGCCACCGGATCTTACCAACATGGCTTGTTTATTCTCGATGCTATTTCCACTCCCCATGTTGCTTTGGCTGCAACTACAAAGGAGGCCACCTCTCTCTGGCATCGGCGGTATGGGCATCTCAGTTCTGGATATCTGCTTGAATTACACAAATATGAGATGGTTAAAGGTCTTCCACCTCTCTCATCTATCTTACCAGTGTGCTCGGATTGCTTAGCAGGGAAGCAACATCGAGTGCCTTTTGAAACAAGCTCCTCTCGAGCTGCAAAACCTTTAGAGCTGGTACATACCGATCTGTGTGGTCCTATGTCAACTAGCTATGGTGGGAAAAGGTATTTTCAACTATTCGTTGATGATTACTCATGGAAGATGTGGGTTTTCTTTCTTCAGTTGAAATCAGAAGCACTTCTCTACTTTCAACAGTTCAAGAAACTTGTTGAGAAGGAGTCGGGATATTTTATCAAGACCCTCCGCTCAGATCGAGGGGGGGAATACACCTCTGGAGAGTTTTCAAGTTTCTTAAGAAACATGGAATCAAAAGGCAACCGACTACGGCCTATACACCTCGGCGAGAATGGAGTTGCGAGAGAGAAGAAATCGTTCCATTATGGAAATGGTTCGATGTATGCTAAAAGGAGCACATCTTGAGGATCAATATTGGGCAGAAGCAGTAAACACGACATCATACCTTCTAAATAGAGCACCCACTAGAGCTCTACAAGGGAAGACTCCACAAGAAGCATGGAGTGATAAGAAACCTTCCATTGCTCATCTGAAGGTGTTTGGATGTAAAGCATTCATGCACATTCCAAAACAGAAAAGGAGGAAGGTCTGGATGAGAAAACCCTGCGAGTGTATCTTTCTTGGCTATGATGAGTACTCAAAAGGTTATCGATTGATTGATCCTAAGACCAAGAAGACACATGTAAGTAGAGATGTTATATTTGATGAAACTCTCACATCAAAAGACACATCTACAATTGTATACCTAGATGAAGAAGAGCCTAAGAAGGAGGTTCAACTTCCACAGCAAAAACAAAAAATTCCAAAATGGTATACTAGCACTTTGAGAGATGCTAAGTTGAAATCTCTTCCAGATCTATCTCTTGATAGGCCATGTACTCGCAGTATGACTCAAAATATGAGAGCAGAAGAATCTACTTCAGAGGTTGACGAACTTTGTCAACACTTTGATGATTTGTCAGTGGGTACAGATAATGATAGAGAGGAAGAAAAGGATGGAGAAAAAATTTATATGTCTACATTGAATATAAACGAACCCACAACGGTTCAATCTGCACTTGATGAACCACAGTGGAAAGAGGCCATGGATGTAGAACATCAATCTCTCCTTAGAAATAATACTTGGAAATTAGTCGATCTGCCAAAAGGGAAGAAACCCATAGGCTGCAAATGGGTGTTCAAAGTAAAGTATAAGGCAGATGGGTCTATTGATAAGCATAAAGCCCGGCTTGTTGCAAAGGGATATGCTCGGAAAGAAGGCATAGATTATGAAGAGACTTTTGTCCCTACTGCAAAAATGACTACCATTCGTGTACTTTGTGCCATGGCGGCTCGGTTTGGGTGGAAATTACATCGGATGGATGTTAAAAGTGCCTTCTTGAATGGTGACTTACAAGAAGAAGTATACATGACTCAACCAGAAGGATTTGTGGTCAAGGGGAAAGAACAAAAAGTATGCAAATTGATTAAATCCTTGTATGGGCTAAAACAAGCTCCTCGAGCTTGGTACATCAAAATAGATAGTCACCTTGTGCAGCATGGATTCGAAAGAAGTCCTTCAGATGCAAATCTCTATATCAAGAAAAATGGATCTGATATAGTGATTCTTGTACTTTACGTAGATGATCTGATCATTACAGGAAGCTCAGAAAGTATGATTGGCTTAGTGAAAAAAGACTTGAAGCAATCATTTGAAATGACAGATCTAGGACTTCTGCACTATTGTCTTGGTTTAGAATTTACTCAAGAAAAATTTCATATTCGAGTAACCCAAAAAAAATATGCCAAGACTTTAGTGGAAAAATATCGGATGACTAATTGTAAGTCCAAAGCAACTCCAATGGAGCAAGGACTTAAGTTATCTCGATATGATGAGTCACCTCAGGTAGATGGAACTCTCTATCGTCAGTTGATTGGGAGTCTCCTATATCTGACAAATACCAGGCCAGATCTCAGTTTTGTTGTGGGATATCTTTCAAGATTCATGCAAGAACCTAAGATGAGTCAACTGGAAAGCAGCAAAAAGAGTTCTTCACTATGTTCATGGTAGTACAAATTATGGCACTGGAATACGGAAAGAATAATAAGTTTTTCTTACTTGGATACACGAGACTCGGATTATCTTTGGATCTCTTGATGATCGTAAATCCACTTACGGATATGTTTTCCATCTCGGGTCTGGACCAATCTCATGGCACGGTAAGAAACGACATGTGGTTGCTCTATCTTCAACGAAGCCAGAATATCGTGCAGCCAGTGAAGCAGTCTGCGAGATAATGTGGTTAAGTCGCATTCTTACAAACATGGGCCTTCCAAAGAATCTTCCACTTCATTTGTTTTGCGACAATCAAGGTGTTTTGAATCTTGTCAAAAATCCTATTTATCATGAACGTACCAAACATGTTGATACCAGATGTCATTTTATTTGGGATGAAGTTCCAAAGCACCATATACAACTTCAATACATTCCTATCGATGAGCAGGTTGCAGATATCTTTACCAAAGCACTTGGACGTATCAAATATGAAAAATTTCGAGACACTATTGGAATTTGCCAATAATGTAATAAGGGTGGATGTTAGCATATAACATATACTATGCATGGCGTTGTATTTCATTATTGTAAAATATTGCTCGTAGGCAATCTCCAATTACGTTGATTAACCAACTCATCGGTTAACCAACTGCTTCAAACTGCTTTGTAATGTTTATAATCAAATCAATGAGAATGTACAATCACTTCGCGAAATTCTTCAAATTCTAGAATTTATGTTTGTCCAAGAACATTTTCCTAAAACTATCATAAGCCCTTCTTTGTTGGGGAAAACAAAAGTAAAATTTCTCTTCTCAATCAAAACTCCAATTCAAAACAAACATTTGGTACACCCCATGCTTGTGACTATATGGTTAATCATGAATTTCCTTCATTGAAGTGGTAGGTGTAATACCACTTATGATAGAAGCATCATGAGAACACCTACAAATGGTTGGATGACTTACCAAATCAAATCAAGCTCAAGAATATATCGAAGGTAAATTTTTATGGATATGTACCTCTACCATAATTAGGGTATCTTACATTGATCATGAATCAAGACAATCTTGCATCTACTCCCTCAATAATCATTGTGGTACACCAAAGGCCATAATCAATCACAATCAATCATGGGTCAACCACAATCACCCATCATCAATTCATCTCTCATAGTCAACCACCAATTTGGTGTCATATTTTTTTGCACTGCATCATGTTTTCACACAATGCAGTACAAAAAGGGGTAAATGTAGACACCTAAAAATATCATATTTATCCTTGTGTAGTGATAATTGCCAATAAATTTGCAAATCCTACAAA
Organism: Wollemia nobilis; assembly: GCA_028583015.1. Classification (NCBI taxonomy): domain Eukaryota; kingdom Viridiplantae; phylum Streptophyta; class Pinopsida; order Araucariales; family Araucariaceae; genus Wollemia; species Wollemia nobilis. The sequence continues at coordinate 13,556,369 of JAQPPZ010000082.1, read as the reverse complement.
ATTTGCATAATTTCCCCAAAATTTACTATTCATTTCACTTAAGCCCCCTTGGCCACTTAATCCCTTTCCTACGATTAGTCTCTGGTCACAATGTGACCATACCTTAAGCCTAATTCCAAGGCCATCTCACCCTAGTCTACCCTTTGACTAGTCTAGCTTCCACCTAAGCCTAGTCTACTCTAGCCTAACCCATGGTAAACCTAACCCATGGTCAACCCTACCCTAGTCTACCCTTTGACTAGCCTAGCCTCCACCTCACCATTGGTCAACCCTAAACCTAGGGTCAACCTAACCATGGTCAACATTAACCCTTGCTCCCCACATATTCCCATGTGCATTCAATTCCATAAATGACTTTTGAAGACTTTTCTACTTAAGGCATTCAAGGCATTGAAGAGTCATTATCCACCATGCCATAATGGGTGAATACTTTCATGTCCCATGCATTTATGAGGTATGGTTCACCCATGCCTATTTATTACATGCAAATGGATAAGAACTTCTCTTACCCAAACCTATTTATGAGGTATGGCACACCATGCCACCTTAGGGGACACCTCACTAGACACCTCAACCCCCATAACCTTGGCCATGTCTATAAATAGAAAGTCATTTTTACCATTTTAAAATAACACATATTTGCATACCCAAAATTTATAGAAATCACCTTAGACTCCATCACACTCAACCTCACCTTCACCATCAATCACTATGGATACTAGCATGTGTTTGATGACATCCCCTATTATTTTATAAATTGCTTTCAACTATAGGTTCAAAAGGTGACCCAACTCAGACAAGAGTTCTAGAATAACCATAAGGGCCCTTACAACAAAATAAATCTCTTACTGGAGCATACAGAGCCAACCATATGGATAGGTACAATCATCAGGATTGGACCCAAGGGTATGATCCCCTTTAAGGATTAGTTATAGATAGAAATACAATAGAAAACCCTTCAATCAGGTAAGCATATTTGTTTCTATCAATTTCAATTATTTTTAGCACTTAAATTATGCATTAGATTATATACTTGAGTTTTTTTTTATCTATTATCACAAGGGGTGTGATTGAGATAGGTCCCCATATCCTATTAACCATTTTTATTAGGTTTTGCAGGTTTAGAGGATCTATGCAGCTAACAGTGGCCCACATGTAGTAAGCCCACTCTCCTTGAGGTGACCATAAAAGACTCCTAAGGTGCCATAATTTTTTTTTTTAAATGGTTTCACCATTAAAAGACCCAACTTGTAGCCCCATAGCCATTGTAGAATATAATACAAATAACTACACTAAATCCATGATAATTCATTTCGAGTTGAAAGAAGCTAATAAGATAAGCTTGAACTATGTTACAATCAAGTTTAATTTTAAAATACCAAATGATAATCTTAACTTAGCTTCAAACTCATTAGGCAAGGATTAGTGCATGAGTATGTTACTTTATCAAACTTTAAAAAAAAATCCATGGGATCATATTCAATTCCATTCATCATTAGAGGAATACAGTAGTGGATATGCTACAAAATATCCTCTTAGTATGAAGAATACAATGATCCATTTTTGACAGTGAATAAAATTTGGGTAACTTGCCATATGAAATTCAAAATATAGTGTAGATCGATTCAAATTGTAATGATTGTGTCAGTTTATTAAAAATAAAAATTTATGCTATTTATAGTTGACATGTTAATTATATTTTTAATACTTTATAGCCAATGCATAATTTTTATTTTTTAATGGTTTATATCCATCTATTATAATTGATTATTTTTTAATACTTTATAATTGACCTATTATTAATTATTAATTTAAAAAGTTTATAGTTGATATTTTATTAATCATTATCTATATGTCAAAATTTAAATTCTATAAGTCTAGTCATATATATAAGTAAAATGTTTGCATGCCCATAATTATAGCACTTAAAATCATCAAGTACCAATGGACAAGGCACCCTCATTGTAGAGAAGCATGCCCTATCCCATTTGAGGAGTCAAACATGTGACATAAAATAGTGTGGAGACTCTGGTAAAGATAATTATAGTCAAGAGACAAAATTTAGGGGAATTCAGATTCCAATCACCTTCTCACAAGAATCCCCAAGGGCAAATATGCTTTGAGGAGGATGAATTATTCTAAAAGGATGAAGGTGAAGGAGGAAGCTAGTATTGCACATAAAATTAATGAGATTTGAGGTAAGGATTTAGATTGTATTATACCATAAAAAGTGGTGGAAGATGTTAAAAAGCTCAAATATTTATCAAGTTCCTACCAAATTGTCGATCCCTCAAATGCTAAGTCTGATATGGCCTTACCGTATATTGACCTTGAAAACCCTCTTATTGTTTTGGACAGTTTTATTTTTCTATGAGATACACATTTGTGGAGGTTTTGTGTTGGTAGATACATAGTTTGTCCTAGGTTAAAACCCTAAAACTTTCCTAATACTAGATTCAAAACCTAGGAGGAAGGAAACTAATAGTTTAGAGCTGGTAAAGTGGACTATGATAGAGCAAAGTTTTGGAAATATTACTATATTAATATTTAGTGTGTAGACAATAGAGGTGGAGTTTTGGTATTGTGAATACTATTGTAGGAAAATATCAAGAAGGATGTTGAGTTTTAAAATATTTGTATTCACAAATAAAATTGAAGAAGATCCAAAAAATGAAAACCAAGAATTTGGACTGTTTATGAAAAAATTTAGATACCTATAGCAACTCAATTAAGATGAGAATTGAATTATTTTGCAAAATATCAAGCTCTAAAGGAGAGAGTTGTGATTTTTCAAGGATGAGGGACTTGAGTACAACCATTTTTCTCCAAAAAAATTATAGCACTTAAATAACATTGAATAATTTAATTTAATTAAATCTAAGGAGTACAATTTAAAACTGTGTAGTCAAAGGGCTTGCCACCAGTATGTTCACTTATACATCATTCTTGGGTTTATAAATCCCTAGGAGAAAAATGTTAAAAAAAAATCAAAAGTTGTAGTGTAAAGCCCTCAGTCTAAAAACTAAGCAAGAAATTCAAAATTTGGAAAACAAGAAAACATAAACTAGGCTCAAGCAATTGCCAAAACTAATGTTGCATTCGATGCCATCTGTAGGATCTCCCTGAGGTTTCCATGTTGCATGGGTCATCTCCCTAGAAATCTACCAAATAACAAAGGTGCTCTAGCTCCATTTGCACCTTTCGAGTTTTTACTAAAATATATAAATCTAGAGAAGAGATGAGATACAAAACATATTCCCTTCCAAACTCATTCATTTTTTACATTCTTTTATTTCTATAATTCCATGGAAAAAATAATTTCAATTAGGATCATGTGCCATGCTTTAAGCATACATTTTTTATAAGAGTCATCTATTCCTAGAATGACCATAGCCCATGTAATTTGAGGGATTTTCCAAGTTGTGAGAGATCTTTGACACCATTCCCATGCCTAAGGGGGAAATAAGTAATATTAGAATTTATGCATTATATTTTCTAACTGCTGACACACAAAGAATATTGGGGGAGGAAATCCAAGATGGATGAGCCAAATCCCCACAACAAGACCTCTTAATAAAAGAGACCATGCAAAAATTGTCTTCTTTTGACTCTACTAGCAACAATTAGACTATGTATATATTTTAGCCAAGTTTCCTAAGAAAGATTAACTTCCTAATAATTATTAAGTTGGGGGGTTAATTTTGGGACTAAAGAAATCCATTTGTAGGATTATTTAATAGAGTACACAACAAAAATTTTATGACTATGCCAATTCTAGTCTTTGGTCCACTCATAGTTTGGTACAAATAGGACAACAACTTTAATAAATTTTGGGAGAGAGTATTTAGTTGTATTAATATAGGTAAGATCCATTTTATTCACTTTATAGTACTATTTAATTATTGCTTTTGATAGCCATTCTCTTGTATCTATGTTTAACAAATTTGCTAAAGATCTAATATACTTCTTATGTAGTCTTTTTGTTGAGATATCCTTGTTGAGATCAAGTAAGCCAGTATTGTTTGTGACATGCGAGGACCACCATAGAATTTGATAAAGAGCTTAAAAAAAATTTCATGAAGAGAATCCCAACACCAAAAAAACTTAATTTTATCCCAAGCCTACCAAATGCTTTGGGAAATAAAGGGGCCAAAAGTCTTTATTTGGCCTGCTTAACACCTAAGAGTCTAAAGGCCAAGGCCTTTCCATGAAGATAATTATTTTAGATGGACCTTAAGAAGTGTATTCCTTAAAAATAATTTCCATAGCTCATTACCTAGAGCCATATGAACTACCCATTTTATAGCCAGGACCAATCCTTGTTTTTTGATATCAATCAAATCCAAGCCCCAATGTGTTGAGGGGTTCAATAGAATTCCTAGTTAATTCTATAAAAACTAGTATTGCTATCAGTTTTAGCCCATAGAAAAAAATCTTAATTTTTTCTTTTTATAGGAGGCCTAAGACCCTGCCCAACAAGACGAATAATAAACATGAGTATTGGCTAGAACTTTAGAACAAAAAAAAGAATTTCCTAAGCAATGAGAGTGGTTTAGGCACCCACTTCTCTAATTTGGCTATAAATTTCTCCACCACACTACTCCACAAGGTTAAGGGATGACATTAAAAGGCCAAAGGAATTCCCAACTTAAAAATTTAGCTTGGTTGCAGTTAGTTCCAATCTCTGCTTTGTAGCCACTAAGGCATTAGGTCTTTACTAGTTTTAATATTAAGTAGGGGTTTTAGGATCCCTAAACCTTTAAAATTAGTCGATAAAAAGTATTACAATATGGCACAACAACCTATCCAATACCAAAATACTAACATCAATTGAACCTTAGGATATAGTGAGTTGTTCAACTTTAACAAAAACACCCTAAGAAACAAAATGCTCCTATTGGAGGTATTACTAACACAATACATAGTCCAAACATAATAGTAAAACCATAATAGATGTAGAAAACACTAAAGAACAAAACAACCTACCACCAATAAGACCCCTTAAGTTCAAAGACAAAATCTTCAATTTTTATGCTTGGTGGGATGTTCTCTCTAAATTTTAAGACTGTCAGTGATCCATTGGATACTTATCGAGTTGTTTCTTTTTGGATAACTACTATTGTGTAATGTCTACCGGGGCCCCATTTTGGACCTACATCCAATGAGTTTTTAGAATGATTGTGAGTGACAAATTTTTGAGTTGAACTCTTAGGGTTTATCCCTTTTGAATCATATTTTACCCCGAGGCCAACCTTCATTTTATTTTGAGCTTCATCGGATTGAGGAACCTCTAATCCTTTAATTAGGATTACTAAAGGTTCCCTAGTAAAATGAGGATGGTATGAAGTCATCATTAAAGAGGTTACCAAGCTATGCATTTGTCCAACATTTTCATCAACAACATTTAAACTAGAAAAGGAATTGGAAAGGGAATAGTTTCTTTGTCCAATAAATATTGTTCTTGGAGAATTACCTCTAAATTCATAGGGTCAATTTCAATTTCTTCCAACGATTCTTTATATTTTCAATTTTTTCTTGTCCATTATTGGTTCCTTCTGAACCTTTAGCATTACCTTCCTTAATTGGTGCCTTAGTTGTTGTCTTATTTCCTGTTTGTTGTTGCTCCTCTCTTTTATTGATTTGAGGATTATTTCTTCAGATAATGTAATGAAAACTTTGATGACCTAATTTATGGCATAAACTGTTAGCTTTTGATGCTATATATTTAATGAAATAACTACCACAAGGCATAAAAAGAGCATGCAATATTAAATATATGGAAATGGCAATATACTAAGCATGAGAATATGATGAGAAACTTGTGAAAATACTCATAAATCAGCCATTAATGAAAGCTCACAAAAATAGTACATTGCTATGAAATGGAGATCTCAAGCACTCCATATTGCTTATATGCTCTACATTGTATCTACTACTATTCTACCTTGTGCACTCCAAAATCCTCTCTTTGCTATCACCTAAGAAGGCCTATATATAATGAGACATGACTCTTGGCCTTCCATATTCCTATGACTCTTCATCTTCCTATTCTTAAGGACTCATGTACATGTGGACAACATGCACATTTACATCATTGCACATTCTAATAATACTTGTGCATTTATTCCATTGCATAAAGTAAATACTTAAATCCTAATCTAAGACAAACTCCTAATCTAAACATGTACCCATGATGGTACATTAGCATGTACCAAATAATGTAATATATTCCAACACCCCCCTGTATTACATTATTTGGGTATTGAAGACTTTAGTCTTCAATATGGTCTTCATCTTGGTTCTGGAACTTGAGCTCTTCTTTCTTGCTTTCTTCTTTGTACTCTCTGTTTGTATCTTGATCAAGTAAATAATTAGTATCTTCATGAAATACTATTTTAGTTAAAAGAGCTTTAACTTCATGTTCATCTATAGGTTCTTCTAGTTCCTGAATTTCTTGAATCTCTTGAACTAAGTGTCCTTTTTGTTTCCCTTCTCTATATTGTAGTTGAGGATTATTGTATTGATTCTGAGAAGTATATGGACACTGAAATTGTTGCTGATGTGGATTATATTGATTCTGATATTGTCTTGGTTGGAATGGCCTACTCGATTGGCTTCCAAAATTTGTTTGATTTCCTTGATATTTATTTCTTGGATTGAATCTACAATAATTGGTACTATGTCCTTTCTTTCTGCATACTTGACAATATCTATTATTCCATTTTGATCTTCCCTTTGTGAATGAAGCAACATTTTCCTTGTGGATTATCTTTTGAGACTAAGGCATTGTTAGTCATTTCATATTTTACTGAATTTTCCACCTCATATTCTTGTAGGATATTGACTAACTCATAAAATGATGTATCTTTACTTAGAATTTGTAAAGATGTGACTAGATGCTTGTAGCTTTCTAGAAGTTCTCTTAGGATTACTTGAACAAGAAACTTGTCTTCAACATTTTCTCCTAAGGTTAATAATTTTCCTTTTATATCTGCTACTTTCCTTAGGAATAATTCTATACTTTCACCACTATTAACTTTTAGAGAATGCAATTGAGTTTGAAGGTTCAAGATAGTGGCTTTATTCTTTCCTTCAAATATCTTGGCTAAGGTTTTCCAAGCTTTTGTAGAAGTTGTTGCTGAACTAATATATGGTTGTATTTCATCTATAATTGCAAATGTTATTATCATTAGTGCTTTTGCTTCATTTTCTTCAAACTTTTGAATCTCACTATCCCCTGTAGTAGGTTTAGTTTTTTCTCCTTTAACAATATCCCAAAGCTTTTCAACTATCAATATTGACCTCACTTTGTTTTTCCATGAAGTGTAATTAGGTCCTTTAAGAAGTTGGGATTCTAAAAGTATGAATTTATTTGTTTCCATAATAACACTTGTAGACTACCTTATATCTCCCTAGTTTTGAATATACTATGGTCTTGATAAAGTGCTTAGCTTTCTTAGTTTTCCTTTGAGTTGAATCCCTTTTATCTCCCTAATGTTCAACTACTATTTTTCACCTTATATCTCCCTAAAGATATTTTGATGCACTTTTAATTTTGATGAGGTTCTCTATTTTTCAAGACCTTTAAGTTGGATTTCTTATGTCTCATTAATTTGGGTAAGAGACTAATATCAAAAATAATTTTCCAACTTTCAAGCAATTCTATGTTTTGCTTCTTTCAATTTTCAATGATATAGTTTCTAAATTTCAATAGCTTTAAATTTGGTGTTGAACTCCTTATAACTCCCTAATTGGAAATTTAGAAAACTAATGTATTTGCAATTTCAATTTCAATGTGGAAATCCTTATATCTCCAAGTTTAATAATTTACAAATATTTTAATGCAATATGAATTGAATATATTAATTTCAATGCTTCTCTCTTCAAATATCTTCTAAGGCATTCAATACTTTATCCAAGGTTATAATTTATCACCTTATTTCTCCTATTACTCAAATAACCTTAAGTATAAAAACTTAATTAATTTTATCCTTAAAAAATGCCTTATATCTCCTTTAAACTTTGCAAAGGTTATGAACTAAATAATTCTTACCTTCTTGTATATGTGACACACCAAACTTGACTTGCATTAACTCTGCAACCTGCACTCAAAAAGGACTTCTATCTTCTTGCAATCAATGTGTCTCCTTGCTCATTCAATGTGGTCTCTTGAGGTTTGACTCTCCTCTATGCTTTCCAACTTCTCCAAGGTGCTCAACTCTGATTTCCATGCACTCCCTTCATTGTTCTTAGGCTATTTTTAGCTCATGCACTAAATAGGTGCCCTTTAGACATTGTGCCTTCCTTTAATCATAATTGATGTTCTGAGTATCAAGTGCCAAGTGGCACTAGAGGTCTTTGCACTTCCTTTTAACATCTCCTATGGTGCTCTACCCAACTTTTCTTGCTTAATGCTTGCCAAGAGCGTTATACTTCATGGGTATGAATGTATTATGACTTCTTTAATATTACAAATGGAATACAAATATCCTTCAATGGAATATGTAACATCCTCCAATGGAATATGTAACTTCCTCCATGTGGTGGATGACTTCTTAACACTTGGCCTTCCTTGTCATGCACCTTATGCACCCTAATTTTGGTTCTTGTTTCTTGGCCTTCAATCACTTTAAAACTTCTTTGTGCTTACCAACATTCACTAAGGTTCTTTCAACTGTTACTTCTCCAATGCTCTCCTCCTATGGTAGTTTCTACGTGGATGATTCCTTTGTAATGGAGCTTGCTTTAGGTTTGGTGGTGCTTTCTTCAAGGTGGTGGCTCTTCGACTTCTTGGTGGTGTTATGGTGGTGCTAGTGGCACTTGTTTTCCAATGCTTGCTCTTAGATGTTGATTGTTCGTATCCCATGGCTTGTGATGCTAATGTTGGTAGTGAGACTATGCTTCTTCTCCTCACGCTAGTGGTGCAACCTTGGTGGCTCAACCTTGCAATCTATGATGGTTTCCAATGCTTTACATTGGTCGAATAATGACTGTTACTCAATGCTCTACGTTGCCTTCCTTGGTGCAAGTGGCTATCTTCTTCAAGATGATGGCGTTGCTTATGGTAGTTCTTTCTATACCTTTGTTAATCTTACCTTCACCAAAGGCTTTTCAATACTTGGCACACCTCTTGGTGTCTTTAGATACTAGAAATTTGTGTTGCCTTTGTTTACTATTGAGTCTCCTTCTTTTGCTCAATAGACCTTAGAAAAAAATTGCACTTTGATGAGTCTAAAGCATACTTTTGAAACTGATGCTTTCTTCCTTTATAACTCCTTTAAGAAATATCTAATTTGCTTTATGTTGTTTGAAATGTGCAGGTTTGATGATACCCAAGATGCCTCCTTTTTCACCTTGGAGACACTAATATTTAGAGCTCTATTTTTCTAACTTTAATGGCTCTAATGTGGTGCTCTTGTAATCTTAAAATGAACTGATTTAAATGCTTATAATAACCTTTATAGCACCAATGTAACTAATTCTTCTTCAAACTTAGAAGATGTAAACTTGAGCCCTTTCCTTTTGCTACTTAAATATGGTGTTAAAGACTTAAATAATACTTGAATAATAAAACTTTAATAACACCAATTTTCAAACCTTATTTAGGCCTCCTTTGTAGCAAGCTTCCTTGGTGATTTGATTCACCTATTTGTTATCCTAGTTTTGTAATTTCTATAGCTTCAACTCCTTGTGCTTTGCTGCCCTAAACTTTGTAAATTTGCAGCTCTCTTTTCTACTTGAATGTTGCCTTAGATTTTCAGCTTTTAAGCCTTTAGTTTGCTATCCAAAAATCTGACTTTTGTGGCTCCAATCCTCCTTCAAATTTGCTTTCTTGGACTCTAAAATTTGTAGCTATTAGTGCTGCCCAAATTTTTGCCCTCTTGTTATCCTAAAATCTAAAATTTTTAGCTTCTAATGTAGTCAATTTCTCCTTCATTATGTTATCCTTAACCTTCTCAAATTTGGTAGGAAACTCCTCCAATTTGTAGCTTTCTTTGTTATCAAGCCTTCCTTCAAGCTGGCTATTCAAGGGCTCTTCAAAATCTGCCCAAATATCCTCTAACTTGCAGCTCTATGTCACCTTGATTTTGTTGTCCTGTGACTCTTCAACTTCTACTATAAAAATAATAATCTTCTCTTCTACAACTCAACCTTCAAGCCTTCAATGGTAATCTTCAAATCTCTCAAATATGGTGGCCTCTTCTAGCTCCTTTCTCCTTCAACCTCCTTGTCAAATTCTGACTTCAATCTTGGCCTATTTGTTGGCCTTCTTCTCAAGAATCTGAATGTCTTGAAATCTTCGAAAATCTCTTCCAAAATTTGGTAAACTTCTTGCCAAATCCTTCTTCCTTTTGGGCTTGTTGTTGGATGGCGATAATTATCCCAAATTCTTCTTTATTAGGTGCTTCTCATTGCTATAAATCTTCTCCCTTGAGCTTTATTCAAATCTTCTCCAATTTCCACTTCTTCAATTTCTTCAATAAGGCTTCTCTAGCCTCTTATTTCTCCTTCTATATTTTCTTGAGACCTCTTCTCTTGGGTCTTCAAATTTTATAACTTCTCTAATCTTCAATAGGACCTTTCCTAGTCCTTCTCAATATTCAATCTTCCAAATCTATAAGTTCTTCAATGGGACCTCCTTTGGGTCTCTTCAACTTCTCAATATTCTATGGGAACCTTCTTCTTGAGTCTCCTCAATCTTCTATCTTCAATCTACAATGGGGCCTTCTTCCTTGGACCTCCTCCTTGATCTATAGTCTTCAATGTGGCTCCTTTGGCCTCTTCCTCTCTTCTCAATCTTCTACTTGGAATCTTCAATCTACAAATCCTGCAATGGGACCTTTTTCTTTAGGCCTCCAAATTCTTCAATCTTCAACTTGTTGCTTCAAGTACTGGATCAATTCCAAAGAAGATATTCTTCCTAGCTATTGTAGGAAGCTTCTCAAATTTCTTTGAATCAACTCTTCTCTACAACAAAGTATTAGAAAATGATAATGGAAATTCTTTAAATCTAAAGATAATGAACTTCACTAGTTGATTTTTCAAACTAGTGGAATCAATGTTGAGTCCTAGTCTTCACAAGTTTTTCTACAACTCTATGGAAAGACTCTAGCCAAATAGCAATTTTAGAAATTTTAAAAATGAAATCTCCTATCTCCTCTCAATCTTCTTGTGGCTCTCCCTATCTCCTATCAATCTCCCTTGTGGCTCTGATACCACTGTTAGCTTTTGATGCTATATATTTAATGAAATAACTACCACAAGGTATAAAAAGAGCATGCAATATTAAATATATGGAAATGGCAATATACTAAGCATGAGAATATGATGAGAAACTTTTGAAAATACTCATAAATCAGCCATTAATGAAAGCTCATGAAAATAGTACATTGCTATGAAATGGAGATCTCAAGCACTCCATATTGCTTATATGCTCTACATTGTATCTACTACTATTCTACCTTGTGCACTCCAAAATCCTCTCTTTGCTATCACCTAAGAAGACCTATATATAATGAGACATGACTCTTGGCCTTCCATATTCCTATGACTCTTCATCTTCCTATTCTTAAGGACTCATGTACATGTGGACAACATGCACATTTACATCATTGCACATTCTAATAATACTTGTGCATTTATTCCATTGCATAAAGTAAATACTTAAATCCTAATCTAAGACAAACTCCTAATCTAAACATGTACCCATGATGGTACATTAGCATGTACCAAATAATGTAATATATTCCAACATAAACCATACTTTACTGTCATATTTTTGTATTCAGTCATTTGATTACATGAACCAAACATAGAGACCATATTTATAGATTTAGGAAATTCTTTGCTTAGGTTGGCTTTCATGCAAAGTCTTGCATGAAGCATGAATGTATTAGCAATAGTAATAGGATCCATAACTACCAATTGTCCTATATTTCTAGTTATTCTAATGAGGATCTCTTTATGCCAAAAATGAATCGACAAGCCCAAAAGGTAGATCCAAATAGGTGCCAAATAAATCCTTTGAGAGAAAGGATCAAATTTGGGGATCCATCTCCTTAAGAAGAGACCCATACAATAAAAAAACATGGTCCTCCTTGTAAAATCCTATCATTATACATGGGATAACTCAATTTCACCAAGAAAAATCTTCTAGGAAGGGTAATAATCTCCATTTGTTCGATAGGCTTCCATTTCTCTTGGACCCACTTCTTGATAGTGTCAAGTTATGGTCTAACACCAATGAATCTCCCCATGAGAGAAATATTTCATTGATTAACAACCAGGTCAACCAAATCATTTGAAACTACTAGCTCCTCATTCGTTGGTTGGAGATTAAAGCAACCCTCATGAAGTTTATGCTTCTCTTTGAGGATATTAACCCATGAATGGGCCCTCTTGTCAAAAGGTTTGGGAGAACCCTTGTCCATTTCCTCCAAAGCATCATCATATTGGGCCCCATTGACCTCTATGTCATTGTTGCCATCCTATCCCCCTACGAACCTACCTAATTTCCATATTTTACGTACTTCATTTTTGAAATTGGATTCAAAACCCTAAAAGTACTTGAATTTTACCCTCCTTCCAACTTTGTGATAGTTATTCAAGACATTTAGTGTTTGATGTACCATATTAGTAGCTTGTGGTAGATTCATCGCCTCAATAACCTATGGTTGATTCATTACCTTAGCAACCTATGGTGGATCCATCACCTCAACAACCTATGGTGAATCCATCATCTTAGTAGCCTATGGTGGATCCACCACATCAGTAGCCTCTAGGCATTTACTAGTTTTATAAGCATAAAAATTATGTCATTAGATCATAAATTATAAATATTTACAATATATATCCTTGCATATTTTACTTGTTTCAATATAGTCTTGACTTTTCTCAATAGTTAAAAATATTTTATTAGCAAAACAACCATAAGTGAAAGAATGTTAGAGGTTATTTGGGTATAGGATCCCTTAGATTGATCTTAGTTCGATCTAAAATTGTAGTAAGTATCCAAATGCATTAGTAACAATAATAAATTTATGGTGGCAGAGGGTAACCTATGTGATCATATCAAAGAGAAGATTTTGGAAATATAGCCATTGATATTCAAGGCTACATTGGCATTAGCAAAAAGAGAAGCTATCATGGTATAAAATGCATGGCCATAACCCAAGGCTTGCATAATTATGTTAATGAATTCCCATTCAATTTTGTCATATGCCTTAGCATAGTCTAACTTTAGAAAACTTATATTGACATTAATGCTTGACGTATGGTGGAGCTCCTCCCATACAAGTACATTATCAAGGATGTACTTACCTTTAACAAATCATGTTTGTTTAGGATAAATAACATCTAGTGGTAGATTGTACAACCTTAAGTCTAGAGTTTTAGCAAGAATTTTGTAAGACATTGATGAGAGTTATGGACTTCCAGCTTGTCAAATCATATATATTTCTCCCTTTTATAATGATCTTGATAAGGTCTTGATTGATCCAATTACCAATGGATCCTCTCATCAAGGCTTATTTATACTTTTAGTAAATTTGGTACCATAAAGTCCCAAGTGGCTTCATAAAATTCAATGGAAAGGCCATCCATACCTATGGATTTGTCATTGACCATGCTAAAGGGTGATTTTTATTTCTTTGAGTTTTTGACTTATCAAGCTTATCTTGAGATTCTTGGCTAAGTTTTGGTGGTGTGACATCAATACACTTTTGCATGGACATCCTACATTCCTCCATATTGCATTGTTATGTGAAAAGGTCCTAGTAGAAATTAAAAAAAGTTGATTCAATCATCTTCTAATCTCTAAAAAATTGGCCATCAATATTTACCTAGGAAAAAATCTCATCTTTATAATTTTCATTAATAAAGGAGAAGTCCTTGGAGACTTGATCTCCAATCTTGAGCTAGTGCAATAAAGATCTTATTCTTTCTCCCCTAGAATTTACTTCTTTATCTCCTAGAATTTTGGTTGAAAGACTAACAACCCTATAGAAATTTTCTTCATCATAAGGCTTCTCTTAAATCTCAATAAGAAGCCCATTGAGGCTTTCTTTAGTGCCCACCAACCTATATCTCCTAACCTAGGTAATTTGCTTACCAAAATTTCTAAAGAATAAAGTTACTTGACTTATGGCTCTTTACCACTAGATAATCCACCCTGAAGAAGATTTGGGTGTAGGCAAAGAGAGTCATAGATATTTTATACCATTGATACATATCAAGTTATTGAGATAGGAAAAAATGAGATGAAATTTGGAGTGAAAAACCCTTCTATTATCTTGCTCCAAGATACAAGAAATCGGGATAGGGTGGTGGTTCAAATAGCCAGGGTTCGAGATAAATAGAACTAGCCAAGGATTGCCTTCCTTTAAAAATAAGGAAGAGTGATAAAAGAGCATGGTCCTGTCTAATCGTTTAAGGACATGTGTATCACCTTCCCCATGATTAGACTAGGTATAACAAATTACTTTGAATTATTACCTTTTGAATTTATTTAGGTTAGATAATATGAATAAATTTTGAAATATTGCCCAAGCTCAGTGTTTCCTCTCTATTGGCCTCACTAGGACAAAACCCACTTTATCTTATTAGCTATCCACCATGTTAAAATCCCCACAAACTAGTCATGGGCTATTTGGAATATTTTTAGCCATTCCCATAAAATTGACTCTCCTCTATATTATTGGAAGTGTAAACATTCAGGACATCTAATAATAAGTTATCAACAAAAATATGAATTGAAATTATCCTATGGTAGTCTCAAACTCCTGATTGACCACCATTTCTACAGGATTGAGATACAACACCATGACCTCTAGGGTGGTTTGTTTGTACCTGTAGACACCCAATAGTCACACATTGCCACTTTCCTCATCATCACAACTGATCAATTTGCAAAACCCATGAAAATTACATAAATTGGCTTCAAAATACTATTCATTCATCAAAAGCACTATTCATATTCATTAGCCCCCTTGGGCTAGCTAAGCTCCTTCCTACGCTTAACCATGGGTCCTCATGTGACCTCCACCATAACTCAACTAAGGTTGAAGTCTTCACCATGGTCAAAAAGCACTTTATGGTCAAAAGTCAATATTTTTGGTCAAAACTTACTTTATGGCTAAACACATGCTTAATTAAGTCTAATCATGATTTAAGCTAAGCCTTCCACCTCACCTAGTCTACTTTGACTAGCCTAAACTCTCCATCCCACCTAGACTACTTTGAATAGCATAGCCTAGCCTTACCACCTCTCATCCAAGATATTTGGAGACTTTCCTCCAACTCATTAAGGCATGTAGATGGGTGAGAGATTCTCTCACCCAAACTCACTTATGAGGCATGCACCTTTGGGAATAACTCATAATTGCCACCTCATAGGGAAACATCACAAAGGCCACCTCACAATGCACACACCATAGGGGACACCTCACAGGGACATCTTAGCCCCTCCCCTAACCTTGGCAAATTCTATAAATAGAAGTCCACTTTCACCATTTTAGGAGATCAACTTTAGCTTACTAAAATTATACAAAAATTTCTCTAGGCTTCAAAATATCACTCAACATCCATCAACATCATCCATCACTCATCCAACACAATAGTCTCCATCAAATCCACCATCATGTTTGTTGTTTTGATAGGTTATCGATAAAGAAATATTTCTGAAGGTGACTTGGTGAAATATCAAAGAAGCAAGTGCATCAAGAGATCATTTCCATCAAAATTTGTAGATTCGAGAAATAATAGAAAGGTTCACACACCCATGTGTGAAAATTTTAGTTCACACACCCATGTGCAAATCTAAGTTTTGGCAACACAAAGATCAGATAATAGGTAAATATGTTGTCTAAATAGGTTTTACTTAATTTTGTATAGTTTTTATCATGTTTTAAGCATATTTTTAGTGTCTTTTATTTGTATAAGCATGGGGTTTGACCAAGGCAAGCCTCCAAATGCTCTAACCAGATTTTACAGGCCTAAAAAGTACCAAGGACCAATTCAACTATCGATGGCTCATGCACAGTAAGCCCATCTACATCGAGGGATACAAGAAGACATTCACAACTGCCCATTATTCCATTAAAAAGGGCTTCTCATGGAGAAGACCCACTTTGTAGCCTTTTGAGGCAAAATTTGTAAAAGGAGTATCTCTATAACACCTTTTAAATCAATTCAAAGTAGTTAGTGATTTTAGTATGTTTTGGGTATTTCATTCTAGCACACCCGATGGGACCCCCACCAAGTTATTGCTTATGCTTAACTTGCTCACTCCTTAACGCATCAATTTGAACTATTTTTCTGTATTTTAGGTGTTCAAAAATCCAGATTCAAGTCCATACAAGCCCTGAGAAGCACTTTAGGCCCCTGCCTATAAAATTTTAGGCCACTATGACATGTTCATATAGATTTGTGCAAACATCGAGGTCCACCTAGGTTCACACATGGGCGTGCAAACTTAGACAGACTGCCTCAAAAACTAGTTTTCAATATGAGGTACTTTTTTCTATATACCCACATCAACACCAAGGTAAGTCAGGAAAGGGGTTAAAAGCCTCTTTTCCTATTGGGATTGTTATCCTTGATACCTAGACCACAAATTACCTCTCTCCATGGTGTATGCAAGGTGAAATCATTTCTTGTACTTTTGATGCCAATAGTTAGATTTTCATGCTTTTCTTTAGTTTAAATTGCTTTACGATTATCGCTGTAGAACTTTTGTGACAAGTTTTGAAGTAGTAAAATTCATTTTTTGCCCTTTTTGTGTAGGGAATCATCTCAACCTCAAACCTATGCAAAAATTTCAGAAAGCAGACATTCGCACATGGGTGTGCGAATCTAGTAGACTAGCTAGTTTCACACATGGGTGTGCAAACCTATTCAAATTGCAAAATTTTAGAACATAAAGATAGAAAAAACCCTTTTGTAGTACTTGGACCAAGTATTGTACTTAGAAATTCTATTTTTGTCTTCTCAAAAAGTTGGTTAGTTGTCGTGTTTGCTTAAATAAGCTTAGTTTCTTTCTAAAAGCAATAGGCTAGCTTAATTTCATTTCAAAATGCACTAGGTTAATCAAATTTCCCTTTCAAAAGCCTTAGGTTAAGTTTGTGCCTTTCCTTTAAAATACATTAGGGTAAATTTGATTTTGTGAGAAAGCATCTTGTTGTTGCCATCTCACAATGTACCCCAATTTGATTTTGTGAGAAAGCATCCTTTTGTTGCCATCTCACAATGTACCCCAATTTGGGGACCCACTTGAAATTTTGATGTTGATGAAATTTTGATTTAAATGTTTTCTTGATTAGTCTCCATTTAATCATCATTGAAATAAATTTGAATGATTTGTTCATTAGTTTTGATTTGAATGTTTTGGTTCACCCACTCAAATTTTACAAAGATAAAGTAGTTCAACAGTTTAGTCTCCATGAAATTGTTCTAAAGTCATTACTAATGGGCCCACTCAAGTTGTACAAAAATAAAATAGTTTTTAGAATCTTATCATTATTTAAAAATAGAAAAATATAAATATAAATAAAATAAACCAATATTAAAATTTTATATACCTTTGGCCCCACTTTCTATGTTATTTTCATTAGTGAAGGACTAATTTAAAAAAAAAAAATCTTTTGTTTTGCAGGTTACAAAAAAATGATGGCTCGATTTTTGAGGCAAATATGCCTATGCAGCACATGAGCGCGATCAACATAGGGTACAATTTTCAATGGTCAACATAGGACATGGTTTCCAAGGGTCCATCACAAGTGGCACTACTGAGTGAGTCTGCGTGTGGGCTTTGCATGGTGAATATCTTGTCATATGCAGTTAGCAGTCCTCATGTTAATAAATCATCCATTGTATCGTGGGACTAAACTTGATCTGTCACCCTTCATAGTGAATCACGCACAATCTTCAGTGATAGTCAAATACAAAAAGTGGAAGTGGCGATTTGGGTTGCAGACCTGAAAGCAAATAGTCACAGGGAATATCTACGACCCATGAAAGATTGAGGATGAAACATCCAATGCAATTATTAAATGAGTTCCACTAACCAAAGCATCACATTACTACCCAAAAAAATTTGTGTGGTTACATCCTATGTTGAAGAGTCTAATGGATCTTGAAAATGGGTTCTTATTCTTAGAATCACCGTCGACGGTTCCGCCCTAGATATTCCTCCTGGGACTTTCGATCTCAACTCGGACGGCAGCGGAGGCATGATCATTGACTCTGGAACGACCATAACATATCTGGACGACGCCGCCTACTCTCCTCTCCATAAAGCTATTCAATCCACTGTACACCTCACTCCCGTAGATAACTTTTTTGTGGGACTAGATCTCTATTATGACATACCTTCAAGCTCAAGTGATGTCAGCTGCACTTCTTTCACTTTCAACTTCAAAGGTGGCGTGGATTACAAGCTTCCCACGGACAACTACTTTGTTCAGTTTGAAAATATCTTATGCATGGTTGTTGCCTCCAACGAACTGGAGCGCCTTCAATATTCGACAACATACATTAGCATACCTTCCACATGAAATGCATTTGTAAATGGCTTGTTTCTCACTCCTCGTGTTCCAGTTACACAAATTTATCTTCTCAAAAGAGAATCTTATGGCACCCACTGTGGTGAAAATCAAATTCAACCCAACGAATCGTAGGCCTATGTGGTGAAGATTAATCTGCCAAGACCAAGAGCACAAGGAGATAAAATTGTTCTTCCCATTTTCTAAAGCAGATGTGGGGTGAGTGACATAGAATTTAGGTTCATTCTCTAGTTGTATATTTTACCAAATGAAGATAAATTTTTGGAGTCGCTGATGAAAGCCGCAAGGTAAATCCAGGATAGAAGAGGTTGAAGGTCTCAATGAACTTTTGTGCTGTATAGGCAAAGCTCATCCAATGAAAAGTTGTATCCTATGTTCCAGTGTTCAAACCATAAGGTGTGATGTATAGGCAAAGCTCATTCAAAGAAATATAAGGTCTAAGGTTGGTCATGGAACTCAAGCCATATATTTGGACCATGGATAAATATTATACGTGAAGGGTCATATTCAACAGATGAGTGTTAAAATATGACAAATCATATTCCAAGAGATTTCTGGCAAACTCATGAGAAGGGTAGCTCGTTAAATTGATTTTTAAAGTTATCTTTGAGTCATACTTGTTAACATTGGAATTGGTATAAAAACATGAAATCTTGATTTGGGACGAATTTCTGACCCATCCAATTAAATTATTAATTTTTTTTTTAAAGAAGATGAAGGAGAATGCATTTTTGTTGAAGAGAATAGTTATGAAATCCATTTTAGAAATGGTTATGAAACTGAACAAACTGGAAATTTTGAAATTATAAATAGTTATTGAGATTCGAGGAGAAGGGGTCGGAGGCCATTTGGAGCAAACATATTTTTGAAATTAGAGTTGTTCTCAATGTGCCTCTTCTCCCTAGTTGTTGGAAGTGAAGATTTCATCCATTGTAATCGCTTGATACAAGGAATCTAAGTATGTTTTTATTGAAAAATATTTTATTAATTTAATGTATTAGAAATTTTTAATAAAACATATGCATGCAGATGGTTGTCTTATTTAGAAATATTTTGATATATTGATTTATTTCCTTTAGAAGATTGCACCAATTTAATTTTTGATTGATTTTGGTAAATGTAGAGTTCCTGTTTTAACAGATTCAGGATGGAGTTACAGAAATTACAGTAACCTTTTTGTTTTCATTTATTTTCTTTTCTACCCCTAGCTTTTGATTTTGATTTAAAAGTACGATTAAAATAGGGTTTTGATTTAATTTAATATTTTTTTTGAAATATTTAATTAAATTTTCTTTTTCATAGTTGATTAATTAAATCTCCTTTCGGTAAAGAGAATTGAATTAATTAATTTTTTTATTTTTTGAAATTTAAATTATTTTCATTAAATATTTTGATTAAATTTCAGAAATGACATTAGGGTAATGTTTTTAATAATTCCAAAATATTAAATTTTGGTATAAAAGCATAAAAATAAAAAAATGGAAAATATAAAAACTCTTGTGGGTTATTAATATGCGAAAAGCAATTTTTAATATTAAATGAATAACCTAACAATTTCATGAACAAAATTAAATTCTTGACAATAAAATTAATTAAATATGCCCCTTGTTAACAGTTATGTGTTTTATGGAGTTGTCCTAAATTTTTTACATCGCATATTTTTTGTTTGGTAAGTAGATATTTTATATACAAAATTGGTTTTTTAAGAGGATTCCAAAACCATATAACATGAGAGGCCGCAGTCCTTAGTAACAAAAGGAGCCCATTGGGCTAGTACAGTAGAAACCATAGTAAACCTTTCCAAAACAAAACATAGTAATGCCTAGGAGGGCTACATCAGAAACCTCAAACTGGAGGTAAAACATGCTGAAAAACAACAAAAAGAAACAGATGCATCCATTATGAAAACCTGAATATCCTCTCCCTGCTCCCCGTGCCCATCCGCTCAAAATCTCGGTCCTCTCTTCTTACTCATGTGGAATCATTAGTGATATCCTGGTTGGCGACCTTCTCCACGTTCGTCAAAAATAATTGCCACCACACCATGAGACATGTGGAAAGTTGTCCCTTATTTGCCAAGTGGTTGGCTAAACCATTGCCCTCCCTGTAGGTGTGCTTGACTTGGACCAGGTTCCTTCGGAGGAGGAGGTTCCTGGCCTTAGAAATGATATTGAAAACCTTCCATGCCGGATCCTAGGAATTCCTCATGTAGTTAATGATGTTCAGTGAGTCCCCTTCAACTACCAAGGATCGGGGATCCTTCGAAATGAGCTCAAGTCCTCTCAGAAGTCCTATGGCCTCCGCAACATGATTGGTTTGAAACCCCAAGTTTTCATAGAAATCCAAGAAAAGCTGTCCATTATGGTCTCTAACTGATCCACCCACAGCGGCCATCCCTGGGTTACCTAGAGAGGCCCCATCAAAATTTAACTTCAACCATCCTTGAGGAGGCCTGACCCACCTGACATCCTTCTTGGATAACCGCGAATCCTCCCGCTCCTTGATCTCCCCTGATAACTTCAAGGATTTGAACAAACCCTCTTTAAACACATGCTTGGGCCATGGGCTGGGGATAAGCTTGGAGTTCTCAATGGCAAAGGTGATGGCCCTATGAGTGACTAAGGAAGGATCCCTAGGAGGATTACCTAAGACCCGACCACTGAGTTCCAAACATATCTACCACAAAAAATGGTGGAAGCAAGCATTCCACATGAAATGGAGCTTAGGATTTTTAAAATGTTTGGGCCATTGGAAGAAATCCTCCTTAATGGTCTTGGGGGAATCCATTGGATCTGAAAGGTAGAGAGGATGGATTCAAGGACCGATCTAGTGAAAATGTAGTGTGGGAACAGGTGGTCAAAGGACTCATAGGCAGAATCACATAGATAACACCTATTGGGAATAACAAACCCCCTCTTGTGAAGATTTTCAATTATGAGAGCTTTATTCTAAAAGATAATCCACGAGAAGAAATTTACCTTTGGGATCAAACATTTCCTCCAGACCATGTTGCAAGGAAAGTCTGATTTTAGCCCTATGCATTGGAATTCATAGGCAGATTTGACAGAGAATCCACCATCATTGGTCCCCCTCCAAATCATTTAATTCGGATCTCTGTTGGTGGGTATGATGATGTTCGTAAGGACAGAGGACAGGAAGTCAGCCTCAGTCTCTAGCCCCTATGCATAAATAAATTACCATTGTAGGGAGCTATTTCTCCATTTAATGAAATTGACCACCCTTTGCCCAAAGCTGTTATCAAGAAAAGTTTTAAGGTGAACTAGCCCGGTCCGCTCAGAGAGAGGTTCCTCTAGGGCCCACTTATCCTTCCAAAAATATATGCTCTGGCCATACCCAATGATCCACCTGATGTCGTCTTGGATCAGCTGCCTGGATTGGACAATGGCTTTCTAGAAAGCCGACCCCCCAGTGGGAATCCCATCCTCAAGAATGAAAGTGTTAGTGATATATTTCCTCTTGACAATTCTAACCCATTATGTCGGTTAATATACCAGGATCCTCCAAGTGTGTTTGGCAATGAGTGCCAGGTTCATCTTGGCCATTCTCTTGAACCCTAATCCTCCTTGGTTCTTGCTTCTGCAAACTTTTTCCTAGGTCACAAAAGGAAACCTGGACTTGTATTCATTGCCTGACCAAAGAAAGTTCTATTGGGTCTGCTCAATCTTGTGAAGAACCGAGGCAAGCAATCTAAAAATAAATATGAAAAAGGTCAGAATCCTTAGAGGCACATCATAGTGAGGGTTGCCTTGGCAGCTTGGGATAAGAACTTGCATTTCCACGATGCCAAATTTTTGTGGATTCTCTCGAGCACCATATTCCACATCCCTTCCTTATCATGCCCATAGAAGAGAAGGAGGCCAAGATAGGTAGTGGGGAGGGAGTCCATAGAGCACCCCAGGATACTTGTAATATGAACTTAATGCCTGATAGGGATGTTGAGAAAAAAGATCTTGCTTTTGATGTAGTTAACTTTTTGACCAGCAACACTCTCATAGAGTCCTAGGATTCGTTTTATGGATCTGGCTTGAGCTACTGACGCTATGATGGATAGGAGCATGTCATCCACAAACTGTTGATGGATGATCACCTCAATCCCTGAGGTAGGGAGGATGTCGGTCATCTTATTTCGCTATTGGGCATCCTTGAGGGCTCTTACCAAAGCTTATGCAAGGATGATGAAAAGAATGGGGGATAGAGGACCCCCTTGACGCATAACTCTTAAGCTCCAAAAGAAATCGACAGGAGAGCCATTGACTAACACAAAGAATGAGGGGGAGGAAATGCAGCCTTGGATGAGGTGAACCCACAGGGGATGAAATTCAAACTTGAGGAGGATATCCCAAAGGAAACCTCTGTCAACCCTATCGAAGGTCTTGTTCATATCAAGCTTGAGGAAAAGGGCAGCCTTCTTGGTCATTGAAGCAGAATGCAAGGTTTCATGGATCGAGATGACCCCATCCAGGATGTTCCTCCCTTTCACCGAAGTGCCTTGATACTGATCAATGATAAGGGGGAGAATGAGTTTTAGCTTGTTGGCCATAACCTTGATCAACACTTTGTAGATGATGTTGCACAGACCGATAGGCCTATAATCAGATATGGATTTGCAGTCAGAGGCTTTCGGGATGAGGGCCAAGAAGATGGAGTTGAAATTGTGAGGGATAACTTTGGTTGATTGGATCTCTCTAATGGCCTCACAGACATCATTCCCCACTACATCCCACAGGGTTTGGAAAAACCTTGGAGAGAAACCATCCGATCTAGAGGTTTGATCGGGTTGCATTGAAAAAAAGGCCTCCTTAATCTCATCATGGGAGAAATGTTCCACTAGTATGAGGTTTGCATCTTGAGGAACGATGTAAGGAATATTAGATAGGAGAGTATCCTAAGCTTGGCTATCACCCTTCGGCACTTCCCAAGAGGTTCTAGAAAAATAACACCGCTTCAGCCCTGATCTCAACTATGTCATTGGTGGATGATCCATTGCTGCACACAATCTCCCTGATCTTGTTGGATGCCTTGTACCGCATAGTGGAGGCATGAAAGAACCTAGTGTTAGCATCGCCTTCCTTGACCCACAAATATCCTGACTTCTACCTCCAGAAGGTTTCCTCTCTAGCCAGGATGTTATGGAACTCTTCTAGGAGGTTCCTTTCCTCCTCCCTAGTGGGGCTGTTATGATCCCCAACTTCATTTCTCCTTTCCATATCCTAAATATTTTCAATAATGGCCTTTTTACTGGTGAAAAGGTTGCCAAAAACCTCTCTATTCTATATTTTCAAGTTTTCTTTGACCATATTCAGTGCTAGAGCCAGTCGAGAAGTAGCATATCCTCCAAAATTTTGATGCCACCATGAGGACACTTGATATTTGAAATCTTTGTGGAGAGTCCACATGGCTTCGAAACAAAAAGGATTTTTGAAGGAGGGAGGCCTGCCAGTTTCAAGGAGTATGGGACTGTGGTCTGATCCAATCTGAGGTAATGCCAACAAGGTGGCATCACCAAATAGAGGGATAGCTTCTTGAGAGATGATGAAACTATCCAGCTTCACCTAGATGAGCCCACTATCAATCCTCCTATTGCTCCAAGTGAAAGAGGAACTCTTGAGATTAACATCCATGAGCTCATTGGTATTGACAAAACCTCTGAAATCCTTTATGCTTTGTTGAAAGAGTTGTTACCTCCTTTCTTCTCAGATGGATGCAACGGGCTATTGAAGTCTCCCCTATGATCCATGGAAAGGTGTTGAAGGTAGTCCTCATTTGAGTTACAGTTTCCTACATTTTTCCCCGCACGATGGGGGAATTTGGAGCGTAAATGTTGGAGAGGATCCAAGATTGATTGTTGGTCTTGGAGTGAAGTAAAATTTTTAGGATCCTACTCAAGGATGATAAAAGCCTTCCTTCAACCAAGGTAGGGTACCAAAGGCACATAAGCCCATCTGACGTGCCTTGATCTGGACTGATAAGGTACTCTAATTTGGCCCAAATGGCCTTGGCAGACTTCCAAGAAGAGAGCTCATCAATTTTGATTTCTTGCATAATGAAGATGGAAGGATTGATCCTTTTCCTTAGGTTGTCCACTAGTCGCTGCTTGGATACCCCATTGAGGCCCCTCACATTCCATGAGAGGACCTTCATTTCGAGGGTTTAGGATTTTTCCTGCCTCCCTTCACCAAATGGAATGGGGGTTTGGTTCCTTGCTTGTTATTCTGGTTGTTGGAATCATCAGAGAAAAGCATCAACTGGGTTCCATTTGCAATGTCCTCCATAATTTCCTTATTTCTCTTCTCATTGATAGAGGGTCTCCCTCTTTTCCTTTCACTGCCATAGTCAATGGCCGGTTTCCTACTCTTGGTGTTTTTGGGGCTGATTCTCCTAGAGACGGATGGGCCTTATTTTTCAAAGAAAGGAGAAAGGGGTACCTCACCCCTATTCGAGCAGTTTGGGGATTTCCTATTGCTCGCCAGGTACTCATCCATAAAATAATTTGGAACAATAATTTTGGGAAGGGTCTGTACCTGGGTAACTGGATCCTCTATGCTAGGAATGGTGTGAAGTGGAGATTTTGAGAGCACCTCCTACTACTTTTATGCTGATGATGAGGCTTCTCCTCACTCACAATTTTGCTTGCGTTGATTTGGAACATCACTCTGACATTCCTCCTGAGGTTCTTGGTGGGCAGGATTACACATGATGTGTTTCAGGACTAGCACCGACTCCTTGTTGAGAGGGGGAATACCCTAGTTCCTCTACATGCCCTTGTTTAGACCTGTCACCTTTTGATTTTGGGCCCTTAATATAGGGCAATGAATCAATAAGTGACCTTGAGTGCGCCAGTGAGTACAAAATGCTGGCTTATTTTTGTACTCGATGGGCTACCTCTTGATGATGCGTGATCCTCTATACAAGTTTATGAAAGTGGGTAACTCTGTTTCCAGGTTAGCGAAGACATAGAAGTAGGCATGGACCATCCTGGATCGGACCTTGGTGGAAGAATCAATGGCAATGAGCTCACCTATGGACCGGGCTATCCCTCTGATGACATTCTCATGCCAGCATTGGAAAGGGAGGTTGGGCAACCTAACCCACAAAGGAGATACATTTATATTTTGGGTTTCAGGGTTGAAATCCTCTCCCTAATTCTGAAGAAAAAGGCTCTTGTGCCCTAGGAACCATGGTCCCTCGACCAAGATGTTGTAGTAGTCCTCTTGAGTGTTGAGCCTGATGGCGAAAAACCCCCTAGAGAGGGCAACAATTTCCATGTTGCCGCTGGTCTTCCACTTGGAAAAATTCCATTTCTGAATGGTCTCCATGTCTGGTCGCCCTCCTACAAACTTGCCAATCAGAGTGAAACGTTCAAGCTCCAGGTAGCTTTCCATTAGGTCTTTAGGGATGACCAAATTTACTCCACAAGAAAGCAGTTCCTAGGTGGGTTGCTTTTTTGGGGATCCTGTACTTAGTACCTGGGTGTAGGATCCTTTTTGGTTTAGGTTTACCCTACCTCTTGGTCCCTCCTTGTCAAGAGGTTATTTTTCACTCCTGGTCGACCCATCCGACTGGGCCCCTATTGCATCGAGCCTTACCTCATCATCACTACCATGGCTTGTCCCTTTAGGATCCTCGCCTGACCATCCTGCCTCATTTCTACCGCATCCTCCCGGTCACTCTCCATCCACCACTCACTCGCCTACATTCCTGATCTCCATCCAGATCCACTTTATGTTATTTCTATCGTTCCTTTACATCGCATATTTTGATAAGCACACAAACAGGTTAAATTAACCCTACCCAAACCTTAGGAAAATCCTAAATGAATCCTGATTGTGGGTATGTGTTTGTAATTGGACAAATATATCACTCAACAAAATTGATGCTAGAAGGAGGGTCTGAAGATAATTAATTTTATTTAAAACGTTTGAAGTTGTTCAAATTAATTTTTGAAAATTTTCGGTATATGTTGCATTAGTCTCGATTTACTATAAATAAAAAATATTTTGATGGTTATGGTTAAATTATTATTATTATAATTGTTGAAATATGATGATTTAACCTTCCAAAATTTGAAAATTGTGAATTTTTTTACACATAGCTTTGCATGTTTTATCTCTTGAATAATCAAAACTGGAACCAAAAGTTATAATCACTAGGTCTAAGGCTTCTAAAAAGACTAAATTCTATAGCCTTTCTCCTCCAAGAAGGTCCATAATATCTAAAATACCGTCAAGAACTATCCCACCCATTCACACTTCATCTCAATCCATTGTACCAATTATCACTCCAACAACATCAATGGCAGGAATTGCAACTTGGTTAGGTGGTCATAGTAGTCCATTAAATATTCTTGGAGTAGCCCATGATATTCCTAAAAATGTAGAAAGATACTTACCCAAGTATAGACATGATGGAACTAGAATAGTTGAAGAACACATTCAAGCATACAAAGATGCCTTAATTAGACTCCAAGTTGAACATGAAGATGTCGGTTATAGGATGTTTCCCCTCACCTTAGATGAAATTGCATACAATTGATATATCAACCTACCTGCTAATTCCATCACCTCTTCGGTTAGATTAGAAATAGATTTTATCAATCAATTTCAATTATCTATAGATCCTATTGTCATATACCATCAAATTTCTTTAGCAAAGAGAGAACCTAGTGAGCCTTTGAGGTTCTTCAATACTAGATCTCATAAATTATACACATGGTTAACTACTCCTTAAACGCTTCAAGAAGATGTTGCTATACAAATGTATTTCAGAGCATTGAATCCTCACACATCTATGTTTGTGAGAAGAACACCATAGATCACCACTCTTCCCATGGCATACAGTGAAGCTTTAACTTTAGAACAACAGTTGATGCTTCAAGGATTTAGCATAGGACAAGAACCTTCCATAAGGTAATCAGGGACTTACAATCAAGTGTTTATGATAAATCAAGCTTTGTCCCAACAAATGCCAATGTTGAATACCATGCCATTCACTAATTTCAATCAACCATATAATCCTCCTACCACTCCCACTTATCCTACCACTCCTACTTACCCTACCACTCCATAATATTTAGACAACCAATTCATCACTCATAAAAATGTTAAAATTAATGCTCAAACCATACCGCATTCTTGAATACAATACGCACTCAAAATGCGTCAATATTTCATCAAAATAACACAACATTTCCACATGCTCTTCAAAATAATTGTTTACCAAATATTCAGAATCCCATTGCTTCTACAAATAACACAACCAATCAAAATACTGTAGGACAAAATAATCAACCTAATTCTCATATAAATGATATAAAAAGAGTAGTTCGAAAAATCAGTAGTGACATGGTTCAAATGCAAAAACAATTACCTCAAAATTCACATCAAAACTGGAATTTTAATTTTCATATTAGACAATGGAACACTCATCCAAACAATGGAGGAGTGCCCAACCCTATTGCTAATCAAAACAATGCTCTTGTTAATTGAAATAAAACTAGAACCTTTGTTAATATTTTGGATTTAGCCTTAAACAATTGGTGTAGAGTACATTCTACTACCCAACACAGTGGAAATGAATACCTTGAATTCAAAATAGCACTAGACATTATCCAAAAAGATATGGATAACATGGAAATAGTTCTAGGTGAAGATCCTTCCCAACAGGCTAGTACTAGCAAAGGGAAAGGAGCAACACTAGTAGTCAAAACGTTTGAATCAACTAAAGAAGAGGAAGAAGGATATGATGGATCTTTAGAAGAGGAAGTACACACTTTTAGATAATTAAAGAAAGGAAATCATAACTACAAGCTTAGGAGCAAGACTAAAGCTCCATTTACTTCTTCTATTCCACCAAATGATACAATAATTCCTCTTGATAGACAAGCTAGTAACAATCCCATACCTCCATATAAAGTTGATTTACCCCAACCACCACATGATAAACTTACATATAACATTGTGGAAGATTTAAAAAAGACAAGCAAATATATCTTTATTTTATGTTGCTAAATTGACTAATCAACAAGGATTTTTGACGCAGGATTTTGGTGATCAAAGCAAAAATGAATCCCATAAAGCCATGGATGCACAATTTACCTCACAAAAGGACAAAGGAGAAGTTCGTCCCTTTATTTTGACCATAAGAATTGTAGGAAGAAATTTGCATAACTGCCTTGTTGATTCAGGAGCATCAGGTAATGTCATGCCATATATTGTTTGTCAAAAATTGGGTTTGAAACCCATCCCTTCCAATAAAAAAGCTGTGCAATTAGACAAAATGAAATTTAATGTGGTAGGTATACTAAAAAAATTCACATACAACTTGCATTAGAGCCTAGAATACAACAATATATTGATATATATGTTGTAGATATACCTGATTGGTATGGAATGTTATTAAGTAGAGATTGTTATAGAAACTTAAATGGATACATGGCTACCATTTTTCACATATGTGGCTACCATGGAAAGGAGTAACTAATCAAATTAGAATTGAGAGAGAACCTAGACTTAGAGAATTGATTACTAAATATAATAAAACCAATGAGGTTCTCTATAATGAGTCTAAATTAGGAGTTTCTTGAAACTAAGTTGGATGCAGGTAAATATGGAACTAAATTACCATCTAGTAGCTCCATAAAAGATGAAAATTTAGTTTGGACTCTTAAATTTGATGGATCTAAATACAAACAAGGTAGTGGAGCAGGATTTAAATTACTAAGTCCCAAAGGTAAGTCTTGTATAGCTGCTTATAGATTCCAATTTTCTTGCACTTGTAATACTGCAGAGTATGAGGCTTTGATTTTTGGATTGCAATTTGCTTTAAAGAAGAACATTAAATGCTTAAAAGTGCTTGGATATTCTGAATTGGTAGTTAAAAAAGTGAAATATCAATATACCTATCATGATTAAATATTAATTCATTACAAGAATAGAGTGAGAGATTTGATTGATGAATTTCATGCTTTTAATATTACATTGATTTCTAGAAAGAAAAATTGAATTGCTGACTCTTTGGTTGTAGCAATAGGTACTCTAAGACCTATTGATAATAGAAGGCTCAAGAAGAATTAATACCTTGTCCTTATATTCCTGATAATGTAAAAATTTTGCAAGTGTTTGTGTAACTAAAATACTTGAACACTTGCAATATAAAATCACACAGACACAAAGAGATTGCCCAAAATAATAAAATTCTTTATATATATTGACTCTTGCGATATAGATTTGCAATATTTCGGATTGCCCCAAGTAGCTTGGGTACAATGTTACAATATTTGCCTCAATGTGATACAAATTTCTCTCTGGGAGTTCTCCAGATCTTCCGTAATGTACAATGTTCTCCTCGTATTCCAACTTCAAAGGGTGAGTGGGCTTTGGTATCCAGCATGGGACCACTCCGGCTTTAGCAGCCTATCCAAGATACCTATTACCTGCACACATGCAAACCAAAAAAGGGGATTAGTAGCACCCGTATATTCAAGCGATAAATCCAAATGCTACACATAAACCTATTACTGATATGGATGAAAAAGCAGATAACACTAAACAATTAACAAACAAAGCCTTGCTTAATACTCAAATCGCTAATCTCTGTCGATGAAATCCATTTTTGTTCTCGAGAATATGGAATCGCGAAAGCACGGTCATGGGCTGGAAACTGCAGACCTATGGTTGCGAAACCATGAATGCCCATTTTCGACTATGGAACCGTGGACGGGCAATTTCAGCTGAATAACAAATTCTCTCGAAATTCGAGCCAATGGTCAGAGTCAAGCTCACGCTCTCAATTTCTTGTTGGATCTAGATCTATTTCGGCAGCCTATCGGTATGCCAATTTAGCTCCTCTTGTTTGGTGGATTGATGGTGCCTTTATAGGCTGCCTAGGGCTTTGGAGGGGAATGTGAGGTGGCAAGCCTGACTTGCCAAGTGGCAAATTTGGACTGCCAGGTGGAAGGGGCAGTTACAGTGAGTCACTCGGTGTGGCTCACTTAAGCTGGGGTGATGTGGCTCCAAGTGGAGTGGGATGTGGGATGTTGTTTTATGTGAAGGGACAAGGGGACAACAACAAAGGAGTTGTGGCATGGGTGTTGGGAATCTGTCTCATGTGCAAGGACAAAGGGGACATGAGTGGGTAAGATGTGGCATGGATGTTGGATGAAGTGTCCAGGACACATGTCCAATGGGTAGATAGGGTATCCTAGGGTGATTTTACTAATTAAATAAATTAGGAAAGTATAATGATGTGTAGGATTTTATATCCCTAAGTTAGAACTTAGGCATATATCTTTATTATGCAGGATTTGATGGTGAGGTGGTGAATGTGAACTAAAGGGTGCTAGATTTTGGTGTCTATAGTTGCCCCTTTTTGTATTGTGTTGTGTACAACACAATGCGGTGCAAAAACTAATGACATCTAACTTTATTGGACGAATGGGTTCATTTCTCTTTGACACATAGAATGAATGAATTTAGAATTTTGATTTGTTTGCTTACCCCCTCAATTGACGATTGGGTAAAGGTTGACACCCATAAGCCAATTGACAAAATATGAATGTTGAAAGTGGGTTGTTTATTGAATGATGTTTATTTTGTTAATGAATTTTGTCTTGATTTTCTTTGTGCCCCAAGTTTGGGATTATTTGTGTTCTTGCAATTTTGCTTTTGGTTTCATTAATGTTTAGAATACATGGTAAAATTTCTGACCACTCTTTTGAGTTTTCACCCACTATGACTTTAGCAATTCCTTCCAAATGATGGGTTTAAGGAACCAATCGTCGAGGATTTGATGCTCAAGTGGTTTTTTGATTATTACCAAATTTTTGTTTGTTGTTCCGCTTTTGACCCAATGGAAGGTTTTTGTAGAATTACCTTGGAAAATACGTTTTAGAACACATTTAAGCTCATAGATTTTAGGGACTTATCGACTTGATTCATTGTTGTTTTTTTTTTTGTGATTTCTGAATGAGTTTCCTTATGGTGATTTACCCATCCAACCGGTTTGCATGGATTGCTAGTCGCTACAACCGCTAGGTGTATAGGATAATCCACTAGATACGAGTTTCACTCCAGATGATTAGGTGGATTGGAATTTTCATTTTTTTTGAAACCGTTGACTTGCGGTTATTTTGGCAAAAAAAACATGGATTTGCGTTTTGCTTTATGAAACCACGTTTTCGCGTTTTGAGCCTCCAAACGTGTGTTTGCGTTTTCGCGCATCGCAAAAAATGCAGGCGCGCGTTTTTCACCACTAAAAGCGGCTATTTATAGGCTATTGTCGTTTTCAAAATCATTCTGCCAGTTGTCATTGGTTGGTCGGTTGAAGTGATGAGTGAGATGGAGGTTGGCGAGGGGAGCGGTGGTGGTGGCTCGGCTGGAGCGGAAGTTGGTGGCCGGTTTGCCGAGGTAGGCGTGTTGCCTTTTTTTTTTGTTTTTTTCTTGTTTGTTTTGCTTGTTTGATAATTAAGTGGGGTTGGTAAATGGTTATTTTTTTTTTTTCTCATTAAGCGTTTGTTTTTGCTTTTATTACCTAGGGTAGGTAAAAAAATTTATTTTGTTTTTGCTTTTATTTTATTACCTAGGGTAGGTAATTTTTTTTTTTTATTACCTAGGTTAGGTAAAAAAAATCATTTTTCTTTTGTTTTATTACCATACATAGGTAAAAAAATTTCATTTTTGCTTTATTACCTAGGTTAGGTAAATATTTTTTGTTTTTTTGTTTTATTACCATACATAGGTAAAAAAAAAATCGTTTTTGGTTTTATTATGTAGGTTAGGTAAAAAAAAATTCATTTTTTTGTTTTATTACCATTCATAGGTAAAAAAAATTCATTTTTTGCTTTTATTACCTAGGTTAGGTAAATTTTCTTTTGTTTTTTTGTTTTATTACCATGCATAGGTAAAAAAATTTCATTTTTGCTTTTATTTCTAGCATGTTGTGCTAATTTTTTTTTTTTATATGTTTTCTTTTCAGGTTAAGCTTCTTGATTCTCGGCATAGGTGGCCAAGGACCATTCAAAAAGTGTGGAAAGCACTTTCTGATGATGATTGGACTCTACTTCAGACCATTGGTTTAGACGGTTGTGGGCGGTTAGGCATCGTCCGAGCTGATGAGGATCTCCTTTTGGCACTTGTTGAGCATTGGGATCCAGACAGGGGCACATTTCAGCTCCCAACAGGGGAGCTGACTATCACTCTTGAGGATATCTACCGTATCTTTCGTGTCCCTATCGAGGGTCCTACTGTTTGTGTTGGCCTTGACAAGAAGGAGGCCCTTTTCCCTCTGTTTGGTGAGATGTGGGACATTGATTGTAGCAGGGGCAACATTGCGTATCTGGATCTCTTTACAACTGGCAGCTTGGGTGCATTGCCTACCTTTATGATGTACATTTTGAGCAACATGTTGTTGCCCAATTCCATGGGATCGAGGATCCCATGGAACCAGGTGTCTATTATTCTTGACTTGATAGCTGATCCTCGTCGGTTAGCCTGGGCTCCCGCTCTTCTCTACAAGGTTTATAGTGAGCTCTATGAGGTGAAGAGGCATGGGCGCAAGGGCCTGGGCTATAGTTTGTTGCTCTAGATTTGGTGTTGGGAGCATGTTATCATTGGTCACCTTGTTGGTTTGCCTTGTGGCATGGATGCCACCTCTCCCCGGGCATACAGGTGGTTACTCAATGAGGAGGTCAGTCGATCTGCTACGAGTGCATCGAAGTTCAGAGATATCTTGAGTTCTCTGACTAGGGACTTGATGTGTTGGTGGTCTTGGAGGGGTTTGGATTGGGCGACGGATGTAGCGGAGCTTCGTCACGTTAGGCGAGGACGATGGGTTGTTGGTGCCCATTTGAGGGATATGGAGTTTATCCAGTTCTCTCATGTATTACGATAGTTTGGTCTTGTTCAGGATGTTTCGGATGCGCCTATTATGTACAGGTGATGGGGTGATGAGTTGGGGTTGCCTATTGCTCCTAATTTTTGGTGAGTCGACGATCCTGATGATGACTCAAACTTGGAGGTGCTTGACTTGGATGATGTTGGCATGACTACTGAGTATGACGCTTGGTTTGTGAGTCAGCCTCTATGGACTCCTAGCATCATTGTAGATGATGATGGGAGTGGTGATGATGTTGATGTGGGTGGATGGGTTCCTTGGTCGATGAAGCACCGATGTGGTAGCTCTTTGAGATCTGACATGGGCACGGATGTTCAGCAGCCTGAGGAGGGTGGTGGCGATGATGATGAGGGTTTACCTCCTCGATGGTTAGAGGAGTGGGGGATTCTCCAGGCTAAGTGAGATAGCCTAGATTTGGAGTTAGGTCGAGTGAAGGTCGAGTTAGCATGGTATCAGGGTGAGGTGACTCGTCTTTAGGCTGAGGTGGATGGGCTATGGGTTGGACCTAGCAGCACTATTGTGGCTACTAAGGATGCAGAGATCACCAGACTCGGTGGTGAGATTACCCATTTATAGGGTGAGCTTTCTCGATTGTAGTTAGGTGCTGGAGGTGATGATTTTGCTCTGACTATTGCTTCTCTATGGGCAAAGATTTCTCAGAGGGTCGCTCGCTAGGGTGCTGATTTGAGGAGCTTGCATAAGCAGGCTATCTACATCGAGATGTTGGAGAACATTCTTCATGAGCATCATATTCCTTTACCTGTTCCTCCTTCATCATCTACTGCCACTGCTACTCGAGGGACTGAGACAAGTCGCAGGACTCATCGTACTTCTAGCTCTCACGGGGCTTCTACAGTGCAGGGTCCACGAAGGGATCCTGATGGCACTAGCTAGATGTTGTATTTGCCTTATTTTTGTTTTTTGTATATTTTATCTTAGTATGAGCCTCAATGCTCCGATGTATACTACCTTCGGGCATTTTGTACTTTGTAGACTTTCGTATTTATATATATATACATGGCATTTTATTTCGATATTCACATGCGTTATTTGTATATGTATTCTTCTTGTTTATGCTTTTGCAATGTTTATATTATGCAATCTTATATTTCTATGTTAATGCTATGATAATGAATGCAAGTGAACATGTAAAATGCATTTTGATTTATAGTTATGTAACTAGAATGAAGGTATGCATGGTGCTCATGTAATCTTATTTAGCTTAGAGTAGTTGACCTTTACTCATTCATATTTGCAATTGGGGGTATCCCACTTGATTATTCTTTGTGGTGATGTATGTGGTATGTATAAATGGTATGTGGATGGTGATATGGATAATGATTTGGCTTTTGATATGTAACTAAAAATATTCTCAAATACTCAAATAAGCTAGTAATGTTAACCATTTTTCTTGATGTTATCTTACTTTCTTTAGGACCATATTGTGTGCAAGTGAAGTTCATTTACTAAATCTTGCGTGTCGATGACCCTAAGAAATCCAAAACCAGTGCATGTGATT
This sequence comes from Wollemia nobilis, assembly GCA_028583015.1. Classification (NCBI taxonomy): domain Eukaryota; kingdom Viridiplantae; phylum Streptophyta; class Pinopsida; order Araucariales; family Araucariaceae; genus Wollemia; species Wollemia nobilis. The sequence continues at coordinate 13,521,380 of JAQPPZ010000082.1, read as the reverse complement.
GTGATGTTTATTGCCCCATCTTGAGTAATTTTTGGACGGTACCTTTCTGGGTTTTCCTTTTGGCTAGCTTACCCGTATGTGCATTCAGAGGTCTCCCTCTTGAGAGAGAGACATGTCGCCCTGCATGAGTTTACTCCACTACCAGTCAAGCGTCTATAGCCCCAATGGAGGCTCACTCCATAGTCCAATGGTTTGATCTTTAAGCCTTTGTGATGACTACATAACTTTCTGAGGGGAACATAGTATGATCTTTTTAGCTTTAGAGATTTGTGGTGTGTGTTGTTAATTGTTTTTTGTGTAGAGTTTTGGGGAATCGGATTCTCAACCGAAGTATGATGAGAATGTTACCCTATCCTTACTACTCTACATTTATTTATATTTGCTGTTTCACTGTGGTAGTGGTGATAACCACTATTTTTGTTTTTGGACTATGTTGCGTGATAGGGTAAGCGAAGAATTTGACTTTTTTTGCTTTGAGGTTTACCCAAATTGGCGTTATCTTTCTATTATTCAAGATGTTTTAAGATTTGTAAAAGTGTATTTGGTTCTAGATTACTTTTGGGTCAATCTACCATACTCAAGATTTTCTTAATGTGATGAAAGTGCTTTGGTCCTAAAGAAAATTGGACACTTCATGAAGTTTGGTTTTTCACTAGACATGTTTGAGTGACTAAAAATTGTATGATATATCATATATGATGTGTATGATTTGTGAGTTGTAAAGAATCTTAGTTGAATACCCCCAATTCTTGGAATTTGTTTTCTTGGTCGTATCATCACCACTATTAAAGATTATTGAGCAAGGGATGGGATGGATGCAACTATATATATATATATATATATATATATATATATATATATATATATTATATTTTTTTTTTTTTTGTATGAACATATAATTGAAATACAAATGCAATATGAAAAATGCAATTTAAAATATGTCTATTTACAATGTGAAATGCATGCAATGTTGTAAAATGGAATCTTTTGTTTATTTTATTTTTTTATTTTTATTTTAGCCATGTACATATACATACATATATTGCAAGTCATTTTATGCATAAAATGCCTTTAGGTGCATAATATTGAGTGGTTATGGCTCCAATTTCCCTTCTAAATTGGAAAGTTTGTACGTTCCTTGTCCCAATTTTTGCTTTACTTATTTTGTTTTTGCTTTTGCTTCCTTACTCAAGATTTTCTTATGTATGAATTTTTCCTAAAGTTGGTTCTTTTTTTTTCACTAGTTTTGTTGTTTGTTATCTTTGATGTTATGTTTGTGTTGTAGTCTGTTGATCCCCTATTCTTGGAATTTGTTTTCTTGGTCATGTCATCACCACTATTAAAGATTATTGAGCAAGGGATGGGATGGATTCAACTATATATATATTGTGTATGAACATATAATTGAAATGCATATGCAATATGAAAAATGCAATTTAAAATATGTCTATTTACAATGTGAAATGCCTACAATGTTGTAAAATGGAATCTTTTGTTAATTTTATTATTTTATTTTTGTTTTAGCCATGTACATATATATACATATATTGCAAGTCGTTTTATGCTTAAAATACCTTTAGGTGCATAATGTTGAGTGGTTCTGGCTCCAATTTCCCTTCTAAATTGGAAAGTATGTACGTTCCTTGTCCCAATTTTTGCTTTACTATATATGGGCCCAACCAATTTGCTACAAATTTATCCCTTAAGTGCGGTAAAGCATTAGTATTTTGTTGATTTTCTTTGAGCACTAGGTCCCCCACTTGAAATTCACGAGGATGGAATTTTGCGTTGTAAGCGCGCTTGACTCTATCTTGATATACTCGTAAATGTTCTAGAGCATTGATACGTTTCTCATCAATAATTGTCAATTGGTCAAGACGCTCCTGTCTAGTTGTATCATCGTTCATGAATTCTTGTATCTCGATTCGCAAGGATGGTATCTCGAGCTCCAATGGTAATATTGCTTCTGCATCGTAAACTAGTGAAAATGGTGTTGCTCCCGTTGGCGTTCTTATGCTTGTTCTGTAAGCCCATAGTGCTAAAGGGAGGTGAGTATGCCAATCTCGATGATTATCTTTTACCACTTTCTTGAGAATGGATATGACTATTTTATTTGTTGCTTTAGCTTACCCGTTTGCTTGTGGGTAATAAGGTGTTGAGAAGCTGTGTAGGATTTTGAATTTATTGCACAATGCTCTAACATCCTTATTCTTAAATGACTTTCCATTATCAAAAATTATTTTTGAGGGTATTCCAAAATGACAGATAATATGTTTGAAGTATAAACTCCGCTATTCGAGGTCCAGTCGTAGTTGTCAGTGGAATTGCTTCCACCCATTTTGTGAAGTATTATGTAGCGGTTATGATGAATTTATGTTGTCTTGATGAAGCAGGTGTTATTTTACCGATCAAGTCAAGGCCCCATTGTGAAAAGGGCCACAAACTTTGAATGGGTTGCAAATTTTGTGATGGCACATGGGTCAAGTTTGCATGATGTTGGCATTTTTGGCATCTTTTGACATATTTGCAACAATCATTTTCCATTGTCGACCAATAGTATCCCATGCACAATATTCTTTTTGCAATTGCCATTCCGCTGAAGTGACCACCACAAGTACCATCGTGGGCTTCTGATATTGCTCTTTCTACTTCAATTGGATTTAAACATCGTAGTAATATTCCATCATAACTACGTTTATATAACACATCTCCAAGTAAAGTGAAACGAATGGCTCTTTGTTTGAATGTTCTTTTTGCAGTTCGTGTCATTTCTATTGGTAGTGTGCCTGACTTGAGAAAATATTTTATCTCATCAAGGTAAGAATTGTAAGGTTCGACATGTATCAAACAAACATTCTTCTCACCTATAGATTCTGCTTTTTGAATTGATGGTTTAGACACTGTTGTTATGATTAGCGGTTGCATTTCTCCATGTTCATTTTTAGGGATGAGAGATCCCAAGGAAGCCATTGCATCCGCAAATCTATTTGTCGATCGTGGCAAGTTACTAATTTCATACTAGTCAAATTTTCCTAGCAACTGTAATGCTACTTCATGATATTTCTTTAATACTGGCTCTTTACATTGGTATTCTCCTTTTATTTGGTAGACAACCAATTGAGAATCACCAAAAATGCTTATTCTTTTTATTCCCATTGCTATAGCTGATTTAAGACCTAGTATTAAGGCTTCATATTCTGCATTATTGTTAGTGCATGTGAAGTCGAGTTTGAATGATAAAGGAATGGGTATTCCTTCAGGTGTGTAAAACACAACTCCTGCACCTTGCCCTTTTTTGCACTTTGATCCATCAAAGAACATTGTCATATCTGCTTCATCCTCAGGTGAAACTATTTCTTCTTGTTCTGTGATAGAAAATACTTGAATCATCGAGAAGTTCAATTATTAATGGTGTATCATTGTGCAGTGGAGCTTTCGCTAATTGATCAACTATCACTTGCCCTTTTATGGATTTTTGACTTGTGAATTCGAGGTCGAATTCCGTTAAAAGCATTATCCATTTAGTAGTGTGGGTGTTGTTGTAAGTGCGAGTCATCATGTATCGCAGAGGGTTTTCTCTAGCTATAACATAGGTGGTATTGCTTAGCATGTAATGTCTAAGTTTCTTGGTGGCGAAAACCACTGCTAAGCATAACTTTTTGACATAAGCATATCTTGTTTCGTAACTTACCAATGTTCGATTGATGTAATAAACTGCTTGCTCTTTATTTTTCTCATTCTTTTGTGCAAGCATTGTTCCTAAAGCAAAATCTATTGCAAAAATGTATAGGTGAAATGGGACTCCTATTTTTGGTGGCGTAAGAACCGGCGGTGAGGCTAGATATTTCTTTATATCATCAAATGCCTCCTGACATTCAGTTGTCCAAGAAAATATCACTCCTTTTTGTAACATGTGATTAAAAGGCCTGCATTTATCTGAGAGTTGCGCAATGAATCGTCGAATAGATTGGACTTTTCCTTGCAAACTTTGCAACTCTTTCAAGTTTTTGGGAGGTGACATTTCTAATATTGCTTTTACCTTGCTTGGGTCTACTTCAATGCCTCGCTTGGAAATAATGAATCCTAGAAGTTTTCTTGATGTGACACCAAATACACACTTCTTAGGATTTAACCTTACCTTATGTTCTATTAATCGATCAAATGCCTTTTCTAGCACATCTATGTGTTCAAGACGTGTTTTTGATTTAGCAATAAGATCATCTACATAATCTTCGATTATCTTATGCATATAATCATGAAATATGTACGTCATGGCACGCTGATATGTAGCTCCTGCGTTCTTTAATCCAAAAGGCATCACTTTGTAGCAGAATGTCCCCCAAGGCGTTGTAAACGATGTTTTATGTTGATCTTCGGGATTAATCCAAATTTGGTTGTATCCGGAGAAACCGTCCATTAAGGAGAGCATTTCATGACCAGCATATGAGTCTACTAATTGATCTATATTTGGCAAAGGAAAATCATCCTTGGGACACGCTTTGTTTAAATCTCAAAAATCAATGCATACTCGTATCCCCCCATTCGGTTTGCGAATGGGTACCATGTTTGAAAGCCATTCAGGATAATCGATTGGTACTATGAAGTGTACATCCAATAACTTTTGCAACTCTTCTTTCACAATTAATGCGACTATTGGATGAACTTTTCTAAGCTTCTACTTGAACGGCTTGGCATCATGTGCTAGCGTAAGGTTGTGGACTACCAAGTCCGGATCTAAGCCAGGCATGTCTTTGTAGGACCATGCGAACACTTCCTTCTTTTTAATAAGCATGTTTATGATGCTTTCTTTTTCTTCTATGGATAATTCTTTTGCTATTTTGACAATCTGGGGATTGTCCACGTCTTCACTAAGGTTCACATCTATAGACTCTTCTATTAGCATGTGAGAACCTTCTTCTAGCTGATGCAGAGTCGGGATGAGGTGGATATCATCTACCACATTTTCAAATGTGTTCGGGGTGTCCCCCTCTATCTCAGTTTGAAAAACTAAATTGTTTGATGATGAAGGTTGTTGTGGAATATAAGCGTTTGAAGCGTGCAACAACTCTTCGGATAGGATGAAGTCAATAGTGGATGGCGGGGATGAAATCTTGTCCATGGCTATGATACTAGTGTCGATATAGATCAGTTTTGTCTCATTATATGGATTGCGGAGTGGGGTGAGCAAATCAATAGAAATCATGTTGACTTGATGGAAATGAGGTGGTTGCAATTCAAGAATTGATGACTCGTATTCTCTAGGTTGCAATTGACCTAATGTGTGTGATTGGTTTTGTTGTATGCTTTGCCAATGTGATGGAGGAGGTTCTGGTTCAGGACCCTCACGCTCTTTGTTTAGCCAAAAAAGTGTGCGGTCTATTGGAAACTTTTGTTGATACCAGTTATCCTTCTGCATGGTTTCTCCATATATTATCTCTTCCTGAGGTTCTTCTTCTTCTTGATTAAACCATTCAGGACGTGCTTCATCTTGGAGCATTCTCCTGGCTTGTATCTCAAGAGCATGGTTGATAAAAATCATTTTAGTTTCATCATCATCACTGTCACTCATCCAGAAGCCATTAGCGTTTGTATGAGGTCCTAGCATTAGTGGCTCAAGGTCTTGCCTAAGGTATGCTATCATAGTAGGATCTTCATAATCTGCTTCTCATTGTAAAGCTTGCTCTCGAGGGTAAAAATTGTAGATTTGGTATCTACTTTCTATTTGTTCATCCTCATCATTAGGTTCATCCTCATCATCGCTCTTTTCCTCCTCTTGTTCGCATTCTATGTCAAGTTCTTGGAAAGCTTGATTAAGCGAAGAGCTTGCGATGGAAGGTTTATAGCCTAGACCGGAGCGGTCACTTGGCTCTCTATATTCTAGTTCAATAATGTGGTGAGGACCTTGTTCATGTCTTCCAAGTCCATATCCTTGCCAACTAACCCTTCAAAAATATCTCACTTGGAAAACTTGGGTTCGATAGATAATCAATGTTTTCATTAAACTCTTGTAAAGAGTTGTCATTTTGAGGAGGTGGGTCCGATGAAGAATCCATCCCTCCATATATGAAATTGATTGCATTTGTTTGAGAACCCATTCTATATATATCACCAATAGCTAAAGGTGGGTCACGAGGGTGACCATAATCTCTGACTGACTCGATAGGTGGTGTAACTGTGACACTTTCAATAATGTACTCACCAATACTTGGATTGGCGAGATGTATTGCAACTCTAGATGGTTGTGTGGCTAATGGCTCGATGGATGAAGAGGGTTCTTGAGCCTTAGCTCTTGGCTCTGCTGGCGGCGTTGGATTATCTCTAACAGGTGGCCCTATTTGTGAGACTACGGGTTCTAATGATTGTGAAGTAGTGGCTGATGATGTGGGTTGTGCTTTGAATGTGAATAGTGGCTTTGAATCTGGAAGTGTACTAGATGGAGCTGGCAATTGATTAGCAGGATGAGTGGGTGTAATTTGAAAATGAAATGCGATGTTTGAAGGATGCGCTGAGCTAACACTTTTAGATGCGAAAGTTGGATCAACTATAGGCAACTCTTCTAGAATGGGTGCTTTTGATGATGTGGTGTTTGATGGAATGGTTCTAATGACTAGTGGTTGGATGGTTAGATGTGTTGATGGGAGTAAAGGCTCATAAGGATTTGAAATAAAGTTGCAGTATTTGAAAGGTTCAGTGTCAGCTTGGTATGCAATGTACCTTGCCTTCATGCACATATTTTAAGCATTGATGCAATGTTGAAGGCACACATTTCATTTCCCTAATCCAAGGGCATCCAAGAAGTATGTTATATTGCATTTCCCCTTCCAAGATGTGAAAGAGAACATGTATTGTTTTCACCCCCACGGTGATGGGAAGAACAACATTCCCTACAGTTGAGCATAAAGCGTCATTAAAGGCCCTAAGAGTGAATGTGGATGTTGTGATGTGAGATGATGGGACATTGAGCTTCATCATGGCAGGTGTGGTAATGAGGTTGATTGAAGAACATGTATCAATAAGCACTCTCTTGAAGGGTTTCCTGTCAATGTGAGCTACTATGTGCAATGGCGGATCAGGTGAATCTACTGATATTTGTTTTTCCTCGAAGTCATAGAATACTATCGAGGGTTCCATGCACTTTTGCACACTACCCACAAAGGAATTGAATGCATTGGGGTCTTCTGATTGTACTTGAATAGACTTTAAAATTTCCATCAATGCTTCCCCGTGAGGTGTTGATTGTTGTATTAGTTCATAAATTGACAATTTTGTTGAAGCCATCTTCAAACTCTGTGTTAATCGGTTGTTCAATGTAACAACAGGGTGGTTGTGGAATGGTGGTGGTGGCCCACTCGATCCAAGTTGTATGGGCACATTAGTTGGTGATGCTACCGGAGCCTGGGTTGTGCGATTAGCTTGCCTTTGTCCATGGGTAACTATACTGATAGCCCCTACAAAACCTTGTGGTAGTTGAGACACATAATTAACCTGATTGGGAGGAAGCTGTAGAAGTTGATGCTCCCAGTCGGTTGTTGATTCACCTCTCGATGTGGCAAAGGTGTCTGATATATGCCTAGGTTTTGGTTATTTTGGGCTAGTGGGTTGTCAATTTTGATTGTACCCGCTTCCAATAAATCTTGCACAATTCCTTTAAATCCATGACAACCTTCAATATCATGTCCTCTTTGTCTATGATAGATGCAAAAGAGGTGTTCTTTGTAACCTTTTGTCTTTGGTTTGTTAGGATCATCAGGTTTCATTTTCGGTAAATTAAAAAGTTTTGCCGCATACAACTTCTGAAATACTAATGAATATGGCTCTTGTACTGGCATGTAATTTATTTTTGGCTTAAAATGATGTTGTTGCCTTTCCGTAGGTTGTGTCTGATTTTGTGCCTACTATGGGGGTGGAACCGCTTGATAATTCGGTTGGTGTGGTTGTTGTTGTTGTTGGGGTTGTTGGATTTGTGTTTGAGCCGGTTGATTTGACTGTGGTTGGCTCAAAACTATCTGATTAACCTGTGCGGTCTTGGACTGACCGTGGTTATTCCCCTTTTGATTCTTATTGTGCCACTCTTTCTTCTTAGGCTTAATCTCACCTTCTTGAATTTTTATTTCTTCAATCAGTTTTGCTTGGGCGAGTGCCTCATCGAATGTTCTATACTTGTTGTAGTTGTAGCAATGAAGAGATGGGTCTACCAAAACTCTTCGTGAACATTCGTATTATCTCTGGCATAGGGAGTGAAAATGGTAACTTGATCATGACTGATCTCCATCTGTTGCCAAAGTCATAGACTGATTCATCGTCATATTGTTTTAGGTAAATCAAATCAGTCAATGTTGTTTGTTTTCTAACATTTAGGGCGAATCTTTCCAGGAACTGGTCCGCTAGTTGTTCAAAGGTAAAAATACTTTGATGCGGGAGATGGTTGTACCAGTCTTGGGCTTCCCCCCTAATGTTTGAGGAAATGTATGTAATAGCAATGCATCGCTGCTTTTGATTCTGAAGCATGCATTCACAAATCTTGTTACATGCTCACGGGGATCCTCTTCTCCTTTAAATTCAAGCTTCGGTATTTGGAAATCATGTGGATATGGTGGCTTTGGTACCAAAGCGTGAATGGGGTGATTGAGTAGTTGCCTTAAATTTGGCTTTTGGTATTGCAAGCCTGGGGTTTGCATGGCAAGACTATCAATCTAACTCTGTAAAAACTGGTATCTAGGATCATCTATAGGACTGACACTCGAATGTACTTGATGCTGCTGGTAATGGGGTGGATTGTATGTAGGTTGGGGATGATAAGACATGTTTGGCAGAAATGTGTTATGGTATGGATGTTGAGGGATGTTATGATATGGATGGGGTGATGAAGGTATGATATTATGCTGACCTACTACATTAGCATATGGGTGCGGTGGTTGATTGTGAACCACAGTGGTAGAGGGAGGACGCATTACCCAAGATGGATCTTGGATAAAGGCATTAGGTTGATGAGATGTAGGTGGAATATTTTTCTCAATCCCTTGCAAATGTTGGTTAGGGTCAGGGTTCATGCTATGGTTAGCATTATCTAAAATCATTTGTTGCAACTGTAAGAAAGCCTGTTGCATAGCAATTGCATTTGACATAGGGACTGCTACCTGTGATGTGGTGGATTGAATTGGTTGTGGAACAACCATGGTAGTGGAGGTAGATGGGGGGTAAGTAGCAAAGGGTATCACCACTGACTATGGAATGGTATGAGATGTATGTCCTACAAGTGTGGATGGAGGAATGGATGTTGGGGCTTGCGAAACAATAGGAATTGTTTCATACAAGGGATTAGTGGTAATGGTCATTTGTTGTGATAATGTGGGGGAATTTGGTTGGATGACAATGGTTGATTGGCTAATACTACAAAAGCCAACTCAAAGAGAGGATTGGTGAAAATCTATTGTGACTGCTGTGGATAGGTGAATATGGATTCTTGTTGTGATGAGGGTACGACACGTGATGGGATGGAGAGTGGTGGTAATGATGGGAAGACCATTCCAACTACATTCAAGTACATTCTAACAGTGTCCATATCTATCATGGTGACTTGACTGTCTACCGCTGTAGGAGGTTCACTCCTAGGTGTCTCAGGTATAGTTGTGTGAGTAGCTCTATGCATAATGTCTATGTCCATGTTGGGGGCATTACTAGAAGGCCCTACATCAAGACTCGGGGACATAGAAATGGGCACATCTACTTGTCCCACCACCGAAGTGTGAGGGACATTGCCAGACTGAGAGGCCATAGGGGATGACCACTGACTTCGGCTTGACACTAATTTCTTAGCTTGATTACGAGTCACTACCATACGCTAATATGCAATCTATGTGAATGAAAAATAAAGTACAATGCAATACAACACGCCAAGCAAATAAACATACAAAGTGTTTGACCCTAGTTTGCACTAAGTTTTTGATTTTTTTTTTGTGTGTGTTTTTGTGTGTTTTTGAAGAGATTTTGTTCTTTTTGGAATAGAATAATAGAACTCAATGAAGATGGTGATTAAGAACACTAGCACCAAGCGTGATTTCTCAAAAGAGGCTAGGGTACACCGCTTAAATCCCAGTGGGGGGTTCGCCTAGCTCTTCCACTTTGATTCAACAATCGTTCCAATAGTGGGAGACAACTTGAACACCAATGACTTATACCAGCTTAAAGAGTGCTTTTATCCTGTCTACGGATGATCTAGGGGGCAAGCCGATGGAAGGAGATGAATTCCAACGTCACCGGTCTAAATTGGGGGTTGGTGATGAAATCCAACCGGACCAATGTTTTAATTATACGTGTGTGTGTGAAGGTTTTGTTTTCTATTGTGCGATGCAAATCTAACATGCAATTCTATTTTTATGCCTAATGCAAAAAGTAGGAAAGACATAGAATAGCAAACAAAATCATATCAGGGGTAAAATTGCAAATTCAGGTAAGACTCGACCAAATTCTGTTCAACAAGGCTAACCGCGGGTGGGCGGTTAGTTCTGGTAAACCGTAGGTACGCGGTTTGCCAACCGCACGTGCGCGTTTGGGAAATTCCAACCGCGGGTGTGCGGGTCCTTTCTATCAATATAATAAAGCCAAATATAAGCCCAAACCCCCCAAAAAAAGAAATACCTAGGTTATTTCTAACCTGGTATATGCAAGATGATTGTTCCCTACTATGCATATGCCAATTCTCGTTTTATTTCCCTTTATTATTTCGTATATGAATGCAATATTTAAGTAAGTTTTTCTATTCCTAAGACCTAATATGCAAACAAAGGCATACAGGACTAAGACTCTTAATCTACTTAAATGCAACCTAAAACTAATATTAAAGAAAAAATTTAAAATATGGCACAGGGTACAGACCTGTGTTCCTTTTGCTGCTCCTAGCTTTCAACCGTCGGTCCGCGTTTCAACAGTGCAGCAACCACGAATGAGCGTTTCCTCAAAAGGTAAACCGTGGATGCGTGGTTCCACAGTAACAGGTTAACTAATTCTCGTGTATTTCAAATTCCTGTGCGTTTCAAATCCTTAGCACCTGTACATGCAAACAAAGATTAGTAAGATTAAAATAAAGCAAGGCAAAACAAAATGAAACCCTTGGGAGGTCCCACCATGATCGCCATTTCTGTAACTAAAATACTTGAACACTTGCAATATAAAATCACACAGACACAAAGAGATTGCCCAAAATAATGAAATTCTTTATATATATTGACTCTTGTGATACAGATTTGCAATATTTTGGATTGCCCCAAGTAGCTTGGGTACAATGTTACAATCTTTGCCTCAATGTGATACAAATTTCTCTCTGGGAGTTCTCTAGATCTTCCGCAATGTACAATGTTCTCCTCGTATCCAGTTACAACTTCAAAGGGTGAGTGGGCTTTGGTATCCAGCACGGGACCACTCCAACTTTAGCAGCCTATCCAAGATACATGTTACCTGCACACATGCAAACCAGCAAAGGGGATTAGTAGCACCCGTATATTCAAGCGATAAATCCAAATGCTACACATAAACCTATTACTGATATGGATGAAAAAGCAGATAACACTAAACAATTAACAAACAAAGCCTTGCTTAATACTCAAATCGCTAATCTCTGTCGATGAAATCTGTTTTTGTTCTCGGGACTGTGGAACCGCGAAAGCACGGTTGTGGGCTGGAAACCGTGGACCTGCGGTTGTGAAACCGTGGATGCACATTTTTGACTATGGAACCATGGATGGGCAATTTTGGTTGAATAATAGATTGCCTCAAAATTTGAGCCAACGGTCAGAGTCAAGCTCACGCTCTCAATTTCTCGTTGGATCTAGATCTATTTCGGTAGCCTATCGGTATGCAAATTCAGCTCTCTTCTGTTTGGTGGATTGATGGTGCCTTTATAGGCTACCTAGGGCTTTGGAGGGGAATGTGAGGTGGCAAGCCTGACTTGCCAAGTGGTAAATCTGGACTGCCAGGTGGAAGGGGCAGTTACAGTGAGTCACTCAGTGTGGCTCACTTAACTTGGGTGATGTGGCTCCAAGTGGAGTGGGATGTGGGATGTTGTTTTATGTGAAGGGACAAGGGGACAACAACAAAGGAGTTGTGGCATGGGTGTTGGGAATCTATCTCATGTGCAAGGACAAAGGGGATAGGAGTGGGTAAGATGTGGCATGGATGTTGGATGAAGTGTCCAGGACACATGTCCAATGGGTAGACAGGGTATCCTAGGGTGATTTTCCTAATTAAATAAATTAGGAAAGTATAATGATGTGCAGGATTTTATATCCCTAAGTTAGAACTTAGGCATATATCTTTATTATGCAGGATTTGATGGTGAGGTGGTGAATGTGAACTAAAGGGTGCTAGATTTTGGTGTCTACGGTTTGAAAATGATAGGCATATTTTTAATTTTGTGACTAATTCTGGTGTTTTTGAAAATCAGGTGATTGATGAAGATGAAAGGATACAAGATGATGATGAAGACCATGAGGTAACCACGAAAATCAATGCAATTCCCAAAGGTATGGTTTCTCTTGAATTTTTTTTTGACATTGATTACAAAAGCAAAAGATGTAATAAGATCTCCTTATAGAATGATGCTTATGACATAATTAATATAGAGACTAGTGAAGATCCACATAATATTTTAATAGGAAAATCTTGCACTAGTCAAGAAAAAGAAGGAATCATACACACTCTTAAATATTACATGGATGTCATAGCATGGAGTTAAAACTAAAAAAAATATACAATGAAAACATCATAACACATACCATTCCATTGCAACCAGATGCAAAGCCATTTAGATAAAAGCAAATACTTGTTAATCCATTGTTAGAACCACTTATTCAAAAAGAGGTTAAGAAGATTTTAGATGCCAAAATCATTTTTCCCATTAGGCACTCCACTTGGGTATCTAACATAGTACCTTTTAAAAAAAAAGTAGAGAAATATGACTTTGTATAGATCTCAAAAATTTGAATAAGGCCTCTCAAAAGGATAACTACCCTTTGCCCTCTATTGATCATATCTTGCAGATGGTAAATGGATCAGAAATTATGTCATTCCTAGAAAAATATTTAGGGTACAATCAAATCCTTATTGATCCCAAAGATAGAATGAAAACCACTTTTACTACTAAGTGAGGTACTTTTACCTATAGAAGGATACCTTTTGGATTATAAAATGCAGGTGCTACTTTCCAAATAGAAATATATTATGCTTTCAAAGATTTAATTGGTAAGTGTATTGTTATTTATGTTGATGATTGTAGACACCCAAAAGTCGCACATTGTCCCTCTCCTCATCTTCACGGTCAATCAATTTGCAAAACCCTCAAAAATTGCATAAATTGACTAAAAATACTATTCATTTATCAAAATCACTATTCATCATCCTTAGCCCCTTTGGGCTAGCTAAGCCCCTTCCTACGCTTAACTCTAGGTCCTCATGTGACCTCATTCCCAACTCAACCAAGGTTGAATTCTCCACCATGGTCAAAAAGCACTTTATGGTCAAAAGTCAACATTTTGGTCAAAATATGCTTTATGGCTAATCACATGCTTAATTAGATCTAATCTTGATTTGATTTAAGCCTTCCACCTCACCTAGTCTACTTTGACTAGCCTAGCCTTCCACCTCACCTAGTCTAGCCTAGCCTTGCCACCTCTCACCCAGATATTTCTCCACCTCACACTCCCCTGGGTCATAAATGAAAGATGGAGACTTTTGCACACAAAAGGCAATTTTTAATTAAGAGATATTTCCAAAAAGGTGTTCATAAATGCCAAATGGATATTTTTAGCCAGGTCATCATGACTTATGGATGGGTGAGGGATTCTCTCACCCAACCTCATTTATGAGCCAGGACACCTCAGGGGACACCTCTTAGGTGGACACCTCACCATAGACACCTCACAGGGGACACCTCATCCCCTCCCCCTCACCTTGGCCAAGTCTATAAGTAGAAGGCCATTTCCACCATTTTAGAGACCACCACTTTAGCTTACAAAAACTCTACAAAAATTACTCCAGACACTCATCCATCACACAACCATCATACATCCATCACATTCACTTTGCCATAATAGTTTATGTTGCTTTCATAATATTCCTCGTGATTGAGACAGGTTATCAACATCAAAAAGGACATTTTTTGAAGGTGACCCATCGAAAAAGTGAAGAAGCAACAACACCAGAACAATCCAAAAATCGATCTTGCAGATTCTGTCACAAAAATATAGGTTCGCACGCCCCATGCGAATCTCTGCTACAACAAATAGTGATCATCCAGTAGGTAAATATGGCATAGTTTAGTGTTTTTATGTTATTTTTATCATGTTTTAAGCTTATTTAAAGAGTCTTTTATCTGTATAAACATGGGGTTTGATTGAGGCAAGCCCCCAAATGCTCTAACCATATTTTTTAGGTCAATAGGTACATATAACATATCAATCTAGTGGTGGCACATGAGCAAGAAGCCCATCAACACTGAGGAACATCAAGAAGATAGATCTTGCTACCTTTGTACCCATCTAAAAGGGCTTCCTTAGGGAAGACCCCATTGTAGCCTTCAGGGCAAGAATTGTAAAAGGATATCAATTTGTAACCTCCTTTTATTATTTCAATAACAAAAGTAGTGGATTCTATAATTTTGAATGAAGGATTGTAGTGTCTTTTTGTTGGTTTCATTCTAGCATGCCTAGTGGGACCCCCACCAAGCACTAGCTTAATCATCATCTAACACATCTTGTGGACTATTTTTGTATGGCAGGTAATTATCATATTTGAAGGAACCCCAAATCAAAATGCCTTAAAACCCATCTCAGGCCAAATCGTAAAAGGTTCGTTGGTGCACCAACGAGCTTCAAAGAGGTTAGAGAGTACACACTTGGGCATGTGAATTTCCCAATCTACCTCAAAATTGATCCTTGAAGCACAGGTATTGGTTTTAGACACCCCAAAAATTGGCAAGGTAAGTCAAGGGAGGTTAAGAGCCTCATGTTCCTAGGGATTGTGTGCCCCCATACCTAGACCCCAAACCACCTCTCACCATGGTGTATGCAAGGTGAAATCATTCCTTGTATTTTTGTGCGATAATAGTTAGTTTATTTTTAGTAATTTGCTTTCTTTAGGTATATGCATGATATCTTAAGGTTTTATGCTCTCTTGTTGCATTTATATTTGAATTTTGGACCTTTTCTATGTAGGTAACTATCTTAGGACCATCCAGGAGCTTCAAAATCATCATCAAGACCACAAAACCAGTCAGCCCAGTCTTTGGAAATAGGTTCACATGGGCTCGTGTGAATATCCTAGTAGAGAAAAGGTTCGCACCTTGGGGTGTAAACTTCCAAAATAGACACAAATTTGGAGAGGAAGAAAAACTAGAGGATTTTGCATGCACCTGGATGTAGGTATTGTGCTAATTCAATGGTTATCTTTAAATTCTGAGGTGAATCTCATCATTTGGGTTTGCAATCAATTTATCGCATATGCTTGTTCTTCTTAGTTAGTTTTACCATCGCTTTCTAATCTAGATTTAATTTCAAAGCATTTAATTAGATTTCCCTTCCAAAAGCATCTAATTAGATTTCCATTTCAAAAGCATTAGCATAAATTTGATTTTATGAGGAAGCATTTAATTAGATTTCAATTTCAAAAGCATCTAGTTAAATTTCAATTCCAAAAGTATTAGATTAAATTTGATTTTGTGAGGATGCATCTAATCTAGATTTCAATTTTACAAAAGCATCTAATTAGATTTCCATTTCAAAAGCATTAGACTAAATTTATTTTTGTGAGGATGCATTTAATTAGATTTATTTTAAAAAGGTATCTTAGCATAGATTTATTTTGAAAAGGCACTTAGTATAGTTTGCTTCTAAAATAGTTTTGCACAACAAACACCACACACTCACGATCCAACATAAATAGTGTAAGGATTGGCTTTCATCTCCAATTCAAATTGGATTTCATCACCAATTCAACACTTGAGTTTGGTGAGGTTAGAGTTCTACCCTCCATCGGCTCACCCCCCATTTAGTCACCATAGTATCCCCCTAGGTGTGATCATTCTGGCATTAATACCTGGTTGGTCCTTCCACTTTTGAGTGTTGGTTATCTAGATTTAATCACTGGAAGGTACCTTCGAAGTGGGTTAGTCTTAGAAAGCCCCTTTACCATAGGGCTTTTAAAAATAATTAGTGGGTGCAACTGATCATTATTATGGATGCCTTAAATGTGAGGGTTAAGCGAAAGCATGGGTATGCCGATAGCACCACATTGATAGTGCGACCTCTCTTCGTGAGAGTATATTGACTCATTAGAGCATTTTGAGTCTCCCCCTTTGGATACCATTTTATTGTACCAAATTCCATCTAGGTTGCCACTCACCCATTGGAAATATAGTTCTATTCTGCATGCCTTTGGGTGTTGTAGAAGGTTCTATACTATGACATACTTGATTCAAAGTAGAATTCACCCATTCCCATGATTTTTTCTTAGGGCGGATACAATACTCTCATCAAAACACATGAAAATCAAAAGAAACATATTTGCTTATTGTTGAGTCTTATAAAAGTGGTTACAACAACATACTAAAATTGCTATAACTCACTGATTAGTTGTTCCACAGTTTCATTTCCATGCAAAGCACTACACTATCTATTTTCAGGTGGTTCACACCCCCTCATGCAAATTTCTTGCACTCAGATACATTCGCACCCCCATGCGAACCTAGCTTCCAGGCTACAAAACTACATAAAACAGTCCCACACAACACATAGAGGATCTCCACAATAGAAATCCATCCTCTGTCCCTATTTCTCGAGGTTCACATGACCCCATGCGAATGCCTGATTATAGAAGAATTCACACCCCCTGTGTGAACCTACTTTTTAGGTCACATATCTTCCACACAACACATAGACACCTTACAGAGCACTTATCTATCATCTGTCTCTAATTTTTGAGGTTCACATGACCCCATGTGAATCTTCGATTTTAGGAGAGGTTCGCACCCCCCATGCGAACCTATATTTTTAGGAACAAAAAGTGTCCAAGTCAGCCACAACATTCCTAGAGTCTATATTTCACATCTTTTGGTTGTTACCACACTACTGCACACATCACCATGCCGATTATGCATAGTCAGATGCATGAAGCCCTTCATCATGCCATCGAGGCTGCTCAGTGGACTATCATGACCATAGGTGCCTCTTCTTCTCAGACCACTGATCCACCTTCTAAGTCTGAGAAGGTTGCTTCTATTGTTCCACCTGATCTGTTGATAGGGACCTCAACCCCTAGCACTAGTCCTATATCTCATGCCACATCTTCCACTCCATCTCATCTCTTGGATGAGACCTTCGAGGAGACCCCTCCTTCGGATGATCTCTCCTCTCCTAATCCCCCATCCACTTATTTCCAGCATGTCATCTACACCCCTCCTGGTCATCCTATACCCGTTATAGTTGTTGATGAGTTCACTCCACCTCCTTCACCATCTACCACCCATCCCTTTCTAGAGCATTCATCTCATCCACTTTTGGGGGATGACTATAATGTCATCATTTTCCAAATCATGCTTGATATCATTACTACTATCCAGATGGTAGGTATGATCTCTATACCTCCTTCTTCTATACCACCCCCTTCCACATCCTCCTCTCAAATCCCAACTTCACAGTAGGCCTCATCAAGCTCCCAACCCCCATCTCATCCATCCTCATCATTTCCACCCCCACATTCCCAAT
The DNA here is from genome assembly GCA_028583015.1 of Wollemia nobilis. Classification (NCBI taxonomy): domain Eukaryota; kingdom Viridiplantae; phylum Streptophyta; class Pinopsida; order Araucariales; family Araucariaceae; genus Wollemia; species Wollemia nobilis. The sequence goes on along the minus strand of JAQPPZ010000082.1, from coordinate 13,503,627 downwards.
ATCCACCTCAATACTTCTAGATATCGCACAACATTCATCTCATCCTTCACAACAATTTCAATAGCAACAAGTCACCCCTTCTCCATAACCACCTCCATTCACACCCTAGTTTGCTACCCATACCCCTACTAGCTATCCACCATTCTCCTCATATGGACCCCCATTAGCACCTTCTTCATCATTTTTCTTACCTCCACCACCTCCATTTCGACCTCCATCATCGAATCCATCCTATCTAGCTAATCCACCCCGCTATTCGGTCTAACTTAAATCCTTGCTCGCCATTCCCTCTCAGCCACCCTAGTTCTCATCCATAGTGACCCCATATTCAAACCAATTCTCTTTCACCACACCCTCATCTCTTCCACCCCCATCTTCTACACCATCGACTTTCTTCACCTCACCACCCACTTGGTCCTCTACCACTACTGCTCAAGTGCAACCGACTTTCCAATATGCATAGCAACAATAGGCACCCATGCCTAACCAATAGATTCCTAGGTATTATGATCAATAACAACCACCACCTATAGCCCAATATTCATACATTTCACCACATCCATCTCAGGTTCCTTTCCCATAATATCAAGCTATGTCGGTACCTAATCCACAATAGGCTGCTTACTATAATCAATGGGAGGAACAATAGTTGCAATACCCACCACATTTGGGTTATTCATAGGCACCATCATAGCCACTACCTCCATATTCATCTTCACCTCCATTTTTGGCTCCACCAAATACCACCATGGTACTCTCTAGTGAATTTCAAGCTATGCAGGAATAGATCCATACCTTGGATTTATGCACGACTGGTTATGGGCCTCAAAAACCCACATATGATGAATTGTGCAATGAACCAATTCACCCGTCTATTCCCATACATCCTTATCCTTACCGATTTGAGATCCCTAAATTTGACAAATTCAAAAGTAAGGAAGATCCCAGAGAGCACCTTAACAATTACCATTTTTCTTGTTACCAACTTCATGGTAGTGATCCCCTTATGCTCCACACATTCACACTTTCTCTTGGGGGACAAGCATTAGATTGGTACAATCATCTACCTCATCATAGCTTATTCACATTCGAACAATTGGCCAATCTCTTTCTTGAGCATTTTTTGATCAATATCAAAACCAAGACTACTTTATCAGATGTCTATGCTTTACACCAGTTTGATGATGAGCCCATTGCTGATTTTATCTCTCACTGGAGAGTGGTCATTCATGATCTTGCTTTTACTCTCCCACCTTCAGAGCTCATCAAACTATTTGCCAAGAGTTGTCACAAGAAAATCTCTCAAACATTACAAATCCATCAGAGTCAAACATTTGAGGAAGCCATTGCCCAAGCTAAGGTTATCGAGGACATCAAGGTCCACATGGGTAAGATCAAGCTCCATCCAAAGTAGCCCTATCCATCCAATTACCACTACAATCACAATCCATATGTACCACCCACTTCCAAACCACCTCAGACCAATCAGGTGCTCCTCGCTTCTCCATCCCCACCACCTCAAGTCACATCATCTCAACCTCCACAATCAACACCACCTCGACCTCCCCAAAATGCATACCAAGTCAACCCTCCACCACCTTCCAATCCATACCAAGGTCATAATCCTCGCCCTCCTCATCCACCATGCAATTGGATACCTTTGTCTGAGCCCATGCCTACCTTATTCCATCGATTATATGATGGAGGCCTCATCACTTTGCCTAATATCCAACCTCATGATCCAAATCATCCACTCTTGCAGGACCACAATCCATAGGTATTTTATGATTTCCATCACCAACATGGCCATTCTCTTGATGCATGCCATATTTTTCACCATACTATGCAAGATCTTATCGATCGTGGCACCATTCAAGTTTCTAATCCCCTCGCACCACAAAATCAAAACTTGGGGATCTATCAAAATCCATTACCTGAGCATGGGGGTAATCCACCTCAATCTGATCCATGCCAGGTCAATCATGTCAATCGAGGTCCTTCTCAATAGGGATTTGTGGGTATGATCAACATTGCTACCCATAATCAATGCTATCCACCCCTATTGAAGCCCAACATCCTTCAACCTCTCTTCCACCACCTTCTTCAAATCCACCAATCCCTCCACCCGTTCCTCCTCCTATACCATGGAATATCATCACTATCCATGGTAGTATTTCCCATCAACTCCACATCACCCCTACAAGGTTATCCATCTATGACCTTCTATAATAATCCCAACCTCATTGTGAGGCCCTTGATTCCATTCTTCACTCTCTCGATCTTGAGACTCATGATACTGATGCTTTTGCCAACTTTGTTGGTAATGTTCAGATATGCCTACAACCTTCTATCAGCTTCCATGACCATGAAATTACTAAAGTTGTAGGTGAGGGAGTGGATCCTCCATTGCATATTCAAGCCTCCATCAATGTCGTCACTTATAAGCGTGTTCTCATCGACACTGGTTCCTCCATCAACATCATTTCTACCACCACCCTTGGCCATCTTCACCTTCCTCCTTCTCACCTCGCTACTCCTTCTATGGACCTTCAAGATTTTGATGGCTCTATGCACCCTACCATTGGTACCATCGTCCTTCCCATCAAGGTTGGTGCCAAAACCATTTCCACTCTCTTCCATGTTATTGAAGGTGAGATGCAGTATAACATCCTTTTGAGATACCCCTGGATTTGGGACATGCAATGCATCCCCTCCATGCTACATCATTGTATCAAATATGTTCATAATGGATTAGTCCACTGCATCCCCACTGATGGTGACCCATTTAAATTTTACAATATTATCACCCTTCCACCAGGTCCACCCTTATCATCTACATAGTTCGCTCCCACCCCACATCGTTCTTTAGATACCACCTATCCATCATCCTCACCTTCACATCCCACACCTAATTTGAGTAACATTGCATCATCTTCATCAAATCCACCTTAGGCTCCTAGTGCTCCCACTATTCCTACATTCTCACATCTTCCATCTTCATCCTTTACACCACTTCCCCCATTCACCTTTTTTGCTACACCTTCTCTAGCATCCACATCCAACAACCCTCCTATTCTTCCTACTCCACCTCCATATTTCCATCACTTTGTGCCCCATTTTGCATGGGCATGGGTAGTCTCCAACCCACCAATCACATCTTCTATTCCCACCTCTCAATTCACCCATGCCAATCATCCCATCATTGGAACACCTATTGAGTGCTATGAGTGGACACAATGCATCGCTCGACTTGATGACCAATTAGCTCAATCAGATCCTCCTAATTCATCCAATTCACCCCCCACTCCACCTACACCCATTCCATCATCATCTCCACCACCTATGGGGTCCTCCCCTCAACTTGAGCATATGACCCCTCCTCATGTCTCTATACTCATGACCACACCTAGTCCTGGTGAGTATAACATACGCAATGCTTGGGTTATTCCCTCCACCATCTAGTCCACCCATGACTTTGGTCGACCTCATGATGTGCCCTTGACTATTGGGGTAGTTTTTCCTCTTGGTCCACTTAATAATTGCACAAATTTCATATATGGGGGACTTGACTCATCTGTAGAACCTCCAGCACCTCCACCACCACAAACCAGATTTTATGGTAATCTTGATCACATGTCCAATCCTAATTTTTCTTGGCATTATCTTCGCATGTACAACTGGCATGGTTATGGTCTAGGGAGATATGAATAAGGGTGTCACACCCTCATCAATCCTCCCTTATGCAAACCTACTGACCAATCTAGAATTGGTTACCATCCTACAACAATCAATACCCTCAAGAATGATTTGCATAATCTTGATCTTGATCCCCTCGAGGTCCTTTCTGATGATGAATTTAAGCTTAATATTTTGATAGATAGTTCATCCCCTCATTCTACAATCAATATTCCATCTACTTTCTTTCATCCATCTCCACCCCATGAACCCCTCTCTTCTTCTGAGGTTGAAGCCCTTGCTCATCAATTCACCGACCTATCACTCGATCCACCCTTATTAGTCAATCCACCTTCTTCACCTCCACCAACTATTCCATTTATCCCCCTTCATGAGAGAGCATCAATTTGAGGCCCACATTCTCATTCCCCTTCTCCACCTATTGTTTTACACCCTAGCCATCACCAACCATTTCTAGATTCATTGCTATCCTCCTTTGATTCATCACCACCTTCATCTCCCACCTCCACCATATCTAGCATCTCTATTAACATGATCTCTATTGACTTATATGCTCCACTCCAATATCCAAACCATCCCAATTACATTCCACCTCCTATCATCAACTTTATCGATTTTGATGACATCTCCTCCACACCTTCACCCATTGAATTCCTTCCAACACCTCAATTGTTGTGATCCGCTAATGCACCTTTGCCCTCCATTCCACCTCATCTCCCATGGATTAATCATACATATATTTATCTAGATGATGAATTCTAGCTTCCTGAGGCCATTGATGACCTTCATCTCATCCCCACACCCGCCCAACTTCATGATGGTTCTCACATGCTTGTCGAGGACACTATCGAAGTTGACATTGGCAATGACCCTGATCACCCTCACATTGTCTATCTTACCGCTAGCCTTTTCGATGATGAGCATGTCCTTTTCACCAATTTCCTTAGGCACTACATAAAGGTGTTTGCATGGTCCTACATGGATATGCCAGGCCTTGATCCATCGTTAGTTGTGCACAACCTAGTCCTGGATGACAATGCCAAACCTGTCAGACAAAATTTGCATCGCATGCACCCTACCATTGCTCTTATGGTTAAAGAGGAGTTACAAAAACTCCTCGATGTGGATTTCATACAGCCTATCGATTACCCTGAGTGGGTTTCAAACATGGTTCCCATCAGAAAACCCAAGGGGGTATCCGTATTTGCACTGATTTTAGGGATCTTAACAAAGCTTGTCCCAAGGACAATTTTCCACTCCCTAATATTGACACATTGGTCGATGCTACAACCGGACACAAAATGCTATCACTCATGGATGGTTTTTTGGGTTACAATCAAATTCATGTCAACCTAGATGATCAACATAAGACCTCTTTCACGACCCCCTGGGGGACATTTTGTTACAAGGTCATGCCCTTCGGCCTTAAGAACGTTGGGGCAACTTACCAACGTGCAATGACATACATTTTTCATGATCTTATGCACAAAACTATCGAGGACTATGTCGACGATCTTATCGCCAAATCCAAAACCCGTGGTCAACATCTTGAGGACCTTCACCAAATATTTGATCACCTCCTGGAACATAATGTCCGATTAAATCCAAAAAAATGTGTCTTTGGTGTTACCACAAGAAAAATCTTGGGTTTTATCATTTCACAAAGAGGTATCAAAGTAGATCCCCAAAAGGTCCAAGCTATCATTGATATGCCTCCCCCTACGAATCTTAAATAGCTACGCAACTTGCAAGGAAGAATTCAATCCATCCGGTGATTTATCGCCCAACTTTTTGACAAGTGTCAATCGTTCAATCATCTTCTCCAAAAGGGGGTCCCTTTCAAATGGGATGATAAATGTCAAATCGCCTTTGATGCCATCAAATCATACCTTACATCTCCACCCATTCTATCACCACCCCATCCAGATCGACCTTTCCATCTTTACATTTCTACAACCGATGTCGCGTTGGGCACGCTCCTCGCTCAAAAGAATGAAATGAACCAAGAACATGTCGTATACTATATCAGTCGCACATTGATTAGTTACGAGACATGGTATGCCTACATGGAAAAACTTTGCCTTGCCATTGTCTTTGCCACACAAAAAGCTATGACATTACATGATTAATCACACTACCTACGTAGTCGCCCGTGATAACCCACTTCGCTACATGATGGGTAAGAGCTACCATAATAGTCGAACGACCAAATGGATCATGCTGATCGACTGTAGAAGCTTACATTTAATTTTATCAATTCGAGGGAAATATGGGTTAGATTTAAAAAGTAGCAATCCTATATAGATATGATCATAGAAATTAATACTAAGTCTAGCCTAATTTCTAGTCCAAAATTCATGCGTACACGTGTACAAAAAGAAATATAAAATTATGCAGGTATGAATTATGCAGAATATGGTAAATAAATGCAATCTATGGTGTATTTTAATTATGAGGATCCTCGTACAATTTCTATATTTTATGTATTTTATAATGTAGATCTAACTAATTATAATCTAATGCAGGGGGTGAAAGAGCTCAGGGACTGTCGATTAAGAGTGGGCCCTCCCTCCTAAGTGGCAGTGTAAGTTCTTTTCCCCTAGTTTACTCTATCAGTAACTAAATTTTATGATTTTATACTAATATTTATACATAATCTATGAATGCAGGTTACAAATATTTACAGATTCAAAGCAGAGAATAAGCAAATAACAAAATTGATACAAGTTACCATATTTGAAGAAATATTATTTTATTGCTGAAGATTCAACTGTACAAGCTCCACAAAGTAGTCTGTAACATAATTAATTTAGAACAATGTTGTATAATAAATAATGCAGCAGGAGGAGTTCTAGTTTTTGATGTATTTTTATACTAAACTAATACAATACACACAACTTTTTCCACGCATTTGTCTTACTTGAATTGTGGAATGATGATTGTTCGTAGATCACAAGATAACCTAAGACTAATTAAACTTTATTTTATCCTGGACCTAAAAATATTCCTATTGGTCCAAGTTGCACCTACATAGAATATTATTTATCTAACTAACTCGTAATATGCCTATGTAAGACTTTTCAATTCCTTTGTTTTAGGAAGTCTTAACAACTTTTACAACTTACAAATAAAATCATTACAAATTCTTTCATAAGGTTTTATCAATTAGAGATATTATCGTAACCATAATGGAGAAGCAAGATATGTTGAAACAATAAAGATATTTGATTGTCGTCCATTTGATTATGTTGTCCATGCTATGTCGTCCACATTGTGCCGTCCATGGATCTACAATCTCAACAGAAGGTTGGATATTGTAATAGGTTTTGGGTTAACCTACAAAACTTGGTAATTAATGAAGACTTTTATTTACCAAAAAAAACATTATGCCATCTGATGCGTAGTCGTTATACCATCATTAATTCTCAATGAATCTATCAATCCAGGGTAGTGTACAAGGCTATCTGTGAGAGAAGAAGTGAAACAGCTATAACTTAGGTCAATCTAGGGCAACAAGTCTTATTGGTGGAACCGATTGTGTGGGGGGTTTTGGAACATTCCTATCTCTAAATTTCATAAATTAAATCTGAATCTAAGTTGCAGAATTGGAAACTAATCATTAACTACATAAATGAAGTCCTAATTACAATTACAGAATGAGACCTAATTATATTGCAGAATTAACAGTTGCAAAATTGAAATTCTGATCCTAATTGCAGAAAGGAAATCTAATTACTTTTGCAGTAATGAAAGTTTAGATCTAATGTGGAAATAAAAACTATCAAAGTTATATAACAGAAGGTTGTCAATCTTCTGTTCAGATTTTGATAGCAAAACATAAAATGCAGGAAATTGCTGAAAAATAGTAAATTCTAGAAATAATAATCTGAAAATAAAGTGGAAACTTTGCTGAAAGTAAGATTGCAACTAAAAATTTAAGCACAAGATTAATCTAAGCATAAATAAACTAATACTGCAAATATTGTCAACTATTTACAAGCAATTGACATAACAAGTTCTACAACTCATTCTGCTGCAGCAAAATCAGAATAAAAACCTGCTTTGTTAGTCCTCCTCCTAGGTCTGGAAGTGGCCAGCCTCTTTGTACAGAAGAAGGTGTAAGTATCTCTATTTTTCTAAATCTTAATCACATTCATTTACAAGTAATTTGAAATAGAACTGGTGCACTTTATTGATCAAAAGACATGATTACAAGAATTACTTGAAAAATCATTACAGGATCTGTAACAAGTCAATTTCTAGTTATACTCTGTATTTTTTGCTAGCTTCCTTACTCTATTTTCTACCTCTTTTTCTATCTACCTCGCTCAACCTGAATGGGAGCAATATTTATAGCTATCCTATGATCTGATTACAAACAAAGAATATAAAAAAGATCTAATCCTACAATGCTGCAACAAATTCTGGTTTTATCCTAGAAGAGGACTAAAACTTGATCTTTTCCTTAATGATGGCTTTGGTCGGCAATGACGGCAAAGACAGATGGAAGATATTTCTATTTACTTTTTCCAACCTTTATTTCCCTTTTTTTGGCTTCAAAAATCGATCAAAAGGTCAAAAACACATTCTGTTCTTCATTTCGAAGATAAGTGGCTTCATTCCGAAGACAATGCAGTTTTCATTTTGAAGATCGCTCATTCCAAAGATACTGCATTCTCATTTCGAAGATCGCTCATTCCAAAGATACTGCATGCTTCATTTCGAAGATCCGCTCATTCCGAAGACGCTGCATTCTTCATTCCGAAGATCCGCTCATTTCGAAGATGCTATGTTCCTTCATTTCGAAGATATCTGTTCATTCCGAAGATATCTTGGTATGAACAAATATATGCTTTTCCATTGATTTCTTCTGCATATCTCAGGTGGGTTATCTCCTAAGATAAAATTCTAATGGTCTTCATCCCTTTCCTCATGTGAATTCCATGCCTTGCTATTTATGGACAGCTGGCTGGAATTTACATGGGAAAGACCAGTTTTTGCTGCACAAAGAACAGCTTGCTTGCATCATTGCTGCGATTTAGGTGAAGTAAATGCTTGAGACAAATAAAAATATGATTAGTGAAATGCTGCTATTATTCTAAGCATATCCCATTGTAGCAAATCATAGCAAAAAGAACACAAAACTATGCAAAAAGTTGTAAAATCAACATATAATATTTCAAATACATTGATCATGCAAAATGGTTAATATACAACATATTAAATCAACTTAACTAACATATCAGATAAAACATAAGAGTTTATAGGCATTTTTAGTGTACAAAACATGCTATGATTGAGGCATTTCTAGGCCTCATCATTTTCCCCCCAACTTATATTAATGCATGCCCTCATGCATTCTGTTGGGCTATGGAATCGCATATGTCCATGTTTAGATTCCATGACCTGTAGAATAACTTCTTGCCTATGTAATACCCCCTATTTTCCTGAATGTTTCTGAGACAATCTTCAAATTGTTCATCAGGCTGGGCATCTTCCTCAAAGTAGAATGGAACTGGAGTAATGATGGTTGAAGGCCTGAACCTAAGACCTATCCAGTTATGTTGCATGATCTGGATCAGTTGGACTACACCTTCTGCTCTTCTTCTGGACCATTCTAGATTGATGGGGGAGATAGGTTCTCTTTTCCTCAAAGAAATGGAAAGTTCATTTCATCTGTCTCTGCATACTGACAATGCTGGGAAGAAATTGTGATCATAGAAATTGTTAAATCTGGCCACACAGTCCCTCAAATTGTTCAAGTACATTCTTTTAATATCATCCATGTTCATCATTGAGAAGTGCTGCTGAGTGATATTTAGATGATTTGGCTGGATTGCTCTGACTAACAACTCAGCCCTTGTTTCAATCACTTTATTCTGCCTTTTTTTGTGATCCCAATAAAGCTGATTTTGCAAAGTAGACATAAATGCTCTCAACTGAACATCTCCAATGTAGATTTGAGGATGAGAGTCAAATTCCTCTGGAATGAAGAAACTGTGTAAAAATAGTTCACACAGGAGATTTTTCTACTCAAAAGGACTGTTAAAATATGCTTCCAGAAAATCTTCAATAGTGTCCAATTTATAGGGAAGATTTGAAGTAATCCTCATGACCTGCCATCTAAGGTACTTTTCCTTCAAAATAAGGCTATAAAACCTGGCTGGTTGTCTAAATTGGACTAAAAATTCAGCAATTTGACATAAGTCAGACACATTTTCTTTCAATGCCTGAATTTCTGTGTCCTTGGCTTCTAGTTGTTTTGCTTCCAATTTGAATTTTTTAGTTTTATTGGCAAGCTGTTCATATCTAAGCATCCAGCTAGCTATGTCTGCATTGTAATGCTCTAGAGACATAGTATTAGGTGGTCTTACTATAGGGGGGATCCTAGGCAACAGATTTGTCTGAACTCCTTTTTCTGCCACTTCCACTAGCTGTTCATCTGTCAATAACTCTACTTACACCCCCTTATTTGCTATTTCTATGGGGTTGTCATTAGATAGTATTTCTACTTGTACCCCCTTATCTGTTGTTTCTACTAGAAGTGTAGCAAGTTGAAATGCAGGGACCTCAGTAGGAGTACTTACTTGAACATTTTCTTGTTGTTGGGACTGTTTCTATGTTGGTGGCTCATTTTCAACATCCTCTGCAATATTCCTCACCATTTCTAAAGTATCTTCTGAACAAGAAGGCAATGCTTCAGAATAAGATGGTGTTGCTTCAGAATGAATAGGCACTTCTTCAGAATGAAGTTTCAGGATGGAATCCCATGTCTACTTCATTAGAATCATCTGCTCTTGATAAACCCAGAAGCAATTGAGCCAAATTATCTTCATCATGGGATATAGCTGGCTATTTTTTAGATTGTGACAACAACAATTTTTTTAGTTCTGCCACTTCCTGCTGAAGTTCTACAATTTTTCTTTCTTGCATCTCAATGATGCTTTCTTTCTCTGTGATCCATTTGGTCTATGTTTTGACAACACTTCTTGCTGCCCTCAGCTGCTCAGTGATGTCTTCCACTTCTGTTTCTGCTTTAGAAGCTGATACAGATAAATCAGTTGTAGTTGGCTGCTCAACCAATATCTCTTCTTCTACAACAGGTTGTTCTTGTTCAGGAGGCTCTGTGAGACTGTCTATAAGGATATCTACCATATCTATAGCCTGTTGAACTGTAGCCTCTTCCAAACCAACTTGCTCAGTTTCTGCCTCAGCTATCTGTTCAGGGAATTTTGGAAAGTTGTCAGATGCTGGTTGTATCTCTGTGACATCTGGGCTACTTGGTCTATCTTCTTCCTCCATGACCCATTCTGCAGTTTCTTTCAAATGGATTCTTGTAGACCTCCTAGTTCTAGATGCAAACTTCTTCTTTTTTCTCTATTTTTTGGTGATAGCAGGGGTCATAGGGTCAGTTTTAGATGCCTCTGTTTCTCTTGTTTCACTTCTCTGTTCTGACAAATCAGTTGCAGTTTCAGCAAACCAAACTTTCTTTTATTTTTCTGCTCTGCTGCTAGTTCCAGATCCTCTTCTCTTTTGTCTCTTAACTTGTGAAGTTGAGGGTTCAGGAGTAAGGTTTTCTGCTGCTGCTGTGGGGTGTAGTTCTGTAACAGCTTCAAGGGCACCTTTTACAGCATCCTTTGCAACATTTTTTGCAGCAACTTCTGCAATACTTTCTGCAGTAGTTGTTTCCTCTTCTGTAGCAACATCAATAGTATTTGATTCTTCTTCTTCCTCACTTTCATCTCCAAAAATAACATCATTTAGGTTAGAGTAAAATCTGTCAAAACTCTTAGGGTTTCCTCTAAAATGGTGTTGGCAAACTAATTTGATGAGGCCATGATGGCGAAGGCTTCCTTTACCCTCCTGATATCTTTTTGCCATGTTCTTTAACTCTTGATACAGATACAGGGGAAGATTTACCCTAACTTTTGGTTGTTGTCTACCATGTCTGAGATGGTTTAAAATTCACAGATGATGCCCTGACAACAACACATACTACCCTTCACAGGTCAAAAACTTAATCACCCAGGTGGCTACTTCATCCTAGGGTTCCTGCAGGCTGGCCCTTTTTAACCCTTTGCATGTGTTGTTATGGGTTAAGTATTTAGGTTCTCTATCATTTTCTTCTACAAACTGATTAACTACATTTGCCAATGTGTTCTTGCCAGATCTAGTAATTGAAATCCCTTCTAATGGCAGCTCTGTAATCTGACTTAAAATTTTAGGGCTTACCTCAATAGACATGTCGTTGACATGTGCTCGGTTGTTTCTGAACGTATGGGCGAACATGCCAGCTAAATCTTTAGAAGACCCATTGAATTTATCCAAAAATTTCATAAACCCTCCGTCTTCAAAAATCTGCACAACTGCTAGATTTTCTCGGAGGTAATTGGTATCTGCAGGCTCTATTCTGATCTTTCGCCCCATTTTTCTCTATTTAAAAATTGTACACTGCGTCTGCTGTTCTACTGCAGGATTTTTGGCTGTTTTCTATTGCAAATTTGTAGAGTTTTAAGTTAAAACCCTCGTTGCCCTGTTTCTCGTCTTCTTCTTCGGAATGAACCATATCTTGTGCACTGTACCTCGCAACACGTCTTCGAAAAGAAATATGGCACACATTTCTACTTTTGCACTATACACCTGTTTTTTGATAATTGCATGGATGTCCTTGTCATCAGATCCACCTCATTAGTTTTGCAAATTCTCACGTGCATGTTAATTGACATTAAAAACTGGTGGCATATGGTTGGTCATGTTCTCCGTATTTCCAATGAGTGCAAAAACAAACCATGTGCTGATTGACACGTGTCCCTTCCTCGCATGCAACTAAGAAAAAATATTTATTTTGTCGTATCTTACCTTCTTGGATGCCACGTGGAAATGCTATTTTCGAAGATTATAACTTATTGTGCAAACAAAATTTCATTCCAAAAATTATGACCTCATTCCGAAGACAGGTCTTCATTCCGAAGACAAATCCTCATTCCAAAGATTATGACCTCATTCCGAAGATAGGTCTTCATTCCGAAGACAAATCTTCTTTGCAAAATTTTCATTCTGAAGATAGATCTTCATTCCAAAGATCAATCCTCATTCCGAAGATTAATCCTCATTCCAAAGATCAGGCTGTATTGTGAAAGTAAATCGTCATTCCGAAGACAGACCCCCATTTCGAAGACAGATCTTCATTCCGAAGACAGATCTTCATTCCGAAGACATATCTTCATTCCGAAGATGATGCAGCAAGTCGTCATTCTGAAGACCAAGTTTCATTCTAAAGACAAATTGTCATTTCGAAGACAAAGTTTCTTTCTGAAGACAAAGTGCAACATTCATTTTGCTGTCATTTTGAAGACAATTTCATTCCGAAGATAATACAACAGGTATTGTTTTTGGCATTCTTGTTCCGAAGATTAGGCAGAAATCAATATTTTCATTCTCAAAACATGTTTTTAAGTATGCCAAATCTTATGAATACCTTTTATGCTAATGGTTAATTGTCACATACTATATACCAATCATTTTACAATGAAGAAATGTAAGAAATATATACCTGATAAAAACAGTTAATGCCAGTTTTGAAGAATGACTCGCTTTTGTTGAATTCTCACTGAGATTTTCTCGCAACATTTCAAAACAAGTGCACTAGGTGAATTTGTACAATGATGGTTCAGAAATTTCTCAAGGTTATGCATGCCAGAAAACTGGTTTTCATGCACACCAACTCAGTAGTGCCTTAAGAAAAGGTTTTCACTGCTGGGTTATTCATTTTTCTCTTTTTTTTTTTTAATTTTTACCTCTCCTTTTCTCTTTTTTTTTTTCTTGATCCTGACTATGCCCATGAAGGAATTTCATGATTTCCCCTGAAACCATGCCCATGAAGGAATTCATACTCCGAATTTATTCATATTTTTGTTTTCTATTTTTTTGATTTTTTTTTTTTTTTCTATTTTTTCTTGAAATCCACTGATCATGTTGAGTGTTTTGAAGTGGAAGAAGGAATCTCTTCCACCTGCTGTGTATCCAAACTATCAAGTTGCTGCAAGAATTTTTCTTTAGTCAGAGGTGTATGGTATACCCTGAGGCGATGTCCATTCACTACCAACTTTCTTTGTGACCCATCAATGGGGGATAAACGAGCTGCTCCATTGTTAAATACCTCTTCAATCCAGTAAGGTCCCAACCATCTAGTTTTCAATTTTCTAGGGAAGTCTTCATATTGAGAATCGAATAGTAAAGCCCAATCTCCTTGTTGAAGTTTCCTTTGCTGAATGTGACTATCATGCCATAACTTCCTCTGCTCCTAAATTACCTCAGTTTGGTGCAGAGCATCCAATCTAAGTTCATCCAATGTATTCAGATGCAGAATCCTGTCTGTCTGTGCCTGCGATAATTCAATTTCAATTTTCAATGCTATGCGTAATGTTAGTAGCTCAAATTCAATAGGTAAGAGAGGCTTTTTACCAAAGACTAGTTCATAAGGTGTGAATCCAATAGTGGACTTCCAAGTAGTATTGTAGGCCCAAACTGCTTCAGGTAATTTGTCTAGCCAATTTTTCCTATGAAAAGCTATTGTTTTTGTCAAGATGCGTTCTAGTTCCCTGTTTTTTACTTCAACCTGGCCATTTGCATGTGGGTGGTAAGGTGATGATTTCCTATGTTTGATTTCATACAATTATGTAAATGCTTTTATGACTTTGGATGCAAATTGGGGTCCTTGGTCTGTGGTGATAGACCGTGGAGCTCCAAATCTCTAAAAAATTTGAGTATACAGGAAATTAGCGACCTTCTCTTCACGAGCATGTTTTAAAGCACGCACCTCTACCCACTTTGTCAGGTAATCAGTGCATACTAGAATATGCATCTTTCCTTAAGAAGGTGGATCAATAGGTCCTACAAAATCAAGCCCCCACCTCTCAAATGGTTCTAAAACCATTTGAGGCTGAAGTGGCATCTCATTTGTATGAGTGGGTTTCCCCATTCTTTGGCATGCATCACAATGCCTAATGTACTTTTTCACATCCTTGTGAAGAGATGGCCAATAATATCCTATCCCCAAGATTTTTCTAACTGTGCTTTTTATGGAATAGTGTCCACCTGAGGGTTCATCATGACAAGCTCTAAGGATATCATACACTTCATCCTTTCGGATGCACCTACGTAACACATGGTCAGGACTACACTTAAAAAGCATACCCTTAATCCATTCAAAAGAAGAACTCTATTTGATCAATTGTTTTTTTTGTTTTGAAGTAAAATGTGGAGGAACTTTCCCTATGACCAAATAATTGGCTATATCTGCAAACCAAGGTGATTCAACTGATATAGCAAATAGTTTTTCATTAGAAAAAGTGTCATCAACTAATTCCCCTTCATCTGTGTTCTACAACCTAGACAAGAAATCTGCCACAACATTAGCTTTTCCTAGTTTGTTGATTATGGTGATATCAAATTCTTGCAGCAATAGCAACCAACGAATAATTCTTGCACTTACCATAGGTTTATTCATCAAATACTTAATGGCTCTATGATCTGTGTGAATAAATATTTGATAACCTGTGATATAATGCCCGAATTTGTTGATGGCATAAATTATCGCTAGGAATTCTTTCTCGCGTTGTATAATTTTTCTCTCGCTCCTGTCAAGTTCTTGCTAATGTTGTAGATAGTATAATGTTCACCATTATCAATTTGTCCTAATGCTGCTCCAATTACTGTATTGGAGGCATCAGTCTGAATGTGAAATGGTAATGTCCAATTAGGTCCTCTGAGCATAGGTGGAGTTATCAATTTCTCTTTCAAATCTTCAAATGCTTCCTGACATTTTGCAGTCCAGGAGAATCTTTAGTCAATAAGGCAAACATAGGACTGGCTATTTTACTAAAGTTGGGAATAAACTTGCGGTAAAAACCAATGTGTCCTAGGAAGCTTCTGACATTAGTCTGAGTTTTAGGAGGAAGGAGATTCTTGATAATTTCAACTTTCTTTGGATCAACTTGGATCCCTTCAGGAGAGATGTGATGACCAAGAACTATCCCTTCCTTCATCATCATGAAGCATTTATCTAGATTTAAGGATAAGTGGTATGTTTCACAACGAGTTAAGACTTTGTCAAGATTTTCCAATGTAAAATCAAAAGTTTGACCACATACTGTGAAATCATCCATGTAAATTTCAACACTTTTGGTGGTCAGATCAGCACAAATTGCTAGGACTGCTCGTTGAAAAGTTGTTGGGGCATTACACAAACCAAAAGGTAAAACCCTATAGGCAAATGTTCCCCATGGACATGTAAAAGTTGTCTTTTCTTGATCTTCAGGTGCAATCTAAATTTGATTATATCCACTAAATCCATCAAGAAAACAAAAGTATATTTTTCCAACAAGAGTATCTAACACTTGATCTATGAAAGGTAATGGAAAATGGTCTTTGTATGTCACCTTATTCAATTCTCTATAGTCTACACATACTCTCATTTTTCCATTTTTCTTAGGAACTATTACCAATGGAGAAACCCATTGGCTATCAGAAATTGGGTAAATGAATCCTACTTCCAAGAGTTTTTCAATTTCTTCTTTCACAATATCTCTTAAGGCAGGATTCAATCTTCTTTGAGGTTGTCTGACTGGGTTGACTTCTTTAGTATAGATTATATGGGTACATATATCAGGATGAACTCCTGACATATCTTTGTAGTTCCAAGAAAAAGTATGAACATGCTTCTGCAAAACAACTATCAATTTTTCTTCCTCTTCCCTAGTAAGCTGGCTATAGATGTTTAAAAATTTGCCTGGCTGGACTTCTATTTGTTTTGTATTTAGAAGGACTGAATTCACTCCTTCATATTTGGTGTTTAAGGGATTAAGAGGACATTGCTGATATGGGAGAAACGAAGCAGTTTCTGTTTCATTGCTGCTTGAGGGAAGCATATCTTGTATGGAACAGTGAGAAGGAAAAATCAGATGATGGTGCCATCCATGTGGTAGTGAAACAGAGTTTCCCTGTGATAGCATAGATGATTCATCTTCAGATTTTTGATTCTCCTCATTACTTATCAATTGTTGAATATTTGTTGCTTCCCCTTCTAAACCTTGTTCATGTAGAACATTCATCAGGATTGTTTCATTTTCTAAGTTTTCTATGTCACTGAGGTCTTCTGTGTGTTCTCTTACTACTAAGGTAGCTAGTGTAGAAATGACCTCTTTTGGTTCTTCATCAGAGTCAGAAAACCATAATTGACCTAAAAATTTGCAAGATGGTTTTGCAGGAGGATATAAAAGAGTCATTTTGACCTCTTTTTGTTTCAGCTCAATACCATTTGAAATAGTCATATTTCTAGATCTGCAGTCTATGAAGGCTGCTGCAGTTGCAAGCCAAGGTCTTCCCAAAATAATGGGATATCCATGTGCTCAATTTCTTGGTCAGTAAAACCAGAAAATCTACAGAGAATTCCCAAGAAGAAACTTCTATAGGGACATCTTCAATGATACCTTCGAGTTTTGCAACTGACCTATCAGCCATTTCTAAAACTGTAAATGTGGGGCTGAGATGTTTGAGCTGTAATTGTTCCATTGTATCTTTAGTCATGACATTTATTACAGCTCCTAGATCCACTAAAACATTTGATATTGGTACTGAACCTATGGTGACTGTGATAACTGGGCTTCCTAGATCACTATACTTTGGAGGTAGTAGTTTTCCAGATAAGAGATCAACTATCTTCCCTTCAACCTGCACAGTCTTGGGGAATGCTTTCTTCTTTCTTCCTACTCTTTTAATGCACAAATTTTGGATAGTACTGTTAATTTCTGGTATTTCCTTAATGGCTTGCAATAAGGGTAATGAGATAGTCAACTTTTTGAGTTCTTTGACCAATTCTGACTCAGAAATTTTTGGTATTGCATTAAGTCTTTCAGGATATGGAACTATCCTTGGTAATTGTTTTGCTTGTGTCTCTTTTTCTATTATTGGATCTAATTTTTTTGTTTCTATTGTTAGTTGGATTCTCTCTGGTTCTGATGATTCTTGCTTTTCATTATCTTTGATTTCCATTAAAACTGGTTCAGGTACAACTTTCCCTGAACGGAGTTGGATATCGCTACAATCAAGAACATTAATTTCAATATTTTCTTTAGCTTCAGCCACATAGACAGGAGGTGTCTGTCTTACACTATTTGGATTAGTGACTGGCTAAGCTGGCAATTGAGGTTGTTTCACTTGCTGTGTTTGTTGTTTTTTTTCTTGAAAATTTTGATTAGGTGCAGGCAACAAATGCTGAGTTTGACCTTCATTCCTTTGCTTGCCTTGGATAGGACTCGATATTGTTGATTCCACCGTGGTTGGTTTTGCACCCAATGTGGATTAGTATGATTTTGATTCCAAGCTGGATTGTTTTGATTCCATGAGGGGTTGTTTTGATTCCGATTCCAGTCGGGTTACTCCAATTTGATTGTGGTCATTCTTGGGAATTTGTCCATTGAGGATAATTCCAAGGACGTTGGGGTGGTTCTGATTGTCCCCAAGGCATAGTACCAAGATTATGCCCCCAATTTATAGGAAAACGAGGGGGATTTTGATATTGAGAGAAATTTCCCCCTTGTTTTGGTCCAATATAGTTGAGTTCCTCAATCTGGTTTTTTAACACAGCTTTGAGTTGTGGTAGCAGTGGCATTGATCAGTTGAATGCCTTTTTGAACAGATACTACAAATGGCTGAGATAGATGTTTTATTCAAAGGACATTCCTGTAAAGCATGTTTACTTCTACATCTTGGGCAATAAATTGCCAAAGGTTCTGTGTTTTTAGCTTTTATAGAGATTTCCCCTAAAGTAGTGTTTAGATGCACTAGGATGTCAGTTTTGAAATTTGCAAGTTCCTCTATCAGGTCCTTTACATCAGTGCCATTTGTGCAACTTTTTCTTCTTCTCTGATTAGTGCGAGAGTAATTCCTACAAAGATCCATAATTTCCTCATTACTGAGAGTGGTTACATCCCCTTTTCCCATTAAATCCAGAACTTCTTTGGATTCATCTTGCAATCCTCTCAAAAAGATAGTTTTACACAATTCTGGTTCTACTAGTCTACATCTCCTTTGAACAAAGGAGAACCTATCAAGATAATCTTCCAAGGTCTCATCATCTTCCTGCTTGATTCTAAATAACTCATCTTTTCTATTCCTTACACGACAATATTCCTGATATTTGTCTAAAAAGACAGTCTCCATTTGATCCCAGGTTCTTATGGAATTTGGCTCTAAGCTCATGAACCAACGTAATGCTAAATCCTTGAGAGTTGAGGGAAAAACCTTAAGTTTTTGATTGTCATTTATATAATCATAGGTTTGACACACTACCTTGAATTCAAACAAAAACTGATCAGGATCTTCAGATACAACACCTTGGAAGGTTGGAAGTACCGAAGGTGAAATGGTCTTCATGGGAGAGTTTTGTGTTGGATTCAGATGAATAGGATATTCAAATGTTCTGGATGGTTAGAGTATATCCTGATCATACCCTTAATTATGAACATAGCCATGCTGGCCATCTACATTGCCTCCTTTTGCCATAGTTTCTTGTTTTCTAGGAGAAGTTAAAGCTTTCCAAATTGTTCTCTCAAGAGGTCCAAGCTTCTCTGTTGATGAGTCTGATGAATTATCTTCCTTAAGATATTCTATTGATAAAATTGGTGATTTTCCTTTCTCAAAATGTTCTACTGATGGTGAGACTAGTGATTTTTCTATCAATCTTTCAGGTAGTTCAAACACAGGTGATTCACCCCTTAGGCGTGAAGATCTCCTTAATGGGACAAGCCAGGGATCCTTTGGAGTATCCCTAGACTTACTCATTCATGTTTACTCCTAAATGACATAAATTAAGTCAATAGTTGTTATCTTACTCTGCTGTTATATTCAGATTTTAACCTGAATGTTCACAGTTTAGTCTGATTATAGCTATTGGACTATTTTTTTTCTTCTGACAACACTATTCCCCAACAACGGTGCCAAAATGATGCGTAGTCGTTATACCATCATTAATTCTCAATGAATCTGTCAATCCAGGGCAATGTACAAGGCTATCTACGGGAGAAGAAGTGAAACAGCTATAACTTAGGTCAATCTAGGGCAACAAGTCTTATTGGTGGAACCGATTGTGTGGGGGGTTTTGGAACATTCCTATCTCTAAATTGCATAAATTAAATCTGAATCTAAGTTGCGGAATTGGAAACTAATCATTAACTGTAGAAATGAAGTCCTAATTACAATTGCAGAATGAGACCTAATTATATTACAGAATTAACAGTTACAGAATTGAAAGTCTGATCCTAATTGCAGAAAGGAAATCTAATTACTTTTGCAGTAATGAAAGTTTAGATCTAATGTGGAAATAAAAACTATCAAAGTTCTATAACAGAAGGTTGTCAATCTTCTATTTAGATTTTGACAGCAAAACATAAAATGCAAGAAATTGCTGAAAAACAGTAAATTCTGGAAATAACAATCTAAAAATAAAGTGGAAACTTTGTTGAAAGTAAGATTGCAACTAAAAATTTAAGCACAAGATTAATCTAAGCATAAATAAACTAATACTGCAAATATTGTCAACTATTTACAAGCAATTGACATAACAAGTTCTACAACTCATTCTACTACAGCAAAATCAAAATAAAAACCTGCTTTGTTAGTCCTCCTCCTAGGTCTGGAAGTGGCCAGCCTCTTTGTCCAAAAGAAGGTGTAAGTCTCTATCTTTTTCTAAATCTTAATCACATTCATTTACAAGTAATTTGAAATAGAACTGGTGCACTTTATTGATCAAAAGACATGATTACAAGAATTCTATTGAAAAATTGTTACAGGATTGTAATAATCAATTTCTAGTTATACTCTGTATTTTTTGCTAGCTTCCTTACTCTATTTTCTACCTCTTTTTCTATCTACCTCACTCAACCTGAACGAGAGAAATATTTATAGCTATCCTATGATCTGATTACAAACAAAGAATATCAAAAAGATCTAATCCTACAATGCTGCAACAAATTTTGGTTTTATCCTAGAAGAGGACTAAAACTTGATCTTTTCCTTAATGATGGCTTTGGTCGGCAATGACGGCAAAGACAGATGGAAGATATTTCTCTTTACTTTTTCCAACCTTTATTTCCCTTTTTTTGGCTTCAAAAATCGGTCAAAAGGTCAAAAACACATTCTATTCTTCATTCCGAAGATAAGTGGCTTCATTCCGAAGACAATGCAGTTTTCATTCCGAAGATTGCTCATTCCGAAGATATTGCATTCTCATTCCAAATATCACTCATTCTGAAGATACTGCATGCTTCATTTTGAAGATCCTCTCATTTTGAAGATGTTGCATTCTTCATTCCAAAGATCCACTCATTCCGAAGATGCTGTGTTCCTTCATTCCAAAGATATCTGTTCATTCCGAAGATATCTTGGTATGAACAAATATATGCTTTTCCATTGATTTATTCTGCATCTCTCAGGTGGGTTATCTCCTAAGATCAAATTCTAATGGTCTTCATCCCTTTCCTCATGTGAATTCCATGCCTTGCTATTTATGGACAGATTGGCTGGAATTTACATGGGAAAGACCAGCTTTTTGTTGCATAGCAATAGTTTGCTTGCACTGTTTCCAGATTTAGGTGAAGTAAATGCTTGAGACAAATAAAAATATGATTAGTGAAATGCTGCTATTATTCTAAGCATATCCCATTGTAGCAAATCATAGCAAAAAGAACATAAAACTATGCAAAAAGTCTGTAAAATCAACATATAATATTTCAAATACATTGATCATGCAAAATGGTTAATATACAGCATATTAAATCAACTTAACTAACATATCAAATAAAACATAAGAGTTTATAGACATTTTTAGTGTACAAAACATGTTATGATTGAGGCATTTCCAGGCCTCATCACCATCCACGGCCAATAACCTGATGGAGGTAATTCCTCAGAAGTGATCTTTTACCTTAAGTAATTATCGTCAGTAATTACTTTCGGTAACTACCTTCAGTAATTTGAGACCATCTGTTGAATTTTACCAACTGCTAGTGGTTATTCTTCATGTCTGAGGTACATGTTGTAACTTTTTCATCATTTACCTACATTTAACTCAAAACTCGAGCAATTTTGATGTAAGTTAACCATAAATATTAGATTACCATATTTAACCATTTTCATTAATAATTCACATTTTATTGATAATAACATGTAAAAACATATCAATTGATGAGGCCGAGAATTGCCTCATCCATGGACACTTTTTGATACATTATAACTATTTGACTCACCCTTTTTACTATTTTTTTATGTTAATTATGGGTAAAATGCATTATATAGTGGTGTTTGCATATTCTGAAATGATAAAGTGCATATACTCTGTTTTACTATTTTTACTGCAATTTCACTTGTTTTCAGTTAATTAATCATTAGTATTGTAGTAATTCAAAATCATAATATAGACCTTGTTGAATATTTGGTGCTTAACAATATTGTGTTCCTCTGTTTAAAATGATTCAAATGGAAAAAGGTGCCACAAACTTGTCCATTGTAGTTGACTGTGTAGGAAAATAGGTTGTGACTATGACAGTTCCAGCCAGCTATACATATACAGCAGGGGTTGGAATCAGTCACTCCACCACGTGCCACCAATGCAAAAGGGTGTAAAAGATAAGGAAAAACAATCCAAATGGTCAACAACTTCCTATCTATGCATTTGGAGTGCAGATAAGCAATGAATTGTCACCTGCCTATTATTCTAGAGTAGCACAGGAATAAGTGACGCAGGAATAGGGAATAGTGCAAGAACAACCGAAAATGGTCAAAATGCCCCAAAACTATGGAAAGCATGATTAAAAATTGACCAAGTGGTTATTCCACCCTATTTGGACTCCGTTCCTTCACCATAGGTGGACCAGCTGGGATAAAGGGATAAAGGTTGACAAATTATAACCCTACATTCCAAGAAACTATTTTGTAAACAGTTGGAAATCCTTGAAACCCAGCAAACAAATATATCAAATTTGTCTTATAAATAAATATCCCAGCATGGTTGAGCATGATATATAGATATATAAATGGATAAATAGGGATAGAGGAATAGGAGATAGTTATTAGCAGAAGATAAAGTCTTTGTAGCATTACAGTAAATTGTAGATTTTTTCTACAGTACTGTAATGCAGTTTTAGATGGAATAAAAGGTGCATTCTTCATATTTTATTGGCATTTGATGGTTGATAGTGAATATTTAATTTACCTGGTATAATTCTTCACCCTCTTCTGGTTTTGGAAGCAAGGGCCACTTGTAGGATCAGAGGAAGGGCAACACAGTGACAAAAAATTCTTGCTGATTTCTTGCTGCAGCAGATTAGCAAAATTTTGTCAACATTTATTTGCAGAATTAGTTTCATTTCATAATTGCACCATAGCATCTAGAACAGGTTCAATCATGTGTTAGAAAAATATTTAGCATTTGACCTGTAATGGCATCATTTTCAACATTTTTTGCAATTTCTAGAATTATGTCATTTTTAGTTTTACTGCAATAAACGTTAATTTGGTTTCTCAGATTCAACTTATGTTCAGATAATTATGATTTTTATCATTGATTTAATTTTTGGAAGCATATGTGTGAATTTCCATTTTGCAGTTTACTTTCCTACAATTTGCTTTTTGGTCAATTTAGCAGCATTTTATTTCTTGTCAATTTCAGATTTTGCAGTTTCATTTTCCTGTAATTTAAATCCAACTTTAGACTGTGCAATTTGATTTCCTTTGTTAGAAATTAGGAAGTTACAACAACCCCAGCACTACTAACAAACCTACAAATAAAAGCCTATTCTTGGACGAACTGAACCTGCAACTGTAACACCTCCTATCATATACAACCTTTGGACACCACCCTGGACTGACATATAATTACTAAATGATGAATGATCAATGACCCTCATCATTTTTGGTGCCATTGCCGAGGAACACACGGTGTTGTTAGGAAAAGTGAAACAGGTCAATAATTGTGTTACAATTTTTGAAATACTGTATTTCAATTTATTTAGTGAATAGGCATGAATGCATAGGCCAAGAGACGAAAGAGGGAGGTTTATCAGAACCAGTTCTGTACCACCGAGGCATTCTTCATGATTAGGTGAAGAATTGCCTGTGTATGAAATACCTGAGAGACTTAAGCAAGAAATACCTTCTTCATAAACTAAATCTTTGGAAATATTAGAACAAGATCTTTTTGAAGCACTTGCTACTAGACATACCCCTAAGCCTGAACAATCCACATCAGACTCAAGAAAGAAAACAACTATGGCAGCAGTAGCACCACCGCCAGGTGGGCATAATAATGTTGATGATCCTCCTAGGAATTTTGAATACCCCATACAGTTGGATCTAGATCTAGATGCTCCCATGAAAACTATTTCTCCATCCATATTGCCAGTTTTTAGGGGAACTGTTTCAGAAGATCTTGATCAATTTATGTTTTAATTCAAAGTGTTATGTCAGACTTATGACTACAAAAATGATAATAAAAAATTGAAATTATTTCCTTCCACACTTAAGGATGTTGCTCTCTGATGGTTTATGAGTAATCTTGAACCAAATTCAATTCATACTTGGGATGACATGGAGACTGCATTCTTACATAAATATCAAGATTACTGTAGAGTACGAAACAGGAAAGATGAGTTGTTTCAGACCAAGCAAGAAGAAGATGAGATTTTAGAGGATTATCTTGATCGCTTTGCCTTTGTCCAAAAGAGATGTGGTCTTGTAGAACCATATTTCTTAAAACCTATCTTCTTAAGAGGATTGCAGGATGAATCTGGAGAAGTGTTAGATTTAATGGGAAAAGGAGAAATAGATCAACTTGACATTGAAGATATTGTGGAGTTATGTAAAAATTATTCCCGCACTCACCAACGAAGAAAGAAGTGAAATTCTAGAAATAGTGACATAAAGGAGTTGATGGAGGAAATGGCTAATTTAAAAATTGATATCCTTGTTCAACTTAATTCTGCATTAGGTGAAAGAAACATAACACCCAATTCTACACCACCTTTAGCAATTTATTGCCCGAGATGCAGAAATAAGCATGCCTTGCAGGATTGCCCTTTAAAAAAAACTTCTATTTGTGGAATTTGTTCCAAGGAACACTCAACAAATAAATGTCCTTTGTTACTTCATCTAAAATCTATTTTGGGCACCCAAACAGAAGAACTTTATGCTATTGGGCAGAGATCCGGTGGTGGCTATGCATAATATCCCAATGCTCCTCAGTTTCCAAATTGGGGACAACCTCATTGGAATATGAATATGTCATGGGGACATGCAAAAGTCCCTGCACAACCTTGGAACCAACCTTGGACAACTCCTCCAGATTGGTCACATTCTGGGTGGATGAACCCATCTTGGCATACAATTCAACCACAATGGACACAACAAGGACAAATATGGGGACAACAATATCCACCATATCAAGGACAAAAAAGGTATCAAGGGCAAGCTCAAAACTTGTTGCCCGCTTTTAATCCAAATTTTTAGGGAAGAGCACAACATCAACAAACACAACTAGTGAAACAACCTCCACTCCCAGCTTAGCTTGTGACTAACCCAAATAATACCAGACAAACAACCCCTGTTTATGAGGCTGAGTCTAAATACTCTGTTGTAGTTCATGTACTTCACTGTAGTAATATCCAGCTGCATTTAGGGAAGGTTTTACTTGAACTTGTTCCACCCACCATTGAAGAAATTAGTGAGAAATAAGAACCTCCAAATCAAGAGACAGTGCAAAAAAAACAAAAAGAAGAAATAACAAAAAAAATGCAGGAATCTTCTCCAGTAGCATTACCATACCCTGAAATATTTGATCATATTGATACTGCCCCTGAATCAGAATTAGTGACAGAACTTAAAAATATGTCAATTTATCTCCCTTTGTTGCAAGCAATAAGGGATGTGCTTTTAATAAAAAATACTATTCAGGAATTATGTATCAAGAAACCTGGTAAAAAAAAGAAGGCCTTTCCTAAAACTGTTTAGGTAGAAGGAAAATTAGCTGATTTATTGTCTAGAAAACTAGTTCCTCCCAAGTATAGTCACCCAGGTAGTCCAATAGTTACAATGACTATTAGGTTAATGCAAATTCCTAATGTGCTAATTGATCTTGGAGCTGCAATTAATGTAATGACTAAGGACACAATGCAAAAAATACATCTCAAAAATCTCAGTCCTACCACCATAGTTTTAGAGATGGCAGATAGGTCAGTTGCTAAACTAGAAGGTATCATAGAAGATGTAGCCATTGAAGTCTCTTCTTGGGAATATCTTGTAGACTTCTTAGTGTTGTAGCCTAGAAATTTAGTCAATGGATACCCTATCATTCTAGGACGACCTTGGCTAGCTACTACAACTGCTTTTATAGACTGCAGGTCAGGGGAAATGACCATTTCTAATGGTGTTGACCTGAAGAAAATTTCTTTGTATCCACTAGATCAACCTTCAACTAAATTTTTTGGACAAATTTGGTATCTGAATCTGATGAAGAACAAGAAACCATTGCCACTTTGGCTACAGTCGTAGTGAAGGAACATATTGAGGAAATCACTACACCAAAAAGAGAAATATTCGAGAATGAAACTATCTTGATTGAAACATTACAATCAGAAGGACTAACTGATGATCATATTCTTGTTCATCAATTGTTGTGGAAAGAGGAGGAATAAATTTTAGAACCTCTGTCATCCATGCCTAGTCAGGAAAGATCATTCATACTACCACATGGATGACATCATCATCTTCTTAACACCTTCAAATGTCCTCTGATTCCATCAGGTATCATATTTGAGACAGATTCTAGAGTATTTCATACTCTATAGCCACATAATTGTCCATTAAATGAATTAATCAATAACTATGAAGCAATTAGTTCTGTCCATCCAGAGATCAAATAAATTGAAATACAGCCAGGTAAATTTTTGAACATTAATAGCTGGCTAACTAAGGACCAAGAAACCAATTTGTTTGCAGTCTTACATAAACATGTTCAAGATTTTGCATGGAACTATAAGGACATGACAAGCATTCATCTTGAGGTATGTACACATAGGATATACACATAAGATGTAAAACCAGTAAGGCAACCTCGGAGACGCTTGAATCCTGCTCTGAAGGAGATTGTGAAAGAGGAAATTGAAAAACTCTTAGATGTTGGATTCATTTATCCAATTTCGGACATGTAAGTGGGTTTCACCACTGGTCATTGTTCCAAATAAAAATGGTAAAATGAGAGTATGTGTGGACTATAGGGAGTTAAATAAGGTCACACATAAGGATCATTTCCC
The DNA here is from genome assembly GCA_028583015.1 of Wollemia nobilis. Taxonomy (NCBI): domain Eukaryota; kingdom Viridiplantae; phylum Streptophyta; class Pinopsida; order Araucariales; family Araucariaceae; genus Wollemia; species Wollemia nobilis. Next base: position 13,476,568 of record JAQPPZ010000082.1, on the reverse strand, counting down.
ATTACCATTCATAGACCAAGTATTGGATACCCTTGCTGGAATTTTTTTTTTCTATTTTCTTGATGGTTTCAGCGGGTATAACCAGATACAAGTTGCGCCAAAAGATCAAGAAAAGACTACCTTTACATGTCCTTGGGGAACCTTTGCTTACAGGTTTTTACCCTTTGGGTTATGTAATGCTCCAACAACATTTTAGAGAGCTGTTTTAGCAATTTTTTCTGATTTAACAAATGAAAGTGTTGAAATTTATATGGATGACTTCACAGTATTTGGAGATAGTTTTGAATATGTATTAGAATAACTTAAAAAAGTGTTGATTCACTGTGAAACATACCACATCTCTCTTAATCCTGAGAAATGCTTCTTAATGATGGAGGAAGGAATTGTTCTTGGACATCATATCTCTTCTTATGGAATCAAGGTTGATCCTAAGAAGGTTGAAGTCATCAAAAACCTCCCTCCTCCACAAACTCAGACTGATGTACGTAGTTTCTTAGGACACATTGGTTTTTATCACAGATTCATTGCTAACTTCAGTACCATAGTGAATCCCATTATGAAAGATTCTGAATTTTTTTGGTCTTCTGAATGTCAAAATTTCTTTGAAGACTTAAAGGAGAAGTTAACCACTCCACCTGTACTAAGAGGTCCTAATTGGGAGTTACCCTTTCATATTCAAACTGATGCTTCCAATGCTGCTATTGGAGCTGTATTAGGAAAAATTGAAAATGGGGAACATTATACCATTTATTATATCAGTAAAAAATTGACAGGAGCTAAGAAAAACTACACTACCATTGAAAAAGAATTCTTGGCTGTAATCTATGCTATTAACAAATTTCGACACTATATCATAGGGTACCAAGTATTCATCCATACAGATTATGCTGTAATCAAATATTTGATGAATAAACCATTGGTTAGTGCAATAATTATTCATTGGTTGATTTTGTTGTAGGAATTTGATGTTACAATAGTGAAAAAACTTGGGAAATCTAATGTAGTCACAGATTTCTTGTCAAGAATACCAAATGCAGATACAGGAGAAGTGGTGTAAGATACCTTTCCAGATGAAAAGTTGTTTGCTGTCTCTGTACAATCTCCATGGTTTGCAGACATAGCTAATTACTTAGCTACAGGGAAGATTCCTCTTCACTTTACCCCTAAACAAAAGAAATAGTTAATCAAGCAAAGCTCTTATTTTAAATGGATAGAAGGATTACTGTTTAAATGCAGTCCTGATCATGTTTTACGTAGGTGTATCCGCCAAGATGAAGTATATGATATCCTATGAGCATGCCATGATGAACCATTAGGAGGGCATTATTCAGTCAAAAGCACTATTCGTAAAATTTTGGGTAACGGATACTATTGGCCATCTTTGCACAAAGATGTAAAAAGGTACATTAGACATTGCAATGCCTGCCAGCAAATGGGAAAACCTACCTTTACTAATGAAATGTCATTACAACCTCAAATAGGAACGAAACCATTTGAAATATGGGGTTTAGATTTCATAGGACCCATTAATCCTCCTTCCCAAGGCAAAGTGCATATCTTGGTATGTACTGATTATGTTACCAAATGGGTAGAGCCTCGTGCCTTTAAGCATGCTCGAGAAGAAAAATTTGCTAATTTTTTGTATTCACAGATTTTTCTGTGTTTTGGAGCCCCACAATCCATCACTACAGATCAAGGACCCCAGTTTACTTCAAAATTTATTGAAGCCTTCACTCAACTCTATCAAGTCAAACACAGAAATTCCTCACCTTATCATCCACAAGCCAATGGCCAAGTTGAAGTGACTAATAGGGAATTAGAATGAATTCTGACCAAAACCATAGCAGTCCATAGAAGAAATTGGCTGGAAAAGTTACCAGAAGCTATTTGGGCTTATAATACCACTTGGAAATCTACCATTGGATTTATGCCATATGAATTAGTTTATGGAAAAAAACCTCTTTTGCCTATTGAGTTTGAATTACTAACTCTTTGAACTGCTTTAGAAGTAGGTATTGATCTATCACAAGCACAAGAAGATTGCATTCTGCAACTTGATGCATTAGATGAACTATGCATGGATGCACTAAATCAAACAGATAATCCAAGCATAGCAAAAGATGTGGCATGATAATCACATACACTAACAAAAATTTTAGCAAGGTGACTGGGCCTTGTTGTTTGATTCACAATACAAGGATTTCCCTGGAAATTTGTAGACCAGATGGCTTGGACCGTACCAAATTGAGGAAGTGTTTGACAATGGAGCTGTTCGCCTTACACCTATTGATGACTCATGACGCAAGTTGTTGGTGAATTGACATCATCTTCGTATGTACCATAAACCACACAACAAGGATGAATTTCTCAAGCAAGTGGAAAATTTGGATGTACAAATTTGGAAAGAAAACACTTCTTCCATACCAAATTCAGCAGATTGACACAATATATAAAAGAAAGAGAAAAAAAACAATAAAAATTCAGAAAGTGAAAACCTCTTTGAGGCGCTCCTGAGTTGGGTTTACATGAAAATCGGTGTTTCGGCATGTTTACCTAGTTGGTTTCACCATAATTGTTCGGTATTGTCTCATGATCGTTGTTTCATCTATTTTTAGATTGCACCTACCTTAGTTCAAAGATTGATTAGCTGGAAATCTCAGCAGGAGCACCCCAAAATGTAGATAAAATGGTTATAATAGGTATGTGTCTTTTTCATTTTTTTAATAATGTAAATCATTAGTATATAGTGTATATATCCTTGATTAGTATAAAGCATATAAAAGGGGAATAAAAAATGGAAATTTCTTGTCAGTATTTCAAAAATGCCTCTGCCTAGTTTTGCTCTAGAATGAAAAGACAAAAGTGCGTCGAAATCAAAAAGGGAAGTGCAGGAATAAACTGTTTATATTTCAAAGCATAGGAATGATTCATCAAGAGTAGGAATAAGCTGTTTATGGTTTAGGCACAAGAACGAGCTATGTATAAGTGCCAAAATAACTTATTAAGCACATGAATGAAGTTTTGTGCAATAAATTCTATGACACGTGGCCTGTAGTGATTTAATTAGTTTGGGAGGAAAAAGGACAGGTCTCAAATTCAAGGTGGCATGTGATAGCTGACATCCATAACAAGAACGAGTGAAATTAATGGTTGAAAACTTCATGTACACTGCCACGTCACCTATCCTGATTACTCTGCAAATTCTAAAGCAGTTCCTGTGCTACTATAATTATTCTTGCTAAAACGATTAAAACCCTAAAAACAAACACAAGCTCGTACTGTCCAAAAATTCACAAACACTACATAACATAAGGCAAAAGACTACACCATGGGTGGAAAGAAAATCAGAGCTGAACCCAAAAATATTAGCTACCTTGAGACCGATCCTGCATCTCTACAAATCTTTACTGATGGGGGATTTTTGATGTTCCTGCAAAAATTTGATGGCTATTTAGAGGGCTTGGTGGCAGAGTTCGCACGCACCTTTCACAACAACCAAGTACACATTAGCAGGATGACCATCCAGGTAACTCCCGAGATACTTAGCCAAATCACTGAATTACCCCTTAAGGGTTTGCAGATTGTGAAAACTAGGAGAAATATTTTAGTTGACCTAGTTAATCAGTTTAAGAAAGAAGGGGATGGACAAATTGATTTCTTGATGCATAGGAATGTTTGTAAGGGGGTAAAAAGACCTAGTTTACCGTCCCCTTGGGATGAAGTTGCAATGTGGGTTATGAGATACATTACTTGTGATGGCCAATTTCCTGTTGTATCTGGCCCACACCTTCGTATTCTCAACCATCTGTGCCATGGATCAGTCAAAACAGAATATAGGGTCAATATTACCTTAAATATTTATTAGGAGCTAAAAGCCATAGCCCTAAAATACTAAGCAGGGAAGGGAAGCCCTAAACACCATGGGATCATCAAACTCATTTGCAAGTATCACTTTAGGGGAAACCTTAGGAATTTTGACCGCTTCTTCTCTCCTTGGGCAGAAAAAAATGATTCTAACTCTGCACCAGAGGAAGAGGAAACATAGGAAGAATTTGAAGAAAACCCTAATCTAGAGCCCTCTGAGAGCAGAATTTCTCCTTCTCCCGACGGTCCCCCATCTTCATGAACTAGAAAACAATAAGCATCCACATCTAGTTCCCAGTTAAAAAGAAGGAAGGTAATATTTGTAGAAATTGTACAACCCAACAAAGAAATTGGGGGTTCAAGTGAACATGCATCTGCTCCGAAATCAACAGTGAAACCTATATCTGCCCTTGAATCAACAACAAAATCTACAGTTGCTCCAGAACATCCAGAAATCACACCTGCTATGGAATATCCAAGTTCTATAGGGTTAAGAAGGTCTTCTAGACTTCAAAAAGTTAAAACCTTGCCAGAAACACCAATAAATATCATAGACCCAATCAGTCTATCAAGTGAAGGAGAAGTTAGAACAGAAGATGCATAGGAAAAAGACATTGAAACATAAATTATAGATAAAGAGACACAACCAATGGAAATGGACACAACTATGGAAGAAACTCCAATAAGCCCTATACATCCACTAGTTGATTATGCTGACTCTGATCCTGAGGAGCATTTGAATTCTAATTTTGAACCAGCTGAGGTTGATGTGCACACTCCAGTGCATGCTGAGTCTGAGAAATATTTAGAGTTTGAGTCTGTAGAAGAAATTGATATCCACACGCAATTGCATGCTACAAAGAGTGTCATTAAAACCCAGATCCATTGGATTGAACAGGCTGAAGAAGCCATAAAACACAAATATCAACAAATTTCTCTGCTTCAGCAGCAAATTCAAGATCTGCAGAACAAATTTTTTTATCTGGAACATCAATCTACAGGGTTAGTAGAGGCATCACCTAATGAATGGGCATAGATCCTCTTGGATTTAGATGAACAATCAAAGATTAACACAACACCTACACAAAGATCACCTATTGGAGAAGAAGCAAGAATAGAAATATCTGATAGTATGATTCAGCATGAAAATCCATCAGGAATTTTGATGAAAAATGACACTGCCCTTCAGCAGGAAACACAAACACTTTCTGTGGAGGAACAAGAGGTTGCAGCTCAAGACCAGGTATCCACACTCTCTCCTCTTGTTTCTACTAAATTAAATCCAATTATTACAGTTACAGTTGAACAAGGAACACAAATAGATTTGCCATTTGCAACACCAACTATGGAAGTTGGTGTACAAGTAAATATAGTGACACAAATGCAACCCATTGTGAGGCCCCCAGACATAGTGTCTTTAACTAGGTACAATGAAGACCTAGCATATTGGATGACCCAATGTCATCAGTTAGATGGAAAGGTTTCCACTTTGAACTTTGCAATAACCAAATTAGTAGAGAAGGAAACATAAATTAATAGGTTAAAAGCACAAGTGCAGGATGTATGCCAGATTGCAGAATATGCAATACAATGCAGAAGACTAGCTAGGTTTTATAGCCTCCTACTCAAGGAGAGATACCTTCATTGGCAAATCATGAGACTTGCTTCTGAGATGCCTCATCAGTTGAAAACTCCTAAAGAGTTTGTAGAGGCATTTGTGTAGAGTCCAACAGAGCAACAACACCTGTTATGTGAGTTATTTTTGCATAATTTATTTTTACCAACAGAAAGTATGTTTATGCCTCATATTTATACAGGTGACTTACAGTTGAAAGCCTTCATGTCCACTCTGCAAAATCATATCTATTGGGACACAAAAAAGAAATTAACTAAAGAATTGGAATCACAAGTTGTTTTACTTATCAGGCCTGCTCCCCTGAATCACAAGGATTGTACAAGTAATCATTATACCTTCATGTGGAATACCAGAATTAAACAACTCTATCTAGGGAACCTTCAAAGATGTATAACTCAGTTTCAAATTTTTTGTGCAAACTTCTTTGATGATGCTTTAGCAGCCTGTAAAAACAGATGGGGTGAGTTATCTATCTCTCTACAGAAACAAGAGCCAATTTCTCCCACTAATTTACTGTGGTCAAGGAGAAGGGCAGAAGGCATTGTCCAAATTATCTTAGAAATCAAGGAGCTTTTGATAGGTATGAGATATAGGATGCCTATAATTATCACTCATGTCCCTTACTTATTTGATAATGACCCACAACTTGATATGCACTTCCAACAGTGGTTTCAGTCCATAAAAGCAATCAGAGGATTCTATGCAATTGGTGGTGCATGGTTAAAATTTCATGAGATATATCTAGACCTGGATCTGTGTGCCTCTGTAGCTGCACATAATGCATGAGGGCATGCATTACCATAAGTTGGGGGGAATGATGAGGCCGGGAATTACCTCATCCATGGACACTTTTTGATACATTATAACTATTTGAATCACCCTTTTTACTATGTTTTTATGTTAATTATGGGTAAAATGCATTATATAGTGGTGTTTGCATATTCTGAAATGACAAAGTGCATATACTCTATTTTACTATTTTTACTGCAATTTCACCTATTTTCAGTTAATTAATTAGTATTGTAGTAATTCAGAATCATAATATAGACCTTGTTGAATATTTGGTGCTTAACAATATTGTGTTCCTCTGTTTAAACTGATTCAAATGAAAAAAGTCATAAAGAACTTGTCCACTGTAGCTGACTGTGTAGGAAAATAGGCTGTGATTGTGACAATTCTAGCCAGTTGTACATATACAACAGGGCTTGGAATCAGTCACTCCATCACGTGCCACCAATGCAAAAGGGTGTACAAGATAAGGGAAAACAATCCAAATGGTCAACAACTTCCTCCCTATGCATTTGGAGCACAGATAAGCAACGAATTGTCACCTGCCTGTTATTCTGGAGCAGCGCAGGAATAAGCGACGTAGGAATAGGAAATAGCGCAGGAACAACCAAAAATGGTCAAAATGCCCCAAAAATGTGGAAAGCATGATTGTAAATTGACCAAGCGGTTAGTCCACCCTATTTGGACTCTGTTCCTTCACCATAGGTGGACCAACTGGGATAAAGGGATAAAGGTTGACAAATTATAACCCTACATTCCAGGAAATTATTTTGTAAATAGTTGGAAATCCTTAAAATCCAGCAAATAGATATATCAACTTTATCTTATAAATAAATCTCCCAGCATGGTTGAGCATGATATATATAGATATATAAATGGAGAAATAGGGATAGAGGAATAGGAGATAGTTATTAGCAGAAGATAAAGTCTTTGTAGCATTATAGTAAATTGCAGATTTTTCTTGTAGTACTGTAATGCAGTTTCAGATGGAATAAAAGGTGCATTCTTCAAATTTTATTGGCATTTTATGGTTGATAGTGCACATTTAATTTACCTGGTATAATTCTTCACCCTCTTCTGGTTCTGGAAGCAAGGGCCACTTGCAGGATCAGAGGAAGGGCAACATAGTGACAAAAAATTCTTATTGATTTCTTGCTGCAACAGATCAGTAGAATTCTGTCAACATTTATTTACAGAATTAGTTTCATTTCAAAATTGCACCATAGCATCTAGAATAGGTTCAATCATGTGTTAGAATAGTATTTAGCATTTGACCTGTAATGGCATCATTTTCAGCATTTTATACAATTTCCAAAATTATATCATTTTTAGTTTTACTGCAATAAACGTTAATTTGGTTTCTCAGATTCAACTTATGTTCAGAAAATTGTGAGTTTTATCATTGGTTTAATTTCTACAAGCATATGTGTGAATTTCCATTTTGCATTTTACTTTCCTGCAATTTGCTTTCTGGTCAATTCAGTAGCATTTTATTTCTTGTCAATTTCAGATTTTGCAGTTTCATTTTCTTGTAATTTAAATTCAGCTTTAGACTGTGCAATTTTATTTTCTTTGTTAGAAATTAGGAAGTTACAACAACCCCCAGCACTACTAACAGACCTACCAATAAAATCCTGTTCTTGGACAAACTAAACCTGCAATTGTGAAATCTCCTATCGTATATAGCCTTTGGACACCACCCTGGACTAACATATAATTACTAAATGATGAATGATCAATGACCCTCATCATAAATTATTCCAGTAAAACAAGTAATTCTGATACAAAAATTAGTAACAATTAATCTCTCATCATTCCCCCAGACTAAAGCTTATGCATGTCCTCATGCATACAAAAAAGATAAATATAAGGGAAATAACAGATTTATGCATGCATTATAGTTCCATAAGAAGTATTACAATATCAAGAGATTATAATTTATAAAACATGCTTATTTTTGTATTAGAACTTCATAATATTTTTCATAGAAATAATACAGAATCAGAATATCAATCAAATCAAAAATTAAATCTGTCACCTCTTTTATAGAGATCAAAGTATAGTAATCCAATAACCACAATAATCTCTAGAAGAATTAAAATCATAATGATTTGCATTAAACTTAAACATATTTCTAAACACAGAAAGAAAACAAAATATGATTCTTAATTGTAAAGAAATCATCAAAAAAGGTTTAAGATGGGTTTTAGGCAATGGTGAGAGGATAAATTGCTGGAATGATAGGTGGGCTAAGGATGAACCACTGACATAATATCCTAACTTAGCCCGAATCAGAGATATCATAGAAGAACTCATTGGCAAAAAAGTCTCCAATTATATGGTTGAGGACAGAGGTAGAATGAAGTGGAAACAAATAAGAATTCAGGGATTTCAAGCGGAATCAAATGATCTTTGTAACATTCTCGGGTAACAGTTTATCCCCATGAGACCCAAGGAAGATCAAGTGACTTGGGCTCCTACGAAAAATGGGTAGTTCACTATTAAATCAGCTTACAAGCTTCTGCTTGATGACGAGGATTTTGTCCTCCAAAAGGACTTAATTTGGATAAAAAATTTAATTCTAAAAATTGCAGTCTTTTCATGGCTGGTTATCCAAGGAAGAATTCTAACCATTGATAATATGATGCGTAAAGGTATTTGTATCACTAATCATTGTTATATTTGCAGGGCTAATTAGAAGACCATTTATCACATTTTCCTTGAGTACCCTTTTTCCTTGACTGTCCTAAGTGGGGTTTTTCAAGCCTTCAATATTTCATGGGTTAAACTAGCCACCGTACTTGATTTGTTCATCTAGTGGTCTTGTCCCTTTTTAAGACAAAGACTCAGATACATGTGGAAAATTTGTCTCAATCACTATCTTTGGTAGGTGTGGTTAGAAAGGAACCATATATTCTTTAATGAGTCTATCCATGATCATCAAACTATCATTGCCAAGATCCTATCCTTTGCCAATGAGAATGTGAACCTTATCCCTTTTGATAATTGTAATCCTCATCTGTAGGAGAACACGATTGTTAAATATTTAAGCTTAACCTTGTTAGATGAGTCTGTGCCTAGGGTAGTCAACCCCAGAGCCAATGTTAAGTGGTCTCCACCTCCTATAGGTTGGTTTAATCTTAATTTTGATAGAGAAGCTAAGGACAATCCTAGCAGAGAAGGCATTGATGGCATTGTGTGAGATCATAATGAGAATATGATGCTTACATTTTTTGAATATTTGGGAACAAGGACAAACAACGAAGCTAAAGCTAGAGCATTATGGAGAGGCCTTCAAATGACTCAAGACTTAGAAGGTAATTTGATCGTAGAAGGAGACTCTATGCATGTTATAAATATCCTCAATAATTGGAAAACATCTCCTTGGAGGATTAAAATAATTTTTGAAGAGGCTAGGATCCTTTTCTAGAGAAGACAGGACATAAAAGCCCAACATGTCTTTTGGGAACCTAACAAAATTGCTGATAAGCTGGCTAATTTGGGTGTCGATGGTGACGAACTTTTCAAATGGGAACACGGTGTCCCGAGTGAAGTAGAGGAGCTTATTCAACAAGAATGCCAAGAATGATAGTCGAATTTACCAACAAGGAAGGCACTGTAAGTTCGAAGGCTAGGAGTATTTCTGTCTCTTTTTTGAATTGGACTCATAATAAAAATTATCTGAGCTATCAGTATTCGTGGATGCTGCTAAATACCACAAAGACTAACGGGGACAGTCACATGTCAGATAACATGGCTCCTAGTCATCTTAGTAATTTGAGGTTGGTTGATAATCATAGGGAAGGAAAAAAATGGCAATATAAGACTTTGAACCTGTTGTGGTTGATCCACAACACACCCCAAAATTGGGGACCCACCTTTTTGCAGGCTTGCAGAGAAGAATCTCGGTGACCCAGATGCTAAAATTGAAGAAAAGAAAAAAAATGCCTAAGTGTTGAAAGGTGTCGCGAAATCGCGACCGAAGCCGAGAAACATGTAGCGATATCGCGACATGTCACGATTTCGTGACATGTCGCCATATCGCGGTCAACGCGGTCAACGACAACAAAACAGAAAAATGGTCGCGATTTCGCGACGTGTTTCGGGGAGGCGTACGAAAAGAAAAAGCGGTAGCGATATCGCGACAGAAAGCTGCATGAAGGTCCGAGGGGGAAAAACGTCGCGATATCGCGACAGGGTTTTGCCAAGACGTACGGATGATGAAAGGTGTCACGATTTCGTGACGCATTTTGGCATAGTTGTACGGTACAAGGAAGATGTCGCGAAATCGCGACGAAAATGAAAATCAGGCTCGAAGCAGAGAAACGGTAGCGATTTCGCTACGCCTTGCGGAAAGAAGACTCAAAGTTCAAAAATGGTAGCGAATCGCTACCATGTCACAAGGAGAAGGCTTGAAACGAAAGTGGTAGCGAATCGCTACCACATTTCAAAGGGATGCTTAAGGCCAAGGTGGTAGCGATATCGCTACCACATTTTGAAAAGGGCTCAAAGTTAGAAAGTGGTAGCGATATCGCTACCATTCGAAGAGGAGGGCTCAAAATGTTAAAAGGGTAGCGATATCGCTACGAGAAGTTGTCGGAGGTAGACAAATGAAAAACGGTCGCGACATCGCTACGGGGGCTGATGAAGGCGTACGGCCGGGAAGCATGTAGCGATATCGCGACATGTCGCCATATCGCGACTAAGAAGATGAACGGGCGGACTTGCAGTTTTGTCATTTTTTTTACAGTAAGCGTTACACAGGATGCAGGAAAAATAGGACACGTGGCGCACAGGTGTCAAACTTGTAGAGGCGTTACATGCAGAGATGAATTTCGAAGCGTTTTCAAATTTGAGCGTGAATCAAAAGCGGGAAAAAGCGAGAATTTGAGGGGTCATGTGCAGGAAGGTGAAATGAAGCGACGGAGAAGATCGAAGAGCCGCGTCAAACATTATAAGACCAAAATTGCAAATCGAAGAAGGGGTTGGAAATTTCCGAATACGGAGTTGTAGAGACGAGAGCTTTGTGCTATTCTAGGCCCGTACTTGGGCAATTTCCTTCTTTTTGTTCTGGGATTTTCTTTTACACCTGGAACATTTTTGAATGTAATCGAGATATCATTTAAATACAAAATACAGAGAGTTGGCATCTTATTGGATGAGAAAGAAGGAGTAACTTTTGCATGCATGATTTAACGTTTATATTTCCCTTCCAGATTTCTTAGGTTTTTAGGTGAAGTTAATGCAAGATCTCTTGGTTGCTTCATGCGAATACCTGTTTTCTGGAATTACCATAGAAACCCTCGAGACTACTTTGGCCTATTTGGATTGTGTGAAAGTGCGGGTTCATTAGGTTAGGTTGCATGTAGAAAGCCTCGGTATCTTCGGTTTCATCGGATTAATGACGGCTTTACGATTGTAATTTATTTTACGTTTTTATTTATTTTGCTTTGCTTTTCAAACCCATATTTTATTTTCAGCGGTTTAATTCTTGTGTTTGAATAAATCATTGAAAATCCATCGAATTAAAGGTTAAAACAGATTTTATTCATTTTGAGTCCATTGAAAGTTCAAAATTAATAAACCACAGTGCCCCTTGTTAACATCCACTTGCAAACCCTAAGGTGTTCTTAGCATTTCATTTTAAACAACATCCTTGATAATCAATAATTGGCATAATAAGAACCTTGGAGAAATCGTTTTTCTTTGCAAGCCAGAGGATTTAGGACTCGGATCCTACAGGAGAGTGTGTTTTCACAATCGGGTTAAAACACCACTCAACAGATTGGCGCTAGAAGGAGGGCCGAATCGGTTTATCTATTTCAATTTTTATATCTGAATATTTTATTTTTGATTTAATTCTGAAATTATTTACGGCTAAATTGCAACACTATTTTTGTGTTTGTTGCAGGTTTTTTTCGAACTAGCCGAGGGTTTCCTCAGGCAGGCTGGACCCACCACGCCGTATTGCGACCAGGTCTCAAACAACCGGAGAAACCATTTTTCACGACCTTACTGGTACTCCCAAGGGTAAAGTCAAGCAAGTCGTAAGCACTCCAGTAGCAAAAGGCCTGTTTTCTCCAGGAACGTCGAGTGGACCTATGCCAGTAATATCCATTGCCCCTAGTGTGCCTATAGTTTGTAATATTTCTTCTGCTATTGTAGGTCTGTCTACATCAATTCTGAGTCAAATGGCTCAAGCTCCAGCAACTCCTTGGTATGGAGCTAACAATACTCCTTTGAATATTGTTGGGGATATCCATGAAATCCCCAAGAACATTGAAATATTTCTGCCTAAATACAAGCCAGATGGCCTAAGAACAGCAGAAGAACATATCCAAGCCTATAGAGATGTTTTAATTAGGTTGCAAGTTCAGCATGAAGATGTAGCCTGCAGACTTTTCCCCATGAGCTTGGATCCAATAGCATATGAATGGTATATATGCTTGCCAACTGGTTCAATCACCTCTTGGACACAAATGGAAAATGCATTTGTCAATCAATTTAGGTCGCCCTTAGATCCCGCAACTATTTACAATCGGTTTATTACATGCAAACGGGGCCAAGGGGAACCAATCCGAATGTTTAATCGAGAGATTCCAAAAGAACTATAACGAGCAATTAGACATTTTGCCATCGATCCTGCGGTAGCTTTGCAGATATATTTTGGGGCATTGGACCCCATGACAGCCATGTTTGCAAGGCGTAATCCTCGAGTCACCACGCTGGCTTTGGCCTATAATGAAGCCATGACTATTGAGCGGCAATTGACACCGCAAGGCTACGGGTTTACCAAGATGCCTATGTTGGGACAGTGTGCTCCATATGGTCAAGTTCCCCAGGCAAATCAACTCATGGCACCACAAATGCCAAGTATGAACGCCTTCCCATATCAGCAGTCGTATCCACCAGCACCCGCATATGCACCCATTCCAATCCAACCAATCACAGCCATTCCACCTGTTCCTGCATTTTTGCAGAACAGTCAATCAACTACGCAGGAAACTAGTCAAGTCAATCCTCAAGCCATAGTTCCTGTTCGAATCCAATCCCAATTCAAGGTATCAATCCATATGGGAATCCAATTCCTCCGAACCCCACCCAAATGTGGAATCAAGACCCCATCAATTATGCAAATCCAATGGGGGTTAACAACAATGTGGTTCCACCGAAGGATGTCTTTTCGGAAGTCGAAGAGCTCAAGAAACTAGTGCATAAACTAAGTAATGACAGGGTTCAACAGCAGAAGCATGAGTCCCGTGCCCCTCACCCAAGTCGGAATTTTAACAATAGAGGGAGGCACTGGAACACTAAGCCAAACAATGGGGGAGTTCCTGCTCCCATTGCTAATCAATTAGATGCTTCTATAGGCCCTAGCCAATCCAATTCTCTTTTGAATCTTTCAGATTTGGCATGGGAAAGAGGGTGCAGGTTACATAACACAAAAGAACACAATGAGAGGAATTGTCCTGAGATCGCTAGATACACTCATTGTCTTCAGGCACAAGTTGATGATTTGGAACTGGTATCAAATGAGGATCCATCGTATCAGCAAGATGAAAATATTATGGTGATGGAAACAGTATATCACCAAGAGGGTGAGAGCGAGGAGGAAGAAGACGAAGTTTTGGAACAGGAGGTGCAAGCTTTTTGAGATTTCAGAAAGGGGACTCATGGGTACCATTTGAGGAGTAAGTCTAAAGCCCCTAAAACCTCATCAACACCTCCAAACAGTTCTATTCTTCCTCCAGATACAAAGGCAAATAACAACCCTCCCCCTCCACTCAGAAGAGAAATGTCTAATGACGTCCAGAAGACTGTCAAATTCGAAAAACCAAATTATGACGTAGTGGAGGATATGAAGAAGTCCAAATCTAGCCTTTCATTCCTGGACGCAACTAAATTGCCTGGTCAAAAGGAGGCATTGATAAGAGCTTTGAACTCACCTGATCCGATGTGGAAGGAAAAAAGAGCTGAATCCCATCTGATTTTGCGAAAGGAGAGAAGGGATGTCCCGCCATTCTTATTAACTACGAGAATTGCGGGTAAGAACTTGCATAACTGTTTGGTAGACACGGGAGCCACGAGCAACCTCATGCCTACGGAGATATGTCAAATGTTGGGTCTACAACCGGTTTCATCCAAATGCACGGTCTTGCAATTGGACCGTTCCGAGGTAAATGTAGTAGGGACCTTATATGATGTCAAGATTCAATTAAATTCTGAACCCAGGGTCCAGCAGGTTGTAGACATTTTGGTGGTTAACATCCCAAGTAGGTATGGAATGTTACTTGCGAGAGATTGGATGAAAACGTTGAATGGCTATTTTGCAACAGACTGCTCGCATATGTGGCTGCCATGGAAGGGCATTGCTAACCAAATCAGAGTGGAAAACGAACCGAGGCTTAAGGAGATTATAACGGATTTTAACAAGCCGAATGAGGTTCAGTTTTCTGAGCCAGACCTAGGGGTCTATGCTCTTGATGTTGAGAAAGCTACTGATGAACTTAAGGAAGAAGTGTGTCATGGTGGTTCTTCTGAGGAGAAGGATTACACGTGGTTGCTCAAGTTTGATGGATCAAAATCTAGACAAGGAGCAGGAGCTGGAGTCGAGCTCATTGGTCCAGGAGGTAAACCATTATTGGCTGCCTATGGATTGCAATTTCCTTGCACAAACAATGTGGCGAGAATACGAAGCATTGATCTACGGTTTACGTCTAGCATTGAGCAAACATGTTAAATGCTTGAAGGTTTTGGGAGATTTCGAGTTGGTTGTCAAGCAAATCAAAGGACGAGTATACATGCCGTGACAAAATGTCGAGCCTTTATAGGACTAGGGTTATGGACCTCATGGAGGAGTTTGATGCATTCAACATAGCCCTTATTTCTAGGAGAGGAAATCGAATAGAGAGACTCTCTTGCGATCGCCGCGGGCATGTTAAACCCGGTGGATATAAAAAGATGTAAAAAGTTTTCCATTGAGTTGGTTCCTTGTCCATCAATACCGATAATGTGAAGAATTTCCAGGTTTTTGAGTGTGACAGGCACATCTTCAAGTTTGTCACAAACTCGGGTATTTTTGAAAATCGGGTGATCGATGAGGAACAAAGGTGGCGAGGATGAAACGGGAAGAAAGTGAAGCTGCGTATCAATCCAACAAAATTCCTAAAGACGTGGTTTCATTAGAAAAGATGTTCGACATGGAATGCAAGAACAAGAAAAGAAAAAGAGTCCCGCTCCCCAAAGATGCATGCGATTCAATTAATCCGGGAGTGCGGACAATCCAAAGGAGGTGTACATAGCAAAGGCATGTAGAGAGGAAGAAAGGAGCAATATAATACGGGCTTTGAAGCATTACATAGATTGTATTGCTTGGAACTACAATGAGGTGAAGACTTACAACCAGAACATTATCACGCATACCATCCCTTTGAAGCCAGACTCCAAGCCTTTTAGGCAAAGACAACGAGTTGTTAACCCGCTATTGGAGCCTTTGATCGAAAAGGAGGTTAAAAGATTATTGGAAGCGAAAATCATTTTTCCTGTTAGGCACTCAACACTGGGTGGCCAACCTCGTTCCGATAAGAAAAAAGAGTGGAGAGATTAGAGTTTGTGCATAGATTTTTGAAATCTTAATAAAGCCTCTCAAAAAGATAATTATCCATTACCATCAATCGATGAAATTCTGCAAATGGTAAATGGATCTGAAATGATGTCCTTTCTCGATGGATATTATGGGTACAACCAAGTTCTTATACATCCAGATGACGGGATGAAAACAGCCTTCACTACCAAGTGGGGGACATTTGCATATAAGAGAATGTCGTTCGGACTATTAAACGCTGGTGCAACTTTTCAACGCGCCATGGATTACGCATTCAAAGGACTAATAGGCAAATGCATCATCGTGTATGTGGATGATATCCCAATTTTCTCGAAGAAGAGAGAGGATCATGTTAAAGATTTGAAGAAAGTGCTTCAAAGATGCAGGGAACATGGAATTTCATTAAATCCCAAGAAATGCATTTTTGGAGTGACGAAAGGGAAACTGCTAGGTCACATTATTTCAAAGGAGGGAATATCCATCGACCCAGAAAGGATACAAGCTATCCAAGACCTACCTCTCCCGAGCAGTAAAAAAGAACTGAGATCTTTCTTTGGGCAAGTCAATTTTGTGAGGAAGTTTATCTCTAGCTTTGCTGAGATAGCCAAACCTCTGAACCAGATGCTCAAGAAAGATGTGGACGTAAGGTGGAACGAGGAAAGTAGAGTGGCTTTCCAGAATATCAAAGATGCCATTTCCAAAGCCCCGGTCTTGATAAGCCCAGACTATTCCAAGCCTTTTTACATTTATGCTTTTGCATCGGAACACTCCTTTGCGAGTGTCTTAACCCAAAAAGGTGAGGATAGTGCCAAAAAGCCCATTGCATTTTTAAGTGCCCCCCTAAAAGATGCCCAATTAAGGTATTCAATCCTTGATAAGCAAATGTATGCACTTTTTAAAACTATGAAAAAATTTAGGCACTACATCGTGCACAGCAAAATTATCGCCATCGTGCCCGATTCTGCTGTCAAGACCATGTTTTTACAGAATGAACTAGGTGAGAAGAGAGGAAAGTGGATTTCGACCATCCAAGAATTTGATCTCGAAATCCAACCAATGAAACTAGTTCGGGGACAAGGATCGGCAAAGGCGATCGTAGAAAATGATCCGCAAATAACGAGTCAATGCTCAAATACGAGAATACATGGCTAAGGAGGAGTGGTATGTTGATATTGTGCAATTTTTATTGGTTGGTAAGTGCCCTTCTAATTTGAATTCAACACGGAGGAGAGCTTTAAGGCTTAAATATGTTAACTATCCGATAAAGTCTGGTGTGCTTTACGGGAAAAATCATGAAGGTATCTACCTGAGATGCTTGAGCAAAGATGAAGCCGCCAGGGTGTTGCAAGAATTTCATGGCAAGCATGGAACTGGTCATGGTGCAGCCAACGCTACAACACATCAAATCCTGAGAGCAGGATATTACTGGCCTCATATTTTCAAGGATGCGCATACCCATGTACGATCTTGTCACATCTGTCAAGTGGCTGCAAATAGAGAAAGAAATGCAGCCATGTCGTTGCAACCTGTAGTCGAAATGAGACCGTTTGCACAGTGGGGACTGGATTTTATCGGGGTTATTAACCCAAATTCTTCTGACTCTCACAAATTTATTTTGATAGCTACGAGACTACTATACAAGGTGGACAGAAGCGATTCCCACTAAACATGCCACCACAGACGTTGTGATTAAATTCCTTGAGGATCAAATTATCACAAGATATGGGATGCCCGATTCTATTGTCGAGTGACAATGGTAAAGCTTTCATTTCCACACAATTTGAGAGTGGGCATATGATAATAAAGTGAGCTTGAAATTTGCATCCAATTACTATCCTCAAGGAAATGGGTTGGCCGAATCTTCAAATAAGAATTTGTTGAATACTATTAAGAAGTTGCTGGAAAAGAATCCTCGGGACTGGCATAGTCAATTAAAGTTTGCCCTTTGGGCGAGATAGGACCAGAATGAAAGAATCCATAGGGAATACTCCCTATCATTTGGTCTATGGGCAAGACCCGATATTTCCAGCAAATTTGAAGTTGCAGACCTTACATTTCATACAAGAGTACTTGGGGAGAGATGATCAAGTTGAAGCCGAGGTTGAGCCAGTTGTTGCACCTTGATGAAAAGAGAGAAGAGGTCGTGAATCACATGAATAAACACCAGGAAGTAATCAAGAGATGGTTTGACAGAAGGGCCAAAGTTAAATCATTCAGAATTTCAGATTTAGTATTACTATGGGACAAAAGACATGAGGAAAAAGGAAACCATCAAAAGTTTGATTGTCTTTGGTTAGGCCCATATCAGATTTCAGAGATTCTTGGGAAGAATACCTTCAGGCTAAAAAACTTAGAAGGGAAATATTTCACGTTGCCGGTTAATGGGCAGATTTTAAAACATTATTTTAGCCCTTAGGTTGTGGGACTTTCATATTATTCTTTGATTTTGGTGGGATTTTCAGATCTTGTTTCATTGTTTAGGATTTTCAGATTTTGGTTTTTATTTAGGATTGCTAACCTAGTTAGGATTTTGATTCTGAATTTGATTTCAATTGTCATTTTTTGCTTTAAAAAATAAAAAATAAAAAAATAAAAAAATAATAAAAAATTGAGATGCCAACTTATGCTTAGGATTAGGAGAATATGAAATATTGGAATTGTCTTGTAAAAGCTCCACAAATAGCATAAAACATTTTTAAGTTATATATTGTTTGACTTTGTGATACATGAAAGAATCAGTTTTGCATGACATATCATTTCATTTGCAAAGATAAGGCATTCATATTCCATCTCACCTCACACACATTTCATTTTAGTTACATATGCATCTTATGTACAAGCCATGAAAGTACGTCAAATTCTCTTAGGGTTATGTTATAACATAAATGTAAGTAGCTCCTAAGGTTGGAAACTGAGTCTTGAGATATCTAGAACCAAGCACGTCTCATAAATTAAAAAGGATCTTGAGCAAAATGATCAAAACCTAGCTTGGAGGAAAAGGTTGAGCGAAAGTGGTTTTCATGTCTATCCTATTATGCAACATGATCCTTAAAGCAGTGGTTTTGACCACTTCCATAGAGCTTAAAGCTTAAAATCAGAGTAGTAAGGATAGGGTTAAATCCTCATCAAACTTAGGTTGAGGATCCAATTCCCCAAAGCTTTGATTTGACCCACATGGAGTAGTAAGGATAGGGCATAAATTCTCATCTTGGTTGGTTGAGAATCTGATTCCCCAAAGCTCTTATGTTTTCATTTCATAATTAGTCTTGGATTGTAAGGATCGTACTATTTGTCCTCTGCAAAGGATGGGTAGTCATCCCCAAGGTCTAAGTAATAAAATTAATATTCTCCATTCTCATCAGTCTTGGATTGTAAGGATCGTACTATTTGTCCTCTGCAAAGGATGGGTAGTCATCCCCAAGGTTTAAGCAACAGAATTAATGATTTATATCTAAGGTTTGGATTGTAAGGATCGTACTACTTGTCCCTAACCAGGATGGGTAGTCGTCCCCAAGGTCCAAGAAGTAAAAAGTAAATAAATTTTTCCCATCTCATCTTTATTTTGGATTGTAAGGATCGTACTACTTGTCCTCTGCAAGGGATGGGTAGTCATCCCCAAGGTCCAAAGAAATGGAGATAAGTTTCGGATTGTGGGGTTAGATATGCCCATGCATGGCATCATGTCTTGCCTAAAAAACAAGACCACCGATTGTCTAGAGGGTTAGACTAGCATGACCATTTCTTCCAAAACTGGTTTAATTATTTTGCTTAAAGTGAGGTAATGAACTCTAAATCAGAATAGTAAGGATAAGGTTAAACTCTCATCTCGGTTGGTTGGGAGTCTGATTCCCCAAGGTTCTGATTTCACATTCACTTGCACATGGGTTCTAGATAGTAGGGACTCATAACCAACTTTGGGATACAATAAGGTAATGAATCAGTGGATCCTAAGAGGGTTTGGCAATCTTGAATGCTTGTACATAATAATAGAAGAATGACCATGCATCTTATGAAGGCAAGGCCTTCTAGCACGTCCATTAGGGTCACAAATCATTCATCATCCCACATATGCACTCATACAAAACTGATGATGGAGTGTGGATCAAATTCAAATGATAGGGAAGGAATTCATTGCACACACTGAGCTAATACTTGAGGATTCTAATGATTCATGTACTTCTGATCTTTGGGCATTTGTTATTTTGCTTATGTGCTAACATGTATTTGCGAGTTTGTGATATGTTTCAGGTTGGGTTCTTACTAAAATGCTCAAGAGCATTTGACAGCTGAGTCGCCATTTGTTGTGGTTGATCCACAACACACCCCAAAATTGGGGACCCACCTTTTTGCAGGCTTGCAGAGAAGAATCTCGGTGACCCAGATGCTAAAATTGAAGAAAAGAAAAAAAATGCCTAAGTGTTGAAAGGTGTCGCGAAATCGCGACATGTCACGAAATCGCGACTGGTTGCGCCATCGCGACCGAAGCCGGGAAACATGTAGCGATATCGCGACATGTCGCCATATCGCGGTCAACGCGGTCAACGGCAACAAAACAGAAAAATGGTCGCGATTTCGCGACGTGTTTCGGGGAGGCGTACGGAAAGAAAAAGCGGTAGCGATATCGCGACAGAAAGCTGCATGAAGGTCCGAGGGGGAAAAACGTCGCGATATCGCGACAGGTTTTGCCAAGACGTACGGATGATGAAAGGTGTCGCGATTTCGCGACGCATTTTGGCATAGTTGTACGGTACAAGGAAGATGTCGCGAAATCACGACGGAAATGAAAATCAGGCTCGAAGCAGAGAAACGGTAGCGATTTCGCTACGCCTTGCGGAAAGAAGACTCAAAGTTCAAAAATGGTAGCGAATCGCTACCATGTCACAAGGAGAAGGCTTGAAACGAAAGTGGTAGCGAATCGCTACCACATTTCAAAGGGACGTTGCAAGGCCAAGGTGGTAGCGATATCGCTACCACATTTTGAAAAGGGCTCAAAGTTAGAAAGTGGTAGCGATATCGCTACCATTCGAAGAGGAGGGCTCAAAATGTTAAAAGGGTAGCGATATCGCTACGAGAAGTTGCCGGAGGTAGACAAACGAAAAACGGTCGCGACATCGCTACGGGGAGCTGATGAAGGCGTACGGCCGGGAAGCATGTAGCGATATCGCGACATGTCGCGATTTCGCGACATGTCGCCATATCGCTGCTAAGAAGATGAACGGGCAGACTTGCAGTTTTGTCATTTTTTGCGTAGTAAGCATTACACGGGACGCAGGAAAAATGGTGACACGTGGCGCACGGGTGTCAAACTTGCGAGAGGCGTTACATGCGAGAGATGAATTTCGAAGCGTTTTCAAATTTGAGCGTGAATCAAAGCGAGAAAAAGCAAGAATTTGAGGGGTCATGTGCAGGAAGGTGAAATGAAGCGACAGAGAAGATCGAAGAGCCGCGTCAAACATTATAAGACCAGAATTGCAAATCGAAGAAGGGGGTTGGAAATTTCCGAATACGGAGTTGCAGAGACGAGAGCTTTGTGCTATTCTGGGCCCGTACTTGGGCAATTTCCTTCTTTTTGTTATGGGATTTTCTTTTACACCTGGAACATTTTTGAATGTAATCGAGATATCATTTAAATACAAAATACAGAGAGTTGGCATCTTATTGGATGAGAAAGAAGGAGTAACTTTTGCATGCATGATTTAACGTTTATATTTCCCTTCCAGATTTCTTAGGTTTTTAGGTGAAGTTAATGCAAGATCTCTTGGTTGCTTCATGCGAATACCTGTTTTCTGGAATTACCACAGAAACCCTCGAGACTCCACTTTGGCCTATTTGGATTGTGTGAAAGTGCGGGTTCATTAGGTTAGGTTGCATGTAGAAAGCCTCGGTATCTTCGGTTTCATCGGATTAATGACAACTTTACACTGTAATTTATTTTACGTTTTTATTTATTTTGCTTTGCTTTTCAAACCCATATTTTATTTTCAGCAGTTTAATTACTGTGTTTGAATAAATCATTGAAAATCCATCAGAATTAAAGGTTAAAACAGATTTTATTCATTTTGAGTCCATTGAAAGTTCAAAATTAATAAACCACAGTGCCCCTTGTTAACATCCACTTGCAAACCCTAAGGTGTTCTTAGCATTTCATTTTAAACAGCATCCTTGATAATCAATAATTAGCATAATAAGAACCTTGGAGAAATCGTTTTTCTTTGCAAGCAGAGGATTTAGGACTCGGATCCTACAGGAGAGTGTGTTTTCACAATCGGGTTAAAACACCACTCAACAGAACCAAAGCCACATGGACCACTAGATAGCCACCGCCATAAATCTAGCCAACAGGTTCACTTCTCCAAGGCTGATTGGCCAAGATAGTATGTGGTACCAAAGCATGTCATATACGAAATAAAACAATTACCAAAGAATTATTAAGAGTAATTGTCATTATAGAGCTTGTGGGAGTTTTTTTCAGTACTTTGCTATGTGTGTCTGTAGCTTTTTGTATCTCCATTGCCTCAAGGAAGGGATCCATGTCTGTTTCTTTTTTGTAATTATGATGCATGTGTGTTTTCTCAAGGTATACCCAAAATGTTGTATGGGAAGTTTCTTTTTGATAATAGGCTATGTGCCTTACCGGATGTAATGGCTTTGGCAGCATGTAGATTTTACATATATAGGATCCTTAGTAAGGATATGTTCATCAACAACCCTGGACTAATTTTTGTAAAAGGTTTTGGGTCAACCTGTAAAATCCAGTATTAATGCTATAATATCTTATCTACAAAAAAAAATATGATATAAAGAAAATAGTTTATGTCTTTCGCAGGTACTATTTATTTATCTATTTATGTAAAAATATACAAATAAACTATTTTTAAACATCATATTCAGAAATAAAATGAATATATATAAAATATATAAGTTTAATAAATACTAAATTTTTTTTAATGATCATTGATCACGGGGATGAGATCTTGGAAGGTCATCCTCTTGTCCTAGGTGGTTTTCATTTCTTCTTAACCTGTTGCACCTGTCTTTTAGTTTTTTGGTTCGTAGTTGTTGTTGTAGCTGGTGTTTCTATAGTAACAGTCTTAATGTGCTCAATTTCTCGGTCACTTCTCTGCTATTTTACAACTTTAGCCTAAGAAGAATGGAGATCCTCATTGTGAACCAACAATTCATCTTCTAAGGTAGAGTTTTTATTAGCTGGCACATTTAGTTGAGAGATATCCTCAGTTTATTGAGAACTATCTTCATCGAGAATTTTTGAAAATTCAATAATTTTATGAGTGGATATAGTCTTACCAGTGTTGAACAATTTCCTAGGCTTTCTCCCGGATGTAGACAGTTTTGGGGGGAAGTTTCGACAGGTGGCGATCGACTGACATGATTTGCAGGACTTGTAACCTTATCGTCTTTGAGCTATTTAATTAATTTGAACTACACAGAAAGAGCTTGCTGAACAATTTTATGCTGTTCTACTAAATTCATACTTAGTTTATCAATTTTTGTTTGGAGAGATTCATTCTGTGCTTTGAGATAAGACAGGGTTTTGTCAACAGTTTTATTTATAGGTAATTCTGGATCCTGGTCTTCTTCAGAAATTTCTATTATTTTTGTTTTTTCCTTGATTGAATTTTGAATTTAACATTTTTTTGTTTTTTCTTTGAACTTCCAGTTTTTCCAACATGGTCATCAAAGTCACTTTCCTCTTATGTAGATTGTGCATCTTCAGATTTGGAGCACTCCAAAATTTCAAGTGCATTAGACTCTTCCATAATTGAGCTCCATGATGCTTTTACTTCATGAGCCTTTTATAATTTTAATCAGACCATGATGAGAAATTAAATGTAACTTTGTTTGTCCTTCAGAATTTTCTGGTTTAACTCTCAGAACTGTAGATTTTAATGACTGACATAAGAAGTATGGAAGATTAATAACACAGTCCTCTTTGTCAGGGTATTTTAGGTTAAGAAGCATTTGAATGTGATAGGCAGACAGAATAGACATACGACCTTCAACAGTAAAGAACTTGATAATGAGGACAAATGCCTCTTGCCAAAGAAGAGGGAGCGTAGAGGTTGCTATCCCTCTAATTAAACCTTCTTTGTTTCTTATAAGTGAACATTTTTCATCAAATCTCTTTACTAGCTGAGTGACACTTTTAGTATTTTTGTAAAAGAGTGCACCAACCTCAGGTAGGTTTAAAATATCAAAAATCAGACTTGGGGTTATCTTTATTTTTAGATTTTCGACATGAGTGACCATAGTATTAGGATTACAATTCAGAATAAAATGTTGTGCTACCCCTACAGTGTGTCCTTTAAATTTGGTAAGTGCCTCCCACCAGGGAGCATTTTCAAATAGTTCGATCATAGAGTCACTCAGACTTTGTGTGTCAATGGAAGATGGTTCACTACTTTTTTGGAATACAGGCTTGGGCATTGTGATTACAGATATCCTACAATATTGGAAGACACGGGAGTAGTTTTAGAGGCTAACAAAAATTTCTTGATATAAAACACCTTTTTTTTTATGTTTATATATTTTTTATGAGTTTTTTTTTCTTTATTTTTTATGTTTTTAGTATTGAAAATATACAGGGTATAGTTTTTTTTTAAATAACAATACTAAAACGTAAATTATATAGTGAAGATAGAGCTAAAAATACGTAATTTATATAGAAAAAAGGCTTACAAAAGCAAATACATAATTTGTACAAAAAACAGGCTTACAAAATCAAATACGTAATTTGTACAGAAAAAACATATTAGCAGATAATCTATTTTAGATAAACCCTAAAAATTTCCTAAAAATATGTATTACAAAAATACGAATTACGAAAATACGTATTAGCAGATAAAACCCTTAAAATTTCTTTTATTTTAACTGTACCAAAAAAGCAAGGGATTAGCAGATAATTTATTTCAAACTTTAAACAAATTCATATATATATATTTTATAAAGAAATCTACTAACCGATTTAGAATCAAAGTTCCCTATTTGAAGAATGAAAAATTTCTAATTAGAATCAAAATTTACCCAGTATATATTTTTTCAATTTTCCAAATAGAATCAAAATCTTGCCCAGAAATCTAAATAATTTTTTCAAATAATATCAGGGTAAACAATTTTAGATTAGGTCTTTTCACAAATTTCAAAATTTAGAACTCAGAAATTAAGGTTTTTCAAATAATTTTGAAGTTTAGAACTCAAAAATTAGGGCTTTTACAAAATTTTGAAATTTAGAACTCATAAATTAGGGTTTTTCATATAATTTTGAAATTTAGAACTAAAAAATTAGGGCTTTTACAAAATTTTGAAAATTAGAAAAATTGCAGTCATTAAAATAGAAATGCCCTAAGAATAAGTTTTTCTCAAAACCCTAATGACGTATTCTAAACTTATTTGAAATAAAAACAATTTATTAAGCCTAATCTTCGGAGAACTCTGATTAAAAACAAAAAAGTACCTTTTAATAATAGGGAAGACAAAAAGAAATAATAAGGAAGAAGAAAAAATAATATCTTACCTGTCGCATATCGCCTGTCACAATCGCAGAAGAAAGTCGCGGCCACCTCACGTAATTTACTCTCAATCAATTTTTTTCTGTCACCCGCCTCGTCAATCGCAAAAGAAACTCAGGGCATTGCAGAGCATAGCACTAGGATAAATTTAATCAAGTTTACACAAAATTTTCGGATTTCCTACATAGATTGGTAAAAAAATTTAGTGCCTCTGTCTGCATGGCTACATGTAGTGTCGAAAACAAAAGGTAAAAGCTTGGTGGTGAAGAAACTGGCCATCTTTTACCCTAATCCTTTACCCTAGCTATGATTGACGGTGGAGGTTCATCACCTTATTAACATGCTGTGTTTATTCGGAATGTCTAATGGCCATTGATCGTTATATAATCAACGACAGAAAGAACGATCCGTGACTTTCTAAACCATTGGTTGAACGCAAGTACCATGCGATCCGTTGATTAGATTTAAAAAATTGACAGTCCAAATATTATTGCATGTGTATACGCGGTAGGATTAGCTTTTTGACATGTGGCAAGATTTTTTTATGCCACCTACCTTCATTTGTTTGCGATGACCGAACATTGTATTATGGTATAGGTCATGGTATAAGTTTTTTTTTTTAATAATATGGGATTATAGGGTACGTTTAGGTTAGGTTATGTTATAGGTTACGTATAGGTTGGGTTATGTTATGTTTAGGTGTTTCGTATAGGTTAGGTTTTATGGGTTTTGTTAGGTCGGTCTAAATATTATGGTATTATGGCCATAATAATAGCTAGGCTAAACTATCGGGTATGTTGCGCTCTGGATTATGTTATAATATATATAATATTATTTATAATATAATGTATTATTAATTTATTATATATGTTTTATAATATAAGATATATAAGATACGTTATATTTTTTTGAATAATTATAATATTATATAGATATTTAAAATATTTATATTATATTATTAATAATTATTAAATATGTTATTAATAGTTATATTATTAAATATATGTTATATAAATAGTTATATTAATAATATATATTATATTGATGGAAGAGAAGTGGGGAGGGAAGAAAGTAGAGGGGGGAGGGCTCTGGTCCCTCCCCTGCTCCCCCTCCCATGGCTCCTGGTTCTCGCCCGGTCCTCGGCTCAACCCGAGTCATCCCTCCCGGGGAGTGGTTGTTTGCAGATGATCTCCTGGAGGGAGATCCTTCTCCACTATCTACGCCCCTCCCGGCCGGCTAGGGTTTCCTTGGTTGTTTTTTCGGACTGGTGCTTCCCAGGGATCCCTGTTTGGTTGGGGATCCCTTCCCTTTTTCCCTCAGGCTTCCCCCTGGGGTTTTTTGCAGGTTATTCGCGTGGATCTGGTCCCCTGTGTTTCTCGATGCGATGGAGGTGATGGTTTAGGGTTTGGACAGCTTCCCACTATTTTGGTTCCTAAGGATCCCATCCTTGTGACTGGTTCCTCTTCCCGCTCGAGATTCCTAGTCCCTAGATCCCTGGTCCCTTAACCTGCTATTTCTTTTTGTTTTGCCAGGACGAGATCCTCTTCTTTTTTCCCGGGGCGGGTTCATCGTGGTGCAACTCTCTAGTCACTTCCCGATGGGCTGGATTATCTCTGTGCTGGCTGTCGACTTCCTGCAGGATGGCTCTCGTTGAACGATATTTTTTCTCGGTGGGTGGGATGGTTTCTCCACAGGGCGGGATCCGCCAAATCCGTCGGTTTTCCCGCGAGGCAGGATCCTTTCTTTTCTGTTGGTTTCCCGGATGGCGGGATTTCCTTGCTGCTTCCCGCTATGCGGGACTGTTTGTGGTGGTTTTTACTACTTCCCGCGAGGCGAGATTTTATTGTAATGGTTTTTCTTTGCTTCCTGCTGGGCGAGATCTTCTCGATGGTGGTTTTTGGCTACTCCCCGCTGGGCGGGATCTCCAAAACTACTTTCTTTCTTATTTGTTTGTTTCCCGCTAAGAGGGATTGTTTCATGCTTACTGTTATCGCTGGGCGGGATTTTTGTTTTGGTGTTTAGTTTCAAGGGATTGATGCCCTAGGCCCATTGCTTATGTAATCAGGTTTTGGGATCCTTGTTAAAACCCACTGTAAATACAAACACTACTTACCAAAAAAAAAAAATATATATATTATATTATTAAATATAATATAAATACCTTATATTTACTAATATATATATATATATATATATTTTATGAATATATAAATAGATTAGACATTATAATTAAATATTATAATATATTAATATTATATTTTTTGTTTTTTGTTTTTTTTTTAATTTTCAAAAATTTTATTTGTTTTACAAAAACTACTTACGAAAAGTATTTACGAAAGGTATTTGCACATATTATTAAGAGAATGTTACCTATATTTTTAATATTATTTCTTCCCTCAAAATATATACACTTCCAAACTATATTATAAGCTATATACGTTTTTAATTATTCCCTCCCAAAGACTTTAATTTTGGCTATATAGCCAAAACAAAGGAAGTATAGTAATATTTTAATATATGGGGTGGATGTATAAAATTTTGAAGATTATGCTGCCTGTATGTCATTAAATAGTTGTTATTGTCAGTCATTAGAAAACACGAATAATACTAAGGAATTTTAGAAGGAAAAGTATAGTAGGTATAGACCATGTTTTTGGAGAGAATTCTGAAATCATAGTACTGTGAAAAATAATTGACTATTAGATATTGCATAGGATGTTTGTAGGTGAATTCTTCAAAGTCACCAAAAAAAATTCTAGGCATACTGAAAGAAACTTCATTTACTTCTATCACAAATCAATTTAGTGTTAGAGTTGTCCTAGTATGTTCAAGTTTTCTTTCAAAACCAATTGTGTGTGTAGTGAAGATTCATTCCCCATTATGAGTAAAGGTTAAAGAACAACAAGGATTATATATGCCAAAAGTTAGCTGATCTTATAAGCATCTAGAGGTCTTATCTAGACTTATTGCTAATACGTAAGGATATCTTTGAGAAAGAATATCCCATGGTATATGAACTATTAAGAATTCCAGGGATTCAAGCTCTTTTTACCCCCTTTTTTTAAGACTTTATTTGGGATACTTGCTTAGCAAGGGATTTTATAGTGTTATTTGAGCTTCTTGCTTATTTAGAGGAGAAGCAAGAATGTATATTTGGCTTTTTGAGATTTTGAATTCTTGTTTATTTATAGAGAACAAGAATTTTGGGGGATACTTGCTCGATTAGATGAGGAGCAAGGGAATTTTTTT
Source organism: Wollemia nobilis (assembly GCA_028583015.1). Lineage (NCBI taxonomy): Eukaryota > Viridiplantae > Streptophyta > Pinopsida > Araucariales > Araucariaceae > Wollemia > Wollemia nobilis. The sequence continues at coordinate 13,447,899 of JAQPPZ010000082.1, read as the reverse complement.
TTTTCTTTTTTTTTCTTTTTCTCTTTTTTTTTCTTCTCTCTTTTTTTTTTTTATGGGATAGGGCAAGCTTGTCCTTTTGCCAATCCATTAGTAATCTAGACCATGCGTATAAATAGATGATCAAGGGAAACGTTTCACTTATGGCAAATATAATACATGAGTTAATTTTTCAAAACGTCACAATGTCTTTTAAATGTATTTGTGTGTGTGGTTAAAAGAGAAAACTTAATCATCTAGAAGTTACTTATAACATTTCAAAATATTTGTTCTATTTTCAATGAGAATTTTGTTCAATATACCAAATAGAATTTGAATATTTGAAAAATATTTAGATTTCATCTAGCAACAAGGTACTATATATCATGTGGTCATCATTTCTCTACAAAAAATTATAATAAGAAATTTTCTTGAAAAACTCTGAAGACTGAAAATAGAAAAGAATGTAGATACTTCATGATGAAATAAAGGAAGCATAATCATTTTTATATAATAATTATATTATTATATATATTTATATATATATATATATATATATCAGAGTATGACTGCCAACTATGCTAGTTTTCACCTATACCCTGTCTAACTTTTGCCTCCGAAAAAGTTTTCAAAGTCAGATTTATTTTTATTTATTTATTTATTATTATTATATATATATATTTTTTATTATTGTTTTTTTTTTTTTTTATGGTTGAAGAGACAAATGATGTCAGAACATGCTCTTGAGTCTGTATGGACCTTTCCATTGTATCAATATAGTTTCTAAAAAGTGTCAAAACTTAGAAAACAACATCATACCATATGTCAAGGAACTCATCATTGTCCAAGTTTTCTGGAAGATCCATACCCTCTTTGTTTTTTTAAAACTATAAACCCAATGAATTTTATGAATTTCCACTGCTCCATAAGTGTGTTTGTGATGCCACTCAGTACTCCCTTCTTGTAAGGCAGCATATCTCACAAAACCATCACCATAGAGAAAGCATAGTCCTTCCTCACGATATTCTTGAAACTTTAAGTATGAAATCAGCTCAAAAACTGGTAATTCATCAAGGGTAGACAAAAATGACTATCCATTTATTATCATGAAAAATATGAACACTAAAAAAGTTGACTTCATCAAAGTTGTGAATATTGAATTGGCGAATATTTTTGAGATATAAGGATTTAGTTCAGCTTGAGAATACTGTTCTTTAGAGGGATCATGGAACTATAAAGGTATTATAGACTCATATGGCAGGTTATTAGATAGGAGTACTTCAACCTTATTAGGTATAGTTTGAAAAAATGGAAGGGAAGGTTGTCCAAATTGGTGGAACTCATCAAGGGAGGTAGAAGAATCACAAGGCACTCTTTCCTGAACTACATTGTTTACTGTTGATTGTGAATGTAATTGTGCAATGTATAATTTTTGCTTTTCAAGTTCTATTTGCAATTCTATTATTTTAGCCTCAAGCATTTTAGTGTGTTCTATGAAGCTAATGTTGTTATCTCTTGAGACTTGTGTTATCTTCTGGAATTACATTATTCTCAAGTATGAGAGGTAATCAACAATCTCTCCCTATGACTATCTATACCGGTTTAGGAGATTTTTTTTTTTGGTTTGCACAACAAGACATAAGTGTACAACTTAGCAGATCAACTACTTGTCAAGTAGGATCACCTCTAATAAGATCAACTATTGTCTTTGTAGGCTAAGAATTGTGAGGTTACGGTTTAAAGTGGTAAAACCCTAAAAATATTTAGATCATAATGGCAAAACTCTAGGATCACCGTTGAGCTATAAATTTCTATTTTGATTATGCAAAAGTTTTATGATTTTGTTTTTCTATTTCAATCCTACTGTTTACTTAAATATAAAATTCATAATTTATATATACTTTTAACAAAATGAAAAAGAAAAGAAATATGTATAATTTTAAACAGACCTAATGCTTACTAAAATAAGATGTGATCCACGGTCTATGAATCCATACAACCTATTTTAGCAAAATTAGGGAAAACCTAATGCTACTAAATTCAGATGCGATCCACGATCAATGAATATATACAACCAAACTTAGTATAATTAGGGAAAAATATGACCTAATACTACTAAAATTAAGTGTGATCCATGGTCAATGAATCCATACAGCTAATTTTAGTAATAGTTCGATGGAAATAAAATTGCTGAAATAAAAGGTAACTTCTTATTGTTTCTTTGACTAGGAGGGATTTCATTACAGTTGTGTCACTCAATGTAACTAATTCCTACTATAAAGAATAGGCGTTACTTTCGGCGTTCACCTACTTCCTTTTATTTCTCGTAGGATCCTACATCAACTAAACAATAATAACTACCCAAAGCAAGGAAATTTGCAGAAATTAAAAATTGCAGGAATTGAAATTTAATCTAGGAAAGCAGTAAAACATGAAATCTTTATGAAAAATGAACTTGGCAATGTTGTAAGGCAGGGATCTTCATGGTCTATCTATAGTAGGGAGGTCTCATGTGTACCATCTACGTAAATATCCACTCTGACTCGTATGCACACCAAGGGCCCATGTGTCCACATGATCTCATGCGTACAAGTAAGTCCACTCGCTTTGCACTTCCAAGCAAATTTTCTGACCAACTACTACAATGCTACTTTCCTCGACAACGACACCAAAATGATCAGTTGTAGAAGCTTACATTTAATTTTATCAATCCGAGGGAAATTTGGGTTAGATTTAAAAAGTAGCAATCATGTATAGATATGATCGTAGAAATTAATACTAAGTCTAGCTTAATTTCCAGTCCATAATTCATGTGTACACGTGTACAAAAAGAAATATAAAATTATGCAGGTATGAATTATGCAAAATATGGTAAATAAATGCAATCTATGGTGTATTTTAATTATGAGGATCCTCGTGCAATTTCTATATTTTATGTATTTTATAATGCAGATCTAACTAATTCTAATCTAATGAAGGGGGCGAAAGAGCTCAGGGACTGTCGATTAGGAGTGGGCCCTGCCTCCTAAGTGGCAGTGTAAGTTCTTTTCCCCTAGTTTACTCTATCAGTAACTAAATTTTATGATTTTATACCAATATTTATACATAATCTATGAATGCAGGTTACAAATATTTACAAATTCAAAGCAGAGAATAAGCAAATAATAGAATTGATACAAGTTACCATATTTGAAGAAATACTATTTTATTGCTGAAGATTCAACTGTACAAGCTTCACAGAGTAGTTTTTAACATAATTAATTCAAAACAATGTTGTATAATGAATAATGCAGTAGGAGTTCTCCTGGTTTCTGATGTATTTTTATATTAAACTAATACAATACACAACTTTTTCCACATATTTGTCTTGCTTGAATTATGGAATGATGATTGTACGTAGATCACAAGATAACCTAAGACTAAATAAAATTTATTTTATCTTGGACCTACAAATATTCCTATTGGTCCAAGTGGCACCTACATAGAATATTATTTATCTAACTAACTTACAATATGCCTGTGTAAGACTTTTCAATTCCTTTATTTTAGGAAGTCTTAACAGCTTTTACAACTTACAAATAAAATCATTACAAATCCTTTCATAAGGTTTTATCAACTGGAGATATTCTTGTAACCATAATAGAGAAGCAAGATATGTTTAAACAATAAAGATATTTGATTTTCGTCCATTTTATTATGTTGTCCATGCTATGTCGTCCACATTGTGCCATCCATGGTCAATAACCTAATGGAGATAATTCCTCAGAAGTGATATTTTACCTTAAGTAATTACCAACAGTAATTACTTTTGGTAACTGCCTTCAATAATTTGAGACCATCTGCTGAATTTTATCAACTGCTAGTGGTTCTTCTTCATGTCCGAGGTACATGTTGTAACTTCTTCATCATTTACTTGCATTTAAATCAAAACTCGGGTAATTTTGATGTAAGTTAACCATAAATATCATATTACCATATTTAACCATTTCCATGAATAATTCACATTTTATTGATAATAACATGTAAAAACATATCAATTATTCCAGTAAAACAAGTAATTCTGATACAAAAATCAGTAACAATTAATCTCTCATCACATGCTTCTTATGGAATTTGATCTCAAATTCATTAGTCAAAAATCCATCAAAGGCCAAGTCATTGCTGATCAGATGGCTGATGCCCCTTTATCGAGTGATGCCCCATTACTTATCCATCTTCTCAACGATTTTGTATTTCATACTACCAAATTTGAAGAATTGGTGGAAGATGAATCAACTACTGACTTAACCCTCTTTTTTCATGGCTCTCATTGTGAGCATGAAGAGGGTGCAGGTATAGTCTTTTTCACTCTGCAAGGGGAGCCACTCCCTTTTTCCTTCAAATTAGGCTTTCCTTATACCAATAACAATGTCGAGTACGAAGCTCTTATCCTAGGCTTAAAACAAGTAATTTCAATGTATATTTAGCACCTGGACATATATGGTGACTCCATTCTCATTGTAAATCCAATTAAGGGAGAATGGCAATGTCATTTCCCTATCATTCAGTAGTACAAATAGGTCACTGAATACTTGTTGGCCCAGTTTGAGTGGTATGACATTACTTCTACTCCCCATTCTATAAACCATTTTGTAGATGCTATGGCTTATCTAGGTTCACTCATTTCACAAAATCCACTTTTCAAAACAACTCACATGTTCATCCACACCCTCTTCCATTTCGCTATTTCTACCAACCCATCTTCTCGCGATGATGGCATCAATATCGTCGAAGTTGAACCACATGACCCATGGTTTTTCCAAGTCAAAGATTACATTAATCTTAGTATTCCCCACCTAATCTAAATCATACTCACAAATGATATTTCAAACTATGTGTTATCTGCTATACATTGTTAAGTGATATCCTTTACAAGTGTAGTTACAATGGCATCTTATTACACTGTCTAGAGCCCTTCGAAGCCCAAAACATCACCCAAGAGGCTCATGATGGTACTTGTGGTGGTCATTTTAGTGGTATGGCCATTACTAAATGCATCTTACACATGGGCTATTATTGACCCACAATAGAGCATGACTACTGTGATTATGTAAAAAAGTGTGTCAAATTCCAACACCATGCCAATCTTACACACTTGCCTTCTTAGGCTCTTCAACCTATTCAATCAATATGGTCCTTTTCACAATGGGGTTTGGATATTATCGATAAAATCACTCTTGCCTCATCTTGCAATCACAAGTTCATCATTACCGCAATCAAATACTTTACAAAATGGGTTGAGGCCATCCCTTTAGTTCAAACGATTGATCCTAAAATTGTTGATTTTATCACCCAACACATCATTTGTCATTTTAGCATCCCATACAAGATCATCTCTGACAATAATACACCATTCAAAAACAAGAATGTTCATGCATTATGTGAGAAATTCAACATCCAGCATAGCTTTTCTACTCCCTACTACCCATAGGTTAATGGCTAAGCCAAAGCTACAAACAAAACCATTTGCACCATTATTCATAAGATCATTGCAGAAACACATTGCAATTGGCATAATCAAATGCCACTGACATTATGGGTATATCGCACAAGTATCCATACTCTAACTGGGGCAACCCTATTTTCTCTTGTATATGGTGCTAAAGCCATCATGCCCTTGGAGCTCAAAATACCATCCTTATGAGTCTCCATGCAAGAATTCATTGCGATGATATAGCTCATCAAGCTAGGCTAGATCAGTTGACCCTATTGGATGAACATCACATTCATGCTATTAAACATACATGCATTTATCAAGGCCATATTTGACGTGCCTATAATTATAAGGTACACCAATAAGAATTTCAAGTTGGATACTTAGTCCTTAAATAGAACCAGCCAATTACTAGCCAACCATGTCATCTTCGTAATTGCACCCAATTAGCTTGGTCCATACATGGTCACTCAAAAATTTGGATTGGGGGTATATCACCTTGCTACGGTAGAAGGTATTGTTGAACTTGAACCCATAAAAATTATTCATCTTCGAGCATTTTACACCTAAGCATAGGCATTGTAACTCATCACTATTTGTACATATACTTACGATAAAAAAAACAACCACAAAAACACAAAAATAACTACAATACCATTTTTGGAATTCTGCAACATTAGATCCAATTGCATTTACATCAAAATCCGCTTCATCTACATCTTTTTTTCTTCCTTATTCCTTCCCCTCCCCTTCTTCTATAATGAATGTTGTATGGTCACACTTCGAGTGACTACATACCTTTCATTCCCCTTCTTCTCTTCATTTCTTTCTCTTTCTTCTTTTCTTTTCTTCTTGTTACTTATCAATGTTGTATGGTCATGCTTCAAGCGGCTACACATATTTTATTGGTTTCTTTTCTTCTAATCTTCTTCTTCTTCTTATTTATTTTCTTCCCATTATTTCCTATTAGTATTTATTTTTTTTCCTTCCTCATCATCTCCCACTTCACTTTATTGCTCCATTTCATTGTATATAATATTGGGGTAACCTTGCACATAAATTCTTGCTTTCATTCATCGCTAACATCACATCATTTGTTTTATACTTTGCTTCACCTCTATACATTTTGGCATACTCAGAAATTATAGTCATATATGCATTTGTACATAATCATTGTGAATACTGTGCTTGGTAAATTAAACATGCATATGCTAGCATAACAGTTTTGGTGCCCACTCCCATTTTTAGGAGATAATATTCTTGAATTGTTTTGAGTGCTTCACCCATATACAGTTATATAATCAACCACCATCCAAAGTTTACACACTTCAAAAGCATTTCCAAACTTACCTTGGTTAACTTATTCTCATTGATGGATTAAAATTGCACATCCTACACACTATGCAAATTTTGAAACCAAGGCTGGCTACACTGTATGCATACTGAATGCCTAGCGAAAATCACTATGCTCATCATATCATTCACATGATTGATCTCAAACCTGAGTATTGACAAAAGGACAAGCTACAAAGCAAGAGAAAAAGGGTAGAAAATAAAAGTCAACGCTAAAAAAAAAGAGAAACAAAATAATGACAATAAAGGTTTAGAAAACAAAAAGAAAAGCCTCAAAAGTACTATAAAAAGGCTTGAATCCCTGCATTCCTCAGGTCCCTATTGATGAGCTAGCTTACAAGCTATGGTACCATGCAGCTACAAACCACCATTTTTTTAAATGGTCTAATGAACATCACTTTACACTCAAATCCAGGATTGAGGTCCTATTTACCAAGATAGCCTAGAATCTATTTACGAAGTTTTGCTTAATTATTCAATGGGTTTGATTACTTAAAATTGTAATGTTCGAATACCTTCACTACAATCTTCATATCCAAAATTATCAAAAAAATGGAATGGATTACATCATCTTATTATTGCAAAGATGCAAATGCTTTATCCAAGTAGTACTCCTTCACCCCTGCATTCCCATCACATGTATATTCACTCTACCTTATTTTATATATAATGTCATATACCTATGCATTTACACATTCCATGTATATACACAACTATACTATACCACAACAAATACATGATTCATACTCATACAAAATCAAAAGCAAAAGAAAAATATACACATTAATACAATTTCACACAAATGCCACCGAATATCATGTATATATCTTTAAAAAATATATCCATCAGGCTACAATAAAGTGTGTGTGCCCTTACGGGCCCATCACCACATGTCCATATTATGTATATATTTATCTATCAAAAATACAACACAGTTGCAATAAGGCGCGTACCATTCGGGGTACATCATCACAAAATATCTACTCATCATGTATAACTTTCAAAATATAAAATCATGGGCTAATCCTCCATCGCTATCCTGACAACACCCTCATGTTTTCTGCCCTACGAGAGTCTCTCCACTCCCCTCATCTGTTGGAACTCACTTTGCTACCACCTACACTAACTATGCATCTCCCGTCTTCGCTGCCACTGGTACTTCCACCCACATCGGTGGTGCCATCCCCACTACCCATGATGTCATAGGTGCCACCATCTATTGGCTCCTCCCCATATCGATGGTGTACTCTATTGGCTCTGATGTGATTGAACATGTGACAAGGAGACTAATCCTGAATATGAAGGGATAGCTATCCCTCGCATCAGTAGCTCACCCTCACACTTCACCCTCTTGGAAGCCTCCTTCATGTGGGCAACCACTAATCCTATGTTTGCTTGTTGTAAATGCCCCACCTCAGCCCATGCTTGCTCCAACTATGGCACTATATCTCCCAAAATCTCAATCTCCCTAGCGACCTGCCTCTCAACTGCCTCCATCCTGTGCATGTGCTGCTCTAACTCTATGACCCTCGCTATATGGATAGCATTCATGACTTCTGTATCGACCCTCACCACATCTAAAAGCCCCTACAAACCTGATCATCTCATCCGTCTCTACCCTAGTGACATCATGCTCACCCTTGAGCGCATCTTGCTCACCATGAAGTGCATCCTTCTCACTTCTCAGTGCATCTCTCTCTCTCCAATCACCTCCTCCAGTCTCCCTCACACCTCCTCTCGCTTCCCTAAGGTGACTATTAGCTCTACCTCTATAGTGCACTTTTCCTCCTCTAAGATTGAGTGATCCTATTCCCAATCCAACTATGTGTCTATAAGCTTATCCTTAAGCCTCTTGACCTCTGCTCGTAGTCACCTAGTCTCACCCTTGGTAGCCATCATATCCTCTAGCTCTATCATAAAATAAAACTTTAGGGATCCCATCATCGTAACCCTACCAATACCACCCTTATAATCTAATGTATCATCGACAATGTCCATCATTGGCACATTATCCATCATTATGATATCCTCAACTATCACCCCACCACCCTCTATCGATGATCCTTTACTGCTATCACTCACCAATCAATCCTGCTCATCGTAATGTAGTCTCACACACCTAATTAGTCGATCTAACTCTACCTTCTCCTCTTCACCCAGATCAAATAATCCCTCATCCCTTCGTGTGCCCACATACCCTGGCAACATTGCCCTCGCCCCACCTAGCAATCCCCTATCAGGTAAAACTCCTACTGCCTCAGCCTATCCATCCACCACCTTGAGTATAGGCTCCCATCACTACCTAGACTACCATACTTCATAATATTGTGTGGTCCCTATGTTATCCATGTTTGGAACAAGTAAAGGCTTGTCAGGTTTCAAATCTAGTGGTGGCACCACCAGCTCTAGCCCTGCATCACCTGCTACCCTAAAAATCACCATATGTAGATCTATTCGCCCTCATCACAACCCAAGTTGTCACTGCACTTGAGAGAATGGAAAGTACTCTCTCTACAATAAGTACTTCCCTACCACCCAAAGCCCTCACTTGATGCGAGCTAGCTACTCTACATCCTAAGTCTACTTAGGTGCTCCTCACCATTATCTCCACCTCACACGATCCATATTCAGGCCCCCCAAATGCTCTTGGTGATACATCAGATCACCCTTCTATACACTCTTCCCCTCTTATCCATGTTTTCCCTCCACCTCATCGCATATGGTACATCTTACCCATCCACAACATGTGAATCATGCGGCAAATCTACTGGCCATAAAATCAAAATATACTCCCAAGCCCACACCTATAGTAGTAGAATCACACTAATGCATATTCGCTCCGTCCTCACTACACCATGGAGCTCTCTATACACCTATACCAACAATGTAGGTGCCCATGCATATACAATGTTCTGCTCCACCATATCGTACACTATCCCCATCATATTCCAAGGGAATCTCACCCCTGAAATATCCGATAATGCATGGATAGCTATCATCAACATCGTTATTGCATGGCAATTGGATAGGAACCTCTTTCGCCAATGCTTTGCATAGTCCACACAACCCTTTGCATCCACCCTCTGCCACTATTGACCAAATACTCTCTCCAATATACCATCTCGCAAATCCTTATCTACCATTATCACTGTAATTCCTTTTATCAACAACCAATAAATATGGTATATGTCCTCCAGGGTCACTGTCATCTCCCCTGTCGATAAGTGAAAGGTGTTCTTACCTGAATCCCACCTATCACATAGCGTAGAAATATATGCATGGTTCACATGAACCTCACGTATATCCCACACCCCATACAAACCCACCACTCACAACCACTCCCCATCCTCAGCCCACCATACATCCTATAATACCTTTCTAAATTTCCATAGCTGATGATGTGCAAATATTTTCTTTACCTACCACAAAACACATATCGCATGTCAAAAAACATTCAACAACATCATTGTACATAAAATCAATCAATCTATCCTACTTTTGCATGTACATATGAATATAAAGAACATCAAAACATAGGTTCACACGACCCCGTGCAAACAGTCATGTTAGCATGCCCCTATGCAAACCACCAGGTTCACACGATCCCGTGTGAACCTCCCAATTTTGAGGGTTTTTGTGGGTGCACATTCACCTTTTTGCACATATTATGAAAAACAACACACATGCTAAAAAAATTCAAAAACATGACAAACCACATCACTCCATCCACACATACATGCAAAATGAGGTGGTCAAAATAAATTCAAACAAGTCAAACATAAGCAAATTTGGATGCCCATTTCGCTTACTAGGACCCCCCACTTGTCAATTTTTACATGCATAAATTCTCACACTCCATCCCATGCATGCTTTCCCACATGCAACAATCATCACATACAAAAACAAAAACCACCCAGGGATACCCATTTGGTCCTTTTCACACAAAGTGCATGCATTTCACTCCTATCTAGCATACATGTCTAATCTATTCCATTTAAAGTAAATACCCAATTTCTCTACCCTACCCTTTCACGCATATGTCGAGAAAGCATAAATTGCCTACCTCTGGTGTTATCGCCCCCACACTAGTACTCGTCGATGCACTTGCCATCCCATTCTATCCGATTGCGCAATTCTGTAGCACTTTGTTTCTATTTTCTCCTCCACTACCACTTCTTCTTCGTCCTTCATGCACAAATGATGAAAAACTATCATTTTCACCATGTAAAGTCCATTTGCGTAGATTCGCACCCCACACGTGTGAAATGATAGGTTCACACGACCCCGTGCGAACCACCCCCGTTCACATGATCTCATGTGAACCTTTCTTTATACCTCAAATTTACAAATCTGGTATACCATTATTCCTAACATCCTTCCTATTCACATTTTTTTGTTGTTTTTCTAGTAAAATTTTCTTCAGTTCTTATTTATCATCATCAAGCATTTTGCTACCGATTTTCATTTCTTCCACTCACCAACTCATCGCTTGAGGGTGTAGTCATCCAACACATCAAAAGCTATCTTGCACATGATAAAACAACCAAAAATCCAATCATGGACACAATAAATACCTAAGAAATTTTTTGCTAAATATTATCTCAAGTCCTCATGCTAGGACAGATATGAAAAGTGAAATTTCTCTTCTCAATCAAAACTCCAATCCAAAACAAATCAATGTTTGATAAATCTCAAAACACCTTTGACTATAGACATCTCATGGATTCCAATCTTCATAGTGGTAGTCGTAAGACCACTTTTGAATGAAGCTCCTGAAATTTCTACCCCACGACTCTAACGGTTTGTCAAATATTGTCAAAAGAGATCATCAATAAATCAAAGCAAAAATTGACAAAGGCATTTGTTTCATCCACAATTGAAACATCTCAAGTTGATCATAATGCAAGGAAATCTTACGCCTTCTCTCAAAAGTAATTAATCACAAATCATTTTTTTATCAATGCGTCTCTCTCGCAATCATTCACATTTCATCAAATCATAAATTCTTCGTCTTCCAAACCATCTCATCAATCCATATCATAAGTTTTTGTAGTAAACTATATTTCACACAATATAGTACAAAAAGGGATAAAATATAGACACCCAAAAGTCGCACATTGTCCCTCTCCTCATATTCATGGTCAATCAATTTGCAAAACCCTCAAAAATTGCATAAATTAACTAAAAATACCATTCATTTATCAAATACAATATTCATCATCCTTAGCCCATTTGGGCTAGCTAAGCCCTTTCCTATGCTTAAATCTAGGTCCTCATGTGACCTCATTCACAACTCAACCAAGGTTGAATTCTCCCCCTTGGTCAAAAAGCACTTTATGGTCAAAAAGTCAATATTTTGGTCAAAATGTGCTTTATAACTAATCACATGCTTAATTAAATCTAATCTTGATTTGATTTAAGCCTTCCACCTCACCTAGTCTACTTTGACTAGCCTAGCCTTCCACCTCACCTAGTCTAGCCTATTCTAGCCTTGCCACCTCTCATCCAAATATTTCTCCACCTCACACTCCCTTGGGTCATAAATGAAATATGGAGACTTTTGCACACAAAAGGCAATTTTTAATTTAGAGATATTTCCAAAAAGGTGTTCATAAATTTCAAATGGATCTTTTTAGCAAATTCATCATGATTTGTGTATGGGTAAGGGATTATCTCACCCAACCTCATTTATGAACCAGGATACCTCATAGGACACCTCTTAGGTGGATAACTCGCCATAGACACCTCACAGGGGACACCTCATACTCTCCCCCTCACCTTGGCAAAGTCTATAAGTAGAAGGTCATTTCCATCATTTTAGAGACCACCACTTTAGCTTACATAAACTCTGCAAAAATTACTCCAGACACTTATCCATCACACATCCATCATACATCCATCGTATTCGCTTTGCCATAATAGTTTATGTTACTTTCATAATATTCCTGGTGATTGAGACATGCTATCAACATCAAAAAGGACAATTTATAAAGGTGAACCGTAAAAAAAGTGAAGAAGCAGTAGCACCAGAACAATCTAAAAATTTATCTTGTAGGTTCTATCACAAAAATATAGTTTCACACGCCCCAGTGCTAACCTCCCAGTTCACACCAGGTTTGCACCCCCTATGTGAATCTCTGCTATAGCAAACAATGTTCATCCAACAGGTAGATATGGCATAGTTTAGTGTTTTTATGCTGTTTTTATCAGTTTTTATCATGTTTTAGGCTTATTTAAGGAGTATTTTGTTTGTATAAACATGGGGTTTGATTGAGGCAAGCCCCTAAACACTCTAACCACATTTTGAAGGTCAATAGGTACACAAAATACATCAATCCAATGGTGGCACATGAGCAAGAAGCCCATCAACACTAAGGAACGCAAAGAAGACAGATCCTGCTACCTTTGTACTCATCTAAAAGGGCTTCCTTAGGGAAGACCCTATTGTAGCCTTCAGGGCAAGAATTGTAAAAGGATATCAATCTGTAACCTCCTTTATCATTTCAATAACAAAAGTAGTGGATTCTATAATTTTGAATGAGAATTGTAGTGTCTTTTTGTTGGTTTCAATGACATCCCTGTATTTTATAAGAAAATAAATGATCATATTAATGACTTGAGAAAAGTGCTTCAAAAATGTAGATAACATGGTATTTCATTAAATCCTAAGAAATACATTTTTGGAGTGACTGAAGGGAAACTCTTGGGTCATGTTACTTCAAAATATGGAATCTCAATAGATCTAGAAAGAGTAGAAGCAAATCAAAAAATCCCTCTTTCGAGTAGTAAAAAATAATTAAGATTATTCTTCGAAAAGATTAACTTTGCTAGAAAAATCATCTTAGGATTTGCAAAAATTGTTAAACCATTGAATGAAATGCTTAAAAAGGATGCTAATATCAATTGGACTTTTGATGCTAAAACAACTTTCCAAGGTGTTAAAAATATCGTATCTAATGCACCAGTTCTTGTGAGCCCAAATTACAAGAAGGCATTTTATATTTATTCATTTGCTTCTAAACATTCATTTGCTAGTGTCTTAACTCAAAAAATAAAATAAATTTAGAAAATCCCATAGATTTTATGAGTTCTCCTTTAAAATATGCTCAATTGAAATATACCATTCTTGATAAATAAGTATATGCCTTATTCAAAATTATAAATATGTTTGGGCATTATATTTTGCATAGTAGGATTTTTGCTATTGTACATGACCCTGTTGTTAAAACTATGTTGATGTAGAATGAATTGGGAGAAAGGAGAGGCAAATGGATGTCTACATTGTAGGAGTTTGATTTGGATATTCAACCCATGAAGCTAGTTAGAGGTCAAGGATTGACCAATACACTATCAAAAATTGATCCTCAAATCATGTGTCAACAATATTCTGTAGAGGATGTCATAACATATGAGTGGTATAAAGATATTGTATTTTTTCTACTAAATTATAAGTGCCCAAACCATTTCAATGCTACTCAAATAAGAGCTTTACGTTTAAAAAGTGCTAATTTTATGATTAAAACAGGTGTTTTTTATGAGAGAAATCATGAAGGGGTTTACCTCAGATGTTTAAATCAAGATGAGGTTGTCCAAATTCTCAATGATTTTCATGGTAAATATGGGACTGGACATGGTTCAAAAAATGCTACGGTGCATCAGATTTTAAGAGCTGGTTATTACTAGCCACATATTTTTCAATATGTCCATGATCATGTTTGATCTTGCCATACATGTCAAATTGCTGCAAATAGAGAAAGAAACCCTTCTATGCCTTTGCAACCTGTATTAGAGGCTAAAAATTTTGCACAATGGGGATTAGAATTTGTAGGATTCATTACCCCAAATTCATCAACTTGCCATAAATACATCATTAGTGCAACAAACTATTACACTCGATGGACTGAAGCCATACCCTCCAAAAATTGCACCTCAGAAGTTGTCATTCAAAATCTAGAAGAGCACATTGTTACTATATTTGGTATACCTTATTCTATATTTTGTGATAATGTTTCAACATTCATCTCACTTCAACTTGTAGAATGGGCCTATGACAATAAGGTGACTACAAAGTTTTCTTCTAACTATTACCCACAGGGTAATGGTTGAGCTTAATCTACCAATAATAACTTATTGTCATTAATTAAGAAACTTTTGGAAATAAATCCTAGATATTGACATAATAAGCTCAAATATGCTTTATGGGTAGATACGACTAGAAAAAAAAAATCCATAGGTACATCACCTTATCATTTGGTATATGGCCAAGATCTTATTTTTCCTTCTAATTTAAAATTATAAACCCTCCATTTCATGAAGGATTATTTGGAAACAGATGATAGGGTAGAATATAGACTCACCCATTTAATGAGTTTAGATGAAAAGAGAGACAATTCCTTACAAAATTTTAGTAAACATCAGGAGATAGTCAAAAGATAGTTTGACAAGAGAGCTAAGATTAAAGCCTTCAGAATTGCTGATTTAGTCTTATTATGGGACAGGGCACATGAAAAGAAAAGGGATCATAAAAAATTTGATAACCTGTGGTTAGGTCCCTATAAAATTTCTAAAATAATTAAAGAGAACGCTTTTAGACTAAAGAATCTGAATGGATAAGACATTCCTTTATTTGTCAATGGGCAGTTCCTAAAGCACTATTTTCATCCCTAAGGCAATGTAACATATTCATCATTTGTACATATCATTTTGTTTTACGCACTTTTTTGTATATAACTTATTTTTTGTTTGTACCATTTTTGAAATATTGTCTTTGTTTTGTTTTCTAAGTTTTGCATTGATGCAAATTTCATGATAGGTGTTTTAGTTTACTTTCATATTTTGCTTTTCATTTTCACAAATGTGCTTTTGTTTTATTCCTCTGATTGTGGTATAGTTGTGTAGTTGCAATGGACTCTTGGTCCCTCTGAAGGAAATATTTCTTAGTCATGGACAATAAATTACTTGTTTGAAATTAGGTGAAACTGAAGTTAAAGAAATTAGATTGTTTAGTAGTTATTCATGGATTGTGGATTAAAATAGTGGATATTGAAGTAATACGATATTTTGTTGAAGCTTCACATGTAACACTATATTAAAATGATATTTTTGATCTTGAAGGATGAAATCATTCTGGTTTGTTGATTAGGTAAAAATTTTATACACTCCATATTAAGCCTTAGATGATCTCTAACCCAAGAGGCACCTATGATATTTGCAAAGCAATCAAATGCTTATAAATATATATATATATATATATAAAGAAAAATTAAAAAATGCAATTCAATCAAATGCCTGGGTGTTTCAAATAATCTCTACCAAGGCTATAGACACTTTACTAGCAATAGATCAAGGTCTAAAAGAGATCAAGGCCATGTCCACCAAAGCTATGGATGCTTGATTGGCACTGGAGCAATGCATAGACAAATATTTATGAGTGACACTTTAAATAGCCTAATTGCAAAATAGATGATAGAATTTTGATTGATCTAAAAAGAATGAATTCACCAAACACACACTAAGTTGAAGTGAGTGAAGTATTTACTTACAGTTGAAACTATTTAACTTCATACTTCTTGGATGTTGCTAGATAATTCATATTTTGTTAATCTTTAGTTTTTTATTTCATATTGGGTTCTTTATCCAAAAATGATCATGAGCATTGTTTCAAAGTAGGCATTTGTTGTTGCCATCACACAACGTACCCCAATTTGGGGACCCACTTGAAATTTTGATGTTGAGAAAATTTTGATTTATATGTTTTCTTGATTAGTCTCCATTTAATCATCATTGAAATAAATTTGAATGATTTGTTTATTAGTTTTAATTTGAATGTTTTGGTTCACCCACTCAAATTTTACAAAGATAAAGTAGTTCTAGAGTTTAGTCTCCATGAGGTTATTTTAAAGTTATTACTAATGGGCCCACTCAAGTTGTACAATAATAATAGTTTTTATTCTCTTAAAATTATTTAAAAATAAATAAATAAATAAATAAAATAAAATAAACCAAAATTAAAATTTTATATACCTTTGGCCCCACTTTCTATGTTATTTTCATCCATGAAGGACTAATTTTAAAAAAATTCTTTTGTTATGAAGGCTATAAAAAAATGATGGCCCAATTTTCAAGGCAGATATGCCAACCAGAGGATGCAGCGCATGAGCATGGTCAACGTGGGGTACAATTTCCAAGGGTCAACATAGAACACATTTTTCAAGGGACTGCAAAGTGGCACGACTAAGTGAGTCTACGTGTGGGCTTTGTATGTTTAACAACTCGTAATATACAATTAGGAGTGCTTGTGTTGATAAATCACCCATCGTGTAATCCCTGGATGCATGTGGGACTAAACTTGATCCATCACCCTTCACAGCAAATCACGCATAAACTTCAGTGATAGTCAAATACAAAAAGTAGAAGTGGTGGTTTGGGATGCAGACCTGAAAGTAAATAGTCACCTATTGATATTACAGAGGGAATATATGTGATCCATAGAATACTGAGGATGAAACATCCAATGCAATTCTTAAATGAGTTCTACTAATTAGAGCATCACATTACTTCCCATGGTTACATCATGTATTGAAGAGTCTAATGGAGCTTGAAAATGGGTTCTTATTCTTAGAATCACTATCAACGGTTCCACCCTAGATATTCCTCCTAGGAATTTTGATCTCAACTCGAATTCTAGTGGAGGCATGATCATTGAATTTGGAACGATCCTTACCATTCTGGATGACACCACCTACTCTCCTCTCAATAAAGTTATTCAATCTATCATACACCTCACTTCTATAGATGGCTTTTTCAGGGACTAGATCTTTGTTATGACATGCCTTCAAGCTCAGGTAACATCAACTTCCCTTCTTTCACTTTCAACTTTAAAGGTGGCATGGATTATAAACTTTCCACAAACAACTACTTGGTTTAGTTTTTAAATATCTTATGCTTGGTTGTTGCCTCTGGTGGAACCGAAGGGTCTTAAATCTTTGGTAACATACAACAACATACATTCCACATGACATGCATCAGTAAATGGCTTGTTTTGCACTACTCATGTCCTAGTTGCAAAAATTTATCTTCTCCAAAGAGAAGCTTATGTTGCCCACTATGACGCAAATAAAATTTATCCCAGTAGATCGTAGGTCTATGTGGTGGAGATTAATCTACTAAGACCAAGAGCACAAGGAGATAAAATTGTTCTTCCTGTTTTGTAAATCAGCTCTAGGGTGAGTGACATAGAATTTAGGTTCATTCTATAGTTGTATATTTCACCAAATAAAGAAGACAACTTTTTTGTGTCACTGATGAAATCCGCAAGGTAAATCCAGGATAGGAGAGGTTGAAGGTGCAAAATTTCTCAATGAATATTTGTGATGTATAGGTGAAGCTCATCCAATGAAAACTTGTATCCCTATGTTCCAGTGTTCAAACCATGGGGTGTGTTGTATAGGCGAAGGTCATCCAAAGAAATATAAGGTCTAAGGTTGGTCATGGAACTCAAACCATATATTTGGGTCATGGATAAATATTATACGTGAAGGGTTATATTCAACAGATGAGTGTTAAAATATGACAAATCATATTCCAAGAGATTTCTAGCAAACTCGTGAGAAGGATAGCCCATTAAATTGATTTTTAAAGTTATCTTTGAGTCATACTTGTTAACATTGGAATTGGTATAAAAACATGAAATCTTGATTTGGGACGAATTTTTGACCCATCTGATCAAATTATTAAATTGTTTTTTTAAGAAGATGAAGGAGAATGCATTTCCATTGAAGAGAATAGTTATGAAATCCATTTTAGAAATGGTTATGAAACTGAACAAACTAGAAATTTTGAAATTATGAATAGTTATTGAGATCTGAGGAGAAGGGGTCGAAGGCCATTTGGAGAAAACAAATTTTTGAAATTAGAGTTGTTGTCAATATGCATCTCCTCCCTGGTTAGTGGAAGTGAAGATTTCATCCATTGTAATTGCCTGATACAAGGAATTTGAGTATGTTTTTATTGAAAAATATTTTATTAATTCAATGTATTAGAAATTTTTAATAGGATATGCGCATGCGGATGGTTATCTTGTTTTTTTTATGGTAAATAGTGTAGCTTATATTAAAGGGTTTTCATACATCTTAGAAGACTAAACTTTAAAAAAGTGTTTTCATACATGGATAAACATCATTCACCATATATTGATTAAAATATGATAAGCCTAATAGCAAACACCCCAAAAAATATTGATGCAGATAATATATGGACAACACCCAAAACAAGTATTGATGCAGATAATATATGGACAACACTCCAAATAGGATTGATGCAGATAATATATGGACAACATACACCCAAACCAGCATTGATGCATATAATATATGTAAATTTAAAATAACCCTCATGAAAACAAACCCCAGTAAGGACCCAAAGAACCATAAACAAAAAAATACCCATGACCCTCCACCATGTGTCAGCCACCTTCTTCTTCGCAGTGCTTTCCTAATATTTATGAGTTGCTTCAGCTTCCCACTAATGCTATCAAGAGTACTAATAAGGTTGTTGATGAAGATGTTGGAAACCTGATGATGAATCTCCTACTTTAGTGCTTCATTGTTGATTTACCCACTCTTAGTTGGATTCATTGATAATGTTTGAGGGTGGATTGTTATCCCATACAGTTAAGTAATTTTGAATGATTTCCATGTTTGCTAAGAGTTCATCCAATCTGTTTGCCTCCTTGTACATATGTTTGAATATCACATTACCTTATCTTTTGATCATGTTTCTGGCCTCTCTAATGGTATTCATGAACTTCCACAAAGGATTGAAGTTGTTTTTGATGTAATTTATGATTTTTAGAGAGTCCTCTTCTATTTCGTAGTTCCCTTTGTGCTTTTGGATGATGCTGAGACCTCTCCATAGGGCATGGGCTTATGCTACATTATTAGTTTGAATGCCTAGGTTCTCCACAAAGGCGACCACAATCTTACCACTTCTATATTTAACCAGTCCTCCTACCCCTTCCATTCTAGGGTTTCCTTTAGAAGCTCCATCAAAATTAAGCTTGAGCCATCCTACAAGGGTGGTTTCCATGAAGAGGTGTGAATTTTGTGGGGACGAGTAACACGAGGATTATATTCCTTGGGGATACTAATACTGCTGAACAGAAAAAGCTCTAATCCCACATCAAGGGGTTCTGTGCAAGGGATGAGCCGAGAGTTCTCTATGGCAAAGCTGATGATTTTACTAGCAATGGAGGTGGGGTCCTTGTGAGTGTTAGAGAACACACTACTATTTATTTCTAGCCACATCTACCATAAGAAATTGTGAGTGCATATTTTCCACAAGGATTTCAATCAAGGGCTTTTGAAAGGATTGGGCCACTAAGTGAAAAGCTCTACCAGGGAGTTGGGTTGGACCCAATTGATGTGGAAATTGGACAGTAAGTTACTCATCACAGTATAATAGAAATCACATTTAGTTAAAAGATAGTTTATGGATTTCCAAGCTTTATAGCACATGTGGAATATGTTGGGTACCATAATCCCCTCTTGATGATATTATCAGTGGTTAGAATCTTTTTTTGAATTGCTATCCAGAAAAACACTGCCACTTTACGGATGAGGTGCTTGATCCAGATTTGGGTAGGAGAGAAGGGAGCTTGTTGTGGATTGAGGATAATTTGGTAGGTAGATTTGATAGAAAATAATTCACTGTCTGTTTCTTTCCAAATTAGAAAGTCTTCTCTTCCATCTGTCAAAATCACTGTAGTATTCAACATAAGAGCCAAAGACCTTGTTGCCCTGGTTATGTGCCCATAATTTGAGTTAATTTTGAGGTATTTCCAACTTTTAGACCCATTGATGTTTTGGATGAAGTCTTCTACTTTGATGCCTATGGTTCCATCAAGGATAGGTTTTAGGACATATATCTCATCATCTTCAACTAGGGGCTGGTCACTAACCCACCTATCTATCCAAAATTTTATGGCAGTACCTGTTCCCAGATGCCACCTTGAACCTTTCTATAGAACTTCTCTGACCTGAATAATTGACCTCCAAAAGTTGATCCCTCTTTGAGGATATCTTCATCAGTGAATTATTTGTGCTAAAGGTATTTCCTCTGTATTATTGACACCCATTCTACATTGAAACTTGTATGAATTTTCTAGGCTTTCTTATCCAGCAGAGCAGTGTTCATATGCTTTATTCTTTTAATTCCCAAACCCCTTGGTTTTTTGGTTGACAAACATTTTCCCATCCAACCAAATAAATATTTTGATTCTCCTTTGTGCCTCCCCACAAGAATTTTTTTTGTATTTTCTCAATTTGGGTATAAACTGAAGTAAGAGCTTTGAAGTCTAAGAGGAAATAGGTTGGGATGATTTGGAGGCATGTTATGGTAAGAGTGATTTTACCTTCTTGGGTTATAAAAGCCCCTTTCCATCCAGCTAACTTTTTTTTTATCCTTTCCACCACATGACTCCACATGGACAATTTGGGACAACTGTAAAAAAGAGGAAGCCCTAGATAATGAGTAGGGAACTCACCAACTCTACATCAAAGAATACGCCTGATTTTAATCTACCTAGACAGAGGGGTATTGATGAAGAATCTTTTACTTTTGTTATAGTTGATTTCTTGCCCAGTCGCTTTCTCATATAAATCAAGGATTTTTTGATCATCTTGACCTCCACTACTGAATCATAAGTAGTGAGTATTGTGTTATCCAAAAATTGCTAGTGTGACAATGGGTTTAGACTCAAGGTATCCCTGATCTCGATGATAGTTTTCTCACTGACATCAATCTTAAGTGCTCTTCCTAGAGATTCAATAAGTATTATAAAAAGGATGGGTGATAGTGTCTCTCTCTACCTGATGCCTCTACCGCTAGGGAAATAACCTGTGGGTGATATGTTAACCAATACTGAGAAATGAGGGTTGGATATGCAGCCTCTGATTACATTTATCCATTCCCTACGATTTTTTTTTTTTTAAGAACAACCACGAGGAAATCCTTGTTTACTCGATAAAAGGCCTTACTGATATCTAATTTGAGAAAAAGGGTTGCTTTCTTATTTTGGTAAGCTAAGTTGAGGACTTCATGCAGGGTGATTATGCCATCATGAATGGACCTTCCTTTGACTGAGATGCCTTGGCAAGGATCTATAATGAGCAGGAGTATTTCTTTGAGTCTTGTTGTCAGGGCTTTGGCAATAATATTGTATATGGCATTACATAGATTGATGGGTCTGTAGTCATTCATGGATTTGCACTCAAGAACTTTAGGGATTAAGACAATGAAGGTGGAATTGGTGATTCTAGGGATGGATTTGGATTTTTGCATGTGAATAATGGCTTTGCAAATGTCAACCCCTATGACATCCTAGTAAGTTTAAAAAAACCCGAGGGAGAATCCATCAGGCCCCGAAGCTTTATCAGGGGCCATGGAGAAAAGAGCCTACTTTATTTCTTCATTGGTAAGGTCCTTATGAGCATGTCATTCATTTCATGGGATACGATATTTGGAATATGCTGAAGAAGATGATTTTGGGTCTGTTTAAAAATAGTGGAATTTATTCCCAAAATTTTTCAAATAAGGTGACTGCTTCTTTTCTTATGAGGTGGATGTCTCTCACACTTGTGTCATCACTATTTATTAACTCCCTAATCTTATTGGAGCTTCTATGATGAAGAGTGGAAGCATGGAAAAATTTTGTGTTTGAGTCCCCGTATTTGAGCCACAGGGCTCTAGAATTTTGTCTCCAATACATTTCTTCCTTGGCCAAAATTTTGTAGTAATCGGCAAGGAGATTTTTCTCTTCATTCCTGATTTGTATGCTCATCTTCCCTTTCTGAATTTGCTCTTCTATGGCTTTGAGCTTGTTGGCGATTTGCTCCTTATTTTCAAAAATGTTACCAAGCACTTCCTTGTTCCAAATTTTGATGTGGTCTTTGATTATTTTGAGTTTTTGGGTAACTTGAGTGATGGAGGATCCATCCACCTATTGTTGCCACCACCCTGAAATTTGATTACATAAATCTAGATGGAGAACCCACATTACCTCAAATCTAAAAGAGATCCTAAAAATTGGAGGCTTGTTAGCTTCAAACAGGAGAGGACTGTGATATTATCTTATTCTGGGCAAGGAAGTGAGGGAGGCATCACCAAATAGAGGTATGGCTTCTTAAGATATAAAGAATTTGTCTAGCTTAACTTTGATCAAATTATTCCCTATTCTTCTATTATTCCATGTGAATTGAGCTCCCCGAATATGGATATCCATTAGGTTATTCTCAGTGACAAACCCATGGAAGTCCTAAATACTTTTGGTAGGAATGTCATTGCCTCCTACCTTATCTGACGAGTAAAGGGGGGAGTTGAAATCCCCAGCCAAAACCCAAGGAAAATTTTTGAAAGCCTGCCTCATTTTACTTAGTTGGTCCCAAAAGGAACTCCTACTAAGGGGATTTTTTGGGACGTAGATATTATAAAGGATCCAACATTGATCCTTGTCTTTGCAAAAAAACATGATATTTATAACTCTATCTGAGGACGATATTACTCTACCATCCACTTTCTCTGGATCCCAAAGGCACAAAAGACTCCCAGATGGACCTTGGCGGATGGTTATCTTATTTAGAAATATTTTGATATATTGATTTATTTCCTTTAGAATATTGCACCAATTTAATTTCTGATTGTGTGAAGATAGATCAAATTAATTTTGGTATATTTAGAGTTCTTGTTTTAAAAAATTCAGGATGGAGTTCCAGAAATTACAGTAACATTTTTATTTTCATTTATTTTCTTTTCTAACCCTAGTTTTTTATTTTATTTGAAATTACGGTTAAAATAGGGTTTTGATTTAATTAAATATTTTATTTTTGAAATGTTTAATTAAATATTATTTTTCATAGTTCAATAATTCAATCTCCTTTCGGTAAAGAGAACTGAATTAAGTAAATTTTTCATTTCTGATATTTAAAATTATTTTCATTAAATATTTTGATTAATTTTCATAAATGACATTAGGGTAATGTTTTTAATAATTCCAAAATATTAAATTTTGGTATAAAAGCATAAAAATAAAAATAAAAATGGAAAATATAAAAACTCTTGTGGGTTATTAATATTTGAAAAGAAAATTTTGATATTAAATGAATAACCTAACAATTTCATGAACAACAAACTTAAATTCTTGATAATCAAATTAATTAAATATGCCCCTTGTTAACAGTTACGTGTTTTATGGAGTTATCCATACGAATTTTTGACATTGCATATTTTGATAAGCACACAAATAGGTTAAATTAACCCTACCCGAACCTTGGGAAAATCAAGTATTTCCTTTCAAGAGAGGATATCTTGAACAAATCCTGGTTGTGGGTATGTGTTTGTAATTGGAAAAATATATCACTCAACACATCCTAGCTTAGATTTACTTCCAAAATACATCTAGCATAGCTCATGTCAAACGTATTATATTAATTCAGTGTCTTTATTTCAACACATAATAGGTTAGATTTGATTTTGTGAGGAAGAATCTTATATTTCATTCCCAACAACATTTAGTTTAAGTTTGTCCCTTCATTTCAAAAGTATTAGCTTAGGTGCATTTTTTTTTCAAAAGCTTTACCATAAGTGGTTTTCCCTTTCAAAACACATTTAATCTAGCTCTATTTCAAAACGCATCTTAGATTAAGTCTGTGATTTCATTCTCAAAAGCATCTAGGTTAAGTAGGATTTATTTTGAAAAGGCATTTGGCGTATATTTGCTTTTCAAACACATTAGATTCAACTTAACCACCATACACTTAAGTTGCATTCACAATGGTAAGATTGGCCTTCATCACCAATCTCCACTCAAGACTGGTAATGTTTGATTTCATCTCCTTCCACTAGCTTGCCCTCTAGTTACCATAGTAGCCACCAAGAGTGGTTTTCTTGCCTTCATCACCAAAATATCCCCTAATATTAAGAGACCCTTAGAGTGGATTAGGATTAGACACCTTTGCTCACAAGGCTTTTTTGAGTTGGTAACTGTCATTCTTGACTAAGCCCAACCTAGGGTGAAGCGAAAGCATGGGTATACCGATAGCAGGTCTTAAATATTACCACCTTTTTTCATAAGAGGTTTTTGAGTTCCCCCCTTTGGATATCATTTTTTTTACCTTCCATTTAGCCATAATTCACCTATTATCGCATCGTGGTTCTTTACACACTTTTGGATGTGATAAAAGTCATGTGCTTTAACATACCTTTTAGTCTACATTTTCCCACTTGTTCTTCTAGTTTTATACTGGGTATCAACATTAAAATACATAAAACTCCCAAAAATATTTTCTTACTACTTTAAATTAGATTTTGTCTTGTTTATTTGATTATGGGTTACAAAAACTGTTACAAAACCACCAAAATAACCCAAAACTCACTTGATAAAATTTAACAGTCTGTTATTATTGAATCACATTGAATTTATCCATTTTTCTCATATTCACACACTCATGTGTGAACATTTTGGTTTGCACACCCATGTACGAACCTAATTTTTAGACCACAAATAGGTCTAGAAACCTTAAAAAACACAAAAAAGAAAAATTTTCACTTATATTGCTCTTCTAGATTCATTCCATCACTTTTCACTCAAAATCAGTCCTAAATTATGGCCCAATCACACAAAATTTACACCTAGCCATGCAGGACTCTCATATGCTCCCTTCTTCTCCAACTAATTAATTAGAGCACTTAGAGGAAGCCACCTCTGACCATCCTCATACTCTTTCTGCTTATTCACATAATTCCTCTCCTTCTTCTACATTGTATACTAGGATTTCATCCTATGATCATGATTTGAGGCATCACGCTCATCCTCCTTCTCCTCCCATGGATTCCCATGTGAGGGCCACTTCTCCCTCTTCACACCATCATGCTTCCTACCATGCTTCTCCTCATCTAGGATCATATCTTCCACCTATTCTTCCTCCACCTCAATTTCCATTTCACATCACTCAACCTATTGGTATTCCACCACCTCATCATCCCCCATTCTCACCTTCTTCCTCTCATCCATCTTCATATTCTTCCTCATATCAATAACCACAAACCACGATTGGAATTCATACCTTACTCATATCCACACCCTCATAGCCTCCTTCCAATGATGTGCAACACCTCATGGCATATCTCAACAACCTTGAGTTGCACTTAAGCCATTGTCAATTTCATACATCCACCCATCATCCAATCATGATGGGTCCCCCAATGCCTCCACTCCATGAATACCTCATCCTTGGAAGTAGGATCTTCCACAACCTAGGCAAGTATTCAATCTATCGCTACCTATTCAACCTCCCATTTTATCGTAAAGTCCTTTGCATCCTATTCATACTACACCTCCTCTCTATAATATTTTTCTCAAACTTTCCAATAGTTACATAGCACGGGGTGCTTAGTTATACCTAATGTCAAACCGACCAATCAAAATCACCCAAAACCATGAGGGTACAATGAGCATAAATTGTTTTTTATCATTGCCAATAAGGGTATGATATCAAAATCTATCATGTTATCAAATAAATAGTCTACAACATTATGGAAAAGGGTGCAATACAATGAAACGATCACATTGCATACTCCAATGAGAATCAGGGTACATTTTCAAATCTATTACCCCATTCAATGCCATCACCATCACATGTTGGTACTCCAATATCTATATCCATGCCTCAATAAGTTCATCATATCCATAGCCACACTTCTCATCAAGATGTTAGTTGTACCAATATTACGACTAGCAATTCATGACCTCTAACATGACATCCTCCAACAACATAGCATTTCCTTTTTCTTTGTTGAAATCATCCCTTCTTCTTCATTCTTTCCCTAAATCTACATCACCTTCTTTTTTTCTCTAATTTTCCTTTCTACTTCATCACCATCCTCCATCATCCTTCTAACTGATCATGCCAATTTTCCATTTCAAATGGTCCAAAATAATGCATTTATTGCTTCCAAAAGAATGGTTATTTTGATCCAAATTTTCCTCCATCAAATCATCTCCAAATATCCAAAACTACCACCATTTGTCGAAAATATCTTTCCAACGGTATAATTTTTATTCAATTTTGGCATTGTTTGGTCCCCTAAATTGTAGCAACACTGCACATCAGTCAAATAGTCAGATTCACATAAACATGTGTGAATATTTTCATTCACACATCCATGTGCGAACCTTTTTGTTTGCACACCCATGTGCGAACCTAATTTTTCTAGTTATATTTGTCATATTATGCATGGATCTTGCCATTTGTGCTAATATTTCACATTTCCTACACCTTTTCACCTTCCATTTTTTATATTTTCTCCATTTTTCACAACTGGGGGGCTTCTCCTTCCAACTCATCTTCCATGACTAGGGGACTTCTCCTCCTCACAACCCACCTTCTACAACTGGGAAAATTCTCCTCTATGCAATCCACATTCTACAATTGAGGATTTATTTCCTCTCAACCCATTCTTCACAACTAAGGGACTTCTCCTTACAATACAACTTCTACAGTTGGGGGTATTTTCCTCATAATTCATCTCTTGAAGGGATAGATATTCCACACATAAATTTACCTTGTGCATGATCAATATCAAAACACTCAATCTTGGAAATGATGTTTATCCAAGAAATTTATCAGATACTATCATCAACCCTCATTTTCTAGGGCAAACACGAAGTAAAATTTCTCTTCTCAATCAAAAATCCAATCCAATCAATATTTGGTATGTTACATGCCATTGGATGTAGGGGGACTCATGTGTGTATACTATCTCTGGGCCACCAACGAGCCCATTGAAGCAATCATGAGTAGGACCCATCTATGGTTGACTAGCTAACCAAATAAAACTAAGCTTTAAAGTTTATCAAAAGGTAAAGTTTCAAAGGCATTCATCCCTTTCAAATTTGGGGCATCTTACATTGATTATGATGACAAGACCACCTGGTGTCTACTTATTTAATGCCATCATTATGGCTCACCCACTTCAACCAATTCTTCATCACTGGGGGGTTTTCCTCCCCTCATCTACTCACTTTCATGATTAGGGGATTATGTTCCCTCTTCAATCCACTTCAATTACTAGGGGAGTTCTCCTTCTGTCTCATTACATTCTCCTCTAGGGTATTTAGCCCTCCTTCCATAATGCACTTCACCATATTCTCATACTAATGGCATGTATGGTTGAACCTCATAATCTTTGCTTTTTCTCACGTCAAAGATTCTATGAAATTAGGTATTTTTTCTTTTGGTTTACCTCATACTCATCAATGCATAATAAAAAAATGGGGAATCCATTATTCATTGCTGAAATATATTCTTTATCAATGCAACCATGATGGCATCCTTCGGTGTTATCTCAAACCACAAGAAACCCAACACATCATTAAGAAGCATATTACACATGGATTAGTATTGACCCACACTGGAGCATGGTTGTTGTAAATATATTCAGAAGTACATCAAATGGAAACACCATGTTAATCTTACACTTTTTACCATCTCAATCACTCCAATTGATTCAAGCTATACAGCCTTTTTCTCAATGGGGTTTGGATTTTATCGATAAAATCATACCAACCTCATCCAACAATTATAACTACATCATTTTTAGTATGGAGTACTTTACAATATGGGTTCAAGATATTTCTTTTATCCAAACGATAGGTCCTCAAATATTTGATTTCACTACTCCACACATCACCTATAATTTTAGCATTCCTTCCATGGTCATCTCTACTAACAATATGCAAATTTTGACCAAGAATGTTTGTGCACTATATGAGAAATTCAAACGAAGCTACCATTAAAACCATATGCACCATTCTTCATGCAAAACCATTGTAGAGGCATATCATGATTAGCATAATCAAATAACAATGACACTTTGTACACTTAGAACGAACATTCAAACTGCAACTGGGACAATAACATTTCTAAACTCTACTACCCCTAGAGCTCGAGCTTCTCATCATTACGAATATCAATGCAAGAATTTATCGATGATGATACAACTCATCATGTAAGGTTAGACCAATTAACACTCTTGGATGAACGCCGCATTCATGCTATTAAACATACACACATTTACCAAAATTATCTCTGACATACCTATAACACTAAGGTACATTCACATGAATTTCAAATCAAAGATTTTATCCTCAAAGAGAACCAACATATTACAAGCCAACCATGCCATATTTGTGATAAATTTGTGCCTAATTGGCTGGGTCCTTACATTTTACACATAAATTTGGTTCTAGAGTGTATCATCTTGCTAATATTAAAGGTCTTATAGAACTTGAACCCATTAACATTATACATATTTGTGTGTTTTATGCCTAGTCATTTTTCATTAATGCTCACCAATATTTGTACATACTATTGTAGCTATTATGAAAATACAAAAATGCAAAAACAATAACAACAATAATAAAAACATCAAAAACAAAATCATCCATTATGTCAAAATAGCATCATTTCATTATGCTTGATTTCTTCTCTTCTCTTCGTTGTTTTCTTCCTTTTCGGTCATTGTTGTATGGTTACGCTTTGAGTGCTACATACCTTTGATTTATTCTTCTCTTCTTGTTACTTTTCAATGTTGTATGGTCACGTTTCATGCAGCTACATACCTTTGATAGATTACTATTTTATTCTTTATTTCCCCTTCCCCCTTCTTGTTACTTATAAATGTTGTATGGTCATGCTTAAAGATGCTAAATACCTTTGATAAGTTTTATTATATTTATTTCTTTGTATTCCTTCATTCTCCTCTTTCTTCTTCTACTTACTTACATTACATCCATCTCCATAATCATTTAAATCATCATCCTCTTGCTTCATCAATAACATTGATGTTGTAAAACATTTGCAACTTCTTCTCGTACCCATCACTTTACATCAAATTTCTTCATTATTTCCATAGCCCCCTCCACTTGTGCATTATACTAGGGCAATTTGTTCTAGCATTCTCACACTCCATGCACAATATCTAAATTTTTTCATTCTTTCCATTTCCCCCTCCACCTTTTCATAACCCCTTATAGCTTCCTAAAACTTATGTTTACACCTTAGGCAATTAAAAATAAAGTAAAAATTTATTACCTCCACCAGTGAGAGTCGAACCCTCAACGCAGCTTCTCCCAATGCCCTAGCCATGGCTCCAACTACCGCACGAGCTAGGCACTCATTTGGGGATCAAAGAGCACAACGTGCTCTATGTTCCTCCCCCAATGCGTCGAAACCAAAAGGACTACGTGTTGCTTCCTTCAACGCCTAAGCACAACACTGCCAAAATGCTCTTACCATAAATCAAACACAAACCACTCTATACCCATGCATCGTAACTAATGACCACTTTCCACTAGGCCACGATGCCTCGATGGATATGAGGGTTTAGCCCTTGATGCCCTTATCACTTTCGTTAGTGCCTAAGACAAAGATTTTGTCTTCTTCCTCGCACAAATTTTCACCACAACACTTGCCTCTTTAATTTCTTTTGATCTAAGTATAGTTTCAATGCCACTAAGGCATGTACTTTATATACCAATTACCTCCATTAATTTTGAACGTCGGTGCCTTCGAAATTTTAATAATTAATTTATAGATTATTTAAATTCTTTAGAATTTAAATTTTATAAATTAATTTTTAAACCCTTTTTGGCTTATATAAAGCCCTCTTTGATTTTACCACTTTGTATAAATAATATTTATTTATAAAATTTAAATTCAATTTGAATTTAAATATTTTATAAAAATAAATATTAAAACCTCCTTTAGCTTTTCAAAAAACTTCCTTGGGTTTTTATGAAAAACCTTTTATTTTGCTCATTCATATGCTTCCACATAATATTAAAAATATTATGAAGCTCTTTTACCATTAACCTTTGCATTGTTCCTTGACATATTCCTTGACATCAATGACGACTTCATTCCTTGACATCAATGACAACTTTTACTCAAAATCTCCAACATTTACATACATATAGGTTGTGTTCATATCCACATTTGTACACCACTCATTGTAAATAGTACATTTGAAGAATTAAATACACACTTGTTAGCATGATATTTTTGGTGTCCACTCCCATTTTCATAAGACTGGATCATTGAAAGCTTTGTGTGATTCAACCACTTACAGTTAAGTCAATCAACCACGATCTAAAATTTGGCAAATTCTAAAGTAATTCAAAGCTTTCCTTGTCTGACTTAAGTCCTTTCATGGACCAATTGTACATCTCACACATTAAAAAAAATTTGAGCATAGGACATGTGATATTGTGCGTATATTGGTCGCCTAACAAAAATCACTCCACTCATCCTATCATTTACGTGATCAAATAAAAACTTGAGGATTGAAAAAAGGACAAGCTACAAAAAAATAGAAAAAAGGGAAAAAACAAAAGCTAAAGCCCAAAAGAGCACCATAAAAAAATAAATAAAAAAAGTACTATAAAAAAGCTTTAATATTTGAGGTCCTCAGGTCTATAATCAAATCATGGGGTGATCTCCATCACCATAAATAGGCTATAGATGCCTTATTGGCAGTGGTGTACACCTTCCAAGTGGCAACATGTATGTTACATTAGCAACCTTCTTTTGTACAAACCATTGCACGCTTGTGGATGAGCTAGCTTACAGGATAAGTTAACAATTAGTTGAAACCATTCTCTCTCAAAATGGTTAAATGAACAACACTTTACCCACATTAGTCCATTATTGACTTATATTTAGTCAAGAAAGTTATGATTTTCATAGAATATTTCTCAATTATTCAATGGGTTTGATTGCTCAAACTATGATGTTCGACTCTCTTCAAAGAACTTTTCACATCCGACATCTTTGAAATAACAGAACAAATCACACTATCACTTGTTTTGCTATAATACAAGTACCTTCTTCATTTCTATTTGCATCTATTAAGATATCCATTTATCACATACTTCTATTGTCTTTGCATCCACTCCATTCAAAACTTCATCATATCTCAATTTTTGTATACTTCTCCAACATATGCATACATTTCATAGGCAATTTCACTCCACATTCATTTCATGCATTACATGTTTGCTTGTCTTTCATGTTCTCAATGTTCCTAACTCACTCATTTTCACCTTAATTTTATCATTTATGATCATTCTACTCTAAATAATAACATATTTCTTAAATCTTCACACATTCATTCATATACATATATTTCTATCACATCCACGCATCTATCCATTTACACATCTATCTTACATTTGTACATTCACATCATTCTAGAAAAATAGAATAACATACAAGAAAATGCAATAAGATATAATTTTGTATAATGTCATGTATATATATCTCAAAAATACCCTAATACTACAAAACAATGTGTACCCTTTTGAGTACCTCATCGTATGTACATAGTGTGTATATACTACTCGTACAAAAGTTATGGACACTTGGCCACCACGAACAACATCCATCAACCATGTCACTCATTGGGAGTATCTCCACTCCTATCTTGAGTCATATATACCTCCTCCACTCCTCAGTTCATCATTGCTCTACTTGACCATAGGACATGCCCCTCCGCCTATGAGTTCAATGGCTTTGCCATCCTTTGACTCATTTGGATCATCGAGGGAGTACTTTGCTAACTCCATCATGATTGTGTATGAGATATTGACCATGATCATGACTCTAAATACACCAGTAGTGTGAATCCATGCATATTCAAATCCACCTCACACTATGCCCTCTTCATAGCCTCCTGTAAATAGGTCACTAACAAATCTATGTTTGCTCACTATAAATGTTGCACCTCTCCTTGAAGGCCTACCACCGTAGATCTAGCTCACTCCTCCACTACCCTCACCACCTCAACATCTCCCTACAACTATTGCACCTACTACATCCTCTCTTACAGATCCTCAATATTTGCCATGACTCACCCTCTATAGCCTTCGTCTCCTCCATCTCCTGCTATAATCACTCCACACTCTTCGATCGACTAGCCCTCTCAACTTTAACCTACTCCCTAGCCTCATAAAGTTGTTGCAGTTGATAGGTCATATCAATCATCTCATTTATAATAGCTCTAGCCTCATCTTGATCTCTCACTACATCCTCTCTCTTGGTGGCTAGCCTATAAGCCTCCAATATCACCTCATCCCACTCTCTCACTAGAGTGTCTCTCTCGCCCACAACCTACCTCACCTCATCCAAAACCTGCCTCACCTCAGCTAAAGCTACCTCTAGTCTCTCCTCTAACCCCTGCCTCTCCTCTGTATCAACATCCCTCTCCGCTACTAATGTAGCCCACTCTATAGCCCACTCCATCTCCCTCTTAGTCCTACATTCCTTGAAGTCTTACATGGACTCTCATAGGAGTGTCACCTCTTCCTGTGTTGCTATCAACTCACAAAGCCCAATCACCAAGTCAAACTCTAGCTATTACATTTCTATCATCTTTCCCATCTCAGGGATCTCACTCATCTGTGGTATCTCACTCATCAGTATCATATCTCCCATATCTGGTGCCTCACCTATCAGTGCCATCACATCAAATGAGGGTATTTCCTCCATCGACACTACCTCCTCTATCGGCAATCCTCCACTCATTCCCTCTCCAACATCCCCATGCAATGTCCCCACCTTATCTTCTATTTTTTATTGGACACATTGAAGCAAACTTTCTAACTCCTCTGCCTCCTCCCTAGGCTCTAGTGATCCTGGTACCCCTCCCAAACCTGACAATCTTGCTCTTGCACCACCATAATCTAGTAATGCTACTATCACTCCTAGATGTAGCCCAAATTACACCTCATCCCATCCATATATCACCTCCACTCCTGGATCTCACCTCTATAATGTCCACCAGGTGTTATATTCTAGAGTCATCCTCACATTATCCACATTTGGGATAACTATCTCATCATCTCGCTTAATATCCAAGAGAAGCACAATTGATCATGACCCCTGATCTCCCTTTGTCCTCTAGATAACCACTGGTGGATCCGACCATCCCTGTTGTAACCCAAATTTTTACATCACTCTCAATAAGAGGAAGTACTCCACTTGAGTCCCATATCGTCTAATCATCCATCACCCCCATCTCACCTTACATAGTTGTTCTCCATACTCTGGTCAATGAGGTACTCCTTGACATGGCCTCTAAGTGATGTGATCTATTGTTAGTGCATCTAACAAACCTCTATAGTGCATCTCATCACCCTCATGGTCTCTCTTAATCTGTATCACCATATCAATCTGCCATCTTAGCACATATAGCACATCCTTACCCATAAACCTATGAGCCTTATATGGTAGCCTCATTGGTTACCCTACCACGATGTGCTCCCACGCCCACACCTACAACAATGAATTGAAGATCAACCTAGATTGCTCTATCCTCACTATAGCATGGAGCTCTTCGAAGGCTTGTGCAAGTGTAGACACCTAAAACACATTATTTTAAGGAGACTACTTAAATGGACACCGTTTTAGGCCATATGGCCCACCTTGGATATCCTCAAGTCTTAACAGTGGTTTTTACCACTCAAACAGAGGTATATTCTCTTTTACAGCCTGGACCATCCCACCCAAGGGTAACCTCTAGAGGTCACCCTACCCTGGTAGAGCTAGTAGTCACGGTTGCCCTACCCTGGGATGGTTGCACCTGTAACAAAGAAAATTCAAGCATTGAGCAACGGTTTGTGTAATCATGTGTACCAACTGTAAGCAATGATACAATGGTTATTAAGAAGTTACATTTCTAAGTTTTTGACTACTTCTTGGCTTCTCAAGGAATCCTTAGACTCCCTCTTGGAGGTCTATTTAAAGGAGCTTAGCCTTCATGAAAAATAGATAGCAATTGGATGATAATAAATTATTGTCGATTTATACAACCAGAGATATTATACTCTCATAAGCAATGAAGTGCTTCCCAAATCCTTCTATGGAGCCTCAAAATATGCCAATAATGTATCTCGAATATTGAAGTTTGAATTAGCAGTCTTTGCATTATTCGAAGTCCTTGCTCTGGTGTTCAATTCTCGCAATCAAGTCATTCTTCAAGATTTCCCCTTGAACATCAATTCTCCCCATATCAAACCAGATGTCCCCTACATTGGTTACAAGGATTTTACTCACAACTCAATAGTCGTCTCACCCTGATATGGCCCATAGGCACCATCACCCTGATCAGGGATGGCCAACAGGCCAGACCGCTCTACATAAGGACGACCTCTCAGCAAGACATGTTTTCTCTATTTTCTTACGTTTAATATATTTAGCAGCATTCAATTATTTTTTTAGCATAACTTAATTTCATTTGCATGCATATATATAATCAAATTTTAGTTTCTTTAATTCTTTCCTTTATTATGATGGTGGGCCTCATCATGAAAGGCTTTATAACTACTACTAATGTCTTTTGAGTATGAAAGGCTCTATAAATGGTACTAATGTCTTTTGAGTATTTTTGTGTGCATATTTTAGGAAATACTACTAATGTCTTTTGAGTATGAAAGGCTCTATAAATAGTACTAATGTCTTTTGAGTATTTTTGTGTGCATATTTTAGGTCTTGGAAAGGAGCATACAACACAAAGATTCATCAACTTTCATTCCACATAGCATAGGTGTTAGGGTACCTTGTGTTGTGTGCATATTTTAGGTCTTGGAAAGGAGCATACAACACAAAGATTCATCAACTTTCATTCCACATAGCATAGGTGTTAGGGTACCTTGTGGTGTTAGGGTACCCTAACATAACACCTAGGAAAAGATTCATCAACATTCATTCCACATAGCAGAGGTGTTAGGGTACAACATGAGAGGAAGTACCTTGTGGTGTTAGGGTACCCTAACATAACACCTAGGAAAAGATTCATCAACATTCATTCCACATAGCAGAGGTGTTAGGGTACAACATGAGAGGAAGTTGGCATGTGTTTGTGCTACCACCTACATGACCACGTGAATAGCGTGTGTAAGCACCAAGTGTGCTCACGATAAGGAATGCATGCCTTGTTTATAAATCACAAAAAAATCTGATGTGCTGCAAATGTGGGATTAATATCCTCAAAAAAAATAAAAACCATCATTGTCAATGATTGTCGAAGGATTTTAGATATGCCAAAACTTGTTTTGCTTGCTGTAAAACTTGACTTTGCAGCGTAATATTACCCTGAACCTATTGGAAACTTATTAGAACCATGATGAATAGTGTTGCAAATCAAAGCACTTTTGTTTATGGTTATGCCAACCTGAAATACCCGAGCACCAAAAATAGATTACAGAGCCGAAAATTAACTGGAATTTGAAATGAATTTAGCGTCTTCCAATTCGTGTGATAGCCAAGAATTTTAGGATTTCACTTTATCTGCGATGGGTATAATATTTTAAACCTTAGGTGTAATTTCACTTCTAATTTTGGTTCTTCTGTTGTTAACGTCCCCGGAACTTAGGCAATTGTATTGTAATTAAACCACTTGATGTGTTCATGTGTTATTAATTGTTATTCGCACTGTGGTATGCGTATGTTCTCCTCAGTCTGACAACACATGATTTTCTTCAGCAGTATTAAATCCAACTTTGATATATACACACAATTTCATGAGGTTGTTGTTGTTCTCCTCAACCGGATGGACTATTAAACTTAACAACTTATATCATGCATACTTTTAAATGAAAACACGCAATATTATCACGCGTTCTATGAGATGATTTCGTAAGAATCATATACGTGTTCTATTATTCTTGGATCACTTAATATTATCATGTGATGCTACTTTACGAGTTTAATATGTGCAAATCGGAAACGCGTTCTTTTATTCCTTAATCACACAATATTTCTGCCACTGGACAAATCATATACGTCAACCTTAGGTCACCGAAATGATACCTATAAATAAATCGCCCAAGTAAATTAGGGTTCGTAGAAATTTATCTTCTTCCAAAGTCATCGTTTAATTAGACAATGGTTTGTCCTTAATTTTTTTTTAGATATATGTCTGTGTTAACAGGAAGGTAGTATATTTAGTCAGACCCGAACTTTCTCTTAAGATAAGCGATGAAATACACAAAAACTTTATTGTAAATTTTATGAATCACCCTTATAGACTATTTAAGATCTGATAGTACTTATTGCATAACTTTATTATCATTAACATAAACCATTCATCAATATGCAGAAATATTGAATCATTCACCTACAAATAATTATAGAGAGATAGATAATACCCTTAATGTAGGGAAACACCAATAATAATCCTTAAGGAAGGAATAACTCCACAAGATCTCCCAAGATGAGAAAGTCACTTAAGGAGGACAAAGTCCCATAAACCACTTAGTGGGCAAAGACGATTAAAAATGATTGATCTCCATGATGATTACAATGATAAATGTCTCTTCTTTATATATCCATCTTCTTATTCTACTTTAGGGAGCCTACTACTAATATAATATTATATTATCATATAATATAATATAATATTATAATACAATCAACCTTGGGTTATGGGTGGCCCATGCCAACCCTTATACAATATAATAATATATCCCCAAATATCTATTCCTAGGTACCCTAACAGGAGGTCCCAAGAAACTCCTAAATTAGTTTGAGAGGGTGCAAAGATTCTACGTGTTACACCTACCATATTTCTTAATTGTAAAAATTGTATCAAATTGGTATCAAATCCCTCAAAGGGATATCAATGTAACCTCCTTTTCAAGGAAATGATTTAATAATATTGAAAATGGAATCAGTTTATTACTTCTTGTCTTTATCTTGATGGTTATATTATTTTGCTATTCAAGTTGATTTCATATAATTGTATTAGGTGTATGATTTTTGCATACTATAGTGGATATCATGATCGAAATTCGGCTCATATTTTGTAAATTTATAATTAATTATTGCTTTTCTTGATTTTATTGAATTGCAGGTACTATCATCTTGGACAAAAATGATCAGTAGTCACAATCATCCTACCCTGATATGAATAGCATACCCCATTGTCCTACCTCAATATGGTCCCACAACAGAGTTTAGAAAAGGTAGAAACAACGCCTTCATCGGATGTAGGCTTGTACTGTAAGTTTTTTTTATATCTATTTTCCCTGCTATTCAGTAAAGAAATGTAAAAATTTCACACTTCAGTAGAGAAAATACATAAATATTTCAATTTTCAATAGTTTTTTCACGATCATTCCTAGGTTAGACAACCCCTATCTATGGTCGCCCCTTCCCTAGATGGCTCCTCTTACTGACCATATCTATATAAGATGGCCTCTGCTATAGACCATCCTGAATAGAGACTGTCTCTCTCTGCTTTTTGTGTGGACTGTGTGCTTGCTGCCTATGTCAAGGTTGATATTATATTAGGGTTATATATTTTTAGATTTATGAAACTAAAACATTTATTACTTAGGAATATGAAATCAAACATTATTTTTATGCATTAGTAAAAAGACATTGAATGCTCTATGCTTGCATTTACTTTTTACATGAAATAAAATGAACCCTCACACACCGTGCAATATCTTAAACATCAATGAGTTGGAATTCACACCCAATATTTGATCAAGACTAATGATAGTGGCTTTCATTTCCACCTTGTTGGCTTGTATGTGATTATTTAGTACCCTATTTTTGGCCAAGGTCATTCCAAGACCCTTCATATGGTGAGGACTGCTAGGACCTGGGCTCCCTCATTGATTTTGTACTTCATCACCAAACTTTGGTGGGTTTCACGTCTTGGAATTCATCACCAAGTCGATGTGTGAGAAAATACAAATTAAAACCCTTAAACTAAGTAATATCATCAACCAAAGTAAAAACACGAAAAAGAAAAAAAGCAACAACAAATCAAACACACCAAACAGTCTAGGAATCACAAAGAAATTTTTAAACAAGATAATCATTTTGTATACTTTGTTTCCTTTGTTGTTTTCTTAATCAACACATAATGGTCACTACTCATAGTCATGCTCAGTCACAAGATGATGTGATAGAAAATTTACAAGGAGATAAATAACACCTCCACTGCAGTCCAACAGACTTAATCATGCCTTAAAAATGGCCCAATAGCCACCATGATGATAATTCCACTCATGGGAGATCCAACCATCGAGGTACCCCTACCAAGAGGACATCTGTGAGACCTCCACATGATTGATAAGATGATATTATTAGACCATGCCTATCTCGTGTTGTCTCTAGACATTATCCATCAATTGAGGGCCAAGCAAGGGTGTGGCACGAATCCATGTTTGTGATTGATCTACACACCCATATGAGTATGGGACAGGATATATGTCTCTACCTAGCTTAGATGAGCAGGCTACTCCATCTGATCATCCCTAGATGAGTCAAAATTTTACCAATTAGATATGTCTGGTGATCATGCTACTCTTAGAGTTACCTCTTTCATTCATACCTATTTTGAGGGTGAGCGAGAAGAATATCTAGTGCACCCTATCCTCATGTGCATAGAGTGGTCCACACAGACATGCCATACTCCCACACCATATTTTCATGAAGGTGACATTCCTAGGGTCAAAAATCGAGTTAACATGGCTTCTCTTGATCATGGGAAAAGGATAGCTACTCCTACTGTGCTCACAAAAAGAGCCAAATCCTCTCATATTGATACGATAACCCATAGATCTCACACAACCGATAAGATGGATCAATCACCTATGCCTAATACTAGTCAACGAGAGCAACTAATCCAAATACAATTGAATGATTTATGAAAAGACAAAGTGCCTAGAAAAAAACATGTAGAACAACAAAGACTACACCGTTAGAAGGTGTATGAACACAGGTTGCATGAAGAAAGGATTCATGAACAAAGATTGTATGAGGAGAAATCACATAGGGTAGCTTACGATGTAATCCCTATGCCTAGTATATATAGACAACAGGATAACCCAAGGGGCACTACACAACTGATGGGGAGCCAAATTTAACAAGAGAAAACTCAAATTTTATTTAGAGAACATGGAAAGATTACAAAGTACAGAAAGAAAATACATTTGCAGTCTCAATCTACGTCTTTTCTAGCCCTTTCTAATCCTTCGAAAAAATCTCCTTTTATCATCACGGCTTCTTGCTGCAACTGTTGTTCGTAACCATCCCTGTAACCGCTTTAACGACTTCTGGAACTGCCACTTGGAACTGCCTTAACAGCTTCTGGAACCGCCAACTGTCATTCTGTAACAGTCCACGAAAACTCGCCTTCTCTTTCTTAGCCAGGTCACGAAAATGCGACATGTCATGATTTTGCGACACTTTTCTGCCTTTGGCTCTCTTTCGCCAATGTGTCACGATATCGCGACACTTTTTTGGCTTTTGGCTTTGGTTGCCAATGTGTCGCGATATCGCGACACTTTTTTGGCTTTTTGGCTTTGTTTCGGGGGTGTCACGATTTTGTGACACTAGAGGTTTTGCTTCCGCCTTTGCTCGGAGGTGTCGCGATATCGTGACAACTTATTTTGCACCTGTCGTTCTGCTATTGGTGTCACGATATCACGACAACTTTTATGTTGTGATATCACGACAATTTATTTTGCGTCCGTTGTTCTGCTGTTGGTGTCGCGATATCGCGACAACTTTTATGTCGCGATATCGTGACACTTTTGAACCTTAGCATATTTTTTTCAAACTTAGAATTTTTTTGCTTGTTTCTTTTGTTTGTCTTTTTCGATGATGCAAGATTGTTGTGTTGCCCTAGATGCTCCTGCATCAGACACTCGGGGTAGATTTTTAGAAGTGATCCTCACTTCTGGGAGGTCAAAGGAAAACCTAGACGATCAACCTCTGATTTGGACAACCATGTGGCATCTTCGATAGGTCGGTTCTTCCACTTGACAAAATATTCCAAATATTGCCTGTTTCGGGTACTTATGCCTTCGCGAGTGTCGAGTATGTCTTCAATTTCTTCTTTGTCTGGAGTGGATGTAGGAATGTTCCACAAATCCAGACTGGTGGTTCGCTACAACTTCCTACATGATATTCAACCAAGTCTAAAATATTGAAGATAGGTGAAATATTCAGCTCACTTGGTAGATCAACTTCATAGGCATTGCCTGAATCTCATTTACCTATGATCCGACATGGTCCAAACTTCTTCATATTCAACTTATTGTAGGTTTTTCTAGGAAAACGTTCCTTACGCAAGTGAACCATGACTTCATCCCCTACCTAGAATTCTTTGAAACGTCGCTTCTGATCTGCTCTGGCTTTGTATGTAGCATTCATTTGGTCGATATGCTTCGTTGTACCTCTTCATGTAAAGTCTTCATGTGTCTTTGCAAAGTCTTCGACTTAGACCTTGCACTTGTCTGCTTTATCCATCGATCTCAACTCAGAAGCGTTTCTCGGGTTGTACCCATGCACAATCTGGAATGGTGATTTACCAGTACTGTGATTGACAGAATTATTATAAGCAAACTCTGCCTATGGTAAAATCAGATCCCATCCCTTGGGTTTATCTCCTACCAGACATCGTAGAAGATTACCCAAACTTATGTTGACTTCTTCGGTCTGTCCATCAGTCTGCGGGTAGTGTGCAGAACTGAATTTCAATTTTGTTTTCATCTTCTTCCACAGGGTTCTCCAAAAATAACCCATAAATTTGGTATCTCTGTCCGAGACAATGCTTTGGGGTAGACCATGAAG
The DNA here is from genome assembly GCA_028583015.1 of Wollemia nobilis. Lineage (NCBI taxonomy): Eukaryota > Viridiplantae > Streptophyta > Pinopsida > Araucariales > Araucariaceae > Wollemia > Wollemia nobilis. The sequence continues at coordinate 13,406,394 of JAQPPZ010000082.1, read as the reverse complement.
GCGCACAACCTCCCTGAAAAAAAAACCTGCAATATGAACAACATCATTTGTCTTTTGACATGGAATAAAATGAGCCATCTTCGAAAACCTGTCAACAACAACAAAAATGGCGTCATTTCCACATTGTGTTCTTGGCAGACCAAGAACAAAATCCATGCTGATGTCCTCCCATGGTCTCTCTGGTACAGGCAATGGCTGGTACATTCCTATATTCTGGCTGACCCCTTTCACCATCTGGCACACTCTACAACCCTACACAAATCTGGTCACATCCGGTTGCAACTGCGGCCAATGGTAATTCTCACTAATGAGAGCAATGGTCTTATCTTGACCAAAATGCCCTGCTAGTCCTCCGTTATGTTTCTCTTTGATCAAATTTTCCCTCATGGAACTTCGTGGAATGCACAACTGGTTCTGTCGAAACAGCATCCCATCTTGGATCATGAAATCCAACCACTTAGTGCAATCCACAGTAGTAGGAGACACACATGCCGTCCATGCCTCTACAAAATCTAGATCTGCTAGTTATAAACTCTTGAGTTCAAACCCAACAACCTGCACTCTCATTTTTATCAACAAATTATGCCTTCTACTCAAGGCATCTGCAACTCTATTAGATTTGCCACTTCTATGTTTTAGTACAAAGGTATAACTCTGCAAGAATTCAACCCACTTCAAATGCCGCTGGATAAGTTTACCTTGACTATTTATATACTGCAAAGCTTGATGGTCAATATATAAAACAAACTCTTTGGTTAGCAAATAATGTCTCCATTTCTTAAGAGCTTGAATTATAGCATAGAATTCTTGATCATAAATAGAGTATTTCTTTCTAGCATCATTTAATTTTTCACTAAAGTATGCAACAGGTTTGCCTTATTGACTCAACACAGCTCCAATGGCACTGCCACTGGCATCACAGTCAACTCGAAACACTTTATTAAAATCCGGAAGTGCCGGAATGGGCTGTTCTGTCACTTTCTTCTTAAATATGTTCATACTGGTATCTGCCTTGGCAGTCCACTTAAATTCTCTCTTATCCCCTCTCATAGTTTATGTTAGGGGTGCACAAATACTGCTAAAGTCTAATAAAATTTCTATAGAAAATTGCAAGACCGTGAAATGATCTTACCTCTGTTACATTCCTTGGGGTAGGCCATTCAATGATAGCCTTCACCTTCTCAGGATCCATTTTTAGACCCTCCTCTGAGATGACAAATCCCAGGTATATCAACTCTTTCTGTACAAAACTGCACTTCTGTATATTTATCAATAACTGCTCCTCACGTAGTTTTTCAAAAATTGTTCGAACATGCAACAAATGCTCATCCAATGTTTTACTAAAAATCAGAATATCATCCAGATAAACTATCACGAACTTTTCCAAGAAGTCATGCTATACCTCATTCATTAGCCTCATAAACGTACTGGGTGCATTAGTCAATCCAAATGGCATAACTAACCACTCATACAAACCCTCTCTGGTTTTAAAGGTTGTCTTCCATTCGTCACCCTCTCTAACATGTATCTGGTGATATTCGCTCTTCAAATCAATCTTAGTGAAGTATTTAGCTCCACTCAAGCAATCCATTATATCGTCCATTCTGGGTAATGGAAAGCGATATTTAATGGTAATTTTATTAATGGCTCGGGAATTAGTGCACATTCACCATTCGCCATTCTTCTTTGGTGCAAGTACTACTAGCACTGCATAAGGGATCAAACTTGCTCGAATCAAACCCTTCTTCAATAATTCCTAAACCTGACGGTTCAACTCTTCATTCTCTATAGGAGACATTCTATGGGCTGCCTTATTGGGTAAGCTAGATCCTGGCATTAAGTCAATCTGATGACTAATCTTCCTCATTGGCGACAAACCCTCAAGCACATTGTCTGATATAATATCAAGAAATTCTACTAACAACTGGGTAACTTTTGCTAGAATGTCAGTAGTTTCTTTTCTCTTTATAGCAGGAATTAATGCATAACACATTGAATCCCTCTTTAGACCATCCAATTTTTTTTTGCCATCTACTAAACAAATTCTAGCATTATTGCATACCTTTTCCTCAGCCTCCTTCAATGGCTTCAGTTTGTGGCGTACTCCGTCTTTTGTTAGGGAATAGGTATTTGCATGTCCATCATGCGCTGCACATCTATCAAATTGCCATGGTCTTCCAAGCAAAAAATGGCAAGCATCCATCGACAAAATATCACACAGGACCTCATCCTGGTATCTTCAAATTTGAAACTTGACCAAGCATTGTTCACTGACCAATGCTCTATGATCCTTCTGCAACCACGCAATCCGGTATGGATGCGGGTGCTGTCTTCTTTCTAGCTTTAGCTTAGCTACCATTTTCTCAGAAACCAAATTATCTGTACTACCATTATCAATAATAATATTACATATTTTACCTGAACATTTGCACCTCGTGCGAAACAGGATTTTTCGTTGATCTGGTTACTTCTCTTCGTTCAACAAGGTTCTCCTTGTGATCATCACTTCTCTGCGCTTTGCTTCTTCAAAGTGCTCATATTCAACACCATCCTCAACAACTGTAGCTCTGGCATTACCTTCAGGCTTTTTGTTCGGTTTTTCTTGGTGTTTGGGACACTCATATGATCGATGCCCCTCTTCTCCGTAATTGAAACAGGTTCCACAGAATCTGCCTCTGCCATATCTACGTCCACCTCTACCTCATCCCCTTTGATAATCATTGTTCTGATTACGGGGTCGATAAGCATTCTCCTCCTTCTATTCCTGGTGATTGTTGGTTTCACCAGTCTGCTTTTGGTCATCATATTTACCTCCACTGGTTCTTCCACCAGTTCTTCCACCATGACCTCTTCCTCTTTGTTTGCTGTCAAATCTGCGGTTCAGTTTCTCTTCCACTTTCAAAGCAAACTGATAAGCATCTTCAATGCTGTTCATTCGAACCAGACTCAATTCTTCTTGCACGCTGGTTCTTAACCCATTAATGTAACGGGCTACTCTTTCTTTATTTGCTTCTGTATGGCCAGTTCTGTTAGAAATTTTAAAAAATTCCTTTGTATATTTTTTAACAGATTTACTGGACTGGCACAAACTCTACATTTTTCTCAGTAGATCTAATTCGTAATCTACCGAAATAAACTGCCATTTCAGTTTTTCAACCATTCGATCCCACCTGGTGATCTTTTCTTTTTCTCTCTGATTTCTTTCTAGTTGCACTCCTTTCCACCATATGCTAGCATGTCCTTTCAACTTTGTTCTGGCAAATTTAATTCGATTTGGATCTTCAACTTCCTCATATTCAAAATATTCCTCCATGTCATTAATCCAGTCTATCAATTCTTCTGGATTTAAATTTTTAGAATATGTGGATACATCAATCTTCGACCTTTTCCCAATTTGAGAAATAGCTTTAATCATTCAAGATTCTACGGCACTCATTGCTTCTTCTTCTTTAGATGGGTCTTCAACTCCATCGTCGTCACTTTGGTCTTCTCCTTTTGGCTCTACTCCTCTATGCAATTCTTCTTGCAAGGCCTGCACTTGCCTCTGCAATGCTCGAAAGTCTCCTTCAGGAACCATGTTCCTTCCAGCACCACGATTTCTTCGCGGTGGCATTTTGCTTCACTATTTCTCAGAACCCGTAACCCCAAATCCTGGTGCAAGTTGCCTCACATTCGGCACTCTGCTCACACACTCAGAATCTTGTTGCTCTGATACCACTTGATGGGGATCCAAATTTAACAATAAGAGAAAACTCAATTTTTATTCAGAGAACATGGAAAGATTACAAAGTACAAAAATAAAATACATTTGCAGTCTCAATCTACGTCTTTTCCAACCCTTTTGAATCCTTTGAAAAAATATCATTTTATCATCATGGCTTCTTGCTGCAACTGTCATTTGTAACCGTCCCTGTAACTGCCTTAACGGCTTCTGGAACTGCCACTTGGAATTGCCTTAACGACTTCTGGAACTGCCACTTGGAACTGCCTTAACAGCTTCTGGAACCGCCAATTGTCGTTCTGTAACAGTCCGTGAAAACTCGCCTTCTCTTTCTTAGCTAGGTCGCGAAAACGTGACATGTTGCGATTTCGCGACACTTTTTTGCCTTTGGCTCTCTTTCGCCAATGTGTCGCGATATCGCGACACTTTTTTGGCTTTTGGCTTTGGTTGCCAATGTGTCACGATATCGCGACACTTTTTCAGCTTTTTGGCTTTGTTCCGAGGGTGTTGCGATTTCGCGACACTAAAGGTTTTGCTTCTGCCTTTGCTCGAAGGTGTCGCGATATCGCGATAACTTTTATGTCACGATATATCGACAACTTATTTTGCGCTCGCCGTTCTACTGTTGGTGTCGCGATATCGTGACAACTTTTATGTCGCAATATCGCAACAATTTATTTTGCATCCGTCGTTCTGCTGTTGGTGTCGTGATATCGCAACAACTTTTATGTCGTGATATCGCGACACTTTTGAACCTTAGCATATTTTTTTTTCAAACTTAGAATTTTTTTGCTTGTTTCTTTTGTTTGTCTTTTTTGGTGATGCAAGATTGCTATGTTGCCCTGGATGCTCCTGCATCAACAACACTATGAGTTACCTCCTAGGCTGATGAGAAATCATCCTTCGCCTATGTCTATTCATCATTCTCAACCGTGATAGCATCAATTTCCAGATCATACAAACTATGAGACATATGAAGAACCAGAACCTGAGTACTAGAATCAAGGGTATCCTAAGCCACTCTATGAAGATGTGGTTGATGATTACATTCAACCACTTTGGTCTAAAAAAATCTCCACCTCCCCCTCCTAGGATACCGATCCAAGAGAATGAGATCATATAATCTCATGCATATAAGGTCCTTACAAAGTGAATTAAATCATTGAAAAATTAGGGGACGAGCTACCAAAAGCCAACATTACATCAACTATGCAATCGGCCCCTTCACCTATTAGTTTTGTGTCCTCCTTATCCAAAACATTTTGAAATGACAAAATTGGATAAATTTAAAGGAGACGATGATGCACAGGAACATGTAACAAGTTTCATGAACCTTTGCTTTTAGTTGCAATACGATGATACCTTATTGTTGAAAATTTTCTTAATAACATAATATAGCTTAGCCCTAGAGTGGTATAATCAATTACCAAGGTATAACATCTCTAGCTTCGAACAACTATCTAACACATTTTTAGAACGCTTTTCATTCAGTATAAAAAATAATGCCAACCTAACTGACTTATCAAGCCTTCGTCAATTTGACAATGATCCAGTTATGGATTATGGAAATAGGTGGAGAAAGATAATGTCTAAATTGCCTTTCACTGTATCAATTTTATAACTCACTCAAATATTTATCCAAAGTTGCTCGAAATAAATATTTCTTCTTCTTCAGTTGTAACAATACCAAATATTTTCAAATCTTAGGCCTCGCCAGACTGAATGCTTGTCCCTTTCCTAGTGCTTTCAGTGGCGTAAAAGGTTTAAAATTATTGTGGCATGGTGGTTATAGGGGTGGACTACACGAAGATCTATGTGGCGGCTTTCGGGGTGGACAACGCAAAATACTATGGTGGCCATAAAATCTAGACAACCTGCTCGGATACGTGGCGGCTACTGATTCCACCATGTTAAAAAAAAACAATACCAAATATTTGATGAGAATTTGGCACAAGCCAAAGTTATTGAGGACATAAAGGTCCAAGAAGGGGATATAAAACTCTAAAAAAAGGAGTGGAACAAAAATCCTCAGAACAACTACACTCAATAGAAATCAGCTTTGATCATTCAAATTATTATGAATGCTCCTAAAATGGAGAAAGCAACCCAACAACCTAACTATCAGGCTCAACCCCCTCCAATGCAGTATAATAATTAGTACCAATGGAACCAAGTGCATAATCAGCCACACCACTCTCTTCACACTTAGATGCCACTACCTGAGTCTTTGACATCCCTTTTCAATTTATTATATGAGTCAAAGGATATTACCTTGCCTAAGATTTACCTCATAGATCCTGCTTGTCCAAATCCTAAGGGGTATAAAGAGGATTTGTATAGTGTTTATCACTAATAAAAGGGTCACAATATACAAATGTGCTATGGATTTAAGAACTTGGTGTAAGACATGTTGGAGAAGAACCAATTACAAATTGACAACCCTCTTACCCCTGATAACCAACAAATGGATATTTTTAAAGATCCCTTGCCCACTCACAAGGTCAAGGATGATCAGACTAGGTAAGTCAATGAAATACATAGGGATATACCCACTCACAGATTTGTAGGTATGATCAAGTCATGCCACCTGCAGTGCCTATCTGAATCCCTTCTACAACCTAGCCCTTCAAGGCTCAAAACCTTGTTCAAGGTACATTACCTCAATCGATGATAATAATCAAGAGAAGGCTTACATAAAGGCTACAAATGACATCGACAAAGCTTTCCATATATGAGCTTATCCAAAAATCACCCATATATAGGGAAGCTCTTATGGAAATCTTAAAATCCATAGAGCTTCAGCCTCGAGATCCTAACACATTCACAAAATTTGTAGGGCATGTGTAGAAATGTAAGGATCCTGTGGTAACCTTTTATGATCATGAAATAAAATAGGTACTTGCAAATTTAGCAGATTCTACATTACATATTATCGCTTGCATCAACAAGATCCCATACAAGCTAGTACTGATTGATACAATTTCATCAATCAATATAATAACAACGATAGCTTTGGAGCACTTGAACCTTCCAATATCACATATCGTAGCATCTACCTTCACATTGTGAGCATTCAACGATGCTTTATTCTCAAAAGTAGGCACTATAGTCTTGCCTATCCAGGTGGAACTAAAGATAATTTTTGTATTGTACCATGTGCTAGAAGGAGCAATGCAATATAATATATTTCTTGATCACCCTTGGATCTAAGATATGAAATGTGTTCCTTCAATATTACATCAATGTATCAAGTACATTCATGAAGGACAAGTTCATGTGGTCCCTTTCGATGATGAGTCATTCAAGTATGTAAATCATGTCAGTAGTCCAATGGAGTTTGTTTTACCCTCCATGCATCTGGATATCTGACCAAGTTCCCTATCAATAATCCAAAGCACTCACCAAGATCAACACCTACTGATCCATCCACTTCATCACTACCACCTCTACCTAAACCATTGGCATATTTAGAAATTTCTTCTTCATCATCAGGTCCTCCGATCAAACATAAATTGAAGGCACCTATGGAGGATATTCCAGAAGTCATACCTAACATTTCCATGATAAAAATTTGTAGTCCTATGGAATATGAAGAATCACCTACCACAAAGGATGAATTACCTCACCCTACATCTCCTTCATCAGTACCATCATTATCCTCACCGCAAGTGTTAATTCACTTAGCCAACCTAGGTCTTGCGGAATATTTGGTGCAAAAAGTTACATTTACACCAATTATCAAGTTTGTGCAAGATATGGGAAGACCTCGTGTCCCCTCCTTGCCAATCAAAATTATTGTACCCCTAGGTATACCACCTAATTAAACAAAATTCATCTATGGGGGTTTTGATCAATCCATAAATTAGTCTCCTATGATTAACCACAAAAATGAACCATTTGTAGGAAAGATATATTACATTTCAAGTCCATATTTCACTCTATGATATTTCTACCATTGTCATTGGCATGAAAATGGCTTAGGTTATTACGAACAGGGTCTTATTGTAGACATAAAAATAGTGCCAATCTGATTATGCTACCAAGACATTGACTAAATTGACACACAAAGCCCTTAGGGCAGCCCTTAGAGGTCAAAGCAGTGGTTCTAACCACTCCCAAAGTAGTTTTGGAAGGTTCCTAGGTCAGTTGGGGACTTTTTGAGGCTTAGTTCCTATTTGTCCCACCTTGGGATGAATATCAGTTCCTATTCATCCCACCCTAGGATGAATAGCATTTTATATTCATCTCACCCCAAAGCGAATAACATCATTCATCTCGAGGTGGAGTGAATAGCAGGTTTGATTGGAAAAAAGTCAAATCTGGACAAGTGGTCACCAAAAAATACCACTTGCCCTACTCTTCAAAGCATGCATGTCATAACCTAGGGCATGCCTATGACAACCCTCATCAATGAGGCCATTTTGAGGAGATTCTCTTCCCCCTCATGTGCATGCCACCCTGGTGGACAAGTGGCCTCTTGGGCCTTGCATGCCCTTGCATGCTCTTTGCACATTTGACCTCCTAGGTCTATAAATTGGATGACATTCTCATACAAGTAGAGCCAATTTTTTTGAGGATTTACAACAAAGTGCTACCGAGTTATAACCTCACCCTTATTGCTCCTTTTTCATCCATAATTTCTCTTAGCGAGAGAGGTTATCGAGTGGCATAAGAAGGTGCAATATGACGTAAAAATTGAATCCATAGTTTGAATAACCACACAAAGTTTACCTAAAATATTTCCCCTATAGTTTTACATCAGTCCTCATTGGATTGGTGTAAAAATTTAGGAGATATTGGTAGGCGTTCCACCCCCGGGCGCCCCCCAATCTGTGATAGTCAAATTCGTCCCACCCCTGAACGAATAGAAATTCATGCACTATTTTTTTATTTTTTTCAATTATCTAGTTTCTACATGTCTATATTATGTTGCATTTCAAATTTCATAGCTCTATGACATGTATTGACTGAGATATAGTCGTTTTACGATTTTGTATGCATGCGGGTACCACTTTTGCTTGCAGGAGTATTTTGGATATAATATTTGAAATATGATTATATGGGTTCTCTTAAAATATCATTTTATGCTTACTCACCAAATTTTACAAGTTTTTGACATGTCTAGGTAGGAAAAACACTCATTTGCCTTTTGCAAGTTCACTATGGGCGAGGGGATCTAACGCAGCGATCAGACGCGATTATTTTACAAAACTAGGTGATATCATTCCAAAACCATCTCCTTTACATCTCTCTTGATTTTCATCTTATTTGGAATCCATTTGCTATATACACCCCACATGTGTCCATCTAGGCTGTGGGGATTGCATGTTTTAATACCATACATATATGCTCTTTACTCTATTTTGCTTTCCTATGTGCAGAATCAGGTGTTGAAATGTAGTAGAAAACATAAAAATACAATGATCACATTGATGTAAGTTGCGGAAACATCTGGCCCACCCACTTTGAGTGTGGGCATGCAGAAGAATAGTAGATGTACACCACGTTCTTTGAGAGAATGATATCTCTTGGCACCCCTTTGTTGTAACAGATTGTATTAAGCTAATTTAAGTCCTCAAAGGGAGGAATTGTAATATTATTTGAAGTTACTCAATAAATAGAATATCCCATTTGCTTTATTTCTTGTTATACTTTGCCTTTTTGCTTGCATGCTTTGGTTTACGCTTTCATAAGACTTATAATACACTTACATTTTGTTGCTTCGGTTAAGGTGCACCATTTTTCCATTTCTACAATGGTGATCATGGTGGGACCTAGTCCCTGTTTGTCTAGGTGAACTTCTAACTTGATTTTTTTCACCTTTTTCTGATTGCAGGTTCTAGTCGCTCTAGACCCAAGCGAATTCAAGACTGTTATTCGTGCCACCCTGGGATGGATGCAAATCCATACCTCCCTGGGATGAATGTAGACCTAAAATTCATCCCACATTGGTATGAATAGAAAACAATAGGTTTTCTAATCTGGATTTCAGAATCAATAGACAACGATAGAGAAGAGGTAGGGTCTGAACAATTTCTTTTATGTTTCTCATTTGCAGAATTCTATTTTCTGTTGATTTTTGCTTTATGTGCTTAAGTAGGAAAAGTTAAACTGTCACATTTCCTTTTCTAAAAATTCAAAAATATAAAAACATACATAAATTAGAAAAATTTAAATAGGATTGCATCTTCCTTGGCTTGCTTGCATGTTGCTTACCCATCGACGAGCTTTCATTTAGGGTTTTTTTCCTAGCTTAGTGTAGTGACTTCCATATTTCATCTTTAAATCTTCTGAAAGTAAAATGTTGTTTTAAAGCTTGCATTTAGTGAATGAAATCATTTGAGTGCTCTCTTAATTTTACTTTCTTCAAATATTAAAAGGAATCACACACACCATGATCCACTTAAATGCTAACAAGTTGGATTTCATCCCCAACCATTGGTAGAGTGCAAGTGGCGGTGGGTTTCATCTCCATCCACTTGGCTTAAATCCCATGAACCCGATCCATATTGCCAAGGCAGGTTCCAAGATCCATCATAGCCTGTGGGTTATAGCATGCATCACCCTTTAGGGAGGTGTATCGCAGACTGTGGGTGAACTGGATGAGGAACTGGTAGGACTTGTGCTCCCTGGCCGTGTGTGGACTTCATTACCACACATTATAGGTGGGATAACACCACTTGGATTTCATAGCCAGTTTGTCGAGCTATGAGTATACAGGTGAAAACCATTAAAATCAAGAATACAATCCAACAATTATCAAATACATGACACGAGGTCTCTTTATAACAAATTTGAAATAGCACTGAAACCAGTTTTATGATACACATCTAATACATTAACAAAGATAAACATATGTTTGATTGTGTGTTTTCCATTCTGGTGTATTGTTTCATAAAACTTGTAAAGAAGATAAGCATTAGGAATTTGATAGAATCTCATTGCAATGGTTTTCACTCGTAGCCAAGCCCAATAAGGGCAGAAGTTGTGGAGAGTGTACATGGAGGCACGAGTCACCTCCGTTATAGCCCTCAAGATTTGGTTATACCACCTTGGAGAGCTGACACTCATCCCAGTCTACGGACCGCTAGGATAGCTAGGACAGAGCAGGGTCTCCAAGAGACCCCTAGGCGGGATACCCATGTGTGCCAAGATCCAACTCAGGAATAATTCTCCCATTATATGGACATGTCAAATTGTAGCACCCTAAAATTGGCGCAGTAAAATTGGAATAATTACATTCACCTTAGTAAATAAATTTAAATTCAAATTTAACCTCCCAAACCGCCCGTTAACCGCCGAGAAACCCGTTTCCTCCTTTTCCGCACCATTTTTAGCAGTTGTTTTGACCGTTTGACGATATCATCTCCGATCAGACGATATCACCCCAGATTTGACGATTTCTTCTGGGAAGGTCCACACGAGAAATTAGTGTTCTATCATGAGACGAGCTTATCAGGAGACTTAGTATCATTTCATCTAGGTCCACACAACTTAAACAGATTAAGAGGCTAGTCTTGGATAGAATCCTGGATCCTCATCAATTAGTGTTCTATCATGAACTTCAGAGAGCTTGCCATAGGTGGTTAGCCTATAGGAGAGCTTTAGTATCTTCGGAGTTGTTCAGCCTTCGAGGAATACCTCGAGAATGCAGACATTGTACACTGATTCCTAGGCCTTGTAGAGGACCAAGAAGTTGTTCTCACAGATAGGGAAAGATGGAGTAGGGTTCCGTGAGCTGTGCTATATCGAGAGTATTGCCATGAGCTTTACTTTTATCAACCAAAGATCTGAGACAGACAATATCACCATAGCCCTTTTTTTCAAATTCTTAAAAGAAAACTTTCAATTTGAAGAAGAACATTTCATGACCCCTGAACAACTTGAACCTATTAATGATATTCATAAGTTATTCATAGAAGATTAGTTCATCTACTTTCAGCCTTATTATTATTGTGTGCATTTATTGTTTCATTTGCTGTCTTTATTATATTGTTTCAAAGAAAAACTAAAAAAAAAAAAAAAAAAATCAAAAAACATAGTAAAAAAAACTTAAACATTTCATTTACAATATTACATTAGGTATATATAAATATATACCTTTTAATTTGTTGCATATATATATATATATATATATATAAATATATATATATTTGCTGAAATCAAAACTTAGCACCATGACTAAACTTAGGAATGGTAAAGAAATTTTAGGAGAAGGAGAAGATTGGCTACAAAATACAACTTAAAACCCAAATGTCCTTCTTGGAGATACAAATCCGAAAGGTGAAACTCTAGGTCAATCAGATGAAGACTTAGGTGAAGATAAGGAACAAGAAGGAAGTGTTAAAGAATCTTTGTACCGTAGAATAGCTCCAAATGGAGGCATCACTTTTGACAACGCTGAACATTTTCAAAAATTTCTTAATCAACATATCGACGTCCTTAATGTGGCAATCCGTATTGATAAAGGGGAAATTAGTGATGCTCAAGCAGCCTTAGAATGGGCACTTGATATGCAAACTAATCCCTTGTCTTTCATTGATCAAGAAAGTGATAAGGGTGGACCATCCAATGCAAATATGGTCACTATAGCCCAAGACATGACCAAACAACAGGTCACCCAACCTCCTAAGCAACCTGTTACTCAACCTAAAATCACTCCCACACAAAAGAAAATTCCCTTCACTACTTCCTTCCTTCAAACTATTGAGAAAAATGCTTTAATTAGACAAAAATCTAAAACAAAGCCAAATACAAACTTTCAACAATCTACAATACAACACAATCCAACTTCAAAATTCCTCCATAATATTTTTCCTACCAATGTTTTACACAATAGTAACATGGCATCTAATCTGCATGTTCCTCCATCCTACGCCCATAACACTTATGGAAATGCCCCACCGAATCAATATGGGGGGCAAACTAGTAGTTTGGAAGCTATGGTGAAACAATTGGCTTCACGTATGGACTAGATAGATCCCTACCGTCCCTCGTATAATTATCGAGAGATTTGTAGCCAACCATTAGATCCCATAGTGGTAGCTCAACCATACCCTAAACATTTTCCCATGCCCGTCCTGCCTATCTATAAAGGAACCGAAGATCCCATAGAACATCTTCGCATGTTTAGGATAGCATGTCATGAAATATCGCATGATGACTTGCTATTACTAAAAATGTTCCCCAAAATTTTAGGTGGAATGGCGTTAGAGTGGTATTATCAATTGCCCACTCATTCCTTAAGAAACTTTGAAGAAACAACTGAGTCATTTGTTCATCAATTTAGTGCCTACATCGAGAGGCATGTAACTATTAAAGACCTATACAATTTAAAACAAGATAAAGACGAATGTTTTGTTGATTTCTTAGCAAGATGGAGACAATTGACAGGAAAACTGCACTTTGTGCTACCCTATAGGGAAATGTTAGACATTTTCATTAACAATTTACAAGAACAACTTTCTTATGAGCTATCAATAGCTACTTTGACTACCTTCGATCAAGCTATAGACTTAGCTCGAAGAGTAGAAGATGCCCTCATTAGGAGAGGCCAACTTAGAAATAAGGATGATGAGAAAACATCTAGAAATCAATATAAAAACAAATAGGTTGTCGGTGATGGAGTCACTGACAGCAAAAATGTTGCTAATGTCAATGCAACAAAGACAACAGAAAAATTCATCTTGAAACCTCCCGATAAGCCTCCTCAAGAGTTTACTAGATTAAACCAACCTTTATCAACTATTTTACCTCAACTTCTTGAAAGAGGTTTAATCCAACTGCCATCTATCCGAGAACCTGACCCAAGCATACCCGGATATAGAGCTGATTTGCACTGTGATTTTCATAGAGGTCCTGGACATTCTACCAACACTTGTAAGAGATTAAAACATAAAATACAAGATTTGATTGACAATAATGAAATGGAAGTGCAAGCATTCCAACCCAAACAAAACCCTCCTAATAATACTCAAAATACTGTTCCCCAAAATCAAAATCAGAATGCCAATCAAACTCTAGACATATTTCAACACCCTTTACCAAGACATGGTAAAGAGGTAGCCAATCAAATTGAACATCACAATGTTCCCCCTCCTACCCGATATTTAGGAACCATTAGCGGGTAATTACCTGTTCAGGACTCTCACACATTCGACACAACCTTATCCCTGGTTACAACCAGGACCTTATATAATTTTCAAACTTTTGATTCTAGTGATATAGAGTCAGATAGTGAGAGTGAAGTAGACACCATTCAATCGAATAGTTCTGAAAACGAATCAGATCCTATTCAACCTATCATAGATGATAATGTTCCAGAAGAACCATTTCCCAGAAGAGTCACTACTCGACCTTCTTCTAATGAAGTCCTTCCTTATGAACAAGCCATAAACTCTCAACTAAGACCGTTTCAACGTCGTCACTATAACATTGTAGGTACCATCGAAGTCGTCACCCGACAACAAGCTCAAAATCCTCAACAAGAGCCAAACCAGAATGATGGATCAGCTCCATTTATTCTAAAAAATCCTAATAAAGGAAATCATGCTCCTATTGTTCAACCTAAACCCCCTTACAACATTAATGAACAGTTGTCTAATACCACCGCCAGAATCTCCCTTTTAGATTTATTAAGATCCTCTCCCACCCATAGGGATGAATTGATGCTTACTTTGAGCCAGATGATGGTACCTCAAAACATCCAACCTGAAGCTATGGCCAATACTATCATCACACGAGAGATTTATTGTATTGACTTTCGAGATAAAGATATCCCACAACACAGTTTACACAAGGATAATCCCTTGTATATTATAGCTTTAATTGGGGATGTAGCTGTCAAACGAGTCCTGATTGATAATGGCTCATCTCTAAACATCTCGCACCTTTGAATTCTACCAACGATTTGGTTTTAGAAGTGATGAAATGAAGAAGACTCGATATGATTATCAAAGCCTTTAATGACGAAACACAAGAAACATGTGGAGTCATTACCCTCCCATTGCAAGTTGGTCCTAGAACCCTTGAGACAATTGTGTTTATTGTACATTGCCCAAAGATCGTACAATATACTTTTGGGTCACCCTTGGATTAACGCCATGCGAGCAGGTCCCATCAACTTTACACCAATGTGTTAAGTTTGAGTTTAAAAATCAGTTGGTCACTATTCATGGTGACCCTAGACCTTTTGATATGTGTGCATTGGCAGTAACCAGCTTGGAGTGCAATTTTGCCTCGCTCTCGTCATCCACATATCCTAGTTCTTCTTCATCTAAAACTATGAAATATAAACCCATCACTTCATCTATTCCTCCTCCATTAACTTCATCTTCCCATATAGATCAACCACCTTCTAAACAAATTACTGTAGAACATCAAAAAGCTCTTAAAACTACAACCAATTCTTCAAGTTCTAATCCCATAAATTCAAAACCTTCAGAAACGTCTATCACACCTTCTACATCTCAAGACATAGGTAATAAGCCTTCTACATCTTATGACCTTTTTGATGATCTTTTACCAGATTTAACTACAACCTTAATATCAGAAAAAATGAATGCTTTCATGCAAGATTCAAACCTTTTAAATCAATTGCCGCCATCTCCTCGTACTTTGGGCCTCCCACAACCTATGGGAAGTACTTACCAAGTCGGGAGTTGCACCTTCATTTACAAAGGATATGACTGGGGAAGAATCCCTCAGAATATCAAAACCCATCATGATGGATATGCTCGGTGCTATTTTACCAATGATTATATTAAAGCTAAACCCATGATGCTTAAAATGGGATACAAAGGGAAAGGCTTAGGACCTTTCCAAAATGGCATGAAAGAACCTTTCGAGGTAGAACCATGGCCTTCCCGATGTGGTGTGGGCCTATTACCTAGTAAGGGTCAACCATTTCCTTTTGAGGATGATGATCATCTCATATGCTATCAAGACTATTTGGATAGGCATGTTGATTTGCCTCTTAAAAATCTGTCATTTTCATGCAACATGCTATCCATAGCATACCCTGAAATGATTGTTGACCCCGATGAAGAGTTGGAAGGAGATATCTTCCATGATGTCTCTGTTGAAGAGATGTTGTACAACGGGTTTTATTTTGATGGTTCTATACCAACCATAGCTCAACTTGAGGCCGCTGACCCTCATAACGAATTATCTAAATTAACTTTACAAGAATTACAAGAGTTGGGCGTTTCACCCGCCCCGCCTAATTTTGAAAGAGATCTACACATGGAGGTAGAAAATGTCATTAAAATTAATATTGGAACTGAGGACAACCCTCACATAATCAACATTGGAGCATAACTAAGTCAAGAAAAATAAGAACAATACATTGCATTTCTTAAAGAGTATGAAGATGTCTTCGCTTGGACGTATGAAGATATGCCAGGTCTAGACCCTTCTGTAGTCATGCACCATCTAGTGGTCCATCCGGATGCTAAACCTGTTAAACAAAAACTTAGAAAAATGCATCCCAAAGTGGCTCTGCTAGTCAAAGGGGAGTTAGAAAAACTACTGAATGTTATCTTCATACAATCTATTGATTATGCTGAATGGATCTCCAATGTAGTTCCAGTCACCAAGAAAGAAGCCACCAAAGTTAGGGTTTGCACACATTTCAGAGATATTAACGCTGCATGCCCTAAAGACGACTTTCCTCTTCCAAATATGGATCAAATTATTGACTTCACTGCCGAAAGTGGGATGATGCCCTTAATGGACGGATTCTCCGGCTATAATCAGATCAGGATAGCTCCTGAAGACCAGGCGAAAACAACCTTCATTACCCCCTGGGGTACCTTTTGCTAGAAAGTGATGCCCTTTGGCCTAAAGAATGTCGGGGCAACTTATCAACGGGCTATGACCTACATCTTTCATGATATGATGCATGATATCCTACATGATTATGTAGATGATATTATAGCGCGCTCTCTTATTGAAGATCATCATTTAGACAATTTAAGAAAAGTTTTTAATCGATTACGAGAATATCTCATTCGATTAAATCCAGCAAAATGTATATTCGGAGTTAAATCCAGCAAGTTATTAGGGGTTTTAGTTTCTTTACGTGGTATCGAAATTGACCCTCTCAAAATTGCGGCTATCACTGATATGCCCGCACCCACTAATATATCTGAATTACAAAGTTTACAAGGTAAACTTCAAGCTATCCGTCGCTTCATTGATAAGCTGGCGGACAAAACTGGTCCCTTTCTTAAACTCCTTAAGAAGGACGTCCCCTTTAATTGGGACATAGAATGTAGAGAAGCTTTTGAACTTCTCAAGCAATATCTCCTTAACCCTCCGGTGCTTTCACCGCCTAAATCTGATCGCCCATTTCTTCTATATATTTTTGCTTCAGATTCTGCCTTAGGAGCTATGTTAGCTCAGCTTGATGATGAAAAACGAGAACGTGCTAATTATTACATTAGCCGCACCTTCATCAGTTATGAAACCCGCTATACAGCATTAGAGAAGTTATGTCTAGCAGTCGTGTTTGCTATGCAAAAATTACGACATTACATGCTTAGCCAAAAAACGTGTCATTGCCAAATATGATCCTTTAAGATATCTCATGAGTCGACCTTATTTATCGAGTCGCACAACCAAGTGGGTTCTTGCTCTAAGCGAGTTTGATCTCACCTTCATAGGACAGAAGTCTGTTAAGGGTCAAATCATAGCAGATCAATTAGCTGCTGCACCCTTAGAGTCTACTCATCCCCTCATTATCGAGTTTCTTGATGAATGCCTTCAATTAGAGGCAGACCTTGTTGAACAATGGTCCTTATACTTTGATGGAGCTCGATGTATGAGTGGGGCTGGTGCAGGTATTATTTTAATATCTCCGTAAAAACATCTTATTCCTCTGTCCTTCAAACTAACCTTTGCTTGCACCAACAATACTGCTGAGTATGAAGCTCTAATCCTTGGATTACAAGCTGCTTTAGCACTTAAAATTAAAAACCTCTTAGTTTTTGGGGATTCCCAATTGGTTATAAACCAAATTAATGAAGTTTATCAGACCAAAGATGATAAACTTCACCCATATAAGGCCTATGTTCTACAACTAATGGCCTTGTTTGATCAAGTTACCTTGGAAGCCATTCCTCGAACTAGCAACCATGCAGCTGATGCTATGGCCGCCGCTGCATCTCTCCTACCCTTGGAGTTAGACGACGAATATGCTACTATCATCATTCGTCGACTCCAGGAACCCGCTTCACATAAGTCATGCTTAGAGCCTTTGGATGTGTTTCTAATCAAGGAAACTACTCCTGAACTCTGGTATACAGACATATTTGATTTCCTCCAAAATGGGGCTTTCCCTGCTAATTCTAATAGCAACCAACGTCGGTTATTACGTCGACGAGCAAGTCGATTTGTAATCATTGGCAATACTTTATATAGGAGATCTTTTGAAGGTATCCTATTAAGATGTTTAAATTTAGAAGAGTCTAAATCAGCCTTGAGTGAAGCCCACGATGGATCTTGTGGAGGACACTTTAGTGGTAGCGTCATTGCTAAAAAGCTCCTTCGGATAGGATACTTTTGGCCTACCATGGAAACGGATGCACATGAATATGTGCGCCATTGCGACAAGTGTCAAAAACATGCTGACCTTGTCCATGCCCCTGCACAAGAGCTGTAGGCTATTTCTTCTCCTTGGCCCTTTTCTAAATGGGGCTTGGATATTATTGGTAAAATTAATCCCGTGTCTTCTAATGGACATAAGTTCATCATAACCGCCACTGAGTATTTCATGAAGTGGGTTGAAGCTATGCCTTTAGATTCCTGCACTGGTTCACAAGTCTCTAAATTCATTTTTAATCAAATCATCTGCAGGTTCGAAATTCTTGCAAATCTCATCTCTGACAATGGAACTCCGTTTAAAAATAAATATGTTAAAAAATTATGTCAAAAATATAAGATTCAACATCGTTGGTCTACTCCCTATTATCCTCAGGGTAATGGTCAAGCAGAAGCTTCTAACAAAACTCTAATCAAAATTCTCAAAAGACTAGTCAATAAACTGGCCGTGACTGGCATATTCAATTATATCCAGCCTCGTGGGCTTATCGAACTAGTGTTCGAACCCCCACGAGCACTTCACCATTTGTTTTGGTATATGGTGCCGAAGCAGTTTTTCCATTTGAATTAGAAGTTCCTTCTTTGGCTCTGCTACTTCAAGACACCGAAGTAGGAGATGAATATCGCGCTGGAAGACTCAGTCAGCTAGAACTCCTAGATGAAAAATGCATCAATGCTTTAGAGCATCTCCGTGCATACCAAAACAAGCTTAAAAGAGCATATAATAAGAAAGTTTGTCATCGATCCTTTGAGATTGGTGATCTTGTTTTAAAAGAAAATCAAAAGAATACAAATGCAACCAAAGAACTGAAAGGTAAATTTGAGCCCAACTGGCTCGGACCGTACATCATTACTGCAAAATTTGAATCAGGAGCATATAAATTGTCTACCTTAGATGGTAAAGAACTTAAAGAACCCATGAATATTTTACATCTCAAACGTTATTATGCATAAATTTGATTATTTCATCCATGTATATATTTGTTCAAAATCATTATCTTGTATTTCTTTCAATTTATTCAAAAACCTCAAAAACATTCATAAAATCTTCAAAAATATTTATTGCATTTATTTAAAGCACTTGTAAAGTTCCTTTTGCTTTAAAACTAAAATCAACATAAAAATCTTAAAACAGCTATATGCTTGACTCTTTCGAAACCAAAACAATATACAGAATAAAGAGAGAGTCAACATTCTCAAAACTTTCTCAAAATCATTATTTTCCTACAATTATTGCAGTTATATGTTTCAACTTATTTTGGACAAAACTAGCATTTATTTGGCATCCCTCACTTGCACACTCACACAATAAATATCTTGATTTTATCTGGCATGATTACTAATCTCTCTTATATCAAAATTCACAAAATTCAATTAAATAAAGTTTGAGCATAGAGAATTGATCTTGGTATTTACTTAAACCAAGCACATCTTTTCACAATAAAATGATTATATTTGTAATTTCCATGTTTTGCTACATAGTAGAACTGATTTCTTGGGTGAAAAGTTTCCCCTGCTATCCTATCATGCACATGGTCTAGAATATTTGAGAATTGGCAAAAGGACAAGCTCACCCCTACCCAGAATAAAAATCCCTTGCTCTATAGCTAATCTGAGCAAGTATCCCTAGAAAAAGAAAAATAAAAGAAAAATTCAAGAAAAAGAGAAAAGAAAAATGTTCTTTTATATCATTACAACAATGTTACAAGCATTATCAAGCAAAATAAAAATAAGCAAAGTTCAAAAGAAAGCAAAAGCAATAAAATCCCTTTCCCTACCGTTTGAAAAGAAAAGAAGGGTGAATGAGCTTGAATCCCTGGAATTCTCAATTATTCGAAAACTGTGAGGTAAGCCCCATAACAGGTGGTTTGTGCCCAACCTGCTTGGCCTTGGGTAACTCCTAGCGTGGCGATATGTCTGTCACATTAGCGACCTTCTTTTGTACAGACCTATGTCTGCTTATGGATTAGCTAGCTCTTGATAATCCAATCTACATAGTAGCCTAGTATGGTTATATGCATCTACATCATGGTTAATGAACACTTAGTTGGTTTATTCAAATCACTTGTATCATAGTATCTTGCTCAAAACTAGTAAATGAACAATGCAATCTCACACACATTGGTATTTGAGAGATTTTGTCTATCATTATGATAAATCAAGATTGGCAATGAATTCACTTATGCACATGGGATTCCTTATAAATCTAATTTTTGTCTTCAAAATACTTTGAAATATTATTTTTGCAACTTGTTTGGAATAATCAAGTACAATTATTTAACAACATATCATATATATCTTATCGACTTTCGCAATGATGGTATAGTTTCAAAACCAAAATTGGAATTTTATGCTTAGCGCAAGTCCTCATTATCATATTTTCTATTCATCAAAAATTAATCATGCAATAAAACTATCCTTTCTTTGATCTTCGCGATGATGGTATAAGTCTATACCTACATATTCTATGCCTAGCGCAAACCATTGTAACAATATTTTTTCCCAATTTATCAAAATTCATAAAAACCATATGACTTCATTTTATTACACAAATTAAGTTTTTCAAAAGCAAACACATTTTTATTATTTCATATCATTATGTCAACCTTTGCATTTTGCAATGATGGTATAATTCTTAAGGAATTATTCAACAATTTTTATCACACTTAGGAATTTATGCCTAGCAAAAATCATTTTACAAAAATTTCATGCATAATATTTTCATGGAAATCTGAAAACAAACCATCATCATCATCATCATTTGCATCATCACAACAAAGTCTTAAGACAGTCTCTTAAGCACTCTTTTCTTTTAACAATATTTCTATCCTGGGACTAGCTTGACGACCGAGTGAGCAGCGACTCCATGAAATGGTCTATAATAGCGACAATGTCCTTTGAAATTATTGTTAGAAATCTCTTTTTATTTTTATCACATTTCATTACAACCAATCAATTTGTTACATCAGATTATTTCATTTAAAATATTTAAAGCATGACATCCAAGTTATAATATTTTCCAAAACGACATAGTTACATGAATCATCAATAAAATCATTCCATCAATCAACTCAATCAATCAATCAAACATAAAAAGCCTCATAAGCATCACATAAGACAAGTCATATGATCAAAAAAATATATATATATCTCATCCATATATATCAACAGAATATATACATCATCAAAACTAGATTGGTATGCCATAATCTGTACCTCGGCACACTCAATCCTCTATCAATACAAGTATAATACAATATCAGTGGCAGTATCCCGCCCTCTAGCCTCGAGAGCCTCTAGAGCTCTCGGCCTCATCTCCTCCCCCACCCTGTGGAGGACGAGGTGGTCCCATCGTAGTATGTGTGGTACTGCGAGTCCTCGTCATCGATCGGGATGAGCTCCTCGTCGACCCTGTCCTGATAGGATCTGCTATGGCAGGTGGCAGTTGTACCCGCTGGCCCTTTGGCATCGCCTGGTAGTATAGCGCCTGATAGAATGCGATCTGAGAAACTGACCATAGCAGCTCCTGAGTGCTTACCCCTCCGCCTCATGCCCTGAGACGAGCATTCTCGTCTCGTAGCTATGACACCTCAGCCTGGTGCTGTGCAGCTGCATCCTGTAACATCTGCACCTGAGCTCACAGATGATCTCTCTCTGCCCAGAGAGTAGCCATCTCGCTACTCTCACTTATATCCACACCCTTACCCTTATCAGGCGATGGTGGCCTCTGTGGAGATGGGGGTCTCACCTCCCTCCTCTCCCTCTCCCTCTGTCGCGGCCTCTCCTATGCTTGTGGCCTCCTCTGCTCTCCTCTGTCGCGACCTCGGGCTGCCTCTACCATCGCCTGGCACCGCCTCCCTATCCAACGCAAGACTGCATGGATCGGTCCCTATGCCCTCATCATCCGAGGAGGGCGGATGCCTGCGTACCAGGCATCATAGCCATCGGCTACCCCTACGTCGTCCCCATCCACTGGCTGAATGGGGGCATCGTCCGTGTCTTGAATCCAGAATCACTGCATATCTAGAGCCTCGCTAACTGTGGTGTTATCCCAGATAGTCCGAGAAAACTCATAATCCCTTAGAGATGGGATCCCCTGCTGTAGATCGAATTGTCGCAAAACTCGGTCATAGCGGTGGAGCTCCACCTCTCCCCTCTCCATCCATAGCCAACAGACTCGCCTGATGTGAGCCAGCTCCTGTGCGTCCTCTGCCCACCCCGGATGCTGCCTCCACGGCCTCCAGGTGATCTGGTCTGGGACCAAATCATCTAGTAGTCTCTGGGACACCAACAGGTCGATCCGTCACTGTGCCCCTCTTCAGAGCCACCAGTAGAAGACTCGGGGCCTCTCCCCGTCAACCCTTGTCAGTGGAAACCCTATCGGCCTCCGCACCGCAATGTGCTCCCAACACCAAACCTGTAGGAGCGATGTCATGACCAGACATCGCCTGCCATTGTACATGACCCCGTAAAGGATCTTATACAGCCGGCATAGAATAAAGCTGCCCTAAGAAAATCTATAGCCATGGTCGCACATGTCGCAGATCACATCTGCCAGCATCCATGGTACCCTGCATCCACTCTAGTGGCACAGCAGAAGTCCACCAACCACCCCAGCCAAAACTTGTGTCAGTGTAGATGCCCCAGGCATCTGGCGTAGTGCCTCGATGTTCACTCCGCCCTTCTCCAGGGCGAAGCTCGGGTCATCGCAGAGTCGTCCCATCGCATGGCCCTGATTGGCCGTAGGTGTGATCATCCTCCCTTGTATGGGGATTCTAAGAATCCTCCATACATCCTCTAGTGTGGGAGTCATCTCCCCTATCGGTAACCGAAAGCATGAAGAGCCCGGGTACCACCTCTCTGCTAGGGCCGTCAGTAGCCCCATGTCAGTAGAAACTTGTGGCATCTCTGCCACATGTAGTAAGCCGGCCTGTGCCAGCTGATCTCGCTCTGCTTGTGTCAGAGCGACCAAGTCATCTCTCAATCCTCCATACTTCCACTCTCTGCTCTTTAGTAATCCTCTCTGCAAGCATAAACAACCAAAACAACAAACAATCATTAATAACAATCTTAGCAATCAATAATGCAACTTAAAGATCAAATTTTTGCAATTGATGATATCGCCCACTATTGGCCGATATCGTCTGAAATTTGAGAAAAATCGTCTCCGATTTCGCGTGTCGAAATCATCTCTAATTTGATGAAATCATCCCTTTTTTGCCGATTTCGCCCTTGGGCGAAATTGACGAACTTGAGACGATTTCGTCGAACTAGGGACGATTTCGTCCGGACAATGTCGATGGCCAAAAACGGCCGCGATGCTCAAAAATACATCTTAAAATCTATCTACCAAGCATGTAAATTCAAATTAAATCAATCTAAACTAAGTTTAAACCCTTACCTGTAGACCGCGGCAGACCTCTGCAGATCTGTGCGCTGTCTCTACCATTTTTGCTCCAGAGCTCTAAAAACAGTAAAATGAACAGTAATAATGAATCAAGGTTTTACTCTATTTTTCTTAATTTTATTCAAAATAATTCAACAATAATTTTTGCTTTTTCGTGTTTTTACCACAAACGTTCGATTTGGGTAAAAACACGGAGGGGGCACCATAGTAAGCTGTCGTACGATTCGACCAAGAATCGTCACCTAAAAATGGGAATAATTTTTTGCTTTCTCGTAGATCGAGAAGAACTCATCTTTAACGCATTTTCTTCGGAAAATTTGCTAAAGAGGGGGCAAAATGTAGCACCCTAAAATTGGCGCAGTAAAATTGGAATAATTACATTCACCTTAGTAAATAAATTTAAATTCAAATTTAACCTCCCAAACCGCCCGTTAACCATCGAGAAACCCGTTTCCTCCTTTTCTGTGCCATTTTTAGCAGTTGTTTTGACCGTTTGACGATATCGTCTCCGATCAGACGATATCGCCCTAGATTTAACGATTTCGTCTGGACTAGAACGTCTAGACGATTTTGTCACAAAAATGAATTTGCATAGTTGGAATCTGTTCCAACGGGTTTCCAATCCGAGTAGAAGCGTGTCTGCGTCGTTGGGACCCTTCCCCCATTGGAGATCTCCCAAATTGGGATGATCTCCAACCTCCCAACAACTATCCTATGCCTATTTAACTCTAAGACTTTTCCCTCCCCAACCCCTGGTTGAATTTTTATGCAAATTGAATCCTTATGCTCTAAAACATCGTAATTCATATTTTGCATTAGTCCTATAGTCATTTCATTGCAGGTACACCACTGGTTTTTAGCCAGAGCCAGTACCTATCGCAGCCGATGAACCTGTCAAGATCGGAGGCGATCTCGTCAAATTTAGGACGATCTCGTACTGATGCGAGACGATTTCGACTGCAACACACATCGAGGCAATCAGTGCCTGGAGTTTGCTCTTCTGTCTCTTTTATCTGTCATTTTATGCTATAAATTATATTGTTTATTCAGTTTTTATACTATATTGCATCTGGAGTTCACCCATTTTGTCTAGTTTGCATATTAAGATCATATTCTGCTATCTAAACACAGTGATTTGCATTTACTTTTTGTTCTTGCATATTGTTCAATACTCATATTACTGTTTCATATAGTTTGCCCCTGTTTGCAAAATAGAATTTCTTGTATTTCGCATCTGTTTGCTGTTTTGTAGGTCTTTGATGAATTCGTCTGATGAATTCATCGATTGCGACGATCTCGTCGGTTTAGATGATTTTATCAAATTGAAGGCGATTCTGTTGAATTGCAGACGATCCAGACTGCTTCAAGCTTCAGAAACTCCATCAGACTTCCGGATCAGGTAATCTTCATTAGCCTCCTGTAAATTCTCTGTTTTTGCTTTCTTTCTGTTTGTTGTATTCATTTAAATTGCATTTTCATGTAGTTTAAGTTAGAATCATTCGGCCAAACCTAGGATGAATGCTTAAAAATAAAACGAACTCATCTAAAACTCATTCCCAAAACCTAGGCGTGGAAACTGCCATCAAATGTTTCCTGGTGAACCCACCATCCGTCAAAAAATCACCAAAATGCACCTCCCTTAAGAGGCGGGACCTTCGTAAAGTCCTCTCGTCCGAGGTACCGCACCATCCTTTTCCCAATCTCCTTCCGGGCACAGATCCAATAGCCTTAAGGTAGGGATGCGAAGAATTTGGAGCGATACACAAACACCTATTTTTATGATAACTGGCTAGTGTGCGAAGAGGCACATGGAGATAGGGCATTGTCACGCATTCGCGTGCCTTTTAGACTAGAAGCACCCACTCAAGGGCTAGATCCCCACAATGAACATTGGGCGGGGCATGATGATCACATATTACCTCCACATCACCCAATTAAGACTAGGGAACCTATATATCAGGATGAGTATGAGGCTCATCATATAGGGAGGGCTAATTCAGCCCTACCATTCCTCATTCATGAGGGAAGGTATGAGGAATTCCATGACATTCCTCAAGAGAAATTCACTATGCAAGGACATTGCACCTCTGTACCTACTAAGTATAGGGAACACCTACCTCATCCAGAGCCATAGGTGAATGCAGCCAACCTCGATAGAGGGAAGCGTGTTATAGAGGTCTCAGATCATCATGATCGAGAGAGATCGAGAGGAAGAATCTAGGCCACCTAGACCCTGAATAGAAAAACAAATTAAATAGGTGGTTGCCAAATATGTAGAATGCCAAGCTCAATTTCAATAGCTTCAACATGACAAAGAGCAGACCGCCTGCATCAACTTGAAAAGAATGTATTCAATGTCAAACCAATGAGCTATTCTAAAAGACCCTACATGAGTGGGTTTCGACCTCGAGAACTCATAGGGCAAATACCTATCAGAGGCAGCATCCCCCAGTTTGGGAAAGATCACCTAGACCTTATAGAGGATTACCTCCTAGACCTCCTATGTTTGATTAATGTCTGACTCCCAAGATTGATTTAGGGTGCCCTTTGCAGGCAGCCACACAAGTTTATAGACCAGCTCTAGAGACATATTACGAGGCATGTGATGGGTATGAGCTGGAATAAGAGCATGTGGAAATGCCATATCAAGGCAAGGGGGTTGTCCCGCAGCCACCCCATAACAAGCCTCATGTTCCTCGCAAACCACCATAGGAACAGGATAAAGAAGAGGAAATCAAGTCCTCTGATTCTTACAAGGCATTGCTAGAGCATCTCGAGTCAGTCGAGAATAGAACCTCTGGGTCCCAAAATCCCACGTTACGCCAGCTCTATAGTCACCCTGTGCATCCGTTAGTCCCTACGCCTCCCTACCCCAAACAATTCAAGATGCCTCAATTGGCCACATTTAAGGGGGAAGAGGATGCACAGGAGCATGTCACCCATTTCTTGAGCCAATGTTTTGGTATCTAGGACAATTATGCCTTGCTTCTAAGGACTTTTGTGACCACCCTTGTGGGCCCTACCTCCTATTGGTTCACACAACTCCTGAAGCATATCATTCACAACTTATATCAGCTCATGGATGTATTCCTAGAATGCTTTGCCTTCAATACCAAGAGGAAGGTGAAACTTGCTGACTTAGCTGGTCTTAAGAAGTATGACGATGGGTCAATCAATAATTATGGAAACATATGGACGGCTATGCTTTCAAAAGTGCCCTATCTACTCCCTGCATTGAATTTGACCCAGACGTTTACTAAAAGTTGCCTAAAACCCATATCCTTGTTACTGCAACTCCAACAGTACGCAACTCTTGAGAATACCCTAGCATAGGCCAGGACCATTGAAGAAATCAATATCCAAGAGGGCGAGATTGTAAAACCTCACAAGAAGAAGTGGACTAAGACCACTAAGACCAATGCAACGCAACCTAATCCTGTTGTGGTCAATCAAGTTACCATTAATGTCCCAGGGCCGGCACAAACACAGCAGTCTCAAAATGTATAATATCATGTCGCACCCCTTGGGAACTATAAAAAGGAAAATCAAAGACAAGGGAAAAATCAACAGTGTCACCCCAAGTGGTAGTATACACCCATAACAGAATCCATGGATTCCTTTTTTGACCACCTCTATGTGGCCAGTTTGGTCCAAGATCACCCTAGCCGGTTAAGCTTGTACAGGAACTTAGCTTTGATACCAATTGTTAGTCTTACAATGACACTGAGAGGGGGGGTGAATCAGTGTAGCTCCATAAACTTAAATTTTTAGCTCTTAATACCATAGCAATTAAAACTTATTACTAGATACAATAAGTATAACAAAAGAGCATCACATAACACAAGATTTAACGAGGTTCACCAATGTGGCTACTCCTCAAAAATTGACTGCTTGGACTACCATCCAAATCCAACCTTTGCAAAGCACCAACTTTACAATCAATTTACCAGCACCCACTGTAAGGAGCACCAACCCCTTATTTATCTGCACCAACAGAAAGGAGCACCAACCCCTTATTTATCTTTACTTTTGCAAGACCCTGACTGGTCTTCTTCACCTTTGCATTCTCTGTGCACTCTGCTCTCTCTGCATAATCACTTTGCACACTTTGCTTCGTTACAGTCAAACTTCACGATCCTCTTCTCCCTTTTACACACTTTGCTCTCTTTGAAAATTTCACACTTAGCACGATTCAACATGACTTGCTCTCTATGCACAACGATCGTATTTCACACACTTTCGACCGTCTTTTCAATTCTCCAAACAACCCTCCTTTTATAACAATATTTTTTATGATGAAAACCCTAATCTTAGTCGGTTGTAAATCCTAATCTTAGTCGGCTTTCATAACAACTGTAAACCCTAATTTTAGTCGATTGTCATCGGTCTTCGTCGGCTTCAACTCAAGAAGATGTTTGATTTATCCATCGCTTGATGATTTCATTCTAGACAGACCCTGTAACCGCCATACTGAATTTTGATCACTCTTCGTATTTTAGCAATATGAAATCACTCTATAACTGCCCCTATAAATGTCATAGTGATGTCGGTCCACTGTCATAATTCTCATTTTAGTCCGGTTCTCCTTCTTGACTTGCGCATTTATGACCTATCACAAAATCATGACATTTCTACCTCTATAGCTTCTTTTGTTGTTGTTGCCATGAAAATACATGTCACGATATCATGACACTTTCACCTTCGTATGCTTTCTCTATTATTTTTTCATGATATCACAACATTTCTGCCTCCGCAGACTTTGTCTTTTATTTTGTCGCAATATCGAAACATTTTCGCCTTCGTATACTTCGTCTTTGCTTTTGTCGCGATATCACGACACTTCTTCTTCCATAGACTTTGACTTTGCTTTTGTCGTGATATCGTGACACTTTTGTCTCCGTAGTCTTCAACTTAGCTTTTGTCGCGAAATCACAACACTTCTGCTTTTGTACTTAGCTTCTTTGCTTTTGTCATGAAATCATGACACTTCTGCCTTCAAAGTCTTCTTCTTTGCTTTTATCATAAAATCATGAAACTTCTGCTTTCGTACTTTACTTCTTTACTTTTGTCACGAAATCATGATACTTCTACTTCCGAAGTCTTGCTTTCTACTTTTGTCACGAAATCGTGATAGTTCTGCTTCCGTACGCTTCCTCTCTTTCTTTTGTCACAAAAATGCGACATGTCGCAATATCGCGACACTTTTCAAACTTACTTTCTCTCTCCTATTTTAGTCACGAAAATGGGACATGTCGCAAAATCGTGAAACTTTTCTTACTTGTTCTCTTTCTTTGAACTTGTCATGAAATCGTGATACTTTTTCCTGCTTTCTCTTTCTCTTCCAACATGTCACGAAATCATGACAGTTTTTCCACTTGCATTTTTCTCTTCCAACATGTCGCAAAATCGTGACAGTTTTTCCTGCTTTTTCTCTCTCTTCCAACATGTCGCAAAATCGTGATAGTTTTTCCTGCTTTTTATCTCTCTTCCAACATGTCGCGAAATCATGACAATTTTTCTTGCCCGCTGTATATGTCGCGATATCATGACACTTTTCTTCCTTGTCTTTTTTCTTTGATCTTTTGCATATGGGCCACTTCGGTCTTCTTAGAAAATCACTGTACATACTCTGAATAATCTTTGAACTCCTGTCTTTTGTATCTGAATATCTTTTGAACTTCCTATCCACTGCATCAATAGATCTATCTGACTGTGTTGACAAAAATGACAATACTGTTGCTGCACCTTGCTCAACAATCTCCCCCTTTAGAATTTTTGGCAACACATGTGCAATTTCCTGTAACTCTTCTCCCCCTTTGACAATAATACCAAAGGGCTACTGTAGACTCCCCCTGAGTCCATGCACAACATTCTTAGGCAAAATTTATTACACTTAGCAAAAATCATGAACATGAGCAAAAAGATAATCAAATACTTAAATGCTCCCCCTGAGAATGTGATCCTTGTAGCTAGTCAATTCTTGGAAAGTGTGACCACTCCCAATTTATTGCGAAGGTACTCAAAAAATTCCTTGGGCAATGGTTTTGTGAAGATATCTACTACTTGCTCTATAGTTGGAACAAAATCTAACTTAACCTCACCTTTCGCAACTTTCTCCTTCAAAAAGTGATACCTAATAGCAATGTGTTTTGTGCGTGAATGCATAACTGGATTCTTGGAGATTTTAATGGCACTGGTGTTATCACACTTAACTGATATTGGCTCACTAAAGCTAATACCAAGATCTTTCAGGGTTTGTTTCATCCACAATACCTGCGTACATGTTGTCATTGTAATATATTCTGCCTCTGCTGTCGATAAAGAAACTGACTCTTGTTTCTTACTGTGCCACATGACCAATCTATCTCCAAGATAAAATGCACCTCCACTGGTACTCTTTTTGTCATCAACACCTCCTGCCCAATCTACATCTAAATACGAAATAAGGGTGAAGTCTTTACCTTTCGGATACCATAACCCATACTCCATAGTACCATTGAGGTACCGAAGAATCCTCTTCACTGCTGTCACATGAGTCTCCTTGGGATTAGCTTGAAATCATGCTACCAATGCATCCTGCCTACAAAATATCTAGTCTGGTAGCTATCAGGTACAGTAAGCTCCCAATCATAGATTTGTACATGGTTTGATCAACATGTGGAGATTTGTCATCCTTGCTCAAGTTGCAACCTGTCGTCATGGGAGTGCTAACTGGCTTACAATCCTCCATTGTGAACTTTTTTAACATCTCTTTCACATATTTAGCTTGAGAAACAAATATGCCCTTCTTATTTTGATTAACTTGCAACCCGAGGAAATACGAAAGTTCACCAATCATTGACATTTCAAATTCTTTTTGCATCTTATTTGCTAAATCTTTACACGACTCATCTTTGCTGCTTGCCAAATATGATATCATCTACGTATACAACAAGAACAATAATATGCCCATTTTCTATTTTGACATACAAATTACTATCCACCATACCTTTCTTAAACCCTTGTTGAGTGAGATAGTTTTCTAGCCTTGCATACCATGCTCGGGGTGCCTTTTTTAAGCCATATAATGCTTTCTTCAACTTGCAAACCAAGTTGGGATCATCACCAAATTGGAAACCATCTGGTTGCTCAATATAAACCTCTTCTTCAAGTTTCCCATTCAAAAATGTTGATTTCACATCCATTTGATAAAATTTGAAATTCTTGTAGACTACTAAAGCCAGAAACATTCTAATTGCCTCTAGTCTAGCTACTAGTGCAAAAGTTTCCTCAAAATCAATGCCTTCAACTTGTGCATAACCCTTACATACCAATCTTGCTTTATTTTTGACTACTGTCCATCTTCATTCAATTTGTTTCAAAAAATCCATTTAGTCCCGATTATATTTTTATTTCCAGGTCTAGGTACTAACTCCC
Organism: Wollemia nobilis; assembly: GCA_028583015.1. Taxonomy (NCBI): domain Eukaryota; kingdom Viridiplantae; phylum Streptophyta; class Pinopsida; order Araucariales; family Araucariaceae; genus Wollemia; species Wollemia nobilis. The sequence goes on along the minus strand of JAQPPZ010000082.1, from coordinate 13,375,249 downwards.
AAGTTTTGTTTTTCTCGATCTGATCTAATTCTTCATTTATTGCCTTCATCCAACTTTCATCTTTGCTTGCGTCAACAACATTTTTGGGCTCAATGCTTGGATAATAGAGAGTAGTTACTTACTACTCTTCTTCTTGTCCGAACATCAACTTTGGGGTCTCCAATTATTTGCTCTCTAGGATGATTTTTTTGCCAGCTGCCTATTTTGAATTTCTTATTTTCTTCCACTTCTGAATCACAACTTAAATCATCTGAGTCAATTTTCTGTATCTTTTCCATTTCATTTTTCTCATCTCCTTCAATAACCTCTTCATAAATTGGGTAGTTCTTTTCATAGCTAATTACCCATTCTCTACCTTCATCAAATTTAACATCGGCACTGTCCACAATTTTCTTTAGCCTCTTTTTGTAGCATTTGTAAGCTTTGCTTTTTGATGAATAACCAACAAAAATACCTTCATCCGCTCTATCTTCAAACTTACCAATATTATCTTTAGTTCTTTTGATGTAGCACTTGCTGCCAAAAACTTTGAGGTATTTTGTTGTTGCCCTTTTACCGAACCACAACTCATAAGGAGTTTTGCTTTCATGTGTTCTCAGAATGTACCTATTTTGGATATACACCACAATATGGATTTCTTCTTTCCAAAATTTGTCTGCTACTTTGCTTTCAGCCAACATAGTTCATGCCATTTCCTGCACTGTCCTGTTCTTTCTTTCTACCACTCCATTCTGCTGAGGTGTCCTGGCTGCTGAAAACTATCTCCTAATACCGTATTTTTCATAGTACTCTATAAAATCCTCTGAAATGAATTCTCCTCCTCTATCTGATCTTAAAAATTTGATCATCTTTCTTGTTTCATTATAAACTTGGTTTTTGAAAGTCTTGAACATTTTAAAAGCTTTTGATTTATGCTTTAAGAAAAATATCCATGTCATTCTGAAATAGTCATCAATGCACAACATAAAATATTTGTCACCATTTATGCTTTGTGTTCTCATGGGTCCACATAAATCAGTGTGTATTAGTTCCAAAAGTTTGCTTGTGTAGTACTCTTTTGTTTTGAATGTGACTCTAGTTTGCTTCCCCTTTTGGCATGAAGCACAAATGTTGTTTGCAAGTTTGTTGATGGTGGGAATATCTCTCACTGCCTTTTTGAGTTGATTTTTACTAGATTATCAAAGCTGATATGACCGAGTCTCTTGTGCCACAACCAATTTTTTTCTTCCTGTCTAATAAAACAAGCTCCTTCTGAAGTCCCTGAGAGCATGTACAGGTTTCCAGATGTCCTTGATCCAGTTGCTATCAATTTTCCCTTGTTTGTTTTTTTGACTTCACAACCCTACTTCTTAAAAACTACTTCATGACCTTTATCACAAATCTGACTTACGCTCAACAAGTTATGTTTCAAACCATCCACAAACAAGACTTCTTCTGACTTAATTTTTTCGTCACTAGTTTTAACTCGAACCTTTACCAACTATCTTAGCTCCATCATTATTTCCAAACTTTCTTTGAACCACCTTCATATTTCTGTAACTTCTCAATTTTTTTTGTCACCTGTCATATGACTGGAGCATCCACTATCAAGTATCCATGGTACATATTTATTCTATGCTTTAAATTTTGTTTGTATGATTAAGGATTCATTTTCTTCCTTAAGTCACTCTTTTTCTTTCCACTCCGTTTTGATAGTAGTTTTGGGCTCTTGTTTTGCCTTTCCCTTATCAATAGCTTGTGCATGTTTTTCAAGAAGTTTTATATTTTGTCTCATCCTATTTGGTTGAAATTTTCTTCGCTGAAACTGATTTGATGCAAATGTACTTCTATAGTTTCTTGCAATGTGCCCAAAATTATGACAGTTATAACATTCTACTGTATAATTCATTAGAGGAGAAAAAGCATTTCTACTAGTGAAATTCCTTGGTCTTACATTATATTTGTAGTCTGAGATTTTATGTCCATAGCCATTGCATTTAAAATAGAAACCACAAAAGGGATAATTGAACCTGGGTGATGGTCTTTGCCATGTTGTTGTAGGAGCTATAGGTCTTCTTCTTCTTTGATGTGTGACATTGGTGAATCCATCATTGTCAATTCTCCTTTCGTGCCTGGCAGTATTGCTTTCTTTTGCATGAGACATTTTTCCTTGATCAACTTTGTTTCTTATCTTCATTCTTTATGGATTCTACATTTTCGGCCTTTGATCCATTTGATGATTCTCCTTCGATGAAACCCAGACCAAATTTGATGCCTACAGGCCTTTGGTCATTTATAATCTTATCGAGCTTCATAGAACTTTCTTCGCGTTTGTGATAGCAACTAATTTTGTGATTCATCTCTTCTATCTGCATCCATAAACCAACATTCTCTTCTTCTAGTTTGCAGCAATAATCTATTTTCATGGTAATTTGTACTTCAAGATCTTTAGATATTTTCTTGTATTCTTCTGTCTGTACTTTCAGACTGGTTATGATTTCGTTTGCATCCTTGTTGGTCACGAATCTGCCACACGAAAGGATTTTAACATAAATGCGCCCTAGACCCGACCAACATTGAAAGGTTGGGAGAAAGAAATGTCTCCCGGACCAATCTCCAGAGAGGGCTGGTTCCCTTACTAAATTTTATGTTCTTGAAGACTAGAGTTACAGGAAAGGAATTGGAAATATGCAGAAAGAAATGGGAAATTATGGAAAGAGATGGGAAATGTAGCCACAGGCCAAATTTATCAGATCGGGAAAGATTAGCAACAGATAACCTCAAGCACACTAACAACATATAACGAAAGATAGCGGCATAATTTACTTACAACCTTGCATAGATAACCTCCAGAATCGCATTCCAGAACTCACTTCCTCACCGACAATATTTAAACTCAGACGCAGAATTCAAATTTAGCAACAGATAAGAAATACGAGCGTAAATGAGGAATGCATAAGATAGAAGGAAAAACACACAGAAAGTTGCTTGCAAAACCAGAGGCCAAATATCTTTCATTCATGCAAAGAACTTGAAAAGTTTTTCAGCAAAAGTCTCTCTCTCGATGCCTCTTTCTGAGATATACATTGATATTTATAGAGGTCTTGCCTCTTTGTAGCATTTAAAACATGAAACAAACTTCCTCGAGATCTACAAAATGTGCAACAAAAATAAGGAAATGATCCCCTTAAACCAGCCTCGGAGAAGTCAAAAATTGAATGAAACAAGGAACCGGTCGTCTTCATTAAATGGTCGTTCTCGGAGCATGCTTGGACCATTAGAAAATAACGAACAAAAGCTTTGAATAATGGAGGCGTCTTCAATTCTAGTGGCTTCGAAAGCTACAGGCCTGAGCACGTTCTTTCATCTTGCATGCATTGGAAAGCAGCAAAACATTAAATTTTGGAATGCTTTTAATCTTTGGAAATCACAATACTTCATCGGATCGTTGAACTGCTTTCTGGTGCAAAACCGTGACGGGTCACGAAAACGTGACATGTCACGAAATTGCAACATGAACTGCTTCTGCTATTTTGGGTCACGAAAACCAAACATGTCATGAAATCACGACGTATTTGGCTCTTTGTTCTCCTTCGTCACCTTAGGTCGTGAAAATGCGATGCGTCACGAAATCGCGACGTTCCGTACTATTCTGCTCCTTCCTTGCTTTGCTCTCGCGAAACTATGACCTATCATGATTTCGCGACATCTTTCTCTCTTTTGGCTTTCTCTTTGCTTCTCGTCGTAAAAATGTGACATGTCGTGAAATCGTGACATCTTCTATTTTCTGTGTCCTTCTCTTCTTTTTACCCGTGAAATCGCAACATGTCACGAAATCGTGACATTCCGTACCATTTTTTTCTTTTCGCGCTTTCACATCGTGAAAACAAGACATGTCACAAAATCGCGACATCCTTCTCTATTTAGCCTTTCCTCCACAATATGTCACGAAATCATGATGTTTCCTTGCTTTCTCTACTATTGCCACTTTCTGTCGCGATATCATGACGTCTTCCTCTTGCTTGGTCTCATCTTCAAAAATGTAGCGAAATCGCGACGTCTTTCATGCCTTATGCTTTTTCTTCAACTTGACCGCGATAATGCGACATGTCGCGATATCGCGACGTTTTTACATTCTGCCTCTGTGTTCACTTTTCTGTCATGATATCACGACGAGGTTCATTGCCATTGCCCTTTGCTCAATTATGTCGTGATTTCGTGACCTTTTCTATCACTCTGCTCCATGGCCATCGCAAGTCACGAAAACATGACATGTCGCGATATCGTGACAATTTTACTGCTCTGCCTCCGTTGACCACTTTGACCATGATTTTGGAACACGTCGCGATATCGCGACATTCTCCGGCTTTGCTTCTCTCTCCTCAAAAAACCCACGATAACGCGACATGTCACGATATCGCGACAGTTTTGAACCCGTGCTCTCCATGCTGTTTTTGGTCGCGATATCGCGACAGTCTTTGAACTTAGCTGTTTTGGCACCAAAACTCATAGAGAAAACATAGAGGAGTGAGAAACTCAACAGTTTATGCATGAATAATCAACAATCAAAACAATGTGGCAAAAATGCCAACATTCTTGGTGGCTCACGGGGTATACAGTTTTGTTGTATGCACGAATCCCAGACCTGAATCCATTGGGCAACAGAGTCAAGAAAAACTAGAGGAACAGAATGTTGACTGATGGGGAACATCTCTACGGACTACTGCAACAAACTCTTGTTGACTTATTTGGAAACTCAAGTGGATCTACATTTGCGCCTAGCTAGGTAATCACCGGGTGCTGTAAAAGGATCTCCATGAAAGTGATGAAAGCACCTAGGTTGCAAAAATGGAAATGAACGAAATGATCAGAGTGATGGCCAGCAAATGTGTAGGCCATGGAATGGGAATAGGGAATGATGGAATGGTGAAGATGAAGGAGTGAAAGCGGTAGATACAACAACTGAAGAGGGGAATACGGAGCTACTGACTGCGGGGACAGAAAAAGCGAATAATGAAATGAAGGGAGATGAGATTGAAAAATGCGGTATGAACTACGGATAAATGCTGAAAAGAAAACAAGGATTAGAAGAAAGGGGAAATGAAGAAACGGGAATATCAGAGGGGGAAATAGAAACAACAGTAGTGACTTAATTACAGATGGGGAAAGAAGAAGTGGAAGAGGAAGGGAAGAAGAGGAAGGGAATGAAAATAAGGAAGGGGAAGGAAGAAATTAACAAAAGCCACTATCTATTGGGAAGGAAGAAGAAAAAAGAAAGAAATAAACGTACCTGCGGGCTCGCATGCAAAAAGAGCCGAAGTTGGTAATTTGTGTACACAGAGGAACTCAATTTTTTTTTTTTTCTGTTTTCTCTTTTTTTTTTTTTTTTTGTTTTTACAAAAGCAAAATAACTGTACAAGGTAATACTGGACTCGTACTTCATGGAGTGTAGGCTTTCAAATGAAAGTCGTTCACTGAAATAGGAAGTGGGCTGCCATCCAGATCCTCCAGATGAAACGAATTTGCTGCACCGGTACTGACAATGCGGAACGGACCCTCCCATAGAGCGTCAAACTTCTTGTGCATTCCTGGCTTGGCTTTCCTTTCATTCCATTTCAGGACCAAATCACCCACCTTGAGTGGACGATCAGCAAAATTTTTATGGAACCATTTTGAAACAACTTGTGTATGCTTAGCAAACTCCTCATAGGCCAAAGAACGTTGCTCTTCCAACTGCAACAATTGAGCCAACCGCATATCCATGGAATCCATATCTGCTTCATCATCCTGAAATCCCTGCAACTGTTGTAATACTGGAAATTCTAGATGAACAGGCAACCTTGCCTCTTTTCCATATACCAGGGCATATGGTGAAGTCTTGATAGACTTCTTGATTGAAATCCTATCTGCCCATAAGGCTTGATTCAATAGAAGGTGCCATGATCTCTTGTTATCCCCCAAGGATCTCTTCAAAATCCGTAGCAAGTTCTTGTTTGTGGACTCCGCCAAGCCATTCCCCTGAGGGTAATAGTTAGAGGATGTCTTCAGGAAAACACCATACTTGTTTGCAAATTCTGCTAGCTCAGCTCCAATGAATGGAGTTCCGTTATCTGTGATAATAGCATCAGGAATGCCAAAATGTGTGATCAGCCCTTCGATGAAAGAGATCACCACATCTTGATTTGCAACCCTGGTTGGAATAGCCTCAGACCATCTCGTGAAATAATCTATAGCCGTCAAGATATACTTGTGTCCAGCTGAAGAATTTGGATCAATGATCCCAATAAAGTCCAGCCCCCACTGCTAAAAAGGTGCTTCAACCTGAATTGGATGCAGGGGCAATGATGCATTTCTAACCCTTCCTGTATACCTCTGACATCTATCACATGCTTGGGCAATCCTGAAAGCATCTGTGAACAAAGTTGGCCAATAGTAACCAGCTCGAATAATTTTTAAAGCCATTGGTCTACCTGCATAGTGTCCTCCTGATATGCCAGAATGAAACTCCTCCAGGAGTCTAGCCTTCTCTGATTCCTTGACACACCTTAAAAGAATGCCATCAATATTCTTGAAAAACAATCCTTCGGGCAGCAACACATACCTGAGAGCTTATAGGTGAAACCTTCTCCGTTGTGAGGCATTTAACTGTGAAGGGCATCTACCAGTTGTGAAATAGCTAATCAGGTCATCAACCCAATCTTGTCCTTGTACTAAGAGGTTCACCAGATTCCTATCTCCAGCAAGATCATCTGCTTGATAATCAACTATCCCAGATGCTGCAGTCTTTGCTAAGTGTTGGCATAAGGCCTTACCCCACACCAGCTTGGTCGGATGAATCTCAACATCAAATTCTTGAATTTTGGTGACCCAACCAGTGCGTTTATCACCCATCTCACCCTGAATGATGAAATTCCTTACATCGGGATGTATAACATAGACGACTGTCCTACTCTGAGATATAAAGTGCTTGAATTTCTTAAGAGACTTCATGACAACATATACCTGCTTTTCAATGAAATTATATCTTGCCTCATGAGGTAAGATAACCTGACTAAGGAAAGCAATAGGCCTTTCATTCCCATCATCTCCTTTCTGTGTGAGTACTGCAACATAGCTTTCATCTTCTCCAACTGCATACAGAATGAAATCTTTCGAATAATCAGGATTAATTAATACAGGAGCCTACGCTATTCTGTCTTTAATCTCCTGGAATGCCTCCTTCCTCTGAGTCGTCCACTTAAATTCTGTGTCCTTCTTCAACAACTCAGTCATGGGCTTGACGACCTGGGCAAAGTCAAAAATGAACTTCCTGATAAAATTAATCTGCCCGAAGAAAGACTGCAACTCTTTCTTATTGGCAGGAAGCGACAGTTTCTTCAATGCTTCGACTCGAGATGAATCAATTGCCAAACCATCTTCTAAAATGACATGCCCCAAGAGTTTACCTTCCTTCACTGCAAAAACTGACTTCTTTGGATTAATGGAAATACCAAACTCTCTACATTTTCCAAAGATTTGCCTCAAATGAGAACAGTGATCTTCCCGTTTATGTGAAAAGACAGTCATATCATCAAGATAAATGACAATAATTTTGTTCAAAATCTCCTCGAATGCAATGTCCATGGCTCTCTAGAATGTGGCCCCAGCATTGGACAATCCGAAAGGCATGCACTGATAAGCAAAAGTGCCCCACTTGGTTGTGAATGCAGTCTTGTACTGGTCCTCATCCCTAACCCAAATCTGGTTATATCCAAAGAAACCATCTAGCAGTGAGAAACGCTGAGCCCCAACAACAACATGGAGTATCTGATCAATGCGAGGCAAGGGATAGTGATCTTTCAGAGATGCACGGTTCAGATTTTGAAAATCTACACACAGTCGTATGTCTCCATTTTTCTTTCGAACCGAAACCAGATTAGCGACCCAAGTCGAGTGCTTAACCGGATATATAATCTTGGCCTACAACATTTTCACAAGTTCGGCCCTCATAAGAGTCTCAATATTTGGGTTCACTGGTCGATGCTTTTGCCTGAAGGGTTTGACTCCTTCTTCCAACTCAATAGTATGCTGAATAATCTGTTTGTCATATCCCCTCAGATCCTCGTAACTCCAGGCCACAATATCAAAAAATTCTTGACATAGTTGCCTAATCTCTTGTAGTTCATCAGGAGTAGAATCAGTCCCAATATTAATGACCTTATTGGGTTCCAACTGCAGCTCCATATACTCTTTCTTGTCGATCTCAATCCGATGTTTCTTGGACCGATCATGCTGATCAAACAAACTTTCTAGAGTGATAAGACCTTTTGGAATATGATTATTCCACAACTGAATCAGACCATCGGTTTCTTCATGCTCCAAGGTTCTTCCTTTGATAGTGGCAGCTTCTTGAATCAAAAAGTTAACGATTTGTTCATCGCTCTCGAAGACTTGCCAGAAAGTGTCCTTGTCTGGGACACTAGGCCTGTACACCATTCTTACTGTTTTTGGTTTCTTTACTACCTGCTCAATGGGAGAAAAATTTACTCCAAGAGATGCTAGAAGATCAGCATGCTTATTCAGCTCTCGTGAAATGGCTTGAATACTTAGAGCTGTGAAAGACTCAAACAGGTCCCAAACTTGGTTGCGGTATGCTTTGAGATAATGCTGCTTGGAAATACACCTATTTGTTACTTGGTTTACAATCAACTCAGAATCACCAAAAATCTGCAACTGTTCAATTCCCAATTTTCTTGCCTTTTTCAAGCCTAGGCATAATGCTTCATACTCGACAGCATTGTTAGTGCAATTCCAAGTGAGACGGTATGAATATGTTCTTTGTAAGCCAGAGGGAGAAATCAGAACAATACCTGCTCCTGCACCATTTTTGCATCTTGCTCCATCAAAATACAACTTCCATAATTGATCGGGGACAGAGCTCTGATCATCTTGGTTAAGGAGTACCTTCATTGCACCATCCTCGGGCTTTGTGATAGAATAACAACCGATTTTAGTCTCCAGCATAGCATTGAAATCAAGCATGGAAAACCCGTCTTCCAACTGAAGCTCATCCAAAACCTCATTCATCAAATCAGAACCTTCTAACTCTTCGGTTAGCATGTTGACAGACTGCATGGTCTTTCCTGCTTCATCCAACCTTTCAATATGAAAAGAGGAAGGTTTTTCATTATGAATCCGGAGTCTCTTTCCTTTAAAAGGGATCTCCAAGTGAGAATAATCCAGTGAAAGGTAGCCTCCCAACTTAGCAGTAAATTCTCTTGATAAGCACATACTGAAATACGGTTCTAGATCGACCACAACTATCTCTTGAATGACTGTAATCTGAGGCATACTGTGTAAAACAATCGGGACATCCTTGATTACACCTACTATTTTCATAGGAGTACCGTCCAACTGCAAGACTCCAGGGCTACTTCGTGTGTATTCCATACCCATAACTTCGCAAACTGCCTTTGGCATGACAGTTGTAGCGGCACCGGAATCAATCATGCAGTTATGCACGATCCAACCCTCCATTCGAAGTGACAGATAAAATGGGGGTGGTCTATTCTTACCAGTGATTGAAGTGGTTAAAGCTTGAGCATAAATTGTCTAGGTAGGACTCTTCTCACTATCCTTCATAGATTTCAAGGATTCTTGCAATAAATCTACCTATCCAGGCAATTGTAATGCATCATAAAGACTAACCTTAGTTGGGATCTTCTTCAATTCTTCGACAATGTTGTATGCAGCCACAGCAGATTCCTTCTTTTCAACGGGGGGGTCATATCTACTCTGATACTGCTGAGTGGCTTCTACTCTCAACCTTTTAGTCAATGATGGGTACTTCAGCTTTTCTCTTGCTTGTTCCTCTGCTTTCGATCTAGCCTGTGTAGATGTGGCTTTTTCTTGTACTCTATGTGGAACAGGATCTTTTGGTAAAATAGGCGCATCTAGCTTTGATATTGGCACAGGAGTTTTCACTTGTTTTCTCAAATCAGCTGGCACTTTTAATGGCTCTAGCTCAGCAGGATCTACTGTGACAGGCTTCTTTCCAGTCCTCGTGAGAACTAAAACTTGTTCTTTGAGATGGAACCATTAAGCTATGACCTATCTCAGAGATCATGTTGACTTGCCCTCCCGAAGAGCTAGCAGCCAATGTATGCACATAATTCAAATGAACCATGCAAGTGTCTTCGCCATGTGGATCATTACATGTTGAACACCAATATGTTCTTTTTGCAAGGACTACATCTTCATTTGCCAAAATAGTCAGGTTCTTCTCGGGTGCTTTGCTTGTTGAAGCAGCTTGTTCTCTAGTAATCGACGGAGGCTGAAATCTCCTGGGCTGGAAATCTCGCTCAGCTTGCTTCCTTTCAATAAGTGTGATCTTATTGCCCATTGCTCTTATAGCGGAATTGGTAGATTTTACCTCTTGCAAGAGTGTCGTATAAGGATCAGGATTTACGAGGCACAGGAGGTCTTGGTAAGGGCAAAGGTGTTGGCGGTGCTGGTAATGCTGGGAATGAAGTGGAAGCGGGGAATGGCAAAATGCTGGGTGCAAGCAACTAGGGATTTGCTGGAGTAGGGAGCTGAGGAACTAGAATGGGTGCAATCTGAGGTGCATTGGAGCTCCATGATGGAATAGGGTACATGGAAGACATAGATTGCAAAAATGAACTAGGATATAAATGTTGTGGAATATCAGGTAAAATGGGCATTGCTACCTTTGGAGGAAGCCTACCGATTGCAATCAAGTCTGCCTCTACCTTTTGTGCTTGCTCGAACAGTTTTGGGAAGGTCATCACATTGGACTTCCTGATCGCCAAGCCAATGTCTGTGTTGAATGCTCGAAGATAGTAGAAGGTAGCTTGCTCAGGGGTAGGGCGAAGACCTTCAGGCACTCGTTGCCAGCTTCTGGTAAATCAAACATTGAAATCTGCTATCGCCTCCTGCGGGTGCCTCTGAATTGTGTTAAACTGATGCAGCAATGAAAATGGATCAGCCTGTTCATGAAAATTCTTAATTAACAGTTCTCCTAGCTGATCCCACGATGCAATAGTGCCTGGTTGCAGAGATCGGTACCAGTACAACAATTTTCCTCTCAAGGATAATACTAATAGCTTCACCATCACATCTTCATCTGTTATATCATGAATGGCTACCAAAGAAGCTATATCATGAATATGTTCATATGCAGTCTTACCAGTACCATCATAGGTTGGCAAAGCTTTCAAAGCAGCCTAGGGAACTAGATTTTGAGCCTGCAAATTCAAGGCTCCTGAACTATTCCATGCTAAAAACTGCCTGGGTTGAGGATACTGGGCCATTGGGACTAGTGTATGTGACTGAGAAGATGGAAAACTAGTAACAATACCAGGGATTTGTGTGGATATGGCAGATGATGCAAGCGATGGGGAAACCAACCTAGAGTGTTCACCTTTTTTTGTGTTGTCAAGTTCAAAAAACTCAACAAGATTTTCAACTTTTTTGGACTTCGATCTCGTGATCATGAAGTACAGCTTTCATTGTATCCACGTTCAGAGATTTTTGGGTACTGCAGAGTCACCAAATGTTCTAACTATATGGCATGAAGGCGAACATTAAACCCTCAATACTATGGGATCTCTCTGAGACAAAAACAGTCTGTCCCACCGGGCGTGCCAAAAATTGTTGGTCACGAATCTACCACAGGAAAGGATTTTAACATAAATGCGCCCTAGACCCGACCAACATTGAAAGGCTGGGAGAAAGAAATGTCTCCCAGACCAATCTCCAGAGAGGGCTGGTTCCCTTACTAAATTTTATATTCTTGAAGACTAGAGTTACAGGAAAGGAATTGGAAATATGCAAAAAGAAACGAGAAATTACGAAAAGAGATGGGAAATGTAGCCACAGGCCAAATTTATCAGATCGGGAAAGATTAGCAACAGATAACCTCAAGCACACTAACAACATATAACAAAATATAGCGACGTAATTTACTTACAACCTTGCACGAGATAACCTCCAGAATCGCATTCCAGAACTCACTTCCTCACTAGCAATATTTAAACTCAGATGCAAAATTCAAATTTAGCAGCAGATAAGAAATACGAGCGTAAATGAGGAATGCATAAGATAGAAGGAAAAACACATAGAAAGTTGCTTGCAAAACCAGAGGCCAAATATCTTTCATTCATGCAAAGAACTTGAAAAGTTTTTCAGCAAAAGTCTCTCTCTCGATGCCTCTTTCTGAGATATACATTGATATTTATAGAGGTCTTGCCTCTTTGTAGCATTTAAAACATGAAACGAACTTCCTCGAGATCTACAAAATGTGCAACAAAAATAAGGAAATGATCCCCTTAAACCAGCCTCGAAGAAGTCAGAAATTGAATGAAACAAGGAACCGGTCGTCTTCATTAAATGGTCGTTCTCGGAGCATGCTTGGACCGTTAGAAAATAATGAACAAAAGCTTTGAATAATGGAGGCGTCTTCAATTTTGGTGGCTTCGAAAGCTACAGGCCTGAGCACGTTCTTTCATCTTGCATGCATTGGAAAGCAACAAAACATTAAATTCTGGAATGCTTTTAATCTTTGGAAATCGCAATACTTCATCGGACCGTTGAACTGCTTTCTGGTGCAAAACCGTGACGGGTCGCGAAAACGTGACATGTCACGAAATCATGACATTTTCCTTCTCCGTACGCTTTTGCTATTTTGGGTCGCAAAAACCAAACATGTCACGAAATCATGACGTATTTGGCTCTTTGTTCTCCTTCGTCACCTTAGGTCGCGAAAACGCGACGCATCGCGAAATCGTGACGTTCCATACTATTCTGCTCCTTCCTTGCTTTGCTCTCGCGAAACTATGACCTATCACGATTTCATGACATTTTTATCTCGCTTGGTTTTCTCACTGCTTCTCGTCGCAAAAATGCGACATGTCACGAAATCGTGACGTCTTCTATTTTTTGTCCTTCTCTTCTTTTTACCCGTGAAACTGCAACATGTCGCGAAATCGTGACATTCCGTACCATTTTGTTCTTTCTGCGCTTTCACATCGCAAAAACAAGACATGTCACGAAATCGTGACATCCTTCTCTATTTAGCCTTTCCTCCACAATATGTCACGAAATCGCGACATTTCCTTGCTTTCTCTACTGTTGCCGCTTTCTGTCGCGATATCGCGACGTCTTCCTCTTGCTTGGTCTCATCTTCAAAAATGTAGCGAAATCACGACGTCTTTCATGCCTTATGCTTTTTCTTCAACTTGACCGCGATAATGCGACATGTCGCGATATCGCGACGTTTTTACATTCTACCTCCGTGTTCACTTTTCTGTCGCGATATCGTGACGAGGTTCATTGCCATTGCCCTTTGCTCAATTATGTCACGATTTCATGACCTTTTCTATCACTCTGCTCCATGGCCATCGCAAGTCATGAAAACGTGACATGTCGCGATATCATGACAATTTTATTGCTCTGCCTCCGTTGACCACTTTGACCATGATTTTGGAACACGTCGTGATATCGCGACATTCTTCGACTTTGCTTCTCTCTCCTCAAAAAACCCACGATAACGCGACATGTCGCGATATCATGACAGTTTTGAACCCATGCTCTCCATGTTGTTTTTGGTCGTGATATCGCGACAGTCTTTGGACTTAGCTGTTTTGGCACCAAAACTCGTAGAGAAAACACAGAGGAGTGAGAACTTCAACAGTTTATGCATGAATAATCAACAATCAAAACAATGTGGCAAAAATGCCAACAATCCTCAAGCTTTTTTGAAATTTTCTTATTCTTTTTCCTCTCTATTTTCCACTCTTCAAGTGCAAAGATCAACTCACCTTCTAGATCTACTTCAGCCTCAGGGTTTTCACCACATACTTCAGAGTTCACTCCTTCCTTTTCTGATTTTACTTCTTCAAATGCCATGAAAAGAGCTTCACCTGTTTCCTCTTTAGAATCCTCACCGGAGCTGTCTTCTGTTGAACTGGCATTCCTGGAGATGAAACTTTTCTTCTTGAAGTTGCCTTTTCTGAAATTTGTTTTCTTCTTCTAGTAACTTCTTTCTTGGTGCGATCCTTCATTATTTTTGTTCTTCTCATTAAGTGGACATTTAGTAACAAAATTCCCAATGCCTCCATAGTTGAAACATTTAAACGGTAGCTTTCCTCTGTATTTTCCTTTTCCCCTTTTTAGTTTTCTAACAAATTTTGCTTCCATTTCATCTGATGTCTCTTCTTCCTCGGACTCTTGTTTTGTGTTTTTATTTTTAAGGGCTTTAAAAGCCCCTTCTCTGTCTGTGGATTTAGATCTTCTTATCCTCATCTCATATGCAGTCAAAGAACCATACATCTCATCTATACTAAAATAATTTATATTTTTAGCTTCTTCTATCGTTGAGACTTTAGAATCAAACCTTTGAGGAAGAGATCTTAATACCTTTTTCATGACGGTGGAGTCTTCGATATCCTCACCGAGTCCTCTGATCACATTAATGATTCCATTAACTCTCAGCATATATGCCTCAATGTTTTCATCGTCATTCATCTTTAATGCTACGAACTGAGCTCGATGTGTCTGTAACTTGGCCTCCTTGATCTTATCGTCTCCTTCATGAATACTCTTCAATTTGTCCCATATTTCTTTTTTCGTTTTACAGCTCATGATCTTTACTAGTTCACTGTCTGCTAATCCGCACATGATAGCATTCTTTGCTTTTGAGTTATTTTCAAACAGTTTCTTTTCGTCAGCCTCTTTTGGAGGAGTGATGGGTATTGTGTATCCACTAACTACTGAATCCTAGATGTCGTATCCCAAAGCATAGAGATATGTCTGCATCCTGATTCTTCAGAACGCATAATTAGATCCATCAAACAATTATGCTTTTTTTTATGAGAAGCCTTCACCACCTGCCATTGTGTTACTTCCAAGATCACCCTAGTCAATTAAGCTTGTACAGGAACTTAGCTCTGATACCAATTGTTAGTCTTACAATGACACTGAGAGGGGGGGTGAATCAGTGTAGCTCTATAAACTTAAATTTACAACTCTTAATACCACAACAATTAAAACTTATTACTAGATACAAAAAGTATAACAAAAGATCATCACACAACACAAGATTTAACGAGGTTCACCAATGTGGCTACTCCTCAAAAATTGACTGCTTGGACTACCATCCAAATCTAGCCTTTGCAAAGCACCAACTTTACAATCAATTTACTAGTACCCACTGTAAGGAGCACCAACCCCTTATTTATCTGCACCAACAGAAAGGAGCACCAACCCCTTATTTATCTTTGCTTTTGCAATACCCTGACTGGTCTTCTTCACCTTTGCATTCTCTACGCACTCTGCTCTCTCTATGTAATCACTTCGCACACTCTGCTTCGTTACAGTCAAACTTCATGATCGTCTTCTCCCTTTTGTGCACTTTTATCTCTTTGTGAATTTTGCACTTAGCATGATTTGACACGACTTGCTCTCTGCGCATAATGACCGTATTTCACACACTTTCGACTGTCTTTTCAATTCTCCAAACAACCCTCCTTTTATAACAATATTTTTTATGATGAAAACCCTAATCTTAGTCGGTTGTAAATCCTAATCTTAGTCGACTTTCATAACAACTGTAAACCCTAATTTTAGTCGGCTATCATCGGTCTTTGTCGGCTTCAACTCAAGATGTTCGGTTTATCCATCGCTTGATGATTTCATTCTAGACAGACCCTGTAACCGCCATATTGACTTTTGATCACTCTTCGTATTTCAACAGTATGAAATCACTTTGTAACTTCCCCTGTAAATGTCGTAGTGATGTCGGTCCACTGTCATACTTCTCATTTCATTCGGGTTCTCCTTCTTGACTTGCGCATTTATGACCTATTGCGCATTTATGACCTGTCGCGAAATCGTGATATTTTTGCCTCTGTAGTTTCTTTTGTTGTTGTTGCCACAAAAATACATGTGATATTGCGATGCTTTCACCTCCATACGCTTTCTCTATTCTTTTGTCACGATATCATGACATTTTTGCTTCCATAGACTTCGCCTTTGCTTTTGTCGTGATATCGCGACACTTCTGCCTCCGTAGTCTTCAACTTAGCTTTATCATGAAATCGTGACACTTCTGCTTCGGTACTTAGCTTCTTTGCTTTTGTCATGAAATCACGACACTTTTGCCTTCGAAGTCTTCTTCTCTGCTTTTGTCATGAAATCGTGACACTTCTACTTTCATACTTTACTTCTTTGCTTTTATCGCAAAATCGTGACACTTCTATTTCGAAGTCTTGCTTTCTACTTTTGTCGTGAAATCGCGACAGTTCTGCTTTCGTACGCTTCCTCTCTTTCTTTTGTCACGAAAATGCGACATGTCGCGATATCGCGATACTTTTCAAACTTACTTTCTCTCTCCTATTTTAGTCGTGAAAATGCGACATGTCGTGAAATCATAACACATTTTTTTACTTGTTCTCTTTCTTCGAACTTGTCACGAAATCGTGACACTTTTTCCTACTTTCTCATTCTCTTCCTCTTCCAACATGTCGCGAAATCGCGATAGTTTTTCCACTTGCCTTTTTCTCTTCCAACATGTCACGAAATCGTGACAGTTTTTCTTGCTTTTTCTCTCTCTTCCAACATGTCATGAAATTGTGACAATTTTTCCTACTTTTTCTCTCTCTTCCAACATGTCACGAAATCACGACAATTTTTCTTGCTTTTTCTCTCTTGCGACAGTTTTTCTTGCCTGTTGTATATGTCGCGATATCACGACACTTTTCTTACTTGTCTTTTTTCTTTGATCTTTTGCATATGGGCTACTTCGGTCTTCTTGGAAAATCACTGTACATACTTTGAATAACCTTTGAACTCCTCTCTTCTATATCTGAATAGATTTTGAACTTCCTGTCCACTACATCAATAGATCTATCTGACTGTGTTGACAAAAATGACAATATTGTTGCTGCACCTTTCTCAACAGAGTGTAGACCTATAGATCCTAGCACACCAAAGCCTAAAGGATACTACGAAGACTTGTATTGTAAGTACCACTAACAAAAGGGTCATGACATCTCCAAATGTTACAAGTTCAAGAACTTGGTGTAGGACCTAATCGATAATAAAACTCTCTCAGTAGATAACCCGTGGCACCAAACAACCAACATATGGAGGTCTACAAAGACCCCTTACCTACACAAGGAGGGTAGGCCAAGCCCACACCACAAGTAAACAAGGTCCATCAGGACTATCCCAAGCAGGAATTTGTGGGCATGGTGAGCATCATGACACGAAGCAAGAGATACCCAAGTGCAGTCACAATCCTTGCGAATTCATGAGCTGCACCACCTCCATTACAGACTCCCCCACCTAGGCCTATGGCCACGATCTAGACCAAACTCGCTCAGATTTTGAGGACCACATCGGCTAGGCTCTCCATATATGAACTAATTCAGCAATCGCAGCCTCACAGGGAGGCCCTGATGGAGATTCTAAAATCCATTGAGCTGCAACCCCAGGAAGCAAATTCCTTCAAAAATTTTGTGGGGCATGTATGCCAATGCACTGAGTCGGTCATTACGTTCAGGGAAGATGAATTAAGGCCTATTCCCACTGACATAGTGGACCCACATCTACACATCATCGCATGTGTGAATGGGACTCCATTTAAGAGAGTTTTGATAGACACTGGTTCATCTAGTAATATCATTACCACAATGGAATTAAAGCATCTTAAACTGCCAACATCACACATTTTTGCATCCACATACACCCTCTGAGCATTCAACGATGCCATATGCTCGACGGTTGGCACAATTGTCCTGCCCATTCAAGTCGAGCAAAAGATAATTTTGATGTTGTGTCACATATTAGAGGGTGAGATGGCGTACAACATCCTATTGGGCAGACCCTGGATTAGGAACATGAAGTGTGTCCCTTCAATCACACACCAGTGCCTAAAATACACATATGAAGGATAGGTTCACGTCGTCTCAGTGGACCTAGAACCCTTCAAATATTGCAACCTAGTGCAGTAGTTGCTCGAATCGACCCTACCATCACCTCATCTAGACTTTCAGTTGAATAAGTCCCATTTGGGTCCGATTTTGGCATCATCCCCCCCATAGATCTATCTTCATCGTAGTCAACCCCATATTCATCGTCAACTCCTTCACAGGCACCACCGTCATCCATGGCCCCTTTGCCGAAGGACACAGGGAAAAGACTCATTGAAGAAATCCCCCCAATAGTTTCCACCATCTCCTCTGAGGTGATACCTAGTATGATGGAGGAGGAGTCACCCGATGAACCCGACATGGAATGGGCTCAAGAGGCACTCCCATTTCCCCCTTCATCACAGTCATCAATCACAGTTGAGATGGCTAACACAGGTCTAGGAGAGTACATAGTCCAGAATATCGTGGCTACACCCATTGTTGAGTCAGTACAGGACATGGGCAGACCTCTCCTTCCAAGGGGCACCATCGTGCCTTTAGGCCTCCCTCCTAATAAGATAAACTTCGTATATGGGGGCCTTGATTATGGCATAGAGCCCTATCAACAGGAAGAGGAGGATGAGGAACCTTTTAGGGAATAGATCGATTATTTTTCTAACCCGAACTTCATGCTGAAGTATTTTGACCTATGCAATTGGTATGGTTATGGGTTAGGCCGATATGAGCAAGGCATGCATGCCCCTTTTCAACCACAATATCAAATGTTGTATGACAAGTCAGGATTAGGGCACAACAACCCCTTGCCCCTAGATGTCCTCTTGGATGGCCTCGATCGCCTATGCATAGGTCAGAGAGATGAGTTGGCTCGAGACCCGTACGCCAACCCGCATACCATCTATTCATTGGGGGACTATTTCTTGATATCAAATGGGAACCCTGTGGTCTTTAGCGACATTCTCCCACATTTTGAGAGAGGTGAGAGCTCACAAGCATGTCCTCACATTTGTGATGATGGCCCCTCTTATGAATGGACCTCAGATGATGAGTCTGATTACGAGGTGGTGCCCTATGATCCCTTTGAGTCAGACAACGATCATTCGTAGGTTGTCCCCATTGATGACCAGTAGGAGGACTTCATGTGCATGTTCCCCATATTTGACCCTATCTGGCAGCTCCTACCTCCTAAAGAGTCGGTCCACCCTCAAGAAGTTAGACCACCTAGTGAGGGCTCAATCCATTTGCTCGAACTACTCGATCCTCACGTGTCGATGGCACCACAAGATGAGAGTGAAGAAGTCCTCATCCACGATGATGATTATGAGGAGCGAGCATATATGGGACCTCATCAGCCTAATCACCCAATTCCCATGGGTAGAGGCGAGGGATTCATATACGATAGTGATGATGAATATGAGACAGAGAGGGCCTATCTTGGTCCTCCTTATTTGTGTCATCATCACGAGCCCATCGACATAGATGAGGTGTATCATTAGCTGCACATTAGCCCATGCTTAAGGGCAAGACCAGTCAATCAGGACTGGATTTATCATGCGGTCTTTCCTAACCCATCGACATATATGGAGCTCCTTGAGCCCAATGATCCCATCCTGCAGTCTATTCCTAGACAGGATCCGGTGATCCCTATTCCCCCACCACCACACTTGGGGGTAGGAAGTGATACTGATGAGAAGTATTTCACCCATGGTCTTGGAGAGAAAATCCATTCCATCAACATGATCTCCATTGATTTGACCACACCACTCCACAATCCAATCGATCCTTCCAAACTATTGCATCTAGACCTAGATGCTATCGATTGGGATCACGTTGATTCACCCCCGTCACCTTCTAAGTACTGGCCATGCGGTGAGATGTTCCATTTCACCCTAGGGTCTACTCAGGATGTCTTTCATGTTGAATCAAAACCCAACGTTCCTATTGATGATCTTAATTTAGCCGATGACATCCACCTGATCCTGACCCCACATCAGTTGGAGGATGGATCGCATATGTCAGTCGAGCCAATGATTGATCGAGACATAGGCTCAGATCCAGATAATCCATAGTTTATCAAGCTAGGGGAAGGCTTATCCCTTGAAGAGCAAGTCATGTACACTCAGATTCTTACAGAGAGAAAGCAAGCTTTTGCATGGTCATATAAGGATATGTCGGGACTAGACCCAAATCTGGTCACGCATAATTTAACACTCAACCCGACAGTCAAGCCGATAAAGCAAAAACTATGAAAAATGCATCCAACAGTAGCCTTGATGGTGAAATATGAGATACAAAAGCTCTTGGATGCCCAATTCATTATCCCCATAGATTATCCGCCATGGTTGTCCAACATGGTTCCCATCAAGAAGCCTAACGGGAGGATTCACATATGCACAGACTTCAAAGATCTAAACAAGGCGAGTCCTAAGGACGATTTCCCTTTGCCTAGCATTGATGCACTGGTAGATGCCACAGCAGGCCATGAAATGCTTTCCCTCATGGATGGTTTCTCTGGGTACAATCATATCCGTATCAACCCAGAAGACCAGATCAAGATGACATTCACAATGCCTTGGGGGACATTTTGTTATAGGGTCATGCCCTTTGGCCTCAAGAACGCTGGTGCCACCTATCAGTGGGCCATGACATACATCTTCCATGATTACATGCACAAGATTCTGGAAGATTACATGGATGACTTATTGGCTAAGTCTCTATTACGTCATGAGCATCCCGATGTCTTACGCAAAGTCCTCGATCGCCTCATTGAGCACAATGTCAGGTTGAACCCCAAGAAGTGCGTCTTCGGCGTCACATCTGGAAAACTCTTGGGTTTTATAGTCTCCAAGCGAGGCATCGAGGTGGACCCTAACAAAGTCAAGGCTATCCTTGAAATGCCTCCCCCGACTACCGTCAAGCAAGTGCGGAGCCTGCAAGGCAAAATCGTATCTATCAAGCGCTTCATAGCGCAGTTGTCGGATAAATGTCGGACCAATGAATAGACTATTGCATAAGGGAGTCACATTCCACTGGGATGATGAGTGCCAAGAAGCCTTTGATAAAATAAAGCAATACCTAGTTTCGCCACCAGTCTTGGCACCCCCTCGACCAGGAGTACCGTTCTACTTGTACATCTCAGCCACTGAGATCGCACTGGGAGCCATGCTAGCCCAGAAGAATGAGTTTTTCAAAGAGCAGGCTACTTACTATCTTAGTCGCACCCTGGTTAGTTACGAATTTTGATACACATATGTCGAGAAGTTGTGCTTAGCAGTGGTTTTTGCCACTAGGAAGCTACGCCATTACATGCTAGGGCATACCACGTATGTTGTGTCGAAAGAGAATCCATTGCGATACATGATGAGTCGCACTTATCATAGTAGTCACACGACGAAATGGATCATGTTGTTGATGGAGTTCGACCTAGAATTCATCGAAAAAAATCTATCAAAGGTCAGGTCATCGTCGATCAGCTTGTGGAGGCTCCTCTTGAGGATGATCAACCTCTTAGCATGGAGTTGCCCGATGATGGGGTCTTCCATATCTCAGAATCACCAAATTTTGATGAGCCTGAGATCCAGGCCGATATGACCCTATTCTTCGATGGCTCCAAGTGCGAGCAAGGGGGTGGCATGGGAGTCATGTTATTTACGCCACAAGGGGCTCCATTGCCTCTGTCATTTAAACTCGATTTCCCATGCACTAACAACAATGCAGAATACGAAGCCTTGCTCATAGGTCTTCAAGCAGTCGTCGCCATGAAAATCAAAAAGCTTAACATTTTTGGTGACTCCCTGCTAATTGTTAACCAGGTCAAAGGGATTTTTTAGTGTAAATGTCCAGTGCTACAAGCTTATAAAGCCCTTGTGGATAGATTCTTGGCAAAGTTTGAGTGGTACAATATCGAGGCAATCCCTCGATCATTGAATCATTTTGCGGATACTATGGCCTCCTTGGGGTCGCTTATCCCATAGAACCCTTTAGATGACATAACCACCATTCATGTTAAAATGCTATCACAACCCATGATGAAGCGTGAGAGCTCTGAGGCCACGCCAAGCATCCACATGATTCAAATTGAACCATCTCATGATAGGTTCTCGCAAATTCATGATCACCTGAATCATGTCGATTGGGGGTCCTTATTCCCCCAAACCCCTTTTGATAGCAGCACCATGCTATTTTTACAAGTTCTCCCACAATCAACATTCGCTAGGGATGAACCTTTAAAGGGATAGGTCGTTCATGCCATCGAAGCTTCTGCATAGCAGGACTGGTATACTCCCATTCGAGACTACCTCAAGCTTGGTAGCCTCCCACCTGGATTGTCGCATGCCGCCAAAAGGACACTCAAGAAGAAAGTGGCAAAGCATGTCTTGTTAGGAGACATTTTGTATCATCGGAGCTATGAAGGAATTCTCCTTCATTGCTTAGAATAGTAGGAAGCTACTTGGGCCATTGCCCAAGCGCACGATGGTACATGTGGTGGCCACTTTAGTGGCATGGCCATCACAAAGCGCATTCTTCGCATGGGCTATTATTGGCCATCCTTAGAGCGATATTGTTGTGCATATGTTAGGAAGTGCGTGAAGTGTCAACACCATGCTAATTTGACACACGTACCTTCCCAAGCCTTGCAACCGATTCAATCGGTTTGGCCATTTTCATAGTGGGGACTCGATTTGATCAGGAAGATCTCCCCTACATCCTCGGGCCATCACACGTTTATCATCATGGCAATCGAGTACTTCACCAAGTGGGTGGAAGCAGTTCCCCTTACCTCGATGATAGGACCCCACATAGTGGAGTTCATAACAAATCATATCATTTGTCATTTTGGTATTCCATCCAAAATCATTTTGGATAATGGAACGTCGTTCAAAAACAAAGTTGTGCATGCTTTAATGAATAAGTACAATATCAAACATAGCTTTTTGACACCATATTATCCACAAGAAAATGGGCAAGCAGAGGCCTCGAACAAGATGTTAATTGCCATCCTTAAAAATATAGTCAATGATAATCATAAGGATTGGCACACGCAGATCCCTCTTGCCCTATGGGCTTACCGCACTAGTATTCGAACGCCCACTAGGGCAACCCCGTTCTCACTAGTGTATGGTGTAGAGGTAGTCATGCCTCTAGAGCTGGAGATCCCCTCACTATGCATATCCATGCAAGAGTTCATTGATGATGATACCACGCGGTAGGCTCGACTAGACCAACTTACGTTGCTTGATGAGCGACGCGTTCATGCCCTGGAGCATTTACGCATTTATCAGGAGCGACTAAAGAGAGCCTACAATACGAAAGTCCATCTCAGGGACTTTTAGATTGGTGACCTCGTCCTGAAAGAGAACCAACAAAATTCTAATTTGCCATCCCACTTAAGGGACAAGTTTGCGGCAAACTGGTTAGGTCCTTTTGTCATCACTAGTCAAATAGGATCCGAAACGTATCGACTGGCCTCTCTTGAAGGATTCGAAGACCTTGAGCCCTTGAACATCATTCACTTGAGGCTTTTCCATGCTTAGAGCACCATAGTACCCCAAAATGCTCCAAGGGTGCCTACCAACCCGCTTGGTCAACCTAAAATGCTCCT
Source organism: Wollemia nobilis (assembly GCA_028583015.1). Classification (NCBI taxonomy): domain Eukaryota; kingdom Viridiplantae; phylum Streptophyta; class Pinopsida; order Araucariales; family Araucariaceae; genus Wollemia; species Wollemia nobilis. The sequence goes on along the minus strand of JAQPPZ010000082.1, from coordinate 13,351,741 downwards.
AGGCGGTCTAGAACCATCTAGGTCACCCCAAAATGCTCCAAGGGTGCCTACAACCCGCTTGGTCAACCTAAAATGCTCCTAGGCGGTCTAGAACCATCTAGGTCACCCCAAAATGCTCCAAGGGTGCCTACAACCCGCTTGGTCAACCTAAAATGCTCCTAGGTGGTCTAGAACCATCTAGGTCACCCCAAATGCTCCAAGGGTGCCTATAACCCGCTTGGTCAACCTAAAATGCTCCTAGGTGGTCTAGAACCATCTAGGTCACCCCAAATGCTCCTAGGTGGTCTAGAACCATCTAGGTCAACCAAAAAGCCCCAAAGGCATCCATAAGCCCTTTGGTCCCCCCAAATGCCCCAATGGCCCCCAATAAGCCCGTTGGTCACATGTACATACATATATATCAATCAAAAATCCAAAAACATTATCAAAATATCAAAAATACAAAAACATTGCATCACATTGCATTTCATACATATATATCAAAATATCAAAAATACAAAAAATTGCATCTCATCACATTGCATCCCATTGCATTTCTATCATCGCTTGCATTTAGGCATCCTCATCATTAGCACTTTACATTTTAGAGTTGCTCATACATGTCTAGCACCATGATGGTACACTACTTATCGTTCAAAATCCATGTTGAGAAAGTAATCATAGTTCAATGGTTCACTTATCATTTTCACTCACATTTTCCATATTCCATATTTGTGTCCACCCCATACACCTAGTCATTTGTTTTAGAATGTCATTAGGGTTTTTGGTCACTCAACCATTTCTAGCTTCTCTTCAGGTTTGGTAGAAAGCTATCTTGATTTTTAGGAGGTAGAGTCTTGCTTAGATTATGCCTTGTGTACATCAAATCCCAAACACATTTAAACATTAACAATCCAAGTTTTGCACAAAGACAGATGAAATCCATGAAGTGGTCTAGGTTACCTTACGTGAAAAGGTCATCCTGCTCATCCCCCTATGTGAATGGTTCAAGAATGCTGAGAGTTGGCAAAAGGACAAGCATCTTCCCTACCCAATTCCCCAAAATAAATAGTGGTTTTTACCACTATCAGAAATCCCACATTCTCAAAAAGTTGCAAACATCAAAAATTGCAAAATTCAAAGTACAAACTCCAAAGTTCAACATCAAAACCCTCAAAGTGCACACATCAAAAAGCACAAGAAACAGTGATCCCCATCACTCAAAATTCAAATCCCTTGCTCAAGAGAAAAAGAAAAACTCAAAATAAATAGTGATTATTGTCACTAACAAGAGAAAAATAAACAATGATTTTTATCACTATATATGAGAGCAAGTATCCCAATAATTGAAAGAAAAGAAGGGAGTCGAACTTGAATCCCTGGAACTCTCAGCATTTGGAAAACCATAAGGTGATCCTCATTACATGTTTGGTGGATAGCCTACTTGTCAATGGCGGTAGCCTCCCGCATGATGATATGTCTATCACATTAGCTTTTGCATGTGTGCAGACCAATGTTTGCATGTGGATGAGCTAGCTTTGGTAACCTAGATTGCCTAGTGGTCTAGTCATACTTAGTACAAAACCTAGGATGGTGGCATTCATTGGGTGATCCTCAGTATAGGTTTGGTTGAGAGCCTACTTGGCACTGGCGGTATCCTTATGCGTCTCACAAGAATGAACTCACTTGCACACATAGGGATATGAAGTACCTTGGTCATCCTAGCAGATTCATACCTTGTCAAAAAGTCTTGCATAGTCAGTATACAACCTTTGATCACACCAGCTAGAGTGTTTGAGTCTCATAAAAACCTCACCTACATTCTTTAAAATAGGTCATTTCATATACTCCATTTCACCACATCGCAATAATGGTTCCACATTTCCATTACAAAAGCAAATACAAACAAAAGAACCAAAAAGAGCGTTAATGTGTTTTGTACAGTCTATCGAGCTAACATAGTGTGTCAAATCATTAACCACATTCATTTTATCAACCAATCATCTCACTGTGCATCCACGCATATAGATAGCATCAAATCTAAGCAAATACACATGCATACATGATATATATCTATCACCATTCCATTGCATCCATATGCATACATCCTAAACATTTAACATATATCATCACTCCATACACACATTGCATTCATACAATAAAACAATAAATGAAACACATGATGACCATAATAAAATCTCATATATATATGGGGTAAAAAGATGTACATCATAGTTTCCAAAATGCTCGTAGGCTACAAATAAAGTGGGTCCTCCGACCTCACCAATACCAAAAATCCCTACCCATGTCGGCCACCATGATCACGCAGGATCGGTGCTATGACTAGTGCTACCCCCTACAGTGCGCATCCATTGAGATCTCTTCGATCGGCTGCTACCCACCCTGGCCTCCTATCGGCTCCCCCTAGCCCCCTCAATCCTCTACCTCGATGAAGCAGACTACTCTGTCTCGCTCCGTCGGGTCCGATGCGAGGTACTACCCTCATCAAACTCTGGTAGCTGCCCTCCAAGCCGGATCACCTCCCTCTCTAGCTCACTCTTGTAGAGCTAAGCCCGAGCCTCCCATGCCTGGTACGTATCCACCACCCATAGCACCTGAGCCTATAGTGACCCCACCTCGGCCTCCAACTCCTACACTCATGCTCGTAGAGTCCTAACCTCTGTTGGGTCACCCTATCCCTATGCCTGTGCTCATAGGAGATCCCTCTCCTACCTAACCATGGCCAACTCTATCTATAGCCGGCATATCGATCCACTGGTGCATCCTACTGCTCAGGAAACCCTTGATCATCCACATCCTCATCTCCATCATCACCCTGATCATCCATGATTAGGAGGTCCACCTGCTCATCCATCTGGTAAGGTGACTCCCCCCCCCCCCCCCCCCCCACCACCCTCATCTGTCTCCACCATTGTAGGCCAAGTCAGAGCCCTCTCATCCCCATGGTGCCTATAGATCATGGGCACCCTAGGAAGCCCTTGGCATACCCCAAACTACCATGTCACCCACTCATATGGGAAGAACTCCTTCTCTGTGCCATGCCTCCCTATCAGCCACCTACCTTGCCTGCTCCTACGTAACCACTCCCTAGCCTCAGGCCATGTCGGGCAGTCTCTATAAGGCCACCATATCACATCCCCTACTGTCAGCCCTACAAAATCCTTGGCGTAGTGACCTACATCACCCACCTAGTGCCTACTCTACCCAACCTCCTGTTCTCTCTACTAGAGGATAGCATACCCTATCTCTTGATCTACCAACTGACCTCGGGTCATCCATGGTAGTCCCTATGGTCGCTCCACAGCTATGTGCTCCCATGCCCAACACTGTAATAGATAGTTGCACCCTATCCCCTTCTACCTCTGAAATGGATCTCATATAACTCATCGTAGAGTTGTGCTAGTAGTGTCATCCCCCATGCCATCACCAATGGGTCCTCCTTAGTGCTTGCCACCAAGGCAAACACTAGCTCCAACAAGTTCCATGGGAACCTCGCTCCTGAGGAGTCAGGTAGAAGCATATTGGAGATGAGGGTCATGAGTAATGCATGCCTCACCTTCAATACCTTCTTCCCATACCAATACCCAACCAGTATCCCTCCCTTCATACAGTCATCCTCTGCATCCTTCACTCGACCACCAAAATATCGAGTCAACACTGCACCTCTCAGGTCATGGTGTGTAGTCTTGATGGGTCGCCCCTCTATCGAAATCCTCAGAATCTGATAGACATCCTCTAAAGTCACCATCATCTCCCCTGTCGGGAGGTGAAAGGTATTGGTACGGGGGTCCCATAGATTAATCAAAGTAGTCAAGTAGGCACGGTCACCTATCATAGGCTCCAATCGTGTCACTTGCTTAAGGCCCAAGGCATCCAACCACTCCCAATCCGCCTCGCTCAAGGCACCCCTGGTGGTCTCAAAAAGCTTCGGTTTATGATACCGACCCCTCACCACCTAAACAAAAAAAAAAACAAAAACAATGATAAGTAAGCATTCCCATGCTTCACAAACGACCTTTCAGAGGCCTCAAAAGCACTAAAAACAACAAAAAGCAACTTACAAATTGCACACAAAAACACAAAATAAATATTTTATATGGTCTAGATCATTTTAGTGGGTTTAATTATCCATTTACTTAATGAGATATACCAAGCAAAAACAAATAAAACAAAAAAACAACAATAAGCACGATCGAGGAGTCACTACATACCCGTGTCGCATCGGCTCCTCCATTGGATGCTTCGGTTTGCTGGCTCATGGTGTCCTGGACCGAGTTTGATAGCGCTTCACTGCACAAAATCACTCTCCTCCTCCTCACCACTCGAATCGCCAAGGAAAATCACAATAATGACCCCAAACCGAGATTTTTGGGGCTATATAGGCTATTTTGGGTTGTACTCATCCTAGGGTGGGATGAGCACATTATTTTGTGATCTTCCCACCCTGGGATGAATATAAAATTTGCATTCACCCCACCCTAGGATGAATACAACTCATAATTTTCAAAACAACCAAAAACAACTCCAAACGGGCTCCAAAAATAGCATAAAACTGCCTAAACTTGGTCGATTTTGTGCCCAAGCTTAATGACATAATAAACCACCATCGAGGTCATCGAGAGACTCTACTTCACTCCCTAATAAGGCTAGTATAGCTGGACCACTCCATGGGAATGAGGTTTTTCTATCTCTCTCACTCCAAAAGGCACCAAAAATGGTTTAAAACCCACCAAAAATAAGTCAAATTTGATGGAATTCATTCGAGCTCAAGATAGAACTCAAACGTGCCATAGAGGTACCAGAGAATTACTCCTTTAGTCCCTAAGAAAGCCTTGATGGCTGGACCACTCCATGGGAATGAAGTTTTGACTCTCCCTCCTCCATGCAACATCCATCGGATCGACAATATCCTTCCAAAATTGCCATAATCTTCATGAGTACACCTGAAGGCAACCCAACAAAAGTCATCTAGGTCAAGCGACTCATCGCTTTTCTCACTAGGTCATTCCCTCATCGACTCATCGCTTGAGGGGGTAGTCATACTCATAATCATAATCAACAAACACACACTCAATTAGGCAAAGGGTGTTCGTTCAAATGAATCATTGACAAAGACAATCTTGCTCCTGCTTGGGGCAGTAAACAAGCAAAAATCTCAATTAAGAACACAATAGAGCAGACGGTCCTGCCTGTTTGGTATACCTCAAAAGTTACCAAAATACTTGGTATTCTCTAAACGCCTAAGGGTTATAAGTCTTCCGAGCATACCCGAAAGCTGAAGAGATACCAAGACCAATTTCTTTACTGAGTCAAAAGCAAAGATTCAAGAACGCATGCTCTTTCCATGATTGGGGCATTCAAAGTTGGTTAGGTTACTGAATAACCTTAATCATTGAGCGCTTTGGTCATCTATTTTTGCTCAACGTTGTGCTGCACACAATGCTTCTCAAAAAGGGGCATCTGTAGACACCAAAACAGTGCCAATCCGATTATGCTACCAAGGCATTGACTAAATTGACACACAAAGCCCTTAGGGCAGCCCTCAGAGGTCAAGCAGTGGTTCTAACCACTCCCAAAGTAGTTTTGGAAGGTTCCTAGGTCAGTTGGGGACTTTTTGAGGCCCAGTTCCTATTCGTCCCACCCTGGGACGAATAGCAGTTCCTATTCGTCCCACCCCAGAGCGAATAGCAACATTCATCCCGGGGTGGAGCGAATAGTAGGTTTGACTAGAAAAAGTCAAATCTGGACAAGTGGCCACCAAAAAATGCCACTTGCCCTACTCTTCGAAGCATGCATGTCATAACCTAGGGCATGCCTATGACAACCCTCATCAATGAGGCCATTTTGGGGATATTCTCTTCCCCCTCCTGTGCATGCCACCCTGGTGGACAAGTGGCCCCTTGGGCCTTGCATGCCCTTGCATGCTCTTTGCACATTTGACCTCCTAGGTCTATAAATTGGATGACATTCTCATCCAAGCAAAGACAGGTTTTGCTAGGATTTGCAACGAAGTGCTACCGAGTTATTACCTCACCCTTATTGCTCCTTTTTCATCCATAATTTCTCCTTAGCGAGAGAGGTTATTGGGTGGCATAAGAAGGCGCAATCTGACCCAAAAACTGAATCCATAGTTTGAATAACCACACCAAATTTACCTAAAACACTTCCCCTATAGTTTTGCATCAATCCTCATTGGATTGGTGTGAAAATTTAGGAGATATTGGCGGGCGTCCCACCCCGGTGCCCCCCAATCTGTGACAGTCGAATTCGTCCCACCCCCGGATGAATAGAAATTCATGCACTATTTTTTGACTATTTTCAATTAGCTATTTTATATATGTCTATATGATGTTGCATTTCAAATTTCATAGCTTTCTGACATGTATTGACTGAGATATAGCCGTTTTATGATTTTGTATGCATGCGGGTCCCACTTTTTCTTGTAGGAGGATTTGGATAGAATATTTGGAATCTGATCATATGGGTTCTCTTCAAATATCATTTTATGCTTACTCACCAAATTTTGTAGGTTTTTGACATGTCTAGGTAGGAGAAACGCTCGTTTGCCTTTTGTAGGTTCACTACGGGCGGTGGGATCTAACGCAGTGATCGGACACAATTATTTTACAAAACTAGGTGATATCATCCCAAAACCATCTCCTTTACATCTCTCTTGAGTTTTGTCTCATTTGGAATCCATTTTCTATATACACCCCACATGCGCCCGTTCAGGCTGTGGGGATTGCATGTTTTAATACCATACACATATGCTCTTGACTCTCTTTTGCTTTCTTGTGCATAGAATCAGGTGCAAAAATGTAGTAGGAAACATTGGAGGATGAGGATCACATTGACGTAAGCGGCGATGACATTTGGCCCGCCCACTTCGAGTGTGGGCATGCGGAAGAACAGTGGATGTGCACCACGTTCTTTGAGAGATTGATATCTCTTGGCACCCCTTTGTTGTAATAGATTGTATCAAGCTAATTTAAGTCCTCAAGGGGAGGCATTGTAATCTGATTTGAAGTTACTCAATAAGGAGAACGCCCCATTTGCTTTATTTCTTGTTACACTTTGCCTCTTGCTTGCATGCTTTGGTTTACGCTTTCATAGGACTTATAACACACTTACATTTTGTTTCTTCGGTTAAGGTGCACCATTTTTCCATTGCTACACTTATAAAAACCTATTTATTGTAATACCAATTATCCACATATAAATGTGGTTTAGGATATTCCATCTGCATGCTGGATGATCTCCTAGCCGACTCCTTACAATACCTAAGTTTAGGTTTTGGAGAAGACATTGATGAGAATGAATATACCAATCCTAGCCTTTCTCATCTGTTGGGATATCATATCCCAATTACAATGATCTCCATAGAGCCTCCTGATTCTATCAGTGAATCATCTGAAGAGATCAACAAACAAGAGGAGTTTGAGCTGGATAAAAAACTTGAGAATGATCGGATTGAAGAATATGATGAGTACGAGGATGAAACCAAAGTAGCATACCTAGGTACTCTCTACCTTCATTTCCTTAACAACTATAGAGGAAATTTTGATCCTATTTGAACACTTATTAATCTAGATGATATCTATCATAGGGTGTTTCCTCCCCCACCTAACTAGAGGCAGCTACTACCACCAAAGGACCCAATCATCTTATCTACTCCTAGAGCGGATCTAGTAATCCCATTTCCTCCTAGGACATATCTGGTACATGCAAAGACATCTATAATCGATAGGTTCTCCCCATGCAAGAATATAAATTACCAACCCTCCATAAACATGATTTCCATTGACCTAATCGTACCTCTCCATAACCCTAGTGACCCTTCAAAACCTTTACATCTCAATCATGAGGTAATTAATTTTGATCATGTCGCATCGTCGCCATCGCCCAAGGATTTCTTCTTATATGGAGAAATGTTACAACCTTTCTATTTCTCTCCAGGGTCAACTCAAGATTTTTTTCACGATGAGGTTGAATCTGATATGATATATCCTCCAAATCTAGAGGATGATATTTACCTGATCCCCATACCTCATCAACTTGAGGAGGGATCTCATATGTCAATTGAGGAAACTTTTGATGTAGATATTGGCAATGACCCTAACAATCCTAAGAAAATAAAATTGGAATAAAGTATATCTCTTAAAGAACGTGTTATCATTGTATCTCTATTGATATAAAATAGTGAGATGTTTGCTTGGTCTTATAAGGATATGTCGGGTCTTACCCCAAATCTGGTCACGCAAAACCTTACACTCAACCCAAATATTAATTCAATCAAGTAGAAGCTCTAAAAAATGCATTCAAAAATCACCTTAATGGTGAAATATGAATTACAAAAATTGTTGGATGCAGAATTCATCCAACCAATTGATTATCCTAAATGGGTATCTAACATGGTACCCGTAGGAAAACCTGAGGGAGGATTCATATCTTTACGTATTTTAGAGATATTAATAAAATGACTCCCAAGGATGAATTTCTCTTGCCTAACATTGATGCTCTAGTAGACGCAACTGTTGGTCACAAAATGTTGTTCCTTATGGATGGGTTCTCAGGCTATAATCAAATTTGGGTCAAGCCCAAACATCAACATAAAACAACATTTACTATGCTATGGGGAACATTTTGTTATAAATTCATGCCATTTGGCCTTAAAAAATTTGGTGCAACCTATTAGCGGGCCATGACATACATCTTTCATGACTATATGCATAAAATATTAGAATATTATATAGATGATTTGTTCACCAAATCTCTCTTGCGTTAAGAGCATGCAGATGTTTTATGAAATGTCTTCAATCATCTGATAGAGCATAACGTCAAGCTAAATTATAAAAAGTGTGTCTTCAAAATCACATAAGGAAAATTTTTGGGATTTATAGTATCTAAGCGAGGGATCAAAGTAGATCCCACAAAGGTTAAAGAAATTTTATAAATGCTACCCTCCACTTACCTTAAAGAGCTTTACAGCTTGCAAGGAAAGGTTGCATCTATCCAACACTTCATAGCATAATTATTAGAAAAATGTCGACCCATGAATTGATTATTGAAAAAGGGGGTCTCATTCAATTGGGATGAGGAGTGCCAAAGGGCCTTTGATGAGATAAAATAGTACTTGGCATCACCGCTAGTATTAGCTCCACCTCAACTAGGTGTGCCTTTCTTGTTATATATTTTAGCCATCGATTTTGCTTTAGGGACCATGTTGGCCCAAAATAATAAGGAAAATAAATAATAGACTATCTACTATATTAGTCGCACCTTGGTCAGTTATGAGCTCAAATATGCATATGTTAAGAAGTTGTACCTATCAGTGGTATTCACCACCAAAAAGCTTCATCACTATATATTAAATCATACAATTTATGGTGTATCAAAATAAAATCCTTTGTGGTATATGAACAATCACACATATAATAATACATGAATAGTAAAGTGGATCTTGCTATTGATGAAATTTTATCTTGAATTCATAATTCAAAAATAAATTAAAGGTCAAGTCATAGATGATCTGTTAGCAGATGCTTATCTTCAGGATGATAAGCCTCTTGTAATTGAGCTACTCGATAATGCAGTGTTCACATTATCCGAATCACCCAAACTTGAAGAACCAAAAAACAAACCTAACATGACTTTGTTCTTTGATGGTTCTAAATGTGAGCAAGGGGGTGGTGTTAGGATCATGTTTTTCACACTACAAGAAGCTCCTATGCCCTTGTCTTTAAAACTTGATTTTCCATGCACCAACAATAATGTTAAAAATGAGACTCTCATCTTAGATCTCCAAATAGCTAGAACCATGAATATTAAAAAGCTTAATATCTTTGGTGACTCCTTGCTCGTCATTAACCAAATCAAAGGAATTTATCAATGTAGATGTCATATATTTAAAGCTTATAAAGATCTTGTGGACAAGTTACTAGCAAAACTGGAATGGTATGACATCGAGGTAGTCCCTCATATGTCCAATCACTTTATGGATACAATGGCTTATTTAGGATACCTAATCCCACAAAATCCTTTCAATTATATTACAACCATCCATGTTTAAATGCTCTCACAGTCAAAAATATTGCGTGAGGCTTTGGACAATAATGAATCAGTTCACATGATTCGGATTAAACTGAATCAAGATCGGTTCTCCAAGGTACAAGACTTTCTAAAACAAGCATCTTGGGGGTCCTTGATCTCATAGGATACTTCAAATAATGGCATGACCATTCACCTCAAGGTTATTTCCCAATCTGTATTTGTGTGTGATGAGTCACAACGAGAACAAGCTATTCAGTAATTCGAAACCCAAGCTTATCAAGATTGGCTCGTCCAATTAAAAAATTATTTGAAACTTGGTAATATCCCTCCAGGATTATTGCATGCAATAAAATGAGCATTTAAACAAAAAGCAACCAAGTATGTCTTGTTAGGATATATTATCTGTCATCAAATCTATGATGGTCTTCTCCTTCATTGTCTTGAGCCCCAAGAATATGCTTAGGCAATCTCACAAGCTCATGACGGTACTTGCAGTGGCCATTTCAATGGCATGGCTATCGCTAAGTACATTTTTCGGATGGGTTATTATTAGCCCACCTTGGAGAAGGATTGTTACACATATTTCAGGAGGTGTGTAAATTGTCAACATCATGCTAATCTCTCACACTTACCTTCTTAGGATTTACAACTGATTCAATTGGTATGGCCTTTTTCCCAATGGAGCTTTGATTTAATAGGAAAAATATTGCCCCCATATTTGGACCATCACACATTTATTCTAAATGCCACTGAGTACTTTACCAAATGGGTGGAAACAATCCCTCTAACAACTACGACTGGATCTCATATGGTGGAGTTCATACTCCATAACATTATATGTCGTTTTGGTATTCCCTCCAAAATCATATCGAATAATGGGACATTATTCAAGAACAAATATGTGCAGGCTTTACTATCCAAATATAACATACAACACAACTTTGCAACATCCTATTATTTGTAATCTAATGGGTAAGGCAGAGACCTCGAGTAAAACTGTAGTTGCCACTTTGAAGAAAACTATAAAGGAAAACCACAAAGATTGGCACCTTCAACTACCTCTAGCTTTATGGGCTTATTGAAATAGCATTCGGACACCCACTAGGGGAACCCCATTTTTGCTAGTATATGATGTTGAGGCTATTATTCCCTTGGAATTATAAATTCTATTGTTGCACATGTCATTGCAAGAGTTCATCGATGATGACACCTCGCAACAAACTCATCTTAATCACTTGACCCTTCTTAACAAACAATGAGTTAATGCTCTTGAGCATCTGTGCATTTATCAATATCATCTCAAATGATCTTATGATACAAAATTCCATTTAAAAGACTTTAAAGTTGGGGATCTTGTGCTCAAAGAGAATAAATAAAACTCAAACTTGCCATCGCATTTAAGAGATAAATTTACGACCAATTGGTTAGGCTCCTTTATCGTAACAGAGAAAATAGGACCAGGAACTTATCACCTAACTTCGCTAGAAGGTGTTTAAGAACCTGAACCTGTCAACATTATTCATCTACAAGAATTTTATACGTAATAATAAAAATATATTAAAAACAAAAAACAAAAAAAAATCAGAAACAATCAAAATTACAAAAACAACAAAAATCATCAAAAATACCAAACAAATCAGAAAACATAAAAACACAAAAGCAATACAAAACATTAAAACACAAAAGTATTTGTATGTTATCATGCCTTTCATTTCATCCACTGATTAGTTGCATTAGAAATCTTCATATGTTGCACTTGCATTAGGACAAGTCATGTTTGCACTCTTCTGAATGACACCATGTTTGTATGCTAGTCATGAATCTCAAATCAACCTCATCTATCATCAGCATTTCTGGTTTTCTTTATGAGCTTTTGCTTATTAGGAGGTCATAATAAAGTAGGTTACATACCTGATAAATATCAGCAATGATATTTAAATGACCACTAGATATTTTATGCACACATTTTAGTTTACAAAATCTTGTAGGGAAAACCCTTACATCCAACATACCATTATTATTCATTTTTTCCTTATGAGTAACTGTGTTTTTCAACACAACTAATGAGTTGTTATAGGATGTACACTAGGATTTTTTATTATTCATCCATCCCTAGTTATCATTTTATATTTTGTAGAAAGTTATCTTGGCTTTTATAAAGTAAGGTCTTGCTTTTATAGTACCTTGCATATCTTAAAATTATGACACAATTTTACACATTAAGATCCAAGTTTGAACAAGGAAAGATGACAACTACAAAGTAGTCCCTATTACCATAAGCAAAAGTTTTCCCTTGCTCATCCTATTATGATCATGGTCTAGGATGTTAAGAATTGATAAAAGGACAAGCTCCTCCCTATCCAAGAAATCCCCTTGCTCTCATACGAAAGAGCACATTTCCAAAATAATACAAGAAAACAGTGATTTTCATCACTAAGCAAAATCCCTTGCTCTAAACAAAAGTGGTTTTCATCACTATCAATGAGAAAGTATCCCAAATAATAAAAATAAAAGAAGGGGGTAATGAGCTTGAATCCCTAGAATCCTCAGTATTCAAAAGCCATGGGGCAATCTCCATTACAACAATGGGTTGAATGAAACCCGCATGGCAACGAAGTAGCCTTATGTGCGGTGATATGTCTATCACATTAGCGACCTTTTGTACGGACCAATTTAGCTTATGGTTGAGCTAGCTTTTGGCGATTTGTATTGCCTAGTAGTCTAGTCTAACTATGACCAAACTCAGGATTAATATTACCATAATATGATCCTCATTACAACAATGGGTTGTATGAAACCCATCTAGTAATTAGGTAGTCTTATACCTCATCTAATACATTTACTTTGCACACATAGGGATATTGAATATCTAGGTCTTCTTAACTGACTTGTATCTTTTAGGAGTCTTCTGTAGTTAGTATACAACTTTTGATCAATCAAATAGGATGTTTGAGTCTCATGAAAAACCTCAAAATCCCCTCATAGCACCCAACCATCACATCATCATTTGTAGTTTTTATTATAATATTTTACTCATTAAGGGGTCTTCATAAATCGAATAGATAATTAATAAATATCAACAATGATATTTAGATGGCCACTGACTATTTTATGTACACCTTTTAGTTTGCAAAAGCTTATGGGAAAAACCCCTACATCTCACATATTTCATCTCACATATAAATGTATAACTCTTGTGATAAGGTTAACATTTTAATTCATGATTTTTATACATTTTGTGGTGTCTGCCATTAGTTTTTTAAACACGGTTAGATTCACTTATTATGTTTTAAACAATTAAAACATACATCCATAATTTACATTAGAATATCCATATAAATTTAATGCATCTCACTTACACTAGATTTGTCATAACATTAACATGAATTCACATTCATAATCAGATAAACAAATCTACATCTAACATTAAACACATCATCCATATGCATACATCTAGGCATACATTTATGCATCCATGCTACAATATCTAGTCATACATCAATCATCTAGCTATACATCCATTAGCTAAGCATACATCTAAAGTGCATCCATAACATAAAAATCAAAACATAATATAAACACAGGATGAGTCATAAATAAAATACATGATCTCATATATATATATATATATATATATATATATATATATATATATATATATATATATATATATATATATATATATATATATGTATATAAATCATAAATAGTCTGATACATCAGGATACAAAAATACCCATAGGCTACAATCGTGTAGGTCCTCAGACCTTACACCTAAAAATAATCAATGCATATCACATATCATGCAGGGCTTGCACCCCCAGAGTCACCTCCACCCTTAGCCTCATCCCTGCGATGTTGCCTAGAGCCACTAGCCACTGATCTCTCTGGCCTAGTTGATGACCTATGACTAGGCTGCACTAATGAATACCCAAACTCGTTGTGCCAGTTCCTTTGAGATACCCCTACGATAGACTACTCAGATAGACTACCACCATGTAATGCCACCTAACCCTCTAACTATAGAATGTAAGCACCATCAGACTAGCATTGAGCATCATAATGACCAAATAGGGCCCATAGTCTAGCCACCTCAGCCTACAATCCTACAACATCCCCTATAGCCTATGTACCTACTACAACTTACCCCTAACCTACAATCACGACGATCAACTAAACTTGCAAAGCATCCCACTTTGCTATTGTTAGTGTATATACTATCTATTATTACATTATTAAGTTAGTTGTTAGTATTACTGTTCGAACTGTTAGCTACTGTTCGAACTGCCTACTATTGTGGGCGTGTTAGATCCGGTTTCTACGGACTAATTAGGCATAGCATGTATTATTTATTTGTTATGTTCAATGCAATTATTATTGTCTTTTACTTACATGGTATCAGAGCTACGGCTCGAGACCTGCAGATCTAGGAGGAGGTTTCATGAGGGACACACTTCTCGAGTTCTGGCAGATGCATTGACTGATAGAACGTGGTCTCTAGACCCACGCTGACTAACCAGGAAACCTAAACCCAAGCAAGACCTAGGAGACATGACCCTTCCAAATGGTCAATCGAGGACAATCGGTGCAGGAGAACCTAGGGCAACCTAAGCCTAAGTGGACTCTACAAGACAACCTGACCACTACTCAACACAACGGTGGATCTACAATCCTGACACGGAGGACAATGCTAGCTGACTAGGATTGATGACACCTAAGGGGTCTGTGCCACACATGGGGGACCGAACAAGGAGGTTCTAAGAGCGAGAACGTCTAAAAGTGACTAATCGAAAAGGGTCATGTGTGAGGGTTGTCGGTGGGGTAGCATAGTCTCCCGAAAGGAAGACAATAGTTAAGGAGAGTATTTATCCTTATAAAGCAATCAAAGTGTTTTTCCCTGCCAATGTGGGATAATAACCTGATGGCTTCCACATGATCGACACACTTGCTTGGTTAAATTTTTTTTAGACGCAGACAGATCTCCCATTGACATATCGAGTCGTCGTCAAAGAAGGCACTAGTGATTCCTTCAGCGGTGCTGTGGGATAAGCAAATTTAGAGAGGCAAAAAGTTGCAGTTGTCAATTTTGAAGATTTTTGATGGAGTGGTATTGATTTGATGTGCAGGTTGGAGATTTGATGCCCAAATCAGGAGACATCTTCTTGGAACTTGTGAAGTCCTTTCCAGACCGTAGACAACACCATCACTATAGCACTCGCAGGACGGTGGGATAATTGCTTAACCACTATATCCAGAGAAACCAAGATGAGTCATTGGTAGGCTTGGTAGCTGCTAAAAGCATTGTGGTTTGCAAACCTACGAAGGACATCTGCTACCTTACCACAGATCTGGCAAGTTTCAGCACGATGCCTAAAAGTAAGAAGATGACTTGTCACGTAGCACATCCGGCATTAGGAGAACAACATCGTATCCATCGCAAAGAGATGCATCTACCGGGTGGAGAGAGAGCAGCGCCACCACCGGGAGAAGAGTCGTTGCTCGATGGAGAGAAGCAGCGGGCCACCTGCTCCTGCGAGCTCGCGAGGTTAAGATGGGGTAAGTTCCCCTCAATAATCACCGAGCTTGGTAGCTCGTGTGGTTGGGAGCCACGCGCTAAGGCGCTTAGAGGCAAGATATCGGGGGATCAAACCCCATCGACCCCACGGTATTGTTTTTGAAATTTTTTTTGCTAGTAATGTTATTTTTTAATAATTTTTTGTTTAATTAAATTTTTTAAAATTTTTCTTAAAAAAAAGAAAGAATTTTTTTTTAAGAAAAATCAATTTAATTAAACCTTAAATTATTTTTTCAAATTTTTTTTCAAACTTGGAGGGGGAACATTTTTTTGCTGCATAAGAGAAGGGGGATTTTTTTTCCTCATTGCACAAAACTAAAACAAAGGGAGATCAACCTCATCAAAGCAATTAAACAGGCATAAAATCATCAAAATACAAACCTATTTTTTTTAGGCTTCATAAATAGCAAACTTTGTTTGTTTGAAGTACTTCACACAGGGGAGATTTTTTTTTTTGATGACATTTTTGTGCTAATCTACCTAAGAGGCAAATATTGTAATTTTTTTACAAACCAGTAAAAAAAAGCCTTCTGGAGCACCCATTTTGCGCTTCCAAAAAATTTTGGACTCCCCGTCACACCAGGGGCGCTGCCCCTTGGAACCCCGTACAGGGGAGATATAATTTTTGCAAAATCAAGGGGGGAAGACTTATAAGGGTGCATTTTCGGCAGTGACCGACACCTTAGTCAAATTATTTTGCAAAATTTTATTGTAAAAGGTGCATTTTCGGTAGAGACCGACACCTTAAGAATGGGTAGATCAAAGAAGAAAACTATCCCAAAACAAACTAATGATGTTGGAAAATCAGTTAAAATTCCTTACTTTCCACCAAATATGGAAGGAATGGATTTTTATGAGGATGAAAAATATTCTACACTATGCAGTGGTGTAAAATCCATTCTCAAAGATTCTGAAGATCTTCAGAAGAATGGTGTTCAAATCCCTATAGGTGTCATAAGGGCAGTCTACATATCATTGATTTCTCTTGATATTGCCCAACGTAAAGTGTACAGGGACTTTAGTGAGGAAACAAAGGTCAAACCCCTAATGGTCGATGCTTGTAGTGACACAAGTGACCTTCAGCCCATGGTGGCGAATGCTTGTTGTGACACATGTGACCTTGAGCCCATGATGGCCAATGCTTGTTGTGATACAAGCGACCTCATGCCTATGATGGCAGATATCAGTTGTAGCACAGGCGATCTCATCACAATTGTAGATTTTTCTTGTGACACTAGTGACTTAAAAACTGAACCTCCTAAAAATGAATTCCATACTCTCATCAATAGCGACAAATGCAATATTGTTAAAATCATTGATGAAGATGATGAAATTGGGTGTTTTGAAAAACACACCAAAGGATTTGGTTCCAAAATGATGAATAAAATGGGATTCAATGGTGAGATATTAGGTAAACAAGAACAAGGCATTAAATCTCCAATAATGCTAAGTGTCAGGGCAAAGCATGAAGGCCTTGGCTATACTGGACATGCAAGTACCAGTAATTCCATGTTTGTAAAACCTAAATCTCCTACAACTCCTAAAAAGCATTGTTGCAGTAATTGTGGAAAGATAGGACATGTTGCAGCTAAGTGTTGGAGATTACATCCTTGTGATTCATGTGGATGTACGAATCACTCTTCTTCCAGTTGTTGTTACAAAGTGAAAATGGCCAACAAGGTTCATATTAATTGTGGATGGACAAATTTCACACAATGGACCATGATGAAAGAAATGTTGTATGGCTTCTACCAAAAAGGTAAAACCTATGGTAGTCCCTAAGGCAAATCCAGAGATAGATCTAGTGGCAGTCCTAGAGATAATGACCCAGAGACAGACCTAAAGATAGACCCAGAGACAAAGTTCCAGAGGTAGATCTACAGGCAGATCCAGAGGCGATAATCCAGAGGCAGATTCATAGGCAGATCCCGAGATAGACCCAGAGGTACAATTCCAGAGGTATGCTTAGAGCCAGAGCCATGAGCCGAAGACAAAGCACGAGCCACCATTCTTTCATTTCTCTTCTTCTTCTTCACTGTATTGGGGTAGTTATATACTTTACCCAAATATTGTTGTATGGGGGGATGTTAGCATAGCTAGTAGTTATTCAATTACACAAATAATGTAATAAGGGGGGATGTTAGCATATATACTATCTATTATTACATTATTAAGTTAGTTGTTAGTATTACTGTTCAAACTGTTAGCTACTGTTCGAACTACCTACTATTGTGGGTGTGTTAGATCCGGTTTCTATGAACTAATTAGGCATAGCATGTATTATTTATTTGTTATGTTTAATGTAATTATTATTGTCTTTCACTTATAGCTATCTTGGCATATCTATCTGATGTATAGACCATCATTTGTGTGCATAGATTATCCCAATTTACTATCATTGTCTTGCTCTATAGTCACTCTATCAATCTCTACCTGGGCAGTATCTACCTGGGCCTTGAGGAGATCCCTCTCCTTGGAGAATCCCCTCCACTACTGCTACCCACTGCTCAATTGACTCTGTATTATCACCAGGGTAGTCTCTCACTCTACAAACTACCCCTATAGGATCTGCACTTGCATTCTCAACTAAGCCACCTCATCTAGAGGGTCCTCATCATCCTCACCCTCCTATGGCTCCTTCACCCCCTTTATGGGTTTATCCCACTTCTCCTCAATTCAATGATACACTCATCACCCAACCTCTTCCACACCCTCTTTCACTACTACCTCAGTAGGCATATCCATCATCCCACCTCCCTTCCACAACTGAGTCATCCACCAGGTGTCGTACTCTACCCTAGTACCTAGGTCATCCAGTATCATCTTGACTACTGCTGGATCCTCCTCACCCACTAGTACCTCTACTCGAGGCCACACCAGTTGGGTCTCATCCCCTCAATAGTGATTGATAATGGGTTCCTTAGGGACATCTTGGTAGATCCTAAACTATTATCTAATGTGAGAGTACTATAATTACTATTGCTCGGTATCGTGCCACCCAATAATCCATCATCTGCACCTCATGCACCCTAGGTATACCACTACCTCTACCCAATGAGGACAACACAGGTACAATCTCCAAGTAACCTAATCTACCCTTAATCCCTCCAAATATCCCATATAATGGGATAGACTAGTAGTATATAGTTAGCTCTAACCTCTTTCTTGGTCCCATTATCATTGAGCCACATATCCAATATTAGTATCATTTAACTCAGCTCGTGGCACTGGCAGTCCCATTGGTCGATCTACCCAGATGTGCTGCCATCTCCAAATCTAAAGGAGCAAACTACAGCCCAATCAATGTCAACCTCGATGTTTTATCTCATACAACTCATCATATAACTACACCATTAGGGTGCTTTCCCACACCATGATGATAGGCTATCGAGTATCACATTTGGTCAGGTCCTAGACCATATTGAGGAGGTTCCATGTGAACCTTACTCTTGAAGAATCCTATAGTAGGATGTTTGAGATGATGTACATTAGGACTATATGTCTTTGAGTAAATACTCAAGCATTGTACCATACTTTTATCACTACCCCACCATGGTCCATCTACTACAGTGTAACCGCAATCTCTCTTCCAAAAACTCTCTGAAGTACTCTCTCCTATTGTAGAATGGGAGTGGAGGTGATGGGGCATCCCTCAATCGAAATGTGGAATATACGATATACATCCTCCAAAGTGACCATCATCTTGCAGGTTTGGAAGTGGAAGGTGTTGGTCCTGGTGTCCCAATGAGTAGCCAAGGTCATCAAATAGGCCTGATCTAGCATCACAATGGGTATATGCACAACCTTTTTGAGGTCAATCACCTCAAACCATGCCTAATACTCATCTGTGAGTTCACCCCACAACTCCTCAAACAAGGTGGATACCCTATAGCGAGATGTCAATATCTAAAGCCTAGCAAGAATAATAATCAACAAACACTCCAAAAAAAACAAACAAGCTACAAAAATTTCAACAAAAAAAATTGCAATAATGTGTAGCCATTCCAAGCCAGGACGGTCTACAAGAGTGACCACCTCACCCCGATACGACCATCTCAATGGCTAAAATTTTTATTTTTGGTATTCAAACAAGGTCACCCCACCCCAAGACAGCTCCCAAGAGGTCAAAGGGGAACCATCCTTACCTAGGACAACCCTGCAGTGGCACCAAAATAGGGTCCCATCCCATGCCACATTTCCAAAATTTAAACAAAAATAATTAAAAAATAAGCATAATCTAACCTAATCTAAATTGCCTAATCTAATGTGAGGTTCATTACCAATAGTTTAATGTGGTTCATTTTCCAAATTACTTAATGAGGTTCATTTTAAATTACAAAGTAACAAGAAGGAACGAGGTTTCTACCTTCCTAGTATTGGCTCCTCCACTAGTTGACACCTCAGGTTGGTCCATGGTATATTTAAATCGATTTTTTAGCAATGCTTCACTTCAAAAATATCCTCTCCTCCACCTCACCTCTCTCTTTCCCAACTTCCAGCAATGTAAATGACACCAAAAATATAAAAATTTTGATTTAATATTTTTAAAATTTTGAGACCACCCTTGGGTGGGGCGATCACATTCAGTGCGACTGTCCTTCCCTGGGTTGGCCCTAGAATTTGCAAAATGCCACCATACTACCCCAATATGGCCTTAAAATCATAATAATTGCAAGTATTATGTCAGCATTATGAACATTAACTAGGGCATTTAACACCATCTAATGGTCCATTTTAATCAAAAACTCCAAAAACACCAAAAAAATCAATAAAACAAAATCTCAAGTGAGCCTCGTACCTAGTAATTTACCCTATACACTTGGCGGTTGCAGTGACTTGCTATCCATGCAATTTGGTAAGATGAGTAAGTCACCATAAGGCCACTTGAACCCCAAAATAATTCATCAATGAATCAAAATGCTTTCACCTCAATCCCTAAGAAGGTCATGCGACAAACTACTCTAAGAGAACGAGGCATACATTTCATTCTTCTCTCCAGTTTTAGCATATCATCGAACATAGTGATTTACCTCTGAAACACATAGAATTGTTATCATTTCAATTCTCTAAGAAAGCCATGTGGCTAGACTGCTCCAAGGGATAGAGATGTACAATTACCAATAATGGTCAAAATCACTACTGTAATAGGAGTTTCCCCTTTTACATTTGTTACAGTCTTACAAAGCCCAAACAAGTCATCTTGGTCAAACAAATTACTGATTTCATAACTTTCCATATCCTCATCGATTCATCGCTTGAGGGGATAGTAATAAATCATAAAATTCATAATCAAAATCAATAATCAAACACTCAATAATGCAAATTGCATTGATCCAAGAATCATTGCCAAATACAATCCTACCCTTTTGCTTGGAGCAAATAACGAGCAAAAATTTAAACTAAACAGATATCTTGGTATTATTGCATTGGAATAGTGTACCAAGATCAAGTATACCTCATCGAAAGGTTTACTCGAATTAAGATCTTTAAATATGTCAGAAGTAATGACTCAAATATGCATGCTCTTTCCATGATTGGGGCATCTAACATTGATCAGATCAATGAAAACTATAAACCTTCATTTTGATTTTAGGTTATCTATTTTTGCTTTGTGTTATGTTGTCACACAACACATTCCAAAAAAATAATTTTGTAGACACCCAAAACACATCATTTTGAGGAGACTACTTATATAGACACCTTTTCAGGCCATATGACCCACCTTGGGCATCCCCAAGTCTTAATAGTGGTTTTTACCACTCAAACAGAGGTAGATTATCTTTTGCAGCCTAGACCATACCACCCAGGATGACCTCCATAGGCTGCCCTATCCTGGTATGGCCAGTAGTTATGATCACCCTACCTTGGGATGGTCGTTCTTGTAACAAAAAAAATTTAAACATCGAGCAATAGTTCAAGCAATCATGCACACAAGTTGTAAGCAATGATACAATGGTTATCAAGAAGTGGTTATGTTTCTTGGTTTCCAATTGCTTCTTAGCTTCTCAAGGAAGCCTTAGACTCCCTCTGGGAGGTATATTTAAAGGTGCTCAGCCTTCATGAAAAATATATAGCAATTGGATGATAATGAAATATTGTCAAATTATACAACTAGAGAGATCATACTCTCATAAGCAATGAAGTGCTACCCAAATCCTACCATGGAGCCTCCAAGCATGCCAACGATGTATCTCGAATATTGAATTTTGAATTAGCACTCTTTGCATTATTCCAATCCCTTACTTCGGTGTTCAATTCCTGCAATCAAGTCGTTATTCAAGAGCACCCCTTGAACATCAATTCTTCCCAAATCAAACTAGGCATTGCCCCGCATCCATTACAAGGATTTTACTCGTAGCTCAATAGTCATCTCACCCTAAGATGGCCCATAGGTGTTGTCGCCCTGATAAGGGATGGCCAATAGGCCATATCACTATGCATAAGGAAGGCCTCTTGGCAAGACCTTTTTTCTCAATTTTCTTACATTCAATAGATTTAGCAGCATTCAATTATTGTTTTAGCATAGCTTAATTTCATTTTCATGCATACATATTATCAAATTTTAGTTTCTTTAATGCTTTCCTTTATCATGATCATGGGCCTCATCATGAAAGGCTCTACAAATGCTACTAATATCTTTTGAGTGTCCTTGTGTGTAGATTTCAGATCTTAGCAAGGAGCATACAACACAAAGCTTCATCAACTTTCATTTTACATAGCGGAGGTCCCAAGAAACTCCTCCAAAATCAGTTTGAGATGGTTCAAAGATTCTATGTGTTACACCTATCATATTTCTTGATTGTTAAAATTGTATCAAATTGGTATCAAATCCCTTAAAGGGATATCATTGTAACCTCCTTTTCAAGGATATGATTCAATATTAATGAGAAGGGCACCATTTTCTTACTTCTTATCTTTATCTTGATGGTTACATGATTTTTTCATTCAATTTGATTTCATATAATTGTATTAGGTGTATGATTTTTGCATACTACAACAAGTAACATGGGCACCCAAGCAAACACAACCTTCTAATCCACCATGTTGCACACTAATCCCATCATATTCCATGGGAATTTCACCCCTGAAGTACCTGGTAATGCATGACTCACCATCAATAACATCACCATCGTATGGTGATTGGATAACATCTTGTCCTCCCAATGCTTATCATAATCCACACCACCACCATACTTCATCTCACCCCATCTATCTCTGAAAGCTCTCTCTAATATCCCATCTCACGCAGCTCTCCTTGCCACCCTCATCGTGACACCCTCTATCAACAGTTGATAGATGCGATACACATTCTCCAGCGTGATCATCATTTTCCCTATTGGGAAATTAAAGGTGTTCCTATCAGGATCACACCTCTCGCACAAAGACAACACATATTCCTAGTTGGCATGCACACTGCATCTCCCACAAGCCTTACAATCTTACATCTCCTAGCCAAGTGCTATCATCTACCATCCAAACTTTCTGCAACTTCTCTCTTAGTGATCGAATCCAATGTTGCGACTGTACCTTTTTCACCTACATACATCCATTTTACAATGCAAATTTCTCATAAGTATACCATCTATTCATATTTAAGTATACATGTCAAAAAAAAATTTAGACACCCACATGCAAACCTTTTCGTTCACACACCCACGTGCAAAATTTTTGGTTCACACACCTATGTGCGAACCTCAAGCTGAGGGTATTTTTGAATACCCATTTTGCCATAAATCATGACCGTACAAAATGTTTTGATCAAAAAGGCACAAAAATAGGCTCACATGCATATACATGCAAAATCATGTAAAACAAAAAAAAGTCAACATGGTCAACCAATAACAAAAATGGGTAACCATTTGTACATAAATCAAGTCCATGCAATCATTTCTCAGGAAAACATGCAAAATTGGCTAAAAATGCATGTTCTTCCATGCACGTGTTTTGAGGCACCAAGTCAAAGTAAAAAACAAAATGCATATTTGGGTACCCATTTGGCCAAAATATCACTTTGTACATGAATTTTCAACAAACACACATAGTTGCACACATTTTCATGCATATTTTTCATTTTTAACATCCAAAACTACTTTTATGGTTTCATTTCACTACAAATTTATTCCCTAGGGTTCATTTTTAAACCTTGTTTTTTGCAAACATCATCGCAAGAAAAATTGCATTTACCGACGGTCCGCTCCTACCTGCACTCGTGCTCGCTTGCCCACTCGCCATTGCTCACCTTTCGATCCATAATCCGACAACACTTCGCTTTGAAAAATCTTCCTCACCACTCTCTCCTCACTCAATGTCATGCAAAATGACCCCACAACGATAATTTTATGCTTAAATACGCCATTTTCGGTGGGTTCACATAGGCACGTGTGAAATTTTTCTTTCGCACATCCATGACATCCATATGCAAACCTACCATTTTGCATTCAAAATTTCACAATATGCATGGTTATGGCCTTGTGTACCCCTCATTTACCTTTTTCATAATTTTTACTTATTCTTTTCCTCCTTTTCAATCAACTCGTCGTCGCTTTCTATTTCTACCATTTCCAATTCATCACTTGAGGGGGTAGTCATTCAACAAATCAAAATCTACCTTGCACGTGATGAAACAACCAAACATCCAATTACGGATACAACATTTACCTAAGAAAATTTTTGTTGAAGATTATCTCAAGTCCTCATTTGCTAGGACAAACAAGAGCAGAATTTCTCTTCTCAATCAAAACTCCAATTCAAAACAAATAAATATTTGGTAAACCTAAAATGCCTATGATTGTAGACAACTCATGGATTACCTTCTTCAAAGTGGCAGTCATAAGACCACTTTTGAATGAAGCACCTAACTAAGCTCTACCTTATGACTTCAACGGTTTGTCAAATATTGTTAAAAGAACTCATCAATCAATCAAAATCAAAAATTTACAAAGGCACTTGTTTCTTCTACAATTGGAACATATCATATTGATCACAAAACAAGGCAATCCTACGTATTCCCACAAAAGCAATCATTACAATGATGCACAGTGTTGTCCTCACTCACAAATCATATTTTTTATCAATGCGTCTCTCTCACAATCATCCACAAGTTGTCAATAACAAATTATTTGCCTTCCAAAACATCCATCAATTCATATCATCATTTTTTGTACTAAATCATGTCTTCACACAACACAGTACAAAAAGGGATAAAATATAGATACTCAAAAGTCGCACATTACCAATTTCCTCATCATCACAACAGATCAATTTGTAAAACCCATGAAAAATGCATAAATTGGCTTTAAAACACTATTCATTCATCAAAAGCAGTATTCATCTTAATTATCCCCCTTGGTCTAGCTAAGCTCCTTCCTAATATTATCCATGGGTCCTCATGCGACCTCCACTGTAACTTAACTAAGGTTGAAGTCTTCACCATGGCCAAAAAGCACTTTATGGTCAAAAGTCAATCTTTTTGGTCAAAACTTGCTTTATGACTAAACACATGCTTAATTAAGTCTAATCATGATTTAAGCTAAGCCCTCCACCTCACCTAGGCTACTTTGACTAGCCTAGCCTAGCCTTACCACCTCTCATCCAAGATATTTTCTCCATCTCATACATTCATGGGCAATAAATAAGAAATGAAGACTTTTGCACAAATAAAGTAATTTCATATTCAAATATTTTCCACCTCACAAGCAATTAATGTCATTTGGATACTTTCCTCTAGCTCATTAAGGCATGTTATGGGTGAGATATTCTATCACCAAAACTCACTTATGAGGCATGCCACATCTGGGGACACCTCATAATGGCCACCTCACAGGGACACTAAAGAACACAAGCTTATATTAAGAGGGGGGGTGAACAGTATAAGACCAACTTTTATTTTTCTTTCCTAAAAAATATTATCCAATATTATCAATGGCAATGTTAATAGCAATAATCAAAGTAATGCATAAATTATCACACACAAGAGAGACACCAATTTAACGTGGTTCACCCAATGTGGGCTACTCCATGGAGAAAATATTTCTACTAAAATTTTCTCAACAAATCTTCTTGGAAATCAATTCTCTATTACAATGTTTATGGACCTCTGTCCAAAGGAGACACCAATACCCTATGCTATAGTTTGTGGATCTCTCTCCATATGAGAACTCTTTCTCCTTATCTTTAGTTCATGAAATTTTATCTAAGAGAACTCTATCTCCTCAACTGGTTTGTAGATCTCTCTCCATAGAATAACTCTATCTCCCCAGCTGGTTCATGGATTACTCTCCACAGGAGAACTCTTTCCCCTTGCTCTGGTTCATGGATTTCTATCCACAAAAGAACTTTATCCCCTCTGCTCTGGTTTATGAATCTCTATCCATAGGAGAACTCTATTCCCTCTGCTCTGGTTGGTAATATTCTAGAATACTTCTACCCCCACTACTCTGGTTTGTGGATCTCTCTCCACAAGAGACCTCTATCCCCACTATAGTAGCTAATGGATCTCTATCCACTGGAGACTACTATCTTCTTTACTCTGTAACCTTCAAATCTTACTCTCAAATCTATCTCAAATATACTCCAAACTCTATCCCAATTCTAGTACAAATCTGCTCACAAATCTGCACTAATCTCTATCTCAAATTTGTCCTCAAGCCTTAACACAATGCTTTATCTAATCACCAATAAAATCTGCTTAGATCTACCCCAAGCCTTAGAAAAAATATTGAACAAATCATCAATTAACTCTACTTATATCTGCCCCAAGCCTTAACACAAAGCTTGAACAAATCATCAATCAACTCTGCTTAGATCTGTCCCAAGCCTTAACACAAAGCTTAAACAAATCAAACCTGATCTTAATGTTGTTTCAAGTCTTCACAAGACTTGCTCAAATATTCCTTCAAGTCTTCACAAATACTTGCTCAAATCTACCTTCAAGTCTTCACAAATACTTGCTCAAATATGCCTTCAATTCTTCACAAAGACTTGCTCAATTCTAACCTCAAGCATTATCAAAGACTTGCTCAATTATGTCCTCAACTTGCATACAAAATACAGCTTAAAAATATTTTAGAAAACTTTTTTTACACAAACAAATTCTACTTAAAAAAATTTTAACCTCTGGAACATATAGAGAAGAACATGCTCTATCAAAACCTCAATATGTTTCACACTCACAAATTATGTACTCAACCAATCAATCTTTATCACTTGTAAAATTAATTCAGAATAATGTATAAATTGTTTCACAAAACTGATCTATTACTCTCATACTTTCAATCAATATCTCTCAACCAATGCTCAAAGGTTTCACACAATCATTCAACCAATGAAGTACAACTTGCTCAAAAACCCTAAACAAGTGTTTTCACACTTCTTCCAACAAATAACACAATGTAGGTCTCAAACCCCAACTCAAATAATTCATAATCTCTATCTCAAATGTTCTCAAAACATTCAACAATGAAGCACATAAAACTCACTCAAATATTTCCAACAATGTTTATCAAATGATCCTTTTCACTCCACCTTATGTTTCACAACATTCATTCCAATAAATACTTCAAACATAAAATTATGTGCCCATACCTCTTTGCTTTTATGGAGATATATCTTCAAAACCTGTCTCACTCGTAATCAATTTCTTTTGTGCCACCTCAAGATTAAAAAGCAACAGTCTATCTCAAAACCTCCACATGAATATTCCCTCAACAAGATGCTCAATGAACTCTGAAAATAATATTCTAGGGCTCTTATTTAGTTCTCAAGGACAATGCATTAAAGCTCACAAAAACTCTCTCAACAATTTCCCTTTTATAAAGCAAGAATTACAATCAAATAAAATACATATTACACCTTTTATCTCCACTCTTTCAAAATAATTTTTCACTCCACTTTAATTTCCAAGAACAAATAATTACAATGATAAATAAACCACTACAAAATTATCACTCCAAGCTTAGCATAAAATAAATGACATTTAAAACCTTTAAATATAATGCAAAAATATTTCTCCTTATATCTCCTATGTTTCAAACTATAGGTCAAATATCATCCGTAAAATATCACTATAGCCAACAATTCAACAATATAGCGCATACCTTACAAATTAATCATGGTGCATACCTTATACAAAGAAATTTTATCTTACTTTGTCACGGATGGGAATCAACCCTCCGACCTCAGCCTTCCAAGCGCAGCGCTCGATCACGTGTGCTAGCCAAGCAATTGAGACTTAACCTTTAGCCTCAACACTTCAACCTTACTACATTTGACGCAATCAAAAACAAAACTCTTCAATTGGTGCTAGGGGGAATCGAACCCCAAACCTTCCCTCTACTAGCAACTAACGCAGGACCCGCCTGCCACTTAGGCTACCAGCCCTTGCTGAACCAAGGCGTTCAGCACCTTATTCTTATTCCCTTTCGCTCGCTTTGGCAAATGAAATTTCAACACATTTCGCTTATCTACCTTGTTCGAATCTCTCGCATGCGCATCCACTTTGATCGTTCGAATTCCAATTTAAATTGTTTGCTTCCTCCTTTAATATGCTTCTAAGGTAATTTGCATGAGGTCAGAGGAAAATATAAGTGCCTCCATTTAAATTTGATTTTTGGCACCTTTTGCCAAATTCAAATTTAATTATTTATTTAATATAATATTTAACTTTAGGTTAAATATTATATTATTTAATTTTAGTATTAAATAATACATTTGCATGGGGGTCTTTGTCAATTCTTTTTCTCTCTTTTTTCTTTTGTTTTTTTTTTTTTTTTTTTTTTGAATTTACATGGTGGAATAGGTAGCCGCCACGAATCCGGGCAGGATGTCTAGCTTTTTATGGCCGCCACAGTATTCTGTGTTGTTTGTCCCAAAAGCTGCCACATAGATTTTCATGCAGTCCGCCCCTATAACCACCATGCCACAATAATTTTAAACCTTTTATGCCACTGAAATCACCAGGAAAGGGACAAGCGTTCAATCCGATGAGGCCCGAGATTTGAACCTTGGACCTCCGCCCCCTTATGGGGTTTGGATGAACCAATTGGTCTACACCTCGGACCTCTTTTTCTCTCTTTTTAATAAGCCCTTTTGGCTTAATTATTATAATATTAAAATATTATAATATGTTCTCTTTTCTCTTTAAAACCATGGGCACAACCTTTTGTTGTCCACCTTTTAACCAACCTCTTTGTCTTATAATATAAAATATTATAACCAATTCTTTTACCACTTTTTTATACCAAAATGGACTTTGCCTTGCACCAAACACTTGACATCAATGACAACCTTATTACTCAAAATTTCCAACAATCTCCCCTTTGTCATTGATGGCAACCCCTTTTTTTAAACATCCCTTTTTCCTTTTTCCAATTATGCTCCCCCTTATAAACTGCTCCTCCTGACTGAGTGCTCTCCCCCTTTGACATCAATGGAAAAGGGACTCCTTTCGAACTAAATATAAGACTCTTAGCTCAGTCCCCTCCTCACCTCCTTTCCTTGAGGTGGTTAATTTTAAGGTGGAAGTATTTCTACTCCCAGCATACAATGTTCTTTTCCTTTGTCAACCTTATTTCTCAACATACCCTTTTGATTCTTTTGAGTGTCCTTGTTCTTTCTTGTCTCTGGAAGCTCTGGAAACTCTTTTCTACCCCACTTGGCCTTATTCCCAACATTACTGCACTTATAACACTTAATATTGCGATTCCTAGAAGGTGCAAATGTCTTTAAGTTCCTCCTGGTGAAGCCATACCTATTTATGTCATGAACCCTGCAGTGAATTACTTTATGACCAAATTGATTACAAGAGTAGCAATACCCTTGAAAAAATGTCCATATTTTAAGTTCCTCTTAGTAATACCATACTCCTTTCCATGATTCCTGTAATGCATAGCCTTGTGACCAAACCTGTTACATAAAAAACAATGTCCTTTGAAGAAATCTTGTCTTGGAACCACTGGTCTCTTAGTCATTTCTTCTTTACGATGATTCTTGTTCCTTTTTTGTGCATTTTTTTCTTCCTTGGTGAAGCTTCTACTCTCAATTTATCCCTTACTGTCTTCCTTTGAAACATATTCCTCTTTTGAGATTGAACTTGACCCTTCTTCTCGTTGCCCTTGTCCTTCTTCAAAACCAAATCTTGTTTTGATAGATGAAGGTCTTTGTGCATTGATAATCTTATCCAAAGTCTTTGAACTTTTTCCAAACATGTGTAGCTTATCCTTAGACTCTTCAATTTCCTTTCTTATAGAAACTACCTCTTGTTCTAATCTCTCACATTCTAAAACTTTTGCCTCTAGATTTTCTTTAAGTCTCATTGTCTTAGATATTGAGTTTGTTAGATCATGTATAAGCTTTCCTTTCTCGTCATCACATTCTTGAAATTGAGCCTTGAATATTGAATTCTTCTTTCTAACATTTTTTAATTATTTGAGAGCAGCAATAAGTTCTACTTCTAGATCTACTACACCTTCCTCTTCAATATCTAACTCTTTCTCTACTTCTTGGTCTTCAAGAGCATCTTCATACTTTTTAGTTTTTTCTTCAATAGGAGCACTTCCTTCCTCTTCTATTGCCAAAAAGAGAATTTCTTCTTCTTCACTATGTGAGGATCTTTCATCACTATCACTTGAAATATTACCTATCTTGTCTGCATAGAAACTCTTCGTATGCCTTTGAAAAACTTCTTTTCATTCTTGTTTTGTCCATACCTTTTTTCCTTTCATACCTGGATTTTCCTACTTCCTTTTTCTTATGATCTTGTTTCTCTTCATTGCTACTGCTTCCAACTTCTAGAAAGCATAATTTTTCCTATCAAAAAATGGTGCCTTATTTACTGAAGATCCACTCTGAGATGCCATATGTGTTCTTGTACACTCTTCCTTCAAGTTGTTAGACTCTTTCTAAGGAACCCACTCTAATAACAATTGAAGAACACAGGCTTATACTATGAGGGGGGTGAAAAGTATAATATCAACTTTTATTTTTCATTTCCAAACAATATTATCCAAAATTATAAATAGCAATATTAATAGTAGTAATCAAAGTAATGCATAAATTATCACACACAAGAGAGAGACCAAATTAACATGGTTCACCCAATGTGGGCTACTCCACGAAGAGAATATTTCTACTAAAATTTTCTCAAAAAATATTGTTGGTAATCAATCCCCTATTACAATGTTTATGGACCTCTTTCCAAAGGAGACACAAATCCCCTATGCTCTGATTTATGGATATATCTCCATGGGAGAACTCTTTCTTCTTATCTCTGGTGCGTGGAACTTGATCCAGGAGAACTCTATCTTCTTAACTCGTTTGTGGATCTCTCTTCACAAAAGAACTCTATCTCCCCAGCTGGTTCATACATCACCATCCATAGGAGAACTCTTTCCCCTTTCTCTGGTTCATGGATTTCTATCCATAGGAGAACTCTATCCCCTCTGATTTGGTTCATGAATCTCTATCTATAGGAGAACTCTATCCCCTCTAATCTAGCTAGTAATCTTCTAGAAGACTTCTATCCCCACTTCTCTGGCTTGTGGATCTCTCTCCACAAGATACCTATATCCCCATTGCATTAGCTAATAGATATCTATCCACTGGATACTACTATCCTCTTTACTATGCCACCTCCAAAGCTTACTCTCAACTCTATCTCAAATCTACACCAAACTTTGTCCCAAGTCTAGTACAAATCTTCTCTAATAAGCTCACAAATCTACACTAACCTCTATCTCAAATCTGTCCTCAAGCCTTAACACAAAGCTTGATATAATCACCAATCAACTCTACTTAGATCTACCCCAAGCATTAACAAAAATCTTTAACAAATCATCAATCAACTCTGCTTATATTTGCCCCAAGCCTTAACACAAAGCTTGAACAAATCATCAATCAACTATGCTTAGATCTACCCCAATCCTTAACACAAAGCTTGAATAAATCAAACATGCTCTTAATATTGTTTCAAGTCTTTACGAGACTTGATAAAATATGCCTTCAAGTATTCACAAAGACTTGCTCAAATCTACCTTTAAGTCTTCACAAAGACTTTCTCAAATCTTCCTTCAAGTCTTCACAAAGACTTGCTCAATTCTATCCTCAAGCATTTTCAAAGACTTGCTTAAATTTGTCCTCAACTTGCATATAAAATACAGCTTAAAAATATTTTAGAAAACTCTTTTCACACAAACAAATTCTACTTAGAATTTTTTTAACCTTTGGAACATATAGAGAATGATATGCTCTATCAAAACCTCAATATGTTTCACACTCACAAATTATGTACTCAACCAATCAATCTTTATCACTTGCAAAATCAATTCAGAACAATGTATAAATTGTTTCACAAAACTGATCTATTACTCCCATACTTTCAATCAATATATCTCAACCAATGCTCAAAGGTTTCACACAATCATTCAACCAATGAAGCACAACTTGCTCACAAACTCTAAATAAGTTTTTTCACACTTCTTTCAACAAACAACACAATGTAGGTCTCAAACCCTATTATATTCCTCGTATCTGACTCTCGTTCGCTCCTACAAAATGTTAGATAGATACAAGAAGAATCACTGTTTATATGAATCACTGTTTTAGATGCAAGAAAGCCCAAGAAAAAATGTATTTAAATTGATATTTTATTTGATTGATGATTTGTAACATCCAATCGGATGCTTATAAATAGCTATGAAGGGACACGTTGCTCCTTTAATGAAGGGACACGTTGGTCCTTTAATGGAAGAATGAAATACTAAATGATATGTTAGAAGGGTCCTAACATGCCATCCCTCTTAAAATAAGCTTTGTCTTCAAAGCTGGGATGTGTCTTTTTAGAAATGTAATATAATATAATTAGTAAGCTATGTTTAGAAAGTGTTTACTTTTTCAAAAATTTGGGGCAGCACCTACATCGACAGCCCCATCGAGTGGCGGACACCAGGGCGGGGGCAGAGTGGGGACGGGTGGAGCATGTTGGCAATTTTGGGTACCTTGGGTACATTGCATTTGCTCAAGTGAATAAGTTGTCATTGATGTCAAGAAGCTTTTGAAGGAATTTGATTTGATGTAAAATAATTTGTTTTGATGAAGGTTTCGGCATGACAGGTTCGAAAGAAAGCAAGTTAGAAAAGTGTCGCGATATCGCGACATGTCGCATTTTCGCGACTTAAGCAAGAGAGAGAAAGCTTTTTAGAAAAGTGTCGCGATATCGCGACATGTCACAGTTTCACGACTCAAAGAGGAGAGAGAATGTTCGAGTCAGAAATGTCACGATTTCGTGACATATTGCAAGGAAGGTTGAACGGACGAAAAAGTGTCACGATTTCGTGACATGTTGCAGGAGAGAGAGTCCGAAAGAAAAAGTGTCACGATTTCATGACATAATGCAGAGAGAGAGTCGGGAGAAAAAGTGTCGTGATATCGCGACATGTCGAGTTTCGTGACCCGAAGAAAAGAAAAGCGCTAAGGAGAAAAAGTGTCATGATTTCGAGACAAGTCAAAAGACAAAGTGGAAGCAAGATAAAGTGTCCACGATTTTGCGACATGCTGCAGATGAAAATGTTCCAAGTAAGAACTGTCATGATTTCGTGACATAAAGCAAAGGGAAGAGTCTAAAATGAGAAGCGTCATGATTTCGTGACATGGTGCAAAGAAAACAAGGAAAAAGTGTCACGATTTATGACATGTTATTTTGCTAGTGCAAGCAAGAGTGCAAGGAAGAGAAAGTGTCACGATTTTGTGACAGATTGAGATGGCAGCGTTCGGTTGGAGAAAGTGTCACGATTTCATGACAAAAATAGATGAGGTCTTCTATAGGAGAAGTGTCACGATTTCATGACAAAAGCAGAGAGGAAGGCTATGAAGAGAAGTGTCACGATTTCGCGACAAAAGTAGAAAGGAGGTCGACGAAGGGAGAAGTGTCACGATTTCATGACAAAAGCAAAGTTGATGCTGACTAAGTCAAAAGTGTCGCGATATCGTGACAAGAGCTTAGTTGAAGTCGACAAAGGCTAGAATGTCGCGATATCATGACAAAAGCCAAAAGACAGTATACGGTTGCAAAAGTGTCATGATATCGTGACATGTTGTAGTTTCATGACAGAAGCTACAGAAGAGTTGCAGAGGCAGTGAAGCCGACAAAGTTAAATTTGGGCCGATAAAGATTAGGGTTTGTAGCCGACGTAGTTTAGGGTTGTGCGATCGACTAAGATCAAGGTTTTGATCTTGAAAGTGTTAGTATAAAAGGAGGGTTGTTTTGGAGAGTTGAGTGGAATTGTGAGATAGTCGAATGTGCGTCGAAGTGTGCGAGATGCAGTCGAAAGAGCGCAAGAGTGCAGAAGTGGCGAGATGATGTCGAAGCATGCAGAGTGAGCGCAACAGGCAAAGATGAACGAGGACATTTGTGCTAGACCGAAGGACTGTGTTTAGTGCAAATTCGAGGACCAGCTTTGGAGGTGATAGAGTTGAGGATAGAGGTCTCCAGCCAGAGCAGGGAGGACAGGTGTCTTCTATGGATAGAGTTCCATTTTCTAAGGGCAATGGAGGCAGAGGTTTTCTAGAGGATCACCAGCCAGAGCAGAGCTAGGGGATCGGTGTCTCCTGTGGGTTGGTGCCCATGAACTCGAGTTTAGGGGATTGGTGTCTCCTTTGGGTTGGTGCCCATAAACTTTGTAATCGGGAAAGGTATTCCCGAGAATTTGAATTGATAAAATTTAGTGAAAGATTTTATCCGTGGATGTAGCCCAACCATTTTGGGTGAACCACGTTAAAATGGGTCTTCAATGTGTGATGCTTTCTGTCTTGATTAATGTTGTGTTGATGCCTCTGTTATCTAAAGTTAAAATTGTTAATTGGTTAAGTCTTATACTGTTCACCCCCCTCTCAGTATAAGCTTGTGTTCTTCAATTGGTATCAGAGCGGGTTTCTCCAGAAAGAGCCTAACAGCTTGGAGAAGGATCTATCAGAGGAACATACAGATTCAGAAAGAGATGAAGAGGTTGGGTTCGATCTCAAAGGTGAATTCTTCTTGGCTTTAAAAAGGCTTGAGAAATTCAGGGAAGAAAATTTTGTTCTCAAGCATCAATGTCAGGAAGAAGAGATTGCAAGATCAAGATTGTC
Source organism: Wollemia nobilis (assembly GCA_028583015.1). NCBI lineage: Eukaryota > Viridiplantae > Streptophyta > Pinopsida > Araucariales > Araucariaceae > Wollemia > Wollemia nobilis. The sequence continues at coordinate 13,316,997 of JAQPPZ010000082.1, read as the reverse complement.
TCAAAGAGTTATAGACTTCAAAATTCTAGTTGAAGAAGGAAAGAAGGTTGAACAGGTTCTGACAGAGGCTTTAAAAGGAAAGGAAGCTGATTGCGAGAAACTAGAAGAAGAGGTTATGTCTCTTAGAGTGAAGTTGGAACAATTGGCTCTCAGACAGAATACTCCGTATGAAAAGCAAAAGAAGGATGGTATCACTATTCATGAAATAGGGTCTTCGAGCAAGACCAATCTTCATCCTGAAGAGCGGTGGATTCCAGTTGGTCACAAGAAGAACAATCATCCAAGGCATCAAAACAGGTTACATAATACTTTCCATGGCTATTGTTTTTCTTGCAAGAATTTTGGTCACAAAGCTATGCATTGCAATAAATCCTTGAATAGCCATAGTAAGGAAAATGTTAACTCTTTTGCACCTCTTATGAATAAAAATTTCATGTGTTACAAGTGCAAGAATTTTGGGCATATAGCAAGGATGTGCGGTTTGGATAGATCTAGCCTTGAGTTCACTAAAAAGAAAAATGAGATCAAATCTAAGTCAATGATAGTTCAAACTGCTTTTCATGCTCAAGACAAAGTAGAAAAATGGTATCTTGATAGTGGTTGTTCAAAACATATGACTGGTGAAAAGGAAAAAGTTTTTGGTCTTAAAACAAACAAACCAAGGAACGATCGGTTTTGGAGATAATAGGTCAGCTAAAATCTGTGGTAAAGGGACTCTTAGTTTGGATGGGAAATCCAAAATAGAAAATGTGCTTTATGTAGAAGGCCTAAGACATAATCTTCTAAGTGTGAGTCAACTTTGTGATCAAGGGCACATAGTATCTTTCTTTTCGGATAGATGTGAGATAAGTAAAGAAAAAAATGGAAAACTCATTGCGAGTGCTACAAGGACTCCAAACAATCTTTACATGCTTGAGTGAGATAAAAAGGGAAAAGTGTTTTCTAACTCAAGAAGATGAGAGTTGGCTATGGCATAAAATATTGGGGCATTTGAGCTTTGATAATCTTGTCAATATTAGTAACAAGGAAGCAGTTAGAGACTTGCCCAAAATAAAAAGGCCCCATAATATCATTTGCGGTCCCTGTCAACATGGAAAACAGACCAGAACCAGTTTCAAATCAAAAGGGTATACTTCTTCAAAACCATTGGATCTTATTCATACTGATTTATGTGGCCCCACCAGAACTCAGAGCATTCAGGGAGAAAGCTACTTCATGTTGTTTATAGATGATTATTCTAGAATGACTTGGGTTACTTTTCTCAAAGAAAAATCTGAAGCTTTTGAAAAATTTAAAGCTTTCAAAGAAATGATTGAAAATGAGACTGACAAGAGAATCAAATGCTTAAGATCAGACAGAGGAGGAGAGTTCACTTCAAATGAATTTGTGGAATACTGTGAGCAACAAGGAATCAAAAGAGAATATTCAGCAGCAAGAACTCCTCAACAAAATGGAGTAGTTGAAAGGAAAAATAGAACTATTGAAAATATGGCTAGAGCTATGTTAAATGAGTCAAAACTCTCAGATGGCTTTTGGAAAGAGGCAATCAGTACAGCAGTCTACATTATCACCAGGGCCCAACTTAGAGTCAATCATCATAAAACTCCTTATGAGTTGTGGAAAGGAAGACCAACTACGGTAAAATACTTCAAAGTGTTTGGGAGTAAGTGCTTCATCAGAAGGGAAGATCAGAATTTGGGTAAGTTTGATCCTAGGTGTGATGAGGGAATCTTTCTTGGATATTCCAGCAGAAGCAAGGCCTACAGATGCTTCAACAAAAGAACGCATACAGTCGTAGAGAGCATAAATGTAACAGTTGATGAAAAGACGGGGATAAGAGAACCAGTCAAGGAACTCGGTGATGAAATTTGTCAAGAAGAATTCGAGAGAGGTTTCGAGATGAAGAAGAGGAAAGACAACAAGCTGCTTCCCAAAACTCCTTCACGATATGTTCGGAAACATCATCCCAAATATTTGATCATTGGTGATCCAAACAACGAGGCAAACAAGAAGAAGAGTCATTCCTTCACACGATTCTACAAATGTTTCATTATTATCTCGGATTGAGCCAAAAGATTTCGGTGAAGCATGTGCGAGATAAATTTTGGGTAAAAGCGATGGATGAAGAGCTAAATCAAATAGAGAAAAGTGAAACTTGGGATTTGGTTCCAAGACCTAAGGACAAGAATGTCATTGGCACAAAATGGATATTCAGAAATAAACTCAATGAGGATGGAAAGATTGTCAGAAACAAAGCTAGGTTAGTCTGCAAAGGTTATGCTCAAGTAGAAGGTGTTGATTTCGAAGAGACGTTCGCTCCTGTTGCTCGTCTTGAAGCTATCTGAATGTTTTTGGCCCTTTCAAGCTTCAAATCATTCAAGGTATATCAAATGGATGTAAAGTCAGCTTTTCTAAATGGGGTGTTGGTAGAAGTCTACATAGAACAGCTGGGAGTGTCTCTCACAGAATAGTCAGACTATGTGTGTAAACTGAAAAAGGCCTTATATGGGTTAAAGCAAGCACCAAGGGCGTGGTACTCAAGACTTGACAGTTATCTTCATGAGCAAGGCTTCGGGAAAGGCGTGGCGAGATAGCAATTTGTATATTAAGAATGAAGGTGATGATATGTTGATTATGGTTGTCTATGTTGATGATATTATTTTTGGGGGAAATAATACTCAGATGTGCAAAGTTTTTGCTAACACCATGCAGAAGGAATTTGAGATGTCTATGATTGGAGATCTGTCATTCTTTTTAGGTCTTCAGATTGCTCAATCAAAAGACGGTGTATTTCTCTCTCAAGGAAAGTATATCAAAGAAATGTTGAAGAAATTTGGGATGATGGACAACAAACCAGTATGTACTCCAATGATTACAGGGTGCAAGATGAGTAAAGATGATGAATCTCCAATGGCAGATCAGAGGTTGTACAGATCAATGATTGGCAGTTTATTATATGTTACGGCTACCAGACCAGATATCATGCAGGAAGTTGGGTTAGTAGCAAGATTTCAGGCAGCTCCAAAAGATTCTCATGTTACAGCAGTTAAGAGGATATTCAGATATCTGAAGGGCACTATGGACTTTGGGCTTTGGTATCCCAAAGGTGATGATTTCACCCTCACGGCCTATACGAGATGCAGATTGGGCGAAGCAGTACGATGACAGGAAGAGCACTAGTGGTGGAGCATTCTTTTCGGGAAAGAGTTTGGTTTCTTGGCTAAGTAAGAAATAACCTTCAGTTTCCTTATCTATAGTAGAGGCTGAATACATAGCGACCAGTGGCTGGGTGTACACAGGTTTTATGGATGAAAACCACCTTGGAGGATTTCAAAGTCAAGCATGAACAACCCATCTCCATATTTTGCGATAATACGAGTGCCATAAGTATTTCCAAAAATCCGGTAATGCACTCAAGGACAAAGCATATTTCCATCAAGTATCACTTTCTAAGGGAGAAAGTGCAAGACAAGCAGGTCAAGCTAGAGTATGTGCCTACTAAAGAGCAGATTGCAGATATCTTCACCAAACCTCTTCCAAGAGATACGTTTGAGTATCTAAGGGAGAAATTGGGAGTTGTACTCCCACCCCAGAATTAATCACCTCATCAGGAGGTGGGGGAGGGACCAAGCTAAGAGGCTCATTCTTAGTCCCGAGCCCCAAAGGTGACCCTTTGCCATTGATGACAAAGGGGGAGAGATATGAGTAAGGGGGAGAGCTTCAAGTGAAGAGGAAAGCTTCAAGTCAGGGGAGCAAAACTTCAAAGGAAGATTCTCAGTTGTTAGCACAGTTGGTTTCGGTTTTGGCTCTTGAGACGTGTTTTTAGTAAAGGTTTGCCATCAATGACAAAGGGGGAGATTGTTGGCAATTTTGGGTACCTTGGGTACATTGCCTTTGCTCAAGTGAATAAGTTGTCATTGATGTCAAGAAGCTTTTGAAGGAATTTGATTTGATGTAAAATAATTTGTTTTGATGAAGGTTCGGCATGACAGGTTCGAAAGAAAGCAAGTTAGAAAAATGTCACGATATCGCGACATGTCGCATTTTCGCGACTTAAGCAGGAGAGAGAAAGCTTTTTAGAAAAGTGTCACGATATCGCGACATGTCGCAGTTTCGCGACTCAAAGAGGAGAGAGAATGTTCGAGTCAAAAATGTCACGATTTCGTGACATATTGCAAGGAAGGTTGAACGGACGAAAAAGTGTCACGATTTCGCGACATGTTGCAGGAGAGAGAGTCCAAAGAAAAAGTGTCACGATTTCGTGACATAATGCAGGAGAGAGAGTCTAGGAGAAAAAGTGTCACGATATCGTGACATGTCGGGTTTTCACGACCCGAAGAAAAGAAAAGCGCTAAGGAGAAAAAGTGTCACGATTTCGCGACAAGTCAAAAGACAAAGTGGAAGCAAGATAAAGTGTCACGATTTTGCGACATAGAGAAAATTTTCCGAAGTAAGAACTGTCATGATTTCATGACATAAGCAAAGGGAAGAGTCGAAATGAGAAGCGTCATGATTTTGTGACAGTGAAAGAGGAAAATCAAGAAAGTGTCACGATTTCATGTGACATGTTATTTTGCTAGTGAAGAGAAAGAGTGCAAGGAAGAGAAAGTGTCACGATTTCATGACAGATTGAGATGGCAGCGTTCGGTTGGAGAAAGTGTCACGATTTTGTGATAGAAATAGAATGCAGGTCTTCTATAGGAGAAGTGTCACGATTTCATGACAAAAGCAGAGAGGAAGGCTATGAAGACAGAAGTGTCACGATTTCATGACAAAAGTGAAAGGAGGTGAGAGAAGGGAGAAGTGTCGCGATTCAGACAAAAGTTGATGACTCAAGTAGAAGTGTCGCGATATCGCGACAAGAGCTTAGTTGAAGTCGACAAAGGCTAGAAGTGTCACGATATCGCGACAAAAGCCAAAAGAAAGTATACGGTTGCAAAAGTGTCGCGATATCGCGACATGTTGTAGTTTCACGGCAGAAGCTACAGAAGAGTTGCAGAGGCAGTGAAGCCGACAAAGTTAAATTTGGGCCGACAAAGATTAGGGTTTGCAGATAGGGGTGTGCACTAGTTTAGGGTTGTGCGTCGACTAAGATCAAGGTTTTGATCTTGAAAGTGTTAGTATAAAAGGAGGGTTGTTTGGAGAGTTGAGTGCGAATTGCGAGATAGTCGAATGTGCATCGAAGTGTGCGAGATGCAGCCGAAAGAGCGCAAGAGTGCAGAAGTGGCGAGATGATGTCGAAGCGTGCAGAGTGAGCGCAACAGGCAAAGACGAACGAGGACATTTGTGCTAGACCGAAGGACTGTGTTTAGTGCAAATTCGAGGACCAGCTTTGGAGGTGATAGAGTTGAGGACAGAGGTCTCCAGCCAGAGGAGGGAGGACAGGTGTCTTCTGTGGATAGAGTTCCATTTGCTAAGGGCAGCGGAGGCGAGAGGTTTTCTAGAGGATCACCAGCCAGAGCAGAGCTAGGGGATCGGTGTCTCCTGTGGGTTGGTGCCCACGAACTCGAGTTTAGGGGATTGGTGTCTCCTTTGGGTTGGTGCCCATAAACTTTGTAATCGGGAAAGGTATTCCCAGAATTTGGATTGATAAAATTTAGTGAAAGATTTTATCCGTGGATGTAGCCCAACCATTTTGGGTGAACCACGTTAAAATGGGTCTTCAATGTGTGATGCTTTCTGTCTTGATTAATGTTGTGTTGATGCCTCTGCTATCTAAAGTTAAAATTGTTAATTGGTTAAGTCTTATACTGTTCACCCCCCCCTCTCAGTATAAGCTTGTGTTCTTCAGAGCACCATCGGAGCAACATGGAGGGAGGACGACGGATGGGTGGAGCACCACCAGAGTAGCGTGGAGGGGGGTGGTGGAGGGTGGAGCGGGAACTGTTGGAGGTCAATGGTTGATGTGAAATTCGAGGTAATACCAAGCATGGAGAGCAATTATCAGAGGTTGGCACATGGAGCAGAGGTGGTTGAGGTAGCATGAGAACCAAACAAGGGCAACACGGTGGCATCGATTGCACGAAGGATGAAACAAGGGTGGTGGGCGACACTAATAGCGAGATTTGGCAGAGAACAAAGGTTAAGGACCGCATGGAAGGCTTTGGTTCGTGCATAGGGCGGAAAAGGGGGATGTGACCGAACTCACAACCAACTAAACGCGCTCCCTTTATTTTAAAACACAAAAAACCTTTCCATTTTGCAAATGTGGGATTAATTTATCCAAAATTTTAAAAAGCTTTCTCTACCAACGTCAAGAATTTTCGATGGTCGATTTTTCAACGATGAAAAAAAACTATATTATACTTTTTAAACATTAATTTAATTTTATCATTTTTTTCGTTTGTCGGTGTTTTTATTATTATTATTATTATTATTATTATTATTATTAATTTATCGCCTGAAAACGTCTCAGCACCATATAATTGCTCAGATATTCATGATTTGAGACCTATTTTTCTTAATTTCAGGTTACTAGCGATGAGTATGGAGTCCTTAAGAGTGATTTGTGATATTTTTTAAGCCTTTAAATTTCTACCAGAGTTTTTTGGACCGTCAAAAAATGCAAACGTACTTTTGTTGAGTTTTTTTATCGCATTTTGGTCAACTTTCTTGCTATCTGGTGCCTGGTTGAGGTAGTAGAGGATATGTGATATCTTTGAGGATTTAAAATAGTTTATTGTCACTATATTCATTTTACCTTTATACTAGAAGCTTTGCATTCAACTTGTTATAATATTTGTTGTTAAAAACTACTCCGAGCGGTCTATTCCCAGATGGGTTCGATTACCACTAGTCACTGGCAGTGTGTAACCCTGTAGTATGGTCGGCCCTACACTATCATTGCTTGTGACCGAATGTAACTTTGATGGTTGTTTGGAAAAAAAAAATTATGACAATAGAAGGAACTTGGCTCTGATCCAGATGTTATATTCCTCGTATCCGACTCTCGTTCGCTCCTGCAGAAGGTTAGATAGATGCAACAAGAATCGTAGTTTATATGAATTGTTGTTTTAGATGCAAGTAAGCCCAAGAAAAAATGTATTTAAATTGATATTTGATTTGATTGATGATTTTTAACATCCAATCAGATGCTTATAAATAGCTATGAAGGGACACGCTGGTTCTTTAATGAAGGGACATGTTGGTCCTTTAATGGAAGAATGAAATACTAAATGATATGTTAGGAGGGTCCTAACATGCCACCCCTCTTAAAATAAGCTTTATCCTCAAATCTGGGATGTGTCTTTTTAGAAATATAATATAATATAATTATTAAGCTATGCTTAGGATGGTCCTAACAAACCCTAACTCAAATAATTCATAATCTCTATCTCAAATGTTCTCAAAACATTCAACAATGAAGCATATAAAACTCACTCAAATATTTCCAACAATGCTTATCAAACAATCCTTTTCACTCCATATTATGTTTCACAACATTCATTCCAACAAATACTTCAAACAAAAGATGATGTGTCCATACCTCTTTGCTTTGATGGAGATATGTCTTCAAAACCTGTCTCACTCACAATCAATTCCTTTTGTGCCACTTCAAGGTTAGATAGCAACAATCTATCTCAAAACCTCCACATGAATATTCCCTCAACAAGATGCTCAATGAACTCTAAAAATAATATTCTAGAGCTCTTCTTTAGTTCTCAAGGACAATGCATTAAAGCTCACAAAAATCCTCTCAAAAATTTCTCTTTTTTAAAGCAAGAATTACAATCAAATAAAATACCTATTACACCTTTTATCTCCACTCTTTCAAAACAATTTTTCACTCCACTTTAATTTCCAAGAACAAAGAATTACAATGATAAATAAACCACTACAAAATTATCACTTCAAGCTTAGCATAAAATAAATAATATTTAAAACCTTTAAATATAATGTAAAAATATTTCTCCTTATATCTCCTATGTTTCAAACTATAGGTCAAATATCATCCACCAAATATCACTATAGCCAACAATTCAACAATATAGTGCATACATTACAAATTAATCATGGCGCATACCTTATACAAAAAAAATTATCTTGTTTTATCGTAGATGGGAATCAACCCTCCGACCTCAACCTTCCAAGCATAGTGCTCGATCGCTTATGCTAGCCAAGTGGTTGAGACTTAACCTTTAGCCTCAACACTTTAACCTTGTTGCATCCGACACAATCAAAAATCAAAATCTTCAACCGATGCTAGGGGGAATTGAACCTTGAACCTTCCCTCTGCCAGCAACTAACGTAAGACCCGCTTGCCACTTGGGCTACCAACCCTTACTGAACCAAGGCGTATACCGCCTTATTCTTATTTCCTTTCGCTCGCTTTGGCAAATGAAATTTCAACACATATTGCTTATCTATCTCGTTCGAATTTCTTGCATGCGCATTCACTTTGATCGTTCAAATTCAAATTTAAATTGTTTGCTTCCTCCTTTAATATGCTTCTAAGATAATTTGCATGATGTCGGTAGAAAATATAAGTGCCTCCATTTAAATTTGATTTTTGGCGCCTTTTTCCAAATTCAAATTTAATTATTTATTTAATATAATATTTAACTTTAGGTTAAATATTATATTATTTAATTTTAGTATTAAATAATACTTTTGCATGGGGGTCTTCGTCAATTCTTTTTCTCTCTTTTTAATAAGTCATTTTGGCTTAATTATTATAATATTGAAATATTATATTATCTTCTCTTTTCTCTTAAAAACCATGGGTGAAGCCTTTTGTCTTCCACATTTTAACCAACCTCTTTAGCTTATAATAAAAAATATTATAACCAATTCTTTTACCACTTTGCTTGTACCAGAATGGACTTTGCCTTGCACCAAACACTTTGACATCAATGACAACCTTATTACTCAAAATTTCTAATAGACACTTCAGAGGATACCTTACAAAGGCCACCTCACAATGCACACATCATAGAAAACACCTCAACCCCTCCCCTAACCTTGGCAAATTATATAAATAGAAGGCCACTTTTACCATTTTAGGAGGAGATCAACTTTAGCTTACCAAAACTCTGTAAAAATTGCCCTAGGCTTCCAAACATCACTCAACATCCATCAACATCATCCATCACTCATATAGCATAATAGTCTCCATCAAATCCACCATTATCTTTGTTGTTTTGATAGGTTATAGATAAAGAAAACAATTTTTGAAGGTTACCCGGTGAAATATCAAAGAAGTAGCTCCATTAGGAGATCATTTCCATAAAAATTTGTAGATTCAGGAAAGAACATAAAGCTCATAAAATAGATAAGTATATTTTCTAAATAGGTTTTACTTCAATTTGTATAGTTTTTATCACATTTTAATCATATTTTTAGTGTCTTTTGCTTGTATAAACAAGGGGTTTGACCAAGGCAAGCCCCTAAAAGATCTAACAAAATTTTGTAGGCCCAAAAGGTATCAAGGACCGGTTCAACTACTAATGGCTCACGTGCAGTAAGCCCATATACATCAAGGGATATAAGAAGACATTCACAACTGCCCATTATTCCATTGAAAATGGGCTTCTCATGGAGAAGGTCCACTTTGTAGCCTTTTGAGGCAAAACTTGTGTTGATAAGCAACACACCCCCACTGAAAAATGAGATTCCATCCTTAGAAAATTCTGAACTTTCATTTTTTGCAGTAGGGACCCTCTTGATCTTTTTCAGTGTTTTAAATCCAAATTTGCTTGCCTCCTTTTTAAAGTTGTGCTTTTTCTTGCATTCTAGATGTGTTATCCAAGAATTCACTTTTTACATGCTAGAATCATTCATGCACAAGCAAAATCTTGCACCGGTACCGAGAAAATCCAGAAAACAGTTGCATAAATTCACTAAAAATCAAACTTTCCATTTTTGGTAGTGTCGCGATATCGCGACACTTCCATTTTCGGAAATGTCGCGATATCGCGACATGTAAGTCAAAATGCGGCTAAGTGCCAGAAAGGTCGCGATTTGCGACATGTCGCGAAATCGCGACAGTTTTTGGGTGAGAGACGCAAGTCGTACGGATGGCGCGATTTTGCGACATGTCGCGAAATCGCGACATGTCGCATTTTCGCGGCAGGAGAGAGAAAGTGGGCTGCAGAATGAAAAATCGGCTAAGTCGCAAACATGTTCCAAAATCGCGGTCAACGCGGTCAACGCATGCAGAAAGGGAACTGTCGCGATATCGCGACGTGTTCTAGAATCGCGGTCGAAAATCAAGAAAGCGTACGGAGGCCAGAGAGGGTCGCGATTTCGCGACATGTCGCGAAATCGCGACATGTCGTGTTTTCGCGGCCGACGAGGGAGGAAGTTGCCGATGCGCCGGAGGGCCGCGATTTCGCGACATGTCGCGAAATCGCGACATGTCGCAGAATCGCGCAGGAGAGAGAAAGTCATAGTTGACCTGAAAGTGCATTCCGGCGGGAAACGAAGGCTTCCCGGGGTAGCGACACGTGTCAAAGCGTGAATGGGACAAAAAGAAGCCGACATGCAAGCTTATTTTTCGGATTTAATCTGTTTTTAATGTTTTAAGCTTCGATTTAATTTTAAAATGCTAATCTAATGCATCTTTTTGTCTTTCATGCAGGATTCCACCCGGCACTTACGGGACAACCGGGAAAGACCATAAAGGCGAAGATGAAGTGCGGATTTAGTCAAGGACCGCCATGCTAGGAGAGAAGCTGCCGGTGAGAGCATTCAACAACAAATTTATTGCAGACTTGATAGCATGAAGACCATTTCAACTTCGGGATGGATTTGCGGAGATCGAATTGATGGAGAAGTGGTGACTCATCCGGCTCACCAACAGAATTAATGGAGGCATTTATTTGCAGATGCGAATGAATGCAAGTTGCATTTTATTTTATCTTCTCCATTTATGGCAGCTGACCGCACAGATTTGCCGAAGGGTTAAGTTCTATCCGGACTTTGATTTTTAAATGGATTTTTATTGTAAAACCCGGGTCCTAGGGTTTAAGTGCGATAAGATTTAGGGTTTGAGCAAGATATTTTGGAAAAGATCGTGGTCTCGTCCCGAGTCTATAAATACAAATTCTAAATGTAATCGCAGGAGGCGGAGACTTAGAAATAAAAGGCTTATAAGCAATTTCTTGCAAATTTTGTGAAATCCTTTGTTTCCGGACTTGGAGTTGATGTGCTTTAGCTTTTCTGTGATAGCATGGCCAGGAGCCTAATCTTTTGCAGAGTGTGATAAGTGTATCTTCTTTTGTTATCCGTTCCATTTAAAGTTTGTTAGATATATGTCGTAAATCTGCCATTGTCAAGATTAAATATGTCGTTAGGCTTCAGTTGTTCTATTGTTCGCTAGGGGAAATTACAGATTTCAGGTGTAAGTTTGTTCTAATTGCTCTGTCTTCACCGTGCGAGCTAGGCCGCCGGTGAAAGATACCGCTTTAACCAACCGCCCCTTGGATTTATAATTTTCTCGCTAGATCCGTTTCACTCGCCTTGTGCTCTTAGTTGAAAGTGATCTTAGACCGACCGGACACTTTCTTCTCGGGATTTGTTCCGTTGTGAAGCCGATAGCATAGATAAGATTGATAGTTTAGAGTTTTACAGCTTAAAGTCTCGATAAACTTCTCTTTCTCGCCTTACCCTACCCTCTCTTTGCTTACCGTGAATGATCCATTTTTATTTTCTTTATTTGCCTTTTATTTAAATCACGACCCATGAGAGCTAGATCAAGAATTCAAGTTAAATCCGATTGTCAACAACTTTTGCAACTACCGAACAAGTTCAAGAACCCCCCGTAAGGTAACAGAGCAGTCCATATTGAAATCTATTCCGTAAGTGGAAAAGAGTGAATTGCCATTCGACCCAACTCAGTAACTCGCACCTTGGATAACCAACTAGATCCTAAAGATGAGTGGGATCAGTCCCGTGGGTGTCTCCTGAGCTTTCTTTGCCTTCATCCTTTCCCGGGTGTGCATGAAAGCCGGACCAACACCTAATTGGCGCTAGAAGGAGGGCCGAACTCGCTCAAGTATTGTAAGGGCATAACAACAGACATTTGAAGGACCCACGTGAACTCCTGACGCTTTTAAATTGTCGCAATTTTTAAATTGTCGTTTTAAATTGTCGCTTTTAAATTGTACGCTTTTAAATTGTCAAGGTGCATGATTTCAACTTGCTAAAATACGTAACCTCGTTCAGTAACCGGCAGAGTTTGTCAGCACTCGTGAAAACCGGATTCTACATACAGGTAACAAGGTCCCACCCCGTAGCCGGAGAGCTCCTTGTCCCCGAATTAGAAACTCCGAGAAGAAGTAGCCACGGAAGAGCCACATCTCTATCACGACATGCTTTATCACCATTGATAGTCACTCCAACCGGAGCTCGTAATATCCCCCGTTAATCCATTAGCTATGGCAAATTGGTTGGGCTCCACAGCCTTTGAACATTCCGGGTATAGCCCATGACTTGCCCGTAAATCCGTAAAGATACCTCCCTAGGTATAAACATGATGGGACAAGAGTCTGCAGAGGAACACTTAATTGCATTCAAGAATGCACTCGAGTTATTAAATGTACAAGCATGAGGATGTTGCCTCGCAGACTCTTCCCGTTCACTCTCCAGGAGGGAGCCTATGATTGGTTTCTAAATCTTACCAATGATTCCATCACCAGTTGGAGTGACTTAGAAAAAGTCTTTGTGTCACAGTTCTGGGAAGTGATAGACCCCAAGGATTTTATATCGCCAGCTTTCTAGCATCAAAAGAGAACTCGAATGAGTCTATTAGATCCTATAATGTCGATTCCGTAAAGCTTATGGTAGACTCACCGGCTATTATGTACCGAATGCCGACCCGGCATTAGAGATTTTTAGGAACTCTCTGGACCCAATGACCTCTCGTCTTCTTGAAGAGGGATGCCACCGTTACTAACTTGACGTAAGCTTATAAAGAAGCTTTAATCCCGGAAAGACAGCTTGGGACCCCAACCTTTAAATATTCAACAAACTCCTCTCGATCACTCACTCGCTCCTATACTCAATCCTATCCCACATCGATGATGCCGCCGCTTGTCGTACTTTACCATCAAGCAAGACCATTAGTCGCAAAGACTCGTTGAGAATGTACGTAACCCCGTAAAAGAGGCCGACAATGCTAGGATTGAAGAAGTTTCAAAGATTGTTCGTAAGCCGGCCAATGATTTTTTGAGTTTTAAAAGGCAAACTTCTACCGGAGACAATCCCAACAGTATATTCATACCAACCAAACAGATTTAATAGGCCCCCATATGAGCCTAATAAAGATTACAAGGGTAAAGCTCATGATGTGAACATCTGTGATTTGGCTCTGCCTAACTGGTGCGTAATTCATGCCACTTCTCAACATGGGGAGTTAGATTGTGTGGAATTTTGCAATGCATTTGAAGCCTTGTCAGGAGATTTGATCTCCCCTGAAAATCAAAGAACCGCCGAGGGCCCAAGTTCATCCGGACACAAGTGCAGCCTATGGTCTTGGATTCTTTTTCTTTCCCGGATGAATCCGAGAATGTAGTTGAAATGCCCATGGATGAAGTACATGCTTTCCAAGCAAGCATGTAAGAGATAGCTACAACCCGAGGAACAGGAATCCCGAGCCAAATACCACATCAACTCCTCCCCGATAATTCTCACAATATTCCTCCCGACCCCTCTCCAAGCAATAATCCACCCCCACCAAAGGGAGGAGCTCAAAGAGTACCGGATGTTGCTATTCCTCCACTTAACAAAGGATATAACATAGTGGAGGATATGAAAAAGATTAAGGCTAACATTACTCGCATGAGTCGGCACAGATTTCGGAGCAGAGAGACAATCCGATAAAGACATACTCCGGCCCCGCCGCTAAACCCGTGGATAAAGGGAAGAAAATAGCCAATGCCAATCTGGCCATGTACAAGGAAAAGACCGAAGTTCCCCCATTTTTACCGACCGTCGAATTTTTGGGAAGAACTTACATAATTGTTTGGTGGATTCAGTGCATCTCGCTAATGTCATGCCACTGGCAATTTGTCGACAGCTGGGGCTGACCCCAATGAAGTCCGAGAGGAGAGTTGTCCAATTGGACAAGTCGGAAGTTAAGGTTGTGGGAGAGCCGCAAAACATTCACATTCAATTGGCATCCGAGCCAAGGGCTCAACATAAGATCGAAATCCAAGTTGTGGATATCCCGAAGGGGTATGGAATGTCGTTAAGTAGGGATTGGTCTAAGTCTCTAGAATGGATATCCGGCAACTGCACTTTTCACACATGTGGTTGCCATGGAAGGGTGTGGCTAATCAATTGCGGGTTGACAGAGAACCCGTGTACAAACACACCATTACAGAGTACAATGCCGCAAATGAGACTCGTCAATATTGCAGAGGTAGACATTGGTGTCTACAATTTAACAACTGGGCACAATGATAAATTTAACAAAGCTCATCCTGTACATACTAATGAAGTTTGGACACTTCATGTGGATGGAGCCAGATGTAAGTAGGGTTCTGGAACAGGGGCAGTCCTCAAAGGGCCTCAAAGTCAGACATTTTTTATGTCTTACCGCCTGTAGTTCCCATGTACTAATAATTTAGCAGAGTATGAAGCTCTGATTTTAGGTTTAAAATTTGCATTGGATAAAAATGTGAAGAACATTCAAGTTTTCACTGATTCAGAATTAGTGGCAAGCCAGGTCGGGTAAGTTTCAATGTAAAGCCTCTTATCTCAAGGGATACAAGCACAGAGCTTGGGATCTTGTGGAAGGCTTTGATGCATTTAACTTAACACATATACCCAGGGAACAAAATTCACATGCAGATGTCTTGGCATCTTCAGCTGCAAGTTTAAAGCCATTGGAAGATTTTAAGTGGGATAAGTTTTCAATTGAGCTAGTCCCCCGTCCTTCGGCTCCAAACAATATAGACAACTTTTCAAGTTTTCTCGTATGATCAACAAATTGTGAACTTTCTCGCAGAGTACCAATACCTTTGAGAATGCTATAATTGATGAGGGCCAAAGGGACACCCTGATGGAACAACTAGATGATGACAGGGGAATCATGAGATTGAAGGACAACGGAATCCCAAAGGGAATGGTAGAGCTGGAGAGGCTATTCGATGTTGACAAGATCAGGAAAAGGGTGAATTCTGAGGATTATGTGGGCACCACAGACAATGATACTGAAAATTTGAATGTAGGAACTGAAGAGGATCCAAGGAACATCAAGTTGGCAAAGGACTGTGATCCAGAGATAAAGAGAAATATGATTGATTTCCTGCACAAGTCTAAGGATGTAATGGCCTGGTCATACAAGGATTTAAAGGTGTTTGACCCAAAAGTTTACACCCACATCATACCTTTAAAAGAATCTTGCAAGCCTTTCAGACAAAAACAGAGGCATGTTAATGCTCTGTTAGAACCCCTTATTCAGAAAGAAGTGGAGAAGCTCTTGAGTGCAGCAATTATTTTTCCTATCAGGCATTCTACTTGGGTGGCAAATCTGGTGCCAGTAAGGAAGAAAAATGGGGAGATCCGCCTTTGTGTGGATTTTAGGAATCTGAACAAAGCATCTGAAAAGGACAACTATCCCCCGCCTTCTATGGATGAAGTACTACGTATTGTTAATGGCTCGTAGATGATGTCTTTTCTGGATGGCTTCTCGTGCTATAATCATATTCTAGTTGAGGAGGATAGAATGAAGACTGCTTTTACAACTAAGTGGGGTACTTTTGCTTACAAGAGGATGCCATTTGGTTTAATAAATGCAGGAGCAACATTTCATAGAGCAATGGACCATGCCTTCAAGGGGCTTATGGGCAAATGTATTGTAGTTTACATGGATGATCTAACAGTATTTTCCAAATCCAGGTTTGACCATGTCAAGCATTTAGAGTCTGTATTTAACAAGTGCAGAGAGTTTGGCATCTCTTTGAATCCAAAGAAATGCATATTTGGTGTAACATAAGGCAAACTGCTTGGGCATTTGGTCACAAAGGATGGCATTTCCATGGATCCAGGCAGAGTTGAGGCCATATCTGGCATACCATTTCCCAACTCCAAGAAAGAGTTGAGATCATTCTTTGGAAAGATTAACTTTGTCAGAAAGTTTATCTCAGGCTTTGCAGAGATAGTTAAACCAATGAATGATATGTTAAAGCAAACCGCCCGCATTGCCCGGACCACTCGAAGCTAAGACTCGCTTTTCAAGAAATCAAGACAACCATTAAACAAGCACCAGCCTTAGTAAGCCCGCATTTCATGCAGATTTCTATCTCGTACACTTTCTCTTCTCGAACATACACTTGCCGCAGAGGTCGACTCAACGGAGAGATACAGGAGAACATCCAATTGCTTTTAAGAGCACTAATTTGAAGGGAGCTGAACCGAAATATTCCGGATTAGACAAACAGAGCTTATGCTTTGGTAAGGGCAAGGAAGCAGCTCAGACATTATATACTCGTAAGCAAAACTCATGCCATAGTGCCGGACTCCAACTGTGAAGTACCTTCTAAGTCGAAATGAGTTGGGTGAACTGAGGGGCAATTGGGTTACCAGGTTGCAAGAGTATGACTTGGAGATTAGGCCTGCTAAACTGATCAAAGGGCTTGGCTTGTCCAGACACATTGCTGAAGTGCCTCCACAGTAGGAAGTTAATCAATTAAACTCTGAATCTGATGATTGGTATGGGGATATCATTCATCTCGCATAGCTTTGGGGTTTGCCCATCCCATTTGAACGTAACTCAAAGGAGAGCATTAAAGTTAAAAGCTTCTCACTATCTCCTCAAGGCAGGTACTCTATACAAGGAGAATTATGCTGGCATCTTCCTAAGGTGCATTTCTCCCAGTGAAGTCAGTGAAGTCATGGCTAGTTTTCATGAAAAACTAGGGGCAGGGCATTCATCAGGATCTCGCCACAAAGACATAAAATATTAAGAGCAAAGCACATCGGCCTACACTTTTTAAGGATGCACATCAACATGTCGTAACCTCGCCATCGATGCCGTACATTTGCAGCCAAAGAGGCAAATCGAGCTCGCCATTGCAACCAGTTGTGATAAACAAACCTTTCATGCAGTGGGGACTTGATTTTGTGGGAGTCATTAACCCAAATTCCTCAGCAGGACATAAATATGTTCTGACAGCCACTGACTATTGCATAAGGTGGGTTGAAGCAGAAGCCACTACAAGAAGTACAACCTCAGAAGTTATTGATTTTCTTGAATCAAATGTCATAACTAGATTTGGGGTTCCCCCGAATTTGGTCTCGTGATAATGGGCCCGCCTTCCAATCATTGGAGTTTGCAGATTGGGCATACCGTGATGGGGATAGTTATCGATTCTCATCCAACTATTATCCCCAAGGCAATGGACCTGGCCGAGTCAACAAACAAGAACTTAATGAATGCCATCAAAAAGTCTCAGAGCAGATAAACCCAGGCAATGGCATACATTGTTGAAATATGCACCGTGGGCTGACCGGATAACACACAAAGTGGCTCTTAAGACCTCTCCCTTTGTTTTGTTGTATGGTACTCGGCCAATTGTCCCCATCTCCTTGAAATTGCCTACCTATCGCTTTGCCTTAGATTATTTTGAAGATCATGATGATGCCGAAGCCCGTGTTTTAGACCTCACTAACTTGCAGGATGAAAGACTCCAAGCCCTGGAGCACTTCAACAGACACCAAGAAACTGTCAAGCGGTGGTTTGACAAGAGAGCCAAGGTGAAGGCTTTCAGCCGGCGGACTTAGTGCTTCGTGGGACAAGGCCCATGAGAAGAAGGGTAAGCACACAAAGTTGCAACCACCGTGGATAGGCCCCTACCAAATTGCTGAAATATTGGGTAACAATGCTTTCCGCTTGCAAGACCTCGGATGGTAATTTTCTGGACCTCCCCGTTAATGGCCAATACTTGAAGCATTATTTTTCTACTGTTCCATCCAATGTATCATTTGAGTAAGCTATAAAAAAAGGTTGTAACATGTGTACATATTGTAAATAGCTCCGTAAGTTTTTTTTGTTCTAGTTTAGTTCTTTTAATAGCTCTGTACAGTTGCTTTAGTTGCTTCTTTTTAGTTTTAATTGGGTGTCGTCTCGTATGTGTTTGTTTGTTAGATTAATCCTTGTTCTCAGTGCAGTTTTATTTTTTATTTTTTATTTTTATTTTATTTTTTTATTTTTTTTAATATGTCTGTACAGTCTTCAGTTTTAGTTTTAGTCTTAGTTGCTTGTGCAGTTTTATTTGCAGTCTGTGCAGTTTTTATTCTGTCTTGCTTTAGAAGCCTGTGCCTGTCCTTGGAAGCCTGTACAAAGTCCTTTGGCTTCTAAAATTCTATTTTTTAACCTCTCGCTCGAGCAATCAATGAAAAGTCACCGCTGAAAATTGTTTTATTCCTAGTCGATAAATCCTCAATCCAGCTCCCATGTCTCGCTCATTATTCTAATTGAGATAGTCTCCTTGCACTAAACTCGTGGAACTATTTTGTTATCCAGGATGAAGGTAGAGAGATGATTGGATCTTGTGTCTTACTTGCCACGCTTGTTTTAATGATAGAAAACTCGCTATGCCGTTTAGTTGGAGGAACTCCTGGGAATCCAAGAAAAGTCGGTTATAAGAGGGGACTATGGTTCATGCAATTATTTGGGTGTCCACCGAGGCTATCAATGCCTAGACTGAAACAGTTCCAGATTGATCAAATATTAAAAGAAAATTGTAATTTCTCTAAGGTCTTCCAGATAGTGATATATTTCAAAAAGAAGAGAGATAAAAAAAAGAGAAAGAAAAAGAAAAAAAAAAAAAAAAAGAGTTATATGATCAAAAGAGGCAGCCAATATTAGATTCTATGCTACAGTTGTAAATTTGGGTCGTGTAAATCTAAAGGGTAACTCTGTCTAGGTCGTAAAAAGCTAAACTAGTAAACAGAGCTCTACTCGGTTTCCCCTTTTACAATCTAGAAAAGTTGATTAATCCAAGTTTATCATTCAATTCAGTCATCCTTGAAGAAAGTTCTATACCCTTGTAATTGCACATCATAAATCTTCCTTGAAGTAATCCAGCCCAAGTATGTCCTTGGGAAATTTTAACAACTGGCGCTAGCAGATCAATTTATTGTGAAGAATGTCCGTGGCAAGGCATGATGCATGGTCTTTTTGTTTTGAAACCGTAGTCTTGGGTTCTAAAATAGTGCTACTATTTTACCCGCAGATATCGCCATTTGTTGATAAGCAACACACCCCCACTGAAAAATGAGATTCCATCCTTAGAAAATTCTGAACTTCCATTTTTTGCAAGCAGGGACCCTCTTGATCTTTTCATGTTTTAAATCCAAATTTGCTTGCCTCCTTTTTAAAGTTGTGCTTTTTCTTGCATTCTAGATGTGTTATCCAAGAATTCACTTTTTACATGCTAGAATCATTCATGCACAAGCAAAATCTTGCACCGGTACCGAGAAAATCCAGAAAACAGTTGCATAAATTCACTAAAAATCAAACTTTCCATTTTTGGTAGTGTCGCGATATCGCGACACTTCCATTTTCGGAAATGTCGCGATATCGCGACATGTAAGTCAAAATACGGCTAAGTGCGAGAAAGGTCGCGATTTCGCGACATGTCGCGAAATCGCGACAGCTTTTGGGAGAGAGAAGCAAGTCGTACGGATGGCGCGATTTTGCGACATGTCGCGAAATCGCGACATGTCGCATTTTCGCGACGAGAGAGAGAAAGTGGGCTGCAGAATGAAAAATCGGCTAAGTCGCAAACATGTTCCAAAATCGCGGTCAACGCGGTCAACGCATGCGTAAAGGGAACTGTCGCGATATCGCGACGTGTTCTAGAATCGCGGCTGAAAATCAAGAAACGTACGGAGGCCAGGAAGGGTCGCGATTTCGCGACATGTCGCGAAATCGCGACATGTCGTGTTTTCGCGGCCGACGAGGGAGGAAGTTGCCGATGCGCTGGCAGGGCCGCGATTTCGCGACATGTCGCGAAATCGCGACATGTCGCAGAATCGCGGTAGGAGAGAGAAAGTCATAGTTGACCTGAAAGTGCATTCCGGCGGGAAACAGAAGGCTTCCTGGGGTAGCGACACGTGTCAAAGCGTGAATGGGACAAACAGAAGCCGACATGCAAGCTTATTTTGCGGATTTTAATCTGTTTTTAATGTTTTAAGCTTGGATTTAATGTTTAAAATGCTAATCTAATGCATCTTTTTGTCTTTCATGCAGGATTCCATCTGGCACTTGCGAGACAACCGAGAAAGACCATAAAGGCGAAGATAAAGTGCGGATTTAGTCAAGGACCGCCATGCTAGAAGAGAAGCTGCCGGTGAGAGCATTCAACAACAAATTTATTGCAGACTTGATAGCATGAAGACCATTTCAACTTCGGGATGGATTTGCGGAGATCGAATTGATGGAGAAGTGGTGACTCATCCGGCTCACCAGCAGAATTAACGGAAGCATTTATTTGCAGATGCGAATGAATGCAAGTTGCATTTTATTTTATCTTCTCCATTTATGGCAGCTGACTGCACAGATTTGCCGAAGGGTTAAGTTCTATCCGGACTTTGATTTTTAAATGGATTTTTATTGTAAAACCCGGGTCCTAGGGTTTAAGTGCGATAAGATTTAGGGTTTGAGCAAGATATTTTGGAAAAGATCATGGTCTGTCCTGAGTCTATAAATACAAATTCTAAATGTAATCGCAGGAGGCGGAGACTTAGAAATAAAAGGCTTATAAGCAATTTCTTGCAAATTTTGTGAAATCCTTTGTTTCCGGACTTGGAGTTGATGTGCTTTAGCTTTTCTCGTGATAGCATGGCCAGGAGCCTAATCTTTTGCAGAGTGTGATAAGTGTATTTTCTTTTGTTATCCGTTCCATTTAAAGTTTGTTAGATATATGTCGTAAATCCGCCATTGTCAAGATTAAATATGTCGTTAGGCTTCAGCTTGTTCTATTGTCTCGCTAGGGGAAATTACAGATTTCAGGTGTAAGTTTGTTCTAATTGCTCTGTCTTCATCGTGCGAGCTAGGGTCGCCGGTGAAAGATACCGCTTTTAACCACTGCCCCTTGGATTTATAATTTTCTCGCTAGATCCGTTTCACTCGCCTTGTGCTCTTAGTTGAAAGTGATCTTAGACCGACCGGACACTTTCTTCTCTGGATTTGTTCTGTTGTGAAGCCGATAGCATAGATAAGATTGATAGTTTAGAGTTTTACAGCTTTAAAGTCCGATAAACTTCTCTTTCTCGCCTTACCCTACCCTCTCTTTGCTTTCCGTGAATGATCCATTTTTATTTTCTTTATTTGCCTTTTATTTAAATCACTGACCCATGAGAGCTAGATCAAGAATTCAAGTTAAATCTGATTGTCAACAACTTTTGCAACTACCGAACAAGTTCAGAAACCCCCGTAAGGTAACAGAGCAATCCATATTGAAATCTATTCCCGAAGTGGAAAAGAGTGAATTGCCATTCGACCCAACTCCGTAACTCGCACCTTGGATAACCAGCTAGATCCTAAAGATGAGTGGGATCCGTCCCGTGGGTGTCTCCGGAGCTTTCCTTGCCTTCATCCTTTTTCCCGGGGTGTGCATGAAAGCCGGACCAACAACTTGTAAAAGGAGTATCTCTGTAATACCTTTTAAATCAACGTAAAGAAGTTAGTGACTTTAGTATATTTTTGGGTATTTCAATACCATTATAAAGTCTTTTCAAATAAAGTTGAGAAAACAATTTAGTTCAAAACTTACAATTTTTCATTTCTATAAAAAGAGAGAAATTATCTAGTTTATTGATATTATTTGGGGGGCTTAGGAACTATATCCATTTCATCCCCTTGATTATCTACATATTTAGCTTCATCATCATCCTAGAGAACCTCAAAACTATTAAGTGAGATAACATCACTACCATTAGATGATTTTAGATATTCCCTCAACAAAACTAGGGTTATTGATTTCTTGTTATGGCTACCCATGAGCAAGTCACAACAAGTTGGAAACTTGGAATGAGTATGCCTTTGTGCTCAAGAAAACAAAGAACTTTTAGGGCCATAAGGCCTATGACCATAATTAACAAGTAGAGGAGATGGCTTAGAGTTTAACTTACTTACAACCACTTAGTTCCAAGTATGAGTTTCTTTGATATGTAAATTATCTAAATCTTCTTACACCATAGGACTCACTTGTGGCCAGTTTAGTAAAGGGTAGTCTTTGATGTGATGCTCCATATTTTGGTACCAAAATTAGGTGTTCAAAATATTAACATGTGGAATAACCTAATGATAAATTTTACTATCAAACCTAAAGTACATCTCATCCTTTAGGTCTTTGGAAAGCATAATGCACACATAGGCCTTAGGAAATGGTCATGGATAGAATCATCGAGGAGCTTATAGGTAAACGAATTTTCCATGTTTATCACAAATTTGAGGAATAATATTACAAAATAACTTTGAAAACTATAACAATAGCAGTAGTAATCCAATTATGCATAAATGACTTAGCCAAATGATAATAATAATTCAAATCTAATTACAATAAAATAAAATATGCAATAATCAAACTCCAAATTCAAATTAATATAAATCCTTATCCACTTAAAGAGGGCAAAATCTCATAGCCACTTGGAGAGGGTTAATTATTGTATGCATAGCAAACATGACAAAGATTCAAAGATGAAATATAATCTCAACTACCACATAAATATTCATATTTATAGATTAAATCAATTACTAACCCTAACCCTAATGCTCAAGGGTTGACTATCTAAACCTAGGCCTCAAGCTAGTAAAACAAAGATAGTCGATGTAGCCATATTGGATTCGTTACATGAATCCCCTTCAAAATATTTGTCTTCAAAGCTACAAAATACTAGAAAATTTTCTTAGTCTTCCACATAGCATCTTCTTCTAGAAAGTCCTACCACTTGATGAGGAACTCCTAAATTTTTTGAGACCAAATATGATAAATTTGTATGATAACATTGCTTTAGGTTGGAGAGTGATTTTACCTTTTCCATCAAGTACTAGAAGCTTCATCTGGGACTACACCTTCTGGTCAATAACTTGTTTGAGACAATAAACATGAAAGATATGATAAATACAATAATATGGTGAAAACTCCAATTAATATGTCACTTCACCAATGTGATGAGCCACCTTATAAGGCCCATATAATCGAGGAGCCAACTTTTGACTATACTTGGTCTTTAAAGACAATTGCTTGGAAGGTTATAGATGCAAAAATACCAAATATCCTATGATAAATTATCGTTTAAAAATGTGTGAAACTTGTTGTTCTTCATGCAGTTTTGGACCTAGGTCAATTTATCTTTAAGAATTTGAAGAACATGTTGTCATTGTTGTAAAAAATCATCTACTTGGGAAAACTTGGTGGATCCTAGAATATAGTCTACCGTTGATGGAGGTTTTTTACCATACAATGATTCAAATGGTGACATCTTGAGGGATGAATAGTAAGAAGTATTATGCCACAATTCAGCTAATGAGAGCAATTGAACCCAATTATACTTGTCCATTACTTGTTAAATAAGGATGTTGTAATGCACAAAAATGAGCATACATGGAAATGCAATCTACTACCACAAAGATCATAAATTTTCCTCAATTTTAGGAAGGTCCTTAATAAAATCCATGGATTTGTTCTCCCCTTGGTGGTTAGGATAGGCAAGGGTTGCAACAATATAGGAGATTAACTATTTTACTTTGTTATGCTAACACACTTCATACTCAGCCACAAATATCTTGACATCTACTTTTAATCCTTTTCAAGAAAAATATTGCTTCACACATTGGTATGTTTTCAAGAACCCTGAATGTCCAACCAAAGGAGATGCATGCAATTATTGGAAAATGTTTGACTTAATAATTGACAACTAAGGAAGATAAATGTAATTTTTTTATTAAGCATTCCATCAGTATATGAGAAATAATAATACAATGATGAGCCCTCCTCCCTTTCATGAATGATCCATGCAATCTATATATTAGAAAGCCAATCTTTGTAAAGTTAGGAAAGTCGTTGTTAAAGAGGATTTTGAGATGGTATTAAAAACTACTACATCCTCATATTTGTGATATAAGATATTAGCCACCACATTCTCCTTTTCTTTCTTGTATTCAATGATAAAATCATAACCCAAGATCTTGGTCATCCATTTATTCTATTCAAGGCATGAGAGACATTGCTCTAGGAAATGCTCAAGGTTGCTATGGTCGATATTGATGATGAAACAACACCCTAAAAAATAAGGTCTTTATTTTTGTATAGCATGTAAAACAACTAACATTTCCTTCTCATAAGTGAACCATCCCAAATAATTACCCAAAATTTTCTTACTTCTAAAGGCTAATGGTTGTTCGTCTTGCATCAAAAAAATTCCAATGCCTTTGTTGAAAGCATCACACTTAATAAAAAAAAATGTTAAAGTTAGGAGTGGCCAAAAAAAGAGTGTTACACATAGCTTCTTTGAGGGCTTGGAAGTCTTGGGAAGTGACTTCAAATCAAACAAAGATATTCTTTTTAGTGATAGTAGTGAGAGGAGTGACAATATTACCATAATTGAAAATAAAAAAAATTTAGTAGTCTGTGAGTCCTAAAATTCCCTAGATATATTTAAGGGATTTGAAAAAGGGTCAATCTTGCATAGCTTTGATCTTGTTAGGATCTATCGTGGCTCCTTCCTAGGTTGCTATATGTCCCAAGTATTCTACCTCCTAGACCCTAAAAAAACATTTAGACCTTTTGATAAAAATATTTTCCCTTTGTAATAGGTAAAGAGCTTTGTCAACATTAACTAGATGTTCCTCTCAATACATTCTATAAATTAAAATATCATCAAATAAAACAAGGAAAAAATTGCAAAAAAAAGGATAAAAGACAGAGTTTATAGGACTTTGACAAGTGGAAGGAGCATTAGTGAGACCAAAAAACATGACTAAGAACTCATAATGACCCTCATGTGTACAAAAAGCGGTCTTAGGGATATCCTCTTCCCCAAACCTAATTTTATTAAACCCATAATGTAAGTATAGTTTTGTAAAGTATATAACACCATGTAATTTACCCAATAAATCATCTATAATAGGGATAGAAAACTTATCTTTTATAGTGGTCTTGTTAAGAGGATGAAAATTAGGACACACACCATAAATTATTCTTGTGTTGTATCATCACCTCCAAATAGGATTATGGATTGATGTTTGGATAGATGATTCCTTGATCTAACATTTATTGAACCAACTTCTTAATTTTTTATTTTTGGGGCTGAGGGTGCTAGTAAGGATGCACATTAGGAGGTTGACTTCCTAGAATAAGGTGAATGACATGATAATGTATATTATTAGTAGGTAGATCCATGGGATCACTAAATACCTTCTTATGGTGATCCACAATGTTCTATAAATTTGAATAAAGAGTTGGATGAAGTGGCTCCACAGACTGGAACTCCATAAAATTAACTTGGATAACAAATCCATAATTACCTTTCTTCAATATATTTTTTATGCTATGTGAACTAAACACCTTGGAGGAAGGGTGTTGGATTAATTGGATACAAATGAATCTTCCCTTCTGTATCCACTTAACATATAATATCTCTAGATTAATAATAACATCATAAAACTGAGATAGCCATTGTGCTCCCAAGATGACTTTTGAACTACCTAGGTTTGTGGTAAAAATATTGCTCGACTAAGTATAATTCCCCATTTGGATGTTAAATTTAGTCATTCGACCCACACACTGAATGGTACCCTTTCTTGCAATTAAGACTACAAACTTGTCTTGAATTGAAGTATTGATATACAAGCCCAAGGACTTCGTTATTTTACTATCTATAAATTTGGGTGCTACATGAATCATTGAACACATTGACACATTATCATTTAATAAATCCTTGTACCTTGATAGTATGGTGAACCTGGAGTCCCAAAAGATCATAAGTAAAGAGATACATGGTATCATACTCATGTTCCACCTCATCTACTTTTATTTGTTTCTCCTATTGTGATAAGTCTTTTTCTTCATATGTTATTGTGTCTTCACCTTCCACTTAAAAGTTATGATATTCTTCATAGGGTTGGTCTTGGAGATGGTGAGAATGATATTTGCAGCATAAGAATCCCTATTCAATATTGTAGCAAGGAAAACAAGTATTGAAGTCATGTCTATGTTGCAACTATAATCTTAGATATTTTGTTCACAAAAGCTATACATAAAGCATTATTAAGAGTATAAGGAGTAAGCATGTCAACTTCTCCCAAATTTTATCCTTAAGACCATTGTAAAAAGTTGAGGCCACCACTGTTGGATTCAATCGGTAGATGTAGGTGAGAATATTGGTTAAATTAAAGCAATTCTCTACTACTCCTATTTTCTTTGTTTACATAAAATAAACCACATACGATGTGGAAGATCCTTTGTCAAATCTTCGAAGAACTTATTCCTTCAAGGTAGGCTAAAAAATATAACCCCCATGTTGGTGAAGCTACCACAACAACCATTATTGAGCTTGTATTACCAACTTATAAGTTTTTAATGCAATACGACCTACTTTAGGAACATGGTGCAAGTGGATAAGGCTATCTATCTTGGTCGTCCACCCTCAAGGATTGGCACCTTCAAAGGTGGGCATGTCAATGCAAGGAATAGGAACTTCATGAGCCCAGTTAAGGAAAATAGAAGCACCTCCTGCCATGAAATATAAATTAGAAGAAAAATCTAGGTCGTAAGCACCATAATTTAAGGACTATAATTGGGTGGTAGTTGTGGAAGAACAAAAGTATTTGGCATCCGATGAATAATCATATGTTGTTACCCCATAGTTTGGTGTGATCCTTGGACAAGAGGCATCATAGTAGTGGATATTTTTAGGACTCTTTGGATGTTATCCAAGTACTTGACAATGGAAATAATCATCTCTTATTGATTACTAAAGGACTTGGTAATGAAAGTAATCATTTGTTCTTGATTCATTAGTGGTTCCCTACTAACATTTGTTAGTACTTATTTTTTCATTTTTGTTTTATTTTTTTTATAATTTTTAATAGATATATATTTATAGTACTAATACATGTATGTATTTTTTTAAATAATACATTTCACTTGAAAATTTAGACATGTCCAATTTCTTAACATCTAAAATGCCACATCGACATCTAATTTATATAGATGAAGAAGAGTTGCATTGACAAACAACTCAATTTCAAAGGGAGTAATAATGATATTTGTAACATTCTCGGGAAACATTTTATCCCCATGAGACCCAAGGAATATCAAGTGACCTGGGCTCCTACAAAAAATGGGCAGTTCACTGTTAAATCAGCTTACAAGCTTATGCTTGATGACAAGGATTTTGTCCTCCAAAAGGACTTAGTTTGGATAAAAAATTTAATTCCAAAAATTGTAGTCTTTTCATGGTCTAGTTATCCAAGGAAGAATTCTAACCATTGATAATATGATGTGTAAAGGTATTTGTATCACTAATCATTGTTATCTGTGCAGGCTAATTGGGAGACCATTTATCACATTTTCCTTGAATGCCCTTTTTCCTTGACTATCCTAAGTGGGGTTTTTTAGGTCTTCAATATTTCTTGGGTTAAACCAGCCACCGTACTTGATTTTTTTGTCCAGTGGCCTTACCCCTTTTCAATCAAAAGACTTCGATACATGTGGAAAATTTGTCTCAATCACTATCTTTGGCAAGTGTGGTTAGAAAGGAACCACAAAGTCTTTAATGAGTCTATCCATGATCATAAAACTATCATTGCCAGGATCCTATCCTTTGCCACTGAGAATGTGAACCTTATCCATTTTGATAGTCATAAACCTCATTTGTAGGAGACCACGACTGCTCAATATTTAGGCTTAACCTTGTTAGATAAGTTTGTGCCTAGGGTAATCAACCCCTGAGCCAATGTTAAGTGGTCCCCACCTCCTACGGGTTGGTTTAAGCTTAATTTTTATGGAGCGGCTAAGGAAAATCCTAGAAGAGCAGGCATTGGTGGCATTGTGCGAGATCATAATGGGAATATGATGCTTGCATTTTTTGAATATTTGGGAACAAGGACGAACAACGAAGCTGAAGCTAGAACTATGTGGAGAGGCCTTAAAATGACTCAAGACTTAGAAGACAATTTGATCATAGAAGGAGACTCTATGCATGTTATAAATCTCCTCAATAATTGGAAAACACCTCCTTGGAGGATTAAAACAATTTTTGAAGAGGCTAGGATCCTTTTCCAGGGAAGACAGGATAAAAAATCCCAACATGTCTTTCGAGAAGCTAACAAAGTTGTTGATAAGCTGGCAAATTTGGGTGTCGATGGTGACGGACTTTTAAAATGGGAACATGGTATCCCAAGCTAAGTAGAGGAGCTTATTCAATAAGAATGCCAAGAATGATAGTCGAATTTACCAACAAGGAAGGCACTGCAAGTTCAAATGCTATGAGTATTCCCATCTCTTTTTTGAAATGGACTCACAATAAAAATTATTCGAGTTGTCAGTCTTGGTGGATGCTGCTTGGAAATACCACGAAGACTAATGGAAACAATCACATGTCAGATAACATGGCTCCTAGTCATCTTAGTAATTTTAGGTTGGTTGATAATCATAGGGTAGGAAAGAAACAGTAATATAAGACTTTGAACCAAAGCCACGTGGACCACCAAATAGCCACCGCCATAAATCTAGCCAACATGTTCACTTCTCCAAGGTTGATTGGCCAAGACAGGATGTGGTCCCAAAGCATGTCATATATGGAAGAAAGCAATTACCAAAGAATTATTAAGAGTAACTGTCAATACAGAGCTTGTGGGAGTTTTTTTCAATACTCTGCTATGTGTGTCTGCAGCTTTTTTTTCTCCACTGTTTCAAGGAAGGGATCTGTGTCTGTTTCTTTTTTCGTAATTATGATGCAGGTGTATTTTCTTGGGGTATTCCCAAAATTTTGTATGGGAAGTTTCTTTTTGATAACAGGCTATGTGCCTTATCGGATGTAATGGCTTTAGTGGCATGTAGATTTTAAATATATAGGATCCTTAGTAAGGACATGTTCATCAACAGCCCTGGGCTGATTTTTGTAAAAGGTTTTGGATCAACTTGTAAAACCCGGTATTAATGCTATAGTATCTTATCTACCAAAAAAAAACAATGACAACGTAAGGAGAATATGACTAGATCATATAAGGAGAGAAGAAAACTAATGAAAGGAGTAAACAATGGAGGTAGGCATAATCTCAACATAAAAAACAAGAGAATGAAAATTAAAAAACATATGTATGAGAGAGAGGAAAAGTGAATCACATATGTAAGAGCCTAAGTCAAATAGAGAAGGGGAATGATATAATATTACCAAAGCTCTTTGATGTCATCATATAAATATTTTTGAAGGTGAAAGAGAACATGTGAGATGACTAAATATAGAGATTCTAAGAATACTTAGAACTATAGTGATAAAATACCAAATAAAAGAACAAATAAAGAGGCCATGTTAGATCCAAGTTGAGTAAATGAAAAGAAAGAGGTACATGAAATATCTAAATATGAGCTACATGATATGATATCAAATATAATAACAAAGAAAAAAGATACATGAAAGCCAAACTTTGTAATATGAAGAGGAAGAAGCACAAGAAAAGACTACAAGTTTGAGTTGCAATAGTAGAAAACCAAATAAAATAGCAAAGAAAGAAAACACGTGAGAGCCAAGATT
Source organism: Wollemia nobilis (assembly GCA_028583015.1). NCBI lineage: Eukaryota > Viridiplantae > Streptophyta > Pinopsida > Araucariales > Araucariaceae > Wollemia > Wollemia nobilis. The sequence continues at coordinate 13,287,285 of JAQPPZ010000082.1, read as the reverse complement.
AACAAGATGAAGAGGAAAAGCCATATAAAAGATTGTAAGTTTGAACTACAATGATAGAAGACCAAATTAAAGAACAAATAAATAAGGGATATGAGAGTCAGGTTAAGCAAAATGAAGAGGCATATGAAATATTGTAAGTTCAAGCTTTAATGACAAAAGATCAATTTGAAGAACAAAGAAAGAGGACACATGAAGTACAAGTTGAACACTATTAAGAGGAAGAGACATGTAGAAAAATGTAAGTTTGAGTTATCATGATAGAAAAATAAATAGAAAAGCAAGAAGAGAGAGTGTATAAAATCCAAGTTGAAAAAAATGAAGAGGAAAAGGCACATAAAATATTATAATTTCAAGCTACAATGAAAGAATACCTAATTAAAGAACAAAAAAAACAACTTATAAGAGCCAAGTTGAGTAAATGGATGAGGAAGAGACACATGAAAGACTAAATTTTTAATAAAGTGGCAATTGAATGGATAAAACATATATCATTGATGTTATATATAGAGCCTTTAAAATGTTTATAAAGGGAACTCATAGCTCTTTTCTACCACTTGCACCAACTAGGATGGTAGTTTTGAAAATTTAGAACCTCCAAAATACATAAAATATTATGAATTACCATTTGGATATTTGGAAAAGTTAGAGGACATATGTTATCTTTTTAGGAGAAGATACCACATGTTAACTATATTTTGATAGCTGAAATGAGTTTCATTGGTTGAAATATGCTTCCAATAAAAGTTCATAATTTTATCACTCATTTCTCACATAAGTCCAATTGATACTTTGGTGGTGTTTCCATTATATCATTTGATGACTTTTGACAACCTCCTTCAATAATAATAATTAAATTAAAAAAAAAAACTATATACATTATCACAACTATATCATAGCTACAATGGGAAGAATTCACAATTGTTGTTATTTTGGACGAAGCGTTTAAAAAAGAAGAACAAAGTGAAGAACAATGAAGGTTTTGAAAACTTCTAATAAATCTTAGGGATGTTTATCCCATCAATTATTAATGACTAAAATATATATACAAATCCTGATAACTCTACAAAGGAGAGTTTTAATGACCATATATATATTTTCCACCAATGGGGATGTCAAAGAACATAACATGAGAAAATTGTATGGATTAAGAGAGCTTATTGCTAATCACAATAGGAGGGAGTAAAAACCATAGAGGGGTTGATAAATATCAACTATAATTATTAATTACAAAGGGTCATTGTTATACGTACAAAAATTTTATGATAAAACAAAGGATTTGTGAATGGTGTTATTTAATATGTTAAAACATTACTTACATATCGTGCAAAACAAATCCTCTTCCTCCTACATATTATATGGTAAAATTTTATAGTTATTGTGGGGAATCATTTGAGATAACAAATATAAAAATAATTTTTATAACCCCTTTAAAACATGGACATACATAGCAAAAACCCCTAAGGTGTTAGCCATTCACAAGTCACAAGGATTAAATCTTAATGACCATAGATATAAAACACTCAAAAATACAATGTCTGAATTTCATAGTCATATCTCTAAAGAAGTCCATGAATGGATTGAAAGTAAAATCACCTTTCATTTATAATTATTATGGAAAGTTAAAAATTGGATACGGAGTTAAAATTTAAGTAAAGAAGCAAAGGGTAACCTAAACAAAATAGTATTAAAAAATGCCCTTAATTTACATAAAAGTAGTAAACCAAGGTATTTTAAACACTTACATTATTTTACCTAGTTGAGCTAATATCATTTTATCAACTATTTAAAAATTTAATTTTTTTAATCCCTGTGAGAATGGTCTATCGGCAAGGATGCCACTTGCATTATCGTGATGTGACCTGGGCTCAATCCCCATGGTGGATGTGTATAAGAAGTATTATTCAATAAAAAGAAGTAATTATTTTTACCAAAAACACTTACTATTATATTTTAAAACTCATATATATATATATATATATATATATATATATATATATATATATATATATTGCTAGAGAAAATAGGTTGTACTTGTGTCCCACCTCCTTAACAAATCACAACTTTCTCCTTTAGAGCTTGAGAGTTTACAAAAAAATTCAATTCTCGTCTCAATTGAGTTCCTATAGCTAAATACCTACATCTTTTTATCAAAAGTTTGAATTCTTGATTTTCATTCTATGGATCTTCTTTAATTTTTTTTTTTAAATACAAAATTTTTAAAATTTAGCATCCTTCTTCTTGACACTTTCCTACAACAATCTTCACAATACCAAATCTCCACCTCTATTATCTATGCATTGCATCTTAATAGAGTAGTAAATCTAAAACTTCATGTTATCATAGTCGGCTTTATTAAATTTGGGTTGTTAGTTTCCTTCCTGAATAATAAGTGCAACCACAATAATTGTAATAAATATTTTATAAAACACATTAATTCTATAAACTACAACAAATATTATCAATGGAAAACATTAAAGTAAATGTTAATCATTATTTGATTCATACATTCAACATTTTCTTGTCAACTTCAACTAAACTTATTACTTCCTCTAACCATGGAAAATATAATTTAACTTAATGATCCTCTATTAAAACCCCTCTATTGGCTAGTCTATCTACACACTTATTCCCTTCCCTTAACGTAAGGTATTTTTAAACATATTTCCACAATGATCTCTTGTATGTTCCATGGAGCCTTTGATTTCTATAAAATTGAATTTATTACTATTAGTGAATCACCTTCCATCCGTAATCTATTCCATTTTATTTGTTTACATGTTCTTAAACCTTCCAAAGTCGCCCAAGCTTCAACTCTATTATTTATCTTAAATCCACTATCAAAAGCATAATGTGACAAAATATCACCCCTATTATTTCTAATTATTCCTCTTCTTGTTGTCCAGGATTTCCTTTAGATGCTCCATCAAAAATCAATTTGACCAATCCACTTTCGGTGGTTTCCACTTTATATTCTTTACCTTCCTTTTGTTTCTCATGTATCCAACATCGTAATTCTATTTTATGACTTCACTCCATCTATCAAGACTCTCTACTTCAATATTAGGGATTGGGTGAGTTCATAGGGTTGGTTTAGACTCCTCCATGACTAAACAAATCTTCCTTTTTATTACCTCTAAATTGCTTTCCTTTCCTTTAAATATTATTCTATTTATTTCCAAACATATAGTCCAAAGTATTGTATCTTTCAATGTATCCCAAATTGTTTGTAATACCTCACTTTTAAAAGTGCTTTGCCATTACTTTAACCATTCTTAAATTATGCCATTCATCACTATGCATTTATCAAACATATTAAGAATTCATTGCCATAGTTCCTAGGCTATTGAACAGTGTCCCAATATATAACCTATACTCTCCTCCTCCCTTTTACATAGAACACATTGTGATGGCCCATGAAAACCCCTTTTCATTACGTTATCCTAGGATAAAAATTTCTTAAGACCTACTACCGATACAAACAATTTGACTTTTAGAATGATCAGGCTATCCAAAATATCTCTTCATATTCTTGTGGTATTCTTATTTTTTTGTGCTTTACATTATATCTACTTCTTGTTGTGTATTCTCTTGAGCTATTCAACTCCAAAATTAGCTTATCCTCAAATCCCCTTAGAATAATCATTGTTGTTATCTTTCTTCTCAATTACCTATTAGTAACAATGTTTGATATACTTGTAAAAAACTTATTTCCATTTGTAATTTGCTTCCTATTCCTTGTACATAATTTTTTAAACCCTATCACCATATTTATCTTGAAGCAATCTCATCCATGGTTTCAAAATTGGATCTAGATTGAGTGATTTTTTATCATGCTAAATATCCATCCAATTAGAATTTATTTTTCAAGTTTTCACCACCAATTTAAGACCTTTAATCACTAGATCAATTTATTTTTTCAAATCGTTCCATAGTGCAAAACCATTTGGTAGTGATAATGCAATAAACATTAATCTTAGATCATTGGGTTTGACTTAGAAGAATTCCTACCCATTGTTTTTCACTCTCTTTGTAGAATCTCCAAATTATTTTACCCATAGAGCTAAGTTTGCATCCATAAGAACTCTTAAATCAAGACCTCCCCTTGTTTTATCATCACACACCTTGCTCCATTTCACCAAAGAAAATTTTCTTTTATCATGTAGTATTGGCCACAAAATTTATTGCATGACAAAATTGAAAAGAAATTTGAAAAAATTATATTAAAATAAGATTTTTTACAAGTTGGAACAAGACTCTTATCAACCTTAGCCAACAAGAGCACTTGTTTCCTCCTTTAATTAACTTTCCAACAAACTTCCATAACTTTAAAATCCAAGATATTAAGAACTAACCACTTTTGATTACAACATTAAAAGGAGATTTGCATTGGAGCCAAATCACCTAAATCATATGTCTACAATGGCTATCCAAATTAGCCAAACATTGGATTTGCTCACCAACATGCTTAATCCTCTCATCCTTAATAGCCATGTCATTATACCACTAAAACCCTACCTCCTTCTAAGTACCCATCTTAGATAGGAATTCTACCACTTTATTCTAAGCTCTACCCACATAAATCAAAATCACATCATCCAATTCCCTCCATAACTCCTTAATTTGGGTGACAAGAATCCTAAACGTCCAAGTCTCCAATGTAAAGTTCCTCATGCAATCCAAATCTCTTACCAATATTTGAAAATTAGATTCAATTTTTATCCTCCTATAACCTTGTTTTATCACCTAGATAAAAGAAAATTTGATATTTAAGGCTTATGCTTAATTATTTTTGGCCCTACCCAAGTTCTTTAGTTACCAATTGAGCATTGTCCCAACATGATTCCTACAGACCACTCCAATTCCAATCCTACCTAGATTACCTTTTGCAAATCTATCAATATTAATTTTAATGTAGCCTTCTAGGGGTGTTTTTCGACTAGCTTTGTCCTTACCCTACTACACTTTAGATTCATTCTCCATTGTCACTATATTAGCGTGAGTTTCATCTTTAGCATACACTGACATAGTTTTTATGACTTTGATCCAAATGACCTACCAGATGCCATCCAAGGATGGAAAGGTTTCTCTAAAAAATTTCCATTTCTCTCTAAACATACTTGCCACCAAATAAAGTTTAATCCAAGCTTCCACCTAATACGAAGAGATTCATATTTAAATATTTCTATCTTCCATATTTTCCAAATATTAATCTAGTTCAAATCACCATTGGCTTGGATTTTATAAGCTAAAAATTATCGCTTCTAGATCTAGCGCATGAACGAGCACTCAAACATCAAGTGGTTAGATGTTTCCTCACTTTTATAGCATAAAACACATTGGGATGGACCAATGATTCTCCTACATCTTATATTATCAAAAGTAAGAATTCCATTGTGCATGAACTACCAAGCAAAATATTTTATGTTTGGCCAACCCTTGGACTGCCAAATATTTCTCCAATATTCAACCTGATATGCATGAGGAGGAGATCATAACTTTAGAAACTACCACACTAGGGACCCATTACCATCCAAAGGGAAACGACTCACCTCATTCGGGTTCACCTATACCAAATATTTACTAGTTAAAACTCTACTAAATAAGGAAGTTGGTTGGGATATCCACCTCCAATAAAGCTTTCTGGCCAAATCTTTATTATTTAGCTTTGATCTCCTCAATACCAAACCTCCCTTTGCCTTGGGCTACCTTACTTTTTCCAACCTACTGATACCCATTTCCTCTATCCTTTTACTCCTCCCCATAAAATTTTCTAGCCATCTTGTCCAACTCTTTCCTATGGTATGTGGGGTAGCAAGGATAGAAAATTTATAAATTGGAATATCTTGAATGACTTATTGCAAAAAAATTAATCTACCCCCAAAGGTTAACCTTTTGTGAGACCAATGGTTAATTCTTTCTTTAATACAATCCAAAAGATTCCTCCAGATAGTTATCTTCAATTTTTTTAAATGCAAAGGGACCCCCAAATAGACCATTAGGAGAGAAGTTCTCATGAATCCCAAGATCTCTAAAATTCTATCTTGACACCTTTAATCAATATTGAAGAATACCACTTTGGATTTCTTATCATTGATGACTTGGTTTGTGACCCTACGATAAACATTAAAATTATCTCTAATCATTCTTTCTTCCTTGAGGTTGGCCACTCCCACCAATCTTGTGTCATCCACAAATTGTAGGTGAGTCAAAACCTCCTCATCCACCTTGATATATCTTAGAAAACCTTGTTATTTTCTCCTCAATATGATTCTATCCAAGCCTTTAGTAAATATAATAAAAATATAAGGGAAACAAGGATAGACTTAACAAAGGCCTTGAGTGGATTCAAACAATTGTGAGGGAAGACCATTAATTTAATACTATGTCAAAGTAGAGATATAAATAATGACCCATTCTATCCAATCCTAAGAGAAACAAAAGGCTACCATCATTCTTGAAAAGAAGCTCCACTCCACCCTATCATAAGCCTTTGACATATCCAAATTTATGAACATTTCTCTAGTGCTAGATTTTTGCATTGATTGGATTGCTTCCTGATCTAGAACCACACCATCCAAGATTTATCTGCCTTTTACAAACCCCCCTTGCTTTGAGGAGATAATTTTATCTAGTAGAGGTTTTATCTGCTCAACCATTACCTTTGTGATTATTTTATATGGCATTGTATAAGTCAATAGGTTTGTAATTTCAAATATACACTCCCTCCTCCCCTTTCAAAATTAAGGTAATGAATGTATGATTTAATGCTTTAAGATTTCTTTTACTACCTTTTTACTTCTCTATAATATCCATTACATCCTCCTCTAAGATATACTAAAAGGTCTAAAAAATTTGATTGGGAAGCCATCTAGACCTGGCATTTTTCCCATTCATAGTCCAAAGACTACCTTCTTTAGCTCCTCTCTATAAATGGGTTTAAGCAAGGCCTAATATTTTTCTTCAAAAATAATATGCAGTATGACAACAAGAAATTCTTTCTAAGCCTCTTCATATTGCACCATACCTTAAACAATTTAGCAAAATAATCCATTGAATGGAAATGCATACTTGGGATTGTATCAAAGGAGTGCCCATTCTCATCCTGAAGAGCTTCCATCTTGTTTGTTTGTCTCCTAGCACAAGCATCTCGATGAAATTTTGGTGTTTCTATAACCTTCCAATAACCAAGTGGTTATTGCTCTCTATTTCTAATAGATTTCCTCTTGGTTTTTAATGTACTTAACTACTTCCTGCAATTCACCATCCTCTTCTTTGAGTTGCTCTGTAACTGTTCCTTCCCTAAAGAGTTTTTGCACAACCAATGGAGCTCTTTGGACCTATAATTTTGACTTGTTAGCACGCTTGCATTATTTAAGTTGATCATTGACATAATGAAGCTACTTGTGGACTCTAAATATTATTGTCCCCATATGTCGGTTATCCCTCTTCCTACAATTGTGGGATTTCTTTTGAAGTTTCTCCTTTTGTAACCAAAATATTTCAAATTTGAATTATTTGCAGTGCTTCCCTATATTGATCCCCCCATTCCAATAGAATTGGAAAGTGATCCAAAATTAGACTCTCCAAAATCTAAAATTTTAGATTCTATTTCACAAATGCCTCCTCAAAAATCAAAAAAGGGTCTAACTTCACCTTCCTATTATGTGGCTCCCTCCTCTTATTTGTCCAAGTATTGTTGGTTTCGGGATATTTAATATCCACCAAGTATATTGCATGGACCTAGACAATCATAAGTCTATCCCTTGGGTTTAAAATTGGGGTTCCCCCTTCTTGATATTTAGATGATAATTTAGCATTAAAATCCCCAACAATAATCCTATCTAACTCCTCCCTTAAGACTCTCATATTATGCACCGCTTTCCATTGATGAATTTGGCCATCTAGGTTTTGAGCCCCTTATAAATTTAATATTAGAACCTACCTAGTTATCATATTGTTCCTAAAACATGATGTGAGGACACCCCTCCAAGCTATATGTTCTATTGTTGTCCATTCAAGATAGTTCTAAAAGGTAACTATCCCCCTTGAGGCCCCTTGGGCAGCCACTTCCATATGACCAACACCCCTTCAAAGTCTATTTATTATTTATACATAAGATCCAACAACATTTTTGTCTTTTGGATAAGCATAAAAAATGTTTTACTTTTCTTTAAGAATCTTCAAACAAAAAATTGATGGGTTATGCTATTTAAAATCTTAATATTTCATGATTGTATAATCATTGTTTACCTTGAGACCAATAAGATTCTATTGGTCTCATTTATCTCCTAATGATCAGTTTATCTTCTTGAGATGCTATCAATTCCTTATTTTATTTTCTACCCACTCCTTAAGAGCAAATATTATGGATATCTTCTTCATCTAGCTTATTCCTAGAGCTAGATTTTCTCTTCTTTTTTTACCACACCCATGATGACATCTTTTATTATTGGTTGCTCTTGGTTATGCACTATCAATACCCTTGCAATATCTAATTGTGGTAACTCACTACACTCTATTACCTACTCTAGGATAGGAGGAGCCAAAATAGGGGCTTGAACATGGTTGTTATTGTTTTTATTATTCTCATCCACTCCTTCCATGAGTTCTTTTTCTTCTTGCTTCACCATTGTCTTGAAGATCTCATATCTATTTGAGGGCTTGGGTTGAGTTTGCTCTTTACCATTTTTTTCTTTTGCCTTCTTCTTTTGGGTTGTTCAAAACCATCTCCATGTGCTTCTCCTCCTTAAGAAATATCGGTTGCTTCTTTATTGACTATAGACTTACCCTCGTAAGGAAGATTCAACATTCCCAAAGGAACCCCCATTTTATGATCATATTGTTTGGGTAGGATTAGGCCAAATATTCATATTTATGGCAAAATCTACACGTAAAGGGCAATGCCTCATAATCTAGTTGTTGAATCCAAGATAGTCCTACAATTTCAAGTTCCACCTTTCCTAACAAAGGTTGGCCGATATCCATTTCCATGCATAATCTAGCATAAATGGTTGTGTTTCCTTTCATTGTGTCTCTAGAAACACCAAAATATATTCCAATAAAATTATCGATGATATCTAATACTTGCTCACTTTAGAATTCCTTTGGGAGTGCATACAACCAAATCCAAACTAGAGGGCTAAACAAATAATCTTGTCGGACCATGATTCCTCTTTTCTAATTAAAAAGCCCTGTTTCTATCGATAAATGAGGAAAATCTAACAATAAAATATTCATTACTAATAAACCACAAATAATACTCACCAAGAGGCTCCTAATTCTGTCTAATCCACAAATACAAAACAATTAGGGTAGGGTGAATACCCATGAATTTACAAATCAGATTATGATTGGCTTTGTATAAGGCTATTTCTTCTACTATAATTTTCTCAATGATGATCTTTGGCCTTGATTTCAACTATTGTAAGCACTCGTTAACTCTTTGAGATGTCAATAATTTTCTTGTAATCGTAAAGAGCATTTTTAGTGTAACCTTTTGTGCTTCTTCAATCTCTGTTGAAGATTTTTCCTTCAATAAATTTACAAATAAACTTTTTCTATCTAAGAGAGGATCTAGAAGCATCCCCATTGGACCCTTCTAGGACAACAATATCATATTTGATTTTGTAGCAACCAAAAGGTACTTTCTCTACTTGGCCAATGCCCTAGTTTTTCCTTTCCTCAAATCTTCTTGAGAATGGGCCTATAAAATGATTGCATATTATACATTAAACTTTTGTCTACCAATTTTGGCATGATATAGGATATATAATATGTTAGAATGGCCTATAATACTGATTTAATTAGTTGCACTCTTCTTGCTAATGATAATCATCTACTTTTCTATGTTGATATTTTAGTATAAACTTTACTTATACTTGGATTTCACAATTTTATCCTCATTCTCCCCTCAAATAAAGGTACTCCTAGATATGTTGCTAGCAATTTAACCTCCTCCATTTGAAGTAACCTACATATCCCTACTTTTATTATAGTTAAATGTTTTAGGAAGTAAACTTTGAATTCTATCCTATTAACCTTTTACCTTTATGCTCTTTCATATTCCTTTAATAAGTTATTCAAAGCTCTAGCCTCATTTTTCCCTACCCTCCCAAAAAGGGTTGTATCATCTAAAAATTATTGATGGATGATGTTGTTGATGTTATTACTGGCCTTAAGTCTTCTTATTAGCCCATATTTGTATGCTTTCTTCAAGTTCCTTCCTAATACGTCTACAATAATAATGAACATATATGGTGATAGAGGATATTCCTATCTAAGGCCCCTCTTGGCTTTAAATGATTTTGTTACTAGACCATTGATCAATATTGAATATGATATTGTAGAGACACAAGCTTTAATAAATTTGACCCAATTATTTTCAAATATAAACTTTTATGATACTTCAAATTAAAATCTAATTTAACCCTATCATATGCTTTATTCATTTCAAGTTTTAAGATCATTTCTCTCTTTTCTAGAAGCAGTTGAATGCATTACTTCATGAGCTACTATGATCCCATTTAGAAATTGTTTTACTTTCATAAATCATCCTTGCTCTTATGAAATATTTTTGTCTAACAGTGGTCTTAACCAATTTTCCATCACTTTAAATTTTATCTTATATGCCATATTACATAGACCTATTGGCTTAAATAAATCAAATAATTTACATCCTTATTTTTTGGAATCAGGGTAAGATATGTTGCACTTATTTTATGAGGTATGTATTATTTTACGCTACACTATTCCACTATCGACAATAAAGTACCTTTCATTATTTCCAAGTTATGTTGATAGAATGTTGTAGAGAGTCCATCCAAACCTGGGGATTTATCCTTATAAAAAGATAAAAGAGTATAATGAAATTCCTCTAGAGTATTAGGCTCCATCAATTTGCTATTATCTTCATATGTTATAATTTAAGGTACTTCTTGTAGCAGTTTATCATTAAGAACTTCAACCTCCTCTCATCCTATAATATTTTAGTAAAAAAACTTGCCTCCTTTTTTATTTCACTTTGGTCTTCAATCCAAACCCCTTCTACTAATTTAATTTTAGTAATTTTGGATGTTGATCTCTATGCAATTGTCATCCTATGAAAAAATTATGTTCTTATATCCTTATTTTAACCAAGTCTATCCTAATTTGAATCTCCAAAATTTCTCTTCCTTGCTCAAATTATTATTATATTCACTAAGCAACACCCTTTCCTCCAAGCATGAATTATTGTGCTCACATTTTTGGAATTTTTAAAGTTTTCCTTTGTAGAGGGGGAAAACTGCCCTACTGCGTATGATTCTTGGTTGGATCCGTTGGGAGCCGAGGTGGCCGTGGAGGTATGTTATAACTCTACACTCAATGGGCAAAATGGAAGGGTTCACCAGGAATGATTTCAGGACTCGCTCCAAGTCTAGGGTGAAATGTGTTTGAATGTGTCAATTAAACATGCACCTATGTTTGGTATTTCCACAACTAAGCTATGAAAATGGAAAGAACAATCCAGGATACATGATGCAAGAAGACAAGAGCTAACCCTAGAATGATTCTTTCCTTGAATGATCACTAAATCTAGGATTTAAAATCAAATCTTTTAATCAAGGGTCCAAGAGAAGTGCAAAAATAAGGTTTAAACCCTAAATGCACACTAGATGCCTTTATTCTTTCAAATGCTTAGAAATTTTATCAAATGATTTTTCTTACTTGTGATCTATGTTTTCAACAAAATTTAAGAGAAAGAAATCAACAAACAACCTAGATATCTACTAGGGTACTTATCTAATTTGATGGTTATTCCAAGCTTTATCTTGCATCCAACAATATCCCACAACTTCAATCCTACAAAATAACTTCATATAACCCTTAAAAAATATGATCAACATTAGGGGGCCTACTTAGGTCACTATATAACTATGCTTGGAGGTGCAACAATCAAGCCCCCTAGGTCCTTTTAGCTGACCTTTAGAATGCAAAAGTGAAAGTTGACCTTTATAGAAAATGAACAGATAGAATATAATGCAATAGAACAGTATGATGAACAGAGTGCAAATTATGCTATTAGGCTATAAATATAACATGAAATGTAGATCTAGGGTTTGGAGGTGAAATTTTATCCCTAAGCTTGACATAGATGAAATTGCACCCTACATAGGGCAACCATGATTTTATTGTTGGTGAAATTGTGCCCTATAATTACAGGGTGCAATTTCACAACAGAAAGAGAACGTAACAGAGTAACGCAAATAAACTAATGAAATATGTGAAAATAACAATGAATGAATGCAAATGAGTGAAAACAACCTGGTGGTAGCAAAAATTAGATAAAAGGATGAAGACCTCCAAGGTAGTAGACTACTCCTTAGGGCTCCAACACTTATCCACCAAGGATAGCAATACTTAGTCAATGCAGCAAAATAGAACTCCACAAAGATTAAAAAGATTCCATAAATCACTTGGTACTTTTACAATATGATATTTTTGGCACTTCTCTTAAATTTGTCTTGGGTAGCTTTTTGCTTGCTTCTCTGGTGGAAAAGAAGGCTTCAAATCTTTTATTTATAAGGGATTTGAAACAAGGATGGGCATGAAAACCAAGGGGAAATCGAAATTAAAGAGGTTGATTTGAAAATATAGGGTTTTTTAATAGAAACCCCTAGCTAGGTGAAATCGCTCCCCATAAGGATCGACCGTGATTTTGCTAGAACTAGGAAAATGGAGGGAAGAAAGGAGGAGAGAGGCCCAAACTTGCTTTGGGCAAGTTGGAGAGTCTCCCTAAGGATCTAGAGAAAATGACTCACTCAAGTGGGTCAAATTTTCACGTCTATATTTTGCCTCCTCTTTGATGCATTTATGGCCTAACAAATGCATCTAAGAAATATATAGACACCAATGGGCAGAGGACAACAAGCAACAAAAGGGAGTGGCTAGTTTAGAAGAAATGAGTGATGCAGAAATTGTGTCATTTCGAACACTCCTATTTTGCACACAAATCAAGGTATTAGGGACATTAATGCCTCTCAAGCCAGGGTGCCCCTTGAGTTTTGAAAGGAATGCAAAATTCCTATTGAAACTTGAAATGGTAGACACAGAAGAAAGAAGAGCAAAAGGAATAAAAAAGAGAGAAGAGAGGAAAAGAAAAGCAAAAAATAAGAACAAGAGAGCAAGAAAGGAAAAAACGTGAGTGTGTGCTCATGTGTGATTACTTTTATTATTATTTAATGTGTTTAATTGATGATAGATGATGAGCACAAATATAATGGATGCAATGCATGATGGACTTAACTAAATGGAATGAATAAATCTAACTAACAGAATACCTAAAATGCAAGTTTAAAATGAAGGTGAGAGTGAAATGCAAAATGAAATGCAATGGATGAGCGAGGCAATGTGACACAAAGAGATGAAGCGAACACAATGGAAGAGAAAGTAAAAATGAAGAAACAAAACTCCAAAGAGACCAAAGAAGAAGATAAAGTATGAAAACCCAATAAGGGTGTATGCTTGCAAATTATCGAGATGGAGGTTTCTCCTCATGTGTGGTCATGAAGCTATCCTACAGGATTTATAGAAATGGACAAGGGTGGATTTGTACTCGCTATGGGTATAGTGCTTGCTAATATGGAAAAAAGAGAAAAAAATACCCACTAGGATGTATGCTCGCAAATGACTAAGATAGAGGTAGCTCCTCACGTGTGGTCATGAAGCTATCTTGTAGGGGTATGCTATGTGTGAGTAATGAATGAGTGAGTAATACATGATAGGGGTGTGATGTGTGCAAAATGTGTATGGATAAGGTCAATGGAGCAAAACAAGAACCATATCCCTTGACTTGGAGAGATATAAGCAATGAAAAATTTTAAGGTCAAGGAATAAGGAAAAGATGAGATGGGCAGATGAAATGATGGTAATGCACAATGGTGGATTCTAGTTTAGGGATATGTTAGGAATCAAAGTTGTAGTGAGAGTGCAATGCATGTGAGATATGATCTAACTAGGTGTCATCACTTACCATTGTTGCAAATTCCCCAATAATCTATATGAACAAGCAATCATGCAAATATGAGTAGGCAGAAGTGCAATTTATGACAAGCAAAAATGCAAATGGAACAGAATATCAAGAAACCATGCAAAATATGACATACAACCATGCATAATGATCAAGCAAATAAAATGCAATATGAAACTATTCTAAATGCAATGTGTAATGCAGATGATAGATCATGCATAATATCTTTTGAGATGCATTATGTTCATTAGTTCTTTAAATTTTTCATCATATAAAGAAGTTAAATGATAGGCACCTGAGCCAAACTTGACCATTATGACAAAGGGCCCTAACCAATTAGCCTAGAACTTAACTTTAATATCAAGATGAGCATTGGTGTTCTTTTGGTTTTCTTTGAGGAAAATATCTCCAACCTCAAAAGAATGGTTGCAAAATTTATTAGATTAATATCGCTTGAGCCTATTCTAATAGGCTTGTAAATGCTCTAGGCATGAATGTGCTTTTCATCTAGCAGCTCCAATTGGTGTAAATGATATGAGAAATACTCATCGTTGATCAAGGTATCTTGCAACAAGATGCATAATGAGGGAACCTCGAGCTTGAAAGAAAACACTACCCTCAAGCCCATATACCAAGACATAGGGTGAGGCACCTATAGATGCATGCTAGTACGATAGATCCACAAGGTAGGATAAAGTTGGATATGCCAGTCACGACTAGTCTTACAAATCAACTTCTTCAAAATCTTGATCAAAGACTTGTTGAATGCTTTGGTTTGCTCATTACCTCAAGGGTAGTATGGAGTTGATATTTGTGTTGAATCTTGTACTTAGCATAATTTTTATGAATATACTTATTCTTGAAAGGTGTGTTATTATCAAAAATAATCATTGAAGGAATATTGAACCTACAAAGGATTTGGTTGAATATGAACTTGGAAACCTAAGTTCCAATCACCATGGCTAGGGGTATGGCTTCAACCCATTTAGTGAAGTACTTTATCACTATTATGATAAATTTATGACCATCATACAACACTAGGTTAATCTTCCTTATAATATCTAATCCCCACATAGATAATGGCCAAGAATAAGAACTAACTTAAAGGTTTTGAGAAGGAGCATGGACAAGATTGTTGTGGATTAACACTTGTCATAGCATGAAATATGATCACATGCATATTTATCCATGGAATACCAATAGTACCCCATTCAAAGGAGCTTCTTGGTAATAACATTACCACTAAAATGACCTCCACATGATCCTTCATTAGCCTCACTAAGAGCAAGTTGGGCTTCACCGAAGTTAAGACATCGCAAGAGGATGCCTTCAAAAGAACATCGATATAAGGTATTTCCAATAATAATAAATTGGCATGCTCTTTTGTGCAAAAGCTTATGCTAATTGTGATCTAAATCATCGGGTATCAAACCATCATTAATAAAATTAAATATGTTGGTGTACCATAGCTCATATGGGGCAACTTTAATGGTTAAAACATCTAATGATACAAGATAAGAACTAAATGACACAAGCTCCCAAAGTTGTATAATGATAATTAATGCTTGATAATCTTCTAACTCTAAAGAAAACAAGGATGTAGCAGTGGTCATGGCATCTACATGGTAGTTGGTGATCTAGGGATAGACTATGGTTACTCGATCGAATGAGGACAACAACTTGGTGATAATCTCCTTATAAGGCTTTAGTTTATAATCCCAAGTCTAATAAACATCATTGATCTGATTGACTACAATTTGAGACTCACCAAAGAACGAAAGGAATCTAGCCTACAAGGCTAAGGATACTCTAAGGCCAAGGATCAAAACTTAATATTCTGCAATATTTTTTTGGGGTAACTAGAATTATTTCACCACCAGTGCCCTTCATGCATCGAGCTCTATCAAAAAATAAAGTCCAAGACTCTGGCTCTTCAACTTCAATGCTGAAGCACTCATCCAAAAACTCAGCAACCAAAGGATGGGCAACTTCTAGGGGAGCGGAGGCTAACTGATCAATGATTACTTGACCCTTGATAGCATTCTAACCTATGAAGGTCAAGTCAAACTCACTAAGGACCAACACCCATTTAGTGGCTTGACCTAAAAGGTGATGCTTAGACATTAAGTAGCACAAAGGATCAAACTTCACCAATACCAATGTCTTACGATTGAGCATATAGTACCTTAGCTTATGGGAAGTGAACACTACGATGAGGTAAAGCTTCTCTAAGAGGTTGTACCTAATTTCATAGCTAACCAAAGTTCTACTAATATAGTAGATAGCTCACTCTTTTTTTTGATCATCATGTTGAGCCAACAGGGCTCCCAAAGCATGAGTTGTGGTAGTTATGTAAATAATCAGATGCTTGCCAGGTATAGGAGGGACTAAAATAGGTGGGAAAGTAAGATACCATTTGAGGTTATCAAAAGCTTTTTGACACTCGAAATCCCACTAAAATACATCCTTCTTAAGAAGCTTAAGAAAGAGTCGACACTTATTGTCTAACTAGTCTATGAACTGACAAATAGCCTAAAGCTTGCCTTGAAAGCTATGTAACTTAGTTAGGGTGCAAGGAGGAGGTATTTCAGTAATAGCCACTATTTTAGAGGTGCCAACTTAAATGCCTTTCCTAGAAATGATGAAACCTAACAACTTGCCAGATGTGACTCAAAACACACACTTAGTGGGCCTAAGGTAAACTTTGAAATGCTGAAGCCTTTCAAAAATCTACCTTAGATCATGAACATGATATTATCTATGTATAGAGTGACCTAAAAGATCATCCACATAGTCCTAGATAATATTATTCATTATGTCATGAAGAATATAAGTCATAGCCCGTTGATAAGTGGCACCAGCATTTTTGAAGCCAAAAGGCATGACTTTTCAATATAAGGTACCCCATGGATTGATGAAAGTTATCTTGGCCTGATCCTCAAGGGCAATTATAATATGATTGTATCCTAAGAAACCATCCATGAGAGATAACATCACACATTTAGCAGTGAAATTTATGATTTGATCTATATTGGGTAGGAGAAAATCATCCTTGGGATAGTCGATACATATTCTGATTGCTCCTTCTTTCTTAGCTACAGGAATGATAGAAATCCAATCAAGTTGGTCGATAACTTTTATAAAACTGATGTCAAGGAGTTGTTGGAGCTCCTCCTTAACCAAAAAAGCGATCTTAGGATGCATCTTCCTAATTTTTTGCTTAACAAGCTTAATACTAGGCTTCACTATCAAATGATGCATAACGATGGAAGGATCAAGACCTGACATGTCAGCATATGACCAAGCAAAAATATCATGAAATTATCTTAACAAATTGGCCAACTGCTCCTGCTTGTCCATAGATAAGAATTTACCTAGCTTAAGGATTATAAGGGTATCCTCAAAACCTATGTTAACATATATCGTCTCCTTAATGAGAATGGATGACTCATCCTCAAGAGGAAACGGAGCAGGGATCACTCCTAGTTGCTCAAGATGCTCGAGAGACATAGAACCAAAGTCCTCTTTAGAACTGGAAGACTCAACCTATGTAGTGCAAAGGACTAGATGCCACCATAGAGGACATCCTCATCAACCATGTCATAAAGAGTGTTACCTTCAACATATTCCCTTAGGGTTACAACTAATAGAGATGGAGAGAGCGTGCTCTCATCCTCAAAACTCCACTCTAAACCTTGATGAGATGTCCTTAGAAGAGGCTCCCGATGAGAAGGATTGACTTGATCTTGCGATGAGATATTAATTAATGATTCCTCTCTCACGTTTGGATTTTTAAATTGCTTAATTGTGTGAGATGAAGAATATGATGGATGGAAATTAGATTGAGTTTGTTCAACTAGTGAACAGTATTCAAATGGGTTAGGATCACCCAAAATGGTGAAAAATTGATTCTTAAATTCAAAATTCAAATATTGGTGAAAGGTAGAAGGGACAACCTTCATTGCATGGATCCAAGGACGTCCAAGAAGAATATTGAAAGATGTTGGGCAAGGCACCACATAAAACATGGTATTTAAGACCTGAGGTCCAACCCTAAGGGGGAGGGATATAATACCACAAGCTTCTTAGAACTCGTTGTTGAATATTTTTAATGTCATTGAATTTAGTTAAATATTCCTCTTTTAATACAAAAATTTGTAAAAATTGATAAGTGCATAAATTAAGGGAAGAATTTTTGTCAATCAAGATTCACTTGACAAAATTTCTCCCAATAAATGTTGTGATGTAAAATGAAGAATCCCCTCACAATTCTGAGTAAGGTATATCATCATCCAAAAATGTGATGTGATGTATCCCAAGATAACCTACAACATTACCTACAATACTAGGGGAAATATCTGTAGGGATAGGCTATTTTCTTAGAAACTTCAACAAGACTTCCCTATGAATAGAAGTTTGCAAAAGCTCTAAGAGATAGATCTTAGCTGAAGAAATCATCTCCTACTAAGAACTTTGGGTTTGGTGATTCTATGTTTGTTGTCTTGTAGTTGTTGCTATCATACCAACTACATTATCATAGGGAGATGGCACATTTTTATAAGACACTTGATTTGCTACCTGCTGACCATGCGTAGGGAGAGGATCTTGAAAAATCCTCATGTCTTGATTTGTTATGGGTCTTTGTTGTGTAAGAGATTGATTGTTGGGTTGAGAACCTTCTATAACAAGGCATTTTGCTTCAATCAAATCCTGAACCACATGTTTAATCCTCTTACAAGAATTCATCCAGTTCCCCTCCACTCTATGATACTCATAATGTTGACTAGCCTTCTACCAACTAGTTGTGGTATGAGGTTACTTTATGGGATATAACTCAATCATATTAGCTTCCAAAAGTTGCTTTAGGACCACTACCATAGGCATGTTGAGTCTTGTGAAATTTCTTTGTGGAGGTTTTATAGGTTGGCTAAGCACCATCTTTTGTAGGTTGTTAACAATACTATTAATAGGCCTACTATCTATGACTCCATCACCTACCACATTCTTGTTCTTATACTGATTTTTAGTGGTCCTATATTATTTCACTTTATGTTTTCCTCTTCTGATAAGAGGTTGCTCTACCTTTCTTTCTATATCAATTACTTGATCAAAATATGTGATAGATGTAGTTTCCAATGCATAATATAATTGATCTTGCAAATTTCCAATAAATATTTTAAGCATGTCCCAAGGAGGTAAGGTATATCTCAAGAATCCAACTAGACTCCTCCAACGAGATAAATTTTTTGAAAATATTTCCTCTTTACCTTGTTTTAACATGTAAACATCTTTCATGGTCATATTATTTTCAACATAAGCACCAAACTGTTGAACAAATAATTCAATTGTCTCTTCAAAATTCCTCAAAGAATGATTTTGCAACTGATAATACCACTCTAATGACATGCTACCAAGACTCTTAGGGAATGTCTTTAGCAACAACATATCATCATATATTATATCATGGTAAGTTGTGTTAGAGTATATTACATTATTTGGTACTTGTCAATGTACCACCTTGGGTACATAACTAGAGTAAGAGTTTACTTAGAGTAAGGTTTGAGTAGTTACTTCAAGCAAGTAATAAATGCACAAGTGTTATAATGTGCAATGATGTAAATGTGCATATAGTCCACATGTACATGAGTCATAGGAGAGGTAGACGAGGAGTCATGGGTAGAGTAAAGGCCAAGTCACATATCTTCCTATATATATGCCTTTAAGGTATAGAGTGAGAGTGAGACAATGTTACTATAGAGAGTTAGATTATAGTAGTGAGTAGGTACAATGTAGTTCTTCATTAAAATTTTTGGAGTGTTCAAGTCCTCCATTATATTGTATTGTACTATTTTTGTGAGCTTTCATTAATGGCATATTACTAAGTTATTGTAGAAGTCTATCTCATTATTTTCTTGCATATTATAGTGCCATTATCATATAGTTATCATATCTTGCTTATTTCATATCTTGTAGTTGCATTTCCTTCAATATACATCCTCAAAAGCTAAAAATGGTATCAGAGCACATGGTAGATCAATAATAAATAGAAAGTCACAAGAGATATTGAAAGGAGATTAGAAATATAATTTTTAGAATTTCTAAAAATACATTTGACTGGAATATTTCCATAGAGTTGCAAAAAACTTGTGAATACTAGGACTTAGCATTAATTCCACTAGATTGACAAATCAACTACTGAAGATTCATTATATCTAGATTTAAAGTTTTCTCCATTGCATATTCTAATATTTTTTGTAGGAAAAGGAGATTCAAAGAAAGTTGGGAAGCTTCCTACAAAGAGCTAGGAATAATATCTTCTTTGGAATCAATCCAATACTTGAAGCAACAAGTTGGAGATTGAAGATTTGGAGACCTTAAATAAAAGTTCCCATTGTAAGAGTTGCAAACCTATAGATTGTATAAGAGAGGAAAAATGCCAAAGGAGCCTTATTGCAGATTGAAGACTCCATAGTTGAAGATTAAGAAGAAAGGGGGAGGCCAAAGAAGCCACATTGAAAACTACAGATCAATAATGAGGTCCAAGAAATAAGACCCCACTGAAGGAAGAAGAGACTCTACATAATATTCTAGGAGAATATTGGAGATTGGTAATATCTATTGAATATTGAATACTATAGATTACATATTGGAGGCAAAAACAACTCAAAAAACTAAAAATATCCATAGAAGGTCCCACTGAAGAACTTCCAGTTCTTGGAAGATTTAAGATAGAGAAGGATTAGCAAAGATCATGTTCTAGATTCTAGAAGCAGCATATTTCAAAGATATGTGAGGAAATCTCATTGCAAAACTTCCATAGTTGAATATTGAAGAAAATGTCTCATTAAGAAGACTAGAGAAGTTGTAGAAATTTGAAGGCCCTAGGAGAAGACCTCAAGATACTTGAAAGGAGAAACAAGGAGAAGGATAGAAAAGCCTCATTGAAGAAGACTTGAAGAAGTCCATTGGAGAAGATTTGAGGAAAACTCGAGGAGAAGTTTCTCACAAATAAAATTTGGGATAATTATCACCATCTGACAACAAGCCCAAAGGAGAGGAATTTGGAAAATATTTTGCCAAATTTTGGAGGATAGTAGTGAAGACCTCAAGACAGTCAAAATCTTGAAAATAAGTCCACTAGATAGACTAAGTTTAAATTTAGAATTCGATAAGGAGGTTGAAGGAGAAAGGAGTTAGAAAAGCTACCAAATCTAAGAGATTTGGGGATTGCCATTGAAGGCTATTTAAAAGAAAGGAGATTGTTGGTTTTACAGCAAAAAAGTGAAGGTTTCTTGAAGAAAAATCTCAGCTGTTATTTGGAGTTCTCTACAAAATTTATGGGATTCAAAGACATCACTTCAGAGGAGAAATTGACTACTTTACAATCTAAAATTTTTAGATTTAAGGACAACAAGAAAGTAGCAATTTGGGCAACATTACTAGCTGCTAAGTTTTAGGTTTCAAGGGATCATATGAAAGGAGAATTAAAACCACCAAACTACACTTTCGGGCAGCAAGTTAGAGGAGTCTTCAAAGCTATGATTTGGTTAGTTAAAAAGCTATTTTGGATAGCAAGGAAGAGCTACAATTACATATAATACAATGCATCAATTTGGTGAATCTAATCACTAAGATATCCATCACCTACAAAGGTTATTGAGGTAAGAAACCTTAGTGCAAAAAGTTCATTACTTGAACATTAGTTACTGTTGGTCATCAAAACTACACAGGAAAGGACTTTTGATGGGTTTGCGTGCCCTAGACCTGCGACCAACATTGAAATGCCGAATGGAAGAGATGTCCCTCGTGCCAATCTCCAAAGAAATGCTAGCTCCTATACTAATCTACTTTTGGGGTTTGAGACAAGAGTGCAAGAAAGAAATAAACAGAGTAAGGGTTAGAGAAAGAAATAAAAAGCGGTAAGGGTTAGAGAAAGAAACAAAAAGAGTAAGGGTTAGAAGATGATGATTTAATGTGGGAGAGAACAGGAAGCATGATCACTCGCTAACAACTTTGAATAGCAGTAAGAAATACCAAGAATAACATGAAGGAAACGAAATGCCGAACTTCCTATGTATCCTCTGGACGGGTTCACAGGGTTCTCCTTTCTCTCTCGCTGGAATTCAGGGTTCAGAGTAACAGTGATTGAGATAAGGGAATAATAGAAACCTTGATCCACCAGGCAGCATAAAGGAAAGTGACAAGGCATTTTTCCTCTCCTATGTATCCTTCAGGGCGAATTTCAAGGGTTCAGTCCTCGATCGCACACCGAATTTGGGATTCAGAGTCTCAGTACGCAAATGAGAAAAGACAAAAGAATTAAGCATAGAAGGCAGCATAAAAGAGAGAAATAGAGCACAAAAGGTCTTTAGTATTAAACGTAGGACATCAAGTTATAGCAGCTTTCTAGCAAAAAGTTCCCCCCTTTTTACATTGCAAAGCCTGGGTTTTTATAGAGGACCCGGCCCTCTGAATCATTATTACAAAAATGGCAGAGTACACCCTCGAGCCCTAAGAAATCGGCTCCTCGCTACTGCTGTGACAGAGCTTTCAAATCAGTTGTCAAAACTGGCAACTACGACTGGGTCAACCATGGAAACGTTCATTTAATGCACCGCCCGAGTGTCCCTGGCTTTTAGATGCTGTGCTTGAGTGATCATTACACCCGTCGGGTTTTACTTCGAGGACTGTTATGTCCCTTTCGTTCGCCAAAAATGGTCAACAGACTTATTGGGCAAGAAAGGGGGTATTTATATGGGGCCTTCGATCACCTTGGGAAGTTTCCTGCCTTGGAACATGGGCCTGAAAAGTGCTTCGCTACATCTCCGCCTCGCCAAAGCCTTGGGTTGAAGCAGATTCTCCTTGATTTGTTCTTCGCAAAATAATGCTTCGCAAAAACTACTTCGGTTATGTTGAGTGCCGAGCGAATTCCATATTTGAAATGGGGCCCTTTGTCCTTTGCTGGTGAAACTGCTTCAGCTGGAAAATGTTTCGGCTCGATTCTTTCTCAAAACTGCAGTTCGAGGAATATCCTCCCGAAGCACTTCTCTATTTTTGACACATTGTCATTTTGCTTTGGGCACCACTACTTCGGGTGAAAACTGGCTGAAGTAGGTGTCGGAAATACTTTAGGCCCGAAGTAGTTTCCTTACCTTAGTTGATTCGGATTATGCTTTCCTCCTTCGACAAAGTCGTTTGGATGCTACTTCGCAAAACTTTCGCCCGAAGCGGCTGCTAAAAATGCTTCGGGTGTGAAGCGTTATCTTTGTATTTTCTTTGGCGATATTACTTCGTAATGCTTTCGCCTGAAGTGGTGATTTAAAGTGCTTCGGGCTTGAAGCTCTTTTCACATTCTCCTCCTTCTCCTTCGGCAAAGTTATTTTCCTTGGCCTGTTTGGTCGCGAAGCTCTTTCTTCTTTTTTTTAAAAAAGGGGCAATAGGGAGAGTCAAAATTGCTATAACTTAAAAGAAAAAAATTTCAACAAGGAAATATTATACAAAATTATACTATTCTTCTACCCCTTGTATAATGTGACAAAAAGTGTCAACATTCTTGGCGGCTCGTGGGGTGACGAGCTCGTCTCGACAAAAGAACCCTTTAGTCCTGATCCATTGGGCTGCAGAGTCACTGGTTTCCCCTGGATTTTGCTTCTACGGTCTGTCCCTCTTCTTGTTCCTCTCCCCCTTCTTCTTCTCCCTCGTCTTCTTGCGTGGCTTCTGGCTGAGGCAATGGTTCAAGGCGATCACGGATGCGTTTCATCATTCTTTGGACATGAGCCCAGGCACCCTTTTGGAATGGTTCTTGATCTTGTAATGCCTTAACCAAAAAGCGAAACCAATCAATTTGCCCGATGTCAGCATGTTTGGACCTAATGAATAAATCGTTTAGGCATGCTACCATCTTGCAATATCTCAATATGAAGTCGATTATCTGCCCTTCCGAGATCGGCTCCGCCCACCCATCTATCTCTAAGACATCACCCTCGAACTGGATCCAGACTGGTTTGAGGTCATCTTTAGTCAGAAGGTTCCCATCATCATCTGTGAAACTCGAGAAACCCGAGGAGAGGTCCTAAAAATAATTCATCAAGGCATGCTGCTCGTTGTCAAAAATGTCTTAGAGCCTTCTCGCCTTCTTAGCTTTTCGCACCTTGGAAAAGAAGGCACGAACTATGGCCTGGGCCGTGGACCAATCCCTAATCGTCTGAGTCATCGCAGTGACCTGCAAGTCCTGATATTTTGCATTCTGGATGTCGAAGGCTAACTTAAGCCTACTTCTAGCTTTCTGCATGACCTCATCAATGATTGGTCCACCTTAGGCAATAGCGCACTAGGGTTCGGTGATGAAGGTTAGAATTGTGAGGGCGCTGGAACATCGAGACCTAAAATTCTTGAGCAAATGGGCACGAATATCCTTAATTATGCTCCTATCAAACACTATCAGGTCTTCCTTCTCATACAGCTGGGCTTGCTTTTGTGCAACTCTGCCTTCCAGCTCCTTGGCCTTTAGATCATTTTTGGCCTGTCTCTATGCTTGATTTTCTTTAGTATTTTGGAGCTATAGAACTTGCAGTCTTAGGGCACGTGTTTCCTTTTTCATGGCCTTGCACTGCTCTTCGGCCTCTGCCAACTTGGAGTGGACCCTCGCCAAATCTTCCTCTAGCTTGACGTTGGTGGCCTTGACCTCGATCCTGCACTGGTTGGCGATGACTGCATGATCCCTAAAGGTCTCAATTCGGACATGCATGGATGTCGATTCGTTGTCTAAATTTAAATGCACCAGGTCCTTAGGTGTTTCCTGGTAATCATAGTCTGCTGGAGTCATTTCATCCAGAGGCTTCTGTACCTTAGGGACCTTCTTGATCTTGTGCATCTTCCCAGCTTTTAAATCAAACACAGCACATTTTTCAACTTGAGTCATTGCTCGCCCTCTTTTCTTTCTCGCCTCCTTCAAGATTTTGTCGGTATTCTGTTAGGCTTGGAGCAGCTTCTCGGTAAGGGGGTGCTCCTTAATCAAGGACATTTTAGACTCAAACAAGGCTGGATCACCAGTCGAAGGAGTGAACAAATATAGGGAGTGTATGGGGGAAGCTTCACAAGGAGGTTCGATGGTGGGTGTGGAGGGCATTTCGGCAATGGGGGCCGCATCGTACGAGACAAGGAATTGGGTGGTGGGGCTCGACGTCGAAGAGATACCTCCGCTTCTTCTAAGAATCAAGGGAGTTGCAGCATGAGTGGGCGAAGTGACTTCAATGGACTTATCCTGGCTGGGATTATGGGATAGACTTGGACTAGCCACAGGTGACACGTGAGGGGATGAGTAGCCCTGCAGGGGAGACTGATGGGAACCTTCGGCCGTGGCTGCAATGGACATGGGTGAGTCTCAAGCAAATGGTGGAGAATGCATACCTGAGTGCCCTCCTAGAAAAGTGGCTATAGTGACATCAAGTGCAGCCGTCTCCTGCACCTTTTCTACCTCAGCATCCCCTTTGGATTGGAGGAGCTCCTCCACATTGATGACATTGATATCAGGGATGGTTTCGACGCTCGATGGCATCGCACTCTCAATATTTGCTTCAGACAGGCCTGATGTAGGTCATCCAGTGGAAGGGCTCTTAAACCCTGTACGGAGCCACTTTGGATGGCTTGGAGGCACTTGGACTGATTCTGGCCTCTTTCTCTTTGTTCTCACTAGCGATTGCTCTGACTCTTCGAAGCTCATGTTTTGGCCTCCCACAGGTACTTGAGGTGGCCTCCGTGGTGTGGCTTTGGCCTTCTTCCCTTTCTTTGGCTCTAAAGTAGTTTCCTCTCTCTTTGGGCTTTCGCCTGAACCTGGGATAGCCGAGGGGATGAGGTCAATGAAGGACAGGGGCTTCCATGTTCCAGCATTGGCCTCATAGACCACTGTGAAGTCCTTGTCAGTCACCAAAAGTCTATAAGAGTTCATATTTTGGTGGTGGACCTTCATTATCCACCACTCTCTTAGCTGGGCCACGTCCCAATATTTAGCTGCCTCTTTCAAATCATCTTTTGCCTTCTTCCATAAGGTGGAGTTGGGGCTCAGGAGAGGGTGCCAAACTGGGTCATATGCAACCTCCATCGGGTAGAACTCATGCCAGGGAGGTAGCATTTCCATTTTCTCCAAGTGCCACTCCAGATCCCTCCCGTTGGGATTGTTCCTCTACTCTACGATTTTTGGATAGGGGCAAACGTGGAAGTTCTTAAATTGAAGATGGTCCCTCATTACCCCCAAGGGGTCATAGAGCCATTGATGAGGAAGCTGGACTAGGCCAAAATTGGCGAGTTTCTCCTCCAAGAAAACATTTTGATTCAGGGTGAACACTTCGATAACTCCTATCCTGAGAGGGAAGTCACAAGTGTGGGACCATTTCTGACCCTTGCCATAGATGGCATTAGTTGCATCGCTCTTTTTAGCGACTTCCAACATGAATTGATACTCAGAGGGGTAAACTGGCAGTAAGAAGGGCTTCCCTATGAATCCAAAGATGCGAATCACCAGCCCCTGTGTTAGTCAAAAAATGTCTCCCCTCTTCTCCTAGACCACTTTGTTTCTCAAGCCAAGGGGAACTCGAGGGGAAGACCCTCTCAACATACGCATGGCGAGTCCCAAGAATTGCTGATTAAAGGGATAGTAGGACTTTGATCTCAATAGTAGGGGAGTCCATTGATATACTGGCAAAGGACTTCCATCCTTGCCGCTTGTCGTAATGGCAACATGAGGAAAACTATTATGTACATGAAAAAAAAGTAACCAAACAAGAAAGGAGCAGGGCACGAAGCACTAGTTGGTCCCAGCATTCTTCATGCTAGTGAGTTGCGCATGTAAGGTCCTGACCACCCATTCTTCCTAGTCAAAAAATACTGGGTTGGTGCTCGGCCTTGAATAATCAGGGGCATAAAATTCCCCTCTAGAAATACACTCAGCCAAAGACACTTGCCACAGGAAAGACCAGTTTTCGTTGCATAGCAACAGTTTGCTTGCACTGTTGCTAGATTTAGGTGAAATAAATGCTTGAGACAAATAAAAACATGATTAGTGAAATGCTACTATTATTCTAAGCATATCCCATTGTAGCAAATCATAGCAAAAAGAAAACAAAACTATGCAAAAAGTTGTAAAATCAGCATATAATATTCCAAATACATTGATCATACAAAATGGTTAATATACAGCATATTGAATCAACTTAACTAACATATCAGATAAAAAATAAGAGTTTATAGGCATTTTGGAACATTCCTATCTCTAAATTGCATGAATTAAATCTTAATCTAAGTTGCAGAATTGGAAACTAATCATTAACTATAGAAATGAAGTCCTAATTACAATTGCAGAATGAGACCTAATTATATTGCAGAATTGAAAGTCTGATCCTAATTGCAAAAAGGAAATCTAATTACTTTTGCAGTAATGAAAGTCTAGATCTAATGTGGAAATAAAAACTGTCAAGGTTCTGTAATAGAAGGTTGTCAATCTTCTATGCAGGATTTGACAGCAAAACATAAAATGCAGGAAATTGCTAAAAAACAATAAATTCTGGAAATAACAGTACTGAAATAAAATGGAAGCTTTGTCTGAAAGTAGAGATTACAACTAAAACATTAAGCACAAGTTTAATCTAAACATAAATAAACTAAGATCACAAATATTGTCAGCTGTTTACAAGCAATTGAAATAACAAGTTCTACAACTCATTCTGCTACAGCAAAATCAGAATAAAAACCTGCTTGTTAGTCCTCCTCCTATGTCTGGAAGTGGCCAGCCTCCTTGTCCAGAAGAAGGTATAAGTCTCTCTCTCTCTCTAAATCTTAATCACACTCATTTACAAGCAATATGAAATAGAACTGGTGTACTTTATTGATTAAAAGACATGATTACAATAATTCTGTTGAAAAATCATTACAGGACTCATAACAGTCAATTTCTACCTATTTTCTGCTTCTTCCTTACTTTCTACTTCCTCTTGCTACTACTTACTACTCTCTCTACTACTACTAGGCTCAACCTGAATGGGAGCAATATTTATAGATGTCCTAAGGTCTGATTACAAACAAAGAATATCTCAAAAGATCTAATCCTACAATGTTGCAACAAATTCTGGTTTTATCCTAGAAGAAGATTAAAACTTGATCTTTCCCTTAATGATGGCTTTGGTCGGCAATGACGGCAAAGACAGATGGAAGATCTTTTCCTTTACTTTTTCCAACCTTTATTTCCCTTTTTCGGCTTCAAAAATCGGTCAACAAGTCAAAAAGCACACTCTGTTTTCATTTCGAAGATAAGTGGCTTCATTTCGAAGATAATGCAATTCTCATTCCGAAGATCGCTCATTTCGAAGATATCGCTATCCTCATTCTCAAGATCGCTCATTCCGAATATACTTTGTAATGAACAAATGTGTGCTTTTCCAGTGATTTCTTCTGCATCTCTCAGGTGGGTTATCTCTTAAGATCAAATTCCAATGGTCTTCATCTCTTTCCTCATGTGAATTCCATGCCTTGCTATTTATGGACAGCTGGCTGGAATTTACATGGGAAAGACCAGTTTTTGCTGCACAGCAACAGTTTGCTTGCACTGTTGCCAGATTTAGGTGAAATAAATGCTTGAGACAAATCAAAACATGATTAGTGAAATGTTGCTATTATTCTAAGCATATCCCATTTTAGCAAATCATAGCAAAAAGAACACAAAACTATGCAAAAAGCTGTAAAATCAGCATATAATATTCCAAATACATTGATCATGCAAAATGGTTAATATACAGCATATTGAATCAACTTAACTAACATATCAGATAAAACATAAGAGTTTATAGGCATTTTTAGTGTTCAAAACATGTTATGATTGAGGCATTTCCAGGCCTCATCATTTTCCCCCAACTTATATTAATGCATGCCCTCATGCATTCTGTTGGGCTATGGAATCACATATGTCCATGTTTAGATTCCATGACCTGTAGAATAATTTCTTGCCTATGTAATACCCCTTGTTTTCTTGAATGTTTCTGAGCCAATATTCAAATTGTTCATCAGGTTGGGCATCTTCCTCAAAGTAGAATGGAACAGGAGTAATGATGGTCGGAGGCCTGAACCTGAGACCTATCCAGTTATGTTGCATGATTTGAATCAGTTGGATTACACCTTCTGCTCTTCTTCTGGACCATTCTAAGTTGATGGGGGAGATAGGTTCTCTTTTCCTCAAAGACATGGAAAGTTCAGCCCATCTGTCTCTGCATACTGACAATGTTGGGAAGAAATTGTGATCACAAAAATTGTTAAATCTGGCCACACAGTCCCTTAAGTTGTTCAAGTACATTCTCTTTATATCATCCCTGTTCATCATTGAGAAGTGTTGCCTGGTGATAACTAGGTGGTTTGGCTGGATTGCTCTGACTAACAACTCAGCCCTTGTTTCAATCACTTTATTCTGCTTTTTCTCTTGATCCCAATAAAGCTGATTCTGCAAAGTAGACATAAATGCTCTCAACTGAACATCTCCAATGTAGATTTGAGGATGAGAGTCAACTTCCTCTGGAATGAAGAAACTATGTAAAAATAGTTCACACAGGAGATTTTTCTGCTCAAAAGGACTGTCAAAATATGCCTCCAGAAAATCTGCAATAGTGTCCAATTTATATGGGAGGTTTGAAGTAATCCTCATGACCTGCCATCTGAGGTATTTTTCCTTCAAAATAAGGCTGTAAAATCTGGTTGGTCGTCTAAATTGGACTAAAAATTCAGCAATTTGGCATAAGTCAGACACCTTTTCTTTCAATGCCTGAATTTCTGTGTCCTTGGCTTCTAGCTGTTTTGCTTCCAATTTGAACTTTTCAGTTTTAGTGGCAAGTTGCTCATATCTAATCATCCAGCTAGCTATGTCTGCATTGTACTGCTCTAGAGACACAGTATTAGGTGGTCTGACTACAGGTGGAATCCTAGGTATCAGATCAACTTGAACTCCTTTTTCTGCCACTTCTATTGGTTGATCATCTATCAATAATTCTACTTGCACCTCCTTATTTGCTATTTCTATGGGGTTGTCATCAGATAGTATTTCTACTTGTACCCCCTTATCTGCTGTTTCTACTAAAAATGTAACAATTTGGAATGCAGGGACCTCAATAGGAGTACTTACTTGAACATTTTCTTGCTGTTGGGACTGTTCTTGTGTTGGTGGCTCATCTTCAACATCCTCTGCTATGCTCTTTACCATTTCTGAAGCATCTTCAGAACAAGAAGGCAATGCTTCAGAATAAGATGGTGCTGCTTTAGAATGAACAGGCACTTCTTCAGAATGAAGGAGTGTTATTTCAGGATGAACTCCTATGTCTGCCTCAACAGAGTCATCTGCCCTTGATAAACCCAGAAGCAATTGAGCCAGATTGTCTTCATCAATGGATACAGCTGGCTATTTTTCTAATTGTGACAACATTTTTCTTAATTCTGCTACTTCCTGCTGAAGCTCTACAATTTTTCTTTCTTGCATCTCAATGATGCTTTCTTTCTCTGAAATCCATCTGGTCTATGTTTTGACAACACTCCTTGCTGCCCTCAGCTGCTCTGTGATGTCTTCCACTTCTATTTCTGCTTCAGAAGCTGATGCAGACAAATCAGTTGCAGTTGGCTGCTCAACCAATTCTTCTTCTGCAACAATTTGTTCTTGTTCAGGAGGCTCTATGAGACTGTCTATAAGGGTATCTACCATATCTGTAGCCTGTTGAACTGTAGCCTCCTCCAAACCATCCTGCTCAGTTTTTGCCTCAGCTATCTGTTTAGGGAATTCTAGAAAGTTTTCAGATGCTGGTTGTATCTCTGTGACATCTGGGCTGCTTGGTCTATCTTCTTCCTCCATAACCTGTTCTGTTGTTTCTTTCAAATGGATTCTTGTAGACCTCCTAGTTCTAGATGCAAATTTCTTCTTTTTGCTCTATTTTTTGGTGACAGCAGGGGTCATGGGGTCAGTTTTAGATGCCTCTATTTCCCTTGTTATTTCTGCCTCTGTTTGGTTAAGTGCTTCACTTCTCTGTTCTGTCAAATCAGTGGTCACTCCAGAAAAATGAACCTTCTTTTGTTTTTCTGCTCTACTGCCAGTTCCAGATCCTCTTCTCTTTTGTTTCTTGGCTCATGAAGTTGAGGGTTCAGGAGCAAGGTTTTCTATTGCTGTTGTTGGGTGTGGTTCTATAACAGCTTCAAGGGCACCTTCTGTAGTTTCTTCTAGCATCTTCTGTAGTAGTTGTTTCCTCTTCTACAACAACATCAGTAGTATCTGGTTCTTCTTCTTCCTCATCTTCATCCCTAAAAATGACATCATTTAGGGTAGAGTAAAACCTATCAAAACTCCTAGGGTTTCCTCTAAAATGGTGTTGGCAAACTAGTTTGATGAGGCCATGGTGGCGAAGGCTTCCTTTGCCCTCCTGATATCTCTTTGCCATGTTCTTTAATTCTTGATACAGATACAAGGGAAGATTTACCCTAACTTCCGGTTGTTGCTCACCATGTCTGAGATGGTTCAAAATTCGTAGATGATGCCCTGACAACAGCACATACTGCCCTTCACAGGTTAGGAATTTAATTACCCAGGTGGCTACTTCATCCCAGGGTTCCTACAGGCTGGCCCTTTTTAACCCTTTGCATGTGTTGTTATGGGTTAAGTACTCTAGCTCTCTATCATTTTCCTCTACAAACTGATTAACTACATTTGCCAATGTATTCTTGCCAGATCTAGAAATTGAAATCCCTTCTAATGGCAGCTCAGTAATCTGACTTAAAATTTTAGGGCTTACCTCAATAGTCATGTCGTTTACATGTGCTCGGTTGTTTCTGAATGTATGGGCGAACATGCCAGCCAAATCTTCAGAAGACCCATTAAACTTATCCAGAAATGGCATAAACCCTCCATCTTCAAAAATCTGCATGACTGCCAGATTTTCTCGGAGGTAGGTGGTATCTGCAGGTTCTGTTCTGATCTTTCGCCCCATTTTTTTTGTTCACTGCTACTGCTATTTTTCTGCTGGATCTCTGGTTTTTTTATGTTGCAGATTTGCAGAGTTTTAGTTTGAAACCTTCGTTGCCCTGTTTCTCATCTGCTTCTTCGGAATGAACCGTAACCTGAGCACTGTACTTCACAAACACGTCTTCGAAAAGAAAGGTGGCACACATTTCTACTATTGCACCGAACACCTATCCGTCAATGATTGCTTGGATGTCCTTGCCATCAGATCCACCTCATTTGGTTTTAATTTTTCTGTTCAGTCTGCAGATTCTCACGTGCATGTGTATTGTCATTAAAAATTGGTGGCATATGGTTGGTCACGTCCTCCGTATTTCCAATGGGTGCAAAAACAAACCATGTGCTGACTGACACGTGTTCCTTCATCGCATGCAACTAAAAGATTTTGATTTTGTCGTACCTTGTCTTCTTGGATGCCATGTGGAAATGCTCTTTTCGAAGATTATAACTTATTGCGCAAACAAAACTTTATTCCGAATATTATGACTTCATTCCGAAGATGAGTCTTCATTCCGAAGACAAATCCTCATTCCGAAGATTATATCTTCATTTCGAAGATAGGTCTTCATTCCGAAGACAAATCCTCTTTGCAAATTTAAATCTTCATTCCGAAGATTAATCCTCATTCCGAAGATCAATCCTCATTCTAAAGATCAGGCTGTATTGCGAAGGTAAATCGTCATTCCAAAGACAGATCTTCATTCGAAGACAGATCTTCATTTCGAAGATGATGCAGCAAGTCGTCATTCCGAAGACCAAGTTTCATTCTGAAGACAAATTGTCATTCCGAAGACAAAGTTTCTTTCTGAAGACAAAGTGCAACATTCATTTTGTTGTCATTCCGAAGACAATTTCAATCTGAAGATAATATAGCAGACACTGTTTTTGGCATTCTTGTTCCGAAGATTAGGCAGAAATCAATATTTTCATTCTCAAAACATGTTTTAAGTATGCCAACTCTTATGAGTACCTTTTATGCTAATGGTTAATTGTCATATACTATACACTAATCATTTTACAATGAAGAAATGTAAGAAATATATACCTGATAAAAATAGTTAATGCCAGTTTTGAAGAATGACTGCCTTTGTTGATATTCTATTGAGATTTTCTGCAACATTTCAAAACAAGTGCACTTGGTGAATTTGTACAATGATGGTTCAGAAATTTCTCAAGGTTATGCATGCCATAAAACTGGTTTTCATGCATACCAACCCAGTAGTGCCTTAAGAAAAGGTTTTCACTGCTGAGTTATTCATTTTTCTCTCTTTTTTTTCTTGATTTTCCCCTTTTTTTTTTTTTTACCTCTCCTTTTCTCTCTTTTTTTTTTTTTTCTTGAAGCCCATGAAGGAATTTCATGATTTCCCCTGAAACCATGCCCATGAAGGAATTCATACTCAGAATTTATTCATCTTTTTGTTTTCTATTTTTTTTTAATTTTTTTGTATTTTTTGCTTTTTCTTGAAATCCATGATCATGTTGATTGTTTTGAAGTGGAAGAGGGAATCTCTTCCACCTGTTGTGTATCCAAACTATCAAGTTGCTACAAGAATTCATCTTTAGTCAGAGGTGTATGGTACACTCTAAGGCGATGTCCATTTACTACCAACTTTCTTCATGACCCATCAATAGGAGATAGACGAGCTGCTCCATTGTCAAATACCTCCTCAATCCAGTAAGGTCCCAACCATCTAGTTCTCAGTTTTCCAGGGAAGTCCTCATAGCGAGAATCAAACAGTAAAGCCCAATCTCCTTGTTGAAGTTTCCTCTGCTGAATGTGACTATCATGCCACAGCTTCCTCTGCTCCTGAATTACCTCAGTTTGGTGCAGAGCATCCAATCTAAGTTCATCCAATGCATTCAGCTACAGAATCCTGTCTGTCTGTGCCTGCGACAATTCAATTCCAATTTCCAATGTTGTGCGCAATGTTAGTAGCTCAAATTCAATAGGTAAGAGAGGCTTTTTACCAAAGACTAGTTCATAAGGTGTGAATCCAGTAGTGGACTTCCAAGTAGTATTGTAGGCCCAAACTGCTTCAGGTAATTTATCTAGCCAATTTCTCCTATGAAAAGCTACTATTTTTGTCAAGATGCGTTCTAGTTCCCTGTTTGTTACTTCAACCTGGCCATTTGCTTGTGGGTGGTAAGGTGATGATTTCCTATGTTTGATTTCATACAATTCTATAAATGCCTTTATGACTTTGGATGCAAATTGGGGTCCTTGGTCTGTGGTGATAGACCGTGGAGCTCCAAATCTCTAAAAAATCTGAGTATACAAGAAATCAACGACCTTCTCTTCACGAGCATGTTTGAAAGCATGCACCTCTACCCACTTTGTCAGGTAATCAGTGCATACTAGAATATGCACCTTTCCTTGAGAAGGTGGATCAATAGGTCCTACAAAATCAAGCCCCCACCTCTCAAATGGTTCTAAAACCATTTGAGGCTGCAGTGGCATCTCATTTGTATGAGTGGGTTTCCCCATTCTTTGGCATGCATCACAATGCCTGATGTACTTTTTCACATCCTTGTGAAGAGATGGCCAATAATATCCTGTCCCTAGGATTTTCCTAACTGTGCTTTTTACAGAATAGTGTCCACCTGAGGGTTCATCATGACAAGCTCTAAGGATATCATACACTTCATCCTTTCGGATGCACCTACGTAACACATGGTCAGGACTGCACTTAAAAAGCATACCCTTAATCCATTCAAAAGAAGAACTCTGTTTGATCAATTGTTTTTTCTGTTTTGAAGTGAAATGTGGAGGAACTTTCCCTGTGACCAAATAATTGGCTATATCTACAAACCAAGGTGATTGGACTGATATAGCAAATAGTTTTTCATCAGGAAAAGTGTCATCAACTAATTCCCCTTCATCTGTGTTCTGCAACCTGGACAAGAAATCTGCCACAACATTAGCTTTTCCTGGTTTGTTGATTATAGTGATATCAAATTCTTGCAACAACAGCAACCAACGAATAATTCTTGCACTTACCATAGGTTTATTCATCAAATACTTAATGGTTGTATGATCTGTGTGAATAAATATTTGATAACCTGTGATGTAATGCCTGAATTTGTTGATGGCATAAATTACTGCTAGGAATTCCTTCTCAGTTGTTGTATAATTTTTCTCGGCTCCTGTCAAGTTCTTGCTAATGTTGTAGATGGTATAGTGTTCACCATTGTCAATTTGTCCTAATGCTGCTCCAATTGTTGTATTGGAGGCATCAATCTGTATGTGAAATGGTAATGTCCAATTAGGTCCTCTGAGCACAGGTGGAGTTATCAATTTCTCTTTCAGAGCTTCAAATGCTTCCTGACACTTTGCAGTCCAGGAGAATTCAGAATCTTTAGTCAATAGGGCAAACATAGGACTGGCTATTGTGCTAAAGTTGGGAATAAACCTGCGGTAAAAACCAATGTGTCCTAGGAAGCTTCTAACATTAGTCTGAGTTTTAGGAGGAAGGAGATTCTTGATAATTTCCACCTTCTTTGGATCAACTTGGATCCCTTCAGGAGAGATGTGATGACCAAGAACTATCCCTTCCTTCATCATCATGAAGCATTTATCTGGATTCAAGGATAAGTGGTATGTTTCACAGCGAGTTAAGACTTTGTCAAGATTTTCCAATGTAAAATCAAAAGTTTGTCCACATACTGTGAAATCATCCATGTATATTTCAACACTTTTGGTGGTCAGATCAGCAAAAATTGCTAGGACTGCTCACTGAAAAGTTGTTGGGGCATTACACAAACCAAAAGGTAAAACCCTATAGGCAAATGTTCCCCATGGACATGTAAAAGTTGTCTTCTCTTGATCTTCAGGTGCAATCTGAATTTGATTATATCCACTAAATCCATCAAGAAAACAAAAGTATCTTTTTCCAAGCAAGAGTATCTAACACCTGATCTATGAAAGGTAATGGAAAATGGTCTTTGTATGTCACCTTATTCAACTCTCTATAGTCTACACATACTCTCATTTTTCCATTTTTCTTAGGAACTATTACCAATGGAGAAACCCATTGGCTATCAAAAATTGGGTAAATGAATCCTACTTCCAGGAGTTTTTCAATTTCTTCTTTCACAATATCTCTTAAGGCAGGATTCAATCTTCTTTGGGGTTGTCTAACTGGCTTGACTTCTTCAGTATAGATTCTGTGGGTACATATATCAGGATGAACTCCTGACATATCTTTGTAGTTCCAAGCAAAAGCATGAACATGCTTCTGCAAGACAACTATCAATTTTTCTTCCTCTTCCCTAGTAAGCTGGCTGTAAATGTTCAAAAATTTGCCTGGCTGGACTTCTATTTGTTTTGTATTTAGAAGGACTGAATTCACTCCTTCATACCTGGTGATTAAGGGATTAAGAGGACATTGCTGAGATGGGAGAAAAGAAGCAGTTTCTGTTTTATTGCTGCTTGAGGGAAGCATATCTTGTATGGAACAGTGAGAAGGAAAAATCAGATGATGGTGCCATCCATGTGGTAGTGAAACAGAGTTTCCCTGTGATAGTACAGATGGTTCATCTTCAGATTTTTGATTCTCCTCATTACTTAACTGTTGGATATTTGTTGCTTCCCCTTCTAAACCTTGTTCATGCAGAACATTCATCAGGATTGTTTCATTTTCTAAGTTTTCTGTGTCACTGAGGTCTTCTGTGTGTTCTCTTACTACTAAGGTAGCTAGTGTAGAAATGACCTCTTCTGGTTCCTCATCTGAGTCAGAAAACCATAACTGACCTAAAAATTTGCTAGATGGTTTTGCAGGAGGATATAAAGAAATTTGTTTCAGATCAATACCATTTGAAATAGTCATATTTCCGGATCTGCAGTCTATGAAGGCCGCTGCAGTTGCAAGCCAAGGTCTTCCCAAAATAATGGGATATCCATGTGCTGAATTTCTTGTCTGTAAAACCAAAAAATCTGTAGGGAATTCCCAAGAAGAAACTTCTATAGGGACATCTTCAATGATTCCTTCGGGTTTTGCAACTGACCTATCAGCCATTTCTAAAACTGTAAATGTGGGGCTGAGATGTTTGATCTGTAATTGTTCCATTGTATCCTTGGTCATGACATTTATTGCAGCTCCTAGATCTACTAAGACATTTGATATTGGTACTGAACCTATGGTGACTGTGATAACTGGGCTTCCTGGATCACTATACTTTGGAGGTACTAGTTTTCCAGATAAGAGATCAGCTATCTTCCCTTCAACCTGCACAGTTTTGGGAAATGCCTTCTTTTTTCTTCCTGCTCTTTTAATGCACAAATTTTGGATAGTACTATTAATCTCTGGTATTTCCTTAATAGCTTGCAATAAGGGCAATGATATAGTCAACTTTTTGAGTTCTTTGACCAATTCTGACTCAGAATTTTTTGGTATTGCATTGAGTCTTTCAGGATATGGAATTATCCTTGGTAATTGTTCTGCTTTTGTCTCTTTCTCTATTGTTGGTTGGATTTTCTCTGGTTCCAATTTTTCTTCTGTCTCCATTGTTGGTTGGATTTTCTCTGGTTCTGATGATTCTTGCTCTTCATTTTCTTTGATTTCATTTGAAACTGGTTCAGGTACAACTTTTCCTGAACGAAGTTGGATGTTACTACAATCAAGAACATTAATTTCAACATTTTCTTCAACTTCAACCACATAGACAGGAGGTGTCTGTCTCATGCTGTTTGGATTAGTGACTGGTTGAGCTGGCAATTGAGGTTGTTTCACTTGTTGTGTTTGCTGTTGTTTTTCTTGAAAATTTTGATTAGGTGCAGGCAACAAATGCTGAGTTTGACCTTGATTCCTTTGTTGCCTTGGATAGGACTGGTATTGTTGATTCCATTGTGGTTGGTTTTGCATCCAATGTGGATTAGTCTGATTTTGATTCCAAGTCTGGATTGTTTTGATTCCAAGATGGGTTGTTTTGATTCCATGAGGGGTTGTTTTGATTCTGATTCCAGGTTGGGTTACTCCAATTTGCTTGTGGCCATTCTTGGGAATTTGTCCATTGAGGATAATTCCAAGGACGTTGGGGTGGTTCTGATTGTCCCCAAGGCATAGTACTAGGATTATGCCCCCAATTTGTAGGAAAATGAGGGGGATTTTGGTATTGAGAGAAATTTCCCCCTTGTTTTGGTCCAATATAGTTGAGTTCCTCGGTCTGATTTTCTAACACAGTTTTGAGTTGTGGTAGCCGGTGGCATTGATCAGTTGAATGCCTTTTTGAACAGATACTACAAATGGCTGAGATAGATGTTTTATTCAAAGGACATTCCTGCAAAGCATGTTTATTTCTACATCTTGGGCAATAAATTGCCAAAGGTTCTATGTTTTTTGCTTTTGCAGACATTTCCCCCAAAGTAGTGTTTAGGTGCACTAGAATATCAGTTTTGAAATTTGCAAGTTCCTCTATCAGGTCCTTTACATCAGTGCCATTTGTGCGGCTTTTTCTTCTTCTCTGCTTAGTGCGAGAGTAATTCCTGTAGAGATCCATAATTTCCTCATTACTGAGAGTGGTTACATCCCCTTTTCCCATCAAATCCAGAACTTCTCTGGATTCATCTTGCAATCCTCTCAAAAAGATGGTTTTACATAATTCTGGTTCTACAAGTCCACATCTCCTTTGAACAAAGGAGAACCTATCAAGATAATCTTCCAATGTTTCATCATCTTCTTGCTTGATTCTGAATAACTCATCTTTTCTATTCCTTACACGATAATATTCCTGATATTTGTCTAAAAAGACAGTTTCCATTTGATCCCAGGTTCTTATGGAATTTGGCTCTAAGCTCATGAACCAATGCAATGCTGAATCCTTGAGTGTTGAGGGAAAAACCTTAAGTTTTTGATTGTCATTTATATAATCATAGGTCTGACACACTACCTTGAATTCAAACAAAAACCGATCAGGATCTTCAGATACAACACCTCGAAAGGTTGGAAGTACTGAAGGTGAAATGGTCTTCATGGGAGAGTTTTGTGTTGGATTCGAACGAATAGGATATTCAAATGTTCTGGAAGGTTGGAGCATATCCTGATCATCTCCTTCATTATGGACATAGCCATGTTGGCCATCTATATTGCCTCCTTCTGCCATAGTTTCTTGTTTCTTGGGAGAAGTTAAAGCTTTCCAAATTGTTCTCTCAAGAGGTCCAAGACCCTCTATTGATGATGAGTCTGATGAATTGTCTTTCTTAGGATATTCTGATGATGATAAAATTGGTGATTTTCCTATCTCAAAATGTTCTAATGATGGTGAGACTGGTGATTTTTCTATCAATATTTCTGGTAGTTCAAACACAGGTGATTCACCCCTTAGGCGTGAAGATCTCCTTAATGGAACAAGCTAGGGATCCTTTGGGGTAGTTCTACCTTTTTCATCCCTAGACTTATTCATTCATGTTTACTCTTGAATGACATAAATTAAGTCAATAGTTGTTATCTTCCTCAACTGTTGTATTCAGATTTTAACCTGAATTTTCATAGCTTAGTCTGATTACAGCTATTGGACTATTTGTTTTTTTTGGCAACACTATTCCCTAGCAATGACGCCAAAATGATGCGTAGTCATTATACCATCATTAATTCTCAATGAATTTGTCAATCCAGGGCAGTGTACAAGGCTATCTACGAAAGAAGAAGTGAAACAACTATAACTTAGGTCAATCTAGAGCAACAGGTCTTATTGGTGGAACCGGTTGTGTGGGGGGTTTTAGGACATTCCTATCTCTAAATTGCATGAATTAAATCTTAATCTAAGTTGCAGAATTGGAAACTAATCATTAACTACAGAAATGAAGTCCTAATTACAATTACAGAATGAGACCTAATTATATTGCAGAAATAACAGTTGCAGAATTGAAAGTCTGATCCTAATTGCAAAAAGGAAATCTAATTACTTTTGCAGTAATGAAAGTCTAGATCTAACATGGAAATGAAAACTGTCAAGGCTCTGTAATAGAAGGTTGTCAATCTTCTATGCAGGATTTGACAACAAAACATAAAATGCAAGAAATTACAAAAAAATAGTAAATTCTGGAAATAACAGTCTGAAATAAAATGGAAGCTTTGTTGAAAGTAAATATTACAACTAAAACATTAAGCACAAGTTTAATCTAAACATAAATAAACTAAGACCACAAATATTGTCAACTGTTTACAAGCAATTGAAATAACAAGTTCTACAACTCATTCTGCTGCAGCAAAATCAGAATAAAAACCTGCTTGTTAGTCCTCCTCCTAGGTCTGGAAGTGGCCAGCCTCCTTGTCCAGAAGAAGGTATAAGTCTCTCTCTCTCTCTAAATCTTAATCACACTCATTTACAAGCAATATGAAATAGAACTGGTGCACTTTATTGATTAAAAGACATGATTACAATAATTCTATTGAAAAAT
This sequence comes from Wollemia nobilis, assembly GCA_028583015.1. Taxonomy (NCBI): domain Eukaryota; kingdom Viridiplantae; phylum Streptophyta; class Pinopsida; order Araucariales; family Araucariaceae; genus Wollemia; species Wollemia nobilis. Next base: position 13,246,854 of record JAQPPZ010000082.1, on the reverse strand, counting down.
TGTTATAGGACTATAACAGTCAATTTCTACCTATTTTTTGCTTCTTCCTTACTTTCTACTTCCTGCTACTACTACTTACTATTACCTCTATATGTTACTCGGCTCAACCTGAATGGGAGCAATATTTATAGATGTCCTAAGGTCTAATTACAAACAAAGAATATCTCAAAAGATCTAATCCTACAATGCTGCAACAAATTCTGGTTTTATCCTAGAAGAAGATTAAAACTTGATCTTTCCCTTAATGATGGCTTTGGTCAGCAATGACGGCAAAGACAGATGGAAGATATTTTCCTTTACCTTTTCCAACCTTTATTTCCCTTTTTTTGGCTTCAAAAATCGGTCAACAAGTCAAAAAGCACACTCTATTTTCATTCCGAAGATAAGTGGCTTCATTTCGAAGATAATGCAATTCTCATTCCGAAGATCGCTCATTTCGAAGATACTGCATTCTCATTCCGAAGATCGCTCATTCCGAAGATACTGCATTCTTCATTCCGAAGATCCGCTCATTCTGAAGATGTTGTGTTCTCTCATTTCGAAGATATCTGTTCATTCCGAAGATACTTTGGAATGAACAAATGTGTGCTTTTCCAGTGATTTCTTCTGCATCTCTCAGGTGGGTTATCTCTTAAGATCAAATTCCAATGGTCTTCATCTCTTTCCTCATGTGAATTCCATGCCTTGCTATTTATGGACAATTGGCTGGAATTTACATGGGAAAGACCAGTTTTTTCTGCACAACAATAGTTTGCTTGCACTCGTTCCAGATTTAGGTGAAATAAATGCTTGAGACAAATCAAAACATGATTAGTGAAATGCTGCTATTATTCTAAGCATATCCCATTTTAGCAAATCATAGCAAAAAGAACACAAAACTATGCAAAAAGCTGTAAAATCAGCATATAATATTCCAAATACATTGATCATGCAAAATGGTTAATATACAACATATTGAATCAACTTAACTAACATATCGGATAAAACATAAGAGTTTATAGGCATTTTTAGTGTTCAAAACATGTTATGATTGAGGCATTTCCAGGCCTCATCATTTTCCCCCCAACTTATATTAATGCATGCCCTCATGCATTCTGTTGGGCTATGGAATCACATATGTCCATGTTTAGATTCCATGACCTGTAGAATAATTTCTTGCCTATATAATACCCCTTGTTTTCCTGAATGTTTCTGAGCCAATCTTCAAATTGTTCATCAGGTTGGGCATCTTCCTCAAAGTAGAATGGAACTAGAGTAATGATGGTTGGAGGCCTAAACCTAAGACCTATCAAGTTATGTTGCATGATTTGAATCAACTGGATTACACCTTCTGCTCTTCTTCTGGACCATTCTAAGTTGATGGGGGAGATGGGTTCTCTTTTCCTCAAAGACATGGAAAGTTCAGCCCATCTGTCTCTGCATACTGACAATGCTGGGAAAAAATTGTGATCATAAAAATTGTTGAATCTGGCCACACAGTCCCTTAAGTTGTTCAAGTACATCCTCTTTATATCATCCCTGTTCATCATTGAGAAGTGTTGTCTGGTGATAACTAGGTGGTTTGGCTGGATTGCTCTGACTAACAACTCAGCCCTTGTTTCAATCTCTTTATTCTGCTTTTTCTCTTGATCCCAGTAAAGTTGATTCTGCAAAGTAGACATAAATGCTCTCAACTGAACATCTCCAATGTAGATTTGAGGATGAGAGTCAACTTCCTCTGGAATGAAGAAACTATGTAAAAATAGTTCACATAGGAGATTTTTCTGCTCAAAAGGGCTGTCAAAATATGCCTCCAGGAAATCTGCAGTTGTGTCCAATTTATATGGGAGGTTTGAACTAATCCTCATGACCTGCCATCTGAGGTATTTTTCCTTCAAAATAAGGTTGTAAAATCTGGCTGGTCGTCTAAATTGGACTAAAAATTCAGCAATTTGGCATAAGTCAGACACCTTTTCTTTCAATGCCTAAATTTTTGTTTCCTTGGCTTCTAGTTGTTTTGCTTCCAATTTGAACTTTTCAGTTTTAGTGGCAAGTTGCTCATATCTAATCATCCAGCTAGCTATGTCTGCATTGTACTGCTCTAGAGACACAGTATTAGGTGGTCTGACTACAGGGGGGATCCTAGGCAGCAGATCAACTTGAACTCCTTTTTCTGCCACTTCTACTGGTTGATCATCTATCAATAATTCTACTTGTACCCCCTTATTTGCTATTTCTATGGGGTTGTCATCAGATAGTAATTCTACTTGTACCCCCTTATCTGTTGTTTCTACTGAAAGTGTAACAATTTGAAATGCAGGGACCTCAATAGGAGTACTTACTTGAACATTTTCTTGCTGTTGGGACTGTTCTTGTGTTGGTGGCTCATCTTCAACATCCTCTGCTATGCTCTTTACCATTTTTGAAGCATCTTCGGAACAAGAAGGCAATGCTTCAGAATGAGATGGTGTCGCTTCAGAATGAACAGGCACTTCTTCAGAATGAAGGAGTGCTACTTCAGAATGAACGCCCATGTCTGTCTCAATAGAGTCATCTGCCTTTGATAGACCCAAAAGCAATTGAGCCAAATTGTCTTCATCAATGGATACAGCTGGCTGTTTTTCAGATTATGACAACATTTTTCTCAATTCTGCCACTTCTTGCTAAAGCTCTACAATTTTTCTTTCTTGTATCTCAATGATGCTTTCTTTCTCCTCAATCCATCTGGTTTGTGTTCTGACAACACTCCTTGCTACCCTCAGCTACTCTGTGATGTCTTCCACTTCTGTTTCTGCTTCAGAAGCTGATGCAGACAAATCAACTAGTTGGCTGCTCAACCAATATCTCTTCTTCTACAATAATTTGTTCTTGTTCAGGAGGCTCTATAAAACTGTCTATAAGGGTATCTACCATATCTGTAGCCTGTTGAACTGTAGCCTCCTCCAAATTATCTTGCTCAGTTTCGCCTCAGCTATCTGTTCAAGGAATTCTGGAAAGTTTTCAGAGGCTGGTTGTATCTCTGTGACATCTGGGCTGCTTGGTCTATCTTCTTCCTCCATAACCTGTTCTGTTGTTTCTTTCAAATGGATTCTTGTAGACCTCCTAGTTCTAGATGCAAACTTCTTCTTTTTGCTCTATTTTCTGGTGACAGCAGGGGTCATGGGGTCAGTTTTAGATGCCTCTGTTTCCCTTGTTATTTTTGCCTCTGTTTGGTTAAGTGCTTCACTTCTTTTCAAATCAGTGGTCACTCCAAAAAAATGAACCTTCTTTTGTTTTTCTGCTCTGCTGCCAGTTCTAGATCCTCTTCTCTTTTGTTTCTTGGTTCATGAAGTTGAGGGTTCAGGAGCAAGGTTTTCTGCTACTATTGTTGGGTGTGGTTCTGTAACAGCTTCAAGGGCACCTTCTGCAGTTTCTTCTGTAGCATCTTCTGCAGCAGTTGTTTCTTCTTCTGCAGCAACATCAGCAGTATCTGGTTCTTCTTCTTCCTCATCTTCATCCCTAAAAATGACATCATTTAGGGTAGAGTAAAACCTATCAAAACTCCTAGGGTTTCCTCTAAAATGGTGTTGGCAAACTAGTTTGATGAGGCCATGATGGCGAAGGCTTCCTTTACCCTCCTGATATCTCTTTGCCATGTTTTTTAATTCTTGATACAGATACGGGGGAAGATTTACCCTAACTTTCGGTTGTTGCTCACCATGTCTGAGATGGTTCAAAATTCGTAGATGATGCCCTGACAACAACACATACTGCCCTTCACAGGTTAGGAATTTAATTACCCAGGTGGCTACTTCATCCCAGGGTTCCTGCAGGTTGGCCCTTTTTAACCCTTTGCATGTGTTGTTATGGGTTAAATACTCTGGCTCTCTATCATTTTCTTCTACAAATTGATTAACTACATTTGCCAATGTATTCTTGCCAGATCTAGAAATTGAAATCCCTTCTAATGGCAGACTCAAGAATCTGACTTAAAATTTTAGGGGTTACCTCAATAGTCATGTCGTTAACATGTGCTCGGTTGTTTCTGAATGTATGGGTGAACATGCCAGCCAAATCTTCAGAAGACCCATTAAACTTATCCAAAAATGGCATAAACCCTCCATCTTCAAAAATCTGCATGACTGTCGGATTTTCTCGGAGGTAGGTGGTATCTGCAGGTTCCGTTCTAATCTTTCGCCCCATATTTTCTGTTCATTACTGCTACTATTCCTTTGTTGGATCTCTAGTTTTTTTATGTTGCAGATTTGCAGAGTTTTAGTTTGAAACCTTCGTTGCCCTATTTCTCGTCTTCTTCTTCGGAATGAACCGTAACCTGAGCACTGTACTTCGCAAACACGTCTTCGAAAAGAAAGGTGGCACACATTTCTACTATTGCACCGAACACCTATCCGTCAATGATTGCTTGGACGTCCTTGCCATCAGATCCACCTCATTTGGTTTTAATTTTTTTGTTTAGTCCACAGATTCTCACGTGCATGTTTATTGGCATTAAAAATTGGTGGCATATGGTTGGTCACGTCCTTCGTATTTCCAATGGGTGCAAAAACAAACCATGTGCTGACTGACACGTGTTCCTTTATCGTATGCAACTAAAAGAGTTTGATTTTGTCGTACCTTGTCTTCTTGGATGCCACGTGGAAATGCTCTTTTCAAAGATTATAACTTATTGCATAAACAAAATTTCATTTCGAAGATTATGACTTCATTTCGAAGATGAGTCTTCATTTCGAAGACAAATCCTCATTCCGAAGATTATAACTTCATTCCAAAGACAGGTCTTCATTCCAAAGACAAATCCTCTTTGCAAATTTAAATCTTCATTCCAAAGATTAATCCTCATTTCGAAGATCAATCCTCATTTCGAAGATCAGGCTGTATTGCGAAGGTAAATCTTCATTCCGAAGATAGATCTTCATTCCGAAGATAGATCTTCATTCCAAAGATGATGCAACAAGTCATCATTCCGAAGACCAAGTTTCATTCTGAAGACAAATTGTCATTTCGAAGACAAAGTTTCTTTCTAAAGACAAAGTGCAACATTCATTTTGCTGTCATTCCGAAGACAATTTCAATCCGAAGATAATACAACAGGCACTGTTTTTGGCATTCTTGTTCCAAAGATTAGGCAGAAATCAATATTTTCATTTTCAAAACATGTTTTAAGTATGCCAACTCTTATGAATACCTTTTATGCTAATGGTTAATTGTCATATACTATACACCAATCATTTTACAATGAAGAAATGTAAGAAATATATACCTGATAAAAATAGTTAATGCCAGTTTTGAAGAATGACCGCCTTTGTTGATATTCTGTTGAGATTTTCTGCAACATTTCAAAACAAGTGCACTTGGTGAATTTGTACAATGATGGTTCAAAAATTTCTCAAGGTTATGCATGCCAGAAAACTGGTTTTCATGCATACCAACCCAGTAGTGCCTTAAGAAAAGGTTTTCACTGTTGAGTTATTCATTTTTCTCTCTTTTTTTCTTGATTTTCCCCTTTTTTTTTTTTCTTGATCCTGACTATGCCCATGAAGGAATTTCATGATTTCCCCTGAAACCATGCCCATGAAGGAATTCATACTCAGAATTTATTCATCTTTTTGTTTTCTATTTTTTTTTAATTTTTTTGTATTTTTTGCTTTTTCTTGAAATCCATGATCATGTTGATTGTTTTGAAGTGGAAGAGGGAATCTCTTCCACCTGTTGTGTATCCAAACTATCAAGTTGCTGCAAGAATTCTTCTTTAGTCAGAGGTGTATGGTACACTCTGAGGCGATGTCCATTCACTACCAACTTTCTTTGTGACCCATCAATAGGAGATAGACGAGCTGCTCCATTGTCAAATACCTCCTCAATCCAGTAAGGTCCCAACCATCTAGTTCTCAGTTTTCCAGGGAAGTCTTCATAGCGAGAATCAAACAATAAAGCCCAATCTCCTTGTTGAAGTTTCCTCTGTTGAATGTGACTGTCATGCCACAGCTTCCTCTGCTCCCGAATTACCTCAGTTTGGTGCAGAGCATCCAATCTAAGTTCATCCAATGCATTCAGTCGTAGAATCCTGTCTGTCTATGCCTACGACAATTCAATTCCAATTTCCAGTGTTGTGCGCAATGTTAGTAGCTCAAATTCAATAGGTAAGAGAGGCTTTTTACCAAAGACTAGTTCATAAGGTGTGAATCCAGTAGTGGACTTCCAAGTAGTATTGTAGGCCCAAACTGCTTCGGGTAATTTATCTAGCCAATTTCTCCTATGAAAAGCTACTATTTTTGTCAAGATGCGTTCTAGTTCCCTGTTTGTTACCTCAACCTGGCCATTTGCTTGTGGGTGGTAAGGTGATGATTTCCTATGTTTGATTTCATACAATTCTAGAAATGCCTTTATGACTTTGGATGCAAATTGGGGTCCTTGGTTCGTGGTGATAGACCGTGGAGCTCCAAATCTCTGAAAAATCTGAGTATACAAGAAATCAGCGACCTTCTCTTCACGAGCATGTTTGAAAGCACGCACCTCTACCCACTTTGTCGGGTAATCGGTGCATACTAGAATATGCACCTTTCCTTGAGAAGGTGGATCAATAGGTCCTACAAAATCAAGCCCCCACCTCTCAAATGGTTCTAAAACCATTTGAGGCTGCAGTGGCATCTCATTTGTATGAGTGGGTTTCCCCATTCTTTGGCATGCATCACAATGCCTGATGTACTTTTTCACATCCTTGTGAAGAGATGGCCAATAATATCCTGTCCCTAAGATTTTCCTAACCGTGCTTTTTACAGAATAGTGTCCACCTGAGGGTTCATCATGACAAGCTCTAAGGATATCATACACTTCATCCTTTCGGATGCACCTACGTAACACATGGTCAGGACCGCACTTAAAAAGCATACCCTTAATCCATTCAAAAGAAGAACTCTGTTTGATCAATTGTTTTTTTTGTTTTGAAGTGAAATGTGGAGGAACTTTCCCTGTGACCAAATAATTGGCTATATCTGCAAACCAAGGTGATTGGACTGATATAGCAAATAGTTTTTCATCAGGAAAAGTGTCATCAACTAATTCCCCTTCATCTGTGTTCTGCAACCTGGACAAGAAATCTGCCACAACATTAGCTTTTCCTGGTTTGTTGATTATAGTGATATCAAATTCTTATAGCAACAACAACCAACGAATAATTCTTGCACTTACCATAGGTTTATTCATCAAATACTTAATGGTTGTATGATCTGTGTGAATAAATATTTGATAACCTGTGATGTAATGCCTGAATTTGTTGATGGCATAAATTATTGCTAGGAATTCCTTCTCAGTTGTTGTATAATTTTTCTTGGCTCCTGTCAAGTTCTTGCTAATGTTGTAGATGGTATAGTGTTCACCATTGTCAATTTGTCCTAATGCTGCTCCAATTGTTGTATTGGAGGCATCAGTCTGTATGTGAAATGGTAATGTCCAATTAGGTCCTCTGAGCACAGGTGGAGTTATCAATTTCTCTTTTAGAGCTTCAAATGCTTCCTGACACTTTGCAGTCCAGGAGAATTCAGAATCTTTAGTCAATAGGGCAAACATAGGACTGGCTATTGTACTAAAGTTGGGAATAAACCTGCGGTAAAAACCAATGTGTCCTAGGAAGCTTCTGACATTAGTCTGAGTTTTAGGAGGAAGGAGATTCTTGATAATTTCCACCTTCTTTGGATCAACTTGGATCCCTTCAGGAGAGATGTGATGACCAAGAACTATCCCTTCCTTCATCATCATGAAGCATTTTTCTGGATTCAAGGATAAGTGGTATGTTTCACAGTGAGTTAAGACTTTGTCAAGATTTTCCAATGTAAAATCAAAAGTTTGTCCACATACTGTGAAATCATCCATGTATATTTCAACACTTTTGGTGGTCAGATCAGCAAAAATTGCTAGGACTGCTCGCTGAAAAGTTGTTGGGGCATTACACAAACCAAAAGGTAAAACCCTATAGGCAAATGTTCCCCATGGACATGTAAAAGTTGTTTTCTCTTGATCTTCAAGTGCAATCTGAATTTGATTATATCCACTAAATCCATCAAGAAAACAAAAGTATCTTTTTCCAAAGAAGAGTATCTAACACCTGATCTATGAAAGGTAATGGAAAATGGTCTTTGTATGTCACCTTATTCAACTCTCTATAGTCTACACATACTCTCATTTTTCCATTTTTCTTAGGAACTATTACCAATGGAGAAACCCATTGGCTATCGAAAATTGGGTAAATGAATCCTACTTCCAGGAGTTTTTCAATTTCTTCTTTCACAATATCTCTTAAAGCAGGATTCAATCTTCTCTGGGGTTGTCTAACTGGCTTGACTTCTTAAGTATAGATTCTATGGGTACATATATCGGGATGAACTCCCGACATATCTTTGTAGTTCCAAGCAAAAGCATGAACATGCTTCTGCAAGACAACTATCAATTTTTCTTCCTCTTCCCTAGTAAGCTGGTTGTAAATGTTCAAAAATTTGCCCGGTTGGACTTCTATTTGTTTTGTATTTAGAAGGACTGAATTCACTCCTTCATACCTGGTGATTAAGGGATTAAGAGGACATTGCTGAGATGGGAGAAAAGAAGCAGCTTTCTATTTTATTGCTGCTTGAGGGAAGCATATCTTGTATGGAACAGTGAGAAGGAAAAATCAGATGATGGTGCCATCCATGTGGTAGTGAAACAGAGTTTCCCTGTGATAGTACAGATGGTTCATCTTCAGATTTTTGATTCTCCTCATTACTTAACTATTGGATATTTGTTGCTTCCCCTTCTAAACCTTGTTCATGCAGAACATTCATCAGGATTGTTTCATTTTCTAAATTTTCTGTGTCACTGAGGTCTTCTGTGTGTTCTCTTACTACTAAGGTAGCTAGTGTAGAAATGACCTCTTCTGGTTCTTCCTCTGAGTCAGAAAACCATAACCGACCTAAAAATTTGCTAGATGGTTTTGCAGGAGGATATAAAGAAATCTGTTTCAGATCAATACCATTTGAAATAGTCATATTTCCAGATCTGTAGTCTATGAAGGCTGCTACAGTTGCAAGCCAAGGTCTTCCCAAAATAATGGGATATCCATGTGCTGAATTTCTTGGCTGTAAAACCAAAAAATCTATAGGGAATTCCCAAGAAGAAACTTCTATAGGGACATCTTCAATGATACCTTCAGGTTTTGCAACTGACCTATCAGCCATTTCTAAAACTAGTAAATGTGGGGCTGAGATGTTTGAGCTGTAATTGTTTCATTGTATCCTTGGTCATGACATTTATTGCAGCTCCTAGATCTACTAAAACATTTGATATTGGTACTGAACCTATGGTGACTGTGATAACTGGACTTCCTGGGTCACTATACTTTGGAGGTACTAGTTTTCCAGATAAGAGATCAGCTATCTTCCCTTCAACCTGCACAGTTTTGGGAAATGCTTTCTTCTTTCTTCCTGCTCTTTTAATGCACAAATTTTGGACAATACTATTAATCTCTGGTATTTCCTTAATGGCTTGCAATAAGGGCAATGATATAGTCAACTTTTTGAGTTCTTTGACCAATTCTGACTCAGAATTTTTTGGTATTGCATTGAATCTTTCAGGATATGGAATTATCCTTGGTAATTGTTCTGCTTGTGTCTCTTTCTCTATTCTTTTTTTGTTTTCTCTGGTTCCAATTTTTCTTCTGTCTCTATTGTTGGTTGGATTTTCTCTGGTTCTGATGATTCTTGCTCTTCATTTTCTTTGATTTCATTTGAAACTGGTTCAGGTACAACTTTTCCTGAACGAAGTTGGATGTTACTACAATCAAGAACATTAATTTCAACATTTTCTTCAGCTTCAGCCACATAGACAGGAGGTGTCTGTCTCACACTGTTTGGATTAGTGACTGGTTGAGCTGGCAATTGAGGTTGTTTCACTTGCTGTGTTTGCTATTGTTTTTCTTGAAAATTTTGATTAGGTGCAGGCAACAAATGCTGAGTTTGACCTTGATTCCTTTGCTGCCTTGGATAGGACTGGTATTGCTGACTCCACTGTGGTTGGTTTTGCATCCAATGTGGATTAGTCTGATTTTGATTCCAAGCTGGATTGTTTTGATTCCAAGATGGGTTGTTTTGATTCCATGAGGGGTTGTTTTGATTCTGATTCCAGTCTGGGTTACTCCAATTTGCTTGTGGCCATTCTTGGGAATTTGTCCATTGAGGATAATTCCAAGGACGTTGGGGTGGTTCTGATTGTCCCCAAGGCATAGTACTAGGATTATGCCCCCAATTTGTAGGAAAACGAGGGGGATTTTGGTATTGAGAGAAATTTCCCCCTTGTTTTGGTCCAATATAGTTGAGTTCCTCAGTCTGATTTTCTAACACAGTTTTGAGTTGTGGTAGCAGGTGGCATTGATCGGTTGAATGCCTTTTTGAACAGATACTACAAATGGCTGAGATAGATGTTTTATTCAAAGGACATTCCTGCAAAGCATGTTTATTTCTACATCTTGGGCAATAAATTGCCAAAGGTTCTATGTTTTTTGCTTTTGCAGACATTTCCCCCAAAGTAGTGTTTAGGTGCACTAGAATATCGGTTTTGAAATTTGCAAGTTCCTCTATCAGGTCCTTCACATCAGTGCCATTTGTGTGGCTTTTTCTTCTTCTCTGCTTAGTGCGAGAGTAATTCCTGCAGAGATCCATAATTTCCTCATTACTGAGAGTGGTTACATCCCCTTTTCCCATCAAATCCAGAACTTCTCTGGATTCATCTTGCAATCCTCTCAAAAAGATGGTTTTACATAATTCTGGTTCTACAAGTCCACATCTCCTTTGAACAAAGGAGAACCTATCAAGATAATCTTCCAATGTCTCATCATCTTCTTGCTTGATTCTGAATAACTCATCTTTTCTATTCCTTACACGGCAATATTCCTGATATTTGTCTAAAAAGACAGTTTCCATTTGATCCCAGGTTCTTATGGAATTTGGCTCTAAGCTCATGAACCAGCGTAATGCTGAATCCTTGAGTGTTGAGGGAAAAACCTTAAGTTTCTGATTGTCATTTATATAATCATAGGTCTGACACACTACCTTGAATTCAAACAAAAACTGATCAGGATCTTCAGATACAACACCTCGAAAGGTTGGAAGTACTGAAGGTGAAATGGTCTTCATGGGAGAGTTTTGTGTTGGATTCAGACGAATAGGATATTCAAATGTTCTGAAAGGTTGGAGCATATCTTGATCATCTCCTTCATTATGGACATAGCCATGTTGGCCATCTATATTGCCTCCTTCCGCCATAGTTTCCTGTTTGTTGGGAGAAGTTAACGCTTCCCAAATTGTTCTCTCAAGAGGTCCAAGCCCTCTCTGTTGATGATGAGTCTGATGAATTGTCTTTCTTAGGATATTTTGATGATGATAAAATTGGTGATTTTCCTTTCTCAAAATGTTCTAATGATGGTGAGACTGGTGATTTTTCTATCAATATTTCTGGTAGTTCAAACACAGGTGATTCACCCCTTAGGCGTGAAGATCTCCTTAATGGAACAAGCCAGGGATCCTTTGGGGTAGTTCTACCTTTTTCATCCCTAGACTTACTCATTCATGTTTACTCTTAAATGACATAAATTAAGTCAATAGTTGTTATCTTCCTCAGCTATTGTATTCAGATTTTAACCTAAATTTTCATAGCTTAGTCTGATTACAGCTATTGGACTATTTGTTTTCTTCTGGCAACACTATTCCTCGACAACGGCGCCAAAATGATGCGTAGTCGTTATACCATCATTAATTCTCAATGAATTTGTCAATCCAGGGCAGTGTACAAGGCTATCTACGAAAGAAGAAGTGAAACAACTATAACTTAGGTCAATCTAGAGCAACAGGTCTTATTGGTGGAACCGGTTGTGTGGGGGGTTTTGGAACATTCCTATCTCTAAATTGCATGAATTAAACCTTAATCTAAGTTGCAGAATTGGAAACTAATCATTAACTGCAGAAATGAAGTCCTAATTACAATTGCAGAATGAGACCTAATTATATTGCAAAAATAACAGTTGTAGAATTGAAAGTCTGATCCTAATTGCAGAAAGGAAATCTAATTACTTTTGCAGTAATGAAAGTCTAATTCTAACATGGAAATGAAAACTGTCAAGGTTCTATAACAGAAGGTTGTCAATCTTCTGTGCAGGATTTGACAGCAAAACATAAAATGCAGGAAATTGCTGAAAAATAGTAAATTCTGGAAATAACAATCTGAAATAAAGTGGAAGCTTTGCTGAAAGTAAAGATTACAACTAAAACATTAAGCACAAGATTAATCTAAGCATAAATAAACTAAGACTACAAATATTGTCAGTTGTTTACAAGCAATTGAAATAACAAGTTCTACAACTCATTCTGCTACAACAAAATCAGAATAAAAACCTGCTTGTTAGTCCTCCTCCTAGGTCTGGAAGTGGCCAGCCTCCTTGTCCAGAAGAAGGTATAAGTCTCTCTCTCTCTCTAAATCTTAATCACACTCATTTACAAGCAATATGAAATAGAACTGGTGCACTTTATTGATTAAAAAACATGATTACAATAATTCTATTGAAAACTTGTTATAGGACTCGTAATAGATCAATTTCTACCTATTTTCTGCTTCTTCCTTACTTTCTACTTCCTGCTACTACTTACTACTACTCTCTCTACTACTACTAGGCTCAACCTGAATGGGAGCAATATTTATAGATGTCCTAAGATCTGATTACAAACAAAGAATATCTCAAAAGATCTAATCCTACAATGCTGCAACAAATTCTGGTTTTATCCTAGAAGAAGATTAAAACTTGATCTTTCCCTTAATGATGGCTTTGGTCGGCAATGATGGCAAAGACAGATGGAAGATCTTTTCCTTTACTTTTTCCAACCTTTATTTCCCTTTTTTCGGCTTCAAAAATCGGTCAACAAGTCAAAAAGCACATTCTGTTTTCATTCCGAAGATAAGTGGCTTCATTCCGAAGACAATGCAATTCTCATTCTGAAGATCGCTCATTCCAAAGATACTGCATTCTCATTTCGAAGATCATTCATTCCGAAGATACTTTGTAATGAACAAATGTGTGCTTTTCCAGTGATTTCTTCTGCATCTCTCAGGTGGGTTATCTCCTAAGATCAAATTCCAATGGTCTTCATCTCTTTCCTCATGTGAATTCCATGCCTTGCTATTTATGGACAACTGGCTGGAATTTACATGGGAAAGACCAGTTTTTGCTGCACAGCAACAGTTTGCTTGCACCGTTGCCAGATTTAGGTGAAATAAATGCTTGAGACAAATCAAAACATGATTAGTGAAATGCTGCTATTATTCTAAGCATATCCCATTTTAGCAAGTCATGGCAAAAAGAACACAAAACTATGCAAAAAGCATATAATATTCCAAATACATTGATCATGCAAAATGGTTAATATACCAGATATTGAATCAACTTAACTAACATATCGGATAAAACATAAGAGTTTATAGGCAATTTTAGTGTTCAAAACATGTTATGATTGAGGCATTTCCAGGCCTCATCATTTTCCCCCCAACTTATATTAATGCATGCCCTCATGCATTCTGTTGGGCTATGGAATCACATATGTCCATGTTTAGATTCCATGACCTGTAGAATAATTTCTTGCCTATGTAATACCCCCTATTTTTCCTGAATGTTTCTGAGCCAATCTTCAAATTGTTCATCAGGTTGGGCATCTTCCTCAAAGTAGAATGGAACAGGAGTAATGATGGTTGGAGGCCTAAACCTGAGACCTATCCAGTTATGTTGCATGATTTGAATCAACTGGATTACACCTTCTGCTCTTCTTCTGGACCATTCTAAGTTGATGGGGGAGATAGGTTCTCTTTTCCTCAAAGACATGGAAAGTTCAGCCCATCTGTCTCTGCATACTGACAATGCTGGGAAGAAATTGTGATCATAAAAATTGTTGAATCTGACCACACAGTCCCTTAAGTTGTTCAAGTACATCCTCTTTATATCATCCCTGTTCATCATTGAGAAGTGTTGTCTGGTGATAACTAGGTGGTTTGGCTGGATTGCTCTGACTAACAACTCAGCCCTTGTTTCAATCACTTTATTCTTCTTTTTCTCTTGATCCCAAGAAAGCTGATTCTGCAAAGTAGACATAAATGCTCTCAACTGAACATCTCCAATGTAGATTTGAGGATGAGAGTCAACTTCCTCTGGAATGAAGAAACTGTGTAAAAATAGTTCACACAGGAGATTTTTCTGCTCAAAAGGACTGTCAAAATATGCCTCTAGAAAATCTGCAATAGTGTCCAATTTATATGGGAGGTTTGAAGTAATCCTCATGACCTGCCATCTGAGGTATTTTTCCTTCAAAATAAGGCTGTAAAATATGGCTGGTCGTCTAAATTGGACTAAAAATTCAGCAATTTGACATAAGTCAGACACCTTTTCTTTCAATGCCTGAATTTTTGTGTCCTTGGCTTCTAGCTATTTTGCTTCCAATTTGAACTTTTCAGTTTTAGTGGCAAGTTGCTCATATCTAATCATCCAGCTAGCTATGTCTGCATTGTACTGCTCTAGAGACACAGTATTAGGTGGTCTAACTACAGGTGGAATCCTAGGTATCAGATCAACTTGAACTCCTTTTTTTGCCACTTCTATTGGTTGATCATCTATCAATAATTCTACCTGTACCTCCTTATTTGCTATTTCTATGGGGTTGTCATCAGATAGTATTTCTACTTGTACCCCCTTATCTGTTGTTTCTACTAAAAATGTAACAATTTGGAATGCAGGGACCTCAATAGGAGTACTTACTTGAACATTTTCTTGTTGTTGGGACTGTTCTTGTGTTGGTGGCTCATCTTCAACATCCTCTGCTATGCTCTTTACCATTTCTGAAGCATCTTCAGAACAAGAAGGCAATGCTTCAGAATAAGATGGTGCTACTTCAGAATGAACAGGCACTTCTTCAGAATGAAGGAGTGCTATTTCAGGATGAACTCCTATGTTTGCCTCAACAGAGTCATCTGCCCTTGATAGACCCAGAAGCAATTGAGCCAAATTGTCTTCATCAATGGATACAGCTGGCTGTTTTTCAGATTGTGACAACATTTTTCTCAATTCTGCCACTTCCTACTGAAGCTCTGCAATTTTTCTTTCTTGCATCTCAATGATGCTTTCTTTCTCTAAAATCCATCTGGTCTGTGTTTTGACAACACTCCTTGCTGCCCTCAGCTGCTCTGTGATGTCTTCCACTTCTGTTTCTACTTCAATAGTTGATGCAGACAAATCGCCTGCGCTTGGCTGCTCAACCAATATCTTCTTCTGCAACAATTTGTTCTTGTTCAAGAGGCTCTATGAGACTGTCTATAAGGGTATCTACCATATCTATAGCCTGTTGAACTGTAGCCTCCTCCAAACCATCCTGCTCAGTTTCTGCCTCAGCTATCTGTTCAAGGAATTCTGGAAAGTTTTCAGAGGCTGGTTGTATCTCTGTGACATCTGGGCTGCTTGGTCTATCTTCTTCCTCCATAACCTGTTCTGTTGTTTCTTTCAAATGGATTCTTGTAGACCTCCTAGTTCCAGATGCAAATTTCTTCTTTTTGCTCTATTTTTTGGTGATAGTAGGGGTCATGGGGTCAGTTTTAGATGCCTCTGTTTCCCTTGTTATTTCTGCCTCTATTTGGTTAAGTGCTTCACTTCTCTGTTCTATCAAATCAGTGGTCACTCCAGAAAAATGAACTTTCTTTTGTTTTTCTGCTCTACTGCCAGTTCTAGATCCTCTTCTCTTTTGTTTCTTGGCTCGTGAAGTTGAGGGTTCAGGAGCAAGGTTTTCTGCTGCTGCTTTTGGGTGTGGTTCTGTAACAGCTTCATGGGCACCTTCTGCAGTTTCTTCTGCAACATCTTCTATAGCAGCTGTTTCCTCTTCTGTAGCAACATCAGCAGTATCTGGTTCTTCTTCTTCCTCATCTTCATCCCTAAAAATGACATCATTTAGGGTAGAGTAAAACCTATCAAAACTCCTAGGGTTTCCTCTAAAATGGTGTTGGCAAACTAGTTTGATGAGGCCATGGTGGCGAAGGCTTCCTTTGCCCTCCTGATATCTCTTTGCCATGTTCTTTAATTCTTGATACAGATATAGGGGAAGATTTACCCTAACTTTCGGCTGTTGTTCACCATGTCTGAGATGGTTCAAAATTCGCAGATGATGCCCTGACAATAGCACATACTGGCCTTCACAGGTTAGGAATTTAATTACCCAGGTGGCTACTTCATCCCAGGGTTCCTGCAGGCTGGCCCTTTTTAACCCTTTGCATGTGTTGTTATGGGTTAAGTACTCTGGCTCTCTATCATTTTCCTCTACAAACTAATTAACTACATTTGCCAATGTATTCTTGCCAGATCTAGAAATTGAAATCCCTTCTAATGGCAGCTCAGTAATCTGACTTAAAATTTTAAGGCTTACCTCAATAGTCATGTCGTTTACATGTGCTCGGTTGTTTTTGAATGTATGGGCGAACATGCCAGCCAAATCTTCAGAAGACCCATTAAACTTATCCAAAAATGGCATAAACCCTCCATCTTCAAAAATCTGCACGACTGTCGGATTTTCTCGGAGGTAGGTGGTATCTGTAGGTTCTGTTCTGATCTTTCGCCCCATTTTTTTTTCACTGCTGCTACTATTTTTTTGCTGGATCTCTGGTTTTTTTTATGTTGCAGATTTGCAGAGTTTTAGTTTGAAACCTTCGTTGCCCTGTTTCTCGTCTGCTTCTTCGGAATGAATCGTAACCTGAGCACTGTACTTCGCAAACACGTCTTCGAAAAGAAAGGTGGCACACATTTCTACTGTTGCACCGAACACCTATCCATCAATGATTGCTTGGATGTCCTTGCCGTCAGATCCACCTCATTTGGTTTTAATTTTTCTGTTCAGTCCGTAGATTCTCACGTGCATGTGTATTGTCATTAAAAATTGGTGGCATATGGTTGGTCACGTCCTCTGTATTTCCAATGGGTGCAAAAACAAACCATGTGCTGACTGACACGTGTTCCTTCATCGCATGCAACTAAAAAAGTTTGATTTTGTCGTACCTTGTCTTCTTGGATGCCACGTGGAAATGCTCTTTTCGAAGATTATAACTTATTGCGCAAACAAAACTTCATTTCGAAGATTATGACTTCATTCCAAAGATGAGTCTTCATTCCGAAGACAAATCCTCATTTCGAAGATTATATCTTCATTCCGAAGATAGGTCTTCATTCCGAAGACAAATCCTCTTTGCAAATTTAAATCTTCATTTCGAAGATTAATCCTCATTCCGAAGATCAGGCTGTATTGCGAAGGTAAATCGTCATTCCGAAGACAGATCTTCATTCCAAAGATAGATCTTCATTCCGAAGATGATGCAGCAAGTCGTCATTCCGAAGACCAAGTTTCATTCTGAAGACAAATTGTCATTCCAAAGACAAAGTTTCTTTCTGAAGACAAAGTGCAACATTCATTTTGCTGTCATTCCGAAGACAATTTCAATCCGAAGATAATACAACAGGCACTATTTTTGGCATTCTTGTTTCGAAGATTAGGCAGAAATCAATATTTTCATTCTCAAAACATGTTTTAAATATGCCAACTCTTATGAGTACCTTTTATGCTAATGGTTAATTGTCATATACTATACACTAATCATTTTACAATGAAGAAATGTAAGAAATATATACCTGATAAAAATAGTTAATGCCACTTTGAAGAATGACTCGCCTTTGTTGATATTCTCACTGAGATTTTCTGCAACATTTCAAAACAAGTGCACTTGGTGAATTTGTACAATGATGGTTCAGAAATTTCTCAAGGTTATGCATGCCGAAAAACTGGTTTTCATGCATACCAACCCATTAGTGCCTTAAGAAAAGGTTTTCACTATTGAGTTATTCATTTTTCTCTCTTCTTTTTTTTTGATTTTCCCTTCTTTTTTTTTCTTTTTTTTTTTACCTCTCCTTTTCTCTCTTTTTTTTTTCTTTTTCTTGATCCTGACTATGCCCATGAAGGAATTTCATGATTTCCCCTAAAACCATGCCCATGAAGGAATTCATACTCAGAATTTATTCATCTTTTTGTTTTCTATTTTTTTTTAATTTTTTTGTATTTTCTACTTTTTCTTGAAATCCATGATCATGTTGATTGTTTTGAAGTGGAAGAGGGAATCTCCTCCACCTGTTGTGTATCCAAACTATCAAGTTGCTGCAAGAATTCATCTTTAGTCAAAGGTGTATGGTACACTCTGAGGCGATGTCCATTTACTACCAACTTTCTTCGTGACCCATCAATAGGAGATAGACGAGCTGCTCCATTGTCAAATACCTCCTCAATCCAGTAAGGTCCCAACCATCTAGTTCTTAGTTTTCCAGGGAAGTCCTCATAACGAGAATCAAACAGTAAAGCCCAATCTCCTTGTTGAAGTTTCCTCTGTTGAATGTGACTATCATGCCACAGCTTCCTCTGCTCCTGAATTACCTCAGTTTGGTGCAGAGCATCCAATCTAAGTTCATCCAATGCATTCAGCTGCAGAATCCTGTCTGTCTGTGCCTGCGACAATTCAATTCCAATTTCCAGTGTTGTGCGCAATGTTAGTAGCTCAAATTCAATAGGTAAGAGAGGCTTTTTACCAAAGACTAGTTCATAAGGTGTGAATCCAGTAGTGGACTTCCAAGTAGTGTTGTAGGCCCAAACTGCTTCAGGTAATTTATCTAGCCAATTTCTCCTATGAAAAGCTACTATTTTTGTCAAGATACGTTCTAGTTCCCTGTTTGTTACTTCAACCTGGCCATTTGCTTGTGGGTGGTAAGGTGATGATTTCCTATGTTTGATTTCATACAATTCTGTAAATGCCTTTATGACTTTGGATGCAAATTGGGGTCCTTGGTCTATGGTGATAGACCGTGGAGCTCCAAATCTCTAAAAAATTTGAGTATACAAGAAATCAGCGACCTTCTCTTCACGAGCATGTTTGAAAGCACGCACCTCTACCCACTTTGTCAGGTAGTCAATGCATACTAGAATATGCACCTTTCCTTGAGAAGGTGGATCAATAGGTCCTACAAAATCAAGCCCCCACCTCTCAAATGGTTCTAAAACCATTTGAGGCTGTAGTGGCATCTCATTTGTATGAGTGGGTTTCCCCATTCTTTGGCATGCATCACAATGCCTGATGTACTTTTTCACATCCTTGTGAAGAGATGGCCAATAATATCCTGTCCCTAGGATTTTCCTAACTGTGCTTTTTATAGAATAGTGTCCACCCGAGGGTTCATCATGACAAGCTCTAAGGATATCATACACTTCATCCTTTCGGATGCACCTACGTAACACATGGTCGGGACTGCACTTAAAAAGCATACCCTTAATCCATTCAAAAGAAGAACTCTGTTTGATCAATTGTTTTTTCTGTTTTGAAGTGAAATGTGGAGGAACTTTCCCCGTGACCAAATAATTGGCTATATCTACAAACCAAGGTGATTGGACTGATATAGCAAATAGTTTTTCATCAAGAAAAGTGTCATCAACTAATTCCCCTTCATCTGTGTTCTTGCAACCTGGACAAGAAATCTGCCACAACATTAGCTTTTCCTGGTTTGTTGATTATAGTGATATCAAATTCTTACAGCAACAGCAACCAACGAATAATTCTTGCACTTACCATAGGTTTATTCATCAAATATTTAATGGTTGTATGATCTATGTGAATAAATATTTGATAACCTGTGATGTAATGCCTGAATTTGTTGATGGCATAAATTATTGCTAGGAATTCCTTCTTAGTTGTTGTATAATTTTTCTCGGCTCTTGTCAAGTTCTTGCTAATGTTGTAGATGGTATAGTGTTCACCATTGTCAATTTGTCCTAATGCTGCTCCAATTGCTGTATTGGAGGCATCAATCTGTATGTGAAATGGTAATGTCCAATTAGGTCCTCTGAGCACAGGTGGAGTTATCAATTTCTCTTTTAGAGCTTCAAATGCTTCCTGACACTTTGCAGTCTAGGAGAATTCAGAATCTTTAGTCAATAGGGCAAACATAGGACTAGCTATTGTGCTAAAGTTGGGAATAAACCTGCGGTAAAAACCAATGTGTCCTAGGAAGCTTCTAACATTAGTCTAAGTTTTAGGAGGAAGGAGATTCTTGATAATTTCCACCTTCTTTGGATCAACTTGGATCCCTTCGGGAGAGATGTGATGACCAAGAACTATCCCTTCCTTCATCATCATGAAGCATTTATCTGGATTCAAGGATAAGTGGTATGTTTCACAGCGAGTTAAGACTTTGTCAAGATTTTCCAATGTAAAATCAAAAGTTTGTCCACATACTGTGAAATCATCCATGTATATTTCAACACTTTTGGTGGTCAGATCAGCAAAAATTGCTAGGACTGCTCGCTGAAAAGTTGTTGGGGCATTACACAAACCAAAAGGTAAAACCCTATAGGCAAATGTTCCCCATGGACATGTAAAAGTTGTCTTCTCTTGATCTTCGGTGCAATCTGAATTTGATTATATCCACTAAATCCATCAAGAAAACAAAAGTATCTTTTTCCAAGCAAGAGTATCTAACACCCGATCTATGAAAGGTAATGGAAAATGGTCTTTGTATGTCACCTTATTCAACTCTCTATAGTCTACACATACTCTCATTTTTCCATTTTTCTTAGGAACTATTACCAATGGAGAAACCCATTGGCTATCATAAATTGGGTAAATGAATCCTACTTCCAGGAGTTTTTCAATTTCTTCTTTCACAATATCTCTTAAGGCAGGATTCAATCTTCTTTGGGGTTGTCTAACTGGCTTGACTTCTTCAGGATAGATTCTGTGGGTACATATATCAGGATGAACTCCTGACATATCTTTGTAGTTCCAAGCAAAAGCATGAACATGCTTCTACAAGACAACTATCAATTTTTCTTCCTCTTCCCTAGTAAGCTGGTTGTAAATGTTCAAAAAATTTCCTTGCTGGACTTCTATTTGTTTTGTATTTAGAAGGACTGAGTTCACTCCTTCATACCTGGTAATTAAGGGATTAAGAGGACATTGCTGAGATGGGAGAAAAGAAGCAGTTTATGTTTTATTGCTGCTTGAGGGAAGCATATCTTGTATGGAACAGTGAGAAGGAAAAATCGGATGATGGTGCCATCCATGTGGTAGTGAAACAGAGTTTCCCTATGATAGTACAGATGGTTCATCTTCAGATTTTTGATTCTCCTCATTACTTAACTATTGGATATTTGTTGCTTCCCCTTCTAAACCTTGTTCATGCTTCCCTTTTTGAGGTCTTCTATGTGTTCTCTTACTACTAAGGTAGCTAGTGTAGAAATGACCTCTTTTTGGTTCCTCATCTGAGTCATAAAACCATGACTGACCTAAAAATTTGCTAGATGGTTTTGTAGGAGGATATAAAGAAATCTGTTTCAGATCAATACCATTTGAAATAGTCATATTTCCAGATCTATAGTCTATGAAGGTTGCTGCAGTTGCAAGCTAAGGTCTTCCCAAAATAATGGGATATCCATGTGCTGAATTTCTTAGCTATAAAACCAAAAAATCTGTAGGGAATTCCCAAGAAGAAACTTCTATAGGGACATCTTCAATGATTCCTTCAGGTTTTGCAATCGACCTATCAGCCATTTCTAAAACTGTAAATGTGGGGCTGAGATGTTTGAGCTGTAATTGTTCCATTGTATCCTTGGTCATGACATTTATTGTAGCTCCTAGATCTACTAAGACATTTGATATTGGTACCTGAACCTATGGTGACTGTGATAATCGGGCTTCCTGGATCACTATACTTTGGAGGTACTAGTTTTCCAGATAAGAGATCAGCTATCTTCCCTTCAACCTGCATAGTTTTGGGAAATGCCTTCTTTTTTCTTCCTGCTCTTTTAATGCACAAATTTTGGACAGTACTATTAATCTCTGGTATTTCCTTAATAGCTTGCAATAAGGGCAATGATATAGTCAAATTTTTGAGTTCTTTGACCAATTATGACTCAGAATTTTTTGGTATTGCATTGAATCTTTCAGGATATGGAATTATCCTTGGTAATTGTTTTGCCTATGATTTTGTCTCTTTCTCTATCCTTGGTAAATTTTTGAGTTCTTTGATTTCTTGAATGCCTTTTTAGGTTCTGTGTTTTATTCAAAGGACATTCCTACAAAGCATGTTTTTTCTACATCTTGGGCAATAAATTGCCAAAGGTTGTGTTTTTTGCTTTTGCAAACATTTCCCCCAAAGTAGTGTTTAGGTGCACTAGAATATTAGTTTTGAAATTTGCAAGTTCCTTTATCAGGTCCTTTACATCAGTGCCATTTGTGCAGCTTTTTTTCTTCTCTTCTTAGTGTGAGAGTAATTCCTACAGAGATCCATAATTTCCTCATTACTGAGAGTGGTTACATCCCCTTTTCCCATCAAATCTAGAACTTCTCTAGATTCATCTTGCAATCCTCTCAAAAAGATGGTTTTACATAATTCTGGTTCTACAAGTCCACATCTCCTTCTAACAAAGGAGAACCTATCAAGATAATCTTCCAATGTTTCATCATCTTCCTGCTTTATTCTGAATAACTCATATTTTCTATTCCTTACACAGCAATATTCCTGATATTTATCTAAAAATATAGTTTCCATTTGATCCCAGGTTCTTATGAAATTTGGCTCTAAGCTCATGAACTAGCGCAGTGCTGAATCCTTGAGTGTTGAGGGAAAAACCTTAAGTTTCTGATTGTCATTTATATAATCATAGGTCTAACACACTACCTTGAATTCAAACAAAAACTGATCAGGATCTTCAGATACAACACCTCGAAAGGTTGGAAGTACTGAAGGTGAAATGGTCTTCATGGGAGATTTTTGTGTTGGATTCAAACGAATAGGATATTCAAATGTTCTGGAAGGTTGGAGCATATCCTGATCATCTCCTTCATTATGGACATATCCATGTTGGCCATCTACATTGCCTCCTTCTGCCATAGTTTCCTGTTTCCTAGGAGAAGTTAAAGCTTTCCAAATCATTCTCTCAAGAGGTCCAAGACCCTCTGTTGATGATGACTCTGATGAATTGTCTTTATTAGGATATTTTGATGATGATAAAATTGGTGAGTTTCCTATCTCAGAATGTTCTAATGATGGTGAGACTGATGATTTTTCTATCAATCTTTGAGGTAGTTCAAACACAAGTGATTCACCCTTTAAGCGTGAGGATCTCCTTAATGGAACAAGCTAGGGATCCTTTGGGGTAGTTCTACCTTTTTCATCCCTAGACTTATTCATTCATGTTTACTCTTGAATGACATAAATTAAGTCAATAGTTGTTACCTTCCTCAGCTGTTGTATTCAGATTTTAACCTGAATTTTCATAGCTTAGTCTGATTATAGCTATTGGACTATTTGTTTTTTTCTGGCAACACTATTCCCCGACAATGATGCCAAAATGATGCGTAGTCATTATACCATCATTAATTCTCAATGAATTTGTCAATCCAGGGCAGTGTACAAGGCTATCTATGGAAGAAGAAGTGAAACAGCTATAACTTAGGTCAATCTAGAGCAACAGGTCTTATTGGTGGAACCGGTTGTGTGGGGGGTTTTGGAACATTCCTATCTCTAAATTGCATGAATTAAATCTTAATCTAAGTTGCAGAATTGGAAACTAATCATTAACTACATAAATGAAGTCCTAATTACAATTGCAGAATGAGACCTAATTATATTGCAGAAATAACAGTTGTAGAATTGAAAGTCTGATCCTAATTGCGTAAAGGAAATCTAATTACTTTTGCAGCAATGAAAGTCTAATCTTAACATGGAAATGAAAACTTTCAAGGTTTTGTAACAGAAGGTTGTCAATCTTCTGTGCAGGATTTGACAGCAAAACATAAAATGCAGGAAATTATAGAAAAACAGCAAATTTTGGAAATAACAATCTGAAATAAAATGGAAGCTTTCTTGAAAGTAAAGGCTACAACTAAAACATTAAGCACAAGTTTAATCTAAGCATAAATAAACTAAGACCACAAATATTGTCAGCTATTTACAAGCAATTGAAATAACAAGTTCTACAACTCATTCTGCTGCAGCAAAATAAAAATAAAACCTACTATTAGTCCTCCTCCTAGGTCTGGAAGTGGCCAACCTCCTTGTCCAGAAGAAGGTATAAGTCTCTCTATTTCTCTAAATCTTAATCACACTCATTTACAAGCAATATGAAATAGAACTGGTGCACTTTATTGATTAAAAGACATGATTACAATAATTCTGCTAAAAAACTGTTACAAGACTGTAACAGTCAATTTCTATCTATTCTCTTCTTCTTCCTTACTTTCTACTTCCTGCTGCTACTACTTCTACCTCTCTCTACTACTACTACTTACTATTACCTCTATATGTTACTCGGCTCAACCTAAACGGGAGCAATATTTATAGATGTCCTAAGGTCTAATTACAAACAAAGAATATCTCAAAAGATCTAATCCTACAATGCTGCAACAAATTCTGGTTTTATCCTAGAAGAAGATTAAAACTTGATCTTTCCCTTAATGATGTCTTTGGTCGGCAATGACGGCAAAGACAGATGGAAGATCTTTTCCTTTACTTTTTCCAACCTTTATTTTCCTTTTTTTGGCTTTAGAAATCGGTCAACAAGTCAAAAAGCACACTCTATTTTCATTCCAAAGATAAGTGGCTTCATTTCGAAGATAATGCAATTCTCATTCTGAAGATCGCTCATTTTGAAGATACTGCATTCTTCATTTCGAAGATCCGCTCATTCCGAAGATACTGCATTCTTCATTCCGAAGATCCACTCATTCTGAAGACACTGTGTTCTCTCATTTCGAAGATATCTGTTCATTCCGAAGATACTTCGAAATGAACAAATGTGTGCTTTTCCAGTGATTTCTTCTGCATCTCTCAGGTGGGTTATCTCTTAAGATCAAATTCCAATGGTCTTCATCTCTTTCCTCATGTGAATTCCATGCCTTGCTATTTATGGACAATTGGCTGGAATTTACATGGGAAAGACCAGTTTTTGCTGCATAGCAACAATTTGCTTGCACTGGCTGCGATTTAGGTGAAATAAATGCTTGAGACAAATCAAAACATGATTAGTGAAATGTTGCTATTATTCTAAGCATATCCCATTGTAGCAAATCATAGCAAAAAGAACACAAAACTATACAAAAAGCTATAAAATCAGCATATAATATTCCAAATACATTGATCATGCAAAATGGTTAATATACAACATATTGAATCAACTTAACTAACATATCAGATAAAACATAAGAGTTTATAGGCATTTTTAGTGTTCAAAACATGTTATGATTGAGGCATTTCCAAGCCTCATCATTTTCCCCCCAACTTATATTAATCATGCCCTCATGCATTCTGTTGGGCTATGGAATCACATATGTCCATGTTTAGATTCTATGACCTGTAGAATAATTTCTTGCCTATGTAATACCCCCTGTTTTCTTGAATGTTTCTGAGCCAATCTTCAAACTGTTTATCAGGCTGGGCATCTTCCTCAAAGTAGAATGGAACAGGAGTAATGATGGTAGGAGGAATGAACCTGAGACCTATCCAGTTATGTTGCATGATCTAAATCAGCTGGATTACACCTTCTGCTCTTCTTCTAGACCATTCTAAGTTGATGGAGGAGACAGGTTCTCTTTTCCTCAAAGACATGGAAATTTCATCCCATCTGTCTCTCATTACTGATAATGTTGGGAAGAAATTATGATCACAAAAATTGTTAAATCTGGCCACACAGTCCCTTAAGTTGTTCAAGTACATTCTCTTTATATCATCCTTGTTCATCATTGAGAAGTGTTGCCTGGTGATAACTAGGTGATTTGGCTAGATTGCTCTAACTAACAACTCAGCCCTTGTTTCAATCACTTTATTCTATTTTTTCTCTTGATCCCAGTAAAGTTGATTTTGCAAAGTAGACATAAATGCTCTCAACTGAACATGTCCAATTTATATTTGAGGATGAGAGTCAACTTCCTCTGGAATGAAGAAACTGTGTAAAAATAGTTCACACAGGAGATTTTTCTACTCAAAAGGACTGTCAAAATATGCCTCCATAAAATCTGCAATAGTGTCCAATTTATATGGAAGGTTTGAAGTAATCCTCATGACCTACCATCTGAGGTATTTTTCCTTCAAAATAAGGCTGTAAAATTTGGCTGGTCATCTAAATTGAACTAAAAATTCAGCAATTTGGCATAAGTCGGACACCTTTTCTTTCAATGCCTTAATTTTTGTGTCCTTGGCTTCTAGTTGTTTTGCTTCCAATTTGAACTTTTCAGTTTTAGTGGCAAGCTACTCATATCTAATCATATAGCTAGCTATGTCTACATTGTACTGCTCTAGAGACACAATATTAGGTGGTCTTACTATAGGGGGGATCCTAGGTAGCAAATTTATCTGAACTCCTTTTTTTGCCACTTCTATTGGCTATTCATCTGTCAATAACTCTACTTGCACCCCCTTATTTGCTATTTTTATGGGGTTGTCATCAGATAGTATTTCTACTTGTACCCCCTTATCTATTGTTTCTACTGAAAGTGTAACAAGTTGAAATGCAGGGACCTCAATAGGAGTACTTACTTGAACATTTTCTTGTTGTTGGGATTGTTCCTATGTTGGTGGCTCATCTTCAACATCCTCTACTATGCTCTTTATCATTTCTGAAGCATCTTCAGAACAAGAAGGCAATGCTTCAGAATAAGATGGTGCTGCTTTAGAATGAATAGGCACTTCTTCATAATGGAGTGCTATTTCAGGATGAACTCCTATGTCTGCCTCAACAGATTCATTTTCCCTTGATAGACCCAGAAGCAATTGAGCCAAATTGTCTTCATCATTGGATATAGCTGGCTATTTTTCAGATTGTGACAACAGTTTTCTCAATTCTGCCACTTCCTGTTGAAGCTCTACAATTTTTCTTTCTTGCATCTCAATGATGCTTTCTTTTTCTAAAATCCATCTGGTCTATGTTTTGACAACACTCCTTGCTACCCTCAGATGCTCTATGATTTCTTCCATTTCTATTTCTGCTTTAGAAGTTGATGCAAAGAAATCAACTGTAGTTGGCTGCTCAACTAATAATTCCTCTTCTGCAACAATTTGTTCTTGTTCAGGAGGCTCTATAAAATTATCTATGAGGGTATCTACCATATCTGTAGCCTGTTGAACTATAGCTTCCTCCAAACCATCCTGCTCAGTTTCTGCCTCAACTATCTGTTTAGAGAATTCTAGAAAGTTTTTAGAGGCTGGTTGTATCTCTATGACATCTGGGCTGCTTGGTCTATCTTCTTCCTCCATAACCTGTTCTGCTATTTCTTTCAAATGGATTCTTGTAGACCTCCTAGTTCCAGATGCAAATTTCTTCTTTTTGCTTTGTTTTTTGGTGACAGCAGGGGTCATGGGGTCAGTTTCAGATGCCTCTGTTTCCCTTGTTATTTTTGCCTCTTTTTGGTTAAGTGCTTCACTTCTCTGTTCTATCAAATTAGTGGTCACTCCAGAAAAGTGAACTTTCTTTTGTTTTTCTGCTCTGCTACCAGTTCCAAATCCTCTTCTCTTTTGTTTCTTGGCTCGTGAAGTTGAGGGGTCAGAAGCAAGGTTTTCTGTTGCTGTTGTTGGGTGTGGTTCTGTAACAGCTTTAGGGGCACCTTCTGCAGCATCTTCTACAGTAGTTGTTTCCTCTTCTACAGCAACATCAGCAGTATCTGGTTCTTCTTCTTCCTCATCTTCATCCCTAAAAATGACATCGTTTAGGGTAGAGTAAAACCTATCAAAACTCCTAGGGTTTCCTCTAAAATGGTGTTGGCAAACTAGTTTGATGAGGCCATGGTGGCGAAGGCTTCCTTTGCCCTCCTGATATCTCTTTGCCATGTTCTTTAATTCTTGATACAGATACAAGGGAATATTTACCCTAACTTTCGGTTGTTGTTCACCATGTCTAAGATGGTTCAAAATTCGCAGATGATGCCCTGACAACAGCACATACTAGCCTTCATAGGTTAGGAATTTAATTACCCAGGTGGCTAATTCATCCTAGGGTTACTATAGGCTAGTCCTTTTTAATCCTTTGCATGTGTTGTTATGGGTTAAGTACTCTAGCTCTCTATCATTTTCCTCTACAAACTGATTAACTACATTTGCCAATGTATTCTTGCCAGATCTAAAAATTGAAATCCCTTCTAATGGCAGCTCAGTAATCTGACTTAAAATTTTAGGGCTTACCTCAATAGTCATGTCGTTTACATGTTCTCGGTTGTTTCTGAATGTATGGGCGAACATGCCAACCAAAATCTTTAGAATACCCATTAAACTTATCCAGAAATGGCATAAACCCTCCATCTTCAAAAATCTGCACGACTACTGGATTTTCTCGGAGGTAGGTGGTATCTGTAGGTTCTGTTCTAATCTTTCGCCCCATTTTTTTTGTTCACTACTGCTGCTATTTTTCTATTGGATCTCTGGTTTTTTTATGTTGCAGATTTGCATAGTTTTAGTTTGAAACCTTCGTTGCCCTATTTCTCATCTGCTTCTTCGAAATGAACCGTAACCTGAGCACTGTACTTCACAAACACGTCTTCGAAAAGAAAGGTGGCACACATTTCTACTGTTGCATCGAACACCTGTCCGTTAATGATTGCTTGGATGTCCTTGCCGTCAGATCCACCTCATTTGGTTTTAATTTTTTTGTTCAGTCCATAGATTCTCACGTGCATGTGTATTGTCATTAAAAATTGGTGGCATATGGTTGGTCACGTCCTTTGTATTTCCAATGGGTGCAAAAAAAACCATGTGCTGACTGACACGTGTTCCTTCATCGCATGCAACTAAAAATTTTGATTTTGTCGTACCTTGTCTTCTTGGATGCCACGTGGAAATGCTCTTTTCGAAGATTATAACTTATTGTGCAGACAAAATTTCATTTTGAAGATTATGACTTCATTCCGAAGACGAGTCTTCATTCCGAAGACAAATCCTCATTTCGAAGATTATAACTTCATTCCGAAGACAGGTCTTCATTCCGAAGACAAATCCTCTTTGCAATTTTAAATCTTCATTCCGAAGATTAATCCTCATTTCGAAGATCAATCCTCATTCCGAAGATCAGGCTGTATTGCGAAGGTAAATCGTCATTTCGAAGACAAATCTTCATTCCAAATATGATGCAGCAAGTTGTCATTCCGAAGATCAAGTTTCATTCTGAAGACAAATTGTCACATTCATTTTGTTGTCATTCCGAAGACAATTTCAATCTGAAGATAATACAGCAGGCACTGTTTTTGGTATTCTTATTCCGAAGATTAGGCAGAAATCAATATTTTCATTCTCAAAACATGTTTTAAGTATGCCAACTCTTATGAGTACCTTTTATGCTAATGGTTAATTGTCATATACTATACACTAATCATTTTACAATGAAGAAATGTAAGAAATATATACCGATAAAAATAGTTAATGCCAGCTTTGAAGAATGACTCGCCTTTGTTGATGTTCTCACTGAGATTTTCTACAACATTTCAAAACAAGTGCACTTGGTGAATTTGTACAATTATGGTTCAGAAATTTCTCAAGGTTATGCATGCCAGAAAACTGGTTTTCATGCATACCAACCCAGTAGTGCCTTAAGAAAAGGATTTCATGCATACTCAGAATTTATTCATCTTTTTGTTTTCTATTTTTTTTTTTTTTGTATTTTCTATTTTTTCTTGAAATCCATGATCATGTTGATTATTTTGAAGTGGAAGAGGGAATCTCTTCCACCTGTTGTGTATCCAAACTATCAAGTTGTTGTAAGAATTCATCTTTAGTCAGAGGTGTATGGTACACTACCAAATTTCTTCGTGACCCATCAATAGGAGATAGACGAGCTGCTCCATTGTCAAATACCTCCTCAATCCAGTAAGGTCCCAACCATCTAGTTCTTAGTTTTCTAGGGAAGTCCTCATAACGAGAATCAAATAGTAAAGCCCAATATCCTTGTTGAAGTTTCCTCTATTGAATGTGACTATCATGCCACAGCTTCCTCTGCTCCTAAATTACCTCAGTTTGGTGCAAAGCATCTAATCTGAGTTCATCCAATGCATTCAGCTACAGAATCCTGTCTGTCTGTGCTCGCGACAATTCAATTCCAATTTCCAGTGTTGTGCGCAATGTTAGTAGCTCAAATTCAATAGGTAAGAGAGGATTTTTACCAAAGACTAGTTCATAAGGTGTGAATCCAGTAGTGGACTTCCAAGTAGTGTTGTAGGCCTAAACTGCTTCAGGAAATTTATCTAGCCAATTTCTCCTATGAAAAGCTACTATTTTTGTCAAGATGCGTTCTAGTTCCCTCGTTTGTTACTTCAACCTCGGCCATTTGCTTGTGGGTGGTAAGGTGATGATTTTCTATGTTTGATTTCATACAATTCTCGTAAATGCCTTTATGACTTTGGATGCAAATTGGGGTCCTTGGTCTGTGGTGATAGACCGTGGAGCTCCAAATCTCTAAAAAATCTAAGTATACAAGAAATCAGTGACCTCTTCACGAGCATGTTTGAAAGCACGCACCTCTACCCACTTTGTCAGGTAGTCAGTGCATACTAGAATATGCACCTTTCCTTGAGAAGGTGGATCAATAGGACCTACAAAATCAAGCCCCCACCTCTCAAATGGTTCTAAAACCATTTGAGCCTGCAGTGGCATCTCATTTGTATGAGTGGGTTTCCCCATTCTTTGGCATGCATCACAATGCCTGATGTACTTTTTCACATCCTTGTGAAGAGATGGCCAATAATATCCTATCCTTGGGATTTTCCTAACTGTGCTTTTTATAGAATAGTGTCCACCTAAGGGTTCATCATGACAAGCTCTAAGGATATCATACACTTCATCCTTTCGGATGCACCTACGTAACACATGGTCAGGACTGCACTTAAAAAGCATACCCTTAATCCATTCAAAAGAACTCTGTTTGATAAATTGTTTTTTCTGTTTTGAAGTGAAATGTGGAGGAACTTTCCCTGTGACCAAATAATTGGCTATATCTGCAAACCAAGGTGATTGGACTGATATAGCAAATAGTTTTTCATCGAGAAAAGTGTCATCAACTAATTCTCCTTCATCTGTGTTCTACAACCTGGACAAGAAATCTACCACAACATTATCTTTTCCTGGTTTGTTGATTATAGTGATATCAAATTCTTGCAGCAATAGAGAACCAACGAATAATTCTTGCACTTACCATAGGTTTATTCATCAAATACTTAATGGTTGTATGATCTGTGTGAATAAATATTTGATAACCTATGATATAATGCTTGAATTTGTTGATGGCATAAATTACTGCTAGGAATTCTTTCTTAGTTATTGTATAATTTTTCTCGGCTCCTGTCAAGTTCTTGCTAATGTTGTAGATGGTATAGTGTTCACCATTGTCAATTTGTCCTAATGTTGCTCCAATTGCTGTATTGGAGGCATCAGTCTGTATGTGAAATGGTAATGTCCAATTAGGTCCTCTAAGCATAGGTGGAGTTATCAATTTCTCTTTTAGAGCTTCAAATGCTTCCTGACACTTTGCAGTCCAGGAGAATTCATAATCTTTAGTCAATAGGGCAAACATAGGACTGACTATTGTGCTAAAGTTGGGAATAAACCTACGGTAAAAACCAATGTGTCCTAGGAAGCTTCTAACATTAGTTTGAGTTTTAGGAGGAAGGAGATTCTTGATAATTTCCACCTTCTTTGGATCAACTTGGATCCCTTCAAGAGAGATGTGATGACCAAGAACTATCCCTTCCTTCATCATGATGAAGCATTTATCTAGATTCAAGGATAAGTGGTATGTTTCACAGTGAGTTAAGACTTTGTCAAGATTTTCCAATGTAAAATCAAAAGTTTGTCCACATACTATGAAATCATCCATGTATATTTCAACACTTTTGGTGGTCAGATCAGCAAAAATTGCTAGTACTCGCTCATCGAAAAGTTTTTGGGGCATTACACAAACCAAAAGGTAAAACCCTATAGGCAAATGTTCCCCATGGACATGTAAAAGTTGTCTTCTCTTGATCTTTAGGTGCAATCTGAATTTGATTATATCCACTAAATCCATCAAGAAAACAAAAGTATCTTCTTCCAACAAGAGTATCTAACACCTGATCTATAAAAGGTAATGGAAAATTGTCTTTGTATGTCACCTTATTCAACTCTCTATAGTCTACACATACTCTCATTTTTCCATTTTTCTTAGGAAGTATTATCAATGGAGAAACCCATTGGCTATCAAAAATTGGGTAAATGAATCCTACTTCTAGGAGTTTTTCAATTTCTTCTTTCACAATATCTCTTAAGGCAGGATTCAATCTTCTTTGGGGTTGTCTAACTGGCTTGACTTCTTCAGTATAGATTCTGTGGGTACATATATCAGGATGAACTCCTGACATATCTTTTTAGTTCCAAGCAAAAGCATGAACATGCTTCTACAAGACAACTATCAATTTTTCTTCCTCTTCCCTATTAAGTCGGTCGTAAATGTTCAAAAATTTGCCCTGGCTGGACTTCTATTTGTTTTGTATTTAGAAGGACTAAATTCACTCCTTCATACCTGGTGATTAAGGGATTAAGAGGACATTGCTGAGATGGGAGAAAAGAAGCAGTTTATGTTTTATTGTTGCTTGAGGGAAGCATATCTTGTATGGAACAGTGAGAAGGAAAAATTAGATGATGGTGCCATCCATGTGGTAGTGATACAGAGTTTCCCTATGATAGCACATATGGTGCATCTTCAGATTTTTTATTCTCCTCATTACTTAACTGTTGTATATTTGTTGCTTCCCCTTCTAAACCTTGTTCATGCAGAACATTCATCAGGATTGTTTCATTTTCTAAATTTTCTGTGTCACTGAGGTCTTCTATGTGTTCTCTTACTACTAAGGTAGCTAGTGTAGAAATGACCTCTTATGGTTCTTCCTCTGAGTCAGAAAACCATAACTAACCTGAAAATTTGCTAGATGGTTTTGCAGGAGGATATAAAGAAATTTGTTTTAGATCAATACCATTTGAAATAGTCATATTTCCAGATCTGCAGTCTATGAAGGTTGCTGCAGTTGCAAGCCAAGGTCTTCCCAAAATAATGGGATATCCATGTGCTAAATTTCTTGGCTGTAAAACCAAAAAATCTATAGGGAATTCCCAAGAAGAAACTTCTATAGGGACATCTTCAATGATTCTTTCAGGTTTTGCATCTGACCTATCAACCATTTCTAAAACTGTAAATGTTGGGCTGAGATGTTTGAGCTGTAATTGTTCCATTGTATCCTTGGTCATGACATTTATTGCAGCTCCTAGATCTACTAAGACATTTGATATTGGTACTGAACCTATGGTGACTGTGATAACTAGGCTTCCTAGATCACTATACTTTGGAGGTACTAGTTTTCCAGATAAGAGATCAGCTATCTTCCCTTCAACCTGCACAATTTTGGGAAATGCCCTCTTTTTTCTTCCTACTCTTTTAATGCACAAATTTCGGATAGTACTATTAATCTCTAGTATTTCCTTAAAAGCTTGCAATAACGGCAATGATATAGTCAAATTTTTGAGTTCTTTGACCAATTCTAACTCAGAATTTTTTGGTATTGCATTAAGTCTTTTAGGATATGGAATTATCCTTGGTAATTATTCTGCTTGTGTCTCTTTCTCTATCTCTGTTTCCAATTTTTCTTCTGTCTCCATTGTTGGTTGAATTTTCTCTAGTTCTGATGATTCTTGCTCTTCATTTTTTTTATTTCAATTGAAACTGGTTTAGGTACAACTTTTCCTAAACGAAGTTGGATGTTACTACAATCAAGAACATTAATTTCAACATTTTCTTTAGCTTCAGCCACATAGACAGGAGGTGTCTATCTCACACTGTTTGGATTAGTGACTGGTTGAGCTGGCAATTGAGGTTGTTTCACTTGCTATGTTTGTTGTTGTTTTTCTTGAAAATTTTGATTAGGTGCAGGCAAAAAATGTTGAGTTTGACCTTGATTCCTTTGCTGCCTTGGATAGGACTGGTATTGCTGATTCCATTGTGGTTGGTTTTGCATCCAATGTGGATTAGTATCATTTTAATTCCAAGCTGGATTGTTTTGATTCCAAGATGGGTTGTTTTGATTCCATGAGGGGTTGTTTTGATTCTGATTTTAGGCTGGGTTACTCCAATTTGCTTGTGGCCATTCTTGGGAATTTATCCATTAAGGATAATTCCAAGGACATTGGGGTGGTTCTGATTGTCCCCAAGGCATAGTACTAGGATTATGCCCCCAATTTGTAGGAAAATGAGGGGGATTTTGATATTGAGAGAAATTTCCCCCTTATTTCGATCTAATATAGTTGAGTTCCTCAGTCTGATTTTCTAACACAGTTTTGAGTTGTGGTAGCAGGTGGCATTGATCAGTTGAATGCCTTTTTGAACAAATACTACAAATGGCTGAGATAGATGTTTTATTCAAAGGACATTCTTGCAAAGCATGTTTATTTCTACATCTTTGGCAATAAATTGCCAAAGGTTCTATGTTTTTTGCTTTTGCAGACATTTCCCCCAAAGTAGTGTTTAGGTGTACTAGAATATCAGTTTTGAAATTTGCAAGTTCCTCTATCAGGTCCTTTACATCAGTGCCATTTGTGTGGCTTTTTCTTCTTTTCTGTTTAGTGCGAGAGTAATTCCTACAAAGATCCATAATTTTCTCATTACTGAGAGTGGTTACATCCCCTTTTCCCATCAAATCCAGAATTTCTTTGGATTCATCTTGCAATCCTCTCAAAAATATGGTTTTACATAATTCTGGTTCTATAAGTCCACATCTCCTTTGAACAAAGGAGAACCTATCAAGATAATCTTCCAATGTTTCATCATCTTCCTGCTTGATTCTGAATAACTCATATTTTCTATTCCTTACACGGTAATATTCCTGATATTTATCTAAAAAGACAGTTTCCATTTGATCCCAGGTTCTTATGGAATTTGGCTCTAAGCTCATGAACCAGCGTAGTTCTAAATCCTTGAGTGTTGAGGGAAAAACCTTAAGTTTTTTATTATCATTTATATAATCATAGGTCTGACACACTACCTTGAATTCAAACAAAAACTGATCAATATCTTCAGATACAACACCTCGAAAGGTTGGAAGTATCGAAGGTGAAATGGTCTTCATAGGAGAGTTTTGTGTTGGATTCAGATGAATAGGATATTCAAATGTTCTGGAAGGTTGGAGCATATCTTGATCATCTCCTTCATTATGGACATAGCCATGTTGGCCATCTACATTGCCTCCTTCTGCCATAGTTTCTTGTTTCCTAGGAGAAGTTAAAGCTTTCCAAATTGTTCTCTCAAGAGGTCCAAGACCCTCTGTTGATGATGAGTCTGATGAATTGTCTTTCATAGGATATTTTGATGGATGATAAAATTGGTGATTTTCCTATCTCAGAATGTTCTAATGATGGTGATACTGGTGATTTTTCTATCAATATTTCAGGTAGTTCAAACACAGGTGATTCACCCCTTAAGCATGAAGATCTCCTTAATGGAACAAGCCAGGGATCCTTTGGGGTAGTTCTACCTTTTTCATCCCTAGACTTATTCATTCATGTTTACTCTTGAATGACATAAATTAAGTCAATAGTTGTTACCTTCCTCAACTGTTGTATTCAAATTTTAACCTGAATTTTCACAACTTAGTCTGATTACAGCTATTGGACTGTTTGTTTTTTCTGGAAACACTATTCCTCGACAACGGCACCAAAATGATGCGTAGTCGTTATACCATCATTAATTCTCAATGAATCTGTCAATCCAGGGCAGTGTACAAGGCTATCTACGAAAGAAGAAGTGAAACAGCTATAACTTAGGTCAATCTAGAGCAACAGGTCTTATTGGTGGAATCGGTTGTGTGGGGGGTTTTGGAACATTCCTATATCTAAATTGCATGAATTAAATCTTAATCTAAGTTGCAGAATTGGAAACTAATCATTAACTACATAAATGAAGTCCTAATTACAATTACAGAATGAGACCTAATTATATTGCAGAAATAACAGTTGTAGAATTGAAAATCTAATCCTAATTGCAAAAAGAAAATCTAATTACTTTTGTAGCAATGAAAGTCTAATCTTAACATGGAAATGAAAACTATCAAGGTTCTGTAACAGAAGGTTGTCAATCTTCTGTGCAGAATTTGACAGCAAAACATAAAATGCAGGAAATTACTAAAAAAATAGCAAATTCTGGAAATAACAGTTTGAAATAAAATGGAAGCTTTGCTGAAAGTAAATATTACAGCTAAAACACTAAGCACAATATTAATCTAAGCATAAATAAACTAAGACTACAAATATTGTCAATTGTTTACAAGCAATTGAAATAACAAGTTCTACAACTCATTCTCACTACAAAGAAAATCGAATAAAACCTGCCGTTAGTCCTCCTCCTAGGTCTGAAAGTGGCCAGCCTCCTTGTCCAGAAGAAGGTATAAGTCTCTCTCTTTCTCTAAATCTTAGTCACACTCATTTACAAGCAATATGAAATAGAACTGGTGCACTTTATTTATTAAAAGACATGATTACAAGAATTCCGTTGAAAAACTGTTACAGGACTGTAACAGTCAATTTCTATCTATTCTCTTCTTCTTCCTTACTTTCTACTTCCTGCTGCTACTACTTCTACCTCTCTCTACTACTACTACTTACTATTACCTCTATATGTTACTCGGCTCAACCTGAATAGGAGCAATATTTATAGATGTCCTAAGGTCTGATTACAAACAAAGAATATCTCAAAAGATCTAATCCTACAATGCTGCAACAAATTTTGGTTTTATCCTAGAAGAAGATTAAAACTTGATCTTTCCCTTAATGATGGCTTTGGTCGGTAATGATGGCAAAGACATATGGAAGATATTTTCATTTACTTTTTCCAACCTTTATTTCCCTTTTTTTGGCTTCAGAAATCGGTCAACAAGTCAAAAAGCACACTCTGTTTTCATTTCGAAGATAAGTGGCTTCATTCCGAAGATAATGCAATTCTCATTTCGAAGATCGCTCATTCCAAAGATACTGCATTCTCATTTCGAAGATCTCTCATTCCGAAGATATTGCATTCTTCATTCTGAAGATCTGTTCATTTCGAAGATGTTGTGTTCTCTCATTCAGAAGATATCTATTCATTCCGAAGATACTTTGGAATGAACAAATGTGTGCTTTTCCAGTGATTTCTTCTGCATCTCTCAGGTGGGTTATCTCTTAAGATCAAATTCCAATGGTGTTCATATCTTTCCTCATGTGAATTCCATGCCTTGCTATTTATGGACAGTTGGCTGGAATTTACATGGGAAAGACTAGTTTTTGTTGCATAGCAATAGTTTGCTTGCACTGTTGCCAGATTTAGGTGAAATAAATGCTTGAGACAAATCAAAACATGATTAGTGAAATGTTGCTATTATTCTAAGCATATCCCATTGTAGCAAATCATAGCAAAAAGAACACAAAACTATGCAAAAAGTTGTAAAATCAGCATATAATATTCCAAATACATTGATCATGCAAAATGGTTAATATACAGCATATTGAATCAACTTAACTAACATATCAGATAAAACATAAGCGTTTATAGGCATTTTTAGTGTTCAAAACATGTTATGATTGAGGCATTTCCAGGCCTCATCACACTAGCCTCATTGACCACCGCGAAGTCCTTGTCAGTCGCCAAAAGTCCGTAAGAGTTCATCTTTTGGTGGTGGACCCTCATTATCCACCACTCTCTTAGCCGGGCCACGTCCCAATATTTAGCTGCCTCTTTCAAATCATCTTTTGCCTTCTTCCATAAGGTGGAGTTGGGGCTCGGGAGAGGGTGCCGAACGGGGTCATATGCAACCTCCATCGGGTAGAACTCATGCCAGGGAGGTAGCGTTTCCATTTTCTCCAAGTGCCACTCCAGATCCCTCTCGTTGGGATTGTTCCTCTGCTCTACGATTTCTAGATAGGGGCAAACGTGGAAGTTCTTAAATTGAAGATGGTCCCTCATTACCCCCAAGGGGTCATAGAGCCATTACTGAGGAAGCTGGACTAGGCCAAAATTGGAGAGTTTCTCCTACAAGAAAACATTTTGACCCTTACCATAGATGGCATTAGTTGCATCGCTCTGTCTAGCAACTTCCAACGTGAATTAATACTCAGAAGGGTAAACTGGTAGTAAGAAGGGCTTCCCTATGAAGCCAAAGATGCGAATCACCAGCCCCTGCATTAGTCAAAAAATGTCTCCCCTCTTCTCCCAGACCACTTTGTTTCTCAAGCCAAGGGGAACTCGAGGGGAAGACCCTGTCAACATACGCATGACGGGTCCCAAGAATTGTTGATTAAAGGGATAGTAGGACTTTGATCTCAACAGTAGGGGAGTCCACTGATATACGGGCAAAGGACTTCCATCCTTGCCACTTGTCGTAATGGCAACATGAGGAAAACTATTATGTACATGAAAGAAAAGTAACCAAACAAGAAAGGAGCAGGGCACGAAGCACTGGCTGGTCCCAGCATTCTTCATGCTAGTGAGTTGCGCATGTAAGGTCCTAGCCACCCATTATTTGTAGTCAAAAAATATTGGGTTGGTGCTCGGCCTCAAAGCATCAGGGGCATAAAATTCCCCTCTGGAAATACACTTAGCCAAAGACACCTGCCACGGGTGCATCGAAACGTCAGTAGATAGGCCTACCACTCATGCAATGATAGAAAATATGTCAGCATTTTTGAAGGCCTCCAAGGGTAGGGGCATTTGGGGAAATTTGCCTGAAGGGATCCCGCTTTTGAGGCTCTACTGCAAAAAAATGATCATGTAATTGGAGGGCTTGAATCTCTCCATTTGTTCACTAATAATAACGTTGTGAACTATGTACCCCTTAGGAGGGCCCTGCTGTGGTGCAAAGGTTGCCTGGACATATTCCTTAAGAATAGAGAACATCTCGTGGTCGGAGGCGTCTACCACTTGCTTGGAGGCGGGCTGATAGTTTCGTGCAATGGCATCAATCAGCTTAGGGCAGTGATGCATGGGGGGCGTCAGATACCAATATATCTAGGAGTAGTAAGCGGTAGCTCTTTGGTTGTCTGTCGAGAGCCTGCTTTTCATGAACTCGATGGTGCTCCTAAGTTCAGCTACGCTCCTCGACAGCTTGGTGTCTCTGATCCAATCCCACGCATCAAGCAACGGTTCTTTAGGTTGCTCATCCTTAGAATCCTCTCTTTCTCTTATGACTTGTTTCTCAAGGCGATGGCTAAAATCAACTTTCTTCGGCCCTTTGTCATGGCCTTTTGCCTTTGGCTATTCGGGGGTCGCCACTTCTGGTTCCTTCCCCTTTTCCTTAGAGTTCTTATTTCCCATAGTGCTAAGGGTAATGGAGAAACAATGCGGAGGGCTTTGGGATCGGAGGCTTCGAAGCGCAATATAGGAGAGCTTGAAGGCTAGCAGCGAAGTTTGCATGAATTATCGAGCAAATAGCTTCCTTACTACTGGAGCCTACCTTATATAGCCCTAGAAGGCGACTACCCATATTTATGGCACTTACCATAATTAAATCTGCGTCGCTTCATATAATTCGCCGCATGGTGGAGTGGTACACAGGGCTATGTCTTATGATGATTACGGCTTGCTTTGGAAGCGTGACCCTCTGCCACTCTGTACCCGAGCATGAACTTTTCTCCTAACTAAATCCCTAGAGGATGTACCTGCCATATTTTTCATTTAACTCACCTGCTTCAGATGCTTTTGAAGGTAGCTGTAGACACGTTCCCCTAGGCACATTTTAAATGCCCCTACCTTTTCGTCGTTGGGTTGGTGAAGTCGAGGTCAGGGTTGAAATGCTTCGCAGTGAACCTTTGGTGCGAGCCGGTTTTCTACGCTTCAAACCCGAAGTAGTTCTCTTCGCAGAAGGTGGTTCACCAGTCCTCCCTTGGAAATTATTTCGCTTGGAATCCCTTTGGATAAGTATCTCTCGGACCCTGGTCTGAGTCGTTGCTGCGAGCCATTTTCCATTGGCTACTTCGGAGAACCTTTTTCGAAGGAGAGTTTTTTTTTTTTTAAAAAGCACAGCCGTCGAAGTAAATTTGACTTGAGTCCTTAAGTAGCACTTTATTTACCAGCCAAACTATTTACACTATTCACAAGCTTGCGGCATAATGGGCATGTTGCCATCATGAATCCACTTCAGGTGATTATCCGATAAACCTACAGTGACCCGACAAGATCAGGTTGAACTTTAGCTGACCTTCGGAGTTCGGATCATTTCTACTTGAAGTTTTCCATGTTGCGAAGAGGAAGCAACGCAACCGATTTTCATTCTTTCTAGTGCCCAAATTTTTGGCGAAGAAGTTTGCCACTCGAAAGCCTTCTTGGGGCATCGATCTTAGGGATAGCCAGAACCAATACCAGACCCAATGCCAAAATTCTATAGATTCTTCCAATTGAAGGCCGGGTACAGGTTCTTTCATCCCACTGATATGGTAACAAGGTTCCTTCGATGAAGAGTAGTCCTCTAGGATCTCTTTGGGCTCATCCTCTAAATCGGACAGACTTCATGAGCTTTGGCTGAACACTTGCATGCCATATCTTGGGCTACAAAAAGGGTGCAAAAATGTGCCCTCTTTGTTCTCGAGTTCTACCACTCGAGTCTGCTTCTCTTCTCGGTTCACCTTTTTATGGAGATCGCGAGCAGCCATGTTGTTCATTGGGTGGGCCACGCTTGCATACTTCCATTGTTGAGCTAGTATGAGGTCTACCTCCCAAGCTCCAAATGACTGCATTTCAGGCCTTGGCTCAGTGCGAGGAATGCCCCACGATGAGTACTACGTTGGTCGAAAAGGAGCAGTAATTATCGAAGGAAGCGATGGAGTTTCTCTCCACTGCCACTTCCTCGATAGGAGCAGAAGCCGTTTCGCTTGCATTGCCTCTTCAAATATTTGAGGGAACCTTCGTTCCCCTGATTGCAGTAGAATGAGGCTTACATCCGGGTGGAAGGCCCGAACATAAAAGAGATGGGCTTGGGCGGGTGTCGATTGGATCTCCAGTGGGATTCTCTTCCAACTTTTGCAGACTCAGACATTGAAGTCTGTGATACCCTCCGAAGGTGCTCTCTTGATGGTGGAGAGGTATGCGAAGAGATGGAATGGGTCTTGAGAGCCAACGAACATTTTGATCAATGCCCCCGCTAAGTCATCCCATGAGTAGATAATTTTGGGCCTGAGAAATCTGTACCACCATAGTGCCCTTCCTTCCAGAGATAGAACAAGAAGCCTGATCATGACATCTTCATGGATAATGTCATGGAGGGTCGCTAAATCGGCAACATCTTCAAGGTGCTCTCGGGCCATTCTCGCGGTGCTGTTGTATTTTGTCAATGATTTCAAAGCACTTTTGGGAATCTCGTGGTAGCTTTGGATATTCAGGGGGCTTGGATCGTTCCAGCTAGGAAAGCTTCTCCCAGCCATTACGACAGTAGCCTGTGGAAATCACGGTTATCACCGTTGAGTCGAAGTCGTTAGGTGGACATTCTTCCTCCGCTTATGAGGTCAAGGCTGCTCACTGAACCTTGATTCCTCTGGGATATCTTCTTTCAAATTTGAAAGGTACCTACGACTAGGAAATATGGATCTTCAGCTCAACTGAGTCGCCAGGTGATTTTATCAGATGAAGACAGGCCAGAGATTCACCGAACTCGAACCTTCTTAAGACACGAGGAGTCCTGGTTACGAAAACCAGGTTTAGGTACTGGTCTTTACGACTTTAGAGATTCTTAGGTAAAACAGAGTCACCAGATGCTAAGAGTCTTTTAGTAATGAGAGCATCGATTCTCACTACTACTCAGAAGATGAGACTGACCGGATCTCACCGAGAACTTGTTAGAACTACTGGCTCCAGTGAAGACGGGCTAGAAATTTTCTCAAATATGGGACCCAAGGTCCCATCGGGCGTGCCAAAAACTGTTGGTCATCAAATTCGTATAGGAAAGGACTTTCGGTGGGTTTGCGCACCCTGGACCTACGACCAACATTGAAATGCCGAAGGGAAGATATGCCCCTCGTGCCAATCTCCGGAGAAAGGTCGGCTCCTATACTAATCTACTTTTGGGGTTTGAGACAAGAGTGCAGGAAAGAAATAAACAGAGTAAGGGTTAGAGAAAGAAATAAAAAGGGGTAAGGGTTAGAGAAAGAAATAAAAAGAGTAAGGGTTAGAAGATGATGATTTAAGGTGGGAGAGAACAGGAAGCACGATCACTCGCTAACAACTTCGAATAGCAGCAATAAATACCAAGAATAACATGAAGGAAACAAAATGCCAAACTTTCTATGTATCCTCTGGACGGGTTCGCAGGGTTCTCCTTTCTCTCTCGTTGGAATTCAGGGTTCAGAGTAACAGCGATTGAGATAAGGGAATAACATAAACCTCGATCCACCAGGCAGCATAAAGGAAATCGGGAAGGTGTTTTTCCTCTCCTATGTATCCTTCAGGGCAAATTTCATGGGTTCAGTCCCCGATCGCACACCGGATTCAGGATTTAGAGTTTTAGTACGCAAACGAGAAAAGACAAAAATTAAGCACAGAAGGCAGCATAAAAGAGATAAATAGAGCACAAGAGGTCTTTAGTATTAAACGTAGGACATCAAGTTACAGCAGCTTTCTAGCAGAAAGTTCCCCCCCTTTTTACATTACAGATCCTAGGTTTTTATAGAGGACTCGGCCCTCTAAATCATTATTACAAAAACAGCGGAGTACACCCTCAGACCCTGAGAAATCGGCTCCTCGTTGTTGCTGTGACTAAGCTTTCAAATCGGTTGTCGAAACTGGCAACTACGACTGGGTCAACCATGGAAATGTTCATTTAATGCGTCGCTCGAGTGTCCCTGGCTTTTGGATGTTGTGCTTGAGTGATAGTTACGCCGTCGGGTTTTACTTCGAGGACTGTTACGTCCCTTTCATTCACCAAAAATGGTCAGCAAACTTATTGGGCAAGAAAGGGGGTATTTATATGGGGCCTTCGATCACCTTGGGAAGCTGCTCGCCTTGGAACGTGGGCCCGAAAAGTGCTTCGCTACATCTCCGCCTCGCCAAAGCCTTGGGTCAAAGTAGATTCTCCTTGATTTTTTCTTCGCAAAATAATGCTTCATAGAAACTACTTCGGGGATGTCGAGTGCCGAGCGGATTCCATCTTTGAAATGGGGCCCTTTGTCCTTTGCTAGCGAAACTGCTTCGGATGGAAAATGTTTCGACCCGATTCTTTCTCAAAACTGTGGTTCGGGGAATATCCTCCTGAAGCACTTCTCTATTTCTGACATATTGTCATTTTGCTTCGGTCACCACTGCTTCGGGTGAAAACTGGTCGAAGTAGGTGTTAGAAATACTTTGGGCCTAAAGTAGTTTCCTTACCTTAGCTGATTCGGATTATGCTCTCCTCCTTCGGCGAAGTCGTTTGGATGTTGCTTCGCAAAACTTCCACCCGAAGCGGCTGCTGAAAATGCTTTGGGTGCGAAGCGTTATCTTTGTATTTTCTTCGGTGATATTACTTCACAATGCTTTCACTCGAAGTGGTGATTTAAAGTGCTTCAGGCCCGAAGCTCTTTTCACATTCTCCTCCTTTTCCTTTGGCAAAGTTATTTTCCTTGTCCTGTTTGGTCGCGAAGCTCTTTCTTCTTCTTTTTTTTTTAAAAAAAGGGGCGATAGGGAGAGTCAAAATTGCTGTAACTTAAAAGAAAAACTTTCAACAAGGAAATATTATACAAAATTCTACTATTCTTCTACCCCTTGTATAATGTGACAAAAAGTGTCAACAATTACTTGGTTCATTATTAAGTTTCATTAAGCACCATATT
This sequence comes from Wollemia nobilis, assembly GCA_028583015.1. Classification (NCBI taxonomy): domain Eukaryota; kingdom Viridiplantae; phylum Streptophyta; class Pinopsida; order Araucariales; family Araucariaceae; genus Wollemia; species Wollemia nobilis. The sequence goes on along the minus strand of JAQPPZ010000082.1, from coordinate 13,202,936 downwards.
AGAGTTTAAAAGTTGCAAGGAGAAGGTTGCATATTAAAGTCTTCAAGGGATTGCAAAAGATAGTTTCTTATAAGGTTAAAACCTACACATCAAGGCCATCAGTCGGAGAGGGGAGCAGCAGTCTCCCATCAAATTCGCCACTGTAGCAGCCGACACTGTAGAATCCTGCATACTCGTAGCGACCGCAACTTTAGCAGATCCGTGCACGGTAGCGGTCATAAAAATTTTGGCCCTAAAAAAAAAAAAAAAAATGGCAGATTTTGGAGGCAACAAGTTGTGACGGATGGAGCAGCAAGGAGGAGGAGCGAGAGGTCTAGGGGCATCCAACCCTAGGTATGGGACTTCAGAGGGCAGATCAGCAGACGCGACAGGTGGGGGCTCTAGTGAGATAGCAGGCCCCTAGGCGGAGGATGTGGACAAGGAAGTTCTATTGGAACCGGTCCAAGGGCGTTGGGCGGATGCGGTTGAAGATTTCTCCGAGGGGGACCAAGTACTCTATGCGTCAGGATCAAAGGAAGACCCAAGAAGGAGACAAAGAGAAACCTGGCAACTGGAGACCTTCATATCTTAATGCTCTTCGCGATAAGCAAAAATTATCCGACTCTTGTTTTAATCTAAAATCTTTCAATGGTAGGTTGCACGTCCCGGATTCCTTAGCTCAGCATGTGGCTATGGAGGGCAGAACATCTCTGGTGGCTAAATTTATGGGGGTGAGGCCGGACATGGAAGTCATAAGGAGATGGGCCATCCAAAAATGGCAGACCAAGGGCCGGTATGATGATTAAGGCTTTACCCAAGAGTTTTCTTTTGGTGACATTTCAATGTGAACAGGACATGGAAAGGACTCTCCAAGGAGGTCCTTGGTTTTTTGGGAAAAGGGGCTTGTATCCAAGCGTTGGTCCCCCGATTTCAACCCCCGGACTCGGGTCTTTGGATTTGGCTCCTATTTGGGTTAAGATGCCAGGATTACCTCTGCTTTTTTGGAACAAAAAAATCTTGGCTGGGATAGCTACAGAGATTGGAGAACTAATAGCTATTGATCCTGCAACCTTGAGCAAATCAAGACTCATGTCTGCTCGCATGTGTGTGTTGGCAGACCTGAGTAAAGAGCTCCCTAAATCCATTATTTTGTCGTCTATGTTTGGCCTTCATACTCGGGTCTTTGAATATGAAAATATGTCTTTTAAGTGTAGTGTTTGTGGGAAGGTAGGGCACCGGGGTATCCACTTGCATTTCCAAGAACCAGCCCCCACTCCAAAATACCGATCCTCAAACCCGGAATAATATCCCTCCCCCCGCAGATCTCCATTCCTACCCAACCTGGGCCTCAAGGACGTGGAGCTCGAAATCCGAATATCAGAGACCCTGTTCGCCCTATTGTAAGCAAAAGGCAACGTTTTAACCCTCCTCCCAAAAATTCTTATGCCCCGAAACCCTCTCACAGGGGAGCTGGTCCCTTTGATGGGAACCCTCAAGCTCAACCTGCTCCTAAGCTGATACAGCAAGCCTCAGAGCCAAATCACAAAGGAAAGAACCTCATAGATCAACGCCCTGGGGCAAGTAAGTTTGATTGGATGATACGGGAGGCCTATGGAGGCTCGGTGGAAGTGGTCCCATGTACTGCAGAGGAATTTATGGGAAGAAATTCCAAGGAGATCAACATCCCGATGGAGAACAGCTTTTGATGCATTAAATCATTTGAAGGGAGATCGGATGGACAACCAAGAAGTGGAATCCGAGGTAGAGGAGACTCAAGAGAAGGATTTAGAGGAGAAAAATCGGAGAGGAAGGAGCAGGAAACTAATAATACGAGCAAGGATACTCAGGAGGAAGAGGTGAACCACCAAGATCAGTGTAACCCCAAAGCAGGGAAAAAAGAATCTACTAATCAAGAAGCTAAGAGCACGAAATCATCTCCACTGTCAAAAAGACTAGTTAATCTGGAAAGCTAGATTGTTACCCCAAAGACCAAGACTGACCTACCCAAGATGGTTACTAGAAGCCAAGTGAATCCCAAGGAACTTCAACCTAGAGCGGATGTATGGGGATATGGTTCGGTGGGAAGAGGGAAACCTAGCAATGTCGCATTAAGGCGAGAAAGAAGCGGAGCGAGGAGTGGTCGATGGCACTCAGCAGTATTTCTTTGGGGCGAAGGCTCGAGGATCCAAAGCCCATAAATGAAGATTCTTTCATGGAATATTCGTGGGAGTAATCCTGCAAAAATAAGAGCTTTGTATGCTCTTAGAAAAGAACACAAACCGGATATGATTTTACTGCAAGAAACTAAAATGGAGGAGAGTAGAGTTATTCCTTTTAAGAATAGGACTTGGCGAGAAGCTGAAGTAGTAGGCCAAGAGGCCACTGGAACAGCAGGAGGGTTATTGGTTATGTGGAACAAAAATGTGATTGATAGTAGAGTGATTCTGATGTCTAGTTGGTTTATTTGTCTCTTATGTGTGGATAAAACCACGCAGGAAGAGTGGATCTTAACGAATGTATATGCTCCAGTTAGACAGGGACTCGAGAAGGGTTCTTTGGAGTCAGCTAGCTGAATTGAGGGAGACGGTCCCCAACTACCCTTAAATTGTGGCGGGGGATTTCAATCGCTACCTTAATCCTGTAGATAAATTGGGGGGCTCTCAAAGAATAACTGATGATATCTACGAGTTTAGAGATTTTGTTGAGCAACATGAGCCGATGGATGTGGACCTGCGTAGATTCTCCTATACATGGTCTAACAAAAGATTGAAGGAAAACCAAATTTAGATAAGATTAGATAGGTTTCTTCTTTCTCAAGAATGCCTGGAGAGGTTTGGGGACTCTTCATTAACGGCACTCCCAAGAATCGGGTCTGATCACAACCCAATTCTGTGGGAAACAGGGGAGGACTCTAATAAAAGATACATCAGACCCTTTCGATTCGAACTTATGTGGTTCCAACATCAGGATCTCAAGGATCTGGTTGCCCAATGGTGGTACAAAAAGTATAATGGTTCGAAACTGGCCCAAGTGGCATGTAAACTAAGGAATGTGAAGGCTAACATTAGAGAGTGGAACAAAACTTCCTTTGGCAATATTTTTGTTAAAAATGCAAAACTAAAAGACAATATCAATGAACTACAGGAGAAGCTGAAGTCAGAGCAGCTTACAGAGGATCTGAGAAACCAGGAGAGGGAGATGTTAGCCGAATACCACACGATGCTAGGATTTGAAGAAACCTTTTGGAGGCAGAAATCCGGACTGCGTTGGTTAAAGGAGGGTGACAAATACAAAGTTCTTCCATGTCTCTACTCTTCGCCACAGGAGTACTAACAAAATTAAGGAGATCAAGATGGCCGATGGGTCTAACACCAAAGATATGGAAGACATAAGGAGGGAAGTGGTTGAGTACTTTAAATCGTTGCTAGAAGATGTAAATCCGACTATTGAAGAAGAGGACTCTCTCGTTGGCAGCCATTCCACCCCTCAGTAATCGATAATCTTAATGGATTCTTACTTAGTCCTTTCACAAAGGAGGAAATCAAGAAGGTCATTTTTGACATGGATGGTAACGACTCCCCGAGACCGGATGGCTTCCCCGCGACTTTCTTCCGAAGTTTTGGGATATCCTAGGCAATGATGTAGTGGAAGCTATAATTGAGGCTCAAAAGGACATGGAAATCCCAGAAGGAGTTAATGCTACTTTTTTAGTCCTCATCCCTAAACTAGTGGGAGCAATGGAATTTTCCAGTTTTCGCCCTATCGCTTTATGTAACACTCGATGAAGATTCTCACAAAAACAATCGCCAATAGGTCGAAGGTTATCCTTCCTTTCATCATTGATATGAACCAAGGTGGCTTTGTGAAAGGGCGACAAATATTGGATGGTATCATCACAATTCATGAGGTTATTCATTCAATGGTGACTAGTAAGGAAGCAGGTATGTTACTAAAGCTTGATATGAATAAAGCCTATGACCGGGTCTCATGGCGGTTCCTCACCAAGATTTTGGGTAAGTTTGGTTTCTGTCCCCAGTGGATTAAGTTGATTTTTAGTTGTATCTCTACTACAAGATTTTCTCGTCATGGTGAATGGGTCACCCTCTGGTTACTTTAAGAGTGAAAGGGGGTTGCGACAAGGAGATCCTTTGTCTCCATACTTGTTTATTATTTTAGCGGAAGCATTGGGTAGGAACATTTCAGCAGCAGAGGAAGATGGTCAATTGGAAGGTTTTAAACCAGCCTCAACAGCAGAGCCAGTGTCTCACCAACAGTTTGTGGATGATACAATCATTTTGTCCAAAGCCTCGGTGCCTCAAGCTAGGAAGTTGAAGAGAATTCTAACCAAGTATGAGACGAAAGCAAGAGAGTACATAAACTATAAGAAGAGTAGCATCTTTTTCTTTAACACTCCTGGTGGGAGGGAGGAAAGAATAGCTAACCTCTTCGGTTGTGGAAAGGAGCTTCTACCAGCAACTTATCTAGGCATGCCTATGTTCAAAGGTAGAATGAAGGCTACTTTGTGGAACTCAATCATTGACAGGATCTCCAAAAAGTTAGCAAGGTGGAAGGGCAGCCTTCTCGACTCCATAGGAAAAGCCTTATTAGTTCAAACTACTTTACAGAGCATTCCAATTTACTGCATGTCTCTATTTAGAATGCCTGCAAAGGTCCGAGCTACATTGGAGCTAATTCAACGCAACTTCTTGTGGTCAAGTTCAGAGGAGAGAAAGAGAATTTCGTTGGTAGCATGGAATCAGGTGTGTGCAAGCAAGGATCAGGGGGGCCTGGGGTTAAAGAGAATGAAAGAAATGAATCAAGCTCTGATTGGAAAATAGGTATGGAGATTTATCAATAATGATCAATTGGGATGGGTAAAACTTCTTAAGGCAAAATATATCAAAAATAATCAGGACTTCCTGAAAGCTGATAATCTTCCTAGAGGATCCTATTTTTGGAATTGTTTGCTCGAATGTCGGGAGGTAGTCGGGAAAGGCATCAGATGGAGAATTGGTAATGGAAGACAAGTGGACTTTTGGAAAGACCCGTGGTTGGAAGAGGCCCCTCTGAAAGATAACTTAGACCTTCAGGTCCTACAACATAAACTTTCGAAGGAAATGGGAGGAAAAGTAGGGGGATTTTATTGTCGTAGCACAGAAACTTCTTCTTGGAAGAAAATCACGATTCATAATCCGTCGAGCAAGAGAAGGTGGCCCTAACCAAACTCAATGATGCTTTAAGGGTGTTCTCGATCATTCCCGGGGGAGGAAGAGACAAGGCGATTTGGGGCAAAACTACAAGTGGGATCTATTCAATAAAAATCGCCTATAAGTTAATCCACTCAGGATTCAATGGTCGGACTCCGACTTCGTTATTTGGTTAAATAATTTAACCCCAAAAATAGCTTTCTTCTTTTGGTTGGTAGTTCAAAATAAGATCCTGACAACAGATAATCCGCAAAGGAGAGGTTTCCAATTCATCAATCGATGTATCTTGTGTGAGAAAGCAATAGAATCTGTAAGTCATATATTTCTAACTTGTGATTTTTCTTGTACAGTCTTCCAAATGATCCTGTCCAAATTTCATATAGATTGGGTCTGGTCCAAATAGCATGTCCGACTTCGCATACAATGGGCTTCCCCCTTCTGAGCAAAACTTTTGACTTGGCTCTAGAAGCTCAGCTTACCCCATTTTTTATGGGGGATATGGAATGAGAGAAATAAGAGAGTATTTAAAGGACGTAAGAAAGATCCCGAGTTATGTGGTAATAAAATAATCAGAGCTTTGAAAGAAAACTAGAAAACTTTCTTCTTCAAAAAATGAGACCATGTCTCTAAGGGAAAGGAGGATTTTGCGGAACCGGGGAGAGGAACTTCCGGACCTAGACATTACAACCAACCCACGGGATGGTGTCAAGTGGATACCCCCACACAAAAGTGGGTTAAGTTTAATTTTGACGGGGCAGCTAAAGGAAATCCGGGTGCACGGGAGCGAGGAGGAGTTTTGAGAAATGAGGAAGGAAAAGTGGTCCTTGCCTTTGCAGAGCCTTTGGGAACTCAAACAAATCATTTTGCAGAAGCTCGAGCCTGCATGCAGGCAATGAGAATTGCCAGACTTGAGGGTTATAAGGAAGTTATCTTTGAAGGGGATTCGCTTAATATAATCAAGGCAATTAATGAGGATAAAGATCCCAGCTGGACCATACTGGAGCTTATCCTAGAAGCAAAGATTCATAAATCTCATTTGGTTAATGCCCGAATCCAACACACCTTCGAGAGAAGGGAACCAGAGCGACGGATCTAATGGCAAATATTGCGGTTTTTGTTGGGGAGATGCAAATTTGGAAGGATAACTTCTCTTAAGAACTATTGGTGTTGGCTTCTAGAGAAGAGCTAAGATCAAACCTATTAGAGCATCAGGGAGATCGGAGGGGCTGATGATGAGTAATCCGACAGATGGAATTAGGCGAGAAAAGGCATCCCATTTTCTGGGGCCTGGGAGGTGACAAGTGTACAGTACAGCAACCTAGTGTTAGTAAGTGCTAGGTGTTGTTTGGTTTTTTTTTTTATCCTGAATAGTCAAGCGACAAGTATAGGACTTTGGACTCTAAGTATGGCTTAATGTGAGTCTTAGAAAGATCCATTTTGTATTTTGATTATACGGGCTTGATGCTAGAACCAGCCCATTTTGACTTTGTAAAAGGTTTGTGGACCTTATAACCACCTCTACCTTATACCAAAAAAAAAAAACCTACACATCAAAATAGGAGTTAGATATATTTAAAGAGAAAGAAAATATCAACTTCTTATTATCTATTAGAAGCAAAGAAGACTCTATTCTAAAGCATAGACTTTAGTGCAAGTTTCAAGTTATTTTTAAGAGTTCATTAAGAGGAGCAATAAGGAGGAATTACTAGTGCTTTATACTAGTTACTCTTAAAAATTATTAAAGGTGCATTAAGCATTAAGTTAAGGAGGAATATTAGTGCACAAGAAGGATTAAGTTGGAGTGTCAAGAGACACCATTAAGCACAGGAAACCTGCAACATATCTTGGTGTAAAAAATCCACCAAAAGGAGCCTATAACGGCCATAGCTTAGTGAAGGAAGCTGCCATACTCAATTCAGAAATATAGCTACAAAAGGAGACTAGGAAAGTCTCAAATTTAGGTGCAACTAAGGAATCCTACCTTAGTCTATTACAAAGTTATTTTTAGCTCAGTTAAGCACCATATTTGTCTTCTACTTTGTATCAAAAGGAGATAAAGTTTGAGTGTCTCAAAGACACCAACGTAGCACATGATTTTAGTCTATAAGCGGTAGCCATCATCAAGGATAAAGCACAAGCTATTGTGCTAAGGAGTAGAGCCATCTAAAGGGCTCAATACCCTTCTCGTCTAGGTGTCAAAGGACACCATTTTTGGTACTACAACCACACGAAAGTAGCCCACAATCACACAAAAGTAGTATCATAGTCACACAAAAGTAACGCCAAAGCAAATGACACCTATCATGGCAAAAAACCTATAGTAAGAAGGCGAATAACAAGGTAGGCTATAGCATCAACAATGCAAGTTGGAATACAACACACTACAGTTGGTAAAGATAAGGTGTAGAGAAGAATATCATCAGTTACCCAAGCGATAGAAGAACACGAACAACCATCTATGTTGGAGAAGAGCCATCATACACCTTTTTTCACAAAGAATCCAAACAACTTGAAAAAGGAGTTGGCAAGAATAGACATTAAGAGAGCTTCAAGGGAATAGATACATTAAATAATTGATTGCATGTAAGGGAAGGTTCATCCACTTCCCATATCAATGTAAGGCATCTTGTGCCACATGGTACAAAGTAAGAAATAACGTGCCCATATCTATGTAATACCTACGCTAAAGGAGTAGAGCACTCATATCTATGTAACACCTATGCTAAGAGAGGTAAGCACCCAGGTTGGAGTAATGCTCCAAAAAGGAATCAATAATAATTGATTCAATGCATAACATAAGGTATGTGCCACCTATTTCAATATCTCCAAAGGTTGTAACTACCCAACATCGCGTTACATAGTTTCGTAAATAATATTAGTGCCACTTGGCATACTTGCCAAAGGGAGACAAGAGGTATTAATAGTCATCACAAGAAAGAACACATGTATTGGAAGCATATCTCCAGCGAGTCTTGAGCGTAGAAGTGGTTAAAACACATAATAGGAGGAAGAGACCATCATAGGGGAGTGCCATTCAAAGGAGGGCATTGAGTTCTCATTGCCATAAGGTGAAGACAGAGAAATTCTAGCTTCCCAAGTTTGCACAACGAAGTCAAGACCAAAGCCAATCAGCACACAAAATTTAAAAGTTATATTTACGTTTATATTTGCTTTCATTAAAGTGCAAAAGGAGATATAAGGTTTTTTATATCTAGGGTTAAACTTATATTGTTTTGGAGAATTTATAACCTTTGAATAGAAATCAATTAAACCAAAAAAGTGCAAAGTCCAAAGATAAATTTCAAGGTGCTTAATATAAGGTTGAAGTTTATTTATTATTGCATTGAATAACTAAGCACATACCAACCTTAGAGATTTAGAAGGCAATTAAAGTAAAGGAATTATATCTTAAAAGATATTACAAATTGCATGAGGTTCAAACATTAAAATATTTGCAAATAATTAAGTAGGAGATATAAGGTTTTCAACATTGGAAAATTAAAATACTAGTTTGCAAATGTTATTATTTTCTAAATTTCCAAATTAGGGAGATATAAGGAATACTACATCAAACTTTAGTTTCTTGGAATTTAGAAATTGAACCATTGAAATTTAAGGATTAAAGAAGCAAAACTATAATTGCTTGAAAGTTGGAAATTACATTTTACATTAGTCTTTTACACTAAATTATGAGACATTAATCCAACTAAAAGGTCTTGAAGGTGCATCACCTTTTATCTTTATCTTTCTACTTACTAATTTTTAGGGAGACATGCACGAAGATCTGTTTGGCGGCTTCTGGGGCGGACAGCGCAGAATACTGTGGCGGCCATAAAAAGCTGGATAGCCTGCCCAGATTCATGGCGGCTACCGATTCCACCATGTAAATTCAAAAAAATTAAAAAAAATTATTAGGGAGACATGAGGAAAGAAAGTGAAGTTGAATATTAGGGAGACAAAAGGATTTCAACTCAAACTAGGAAAGCTAAGCATACTATCAAGGTTCATAGTACATTCAAACACTTGCTAAATAAAAGGTATTTTACAAAACTTGTAAAATTTAAAAGTTCTTAACAAGGTTGAGCATATATTCTAAACTAGGGAGATATAAGGTAGACTACTACAAAGGATCTATCAAAATAATTCTCAAAATACTAAATAGATAAAAAGTATTCTATTGATTAATCATACACTACAAGATTTGATTCAATCCAAAATTTAGATAGAGATATATAAGATCTTCATGTGACAATAATCTATTAAAACTAAGGAGGAATAAAATGTCAACTTTAAATAACATAGTTAACAATGATATGAACAACGCAATTAGAAGAGAAAGGGCAAGTGTTATACAAATTGGAATCAAGAATTTACGTACAAATTCTAAAGGAAACTTAGACCTTACTTCAAAAGTGATCCATAGTGAAGTTGTAGAAGAAAACTTTAAAACCTTGGAATAATATCTACATGCTTGACTCACTGAATCAATTGATAATTAAAAGAGTGATATTCAAATTCCTTTAGATATTGGTAGTATATTATACATGGCATTACTTACATTCAAATGCTACAAAGATAAGAATGTAGAAGAAAAAGGATTGATTGAATAACTTAAATAGAAAACAACAATAGATGAATCCATCTTATAAAATGTATTTCAATCCTCATGGAGTATTGATACTTCAAGTTCTACTAACTCAAGATATTATCATGATGCCTTAAGTATTTTTTTAGAAGCCTTTGTACACAACAAGAATAGTAATAAGAAGGACAAAGGCAAAGAAAAAATACTTTTGCAGGAATCATGTGATAGTATGAGCACTTATGAAAGTGTAGAAATTGGATCCAACGACAAGAATAAAGAAGAATAAGAAGAGGAACCATGTCAAGGAGGGATATAGTGCAAGGTAAACTAAAGATAATACAAAGGACCAGGTCAAGTTGAAGAATATCCAAAAGATGAAGATCCATATTAAAGACTAAAGTCTTCAATACCCAAATAATGTAATTCAGGCGGGTGTTAGGGTATATTACATTATTTGGTACTTGCCAATGTACCAACTTGGGTACATAACTAGAGTAGAAGTTTACTTTAGAGTAAGGTCTGAGTAGTTACTTCAAGCAAGTAATAAATGTACAAGTGTTAGAATGTGCAATGATGTAAATGTGCATATAGTCCACATGTACATGATTCATAGGAGAGGTAGATGAAGAGTCATGGGTAGATTAAAGGCTAAGGCACATTCTTCCTATATATGTGCCTTTAAGGTAAAGAGTGAGAGTGAGACAATGTTACTATAGAGAGAGATTATAGTAGTGAGTAGGTACAATGTAGTTCTTCATTAAAAAATTTGGAGTTTTCAAGTCCTCCATTATATTGCATTGTACTATTTTCATGAGCTTTCATTAATGGTATATTACTGAGTTATTGTAGAAGTCTATCTCATTATTTTCTTGCATATTATAGTGCCATTATCATATAGTTATCATAGCTTGCTTATTTCATATCTTGTGGTTGAATTTCCTTCAATATACATCCTCAAAAGCTAACAAGTTGTTCTAAACATTCTAAAATTCTTAAATGGATCTTTCATTCCCTTATGTATAGGTAAAATTGACATGTAAAAATGCTTAGGATAGGGCCTAGTGACAACGATAGGGTATAAGGACTGATTGCACATTTCTCTATAGTTGTAGGTGAAACTAGGGGGTTGAATCATATCCACTTTTGAAACCAATTGTTTCACCATATTTGTTAAACTTTGCACCTTGATATTATTGTTGTGCAATGCCCCTAGATTCCCTAAGGGAGGGATATAGGTAGGTTGTTGAAAAGGTACTTGGCCCATGTTGGAGGTATTGATACTGTTATGGCATAGGTTATGATATGTGGTATCTTACTGGAGAGAATAACTAACAATTGGTGGAATAGAAGCAAAAATATTGAGATTAGTTGAATGAGGAGGAAATTGAACATAATCTTGAGATGCACTAGTTGGAGAAATTTGTAGAATCCTTTCAATGTTAGTGGTCATAGTAGTAGCATCTGTTGGGTTATGAACAATATTACCATGATGCAAAGATTTAGTCAAGGATTTGTTATGAACATCTCAAGGGGAAATTGGTTTGATGATTAGATGTTCCAACTTCCTTGAGTCAAGTTTCCTCTTCCATAGATTTATCCAAGGTATCTTTGTGATGCTTGTAAAAATTCTAAACATGTTCAAATGATTTAAATATAAGGTTCCCATTGGGTCTCTTAGTAGGATCAAGGTCATTCTCAATCTCTTCATTTTCCTTATCTTCTAGATTATAATTTTCTCTATAAATTTGATCATATTCTTGGGAAATATAATCAAAATTTAAAAGCCTTCGCCCACTCCTAAGGTTGGGAGCCATTAGGAGAGAGAGAAATAATAGAGTAAAGAAGGAGGAGAACTAAAAACTAGCAAAAGCACACAAAATATTTCTAAAATATTTTTAAATGTTTTCTGATATAAACAATCATAAATAGTGGTCTTGTTTAAATTTTTCAAGAAGAGAAAGCAAACAAGGAAAAGTCTTCCTAATTTGGCCACTAAGACATGTCTTTCACATCGGGTTCAAATATGTAAAGGGGGAAAATTGCCCTATCACGTACGATTCTTGGCTAGATCCATTTTGATGTGACCATGGGGGTATGCTATAACTCTACACTCGATGGAAAAAAGGGAAGGGTTCATTAGAAATGATTTTAGGACTCGCTCTAAGTCTGGGGTGGAATGTGTTTTATTGTGTCAATTAAACATGCACCTATGTTTAGCCTTTCTAAAATTAAGCTATGAAAAGGGAAAGAACGATGCAAGATACAGGATGCAAGAAGACAAGAGCTAACCCTAGAATGATTATTTGCTTTAATGATCACTAACTCTAGGATTGCAAAGAAAAGCTTTTAAGAACAAGAGAAGTGCACAAATAAGGTTAAAACCCTAAATGCACACTATATGCCTTTATTCTTTCAAATGCCTAGAAATTTGATCAAATGCTTTTCCTTACTTGTGATCTATGTTTTGAACAAAAATTAATAAAAAGTAATCAACAAATAGCTTAGAGATCTGCTAGGGTACTTATTTGATTCGATGGTTATTCCAAGCTTTATCTTGCGTCCAACAATATTCCATAGCTTCAATCCTACAAAATAACTTTATAGAACCCTCAAAAAATATGATCAGTGTTAGGGAGTCTACTTAGGCTGCTATATAACTGTGCTTGGAGGTACAACAATCAAGCTCCCTAGGTCCTTTTAGCTAAACCTTAAGAATGCAAAAGTGAAATTTGATCTTTTTGGAAAATTAACAAATAGAATATAATGCAATAGAAAAATATGATGAATAGAGTGCAAATTATGCTTTTATGCTCTAAATATATCATAAAATGTAGATCTAGAGTTTGGAGGTGAACTTTTGTCCCCAAGATTGATACAGATGAAATCTCACCCTACACGAGGCAGTCATGATTTTGCTACTGATGAAATCATGCCCTATAATTATGGGACATGATTTCACAATAGAAAGAGAACGTAACAAAATAATGCAAATAAACTAATGAAAGATGCAAAATAACAACAAATGAATGCAAATGAGCAAAAAAAACCTGGTGGTAGAGAAAAAGTAGACAAAAGGATGAAGACCTCCAAGGCAGTAGACTCCTCCTTAGGGCTCCAACTATATCCACCAAGAGTAGCAACACATAGTAAATGCACTAGAAGAGAACTCCACAAAGATTAAAAATCTTCCAAAAATCACTTGGTACTTTTGCAATATGATCTTATTGGCACTTGTCTTGAATTTGTCTTAGGTAGCTTCTGGTTTGCTTAGCTAGTGGAAAAGAAGGCTTCAAACCCCTTATTATAAGGGATTTGAAACAAGTATGGGCGGGAAAACCAAATGGAAACCAACATTAAAGAGGTTGATTTGAAAAACTAGGATTTTCTAAGAGAAAACTCTAGCTAGGCAAAATCATGCCCCGTAAGGGCCAACCACGATTTTGTTGAAACTAGGAAAAAAGGGGGGAAGGAAGGAGGAGAGAGATCCAAACTTGCTTTGGGCAAGTTGGAGTATCTCCCTCAGATTCTAGTGAAAATGACTCACTCAAGTGGGTCAATTTTTGACAACTATACCCTTTTAGTTCTTTTTCTCAAGAATTTTTATGAAAGTGTTATTGTTCCATTCTTTTAATTTAGATATCACTGATTTAATTTGTTTTGGAAGTGTATAAAGCCCACCATTTCTAAAATAATTCCATGTATGCACTATCATATCAATAAATTAAGGATGGTCTTCCCACATCCACTCATATTTAAAATATGATATATTTCTAAGTTATTTACCACCTTCTTATCTCTTATTGGCTAGTGATATGAACCAATCCTGTCAAAGTATTAATTTTATCACAAGCACCTTCATCTAGCCAATGATCTAGGAGTATACCTCTATCTAATTTTTCTTCTATTAAGTTTGGACTCATCCTATTGTTGGTCCATATAGAGTTATCCTCTTTAAACTCAACCCCCCATAGATTCTTGTTTTGAATAAAAGCTAAGAAATATCTCATACTTTGGATTATTTTCTTAATTCCCTCAAATATTTCATCCAACCTGGTTATGGCATTAAATTTTTCTCTAATTATGAATCAAGTTTCTTGTTCTTTAATTCTCATAAAGGCTTTAATCCCACTCCATACTTCTAATATGTCTGACTGAGTTGTAGGTCCATATAATGAATATCTACAAAGTAGCGTGTGACTAATGAGGCTATCAAATGCCTAGTTTTATGAATGGTTTCATAGGAGGTTCTAATTGGATGTAGAGGGGGAAAACCGCTCTACTATGGATAATTCCCAAAAATCTAGATCCGCAAGGGAGAAGAGAAAGCATTATGGGGTGAACTACGGGGGATACATTATTCTCTACACTTAGTTCTAGGAAGGGGGAGGGAGGGTTCACTAGGAATAACTTTAAGGACTCGCTCCAAGTCCATAGGAATTTCAATAATGTTTGATGTATTCAGTTTCCAGACAAACACCTAAATTTGGCCTTTCTAGATCTATGCTATAGAAATATAAACGACAATGCAAAAATACAAAATGCAGGAATACAAGAGCTAACCCTAGAATGATTCTTTTATTTAAATGCATTCTAACCTAGGGTTCTAAACAAACAACTTTTTAAAGCAAGGTTCAAGAAGAGATGCACAAACAAAATTATCCCTAAGTGAACACTATATGTTGTTTATCTTTCAAATGCCTAGAATTAATTGAATATATAATAAAATCCGATCTAGGGTTTATGATAGAAATAAAAGCACTAAAAAATAATCCTATAAGATGAATCAAAATAATTAGCTTATTTTGTGTTTCATCCTTGTTTTTATCTCTTTGTCTAATGCTATCAATAATACATGTTCCTGCAAGATAAATCAACAAACACTTGAAAATGGAATTAGCATTAGGGGGTCTACTTCGGCTGCTATACAATAGTGCTTGGAGGTGCAGCAATCGAGCCCCCTAGGTCCTTTTAACTGACCTTTGATAATTAAAAACAAAAATTAACCTTTGGAGGAAAATAAACATTAAAGTAATACAACAGAACAGAATACAAAAATCACATAACAGAACATGTCGTTATGCTCTAGATGTAATTTAGAATGCAATGGAGAAAATAGGGACAATAGATTACTCCCAATTTGATCTCTGGAAAAATCATGTCCCGTAATGGGCAACCACGTTAATGTCAGGTGAAGTCACGTCCCTTAGCAGACCAGACATGATTTCATATAAACTATGTGAAAAATAAAATATGAATATAGAAGCTTGATTATGTCACTCAAAAAATCTAAATGTAAATGCAAAAGAGCGAATTCACCTGCCAAAGTGTGCAAAAGCAAAATAGAAGGATTTTAGATCTCCCAGATGGTCAATCTCTCCTTAGGGCTCCAACAACAATCCAACAAGAGCAAGGAAGAACAATGCAACAAATAATCAAACTTCAAACTTCAAAGTTTCTTGTGAGAGAAGAAGAAGAAGTATGTAGACCGAATGAAAACACTTTATGAGAAATCAAATGCGAGCAATAAAATCATCAAGTACCGAATAAAATGAGTGTGTGTTAACTTGTGTGTTATCGTGTGTGAAAAGTGAATTCAAATCCTCCTTATATAGTGTATTTGAAGGTGAAAAGAGTAGGAAAACCAAGGAGGGTCAATGTGAAACATGTCAACCCCAAAAAAATAAGGTTTTAATATGTCAAACCCTAAATAGACAAAATCTCACCCCATCCAGGCCGACCGCGATATCGCAATGCGAAGTTGCACCCCATCAAGGACGAAGTGCGATTTCGCATAAAGAGGAAAAACAGGCAAAACAAAGGGGGGAAAGCCTTGCTCTTACCTTAGGCAAGTCTAAGGGGTACCCTTAGAGGGCTCAGGGAAGATTGCTAATTGAAGTGGGTCAATTTTTTGTGTCTACATTTTGCCCCCTCTTTGAAGAATTTAAGGCCAAGTAAATGCATCAAAGAAAGATGTAGACCTCTATAGGCAGAAAGCATCAAGCACAGAAAAGAAGTGGCCAGGTTTAGGCAAAAGGGTGAGACATTTCTACCATTAATGCCTCTACGGCTATGGTACCCCCTCGAGTTTCAAAAAGGGATGAAAATTTTCTTTGAGAAACTTGAAAAAGGCAAGGAAGAAAAACAAGACACATAAACACAAAGCAAGCAAACAAACAACAAAGCAAATATGATTAGGCACATCATGAATCTAATGCAACTAGCATGAAATGCATGGATGAATAAAATACAGGGAAAGAAATAATATGGAAAGAGGAGAAAAGAAGAACAACAAATACAAGAATCCAAAGGTCAACCATAGAACATGAGAAAAGCTTGATCAAGAACCCTGAATGAAGGGTGTTATGCCCAAAAGAAAGGTCTAGATATGGAGTGAAAACCTGTTCAGTTTTAGTACTCGCTAGTGGAAAAATGGGTAAAATATGGAGCATAACCTGCTATGGATGATTGCTCAAATTATAAAATAATGGAGCGTAACCCGTTATGGATGATTGCTTCCTAGTAAATGCTATGGGGTATTTACCCGCTAGGATGTATGTTGAGGCATGCTAAAATGGCCAAGGAGCTTATCCTATAATGGGGTGTTGAGCCCACTGAGTCAAGATAAGTGTAACCTGATAGGGTAATACATCATTGCTGATGTGAATTTATCAAGTACTACCCGCTAAGGGTGTGTAAAAATATATATAGACCAAACAATATGAGCATAACACAAAGCGAGTGTATGCATGTGCTAGAAGAAATATGAGGAAGAACATGAGGGAAAAAAATTTGTGTGTGTGTACCCCCAACTTGAAGTTTCAGCTATTAAAAATTCAAGAGGGAGGAATTGTGTAAATAAAATAAGAGAAGAATGTATATCCTTATCTGAACAAAGAATACAAAGAAAAAATAATATTTATGCAAAGGACAAGGATATACCATAAGAGGATTGCATTCCTTGACTTTGGAGAGAGATGATGATCTTTGTAAAAACTTTCAAAGTCAAGGAATACAATAAGAAGAGAGAGGAGAGAGAAGAGTAAAGGGAAGACAAGAAGAAAAGAAGGGATGAAAATGCAAGGGGCCCTAGGTTGGGGCTTTGCTAGGCATCAAAACCCTAGTGAGAGTGCAATGTCATTGTCACAAATCCCTAAAAAGCTATATGAACAAGCAATCATGAGCAAAAAACAATGTATTATGACAAGTAGAAGTGCAATAAAATAAAATTTTAGGCAATCATGCAAAGTATGATAGGTATTCATGGAATATGATCAAGCAAAAATGAAATATGATCTAAGCTAAAATACAAAATTTGAATGCCAAAAATAGATTAAGCATAATATCTTTTTAAATGCATTATGTTCATAGGTTCTTTAAGTTCTTTACCATCCAGAGAATCCAAATGGTAGGCACCTGATCCAAACTTGGTTGTCATGACAAAAGACCCTAACCAATTGGGTTGAAACTTACCTCGAAGATCAACACGAGCATTGGTATTCTTTTGGTTTTCTTTGAGTACAAGATCCCCAACCTCAAAATAATGATTGCAAAATTTCTTAGAATAAGATTGTTGGACTCTGTCTTGATAGGCTCTCAAATGCTCTAAGTCATGGATGTGCTTTTCATCCAATAGCTCCAACTGGTGTAAACAGTCTACACGATACTCACCGCTGACCTCGACATCTTGTAACAAGATGCACAATGAAGGAACCTCAAGCTCAAAAGGAAATAGTACCTCAGATCCATATACCAAAACATATGGTGAGGCCCTTGTGGGAGTATGCACACTAGTACGATAGACCCAAAAGGTAGGATAAATTTGGATATGTCAGTCACAACCAGTCTTATTAACCAACTTCTTCAAAATCCTAATCAAGGACTTGTTGGATACTTCATCTTACCCATTACCCTGAGGGTAGTAAGGAGTTGACCACATGTGTTGAATCTTGTACTTAGTACAAAGGTTACGAATATCCTTATTCTTAAAAGGAGTGTCATTGTCAAAAACAATCATCGAAGGAATCCCAAACCTACAAAGAATTTGGTTAAATATGAACTTAGAAACTTGAGTTCTAGTCACCGTAGCTAGAGGCATGGCTTCAACCCATTTAGTGAAATACTCAATCGTAGTAATTATGAACTTGTGACCATTAGACGACAACGGGTTAACTTTCTCGATAATTTCCAATCCCCACATGGAGAATGGCCAAGGGGAAGAGATAACCTGAAGATCTTAATAGGGAGCATGAATAAGATGATCATGGCGTTTATACTTATCGTAGCATCGAACATAATCACATGCATATTTCTCCATGGAAGGTCAATAATACCCCATCCGAAGGAGTTTCTTGGTAATAGCATTACCACTAAAATGGCCTCCACATGAACCTTCGTGAGCATCACTAAGAGCAAGTTGGGCTTCATAAGAGTTAAGGCATCGTAAAAGGATACCTTCAAAAGAATGTCGATATAAAGTATTATTGATTATGATAAATCGGCATGCTCTCTTGCGCAAAAGCTTACACTGACTACGATATAAACCATCAAGCATCGAACCATCCTTAAGGAAATTAAATATGTCATTATACCATGGCTCAGATGGGGAAGCTTCGATGGTTAAATAGTCTAATGAGACTAGACAAGAACCAAATGACATAGGTTCCCAGAGTTGTCTAAGATAATCGACACTTGATTGTCTTCTAAATCCAGAGGGAATAAGAATGTGGTATCAACCATGGCATCCGCATGGCGATTTGAGGATCTAGGAATAGACTCTATGGTTACTCGATCAAACGAGGACAACATCTTAGTGACAAATATCCTTGTAAGGTTTAATTTTATCATCTCGAGTCTAATAAACATCATTAATCTGATTAACCACAAGTTGAGAGTCACCGAAGATCGCCAGAACTCTAACCTGCAAAGCTAAAGTAACCCTAAGACCAAGGATCAAAGCTTCATATTCTGTAGTTTTATTCATGCAAGAGAAACAAAACTTGAAGGACAAGGGTATGAGTTGCTTTTGTGGGGTGACTAGAATAACTCCAACACTAGTGCCCTTCATGCATCAGGATCCATCAAAAAATAAAGTCCAAGACTCAAACTCTTCAATTTCAACATTGAAGCACTCATCGGGAAACTCGACAACTATAGGATGAGTAGCTTCTAGGGGAGCAGAGGCTAACTGATCAACAATCACCTAAGACTTAATAGTTTTCTTACCTATGAAATTCAATTCAAACTCACTAAGAGCTAGCACCCATTTAGCAGCTCAAACTAAAATGTGGGGCTTAGACATCAAATAGCGCAAAGGGTCAAACTTTGCAACCACTAATGTCTTATGGCTGAGCATGTAGTGTCTTAACTTCTGAGAAGAAAATACTATGGTAAGTCAAAGCTTTTCTAAGTGGATTTACCTGGTTTCATAGCTGACCAAAGTTCTACTGATGTAGTAGATAGCTTGTTCTTTATTTGGATCATCATGTTGGGCTAGCATGGCTCCTAAAGCATGAGCAGTGGTTGTTATGTAAAGCATCAGATGCCTACTAGTCATAAGAGGAACTAAAATAGGTAGGGAGGTGAGATACTACTTGAGATCATCAAAATCTTTCTAACATTCAGATCCCACCAAAAAACCACATATTTCTTAAGAAGCTTAAGAAAGGACCAGCACTTATCGTATAACCGATCAATGAACCGATGGATAGACTGCAATTTACCTTGTAGGCTACGTAGTTCAATGAGGGTACAGGGAGGAGGTATATCAATGATAGTCACTATCTTAGCAGTATCCACTTCAATGCCTTGCCTAGAAACTATGAAGCCTAGCAACTTGCTAGATGTGACCCCAAACACACACTTAGCAGGTTTAAGATGGACCTTGTACTACCGAAGCCTTTCAAATATTTGTCTTAAATCATGGACATGATCCTTTCATTCGATGGAGCGAGCTAGAATATTGTCCACATAGTCTTAGATAATATCATGCATCATGTCATGGAAAATATAAATCATGGCCCACTGATAGGTAGCTCCTACATTCTTTAGGCCAGAAGGCATGACCTTCCAGAAAAAGGTACCCCATGGTGTAGTGAATGTTGTCTTAGCTTGATCCTCAAGGGTAATCATAATCTGATTATAGCTTGAGAAACCATACATAAGCAAAAGCATTCCATATTTGGCAATAAAATCTACAATCTGGTCTATGTTGGGCAAGAAAAAATTATCGATACATATTCTGATTGTTCCTTCCTTCTTAGCCATAGGAACGATATTGGATATCCAATCATAATAGTTTATAACTTTTATAAAATCGATATAAAGGAGTTTTTGGAGCTCTTCCTTGATCGAAAGGGAGACCTTAGGATGCATCTTCCTAAGTTTATGCATAATAGGTTTAGCACTAGGTTTAACTACCAAATGATGCATGACAAGGGAGGGATCAAGCCCTGGCATGTCGACATATGACCAAGAAAAAATATCTTGATATTCTCTTAACAAATTGGTCAATTGCTCCTGCTCATCCATGGACAGGGCTTTACCTAACTTAAGGATTCTAGGGGCTTCCTCAGAACCTATATTCACATCTATGGTCTCCTCAATAAGGATGGACAAGTCATCCTCAAGAGGAGGCGGGAAAGGAGTTACTCCAAATTGCTCAAGGTCCTCAGGAGACATAGAACCAAAGTCCTCTTGAGAATTAGAATATTCCACCTACGCAATGCAAGGGACAAACCCATCAAAGCAAATATCATTCTAGGGAGGATCCTCATCGTTGATAAATTGCTTTGGGGAAGAGACCAACATAGAAGGAGAGGGTGGCCCCTCATATTCAACACACCACTCTAAACCATGATGAGATTTATCTAAGAGAGAATCTTGATAATAAGAGTTGGCTTGATCTTAAGATGAGATATGAATTGATGATTCCTTATCAAGATTTTGTTTAGCTTTGCTAGATGAGGAATCTGATGAGTAAATTTGAGCTAAGTCTTCGGGCGAGCAAATTTTAAATGGATGAAGATCACCCATGATATAAATAGGTTGATTTTCAAATTTAAACTTTACACAATGATGAAAGGTAGTGTTGTGACTGTCACACAACTAACCCCAAATTTGGGGACCCACCTTTTTTTTTGAGTTTTTGAGAGGTTAGTCTTTCTTGAGTGTTAATTCTACCAGATATCTCCCCATGAGTGTCAGTGTGTTTGTCTCTGTGGTGGTTTGGTGTTTGTTTCTCTAGTTTTCTTGTAGAGTGTTTTGTATTGATTTGGTTTGTTGCTTAATCCCAAGTATATATATATATATATATATATGGGTGCCTTGTGTTAAGTTTCAGTTTTGACTTTAAATATTAATTGTAGTGTTTTTGAGTGTTGGTTTTAAGTTATGGGAGTCTTGACTGAGTCACTTCTCTTTTTATATATATATATATATATATATAAACATAATAATAAAATATATATATACATATATATATATATAAACAAAATAAAAGATAAAAGACTAATAATAATAAAATGAAATAAAATAAAAAGGTAGCTATTGCGTTTGTTTTGTCATTTGCGGTTACCTACATGATATATATAAATATAAGTATTGTAGTTTATTGTAATCTAATACTTTATTCCATATTAAAACAAATAAAAGAAAGTGACCCTTTGATGATTCATTTCGCTCCGTGCTCCCCTTTTTGTTTATATGCTAAGGTTAACATTGAATTATATGATGGTTATGCTCAAAATTTTGAATTAACGACCTCCAGTTTATTTACAGGCGAGAATGTCCATGTAGACGACTTCACGAACTGGCCACATGGCCCCCATGCGATACAAGGGATAGACCCGACAGCGACGCAGGGAAAGGTGAGACAATAGACGATATGAAAACTCCGACGGATGATGTGTAAGCCGAATGACACGCGGTGGTCATAAAAAAATATACCTATGTACATGGAGGCAAACAGTAGCGAAGACACCTTGGGCAGATTGTTTAAAATTTGAGCAGCAGTTTCGCGTTGCAAGGGGAAAGTGTACACCGATGAGGGCATCATGGATTGAACATCAGAGGAGGTCGAAGAACTGTTTAGATTGACAGATTTCACAGAGAGTTTGAACCACACCAAGCTTACTCCACCAAACAATGCAAGGGATAAACTGGGACAACGGGAAGATTTTTCTCGTGGATGTGGTAAGGTGGTCTTAATTTGACATCTACAGCGCGACAGCGGCATTCCAGAGCATGAGTTCACTTCAACATCGGCATGTTACTAATTAGTAATGATGCATGGGGATATGGCAGAGCGTGGACCAAGAATGGGGTGATATGGCATCTTCGTCGATACGCCAGCGACATGTATACATTTCATTCAAAATGTGATGACTTCCTTAGACGTAACGCGGAGAGGTTGTAGTTATTCAGTTTATCCGAGAACAGGTTGATGGACGGTAATGAGGCAGCCAAATATTATGACATGGACCCCACAAGGCAATTACACATTCGGCATACGAGTTCAACGGATCGAAGATGGAGGATGTGGCCCAAGCGTAGGCAGGTTTAATGGTTGTTGACAACAATGTAGCAGCAAATAGTCACCCGGTAAACTATGTGTGAATCTACAATGTCGTCACGGCCGCAGTGCAGAAGCATCTATAGGGCGGTATTCTATGACAAAAAATTGTCCGATTAAAATTTTCTAAAAGGGATTATTACCGTTATTGGTTGGTGTTTACTATTATATGATCAGTGCAGTATGAATGTAACATATGACATTCAAAGTCAAGATCACTTCTATCTTTTTGGGACAATCTGAGGTGTTGTGGTGTCATTCACCGTCAGCAGAGCATCCCATATATTCATCCGGGGGAGTGTTAAAAGCAAAGGATGTTATAATTTGAAGGAAGGTTGGACACATATGGATACAGTGGCAGAAAACATTGGCCATGGTCGACGGGGTTGCAGAGCATGAAGATATCATCCCAGGAGTAGTCGAGGACATGGAATTCGAATCAATGAAGGGATTTTGGTGTCTTATGTGTGGGGTCGCTGGCTAGGGTGGTCGTCGATGTCATAAGTGTCGCGTGTTTACCAAGAGAAACATTTTAAATCGTAGTGGCCATTTGAGATAAGGCCTATATGGTATATATGGAAAGGAAATCTAAGACATATAATACTACCACAATGCTTGAAATAAAAGTGCCATAAATATTACATAATTGTTGGGTTACGGGCTCCCATGGACATTAGCAGCAGACATAACCAAAACAAGTTCTAGATACAAATGGATTAATTAAACGGTAACCATCATAAGTTGAAGATTTTTCACGTGCAATGGTCGCTGACATAACCAAAACAAGTTCTAGATACAAATGGATTAATTAAACGGTAACCATCATAAGTTGAAGATTTTTCACGTGCAATGGTCGCTTACAAGGATATTCTTATTAATGGTGAATCTCTATATTGACAAAGCAATAGTGCCACCACTACAAATAGAAAGTAAAACGTTACAACAGAAGGGAGATTGAACCATCGTTGAGGCCAAATGAATGCAAAGGAAACAAAATAAGAAAAATGATAGAGAAGAAACGAAGAGATGGGCTCAAATCAGATGAAAGGTTTTCTAAAATTTTAAAAACCCATGAGAATGGAGTAATAAGGATTGGAATTTTTGGATCAGAGAGGGATTGGAAGGTTTCTTGCTACTGTTAACTTTTGAGATTTACCTTGTATGTAGAACTGAGGCCTATGGTTTTTTAACACAATAAAATAATTGCATATCTTTCTCTATGCTTTGTAGTTTTTTTAATGGTATTTATGTGTTAAGTCGATAGCATCATTAGGTAGCTTTAATGCATTCTTTTTCTCTCGGACTCTTGTCATAACCAAACACTAAGTTGTGTGTATGCAGGTCTAATATGGTTGTGTTTTCGTGTTTAGGATATAACCCTTTTCTGCAGATAAGTTGGATTGGTTCTCAGTAGTTTTCTTTGATC
Organism: Wollemia nobilis; assembly: GCA_028583015.1. Lineage (NCBI taxonomy): Eukaryota > Viridiplantae > Streptophyta > Pinopsida > Araucariales > Araucariaceae > Wollemia > Wollemia nobilis. Next base: position 13,179,171 of record JAQPPZ010000082.1, on the reverse strand, counting down.
TTTCATTCACATTTTGGTCCACTTTTTCTAGAATTTTTATTTAAGCATTTTCTTTTCATATATTTTCATTATGGTCCTTGTTCCATAAATTTTGCTTAAGCATTTTTCTATTGATTTATTTACGTTCTAGTCCTTGTTCCAGAATTTCCACTAAAGCATTTTCATTTGATTTATTTGTATTTTGGTCCTAAATCTAGAATTTCCGCTTAAGCATTTTCTTTGAGTTTGTTTACATTATGGTCCTTAATCCAGAATTTTGGGTTTTCATTCATTTTCTTTTTTTCTTTTTGGTTCATTTTTCTAACAAGCACTTAAGGTGTTATCTTCATATTTCACTAAAAGGTTAGATAAAAATGAACCCACTAACACTAAATACTAACTCCAATCCCCACTAAAACTTTCAGATAAAAGGAACCTGCAAACACCAAATTCTAACTCCAAATTCACATTAAAACCTAAGATAAAAGGAGTTTGCTAACTAGATTTCAGGGACGAATTATTTTAATAGCTCAGAAATAAAAGGAGTGGAATTAATTTCTAGTTTTGATCTTCATTTTATTTCTGTACACAAGGGAAAGCTAGCCCTTTAATCAATGAACAATATCAATATGGCAAAATCAAAGTAAAACTAGCATAGGCCCTTTTTTAACAATTGTTTGGTGATCACTAAGTTGTTATGGCATTCATACTGATCCTTTATGCAAGTACACAAGCAATACTAAAGAACCTTGGAGAAACATTGGTTTCTTGGCAAGAGAGGATTTCCAATAAAAATTCAAGTGTGAGTGTAATTTTACAATTGGGTAAAAGTGTCACTCAATATTTTGGTGCTAGAAGGAGTGCCTGATTGGTTATTTCTTTGAAATTGTGAGGCTAACATCATTATTGTGTCATTGAAAAAGGCTTTGGTTCAGACTAACGTGGTCTTGTTTACAGGGCATTTAATTGATCATTTTGGGATTATGTTATTGATAATGCATTGATGCTAACTATTTAATGAGAATATTTCTAATATGATGGTTTATGTTGATGCATCGTTAACAAACATTTATGGTTGGTATTGTTAATCTGGATCCTCAATTTATCATTACTAGATCCAAATCCACGGGGATACTATTTTTCAAAGTCTATCGCCCACCCATAGAAATAGAAATATCGAGAGTTAAACTGTTATCATCCCCCCTAGTGTGCTCGAAGTTGGTTTACCTTCTTTTTCCAGTGCACCTAGTGTGTCTTCATATATTATCTCAGTTACCCCTAGTACTTCTTTAGGGACACCACCACTGATAACAATGGATCAAAACGTTTCTTGGTATGGAACACACAGTTCTCTGTTAAACATAGTTGGGGATGTCCATGATCCACCCAAGAATATTGAGAGGCTCTTACCCAAGTATAAGCATAATGGTCCTAGATCAGAAGAAGAGCACATTCAGGTCTACAAGGATACCTTGATAGGAAAACGTGTGGAGCATGATGACGTGGCTTGTAGACTATTTCCTATGACTCTAGATGAAATAGCGTATGATTGGTACCTCAGCCTTCCCGCTGGTTCCATTACCTCTTGGACCCAATTAGAGATTGCTTTTATCAATCAATTTAGGTCACCTTTAGATCCTACCATTATCTACAATCAATTTGTGACCTATAAGAAAGGACCTAACGAGCCAATCAGGATGTTCAATTCCAAGTTTCAGAAGCTCTACACAAGGTTGACTCGTCATTTCACTATAGATCCCGTTGTCACTCTCCAAATATACTTTGGAGTGTTAGATCCCATGATGGCTATGTTTGCTAGACAGAACCCCTAGGTTACTAATCTCACCCTAGCTTATTCAGATGCCATGACAATTGAGCAATAGATGACACTACAGAGTATTGGGGTCACCCAATTTCCCATGGTAGGGTAGTATGGTCCTTACAATCAGGTTTCTATGATAAACCAAACTATGGTACCACAGATGCCAATGTAAAATGCCTTACCTTACAGTCAGTTTTTTCCATCCATGTCCATTCATCCTCCCATGCTCACATATCCGAATACAACTATACCCGCAGCCACACCTTTGCTTCTCAAAAATAAATTGGCAACTCAGGGAGTCACAGCGACCAATACTCAAGCATTCACCTCATTTCCCATTCCAATGCCCTTACGAAGTGTGTATCCACTCTTGGATCCTAATGTTCAAAATACGACTGTTGTGCCAAATCAAAATATCCCAAGTTTCTTGAACTCAACTACTTCTATCACCACCGCTACTCAATCCCATGAGTTAGAGTCGAAGGTAAAATACTTGGAAAGGGTGGTCCAGAAGTTAAGCATGGATATGGTTCACTCCCAAAAGGAAGCACCTCAAAGGCTGCAAAAAAATAGAAGTTTCAATAAATAGTGGAATATGTGACCAAATAATGGGGGTATACCCAATCCGATTATCAAACAGAGTAATGTTAGTCCTAGCCAATCCCACACCACCGTAAATCTTTCTGAATTTGCTAGAAATGATTGGTGTAGGTTCCATTCTACTAATGAGCATAATAAAAATGAATGCTCCATATTTTAGACATGTAAAGATATTTTCCAACAAGACATTGATGAGCATGAAAGAGTACCCCCTAATGAGTACTCTCATCAAGCTAGTTCGAGTAAATGCAAGGGACATGCGATGTTCACTGAAACCTTTGGTTCTGAAGATGAATAAGAGGAGGAATATGAGCCCAGAGAAGAAGTTCAAGTCATTAGGCATTTCCAGAATGGGAATCACAACTATCACTTAAGGAATAAAAGTAAACCCCCAAATACTTCTTCCACCCCTCCGAATAATTTGAGCATTCCACCCAATGCCAAGGAAAATAACAATCCTCCACCCCCACCTCAGATAGATCAATATAAGCACCTAAAAAAGGAGTGGAGTGTAGATAAATGGACTTATAGCATTGTGGAGGATAAAAAGATAACAAAATCAAATATCAATCTGTGGGCAACAGCTATGATACCTAGCCAAAGGAAGGCTTTTATTGAAGCGTTGAGGGGATAAAATGACAATGATACTAAGGTAATTACAACCTTGCAATATGCCCTACAAAATAAGAAAGAAGAAGTTTCTCCTTTTCTCCTAACAATCAGAATAGCAAAAAAGAATCTACACAATTGTATGATAGATTCTGGTGCATCGGGTAATGTAATGCCTTATGATATTTGTAAAAGATCGGGTTTGAATCCTCACCCTACAAATAGAACTGTGATTCAACTTGATAGATCTCAGGTTAATGTGGTGGGTATGTTGTATAATATCCTTGTGCAAGTAGCATAAAAACCTAGAGTGCAACAGTATGTTGACATTTATGTTGTTAAAATTCCTACTAACTATGGAATGTTGTTGGCTAGGGATTGGGGTAAGAATTTGAATGGCTATTTTTCAACGGATTGTTCACACATGTGGCTGCCCTGGAAAGGGGTAACTAATAAAATTTGAGTGGAAAGAGAACCCAAGCTTAAATAAATTATCACAGAGTATAATAAGTCGAATGAGACTCTTTTGAAGAACATGTTCTTATACTAAGAGGGGGGTGAACAGTATAAGATAAAACTTTTTGCTTTTTAATACAAATAATAACATCAACAATATTAAAGCAATAAACATCACACAAAGCATCACACACATGAGAGACATAATTTTACGTGGTTCACCCAATGTGGGCTACTCCACGAAGAAAATATTTCTTATAAATTTTTATCAAATAAATTCTCTTGGGAATCCTTTCTCTACAATTTTTATGGACCTTTGTCCAAAGGAGACACCAATCCCCTTGATCAATTTAATGGATATCTATCCATAGGAGACACCAATCTCCTATATTTGCTCTGGCTGGTGATCCTCTAGAAGACCTCTACCTCCATTGCCCTTAGCAAATGGAACTCTATCCATAGAAGACACCTGTCCTCCCTACTCTGGCTGGAGATATATGTCCTCAACTCTATCACCTCCAAAGCTCTGTCTCAAATATTTACTAAACACAATCCTTTGGTCTAGCACAAATCTATCCTCACAATTTATCTCTGGTTTGGCACAAACATGTCCTCAAATCTGCACCAAACTCTGTTCTCGAATACATACTCAATTTCTATCCTCAAATATTTTCACAAGTCTTATCAAAGATTTACCTCAAATCTGCTTGACAAGTCCACACTTGAACTTGTCCAATATCATAGAAACATAAAGAGAATTGTTAGAGACTCAATATTCTCTATACTCATCACAATGCTCAATCACTTTCTTAAATCAATTCAAAATATAGAATAGTTTTTTTTATGGAACTTGAACAATCACTTCACACATCTACTTGACTAGGCTCAACCAATCACTCAATGAAACAATCCTTCCTTACAAACCCTCGTCCAAGTTCTCTACTTAACCAATGGCTTCAACAACAATGCTTATCAAACAAGGTTTTAACCACAAATATTTATTCCATAAAACCTTGAATCATTAACTCAACACACTAAAAAGGAAACCCTAATTAATTCATTTTCACTCCAAACTTATTTTCCAGAAAACCAACCAATCAACTCAACTATGGAAGAATGTGCTCATACCTTTTTCTTGATGATGAAGGAACCTCAAACATCTGCCACAACCACAAACACTTCTTTTCCAAGATCAAAGGAATTAGAAGATACTAAACTCTCTCAAAGATACAATGCAAATATAAAAACACACATACACCTTATCACTCCATCTTAAAGAAAGCATCCATCAACATATACAAAAATTAATTGACCATTTACACCTTATAATCTCCCAATTAAAAAAATATTTACCACTAAAAATAATGTCAACAATGTCACCTTCAAATAAGAAGTCCTCTCAAATTTTATCACTCTTCAATTCACCTTTTGATAAATCAAAATGTCACAATAACTTTATTTAAACTAAATTTTATCACCTTATACCTTCATTTAGTCAAAAATTAATAATTAAAATAAGCACCTTTTCATAACCCCTTATAACTCCCTAAACCTTATGTTTACACCTTAGGCAATTAAAATTATTACAAAATTTATTACCTTCACCTAGGTGAGACTCAAACCCTCGACGTCGCCTCCTCGTGTGTTCTAGACATGGCCTCGGTTGTCACGAGTGCTAGGAGCTCATTTGAAACCAAAGAGCACCACGTGCTCTATATCCTCTTCGCTGGTGCTTAATCAAAATAAAAACATGCGTTCTTCCTTGATGCTTCAACCTTAACACTACCAAAATGCTCTTGCTACGAATCGAACACGGACCACTCTACACCCAAGCACCTTAACTCATGACCACTTGCCACTAGGCCACTCTGCCTAGTTGGTTATTGAATTTTGGCCCTCGACAACTTTATCCCTTTTTTGTTGGTGCTTAAGACAAGAAACTTGTCTTCTTCTTCGCACAAATTCTCACAACACAACACTTGCCTCTTTTATTTTTTTGAACGAAGGATGATTTAAATGCCACTAAGGCATATAGTTTATATACCAATTACCTCATCAACTCAGCCCCCATTTGGGTGAGGCTTCCTAACCTTCCTTCTCAGTTCTTCCATGAATACTTCTTGAAAGGAATAGCCAAGACCATTGGCGATCTGGTTATTATCGACCACCCCACTCTAGCAAGATCTTGAATGATTCATGCGCATCTGTGTGTGACTGCGAACCTGGATTCTGAACTCCTAACCTTTGTTGATCTGGAATACGAGGGATTTTCTAGAAGGCAACCTATCGAATATGAGAACAGACCTGTCTTCTACATCGCATGCAAAACCCAAGGTCATCTGAGGAGCCAGTGCCCATACTTCATTGCCACCAAGGAAGCACCAAAAAGACCTGACCTCAGAGGTCCCAACGAAAGAAGGCCTGGAAAATAGGCTTGAACTTGGGTGCCTCTCAATACTCCTGTTAAGGGCAACCGCCAATAGAGTTTGCATGAATATCGGATGGAAAAAGGAAAGCAGCACATCGGATCCAATCAAGCAACACAGGTTAGTCCCTCCTTTGCCGATCCTAATCTATTTGATTTACTTGTGGAGGCTGAGGTTGAGCTCGCCAACCCTATGAATGAAGATCTCCTTATAGAACTTCCTGAAACCCTTTAATCCCCCCTAAAACCTCATGTCCTGAGCAGGCCCATTTCTCGTCCCCTCCCCAAACTGCCCTTATGGTATGCCTCAAGACCTAGATGTTTTCAGTAAGATTTTAGTCGAGGAATCCCCTAAGGCAGCACCTGCTGATGCAGGCGAAGGCATTTCCAAACCTGTCCAAATCCAACACCTTCCCCCCAAGTTTAGTTCGAAGCAAACCCGCAGCTCAGCTAGCACCATCGACTTTGGCATCGAGAAGAAAAGGGGAAGAATCCTGGATGCAGAACACTACAGAATGAGAATTGAGAATGAGATTTCCAGTGGAAAGCAGAGCACACTAGTGCCTCAAAGCATGTCTCTCTTCGAGGACAACAAGACTAGAAAACCCCCCACTTCAAGGAAGAGGGAGAGGGAGGAACACAAAACAATCCAAATGAAGGTCCTCTCCTGGAATGTGAGAGGCCTCAATGGCCATCCTAAGAAAAGGGTGGTCAAGGCTCTAAGGATATAAACTCGACCTACAATTTTGTTACTCCAAGAAACTAAAGCAGATGAATTTTGGTCTAAAATATTAGCTAATAAAATTTGGAAACAAGGGGAGATGGCTTTTAAGGAAGCTCGAGGAACGTCCGGTGGCATCATGACTCTTTGGGACCCCAATGAAGTTGATGGCAACGTCATCCAGGTTGATGCCCGCGTCCTCAGCATCCTCTTCCATGATAGGCACAGTAGACAGCCTTGGATCTTGTCCAATGTCTACGCGCCCATCAAGGTCCATCACCTTGCAAGGACGTGCCAGCCTTTGGGAGCACTTGGGTCACCTCAATAAGGCTTTCCAAGATGTCCTATGGGTGGTGGCTGGTGACTTCAACACCCCCCTCTTCCCCTCTGACAAGCGTGGTGGTGCAAGGTTGCCGACCAAAAGCATGGCAGACTTCATTGAGTTTATGAACACGAGCGAGTTGATGGATGTAAAGCTGAAAGATGCCAGATTCACATGGAGCAATAGGAGGCTAGGAAACCATCTCATCCAATATGGGTTGGACAAGTTCCTACTATCCAAGGAAGCAATCACAGGGTTTGGAGAGGCGTCCCTCCACTCCTTTCCCATGATTGGGTCTGACCATAATCCTATCCTACTAGAAGTCCCTTTGGCATCCAGATGTAAGCGTTCCTTTTGTTTTTAAGCAATGTGGACCAAGAATCCAAGTTTGAAATAAAACATCAACCTCTGGTGGCAGCAACTCTTTCAAGGCAGCTCTTCCTACAAGCTTTCCCAAAAAATTAAAACCGTCAAAGAAAAGCTTAAAACATGGAACAATGAAGTGTTTGGAATATGTTTATCAGGAAGAAATCAATGTGTGAGCACTTAAAAAACATTGAGAATAGGATCCAAAATGGAGCTCTGGATGATGACATTAGGACCGAGGAAAGAAGGCTCCTATCCAAATATCACAACATCCTGGCTTGTGAGGAAACCTATTGGAGGTAGAAGTCCTGCGCCCTTTGGCTCAAATACGGGGACACCAATTCTAAGTTCTTCCATGTTACCACGCTCAGGAATAGGAGCAACAACCGCATCAAAGAATTGATTAAAGTCGATGGTTCTGTCACTAGGGATGACCAAGACATCAAGGATGAAGTTGCCTCCCACTTTAGCTCCCTTCTTGGTGACGAGGGCAACTTTCAGGAAGCTACCCAAAACACTTTACTGCAATTCATTCCCCAAAGCTTTGATAACGTCGCCAACCTTAAGCTTACAGCCATCTTCTCTGATCAGGAAATTAAGGATGCCCTCTTCTCCATGAATCCTGATAAGGCACCAGGTCCTGACGGGTTCCCACCAAGATTCTTCCAAGCCTATTGGGACATAGTTGGAAGGGATGTCTATTCTACCATTCAAGAGTTCCAAGCCTCTAAACACATTCCACGAAGCTACAACTTGACCTTCCTAGCCCTGATCTCGCAAGGACTGGCCTCGAAGTCCATGAGCGATTACAGGCCCATCAGCCTTTATAATATATTATACAAAGTCCTCACAAAAACCATAGGCAATCGCATGAAAAACGTGTTGCCTCAAATCATCGACCCCTATCAAGGGAGCACTGTCCAGGGAAGATCAATTTTAGATGGCATTATCACAGTTCATGAAGCCCTCCACACTGCTTCCCAAACCAAGAAGACTGTGTTTGCCCTCAAACTCAATATGAACAAAGCCTATGACCGCATCAACTGGAACTTTGTGAATGCCATCCTGCTCAAGTTTGGCTTTCATCCGGATTGGGTCAGGCTAATCAGTAGCTGCATTCGCTCACCTTGGTTCTCTATTCTGGTTAATGGATCGCCTGCAGGGTTCTTCCAAAGCCACAGAGGACTTAGACAAGGGGATCCCATCAGCCCTATGCTTTTCATCCTAGTTTCTGAAGCCTTAGGCAGAATGGTCTCTGCTGCCCGCGAGGCAAGGCTAATTTTTGGCATCAAAGCAACGTCCCTCACAACTGCCATCATGCATCAAAAAATTTTGGATGATACACTGATGTTGGTCATTGCATCGATGGCAGAAGCTAGAAATATAAGATGAATCCTCAAGATTTATGAGGATGCGACTGGTCAGAAGGTCAACATCAACAAGAGCAAAGTTTACTTCCTTAACACCCTGCTTCCGTGACAGATCCAAATTGCCAAAATTTTTGGTTGCTCCATTGCTTCTCTCCCCACTTCTTACCTGGGTCTGCCTTTGTTCACTGGTGCACCATAAAAGCTCATGTAGAACATTGTCCTAGAAAGGATCCAAAGGAAGCTTACCGGGTGGAAAGGCCATTTGCTCTCATAGGCAGGTAAGGCTACTCTAACCATGGCTTCCCTCCAAAGCATCCCATTTTACTTTTTATCAGTCTTCAAAGCCCTAGCCAAAGTTCATCACTTGATCGAACAACATCAAAAGAACTTCCTCTAGTTTGGTTTTGAAAGCAAGTAGAGATGTCACTTGGTGGGCAGGGATAAGGTTTGTTTACCTAAGGAGAACGATGGATTTGGCCTGAGGAAAGTCACCCACCTCAACTCAACCCTTCTAGCCAAGCAAGCCTGGCGGTTGATCTCAGGTGAAGGTCATGAGTGGCCAATGATTGTCAAGAAGAAGTATCTCAAATATTTACTAAACACAATCCTTTGGTCTAGCACAAATATGTCCTCAAAATTTGTCTCTGGTTTGGCACAAACATGTCCTCAAATCTACACCAAACTTTGTCCTCGAATACGTACTCAATTTCTATCCTCAAATATTTTCACAAGTCTTCTCAAAGACTTACCTCAAATCTGCTCAACAAGTCCACACTTGAACTTGTCCAATATCATAGAAACATAAAGAGAATTGTTAGAGACTCAATATTCTCTATACTCATCACAATGCTCAATCACTTTCTTAAATCAATTCAAAATATAGAATAGTTTTTTTTATGGAACTTGAACAATCACTTCACACATCTACTTGACTAGGCTCAACCAATCACTCAATGAAACAATCCTTCCTTACAAACCCTAGTCCAAGTTCTTTACTTAACCAATGGCTTCAACAACAATGCTTATCAAATAAGGTTTTAACCACAACTCTTTATTCCAAAAAATCTTGAAGCATGAACTAAAAAGGAAACCCTAATTAAGTCATTTTCACTCCAAACTTATTTTCCAGAAAACCAACCAATCAACTCAACTATGGAAGAATGTGCTCATACCTTTTTCTTGATGATGAAGGAACCTCAAACATCTGCCACAACCACAAACACTTATTTTACAAGCTCAAATGAATTAGAAGATACTAAACTCTCTCAAAGATACAATGCAAATATAAAAACACACATACACCTTATCACTCCATCTTAAAGAAAGCATCCATCAACATATACAAAAATTAATTGACCATTTACACCTTATAATATCCCAATTAAAAACATATTTACCACTAAAAATAATGTCAACAATGTCACCTTCAAATAAGAAGTCCTCTCAAATTTTATCACTCTTCAATTCACCTTTTGATAAATCAAAAATGTCACAATAACTTTATTTAAACTAAATTTTAACACCTTATACCTTCATTTAGTCAAAAATTAATAATTAAAATAAGCACCTTTTCATAACCCCTTATAACTCCCTAAACCTTATGTTTACACCTTAGGCAATTAAAATTAATGCAAAATTTATTACCTTCACCTAGGTGAGACTCAAACCCTCGACGTCGCCTCCTCGTGTGTTCTAGCCATGGCTTCAGTTTTTGCAAGTGCTAGGCGCTCATTTGAAACCAAAGAGCACCACGTGCTCTATATCCTCTTAGCTAGTGCCCAATAAAAATAAAAACACATGTTCTTCCTCGATGCTTCAACCTTAACACTACCAAAATGCTCTTGCCGCGAATCGAACACGGACCACTCTGCACCCAAGCACCTTAACTCGTGACCACTTGCCACTAGGCCACTCTGCCTAGTTGGTTATTGAATTCTGGCCCTCGATAACTCTATCCCTTTTTTGTTGGCACGTAAGACAAGAAACTTGTCTTCTTCTTCGCACAAATTCTCACAACATAACACTTGCCTCTTTAATTTTTTTCGAACGAAGGATGATTTAAATGCCACTAAGGCATATAGTTTATATACCAATTACCTCCTTTAAACTTGAACGTCGGCGCCTTCAAAATTTGAATAATTAATTTATAAATTATTTAAATTATTTAGAATTTAAATATTATAAATTAACTTTTAAATTTTTTTGGCTTTATTAAAGCCTTCTTTGATTTTACCACTTTGTATAAATATTATTTATTTATAAAATTTAAATTCAATTTGAATATAAATATTTTATAAAATAAATATTAAAACTTCCTTGGGCTTTTATGAAAAACCTTTTATTTTGCTCATCCATGGTTTTAATAAAAACCCTCCTACTTATGCTTCCACATAATATTAAAAATATTATGAAGCTCTTTTGCCATTAACCTTTGCATTGTTCCTTTTGACATTTTTACATCAACGGTAGCTTATTCCTTGACATCAATGACAACTTCATTCCTTGACATCAATGACAACTTTGACTCAAAATGTCCAACATCTTTATGAAACTGAGTTGGGTACTTACACGTTGGATATCAAAGGTGTCTCTGATGAACCTTATGTTGAATTTTTATCGTGTAGACCACGTGAGGATGATCATCTGGTTTGGACGCTAAAATTTCATGGTTCTAGATATAAACAAGGTAGTGGAGTCAGGGTAGAGCTCATTAGCCCTACAGGGAAGTCTTCTCTCGCTGCATTCAGGTTACAATTCTCTTGTACTTGTAACATGACAGAGTACAAAGCCTTGATTTCAGGATTACGATTAGCGCTGAGTAAGAACGTTAAATTCTTGAAAGTCTTAGGAGTTTCAACACTAGTTAGGTAGGTAAAAGGGGAATACACTTGCAAAGATGAAAGGTTGAGTTACTATAAAACTAGGGTTAGAGATTTGATTGATAAGTTTGAAGTATTTAATATCTCTCTAATCTCTAGAAGAAGTATTTGGGTCGTTGATTCTCTAGCAATTGCTGCAAGTACATTAAATACCATGGATAAAAATAAGCTAAAAATATTTTCAATATAATTAGTTCCTTGTCCATCCATACCTGACAATGTGAAGAATTTACAGGTATTTGAAAGCGAGACATATTTTTGATTTTGTGACTGATTTAGGTGTCTTCAAAAATCATGTAATAGATGAAGATCAAAGATCACAGGAGGATGAAGATGAAGAAAATATAAGGAAGAGGAAATTTAATGCCATCCCAAAAGGCACTGTTGCACTTGAGAAAATTTTTGATATTGAATACCAAGGCAAAAAATCTTACAAAATCTCAATGGAAAATGAGGTATATAATACAATCAATATTGGAAGTGAATATTCGCATAATGTTCTTATTGTAAAGGGATGTACACCTCAATAAAGAGAAGGAATAATGCATGCACTTAGAGATTACATCGATTGTATAGCATGGACATATGAGGATCAGAAGACCTATGACCAAAATATTATCATGCATACCATACCTCTAAAGCCAGATGTCAAACATTTTAGACAAAAACGTGTAGTCAACCCATTATTGGAGTTTCTTATAGAAAAAGAAGTAAAGAAGATATTAGATGCTAAGATCATATTTCCTATGCATCATTATACTTGGGTTGCTAACCTAGTTAATGTTAGGAAGAAAATTGGTGAGATTAGATTATGTATTGATTTCAGATCAACAAAGCTTCACAAAAGGACAACTACCCTCTTCCATCCATTGATAGCATTTTACAAATGGTCAATGGATCGTAAATGATGTCATTTATAGATGGGTATTGTTAGTCTAAAAATACTACCTCCAGCAGATGGCAGATTTTTTGCGTAAAGAGACCAGCATTTCATTTTTGAGACAGAAGGAAAAGAATCGGCTAAGGCATGAAGGATGTCGCGATTTCGCGACATGTCAGTTTTTCATTGAGATATGGCTCGAAGATGTTAAAAAGTGGGAAGGTGTCACGATTTCGTGACTTGATGGGTTTTCGCCCATGAAACTGATCAAAGGAGCAAAGAAAGAAGGAGTGTCACGATTTCGTGACTGGACAGATTTTTGCTAGCATTTTGCTCACAAAATATATACAAGGGGATGTCGTGATTTCGTGACATGGTGAGACATGGTGGTTTTCGCCCGTCATATAGCCCGAAGGATCCCAAAAGAAGAAGATGTCACGATTTCGCGACGTAGTGAGGTTTCGCTCACGTAGCAGCTTAAAGGAGTCCAAAAGAAGAAGATGTCACGATTTCATGACATAACTTGGTTTTTATCGACAAAGAGATATTTTAGTAGGTAATAAGATGCCTTCAAAAAAATCATGTCAGTAACTGGAAGTAGATAGTGGAATAGATTAATTCCTAGATTTTTGCTATTAGTGGTTGTTTGTTGGAAGCCATGCAAAGAAGATAGAAACATGATTATGTCCTAATTTGCTTGTAATTAATTTTATATCAAAATGTACTAAATATAGAGGTTCCCACATAGGGTATATATAAGGGTAAACGTACTCTAAAAAGGGGTCGGCTCTTGGACGTTTACAAGACTGAATGGATGTACTTTGAATATAAGCAATAAATATTATGCTTCTATTGGCTTCTGGTTCACATTGTGCAAGTGTATGTATTAACATTTCTCACTTCTATTTCACATTATTGAAATATAAATTGTGTTAGTTCTAAAAGATCTGGACTTATACAAAATATAAATCGTATTGCTGGAGTTGAAATCTGATATATACATGTGTTAGATATACCTCTAAATCACATTGAGAAATCCATGATTTCTATGGGAAGATATATTGAATGCTTTGACAAGTATAGTATATGTGTTCATCTTAGTTGTTGTTTAATCTGTACCACATACAAGTTTTAGCTTCGGCTATATTTCCCCCTTCTTTCTATTTTCCCTTTTCCTACAAGAAACCATTAAGGAACCAACCTCTTCTGGAGATTAGATGAGAAATCTGATAATTATCCTCGTCTATTCAATGTTGACAAAATCAAGGCGCAAATAACAACCAAAGGCAGATTTTGTTCCAACAGTTTTTGGCACACCCAGTGGGACCCTAAATCCCACAATATTATATAAGGTTTGGTGTTTGTCTTCGATCTTTTAAAAATCCAAATCAAACCACCTGGTGACTCCGTCTGAAGGTATATACCCAAGAAATACCTTATCTATTTATCTGGTTAAAAACTTATGATTGTTTTCTTATATGATAACCAAATCTAAAGCAAGAAACTCAGAAGAACCCATTGAGTTCTTCAAGTTACATCTTGGTAGCCTAAGAGTGCATCCCGTTTTATCTGCCAGATCAAACCCACCTGCTACCAATATTACCACCCTTGTACCATCTATTTTGCCTATTTCTAGTATTAATCCATCTTCAATGATTACCAACAGTTCTATAGTATAGGCACATATAGTTGTTACGATGGTTGCTCCACCACCACCGACTTATCTTACATGGAACCACATGGGTCCACTAAATCTAGCAGCTCAGAACCCGATCCCTACAACAACATTGAAAGCGTTACCTTCATATGATGGGACAGGTAAGACAACATATGAACATTACCTAGATGTTGCAGCTTTGGCTGCAACTTATAACATCACTCAAGAGGACGTGATGATCAGATTGCTAGTTATTTCCTTGAAAGGAAAAATGTTATATTGGTACAGAGCACTTCCTCCATAGTCAATCACAACATGGGCAGAACTCGCTGGCAAACTTGTGGATGAATTCAATCAACATGCAGATCCGTTTTCACTACTTAGTCAGTTCACTATTATAAGGAAGCATCCTCAAGAGGAAATTGTTGATTTTAATATTCGATTTAGTCGCACTTGGGAGAGAGTACCCGCTGGATTGAAACCAACAACTGAGCAAGCAATATATTATTATTTAAGAGCTTTTGATACAAATATCAGTATGATAATACGAAAATCATGGATACTCACTTTTCCTACCATTTATCAAGAAGCTTCCATAGCAGAAAGAGATCTCATTGCCACGGGGAGATATCCGCCTAAAGCAATAATGCCAATTTTTCTTGATATTCCCCAAGCTCCCAATGCTATTTCTCCCAGTTCTTCTCAAGTTCCAAACACAGGGTTACCAATATGGAATGGACCACCTTCCATCCCTACTATACAGATGCCTCAAAATCCTCTAGCATTACCTCCTACTCCTACCATGCCTGCACTACCTACACCACCTTCTCAGCCAGTTCTTGAAAGTCAGCTCACTATTATACTAGATACTATAAAAAATATGGCAAATGATATGACTTCAATGAAGAAAAGGGAAGCTAAAAGAAATTTTCAACTAAGAAGGTTCCCTCAAATAACAAGGGATGCAGTATAGTCAAGTAACAGAGGACAAGAATGATCAAATGTTGTTTATGCAAATGAAATAGAAGATTCTGTAGAGCCTTCTACAGATTCTGATTACTGGTGCACTACGTGTAATGATCCACATGGAGAGAGTTCATGTATGATCCATCAACATTATGTACAGAGTATAGCCATTGAGAAAATAGAAAAGAATATGAAAGGGCATGTAAATATGATTAGGGAAACATATCACAATTTAATGATGCAACTGTAGAATAGGTTACAGTCCTAACCAGATCTGGTAAAAAGCCTCTGCAGGTAGACCCTAAAGAGCTTCAACCTTTAAGTTTTCCTCTAGCTCTGCAAGCAGCTCCTAAAGGAAATTTACCCTATGAAAAAAATCTCAAGTTCCAGCACAAAGCCCAAGGCAAGAGATACGTAAAGAGTTCACTCCACGAAAGGAAACTGAAACTCAAGATCAAGCTAAAGAGAGATTGAGATTTCCTTCACTTACTAAAAGACAAAGGACTGAAGCTACCCAAGGATACAAAAATAGATACGATACTTTCACCAAGGAAAGGGAAAAAATTGTTGAATCATCTACTTTCAATATAGTTGAGGAGATGAAAAAGACTCCCTCAAAGGCAAGTATGTATGACGCTCTTCAGTTTCTAGGTCAAATTGACCTATTGCAGGAATATTTAAAGACAATGAAAGATAAAGGTAAAACTGTATCAGCTTCAAATATAGTCCAGACAAATCTAACATCAACCACTGGAAAGAATAGACCTCCACCCTTTTATTTATCTCTTCAGATGGAAGGGTGGGTTGTTCATAATTGTATGATAGATTCAGGTGCTGCTACTACAGTGATACCCAAAGCAGTATGTGATATTATGGGAATGGAATATACTAGGAGTAATCTAGGCATCCTACAGTTGGACGGTACTCCTATAAAAATTGTAGGAGTGATTAAAGACATTCCCATACAACTCCACAGGATGCCTCAAGTAGTGGTTATACAAGAAGTAATAGTGGTAGATTTGGCACCATATTTTGGTATGTGCTTATCAAGAGAATTTACTACAAAAATAGGAGGATATTTATCCTTGGATTACTCTCATTTAGAAATACCTTTCAAAGGTAGAAGGATTAAAATATTTAATGAGAAACCATCTACTTTTCATGTGGAAAAGATAGGGGAAGCTGAAACCGTGAATATGATGATTGAAGAAATTGGAAAAGTAGATCTAATGGAAGAGACCTTAGAAGATCTTCAAGTAGAAGATCAGTTTTCTATGCAGGATTTCAATGCCATGATAGAAACAGAAATAGGAAGTTATTCTATTGAAAAACCAAAAAAGCAATTGACACCTGCTCTTGAAAAAAATAACTCTTCTAATCAACTGTGGAAGCTTTTCTTTGATGGAGCTAGATGCAAGAATGGAGCTGGTGCAGGGATAGTTCTGATTTCCCCTATAGGAAAAGGAAAGAGTTTTCTCTTACATATTGACATGGAGTTGCACTAATAATGCAGCAGAATATGAAGCACTTTTTCTAGGATTGAGGAAAGCTGATAAATTGGGAGTGAAACAACTACTCATTTTTGGAGATTCAAAACTTATTGTTAATCAAGTCACAGGAAAATGTATCAGTAAACAACACTACTTAAAGGCTTATAGAAATAAAGTATGGGATCTTTTGGAAGCCTTTGAATCTCTAAACATGAAGTCTATTTCGAGAGAACAAAATACCCACGCAAATTTATTGGCATCAGTGGGAGCTAATTTCTGTCCTGTCAGTAATGTTATTCAGAAATAAAAAATGGTTAGACTCATATATAGGCCTTCAGTGCCAGACAAGGACATATTCTAGCAAGTTTTTGAAAATGATGAGCAAATACTGGATTTTTTAATCCATGAAATGAACTGTTCAAGTAACAAATATTTACAAGACCAACAGGAAGAAGATATGATTCAGTTGAAAAATAATCATATCCCTAAGGGACTTATCACCCTTGAAAGTCTATTTGATAACAATGATAGAGCTATGGGTCATAAAATAAAGGTTGATAAGTGTCGGTATAAAGAGGTAGAGTTAGAACCAGGAAAAATGATTAAAGTTGGGGTTGGTTGTACAGAGGAAGAATTGAACCAAATCAGAGAATTATGCAAAAAATTCCTTGATATCATAGCTTGGGTGTATAGTGATCTAAAAGTATATAGAAAAGAGATTATCCAACATACCATTGAGTTAGAAGAAGGAGCTAAGCCTTTTAGGCAAAAGCAAAGAATGGTAAATCCAAAGATAGAAGCTTTGATGAAGCAGGAATTGCTAAAACTTCTTCAAGCTAAAATAGTGTATCCTATTAAGCATTCTACCTGGGTGGCAAACTTGGTACCAGTCAAAAATAAAAATGGAGACATTAGATTGTGTGTAGACTTCAGGAATCTAAACAGAGCATCACTCAAAGACCATTATCCTCTTCCCCAAATTGATCAAATTTTACACATAGTTGCAAGAGCAGAAAATATTCTCTTTACTAGATGGCTTTTCGGGGTATAATCAAGTATGGGTCAGAGATGAAGATCAATTCAAGACCACTTTTACCACAAAGTGGGGAACATTTGCCTACCAGAGGATGCCTTTCGGTTTATCTAATGCTGGAGCAACTTTCCAAAGAGCAATGGATGTAGCTTTTGGTGAACTTGCTAGCAAGATTATAGTCATCTATTTGGATGACATGACTGTATTTTCTCATCATAAGAAAGATCATATTATGCACCTTGAACAAGTATTTGAAAAATACAAGGAATTCAGGATATCTTTGAATCCAAAGAAATCTATATTTGTTGTAGAAGAAGGTATTCTACTTGGTCATGTTATATCTAAAGTTGGATTAGCTATTGATCCTGATAGAGTAAAGGCACTTTTGAAACTATCTCTACCGGTTAATAAGAAAGGTTTGCAATCCTTCTTTGGGAAAATAAATTTTGTGTGGAAGTTTGTTGCAGATTTTGCATAGATTGTCAAACCAATGACTGAATTATTGAAAAAGGATGCAACTTTCAAATGGACTGATGTAAGAAAAAATGCTTTCAAGAAGATCCTGGAGGAGATAGCCCAAGCACCTGTACTGATTAATCCTGATTACTCACGAGATTTTATTTTATATGTTGTTGGTGAATCAAAAAGTTACGCTTCAGTCCTTACACAGAAGGGGGCAGACAATGAAGAAAGACCCATAGCTTTTATGAGTTCCACTATGCATGAACATGAAGAAAAATATAACTTTATTGAAAAGCAAGTTTATGCTGTCATGAAATCCTTGAAGAAATTTAAGCACTTTCTATCACAGAGCAAAATCATTGTTTATGTGATCCATCCTGATGTCAGAAACTTTATAATACAAGGAGAACTTGGCGAAAAGAGAGCTGGTTGGGTGACTAAGATACAGGAATATGATGTAGAAATACATCCGACAAAGATAGTAAGAGGTAGAGCCCTGTGTCAAGAGTTGGCCAAGCAAGCCACAGATAAGCAGATAGAACCCCAAGGTGTAATGGCTAATACAGAATCAGATCCAAATCCAAGAAACACTGATTGGATTGATAATTTTGTGGAGTACTTTCAAACTGGAATGTGTCCTAAAAATTTGAATGCTTCACAAAGAAGAAGATTTAGAGCACAGGCTTTGAAGTACACCCTTCAATCAGAAGGGTTGTATAGGAAAAATATTGATGGTGTACTTTTGAGATGTATAAGAGAATATGAGAAACAAAAGGTGTTAAAATAATTCCATGGAGGTCTCTCTGGAGGACATTATTCAGGAAGATCTACTACTTTAAAAATACTCCGAGCAGGTTGTTACTGGCCTTCCATTTTTTTAGATACTTACCAGGTTACCAGAAGCTACGAGCAATGTCAGAGATATGTAGGGAGGAATAGGAATGCTCCTATGCCCTTGAAACCTGTCCAAGTCGAAGAGCCTTTCCAACAGTGGGGGTTAGACTTTGTTGGGATAATAGAACCCAACTCATCAGTTGGCCATAAGTATATACTTACTACCACAGATTATTTCACTAAGTGGGCT
Organism: Wollemia nobilis; assembly: GCA_028583015.1. Classification (NCBI taxonomy): domain Eukaryota; kingdom Viridiplantae; phylum Streptophyta; class Pinopsida; order Araucariales; family Araucariaceae; genus Wollemia; species Wollemia nobilis. Next base: position 13,160,050 of record JAQPPZ010000082.1, on the reverse strand, counting down.
GAAGCTATCCCTACTAAAAAAATTGATCAAGAGGTGGTGATTGAGTTCGTGGAAAGCTTGATTACAAGGTTCGGTGTACCAGATTCTCTAATTACAGATAATGGACCAACTTTTATTGGAGCAAAAATGATTGAGTTTACTAGTAGGTATGGTATATATTTAAAAAATTCTTCCAATTATTACCCATAGGGTAATGGTTTAGCTGAGTCTACAAATAAAAATCTTCTCAGAATATTGAAAAGAACATTAGAAGATAATAAGAGGAACTGGCATTCCTTGATCAATCAAGCATTATGGGCTGACAAGATCTCAATAAAAAAATCCATCAATACATCGCCTTATTCTTTAGTCTATGGTAAAGAGGCTATTTTGCCTATACATATGGAAATACCAGCACTGAAATTGTTGAATCAGATAAATGAAGAAGGAGATCAACCTATGGATGCCCGATTAATGCAGCTCCTACAGTTAGAAGAACAGAGGGAAGAGGCTTATAATCATCACCAGAAACATATGGCTGACACAAAAGGATGGTTTAATAAAAAGACAACCTGCAAAAAATTTAAAGTGGGAGATCTAGTTTTAAAATGGAATGTGAAGAAAGCAAAGCCAGGAAATCATGACAAATTCGACGCTTTTTGGGAAGGTCCTTTTGAGATAATTTTTGAGAAGCAATTTAATTCTTTCCAAATATAGGATCAACAGTGTATTGTCCTTTTTAAGGGTGTTTTCGCTCACTCGCGACTCCAGGGAATTACGCCATGCGTGAGATATAGATGGAGTCAAATCGGCCAGAAGTTTTGTTAGGGGAAAAGTACACTGTTTGGCCAAGGAGAATGTGTTTTTGAAAAGTTGATCGTGCGTAGGGGAAGGTGTCCGATATCGTGACATGCTTCTCGGGAGAAAGTGGTCGGAATGTTGCGGGGGGGTCAGCTGAAATGTGCCGTGTATCGCGTTTTTTGTGCGGGGAGGGGTTGTGCCGTGACATGTTGCAACTGCAAGGAGAAGGGTGCTGTGATATTGCGACATGTTGCAGTTTGGCAAACCGATCCCCCTATTAGCTAGTTAATGGTTAAGAGATTTGGCTCCATTGCAAATCTTCTTTTCGGGTCGTCGCCCCGGGGGGGGGCGGGCCTCCCCCCAAATTGTTCTTTTTTTTTATAAATTTTCAAAAAAAAAAAAAAAAAAACAGTGTATTGTCCTACCTATTACAGTGAATGCTTTTCACTTAAAGCTTTATTTTAAATAAGAAAGTGGGAAAATATTTATGTATATAATGTATATTATAGTAAGTGTGTAAATATTTCTGAAATTATTTCTATTTCAGAAATCTTTGTTAGTATCCTATGACCAATCAGAAATCACCAGTAAAGAACAAAATTAGAAGGTGCCACAGTGTCAGATTCAGCGGTTCAAATTCAAAATTGCCACGTGGTTTTTCGATGGTTGGCAGGAGAAAAAAATTTCAAAAAACTTTGATATACGTTCCCTTTATTGAATACAACGAAGGATCAATTGTCGACATGAATTTGAAATCTTCCACGTAGCTATTCAATGATTGCATTAAAAGAACCACCTTTGCAAATAAGAAGAGTTTTGGTAAGTGTGATTTTAAATGACACGGTGGATAATTATTGGTTGAGGTTTAGAAAGGTGGTAGAAACAAATCGTGAGGAGATCCAGACAAATCCAATTCACCATGCATATGTTTTCAATTGACAAAAAACCCTAATTTTACTCCTAAGTAAAATCCATTGTGTCACTTTCTATTCTTGCTTTTCGAGTTTCAAGCTCAGTTCAGAAAAGGAAGTTCAGTGTGATAGAAAAGAAATCTCGATACAGAAAGAAATTTCATGGCTCCTAGAAAGAAAGCTCAGAAAACAACAATGGAGGGTCCGTCCGCTTCACCTACAACAACAAGAAAAGGAGAGGAAGTAAACGAAATATTTATTGATCGAGATGCTAGGATTGGAGATACAGTAATGACATGGAAGGACCCAGTAAGAATTCGACAAGATATCGAAGATAGAATGGCGACTGGGATTTCTACGTCTTCACCTACTACTTTTGCCTTTTATTCATTACTATACTGGTATGTGTATATCCCTGTGCACCCTTACCATGAACTAGTTAAAGCAATTATGAATTTTTATGATGAAAAGAAGAGGGTAGTTACAAACAAGAGTGGAAGAGTGATTTTTGCCCTAAACCCAGATGCTTTCATTTTTGCTTTTGCTTATGGGTATGTACCTGCTCTTGCACCCAAAACTTTTGACCCTGTAGATCAGGCAAAATATTTTGTTCCTTTTGAAAAAATTAATAATTTTCTTTATACTCAGTTGAAAAATCCACCTAATGGAGGAAAGATGTCAGAAACTCTTATTCTCATAGCTGAATTCAAAAACCCCGAATTATTTTCTATATTAGCCATGATAGCAGGGTTAAAAACTGATGAAAAGGTTCATGGATGGCAAATTGCGTTAGTCAATTGCATGTCTAACCCAAAGAATTATGATTCTACAGTTATGGATAAGAGTATTTGACCTATGTTTTTTGACTGGCCGAGGTATTTATTCAAAGAAATACATGAAGGGTTGTCTACTATGAAGAGAGGTTCTCAACACTCTTTCCGTTTCTCTTCCTATTTAGTATGGTTGTTCTTTTTCTTTATGGCTAAAGAACTAGCATTCATCTCTACTAATGATAAATATAATAAAGGAAGGACTTTACCAGTGTATGATTGGACCAATATATTATACAGAACAGAGTCATATTATGATTTCAATAGGGAATTCCTAGGTCCTGCTCTGAAAATAATGCATGGGGAAGTCAAAAGGTTAACCTCCAGAGCTGAAATTTTTTTACAAAATAAACATGCTGAAGAGGGTGATTGGTTTATACTCACTCAAGGGGTTGTGATTAGGTTATATGGTTTTACAGGGAAACCCTTCTTACTCCCACATTATGTTACATATAGATTATTTGCATTGGAATATGTAAGACAAACTGAATATATTAATTTGAAATATGGCACAGGTATAGGTAAAACTGGTACTTGTACCATGCCTTTTCAACTGGAAGGTATCGTGGTGTCAAAAAAGGGTCAAAATGAGCAAATTGCTCAAGCCCTGAGAAATTTGGGGTTAATAGAAATTCCTCAAAGATGGAAATATGACCCTCTGGACCGATTTGCAGAGATACAGTCTATTATAAATAGAATTCCGTTGAAGGTATACCATGCTTCTGTTAGACCATATATTGAAGCCTGTAGAAATAATGATGAAGATGCTCCATTAGAATGGCATGTGGAACAAATGCAGCCATTGCCACCATGGCATGACTTTTATGAACACGTGTTGCATTTTGACCCAGGAAATAATAATGGGCATATATTAACTGAAGGAACTATTGCTAGAATGTAGAAAAAGGGCGCAGATTGGACAATAGGAAAGATTCATGAATGGTGGACTATGCGAGTTCAAACAGACATGATTGACTCAAGGTATCCCATAAAAAATGACCTTGAATTCTCAGTAAAATATGACCATTATCATAAATCTTGGTTGGGAGTTTTCCCTGTGAAAATACCTTGCAGTGTTGGTGGTAGCAAAGGGACAAGTCCTGAAGCTGCTAAAAAACAAAATGTGGAACAAGGAAAAGGCAAGGAAATTGTAGTTGAACAACCATTGGCTCAAGCACAAACCAGGCTAAGAAGCTCGAAGAAAAGGGCTACTATGGAGGTTTTTACAAAAGAACAAGGAGAAACATATGGGAAAGCTGCCCAGATGATGTTAAAAATGGGATATGAAGGCAAAGGTCTAGGAAAAGAAGGACAAGGGATCACTGAACCCTTGCAAGCCGAAAGAAGAGGAAAATGCTTGGCCTTGGGAGCTGATTCATCTAAAAGTAAAGTTCCAGTTTCTAAAATTGTTAAGTTTGTTCCCCCATCGAGTTCAGCTATAGAATTTGATGAATAACCTCTTTGTATGAAGAGGAAGAGGCTAAAGTCTATAGCAAAAGTTAAAGGAAAAAATGATAAAGTTGTTGAAGGAAACCCAATTTTTGAGCAAATTGCTCAAAATGATGATGCTAATATTGCTCCAAGAAATGAGCAAATTATTTAGAATGATGAAGATAATGTTCTTAATACAGAGGTTACTGAACAAGAAAATGTTCAGATTGAAACTAGGGATGATCCAAATGACCTTGATCAGGAGGATCAAAATGTAAAAATCTCTAAAGAAATTATTGTGAAACAGGAATATGTAGAACTTAATAAGAGATAACCTGGAGGAATTCCTCCAAATATTGAAGTTATAAATATTGAAGGAGATATCGATGATGAAGATAGAATTAATGATAGCATAAGTACCAAAGTCTCCATTCAAGGTGAAAATCTGAATCAGATGGTGAGTGAAGGGGACCAATATCATGGAGAAGGAGATCAACATCAACAAGCGCCTCAAATGGACAAAGGTATGATTTCTCTTTTCTTTCAATATTTTCTCTCTACTTATTCCTACAATGATTTTCCTTCCATTTCTTCTTCAAAGGAAGATATAATGTTCCCCTTTGGTTCGTATTTTCTTCCCCAAAATCAACACTATTTTCTCAGTTTCAATATTAAGTTGATTATGAGTTGATCCCAAATCCATTTCTTTCTAGTGCCAGTATCCCAACTATTAAGTCAATATCTACTCTAAATGATGAGAGTCACCCCACCCTTTCAAAGTTAAAATATTTAAGAAAAGCAAATAAAAGCGCTTTAGACTGGTGGACATCTCGTGCTGCTGAAGATTCCAGAACTCCCACCCGCATTCAAGAGATTGTTTCCTTAGATCCTAGTACAATGCAAAGAAAGAAGTTAAAATTAACACCAGTTTCTAGGAAACCAAAGAAGGACATGACCATTGAAGATTACCAAGTAGAAGATACAACTGAAGACATTACTCAGCTACACATGTCGAAAGAATGGGGCAAAGCTCAGGCTCATTTTGGAACTATTTATTTACATGGGGAATTTTTTAGAGAGAATTTTTTCAAGGAACAAGAAACCAGGAAAGAGTTAGAGTCCATCCTACAAGAACAAAAATTGACAAAAAAGGCCTTGAAGCTAGAGGCAAAGAGGTGGGAAGATAGGTTTGGCAAGGCTGCCAATGAGGCAGCCAAATTTAAAGAGAAATTAAAAGAATTTGATGCACAAATTCATTCCCTAAGTCTACAAGTTCAACAACTCCAACAACAACTAGTTGAAAAATAGAACATTTCATCTGGTTTTTCAAAAGAGAAGGCCAAGGCGGTGAGAAAAGAAATGCTTGAAGATGTATTGGCATTAAGTCTTAAAGCAAGACCCTTATTATTATACCTGGCCAAAGTAAAGGAGGTAATTGAAGTAGTCGGCGAGGAGTTAAGGGCTTCAGTAAAAATTTTACAGGAAAGGTCAGATGCGGCCACAAAAATTCAGGTTTTATCAGAAAAGATGCCCAAAAGTGTTGCTGCTAAGATCCATAGCAAAGCCTGGTCTCAGGCCAAAATTGTAGCTAAGAGTTTCTTTAGGAGACTAAAACTAGTAACACAAGGTGATAAACTCCTTCAAGAGTTAGAAGTTGAAGCCCAGGGGTTAGTGAAACATTTGAATTTATCTAATAAATGTGGGCTTCCCTATTTATGGGATGATAATTTAGAAGTGTTGAGTGAATATACCTTGACACTGTCTCTTCAAGCTTTTTAATAGAAGATGAGTCAGAAATAGAAAATTAGGAAGATCCTGTAGAGGAAATTTTGATATTTACCATGGTGCAAAACCTTACACAGATTAAGTCTTGCTTGCAAGAATTGATTATGAGAAACAAAATAGTGTCTCATGATAAAGTAGAAGAATTACAGTATATATATCAGCTATTTATGGATTCTTCAGATCTTGAAGATGAAGATCGAAAGTAGGTTTGCCTCACGTACAATGAAGTGATTAATAAGATAGAAAAATGAAGAAATCCAAAAATGATAATCTTCAGCAGCTAACGGAAGGAGGAACTAGCAGCCCACCTTGAAACTTGTTTCAAATTATCTTCAGTTGTTAATGTATTTTTAGTGCAAAATCCATAAGTCACAAAAAATATCTTGTAAAGGTAATGCGTTATTTTTGCATTTCTTCTTGAATATTCTTTTCCATAAAAATCTCCTCTCCTGTATTATTTTTTAACTCCGTTTCCCAATGGATGAAGGTCCTGGATTCTAATATTTTTTGCTAGCAAAATTTCCCCGGAAGGCGCCAAGAATGTTAGTCTAAAAAGACTACCTCCAACAGATGGCAAATTTTTGTGTAAAGAGACCAACATTTCATTTTTGAGACAGAAGGAAAAGAATCGGCTAAGGCATGAAGGATGTCGCGATTTTGTGACATGTCAGTTTTTCATTGAGATATGGCTCAAAGATGTTAAAAAGTGGGAAGGTGTCACGATTTCATGACTTGACGGGTTTTCACCCATGAAACTGATCGAAGGAGCAAAGAAAGGAGTGTCACGATTTTGTGACTAGACATATTTTCGCTAGCATTTTGCTCACAAAATATATACAAGGGGATGTCGCGATTTTGTGACATGGTGAGACATGGTGGGTTTTCGCCCGTCATACAGCCCGAAGGATCCCGAAGGAAGAAGATGTCATGATTTTGCGACGTAGTGAGGTTTCGCTCATGCAACAACTTAAAGGAGTCCAAAAGAAGAAGATGTCACGATTTCGTGACATAACTTGGTTTTTGCCGACAAAGAGATATTTTAGTAGGGAATAAGATGCCTTCAAAAAACTCGTGTCAGTAACTTGCTATTAGTGGTTGTTTTTGGAAGCCATGCAAAGAATATAGAAACATGATTATGTCTTAATTTGCTTGTAATTAATTTTATATCAAAATGTACTAAATATAGAGGTTCCCACATAGGGTATATATAAGGGTAAACGTACTCTAAAAAGGGGTCGGCTCTTGGACATTTACAAGACTGAATGGATGTACTTTGAAAATAAGCAATAAAGATTATTCTTATATTGGCTTATGGTTTACATTGTGCAAGTGTATGTATTAACATTTCTCACTTCTATTTTATATTATTGAAACATAAATTGTGTTAGTTCTAAAAAAGATCTGGACTTATACAAAATATAAATCGTATTGTTGGAGTTGAAATCTGATATATACATGTGTTAGATATACCTCTAAATCACATTGAGAAATCCATGATTTCTACGAGAAGATATATTGAATGCTTTGACAAGTATAGTATATGTGTTCATCTTAGTTGTTGTTTAATTTGTACCACATACAAGTTTTAGCTTCGGCTATATTTCCCCTTCTTTCTGTTTTCCCTTTTCCTACAAGAAACCATTAAGGAACCAACCTCTTCTGGAGATTAGACGAGAAATTTGATAATTATCCTCATCTATTCAATGTTGAAAAAATCAAGGTGCAAATAACAACCAAAGGCAGATTTTGTTCCAACAGTATTCTGGTTATAATCAGATTCTCATAGATCCTAGAGATAGAATGAAGACTGCCTTTAAAACCAAGTGGGGGATGTTTACTTATAAAAGAATACCTTTTGATCTGCTCAATGCAGGTGCTACCTTTCAGCGGGCCGTGGATTATGCATTCAAAGACCTTATAGGTAAGTGTATAGTCGTGTATGTAGAGGATATCTCAATGTTTTCAAAAAAGTGTAAGGATCATATCAATGATTTAAGAAATATTTTGCAAAGATGTAGAGAACATGGAATCTTGTTTAACCCAAAAAAATGCATTTTTGGGTCACCGAAGGGAAATTGTTGGGGCATATAATATTGAAAGAAGGCATTTCCATAGATCCTATGAGGATAGAAGCAATCAAAAGAATCCCTTTTCCTAGCAGTAAAAAAGAGCTCAGATCGTTCTTTGGTAAAATAAATTTTGTTAGGAAATTTATTTTTGGGTTTACTGAAATAGTTAAACCATTGAATGACATGTTGAGCAAGGATAGTAATGTTAAATGAACATTTGATGCTGGGACTAATTTCCAGGGAGTAAAAGAAGCTATTTCTAATGCACATGTGTTGGTAAGCCCTGATTATACTAAGCCATTCTTTATTTACACTTTAGCATCCGATCATTCATATGCAAGCGCTTTAACTCAAAATAGCAGAGGTAAAGTTGAAAACCCCATTGCTTTTATGATTTCACTATTGAAAGATGCACAATTGAGGTATACAACTTTAGATAAGCAAGCTTATGCATTATTTAAAACTATTTAAAAAAAGGCATTATATTTTGCATAACCGAGTATTTGCTATTGTTTTTTACCCAACTGTAAAAAATATGTTAATGCAGAATGAGTTAGGAGAAATATATGGGAAGTGGATGGCTAATTTACAAGAATTAGATCTCGAGGTTCAACCTATGAAGCTAGTTTCAAGGCCAAGGTCTGACAAATGCGCTAGTGAAAATAGATTCTCAAATTACATGCCAATAGTATAATGCAGAAGACATCACACAAGACGAATGGTATACCGATATTGTTTATTTTCTACTAAATGGTAAGTGTCCTTCACACTTGAATGCCACACAAAAAAAGGTCCTTCATCTAAAATTTATGAATTTCATTATTAACACAGGGATTTTGTATAGAAAAAATTATGAAGGGATATTCCTTCGTTGTTTGAACAAAGAAGAAGCCACCCAGATCTTACATGAATTCCATGGCAAGTACGGAACAAGACACAGATTTGTGAGTGCTACAGCACACCAAATTCTAAGAGCAGGTTACTATTGATCCCATATCTTCAAGAATACCCATTCTCATGTGTGTTCTTGTCATTTCTATCAAATAGCAACCAACAGGGAAAGAAATGTCGCTATGCCTTTATAGCCAGTAGTGGAAATGAGACCATTTTCCCAATGGGGATTAGATTTTATAGGGGTTATTAATCCTAATTCTTCCACATATAATAAATATATCCTCACTGCAACTGATTATTGTACTAGATGGACTAAAGCAATCCCTACCAAAAATTCCACTAGTGAAGTTGTTATTCAATTTCTAGAAGATAATATTGTAACTAGATTTGGGATCCCTATTCGATTGTTTATGATAATGGTTCTATTTTTTCTTCAATCTATTTTGCATATTGGGCTTATGAAAACAAGGTGAGCATTAAGTTCTCGTCCAATTACTATCCTCAAGGTAATGGTTTGGCTAAATCTTCTAATAAAAACTTGTTGTCTATTATTAAGAAATTGTTGGAACGAAACCCTCGTGATTGGTATAACAAATTAAAATTCATGTTGTGGGTAGAAAAAAATAGAATCAAAGATTCTATTGGGACATCTCCTTATCATTTGGTATATGGTCAAGATCTTATTTTTCCCATGAATCTAAAATTATAAACATTACAATTTATGAAAGAATATCTTGAAGCTGATAATCAAAATGAATATCGTTTGACTCACTTAATGCATTTAGATAAAAATAGAGAAGAAGCCTTGCTTCATTTCAGCAAACATCAAGAAATTGTAAAATGGTAATTCAAAAGAAGAGCCAAAATTAAAACGTTCAATATTTCTAATTTGGTGTTATTATGGGATAAAGCGCATGAAAAGAAAGGGGATCATGATACGATTGATTGTTTGTGGCTTGGTCCTTACCAAAATTTTGAAATCCTTGGCGAAATTACTTTTAGGTTGAAGGCTTTAAATGGAGATGATGTTCACTTGCCTGTGAATGGGTAATTTTTAAAGCACTATTTTCACCAGTAAGGCAAGGTAATGTTTCTATCACTTATACAATTTTTGTATTGTGTGGACTTGAGTTTTCTTTTTGGTTTTATAGTTATCTTGTTTTTTTCTGCTTTCATGTAGGATGTTGCAAGTTTGCTTCTAGTTTTCTTATCGGCTTATTAGTTTTGTGTAGCGTATTGCTTTTCATTTTGGTGTTCTCCCTTGGTTTTGAGGTGATGTTTCGTGGTTGCTAACTAATGGCCTTTGCTCATTTTTGGGTTCCTTTGCTAAGTAGGTTGGAATGCCTAATCTGAAAGCAGGTGAACCTAAGAAAAGGGGGATGAATTATTTTGCAATCATGCTTAGATTTTGGGACCAAAATGCTAAAGAGTAGAACAATGAGATATTTTTCTAAAGCTCCACATGTAACTCATATATTAAAGGGTATTTCTGGAAGTCTTGAAGGATGAAGTTATCTTGATTTGTTAAAATTCAAAATGCTCTATCTCTATGCTTCCTAACCCTAATGATACATAAATTATTGTAAAGCTAAAAAAAAGAGGAAAATTTGAGCATTGAAAATATTGATCAAATCAATCACAAAGTCTAGATAAACTCTATCGGGGCTATAGACATTTGACCGACAGTATGGCTCTATCTAGACATAGCTCGATTATAAGAAAGACTTTGCGAAGAATAAAGAAAACACAAGGGTGAGTTAGATAAACCCTACTAGGGCTATAGATGCCTAACTGGTAGTGGGGCTTTGTCTATAAAACCTTTTTTTATGAGTCATGCTTCATAGCCTAAATGTGAACAAGGTGATAAAATTCAAATGGTTTTCAAAGGTGCAAAATGAATCACTTTGTCACACACTGAGCAAAGGCATATGAATTAGTTATTCTTATTCGAAGCTATTTACTTCCACCTTCTCATCACATTGCTAAATAATTGATATTTCACTGATCTTTTAGGTTTTCATTTCAGATTGGGTTCTTCACCCAAAATGTTCAAGAGCATTTCCTAGAAAAGTCACCATTTGTTGTGACTGTCGCACAACTAACCCCAAAATTGTGGACCCACCTTTTGTTTTGATTCTTTGGGAGGTTTGGTCTTTCTTGAGTGTTAATTCTGCCATATCTCTTCCCATGAGTGTCAGTGTGTTTGTCTCTGTGGTGGTTTGGTGTTTGTTTCTCTAGTTTTCTTATAGAGTGTTTTGGGTTGATTTTGTTTGTTGCTTAATCCCAAGTATATATATAGTGTGTGTGTGTGTGTGTGTGTCTTGTGTTAAGTTTTGGTTTTGAATTTAAATATTAATTTTAGTATTTTTGTGATAATGGTTCTATTTTTTCTTCAATCTATTTTGCATATTGGGCTTATGACAACAAGGTGAGCATTAAGTTCTCGTCCAATTACTATCCTCAAGGTAATGGTTTGGCTGAATATTCTAATAAAAACTTGTTGTCTATTATTAAGAAATTGATGGAATGAAACCCTCGTGATTGGTATAACAAATTAAAATTCACATTGTGGGTAAAAAAAATTAGAATCAAAGAGTCTATTGGGACATCTCCTTATCATTTCGTATATGGTCAAGATCTTATTTTTCCCATGAATCTAAAATTATAAACATTACAATTTATGAAAGATTATCTTGAAGTTGGTAATCAAAATGAAGCTCTTTTGACTCACTTAATGCATTTAGATGAAAATAGAGAAGAAGCCTTGCTTCATTTTAGAAAACATCAAGACATTGTAAAATGGTAATTCGATAGCAGAGCCAAAATTAAAACGTTCAATATTTCTGATTTGGTGTTATTATGGGATAAAGTGCATGAAAAGAAAGGGGATCATGATAAGATTGATTATTTGTGGCTTGGTCCTTACCAAAATTTTTGAAATCCTTGGCGAAATTACTTTTAGGTTGAAGTCTTTAAATGGATATGATGTTCACTTGCCTGTTAATGGGTAATTTTTAAAGCACTATTTTCACCAGTAAGGCAAGGTAATGTTTCTATCACTTATACAATGTTTGTAGTGTGTGGACCTGAGTTTTCTTTTTGGTATTATAGTCATATTGCTTTTTTTATACTTTCATGTAGGATGTTGCAAGTTTGCTTCTAGTTTTCTTATCAGCTTATTTGTTTTGTGTAGCGTATTGCTTTTCATTTTGGTGTTCTCCCTTGGTTTTGAGGTGATGTTTCATGGTTGCTAACTAATGGTCTTTGCTCATTTTTGGGTTCCTTTGCTAAATAGGTTGGAATGCCTAATCTGAAAGCAGGTGAACCTGAGAAAAGGGGGATGAATTATTATGCAATTATGCTTAGATTTTGGGACCAAAATGCTAGAGAGTATAACAATGAGATATTTTTCTAAAGCTCCATATGTAACTCATATATTAAAGGGTATTTCTGTAAGTCTTGAAGAATGAAGTTATCTTGATTTTCAAATTAAGGTTAAAATTCAAAACACTCTATCTCTATGCTTCCTAACCCTAATGATACATAAATTATTGTAAAGCTAAAAAAAAGAGGAAAAAATGAGCATTGAAAATCTTGATCAAATCAATCACAAAGTCTAGATAAACTCTATTAGGGCTATAGACATTTGACCGACAGTATGGCTCTGTCTAGACACAACTCGATTATAATAAAGACTTTGTGAAGAATAAAGAAAACACAAGGGTGAGTTAGATAAACCCTATTGGGGCTATAGACGCATGACTGGCAGTGGGGCTCTGTCTGTAAAACCTTCTTTTATGAGTCATGATTCATAGCCTAAATGTGAACAAGGTGATAAAATTCAGATGGTTTTCAGAGGTGCAAAATGAATCACTTTGTCACACACTGAGCAAAGGCATATGAATTAGTTATTCTTATTCGAAGCTATTTACTTCCACCTTCTCATGACATTGCTAAATAATTGATATTTCGCTGATATTTTAGGTTTTCATTTCATATTGGGTTCTTCACCCGAAATACTCAGGAGTATTTCCTATAAGAGTCACCATTTGTTGTGATTGTCGCACAACTAACCCCAAAATTGTGGACCCACCTTTTTTTTTGAGTCTTTGGGAGGTTTGGTCTTTCTTAAGTGTTAATTCTGCCATATCTCTTCCCATGAGTGTCAGTGTGTTTGTCTCTATGGTGTTTTGGTGTTTGTTTCTCTAGTTTTCTTATAGAGTGTTTTGGATTGATTTTTTTTGTTGCTTAATCTGAAAGCAGGTGATCCTGAGAAAAGGGGGATGAATTATTTTGCAATAATGCTTAGATTTTGGGACCAAAATTCTAGAGAGTATAACAATGAAATATTTTGCTAAAGCTCCACATGTAACTCATATATTAAAGGGTATTTATGGAAGTCTTGAAGGATGAAGTTATCTTGATTTGTTAAAATTCAAAACGCTCTATCTCTATGGTTCCTAACCCTAATGATACATAAATTATTGTAAAGCTAAAAAAAAGAGGAAAAAATGAGCATTGAAAATCTTGATCAAATCAATCACAAAGTCTAGATAAACTCTATCAGGGCTATAGACATTTTACCGACAGTATGGCTCTGTCTAGACACAGCTCGATTATAAAAAATACTTTGCAAAGAATAAATAAAACACAAGGGTGAGTTGGATAAACCCTACTGGGGCTATAGACGCTTGACTGGCAGTGGGGCTCTATCTGTAAAAAAAATTATGAGTCATGCTTCATAGCCTAAATGTGAACAAGGTGATAGAATTCAGATGGTTTTCAAAGGTACAAAATGAATCACTTTGTCACACACTAAGCAAAGGCATGTGAATTAGTTATTCTTATTCGAAGCTATTTACTTCCACCTTCTCACCACATTGCTAAATAATTGATATTTCGCTGATCTTTTAGGTTTTCATTTCAGATTGGGTTCTTCACCCGAAATACTCAGGAGTATTTCCTAGAAGAGTCACCATTTGTTGTGATTGTCGCAAAACTAACCCCAAAATTATGGACCCACCTTTTTTTTTGAGTCTTTGGGAGGTTTGGTCTTTCTTAAGTGTTAATTATGCCATATCTCTTCCCATGAGTGTCAGTGTGTTTGTCTCTATGGTGGTTTGGTGTTTGTTTCTCTAGTTTTCTTGTAGATTGTTTTGGATTGATTTTATTTGTTGCTTAATCCCAAGTATATATATATATATATATATATATATATATATATATATATAGTGTGTGTGTGTGTGTGTGTGTGTGTGTCTTGTGTTAAGTTTTGGTTTTGACTTTAAATATTAATTGTAGTGTTTTTGCGATAATGGTTCTATTTTTTCTTCAATCTATTTTGCATATTGGGCTTATGACAACAAGGTGAGCATTAAGTTCTCGTCCAATTACTATCCTCAAGGTAATGGTTTGGCTGAATATTCTAATTAAAACTTGTTGTCTATTATTAAGAAATTATTGGAACGAAACCTTCGTGATTGGTATAACAAATTAAAATTCACGCTGCGGGCAGATAAAATTAGAATCAAAGAGTATTGGGACATCTCCTTATCATTTGGTATATGGTCAAGATCTTATTTTTCCCATGAATCTAAAATTATAAACATTACAATTTATGAAAGAATATTTTGAAGCTGATAATCAAAATGAAACTCGTTTGACTCACTTAATGCATTTAGATGAAAATAGAGAAGAAACCTTGCTTCATTTCAGCAAACATCAAGACAATGTAAAATGGTAATTCAATAGAAGAGCCAAAATTAAAACGTTCAATATTTTTGATTTGGTGTTATTATGGGATAAAGCGCATGAAAAGAAAGGGGATCATGATAAGATTGATTATTTGTGGCTTGGTCCTTACCAAAAATTTTGAAATCCTTGGCAAAATTACTTTTAGGTTGAAGGCTTTAAATGGAGATGATGTTCACTTGCCTTTGAATGGGTAATTTTTAAAGCACTATTTTCACCAGTAAGGTAAGGTAATGTTTCTATCACTTATACAATGTTTGTAGTGTGTGGACTTGAGTTTTCTTTTTGGTTTTATAGTCATCTTGTTTTTTTTTTGCTTTCATGTAGGATGTTGCAAGTTTGCTTCTAGTTTTCTTATCAGCTTATTTGTTTTGTGTAGCATATTGCTTTTCATTTTGGTGTTCTCCCTTGGTTTTGAGGTGATGTTTCATGGTTGCTAACTAATGGCCTTTGCTCATTTTTGGGTTCCTTTGCTAAGTAGGTTGGAATGCCTAATATGAAAGCAGGTGATCCTGAGAAAAGGGGGATGAATTATTTTGCAATCATGCTTAGATTTTGGGACCAAAATGCTAGAGAGTAGAACAATGAGATATTTTTCTAAAGCTCCATAGAAAGCTCCACATGTAACTCATATATTAAAGGGTATTTCTGGAAGTCTTGAAGGATGAAGTTATCTTGATTTTCAAATTAAGGTTAAAATTCAAAACACTCTATCTTTATGCTTCCTAACCCTAATGATACATAAATTGTTGTAAAGCTAAAAAAAAAGAGGAAAAAATGAGCATTGAAAATATTGATCTAATCAATCACAAAGTCTAGATAAACTCTATCGAGGCTATAGACATTTGATCGACAGTATGGCTCTGTCTAAACACAGCTCGATTATAAGAAAGACTTTGCGAAGAATAAAGAAAACACAAGGGTGAGTTAGATAAACCCTACCGGGGCTATAGACGCCTGAATGGTAGTGGGGCTCTATCTGTAAAACCTTTTTTTATGAGTCATGCTTCATAGCCTAAATGTGAACCAGGTGATGGAATTTGGATGGTTTTTAGAGGTACAAAATGAATCACTTTGTCACACACTGAGCAAAGGCATATGAATTAGTTATTCTTATTCGAAGCTATTTACTTCCACCTTCTCATCACATTGCTAAATAATTGATATTTCGTTGATCTTTTAGGTTTTCATTTTAGATTGGGTTCTCCACCCGAAATGCTCAGGAGCATTTCCTAGAAGAGTCACCATTTGTTGTAACTGTCGCACAACTAACCCCAAAATTGTGGACCCACCTTTTTTTTTGAGTCTTTGGGAGGTTTGGTCTTTCTTGAGTGTTAATTCTACCAAATCTCTTCCCATGAGTGTCAGTGTGTTTGTCTCTATGGTGGTTTGGTGTTTGTTTCTCTAGTTTTCTTGTAGAGTGTTTTGGGTTGATTTGGTTTGTTGCTTAATCCCAAGTATATATATATAGTGTGTGTGTTAAGTTTTGGTTTTGACTTTAAATATTAATTGTAGTGTTTTTGGGTGTTGGTTTTAAGTTATGTGAGTCTTGATTGAGTCACTTCTATATATATATATTTATAAATAATAATAATAATAATATATACATATATAAACAAAATAAAAGATAAAAAATAATAATAAAATAAAATAAAAAGGCAGTTATTGTGTTTGTTTTGTCATTTACCGTTACCTACATGATAATATATAAATATAAGTATTGCAGTGTGTTATAATCTAATACTTTATTCCATATTAAAACAAATAAAAGAAAGTAACCCTTTGATGATTCATTTCGCTTTGTGCTCCCCTTTTTGTTTACATGATGGTTATGCTCAAAATTTTTAATTAATGACCTCTAGTTTGTTTACAGGCGAGGATGTCCATGTAGACGACTGCACGAACTAGCCACATGGCTCCCATGCGACACGAGGGATAGACCCAGCAACGACACAGGGAAAGGTGGGATAGTAGACGACATGAAAACTTCGATGGATGACGTGTAAGTCGAATGACACACGATGACCATAAAAAAATATGCCTATGTAGTTGGAGGTGCACGGTAGTGAAGACACCTCAAGCAGATTGTTCAGGATTTGAGCAGCAGTTTCGCATCACAAGGGGAAAGCGTACATCGATGAGGGTATCATAGATTGAACGCCAAAGAAGGGGGTTTAAGAACTATTTAGATCGACATATTTCATGGAGAGTTCGAACCACACCAAGATTACTCCACCAAACAATGCAAGGGATAAAGTGGGATGATGGGAAGATTTTTCTCGTGGATGTGGTAAGTTGGTCTCAATTTGGCATCTGCAGTGTGATAGCAGCATTACAGAGAATGATTTCACTTCAAAATCGATATGTTACTAATTAGTAATGATGCATGGGGATATGGCAGAAGCATTCCAGAGAACGAGTTCACTTCAAAATCGATATATTACTAATTAGTAATGATGCATGGGGATATGGCAGAGCATGGACCAAGAATGGGGTGATATGGCATCTCCGTCGATATGCCAATGACATGTATACGTTTCATTCGAAATGTGATGACTTCCTTAGACGTAATGCGAAGAGGTCGTAGTTATTCAGTTTATCTGAGAACAAGTTGATGGACGGTAATGAGGCAGCCAAAAATGATGACATGGACCCCATAATGGTAAACAAGGTAATTACACATTTGACATACAAGATCAACGGATCGAAGATGGAGGATGTGGCCCAAGTGTAGGTAGGTTTAATGGCTGTTGACAACAGTGTAGTAGCAAATAGTCATCCGGTACACTATGTGCGAACCCACAGCATCGTTGCAGTCGTAGTGCAGAAGCGTCTACAGGGTGGTATTCTATGGTGAGAAATTGTTCGATTAAAATGTTATAAGAGAGATTATTACCATGTTGATGTTTACTATTATATGATCAATGCAGTATGAATGTAATATATGACATTCAACGGCAAGGTCACTTCTCTCTGTTTGGGCCAATCTGAGGTGCTATGGTGTCATTCACCATCAACAGAGCATCCCATATATTCATCCAGGAGATCGTTAAAAGCAAATGGTATTATAATTTAAAGGAAGGTTGGACACATATGGATTCAGTGGCAGAAAACATTACCCATGGTCGACCCGGTTGCAGAGCATGAAGATATCATTCCAGGAGTAGTCGAGGACATGGAAGTCGAATCAATGAAGGTATGTTGGTGTCTTATGTGTGGGGTCGCTGGCTAGGACGGTCATCGATGTCATAAGCACCGTGTGTTTACCAAGAGAAATATTTTAAATCGTAGTTGCCATTTGAGATAAGGCCTATACGATATATATGGAAAGGAAATCTAAGACACATAATACTACCGCAATGCTTGAAAGGAAAGTGCCATAAATGTTATATAACCATTGGGTTTCAGGCTCCCATGGCCGTTAGCGATAGACATGACCAAAACAAGTTATAAATACAAATGGATTAATTATACGGTAACCATCATAAGTTGAAGATTTTGCATGTGCAACGGTCGCTTACAAGGACAATCTTATTAATGGCGAATATCATATGTTGACAAAGCAATAGTGTCATCATTACAAATGGAAAGTAAAATGTTACGATAGAAGGGAGATCAAACCATCATTGAGGCCAAACGAATGCAAAGGAAACAAAACAGAAAAAATGACAAAGAAGAAATGAAGAGGTGGGCTCGAAGCCAAAGGGAAGGGAGATGAAAGGTTTTCTAAAATTTTAAAAACCCATGAGAATAGAGTAACAAGGGCTGGAAATTTTGGATCATAACTGTGAGGAGGGATTGGAAGGCTTCTTGTTGCTGTTAGCTTTTGAGATTCATCTTGTATGCAGAACTGAGGTCTATGGTTTTTGAACACAATAAAATAATTTCATATCTTTCTCTATGATTTGAAGTTGTTTTAATGGTGTTTATGTGTTAAGTCGATAGCATCATTAGCTAGCTTTAATGCATGCTTTTTCCCTCAGACTCTTGCCATAACCAGACACTAGATTGTGTGTATGCAGGTTTAATCTGGTTGTGTTTTCATGTTCAGGACCTAACCCTTTTCTGCAAATAAGCGGGATTGGTTCTCAACAGTTTTCTTTGGTCTTTCGTTCACATTCTGGTCCACTTTTCCAAAAAAATTATTTAAGCATTTTATTTTCATTCCGGTCCTTGTTCCATAATTTTTTCTTAAGCATTTTTCTGTTGATTTATTTACGTTCTAGTCCTTATTCCAGAATTTCCACTAAAGCATTTTTATTTGATTTATTTACATTTTGGTCCTAAATCCAAAATTTTTGCTTAAGCATTTACTTTGAGTTTGTTTACATTCTGGTCCTTATTCCATAATTTTGAATTTTCATTCATTTTCTTTTTTTTTTCTCTAGTTCATTTTTCTAACAAGCACTTAAGGTGTTATCTTCATCTTTCACTAAAAGGTTAGATAAAAATAAACCCACTAATGCCAAATACTAAATCAAATCCCCATTAAAACTTTCAGATAAAAGGAACCTGCTAACACCAAAGTCTAACTCCAAATTCACAATAAAATCTAAGATAAAAGGAGTTTGCTAACTAGATTTCATGGATGAATTATTCTAATTGCTCATAAATAAAAAGAGTGGAATTAATTTATGGTTTTGATCTTCATTTTATTTTTGTACACAAGGGAAATCTAGCCCTTTAATAAATGGACAATAACAATATGGCAAAATCAAAGTAAATCTATCATAGGTCCCTTGTTAACAATTGCTTGCTGATCACTAAGTTGTTCTAGCATTTGTATTGATCCTTTACGCAGGTACACAAGCAATACTAAAGAACCTTTGAGAAACTTTGGTTTCTTTGCAAGAGAGAATTTCCAATAAAAATTATAAGTGTGAGTGTAATTTTGCAATTGGGTAAAATTGTCACTCAACAGGTAGAAGGGATGGCCTCCATTGGATGGATCCAAGGACGTCCAAGAAAAATATTGAAAGATGCGGGACAAGATACCACATAAAACAATGTATCTAAAATTTTTAGTCCAACTTTGAGGGGAAGTGATATGGTACCATAAGCTTCTTGGGACTCATTGTTGAAAGTTTTAATGATGTCATCAGATTTAGTTATATCTTCCTTTTTTAAATCAAATTTTTGAAAAAAATGATATGTGCATAAATTGAGGGAAGAACCATTATCAATCGTAACTCTTTTGATAAAAGCATCCCCAATAAATGTAGTGATGTAAAGAGAAGAATTTTTTTACAATTCTGAGAAAGAAATATTAGCATGCAAGAATGTGAGATGATGTATCCCAAAAGGTCTTATAATATTGGTCATCTCACTACGGGAAATATCTGGAGGGACAAATTGATGTTTTAATACATTCATAAAGGCTTCTCCATGAGTGGGAGAGATCTGTAAAAGTTTCAAAAGAGAGATATTAGTTGAGATACTGATCTCCTATTAAGATCGTTGAACCTACTGACTCTTCAATGTTTTCCCTAGAGTATTCATTATCATACCAACTGTAATGTCCCCATTCTTGGTCACTTTAGCACTATGGTTGACCCTGGCTCTCTTGGAGTCCGTCAAACGTGTCAGAGGGGATTTCTGATGATGGCATTGAGCTCAGGTGGTCTAGAGGACCCCGATGACACTTTTCGAGGTTGTACCCAGCTTCTAGTTTGTTCTCCAAGATTCTTGGAGAGAGCGTCTATTTATAGTAAGTCACCCAGTCAGGTCCGTTCATCATTATTCATCATCGGTATCACTCCTGTGCAGTCGGTTTTCGATTCCGATGCTTTCCGACCGTTTTCGTAATTTGGGTGTTAATACGAGCTATATTTAATTATTTTCTTCTAAGGTTGCCATTTTAATTAAATAATTTAATGGGCACCTAAGTGTTATAGCTCGTTGGAAAGGGAATTAAAAGTTTTAAATCATAGACGCTTTATTTTGGAGCCTTGCACATCGGATATCTATATTTTAATTAAAAAGGGGTTTTTTGGAGCAAAAAGGAGTTTTAATTATAAAGTGACTTTATAAGGTGACTTTATGTTTTATCCCACATTGAGCCCACTGGAGGAAACTTCTCAATGAGGAGTCTATTTATTGATTGCTTGCTCTCATATTGGTATGCTTGGATATATTTTATTTTGGCTTCTCTTGGAGAGAAAACTTGCAAGGCATTTTGCAAGGGTTTGAGCTTGTTTGGAGACGAAATCCTCCGGCAGGAACATCATCTTCGGGATTGGAAGACATCCTCAGGGTGATCCAGAGCATTTCCATCACGGGGAATGTATTGTGCTTAAATTTGAGGAGATTTCAGAGGATTTTCAGATAGGGTTTCAGGGCAGATTTCAGACATTTCTTGCTGGCCATAATTTCCTCTAGCCTGGTCGTACCATATCTTGCCTGGCATTGAAGGTGGTTTTTAATATTCAGAGTTTGGGTGCCAATTAATGATTATAATTGAGGCGTATAAGGATTGGAAGCTTTCCTTTGCATTGATATTGTAAAAAGACATCTTTATTTGTTGCTGGGAAAGAAATACATATATTCTTGTGTTGTTGTTCAGCTATAAAGTCGCCATTTTCAGTCTTGTACAACTTTCGGGTATTTTGATACTTTCCAAAGTCCTTTAAAGGGTTTATAGTTTTATATTATCTAAATTCCAAGTTTCATTGATTCCCGCCAAGTAGTTTGCTAGATATTATTTGTTCAAGTTAGCAGTTTAACTTTTTCTTGCATCATTCTGTACTTAAATAAAAAATACAAAAAAAATCAGAACATTGCACAAAAACCGAAAACCTTGCAAATTTCCAAAATAACAAAACAAGGCAGAAATTTCGTATCTCAGCTTGGGTGGGATATTACAGTGGTATCAGAGCACAGCCTATTCTGCCATCCTGTTGGGTAACTCAGAGAATTGAAATTTCAGTTATGTAGCATGGCATCAAATAGTGAAGAAGAGTTGGTCAATAGATTTTTTTATGCAGGGGTTAAGCTTGGGCACCTATCTCAGCCCAAGGATGTTCTTCTCAGCACTTTGAGAGAAGTGGAGGATTGTCTACACATGGTAAATCAGTCACCTTCTAAGGTGATACAAACAGCTATAGCTCCTACAGTGACTTCCTTCAAACAACATGAATGGTTGAGATATACAGATAAGGAGGTAAGACTCATGGTCACTTCTTGCTTGAGTGAAATTTTGAGAATTTCAGCTCCTAAAGCTCCTTATGATGATAACACTTTGAGGAAGATAATGCAGCGGTTAGTTGATAGTTTCAGAAATTTGGGAAAGGTCAAAAGCTCTCATTTTGCTAGGAGAGTTACTATACTTGAGACTTTTGCAAGAACTAGATTGGGTAACATCATGTTAGACTTGAGCTTGGATGATTTGATTTACCAAATGTTTCATCATTTTATTGCTACAGCTAGATCAAAACATACTGATAATGTTATTGCAGCCATGAGAGATATTATGGTTTTGATCATCAATGAAAGTGACAAAATTCCTCAGCCACTTTGGACTATGTTAGTGGCTGTTTGGAGGCGATATTTGGTTGCTTCACCTGTTGCTCATGAATTGGTTGATAGTGTTGTGAGAAGATGTGAGAAGAAGTTGAGGCCATTTTTGGACAGCGAAGAAGATGGAAAGGAAGAGGAGATCAAAACAGAAAATTTGTGTGAAGACAATGACACTTTTTATGTGGTATGTATGAATGAGTCTCAGATTGGTTCATTTGACTTGCATGCACCTAATGAAAACATTATACCAACAACATTGGATGTGGTTGTGGAACAAATTATTGAAGACTCCATGGTTAGTAATTGTTTTGATGACAAAAGTGTTGAAGGCGCTAATAGTATTGCAAGAAAAGAGCATGATGGGATTGTTTCAAATTTCAAGGCAGCCCCTGTTTATGAGTTCACAAATGATTTTTTAGATGCTAAACATGTTGAACATAAAACAAATTTTCAATTAGTATATGATACTATTTCATCATCACATTCTAGTAATGAAGACACATGTGGATTTGGGTTTGGTATCCCAGCTGAACCTAATGTAATAAATGTTCCGAATCGCTTCATTTTCTTTGGTGATTTACAGAGTGAACTACATACAGAGACAGACATGCATGGTAGGAAAAAAGAACTTGTTGGGGCAGAATTAAGTAATCAGCTCTTCAGTCCTTGGGATCCGGGTGTGTTGGCACCTAAATTTGATGAAGACCTTGGGTGGGGTGATTACAAAATTTTTGATAACCCACTCTTTGATATGGGTGAAGTTGTGACATTTGATAACCCACTTTATGAGGTGGACTTTCATGATACACACGAGAGGGATGCTTCACTTGGCACTTGTGATGAACTTGTGGATCATTCTGATAACAATTTTTCATTTGATGAGCGAAGTGTTTCATTTCATGAAACATACAGGGACGACATGCAGAGAAGACATGATGTGGAGTATGCATTTGAGCATAATGTTGGTATGGAGCTTGCTGCAATTTTCAGACCAGCAACTAAAGGTAGACAATTTGATCATTTGTTGGCCTATAATCCCTTGCATAGAGGTATGATGCTTTGTTCTTCATCCATACAAGATTGTTTTAATCAAATGAGGCATCATAAGAAGGGTGAAGGAATACATGCATATCATCACATAAGAATTTGGGATCTAGGTGCTCCATTCAGTTTTTGGGCATGGAATAAAAGTTGTCTTCCTTGCACGAGTCTTTATTTGCAGAACAAAACAGTAGTTGTCCTCTCATCTTGTCATGACATTGATGATGTTTTGGATCAACTTTTTATGATGTGTGATGTTACTCTTGGAAATACCTTGAATCATATGCATGTGCTTCTAGACATGAAGGATGATGGGAGAAGGATACCTTGGAGGATTGTTGATCAATGGAGTGGGAGGTTTACTGCTGTATACTCCTTGAGCAGCCATGTTACAACTCCATTTGTGTTCATACAAGTGGATTGGAGAGAGATCCTGAACCAGGACTGGAGGTTTGCAGACTTGTTGACTTATTGGGAGGTAATTTCAGCTTGGGATGTGTTTAGATTTTATATTTTGACCGTCTTTTTCCATATTTTTGGCATATGTACTCCTTATACAATGCTGATTTATCAAAAATCAGATTATGAGATGATTTCAGTCTTGGACAGTGGTATGTTACCTCATATTCAGACTGTTCAGTTTGTTGGAGAGGTTAGTTATTGGTTTTCTTTGAAAGCAACAAGTGTTGCAGCTGACCTGTTTCATTATTGGATGGTTATATGGGCATTTCGAGAGTGTGTTAGTTGTCATTTCATATTGAAGATTGATATATTTCCTGATGAGACTCTCATAATTTCTGCTGAGTGGGAGTGTTTGAATCCATGGGATGATTTTTTGGACACTTGGAGTTTAAGTGTCACTAGGGTGTTTCCAGCTTTGGGCAGCGGAAGCATTCCCAGGATGGTCATTTTCAGAGTTGACATTGCCGCCCTCTTCTATATCAGCCACTTTTCAGGGGCTAACCGACATTATTATGGAGTCACCATGGCGAGTTATACTGAGTATAATGCTTATTTGCTGAGCAGTATACTTTTTCAGGGGTTCGAGATCATGTTGGATGGTTGGTCTACTGCAGTTTATCAGTTTTTTTGTTGCTGCTCTCACTTTCTAGTGATGAGTTTATTGAAATCTGTCTCTGAGCAAATAGTTTTTTATCCATACTTGGCTGGTGGGCAGCCGGTGGTGAGTGATTCTTCAGGAATCATGCAGTTAATTTTATGCTCAACATGGTTGTTTGGTGATCATTGCGGTCTCTTCTTGATGCTGGTAGTTATTATGCCAAAGGATACCTTGATGATTGTAGATGGAAGTAGTACCTGGAATCAACCGAGTTATACCCGATGGATTGAGAGAATGTTTGGGTTGGTTTCTCAATTTCATTTTTGGTTGGGTGTTCATGCACTTAACTATGGAAACGTTACTAGCACTCATGGTAGGGACTTTGTGCCAGGGGTCAGAGATTTGGGTGTTAGTTTCTGCCCCAACATTTTTTTGCTGAGTATGGTGACATTAGATGATGGTCAATTGCAGATTTCTTACCAGCAGTTTGTGGGAAACCTTTGGGGTATTGAGCAGATAGTCTATTTCTCTACTTGGGTGATTGATGATTACTGTAGATTTTCCATATTGCTGGCAATAATACTTTCAGGTGATGCTTTGATGATGACAGTGGATTGGTGTGCTTGGGATTGCTCAGTAGACACTAGGAGGTTTAGTGTCAATGAGAGGATACTAGCTCCCGATTGCAAAGTCACTTTTAGGATAGGTACTGTTATTGCTTCTCATGATTGCCTCTTGACCGAGTCTTTTCTTCATTACTATGGGGACTTCATGATGAGATATGTGGAGAACTTCGTTCTCCTATTGAGTAGATTGTCTTTCTTTTGGCCCATGGTGGAGACTAGTAGTGAGATACCTGATGATATTCTTGCTAATATGACTTGGCAAGAGATATTTCATTCCAGCGTAGATAGACATATCAGTTTCAGATTGGAGGGTGATCATATTATGGAGCTGCAGTTTAGTCTTGAGCTAATTGAGCACAGTGGATTTCCTGTTGTGATCAGAGTGGCGCAACGTCAGCATGGTGGTTTCTTTCTAAGGAGGACATGGGACCCTGGGATAACAGTTGGTTGCAAACTGGTTCAGAATGTTGATTTTGATGTTGTGCTGGTATTGCTTGAGGACAAGCAATCTTTGGGAAGGGAGGACTGTAATGTCCCCATTCTTGGTCACTTTAGCACTGTGGTTGACCCTGGCTCTCTTGGAGTCCGTCAAACGTGTCAGAGGGGATTTCTGATGATGGCATTGAGCTCAGGTGGTCTAGAGGACCCCGATGACACTTTTCGAGGTTGTACCCAACTTCTAGTTTGTTCTCCAAGATTCTTGGAGAGAGCGTCTATTTATAGTAAGTCACCCAATCAGGTCCGTTCATCATTATTCATCATCGGTATCACTCCTGTGCAATCGGTTTTCGATTCCGATGCTTTCCGACCGTTTTCGTAATTTGGGTGTTAATACGAGCTATATTTAATTATTTTCTTCTAAGGTTGCCATTTTAATTAAATAATTTAATGGGCACCTAAGTGTTATAGCTCGTTGGAAAGGGAATTAAAAGTTTTAAATCATAGACGCTTTATTTTGGAGCCTTGCACATCAGATATCTATATTTTAATTAAAAAGGGGTTTTTTGGAGCAAAAAGGAGTTTTAATTATAAAGTGACTTTATAAGGTGACTTTATGTTTTATCCCACATTGAGCCCACTGGAGGAAACTTCTCAATGAGGAGTCTATTTATTGATTGCTTGCTCTCATATTGGTATGCTTGGATATATTTTATTTTGGCTTCTCTTGGAGAGAAAACTTGCAGGGCATTTTGCAAGGGTTTGAGCTTGTTTGGAGACGAAATCCTCCGACAGGAACATCATCTTCGGGATTGGAAGACATCCTCAGGGTGATCCAGAGCATTTCCATCACGGGGAATGTATTGTGCTTAAATTTGAGGAGATTTCAGAGGATTTTCAGATAGGGTTTCAGGGCAGATTTCAGACATTTCTTGCTGGCCATAATTTCCTCTAGCCTGGTCGTACCATATCTTGCCTGGCATTGAAGGTGGTTTTTAATATTCAGAGTTTGGGTGCCAATTAATGATTATAATTGAGGCGTATAAGGATTGGAAGCTTTCCTTTGCATTGATATTGTAAAAAGACATCTTTATTTGTTGCTGGGAAAGAAATACATATATTCCTGTGTTGTTGTTCAGCTATAAAGTCGCCATTTTCAGTCTTGTACAGCTTTCGGGTATTTTGATACTTTCCAAAGTCCTTTAAAGGGTTTATAGTTTTATATTATCTAAATTCCAAGTTTCATTGATTCCCGCCAAGTAGTTTGCTAGATATTATTTGTTCAAGTTAGCAGTTTAACTTTTTCCTGCATCATTCTGTACTTAAATAAAAAATACAAAAAAAATCAGAACATTGCACAAAAACCGAAAACCTTGCAAATTTCCAAAATAACAAAACAAGGCAGAAATTTCGTATCTCAGCTTGGGTGGGATATTACAGTATTTTGATACTTTCGGGTATTTTGATACTTGTACAGCTTTCGGGTATTTTGATACTTTCCAAAGTCCTTTAAAGGGTTTATAGTTTTATATGATCTAAATTCCAAGTTTCATTGATTCCCGCCAAGTAGTTTGCTAGATATTATTTGTTCAAGTTAGCAGTTTAACTTTTTCCTGCATCATTCTGTACTTAAATAAAAAATACAAAAAAAATCAAAACATTGCACAAAAATCGAAAACCTTGCAAATTTCCAAAATAACAAAACAAGGCAGAAATTTTGTATCTCAACTTGGGTGGAGATACTGATCTCCTGTTAATATCGTTGAACCTACTGACTCTTCAATGTCTTCCCTGGAGTAGTCATTATCATACCAACCATATTATTGTTATAGCAATGTGGTACACTTCTATAAGATACTTGATTAGCTGCCTGCTTAACTTTATTCTAATTAGTAAGTGACTTTTGTTGTAAATTTTCCACATCGATACATTCTGAATCAATCAAATCTTGTACTACATGTTTTAACTTCTTGCAATAACTCATCCAATGTCCTTCCACTTTATGGTATGCACAATGTTGACCTGTCTTATACTAATGAGATGTAGTATCTGGTTGTGTAATAGGAGGTAACTCAATTGTCTTAGCTTATAAAAATTATTTCAAAACAGTTTCCATAGACATATTAAGCCTTGTAAAATTCCTTTGTGAAGGTTTTTGAAGTAATATATTTTGTAGGTTATTAGTAACATTGTTAACATACCTACTACACATTCCATTGTCACCTCCTATGTGCTTGTTCTTATGTTGAGACTTAGTATATTTCTCTTTTTTAATTTTAAGTTAACCTCTCCTGATGAGAGCCTATTCTACTTTTCTTGCAAAGTCAATTGCTTGATCAAAAGATAAAATAGTAGTAGTCTCTAATGCATAATATAATTGTTCTTGTAAATTACCAATAAATATCTCAAGCATATATTTAGGAGGTAGAGTATATCTCAAGCATCTAACTAAACTTCTCCAACGAGCCAAAAATTCTGAAAATCTTTCTTCTTTACTTTATTTTAAATTATACACATATTTCATGGTCACTTCTTTCTCAATGTAAGCACCAATTTGCTGAACAAATAATTATGTTGTTTCTTCAAAAATCTTCAAAGAATAATTAGGCAGTCGATAATACCACTCTAATGCCATGCCACCAAGGCATTTAGGAAATATTTTAAGTAACAACATATCATCATAGATGATATCATGTCAAGTTGTTCTAAATATTCTTAAATACTCTATTGGATCTTTTGTACCTTATAAATGGGCAAAAATGGTATAGGAAAATGCTTAGGATAAGGCCAAGCAGCAACAATAGGATCCAATGGCTAATTACACATTTCCTTATAACTGTAAGTAAAACATGAAGGATGAATCATCTCAACTTTTGAAACCAACTGCTTCACCATATTTGTTAATTTTTGCACTTCTGAATTATTGTTATGTCTTGTCCCCAGATTCCCTAAAGGAGGAGTGTTGGACATATTAATACTATTGAAGTATGTGGCATCTTGTTGAGGAGGATGACTAACATTTGGTGGAATAGAGGCAACAATGTTGAGATATGCAAATCGAGGAGGAAATTGAAATTTTTGAATGGCAGTACTAGTTGGAGGGATTTGTAAATTCCTTCCAATGTTGGTTGTCATAGTAGTAGCATAAGTTGGATGATGAACATGATTACTATGATTCAAAGATTTTTAGGATCACATATCCTAACCTTCATTATTAATAATAATAGTATAATAAATTTAATATATTAAGGTTGGTATAGTTAATAATAAAATAATTAATTATTATATTATTAAGGGTTATGGTTAGATAGTCATTAAATATATTAATTATTATGAACCGTCATATTGAAGTGACGTAGGGTTAGGGTTAGGGTTAGGGTAGATATAAATCATTGTACAATCGATCATTTGAAACCATCCATGATGAAATAATAAAATATTTATTTAAATCCATTGGAGGGATCCCCCTTACCAATGCAACAATGATTATTTATCAAAGTGATTTATTTAATTTAATGTTATTTTATTTATTAAATATTTAGCTAGAACCTTCAGGGTTCTACAATTTGGTATCAGAGCCATGTTGGACCCAGTTATGTCTGACCTAGTCAAGTTGGGTGCGCTCATCAAAATCAAGGAAGAACTTAACAAGCTTACGAGTGGAATCAGGGAAATTAAGAGCATCATCATAGACTTTAGAAGTTGAAATAAACAAGATCACAATAAAAAGTATGGAAGTTCTTGACGGTATTTTGAGCGATATCGAGTATTTAATGAATACCCAAGTGGAAGCAAATGGAAGCGAAGAAGTTGTTCCTAACCCTATATATTTTTTAACTTCAGAGGAGACTGAAGCCATAGATTTCCAAGTGGTACCTATTGCTCTTTCAAAGAAAAGAAAATATTTCAAACCATAAATTTTTTGAACTAAAGTCCAGTAAAAATAAAAGTTCCATAGTATAGAATTTTGGTTATCAACACCCTAAAAGTGCAATTTTTCCATAGAAAATCTTGGAATGTATGAAGATGTGAGTGATAAGTCTGTAAAACAAGTAGACATCACCTTGCACTATGTAGCAAATGCCAACAGTAACGAAGACAAATATGAGAAATGGAGGTCAATTGTCACTTTCATTGCTAGGGATTACGCTTCCATTTTCACCTATGGAGTGCACAACAACAATAAAATGACTATGGAAGCTTTTGCATTTGGTACTTCAAGACAGGATTGATGCAGGCGTCGCATAAAATATTTTTGGAGCAATCAAAGAAAATCTATTTTAATAAAGATTTAATAGCCACCGCCTGCATGCAACTCTCATCCTACACAGCTCTCATTTGGGTAGCCTCCACCATGGCTGACACCATTATGTCAAAATATGCATAAATTTTCTTAAAAACTTCCAAGACATCAATGATGTCGCCTCACATAGTTGGTCACGATGTCATATTCCCCCGTGGGTTCCCAACATTATTGGGGCACCTCAAGCGAGGAGGGGGTGAAATTCATGCACTCAAGATTGCGCAACATGAGGTTGGATGGCCCGGTCTTGATTTTGTTGAACATGAGCACTTTTTTGTGTAGAACAGTTGCATGTGTTGTGCAGAAACTCTTGCGTTCTCAAGCAGGATATCTCATCTCCCTTTGCATTACCGGTCTCATAGAGCAAGCTAATCTGAAATCTCTTCATTATTATTTCTTTTATTATTTATATTATGTACATGTATCTAGGGCACATCACTTGCAAAGCAAAGGAAATTTAGTAAGATGTTCAATGAATGGTTTTTTTACAAATGAAGAAAATGTGGAGGCAAACCGTTTTTCTTCTTCCACATACCTATCAGAAGTTGAGCCTTTCCTTGAGCAATATGCTCATCGAAGTTCTCAAAATAAATTATTGATTAGATCTGTAGGAAATTTGATCAAAACAATGGTTGATTATTTATTTATCAACCACGTTACAATGGTTGGTATGTCGCTTAGCATGTGCTCGTGTACTATCTTGTTCTGGCACAAGTCTATAAATAGCCTTACCCTTTCCACGAAAGCATTCTCAATATTGATCAGAAAGCATGAGTGTGCACTTTTTGTTTCTACTATTATCAATAATGCTTTGAATAGTAGAAATTCATGTGTATCGCGACATCCAGGCAACCATCATAACAACTTGTGGAATTATGAGTTTCTACAATCTCTTTTAAAGGCTAAGCAGGTTCCTGTTATGGTTGAATGATTTTGGACGTTGATAAAGGAGATGTGGAGGGTGAGTTTTCTAGAATTCAATACTTTGGCAGTACTCAACTCAGATGTGCTCAAGAATTTTGTTACTTCCAGTTGTGAAACCAAGTACCTTTCACAATTCTCTTAAAACCTACCTCAATAGTTCATTAATGTGCATGCAAATGACTTCAAAGATGAGTTTTGTGATCCCTAGAGAATTCACCCTAGATGTTCTTATTACCTGTTTGTAACGGCTTTCCAATGAGTACCCTATGCAAAGTAACGACTATAACACTTCTTTAGAGTGTGCATCTCTTCTATGTGTAAACATTTGACGACCGTTAGACTTCCTCGAATGGGTCTAACGATTGTGAAAATAATTGTTGTTTCTATGGATGGTGCTACTGTGTTCAGATATTTTTCTCCAATACATTTGATAATATTCAAACAAATCAATTTCTCATAACATGTTCACGATGTGATGTGCGTGAATTGATTAGACCATTTCTCAAATAGCTCTCTTGTAAAACATTTGGTGGCTACCTTTGATGAGTAATGGCTCCTAATAAAAACTATGACTATCTTGTGGGCATATGTTTCTAACCCGAGTTCTACGTACCTATGGATGGCTTGATTTCTTGTGTCCTTCACTATATGAATAAAACTATCCTTATTATTTGACGTGTGTTGTCTCTTCCCCTCAATATACATGCTAGGGTTGGCACCTTCAACAAGTACTATATGAAAGTTGTGTGGTCTTTGAAACTAGGATGTGAACTATGATGCCTACACGTGTTGAAGGATATGTAATGCTTCCTTAATACAAAGTGATATGATCATTGTCTACAATCGGTTTCAAAATATTTGTAATCTAAATCCTATGATTGCATGGTACTAATATCAAGCACGAGTGGTTTAATGACCTAGAAATAATCTGGCCAGAAAGAAATTGTTTGACTTCTCTATTTTAAGAAAAAACATAATGACAATGCACGGTAAGGAAATGTTGACATTCCAAAGTGAAGCGTGAGCTCTGTTTAGGATGGCTATAGAAAAAGGAGTAGAGGAATGCTCTAAGTGGGGTTTTTGGAGTAGGAAACCGGTTACATGTTTTCATCTCTAAATAATCATTCTTTATCTTTTTCTAAGATAAAAATGTTATCTGTCATATGAATACCGAAAAATGATATTATGTGGTGGCAGTTCCTATCGCAATATGGAACTTGAGTCACCATAAAATATCTAAAGAACTATTTGAGAACATGACTCAAACATCATAATGACATTCCCTCCATAGACTTCTAGACATGAAGATTTTGGTGGACGGTGTCACACTCCTGAGGATATAAATTTGGTCTTGGAAACCTACCATCGGCTTTGTATGGCATAAATGAATAACATTTTTCAATCTTATATGCAACAAAGAGACAATGTTGACATAGCCAGTTTCATAACCAATGGGAACAATCTGTCTTCATCATGACATCAATATCTTATCAGCTTGCCATAAATTGAAAGTTAAATTTAGAAGAATAGAAACTTAATTTAAATTATCCCTAGTGAATTACAAATTCTAATTAGCGATTGAAAGATATATTACAAAGCCTTTGAGCAAGAACCTCTATTAGACTATAATACATGGAATCGACGCATATTTTCCAGTTTTTTCCCAACTTTGAGGACAAAGTTGTTTCAAGGAGGGGTGGCATGTTAGGATCCCATATCCTAACCTTAATTATTAATAATAATATTATAGTAAATTTAATATATTAAGGCTAGTATTGTTAATAATATAATAATTAATTATTAATTAATGATTATATTATTAAAGGTTAGGGTTATATAGTCATTAAATATATTAATTATTATGAACTGTCATATTGAAGTGACGTAGGGTTAGGGTTAGGGTAGATATAAATCATTGTACAATCGATCATTTGAAAGCATCCATGATGAAATAATAAAATATTTATTTAAATCCATTGGAGGGATCCCCCTTACCAGTGCAACAATGATTCTTTATCAAAGTGATTCTTTTTAATTTAATGTTATTTTATTTATTTATTTATTAGATATTTAGCTAGAACCTTTAGGGTTCTACCAAAGATTCACTCAAGGAGTTATCATGAGATGGTCTAACTTCCTCAAGTAGGGCTTCTTACTCTAAAGTTGCATCCAAGGCATGTTTATGATACTTATAAAAGGTCCACATATGCTCAAAATATTTGAATGTAAGGTTCCCATTGGATCCCCTAACAAGATCAAGACTATTACCAATCTCTTCTTCCTCAAGTTTAGGATCTTCTCTATCAATTTGATCATTCTCCTGAAAAATATCATCAAAACTTAAAAACCTTCTCCCATTCCCAAGGTTGGAAGCCATTGGGAAAAGAGAAAAGATCAAAGTAAAGGAAGGAACTAAGACCCACAAGCACCAAAAATTATGTTTTTAATGTTCTCCTGATATATCATACATAGAATTAATGATATTTATTAGAGTTTCAAATGAAAAGGAGGTGTTCATGTTGGGTTCACCAAATATGTAGAGTGGGAAAACCACCCTACTGCGTACAATTCCCAAAAGGCTGGATCCATAAGGGAGAAGAGAAAGCCTTATGGGATGAACCGTGAGGGCTACATTGTTCTCTACACTTGGTACTAGGAATGGGGGAAGGGTTCACCAAGAATTGCTTTAAGGACTCGCTCCAAGTCCACAATATTTTTTGGAATGTTTGATGTATTTAGTTTCCAAACAAACACCTAAATTTGGCCTTTCTAGATCTATGCTATAGAAAGATAAAGGACAATGCAGAAATACATAATGTAGGAATATGAGAGCTAACTCTAGAATAATTATTTTCTTTAAATGCTTTCTAGCCTAGGGTTCTAAACAAACAACCTTTTTAAGCAAGGGTTCAAGAAGAGATGCACAAACAGAATTATCCCTAAGTGCACACTATATGTTGTTTATATTTCAAATACCTAGAATTAATTGAATATATTTAATAAAATCAAATCTAGGATTTATGATAGAAATAAAGCACTCAACAATAATCCTAGAAGACTAATCATAATACTTAGCTTATCTGGTATTTTATCCTTACTTTTATCTCTTTGTCCAATGTTGGTTTCTCGAGGTCCAGAGGTCAAATTCAACGCAGTGAGACAACAAATCGAAGCAGCAATAATAAATATTTTATTATAACCTTCACTCTTCTTATTACGCATGCAGCCCCCTTCAAAAACAACTTACAATTATTTATATAGTGGAAGGGAGGTAGTGTGGAGATAAGGGAAAGAGAGGATAGGAGGGACGTGGAGCGAGGAAGAAGGAGAGATAAGGGATAAAGGAATCTAGGAGGAAAAATAGGGAGGAAAGGGATGTGAGGGAATAGGGATGGAGGGATAAGGAAAGTTAGAGAGGAAATAGGGAAGCAAGGAGAGAATGACAAATACATGCCGACAAACACCCTTGCCGACAAATACATGATGTGTTCATACTTAGGCCAGAAATCAGGATATTTCTGAGCCACTTAGACCTAACCCTTTTCACACTTGCAACATTCTCCCCCTTTCTTTGGGGGTTTCCAACTTATTTTCGTTAGGAATTAGGGGTAATTCCAACATTCTCCCCCTTGATGTTGATGTGACTTTTTGCAAAAAGTCTCATCAGCATCACAACATTGGAAGAAACTCAATCTTTTTCGTCTCCTCCAGTTTTGTAACAAGAAATCAAAAATTGTTTGTCTTGGGCACTCCTTCCATTGTTTGTGTGTGATCTCCTCCATCTTTGTTATTGCTCCTTCATGCAAGTAATAGAGTGCCTCCTTTTGATGAGCTACTCCCCCTTCATCAAAAGCTCCTTCAAATGATGGCATTCCCAGAATACCATAAGTATTGGTTCTCATTAACCAATCCAACACATTCCTTTTATCATTCATTCTATGGTCTTCAAACCATATTTCAGCTCCTAATACTCCTCCTGAGTATGTACAATGCATCATCTTATGTAGATGGTTTTGCCATATTACAATTTCACATACCTCTACACAGATCTTCAAACAAAATATAGCTATGCAATAGCTAATTACATATGCAACAAAATGTTGCTCCTCATACAAATTTTCACTCAACATAATGATTTTACAAGATTCCTTCTTCCAAGGAATTGTTAACACATCAGTTGGATCCATGTGACCCAAGCTCTCCATCATTGTCTTCTCTCCAAGAAGACTCTTCATCAAAGTTGTCTCTATGAGACAATCTCCTCTCAATAATGCCTTTGGAAGATATTCTCCTTTCTTTTCGTTCCTGCTCACAAAAAACAAATCATTAATCATAAAAATATTACCTTTAGTATGAGTAGATTTGGTGCTTCCCATAAAGCTATTTTGTAGCAGTTCTCCTTTGGGGTATGGTGCTTCAATATCAACCATCAACTCTTCACTAAGAGCTCTTCTCCTTTGATCAATCCATGGTCGTGTGTTGAAACACCATTCATTAAAGCAATCATACATTGTCGCCTTTTCAAGACAACTTCTTTTCTGCAATGTAGCCACTCCAAGTGAGTGATCTTCAGCCATAATTGCCTCTTCAAGACAATTTTCAATCTCCTTTGATGATGCCTCCATTGCATCATGAAGTCCATTAGTGACTATCTCACTATGTTCTATCTCCTCCTTGAGATAGTGTTTCTCATAATGTTCTTTTCCTTTTATTATCTCAGCCTTGAGATAATCCGCTTTATGGAGCATGAAACTTATGCCCTTCATTTCTTCTTTCATTGATGTTTCCATAACATGGAACCCATCAATATCTTTTTCTATTACACCAAATGAGTAATCGTCCTCTTGATTTGTAATTGCCTGTACAAGATAATTCCTAGGTTCAAGCATTGATGTTCTCATAGTCATCACAACATGAAAACTATCAATCTCTCCTTTTTCATGTTTTACTTCTTGGGTGGATGAACAAGAAGCATCTCTATTTGTCACCCCTAATGAGTGATATCCTCCATTGAGCATGAAGCTTATGACTTTCATCTCCTCTTCAATTTCAAATTCTTGTGGATCAAAATCCCACATATCTTGAGCCTTACAATCAACAATGTCATGGGAATCAACATCCCATACAATTTGTGAATCAAGCTCCTCTTCATCTTTAATATTTTCCTTCCCCTGTAGAGGAACAATTTTATCGTCTCCTTCAAGGATATCTTGAGTTGCTCTATCAAGAGAGCATACATCCATTCCAAGTGAATGGTCTTCAAGCCAATGATTTGTCATGAACATTGCTTTTCCATCATTATGCCAACAATTTGGGGTTAGATTTTCATCACTCTCCTCCATGAGAATTTTTGGTGTATTCTCCAAAATACACTCTCTATTTGTCTCCACGCCATGTGAGTGGACTTCAGCTATGTAACACTCCATTATGAGTGTTTCTCCATCATCTGCATCTTCATCTTTATTTTGTGCCTCCTCCATGAAGCAATCTTCAATAAATAGCTGATTTGGTGTCTTCCTCATAAGACACTCTTCTGCACATGCCTCCTCCATGAGACATCTTTCATCTTCCACCACCTCATCTAGGTGATCTTCAAGCAAGGAACACTTCAATGTGAGTGTTTCTCTTCCTTCTTCTTGGAGTGATTCTTCAAGCAAGCCATCATCCACTTTAGAGTGGTCTTCACAATAAACATCATTCCCATAGAATGATCTTTCAACAATTGTCTCTTCAATGAGACATTCATCCTCTTTTCCATCAATACAATTTTGCTTTTCATCATCATATTCTCCCTCTAAAGGAAATAATTGACAATTTTCATCATATTCTCCTTCTAAAGGAAATAATTGACAATTTTCATCATATTCTCCTTCTAAAACAGAGAATTGATACTTACAAGTTTCCATGCCTTCATAAGTAACGTCTTCATCAGTGAGAGTCTCCCATGGTTGCTCAAAACAATCTTCAGATAAGTCTTCATAAGACTCTCCAAAAGGATCTTCTAGGGAACTAGGTTCTTTCTCATCCTCTTCTCCATGAAGGGATTCTTCATCACTTTTCCTTCTATCAGCTGCAAATCCTCGTCTTCCTCCTCTTCCTCTTGAGGAATACACACCTCTTCTTTTATTTTCATCAAGAAGAAGTTCTCCATCATCTTCCTCCGTAAGGAAGAATTCATCATGCATGCCTTCTTCATAAGACATGTCTTCACATGCGTCTTCAAAAGCTCCTGCAAAAGGATCTAATTCAGAAACTTCTTCAAGAAAGCAAGGCTCCTCCTTGCTTAAACAATCTTCTTGATTGTCACACATGGATTTATGGGTGTCCTTATCAAACCCATATGTATCTTTCAACACTTGCCATGCCATTGTAGCTGATCTACAATTGGCTATAAGAGGAAAAACATTCTTTTCCATTCCTCTTCTCAAATCCATAAGGGCTAAGCAATTTTGGTATTGCTGCTCTTTCTTCTCTCTTCTTTCATCTTCCTGAAGGTCTGCTCCAATTTGAAGGTTCTTCATATCCTTCTTCTACAATGCTCCAAAGGTCTTTGGCCATCAATAAAGTTTTCATTCTTATGCTCCAATAAGCATAATCATCTCCATCGAATTTAGGCACAACCAAATCTTCATACATGGTTGCCATTC
This sequence comes from Wollemia nobilis, assembly GCA_028583015.1. Classification (NCBI taxonomy): domain Eukaryota; kingdom Viridiplantae; phylum Streptophyta; class Pinopsida; order Araucariales; family Araucariaceae; genus Wollemia; species Wollemia nobilis. Next base: position 13,123,045 of record JAQPPZ010000082.1, on the reverse strand, counting down.
TGCAATTCACCATTCATCAAACTTCCACCAAGTTCTCAGCCACTCCTTTCCTGAATCGATGCAGCCTTTATGTCTTATTGGTACCAAACAGTAGCAAAACTCTCTTCTGTCTTTTTAATGCAATCAGTTCTATAAATCTCTTCACTGTATCTTACTGCCCAACTCTGTCAAAAAATAGCCTTTTCATCCTCATTATGTGACAGTACCCTTCCATGTCACAACACTGCCTCCTTCTTCTCTCTTCAGCGTATATGTCTCTCTTCAGCAAGATGCAACAACTTATTGTGAAACCAGTCTCACGTGGTTCTCACTTATTTGGGTAGGAGTGTGACTCACCAAACAATGGTACTCCTTGTCAGAATTGCATTCAAACAATAGCAACAAATAGCAACCAACAAAATCAGAATCAACTCCAATGGTCTACAGAATCAGCAAGCTTCTGATAGTGCAAGCTATTTTTACAGTCAGCAGAGTTCCTCCCTCTGCATCATTCTCAGTTTTGGCACATTCATGTCTTAAAACATCTACTGTTTTGTAACAGCCAATCACCAATTGGCAAACAAGTATTTGCAGCCATTTCTGCTACTTAAAAGCAAACTTTGATTTCACTGAAATAAGCAATTACAAAGCAAAGTAATTCTCTTACTGATTGCTTGTTGTGAGACTCCCAACACTGGCTCTAGCTCTAGCTCTGGCTCTGCTCTGGCTCCACTGGCTCTGGCTCCGCTGGCTCTGGCTCCGCTAGCTCTGGATTTACTGGCTTTGGCTCTGTTGGCACTGGCTCCACTTCAATATTGAACCCTTAAACGGGGTTCCAAGGGGCAGGGCCCCTGCGGGGAGTCCAAAATTTTGGAGGTGCTAAACGGGTGCTCCGGAAGACTTCTCGTCACTTTTCAGGTTCACAGTATGCAAATTTTCAAGCCCCCTTGGGCGAGTTTTAATTGGCCACAAAAAACTCTTCAAAATTGAAAGTAGTGCATAATAGCACCCTTCAGATCAAAACATCTATCATTTCCATGAGCACATTATTCTTCCTTTCACAAATTTTCTTTAAAAGTTTTCTAAAGGTTTTTTAAATAAATTTAATAACCTTTTATTATTTTTTAAATTACCCTTTTTAAAAAATAAATTTATTTAAAAAAGATAATTTTAAAAATAAATAATATAAAAATTATTAAATAAATTAAAAACTTTAAAAAACAAAAAATTAAAATTTTTACCTTTCCGTCGCGATTCGATCACGCGACCTGCGGTGGGCAAAGCTAACGCCTTAGCCGCGCGACCTCACGGCCACCACATGAACAATGAAGGGGCAACTTTCTTTTAAACCTCGGACGGCACGAATTTTCTAAAAAAAAAAGTTTGAATACCTCCGACGGCACTCGAACCCCGGACCTCTACTCAGCCAAAAACGATCTTCGCCGTTGCGCCAAGCGGCTCTGCTTGGAAGGAAAGCGAACGAGCCGCACTTTGTAACCTCCCGACAGCGGCAACAGTTAAAAAAAAATTGTTTTTTCCTTAACGGGAATCGATCCCGTGATCTTTTGCGCGCAAACGAAATGTCTCGACCGTTGAGCCACGTCCGTTGGACGGGAATTAATTGCAGGCGGTCGCCTTTGTAATCACCGGTGGCTATTTTTAAAAAAAAAAAAGTAGTGGGTTTTATCCCACATGCGCTGCGCAAATGCGCAGCGAGGGTTTTTAACCCTCACGACGCACAGTCGTATTCGACTGCCTTCGGGCAGTCGAGTCTTGACTGATGCAAATTACTGCTTCGACCAATCAAAATTAACTCGCTGCCACGTTGTCAAATCGCCGTTCGCCACCTCACTGCCACGACGAATCGCCACGTGGCAAAATTTTGCCAACTCGCTGCCAACCAAATGCCAGTCGCCCTGCGCCACGTGTCACGATCTGCTATCGCCACGTGTCGACCAGTCACCTCTGCCTCGACTGCCGCGCCGCTGCCACTTGTCGCCTCGGGAGTCGTGCCACTGCCACTGTGCACGATCCACCTCGAGATCCGTGCCTGCCCACCTCGGGAACCGTGCCCGTTCCACTTCGCCTCGGGAACCGTGCCCGACAGAAGACGAAGTCTGGCTCTGATACCAGATGTTGGTTTCTCGAGGTCCAGAGGTCAAATTCAACGCAGTGAGACAACAAATCGAAGCAGCAATAATAAATATTTTATTATAACCTTCACTCTTCTTATTACGCATGCAGCCCCCTTCAAAAACAACTTACAATTATTTATATAGTGGAAGGGAGGTAGTGTGGAGATAAGGGAAAGAGAGGATAGGAGGGACGTGGAGCGAGGAAGAAGGAGAGATAAGGGATAAAGGAATCTAGGAGGAAAAATAGGGAGGAAAGGGATGTGAGGGAATAGGGATGGAGGGATAAGGAAAGTTAGAGAGGAAATAGGGAAGCAAGGAGAGAATGACAAATACATGCCGACAAACACCCTTGCCGACAAATACATGATGTGTTCATACTTAGGCCAGAAATCAGGATATTTCTGAGCCACTTAGACCTAACCCTTTTCACACTTGCAACATCCAATGCTCAAATTACTTGTTCCTGCAAGATAACTCAACAAACACTTGAAAATGGAATTAGCGTTAGGGGGGTTGCTTAGGCTATTGTAAAAAAATTCTTAGAGGTGCAGCAGTCAAGCCCCCTAGGTCCTTTTAGCTGACCTTTGATAATTAAAAGTAAAAATTGACCTTTGGAGGAAAACAAACATTAATGCATTACAATAGAACAAAATATGCCACTATGCTCTAGATGCAATTTAGAATGCAATGGAGAAAATAGGGATAACATATTACCCCAGTTTGATCTCAAGTGAAATCATACCCCGTAATGGGTAACCACGATAACACCAGGTGAAGTTGCACCTCGTAGTAGACCGGGCACGATTTTGCATAAACTATGTGAAGAATAAAATATAAATGTAGAAGCTCAATTATGGCACTCAAAAATATAAATGTACATGCAGAAGAACAAATTCACCTAGCAGAGAGTGCAGAAGTAAAATAGAAGGGTTTTAGATCTCCCGGATGGTCAATCTCTCCTTAGGGCTCCAACAACAATCCACCAAGAGCGAGGAATAACAATGCAGCAAATAATCAAACTTCAAACTTCAAAGTTGCTTACGAGAGAAGAAGAAGGATGTAGATCGAACAAAAACACTGTGCAAAAAATCAAAATCGAGCAATAAAATCATCAAGTGCTAAATAAAATGAGCATGTGTTAACTTGTGTGTTATCGTGTGTGAAAAGTGAATTCAAATCCTCCTTATATAATGGATTTGAAGGTGAAAAGAGCAGGAAAACAAAGGAAGGCCAACGTGAAACATGCAAACCCTAAAAAATTAGGGTTTTAATGCGTCAAACCCTAAAAAGGTAAATCATGCCCCATCCAGGCTGATCGTGATATCGCAATGCAAAGTCGCGCCCCGTCAAGGATCGGGAACGATTTCACATAAAGAGGAAAAACATGTAAAACAAAGGGGGGAAAGCCTTGCCCTTGCCTTAGGCAAGTCTAAGGGGTCCCCTTAGAGGGCTCAGGGAAGATTTTCCACTGAAGTGGGTCAATTTTCTATGTCTACATTGGATTTCAACATGTTAGAATTCCCTTTAATGATCCTTTTGAATCCATGACATCCCATTGACATCTTACCCATACTACTTTCATAGTTTCGAGAATTATTCCTTTGTTATTCTAGTTTCCTATATAAAAAGAATATTAGGCATATTACTTAAACAGAGGTCCCTGATACACCTCTTCTTTGTTGGGCTTTACCACCCCTTATATTCCATGAATTGGAAATCATGTCTCATTAGGGGCTACTAGCCCCTCCCTCAAATTACTAATATCATTTTGTTGTTTGGTAAAGAGAAGTTCAACCAAGTTATATTGTGTTTCTTTCTCTATGTTTTCTCTTGCTTCCTTGGCTCTCGCTTGATAATTTGAAGGTTTTCATTTTTTTCCTTGCTAGTATCAAGAGTAGTTCTTATTATTTTGTTTCTCAATATTATTTCATAACTTTCCATTTCATTGGATTTATTATCTCTTAGCTCTACCAGGAAATCTTTTGATGTATCTTGCTTAGTTTTGGATGTTTCCTTGTTAATGGTAGAGGTATTGACATCTAACATTGTGTTTTATGTATCACTTTCCTTCTTCTAAATGGTGCATGTTACTTCAAGAGAGTCTTTAAAATATGATGAGGTACATTCCTTAGGTTCAATAGAAATGTTCATCCCTAAATTAAGATCATACTAAGTAGATAGTTCCTTGTTAATATTTTGATCTTGTTGTACCATGTCCTCTAAGCTCTGGTATGCTTTTCTTCATAGGATAAAGCCTTTATATATATATATATATATATATATATATATATATATATATATATATATATATATATATCCACTAATATCCTTACTAATTGATCTCCACTATATATTTACTTTCATCAATTTAGATTCATTACATTTATTAGTTTCTCTTGCAATTTTCTATATATGTTTTTGTTGGACTCTTCTTAGGGCATGATATCTCAATATGCCCCACCTCATGATATCTACATTTTAAAGGTTTGTTTTCATAATCTATAGTTTGGATCTACAACCTACCCCTATACTTAAGAATGACTAACTAGTAAAGGTTTATTGATATAAGTCATGCCCAATATACAGGCATAAATAGCCATGACTTCATCTTTTATAGTTTTTAAAATCTCAATAAATTCTCCTAGAGTGTTGTCTATTGCCTTTAAGGTATTCATTTCCTATAATTCAATGGGTAACCAATACATCCTAACTTAGAATGGTACTAGAGATAAATTTATGCTTTTAGATGCAAAGACTTCATACTCATGAGTAAATAAGAGTCCTGCTCTTCCCATAAGCCAAGGACCCTTTTCAAGATTCTATCTCTTTCCTCCCTAGAACAAAAAATGGCTAGGAAGAAACCTTTGGAAAGAAAGGACAAACTCACTCTTGGAGACTTCCATATTTTATCAATCTATTTTCTCAAAGTCAAAGCCCCTAGCCAAGACCCATTAAATTTATCAATGACTACCTTATCTTTGAACAACAAGGATCGTTGCTCTATGAGGTCATTTTTAGAGATATTACATTATTTGGTAGCATTAAATTACAATTGTAAATGTGAATTATATTCAAATGTCATAGATGATAGTTTTCAAGTGTACAAGTGGCTAGATGTAAATCCAAGATACATGAGAGGTTTATCTTATGTGTGGAATAGGAAAAGATGCATCTCCTGAATATGTGAGGAGAGCAATAGTCAAAGTATTGGAAATGTCACTTCTAAGGTTATATTATGGAGATAAAGCTACATGTACTATATTGAAGAAAAACAATGCAACATTGAATACAAATCTTGTATGTTTGATCAATATTATTGTGAGTTTCTACAATGATTTGGAAGTTGAATAGCTTAGGAGAATACACAACAAGAAGTGGTTATAATGTACAACAACAAAATAGTAATATCACTAAAATATGGAGAGATATTTGGGATAGCCCAAGCATTCCTAAAGTTAAAATGTTTATTTAGCTAGTAGGTCATAGAAGAATTTTATCTGGGATAACCTTGTGAAAATGGGTTTTCATGGCCCCTCTCAATGTGTTCTTTGTAATTAAAAATGAGGAGAGTATAGACCATCTCTTGGGACATTGCTTAATATTTTTGAAACTATGGTAATGTATTCTTAATATGTTTGGTAAATGCATGGTGATGAGTAACAAAATTGAATATTGGTTAAAGCAATGGTAGAACACTTATAAAAGTGGGTATTTACATATAATATGGGATATATCAAAAGATACAATACTTTTGACTATATGGATAGAAAGGAATAGAAGATTATTTAAAGGAAAGGAAAGCAGTTTAGAGGTAATGAAAAGGAAGATATGTTTAGTCATAGAGGAGTCTAAACTAACCCTATCAACTCACCCAATCCCTAATCTAGAAGCAAAGAGCCTTGATAGATGGATTTAAATCATTAAATAGAATTATGACGTTCGATACAAGAGAAGAAAAAATAAGGCAAAGAATATAAAGTGGAAACCACTAGATGTGGAGTGCGTTAAATTAAATTTTGATGGAGCATCTAAAGGAAATCGAGGACCAATAAGAGGAGGAGGAATAATTAGAAATAATAGAGAGATTTTATCTCATTACGCTTTCAATAGTGGATTTAAGACAAATAATGAAGTTGAAGCTTTGGCAACTTTAGAAGGGTTAAAAATATGTAAACAAATAAAATGGAACAAAGTATGGATGGAAGGTGATTCTTTCATAGTAATAAATGCAATTTTTAGGAAAGAAAAGGCTCCATGGAACATACAAGAGATAATTATGGAAATTCAATATCTTGCTAAAGAGTTTGAAGAAATCAAGTTTACACATACTTTAAGGGAAGGAACCAAATGTGCAGATAGGCTAACCAATATAGGGGTTTTGATTGAGGATCGTGAAGGTAAATCCTCTTTCCATGGTTAGAGGAAGTAGTACGTTTAGCTAAAGCTGACAAGAAAATATTGATTTCTTGAATCAAATTATAATTAATATTTTCTTTAATATTTTCCATTGGTAATATATGATTTATTTTCTAACAATAATGTGTTTTTATATAAACTATTTATTATAATTTTTGTGGTTGCACTTGTGTTTCAAGAAGGAAACTAGCAATCTAGATTTTGTAAAGCGGACTATGATAGTGTGATGTTTTGGAAATATTACTCTACTAAGATGCAATACATAGATAGTAGAGGTGAATTTTTAGTATTGTGAAGGTTGCTATAGAAAAATATCAAGCAGGATGTTGAATTCTGGGATATTTGTATTCATATAGAAAATTAAAAATATCCAAAAACTGAAAATCAACAATTCAAAGATTTTATATAAAATGATGTACGTTTCTAGCTATAGAATCTCAATTGAGATGATAAGTGTATCTATTTATAAACTCTCAATCTCTAAAGAAGAGAGTTGTAATTTGTCAGGGGTGGTGGACCCGAGTACAACTCCTTATTATTAAACAAAAAAAAAGAAATATTACAAATGGAAAACATTAAAGTAATTATTAATCATTATTTGATTCATGCAATCAACATTTTCTTGTCAGCTTTAATGAAACTTACTACTTCCTCTAACCATGGATAAGATAATTTAACTTCATGATCCTCAATTAAAACCCTTATATTAGCTAGCATATATGCATATTTGTTTCCTCCTCTTAACATATGTGTAAATCTAATTTCTTTAAAGTTTGCAACAAGGTCTTGTATTTCTATTGAATGTTCCATGGAGCCTTTGATTTTCTCAAGAATGCATTTATTTCTATTAGTGAATCACCTTCCATCCATACTCTATTCCATTTAATTTATCTACATATTTTTAACCCTTCTAAAGTCATACAAGCTTCAACTTCATTATATGTCTTAAATCCACTATTGAAAGCATAATGGGACAAAATCTCCCTCCTTTTATTTCTAATTATTTCTCCTCTTGTTGGCCCTAGATTTCCTTTTGATGCTCCATCAAAATTCAATTTAACCAACTCCACTTCTGGTGGTTTCCACTTTACATTCTTTGCCTTGTTTTTGCTTCTCTTATATCTAACATCATTATTCCATTTGATGACTTGGCTCCATCTATCAAGGCTCTCTACTTCAATATTAAGGGTTTGGGTAAGTTGAAAGGGTTGGTTTAGACTCCTCTATGGCTAAACAAATCATCATTTTCATTACCTCTAAACTATTTTCCTTTTCGTTATATATTTTCTATTCCTTTCCATCCATATAGTCCAAAGTATTGTATCTTTTGATATATCCCAAATTTTCTGTAAAGCCTCACTTTTAAAAGTGCTCTATGCTTTAAACATTCTTCAATTTTACCATTCATCATCATGCATTTACCAAACATATTAAGAATCCATTGCCATAGTTTCTAGACTATTGAGTAGTGTCCTAAGAGATGGTCTATACTCTCCTCCTTTTTCATAGAAGACATTGTGAGGTGCCATGAAAACCCCTTTTCATAAGTTTATCCTAGGATAAAATTCTTCTAGGACCTACTAGCCAAACAAACATTTTGACTTAAGGAGTGCTTGTTCTATCCAAATTACTCTCCATATTCTTGTGGTCATCCTATTTTTTTGGTGCTTTACATTATATTTTATTCTCTTGAGCTATTCAATTCTCAAATCAGCTTATCCTTGGCTCCCCTCGGAATAATCATTGTTGTTATCTTTTTTTTCAACTTCCTCCTAGCAACAATGTCTTGTATACTTGTAAAAAATCTTATTTTCATTTGTATCTTCCTTTATGATCCTTCTACAAAATGTTTGAAACCATATCACCATATTTTTCTTGAAGTAATATCGTCCATGGTTTTAAAATTTGATCTAGATTAAGTGTTTTTTTCACACCAAGCATCCATCCAAATAGAATTTTTTTCTTTAGTACCCACCATACATCTTAAACCTTTAATCACTATATCAGCTAATTTTTTTAACTATTCCATAGTGCAAAATCATCTGATATCGAGAATGTAGTAAATATTAATCTTAGGTTATTGGGCTCAACGTACTTACTTAGAAGAATCCTTTCCCATTGTCTTTGATCCTCTTTGTACAATCTCCAATTTACTTTTACCATAGGAGCTAAGTTTGCATTCGTAAGAACTCTTAAACTGAGACCTCCCCTAGTTTTATCATCACATACCTTGCTCCATTTCACAAAAGTAAATTTCCTTTTATCGTGTAATTCTAACCATAAAAGTGACCGCATAATATAGATTAAACTTTTTTTTTATCAATTTTGACATGGTATACAAGGATATAATTTGTTGGAATGGCCTGTAAGACTAATTTCATTAGCTACACTCTTCCTACTAATTATAACCATCTACCTTTCCATGACAGTAATTTGTTTTAACTTTACTTATAACTAGGTTCCACAATTTTATCCTCATTCTCCCCTCAAATAAGGGTTTTCCTAGATATGTTGTTCGTAAATTTACCTTTCATTTGAAGTAACCTATATATCCCTACTTTGATTTTAGCCAAAGTTTTTAAGAAGTAAATTTTAGATTTTGTCCTATTAACTTTTTGCCCTGCCACTTTTTTATATTCCTTTAATAAGTTATTCAAATATTTGACCTCGTTTATCCTTGCCTTCCCAAAAAGAGATATATCAATAATAAATTGTTGATGGGTGAAGTTGTCTATGTTATTACTAGCCTTAAGTCCACTCATTAATCCATATCTATTAGCCTTCTTCAAGTTCCTACCCAATACCTCTACCATAATAATGAACAAATATGGTTATAGATGGTCTCCCTATCTAAGAGCTCTCTTGGATTTAAATTATTATGTTATTAACCCATTGACTAACATTGAATATGATATTGTGGATACATAAGCTTTAATCCATTTGACCCATTTATTTCCAAATCCAAACTTTCACAATATTGCAAAAAGAAAATCCCATTTAACCCTATCATAGGCTTAACTCATCAAGTTTTAAGATCATTGCTCTCTCTTTTTACTTCATGATCTACTATGATCCCATCCAAAGTTTGTCTCCCTTTCACAAATCCTCCTTGATATTATAAAATAATTTTGTCCAATAGTAGTCTTAACCAATTTTCCATCACTTTGGAGATTATTTTATGTCATATTATAAAGGCTTATGGGACTAAATGAATCAAACAATTTTATATCCTTTTTTAGAATTACTGTAAGATATGTTGCATTTATTTTATAAGGTATGTAATGTTTTACCCTAGACTATTCCACTACCACTAATAAATAATATTTCACTATATTCCCAATAATGTTGATAGAAAGTTGTAGAGAGCCCATTCGAACTTGGGGATTTATCCTTATCAAAAGAGAAAATAGCTACATGAACTTCTTATAGGGTAATAGGCTCCATCAATTTCCTATTGTCTTCTTCTATTATAACTCAAGGTACTTATAGTAGTTTATCATTAAGAGCTTTAATGTTAGAGTATATTACATTATTTGGGTCATGTAAATGTACCATCTTTGGTACATATCTAGAATAGAAGTTTACTTTAGATTAAAGTCATTTAGTTGCTTCAAGTATTATAATAAATGCACAAGTGTCAATGTGCATGTTGTAAATGTGCATGCAATCCACATGTACATGAGTCCTATATAGAGTAAAGGCCAAGCAATCTATCTTTCTATATAAAGGCCTCATAGGTAGTAATATAGAGAGTGCGAGAGAGGAAGAGTGATATAGTAAGTATACAGTGTGTAGTAGATGTAGTGAGGTACAGTGTAGTTCTTTCATATATTTTCATGGAGTGTTCATGTCCTCCATTATATATCATTGTACTATTTTTTCACTCTCAATTAATAACATATTTTTGAGTTATTTGTAGATGTTCATTTATTTATTTTCCTACATATTGTTGTGTCATTAGCTTTATAGGTATCTCAAATTAGTTATCTCTCATCCTGTGGTTGTACTACCTCCCATTAAAAGCTAACATTGGTATCAAAGCACACGGTAGATAAAATAGAAAATAGGGAGAGCCACAAGTGAGATTGAGAGAAATCTATAAATCTCATCTACAAAAATTTTGAGATTACATTTGGCTAGAGTCTTTCCACAGGGTTGCAAAAAAACTCATGAAGACTAGGACTCAACATAAATTCCACTAGATTGACAAATCAACTAGTGAAGGTTATTATATCCAAAATTATAAATTCTTCCATTCCAGTTTCTAACATCTTATTGCAAGAAAAGGAGATTCATAAAAAGGTTGGGAAGCTTCCTACAAGAGAGCTAGGAAGAATATCTTCTTAGAATAATTCCAACACTTGCAACAACAAGCAGAAGACTAAAGATTTCAAAGACTTGAAAAAAGGTCCCATTACAAGAGCTACAAACCTACAAATTGTAGAAGTGAAGAAAAGGCCACAGTAGCCTCATTGTAGAATCAAGGAAGAAGAGACTCCAGAGATGATTCAAGGAGGATATAAGGGATTGGTGATCTCCATTCAATATCAAAACATGTAGAGTGCAGAAGTAGAAAAGGCCATAGGAGCCTTGTTACAAATTCAAGGGAGAAAAGAAGACTCCAATGAAGAGTCTTGGTGAAGATAGGAGATTGGTGATCTCCAGTGCAAATTGAAGACTTCACCCTGAAGAAGCTGAAGAGACCCTTAGTAGGTCTAGTTACAACTCCAAGTTCTAGAATATTGGAGGTTGGTGATCTCCATTAAAGCCTACAAATTGTAGAAGAGAAGAAGGACCAGCAAGGTCCTATTCCAAAATCCAAAAGCAACATATTTTAGAGATCCGAGAATATCTCATTACCAACACTTCCTTAGTAGAAGGTTGAAGAAAAGGTATCATTTGGAATACCATAATAGTTGCAAGATTTAAGACCTTGGTGAGGTCTCAAGGAGAAATAAGGAGTAGGCTTGGTGAGTCGCATTAAAGGAGAAACAAGGAAAAGGTTTTGTAAGTTTTATTTTTAGAATTCGAAGATGGCCATTAAAGGAGTTCCTAGGAGAACTCCTTGGAGAAATCTACTAGCAAGAAGGAGTTATCGGTAGAGCAAAATTTGGGATAATTATTGCCATCCAACAACAATCCCAAAAGGAGAAGAATTTTGCAAGGAGTTCTAAATTTTGAAGGAGAATATTGAAGACCTCAAGACATTCATATTCTTGAGAAGAAGGCCTATATTGAAGTTAAAATTCAACAAAGAGAAAGGAGTCAGATATTACTACTAAACTAATAAGGTTTAAATATTGCCTTTGAAGGTTAAAAGGCTCATTTGAAGATAGGGGTTTGTTGAATCTACAACAAAATACTAAAAGAGTTCTTGAAAGAAAACTCAGCTGCAATTTGGGGGAATTCCCCACCAAATTTATGAGTTTTAAGAACAATATTTGAGTGCAGAAATTGACTATGAAATAACAACAATTAAGACAACAGTACTAGTTTCAAAACTTCAAGAGTTTCAGAGTTTATCCTAAAGGCTAATAGGAGTCACCTACTACAGATTAAAGGGTAGCAAGATAGAGGAGAAACTAAGTTGCAAATTGGTGAGTTAAGGAGTTGTTTGTAATAGCCAAGATTATCTACACATTCATCCAGTAAAAAGGTAATAATAAGGTGAATCTAATCATCTGTAATCCTTCATCTACAATTATCATTAAGGTAAGCAACTTGGGTGCAAAAAGGTTCATTAGTTGAACTATAATTTGGGTTATTTTTCAGTTTCATTATGCACCATTTTAATTCTTTAGAATTTGAACAAAAAAATGTTGTATTATAGTCTTCAAGGAGTGTAGAAGGAAGTTATTTTTAAGGTTATTACCTACACAATTAAATAGGAGTTATATATATTTTGTCAGAAATAAAATATCATCTACCTATTGTCTATCTAAGAATCAAGAAGACTGCATCCTACAATATTGATTGTAGTGCATGTTACAGATTACTTACTCTTAAGAGAGTTGCAAAAATTATTAGTACATTCTTTAAGAGTTATTATTTTTTGATAAGTAGTGATATATTTATAGTGGGTTTTTTAAAGAAGGATCCCAAAACCTTAGATACATAGAAATCCAAGGCTGAAATGAAGAATAAAAATTGGAGCTACACCCATGGGCAACGATCTGGGGCCCGGGGCCCTGGTGCCTACAAAAATCATACCATCTAAGAAACATAACAACAAAACTTGGCCTGTAGCCACCAAACCAAGACAAAGTCATAAAACATCAGATGCCAAAATCGCAAAACCTGCATGCCATTACTCTGAAAGGCCCTATAGTCGGGCCTGACCTGGACAAGGCCCAACCTATCAGATCAGTTTCACTCCCTATCGGGGCCATCTCTCAGCCTGCGCTGGAGTTCGACCAGGGCATTGGTAGTTGAGGAAGATGCATGGGCAGACGCGGTCAGGGATCCAATCATCATGTCAAGAAGGGCCCTAATTGCCAAGTTCTATAGCCTACTATCAAAGTCATAACTAACTTTAGTAGACTCTAGGGTCTCCAGCTTGGCCTTTTTGGTGTTGCCAATAGCCCTGTTGCTGCTTGGGAACGGGCCTTTATGACCGGTACCAGGAGTTGGGGCCCTGCCTAGGCCCTGGGTTGGAGTCCTGCACTTTTGAGTGGGCCTGCGCTACTTCGAGGTAGGGGAGGCTTCGGGGAGGGGGTCTCCTTGGAAGCTACCGAGGAGGCATCGGGGGAGTTAGCTACTTCAGGGGGGTAGAGGACAGGGGATGGATTTTGTGGAGTTACGACTGGTTAGCTAGGGCATGCCTATACAGAACGGCCATGATGCCTTGGTGGGAGGGCCGAGAGTGGCTTTGACGAGCTCATTCGATGGAAAGGTTTAGGGAGTACAGAAGGAATCGAGGGGTGCTGACCAACATGGCTTCCCGGAGGTGGTTGAAGTAGCTAAGGTGGAAACTAAACAGTCGCTGGTCCAGATTATCATAGGTAATGTAATGCATTATCAATACAATGACCTCATCGAAGGGGGTCGGGAGGTTGGACCAAAAAATATTAGCCTTATCCCACTGCTGCTCCGAGAAGCGAGACAACTCCTCCTCCTAATTGTGCTTATCCCGTCTAATAACTTTGCATTTCTCCTCATGATGCAGACTTGTAACCTCCATCAGAAACTCTTTAGTCACTTTGAAGTGGAGACCCTTCACCGTGACCTCACCATCATTCCAGGTATCCAGAAAAATTTGGGTAATATCTTCGTTGGCCCCTGCAAATTTGCTAAAGAAAGGGGTATATTTCTTGGCACTGGAAAAAATCTTGGCCGACTCGCTCAATTCAAGCATGGAAGGCTCGAGGAAGATAGTTTTGGTAGCCATGAGGGGTGAACAGATAGCCCAAGGTAGGGGAAACATGGGAGTCCTGACCAGAGACGTGGGGATAGGGGGAGGGGGAAGTAGACAAGAATGCGAGAGAAATCTGCACGCGACAGGTTTAAAACTTGCAGGAGGCCATGGAGGAGGGGAAGAGCCATCGGTTTTGGGAATGAGCGCTAGGAGCCGGGGGCAACACAAGGTGGGAGGGGTTGAGGGGGTACGCCTGACGGTTGCTACGCAGGGCAAGGGAGAAGCGCCAATGTCGCCTGCTCTAGAGGGCCTAGGATTTTCTTTAGAAGCATTGTCAAAGTTAAGCTTGACCCATTCACGGGGGGTAGTCCATCTCATCATAGAACGATGAGAGGGGGTAGGGGGGAACCGGGGGGTGAAGTTGAACTTCGATGGAGGATAGGAGGGTGGCCTCGCCCAGCGGTCGGGGTGCCTCAGTCAAGGGGATGGAGTGGGAATTCTCAAGGGTGAAGGACACCACCTTGGTCGCTATCCACTGGGGGAACAGGCCGAGGAGGAGAACGCTCTACTATTGCGCTCGAGCCAGAGTTACCAAAGCAGAGGACGAAGGCAGGAGCCCCAAAGGAAGCAGATGAAAGGATGGTCAAAGGGGCTGGGCCACTGAGATAGGAGGTCAGAGATGGATTTGGGGGCCACCCACTAAATAGAAAACTGGGAGAGGATGAGGCCCAGGACTTTAGAAGAGAAGGGACAGCTGATAAAGAGGTGATTAGTGGACTCCCAGGCAACATAGTAAAGGAATCATTTGTTCGGGATCTAAAAGCCCCTCCTGATTAGGTTCTCGATAGTCAGGATCTTGTTTTTGATGGTCATCCATACAAAGTGGTTGATTTTGGGGATCAGCTTCTTAGCCCACACCTACCAGGTTGGAAAGGGGGATTTGTCAGGGACTCTTTGAAGGTTGTAGGCATATTTGATAGAAAATACGCCACTAGGAGTGCCATGCCAAATGCATCTATCGTTTCATCCAGAGGATGGAATAACAGTAACCTTGAGGAGCCATTGAAGCCTGGCAGCTTGGAGTGGGTGCCTGGGATTTAGGATGGGTTTCCAGGTAACCTGCCCCTGGTTCTAGGAAAGATAGGCTGACACTCTGGGCCCTCTATTTGCCAGCCCTAGTTTGAGGATGAGGAGGTCTCTGTCAGCAATTAGGGCCTCATCATGGATCCATATGTCTTCCCAGAAGTCGATCTTGGCTCCATCCTCGAGGATCCATCTAGTCCCTTTTTGAATAATGTCTTTGGAGATCAAGGACTTCTAGAAGGCTGATCCATCTCGACACTAAGATTCATTGAGGAAGGGGTGATGATGGCAGTATTTCCTACGCACGATGTTGACCCACTCATTAGGGGCATTGGTGAACACCTTCCATGTGTGTTTGGACAAGAGGGCCTTGTTCATGAGGTTCACCAGCCTAAGCCCTATCCCTCCCTCGCCTTTGGGGTGGCAGACCAGGGGCCAAGAGACCAGGGGAATCCCCTTCTTATCTTCACTGCCCGAACATAGAAAGCATTTCTGAATTTGTTCAATGTGGCAATGGAGGCCAAGATTCTGAAGATTGACATGAAATATATCAAAATGCTCTAAAGGACCGCTGCCAAAAGGGTGGCTCTGCCAGCCTGATAGAGGAGGTGACCTTTATAAGGGGTCAGCTTCCTCTGAATCTATTCTATCATCCAGCCCCACAAGGCCTTGGATGATGCACCTGTAAACAAGGGGAGCCCTAGGTAAGAGGAGGGAAGGGAGCCAGGGGTGCAGCCCAGAATCCGCCCAATTCTAATTTGCCTAGCCAAGGGAGTATGGATGAAGAAAATCTTGTTTTTTTGAAGGTTAATTTTTTGCCTGGCTGCCTCCTCATATAGGGTCAATATTTGCTTGAGGGCCTTAGCTTGAGGGATCAAAGCTGAGGTGGTGAGGATGGTGTCATCCACGAACTACTGATGGGACACAGGGGGTAGGCCCGGTGCAGGCCTGATGCCCAAAATGAGTCCATGAGAAACTGCACCTGAGATGGTATGCCCCAGGGCCTCAGCCAAGATAATGAAGAGGATCGGGGACAGGGGGACACCTTATCGAAGGCCTCTAGAACTGGGGAAGAACCTGACAGGGGATCCATTGACGAGGATAGAGAACTAGGGGGAGGACACATAGTTGCTGATGAGCCTGACCCAGGAGGGGTGGAACCCAAACTTAAGGAGGACCTTGGAAAGGAAATACCACTCGACTCTGTCAAAGGCCTTGTTTATATCCAGCTTGAGCATAAAGGAGGCCTTTTTGGAGAGGAAGGCTGAGTGGATGGCCTCGTGCATGATAATAACTCCATCTATGATCAGTCTGCCTTTGATCAAGCTTCCCTAGCAGGGGGCAATGATCAGGGGAAGGATATCCTTGAGGCAGGAGGCATGGATTTAGTTAGGATTTTATACAGGACATTGCACAAGCTGATGGGGAAAAAATCTGAGAGGGATCTAGCTGCTTGAATCTTGGGGATTAAGGCAATAAAGGTGGAGTTAATACCTCTGGGGATGGATATGGAAGTCTAGAGGTCCCAGATGGTAGCACACACTTCTTGCCCAATGATGTCCCAAAAGGATTGGAAGAAATGGGGGGGAAACCCATCCGGGCCCGGGGCCGCCTCAGCCTTCATGGAAAAGGTGGTAGCATGGATTTCAGAGTTAGACAGGGGCTGCACAAGCATCTCATTTGCCATGGCCGAGACTGAAGTGGGGATATGTTCCAGAAGGGAGTCTGTCGCTTCTGAGGACATGGGGGGGCTATCGCCAAGGAGCTTTTGGAAGAAGTGGGTGGCTTCAGACCGAATGTCCTCTTCTTCCTTAATAATTTTGCCATCATAGTCCACCAACTCAAAAATTCTGTTAGAGCCCCTGTTCCTAAGAGTCAACGTGTGGAAGAACTTTGTGTTAGCATCGCCATCTTGGAGCCACAAGGCTCTCAAATTTTACCTTCAAAAGGTTTCTTCCCTGGCCAGGATGTTGTGATACTCGCTAAGGGCAAGGCGTTCCTCTTCCTTGAACCCCAGGTCTTGGGAGCCTGCCTAAAATCTAAGCTTAAGGTCTTCGAGTTTTTTCATAATTGTCGCTTTGTTTTCAAAGATGTTACCGAACACCTCTCTATTCCATACCTTGAGTTGATCTTTGAGGCGTCTCAGCTTGTGGAAGACTTGTTCAGTTGGGCGCCTAGGGACTAGGGGAGCCCACCAGCGACCTACTTGGGCTCGAAAGTTGGGATGATGCAGCCACATGGACTCGAACCGAAAGGGCCGCTTGGGGGGGCGATGATCGGTTTCGAGGAGAAGGGGGTTGTGATCTGACCCAATTTTGGGGAGGGCCAACAGGGATGCGTCGGAAAACATGGGAAGGACTTCCTTGGATAGGAACACTCTATCCAACCTGACCTGGATATGGCTTGCTCCCACTCTTCTGTTTGACCAGGTGAACCTGGCTCCTTTCAAGTTGACGTCCATGAGCTCGTTGAGGACAGTGAAGGCTCCAAAGTCCATGATTTTGCTCGATTTCGTTGAGCCCCCACTTTTGTCAAAAAGGAACATGGGACTGTTGAAGTCCCCTACCAGGATCTATGGGAGGGGGGCAAAGGCTTCTCTCATCGAGCTTATTTCCTTCCATAAGGTCGCTTTCTCGATGGGGCTGTTAGGGGCGTAGACGTTGGATAGAATCTAAGAGCGCCTTGACTTCACGTAATGGACCAAAATATTGATTATTCTGGGAGATGAATATATGAGCCTCCCCTCAAAATATCGAGGATCCCACATGCACAGCAGACCCTCGGATGAGCCAGTTGCAGGGGTAGATAGGGACTTGCAATTGCACCAGGTAGCTTGGGCTACACATCAGGCAGTAGCGTCAT
Organism: Wollemia nobilis; assembly: GCA_028583015.1. Classification (NCBI taxonomy): domain Eukaryota; kingdom Viridiplantae; phylum Streptophyta; class Pinopsida; order Araucariales; family Araucariaceae; genus Wollemia; species Wollemia nobilis. Next base: position 13,105,216 of record JAQPPZ010000082.1, on the reverse strand, counting down.
CTATTTTGGTCTCCTGGAGAAGGAGGAAGGATGGGTGGTGATCCCTATGGAGTTTTTCGAGGATCCTTTTCTTGGGGGCCCCATTGAGCCCCCTGATATTCTAGGTGATGAGCTTCATTTGGCACCCTTGTGGGGTCACTTGCCCCCCTTCTTGGCCTGAGCAAGGGGTTTGGATCGAAGGCCATCCGTCTTGGAGAAGCTCGCGATAACGTTAGAGAGAGTTGCCTGGGATCCATTGGCTATGTCATCTTCGGTCATCCTTGTTCACTGGTCACCCAGGGTGGGCCGACCTCTTTTGAGTTTGCTGCCAAAGTCTATGGCAAAAGTTCTGCTTTGGGGGGGAAGCCAAAAAAAGACCACCGGGAGGGGGCGAGAGGGGGTCGAGGGGGTCGAGGGGGGGATATCGGGGGTGGGGTGGAGGAGGGGACCCCGACAGAGGAAGACAGGATGGTGGGAGCCAACGAGGAAAGGAGCCCGGGTGGCTCGTTGGCCTGGGGGGTGCAAGCGGGGGCCTACGGGGAGGGATTCGCATCGAGCAGGGAGGGAGAGCCTAGGATCGGGGCCCCAAAAGATGACCTAGGGGAGGGAGAAGCGGAAGGGGAAACCTAGGGAAGACCCTCCTCCAAGCCAAGGCCCACTTGGGAAACCTTTGGGGCAGAAGGGGAGGCCTCCTTGTTGGTCCAGGCCTGGGATCTGTGGTCGTCGTGAGGGGGCCCTTGGGACGGGGCCCGACATGATCGGGAAGGGAGTTTGGGGAGAGGGCCATCAGCCTTTTTGTATATTGGGCATTGGTGGGGGAGATGACCCTGAGTGCAGTAGGTGGAGCAGAAAGCATGTTTATTTTTGTAAACCAAGGATTGACGCCAAAAGGACCTAGAAGATATGGTCACCAAAGAGGGAAGATCGGATTCGAGATTTGCTTTGACATAAAATCTGGCATGAACCATTTGGGATCCTGCCTTGGTAGCGGGGTCGAAGGCCACCAGGTCCCCGATCGACTAAGCAATAAGTATTAGGACATCTTCATGCCACAGGTGGAAGGGAAGGTCTGGGAGCCAGACCCAGACCGGAGTGAAGTTGATGCTTTGGGTGCTGGGGTGGAAGTCAGCTCCATATCGCCTGAGGAAGAGGCTTTTGCATCCTAGAAACCAGGGCCCACCTGACAGGATCTTTTCGACGTCATCACTATTATTTAGTTTGATGATGAAGAAGGCCTTGGTAAGGGCAACCAACTGAATATGCTCGAAAACCTTCCATTTGGTAGCCACCCATCTGTAGACGGTTTCCATGTCTAGTCGTCCTCCCAGGAATTTCCCAACCAGGGAGGCAGAGGATCCAGCGACAATGGAGGAGTAGACCTCCTCCTAAATAGAAATGTGAGTGCCCTCGAGGGAGAGCCCTAGACCCAGGGCCCAAGGATGGGCCTTGGTGCCAGCCAAGATCTATTGATAGGAGGGTTTGGACCCACCCGGGACAGAACCCTACCTAGGATCTGGAGGCTTTTTCCCTAGGCTTGCGCTCGCATCGAGGCTAGGCTGAGGTCCCAGGCCCAAGATGTAATCCCCACCCTGACCACCATTTTGCTTAGATGTTGAGCCCTCCTCTGGGCCCACCAAGGGGTTTGCGAGCCTGGGTCCGGGCCCTGACGTGCCCAATCCCAATCTTGAACCTGCTCCTGCCCAGAAACCTGCACCATTCTCTAAACCTGATCCCAGACCTACTCTCGCTCCTACTCCTACTCCTACTCCCACTCCTACCATCAAAAAATTGGGTAGTTTGGAAGCCCCAAGAACCTAGCTCTATGGCCAATTGTAGTTATCCCATCCGGGTATACCACATGGCATCAGTCACAAGGGGGTTGAATTATTAATACATCCACAGGTTGGGCATAGGTAAAATGGAGCCTTGTCGGCCTCTACCAGCACATAGGACATTTACCAGCTATGCCTACATATCCAACAGGGTGGAGGCAGTGGAAATGGAACCTGGGTCGGCCACAACCAACACCTAAGGCATTTACCAACTACTCTACGCACGCGAATAAAAAATTGGGTAGATTTAGAAGCCCCAAAACCTAGCTCTATGGCCAACCGTAGTTGTCCCATCCGGGTATACCACATGGCATCAGTCATAAGGGGGTTGAATTATTAATATATCCACAGGTTGGGCATAGATAAAATGGAGCCTTATCGGCCTCTACCAGCACACAGGACATTTGCCAACTATGCCTACATATCCAGTAGGGTGGAGGCAATGGAAATGGAACCTGGATTGACCACAACCAACACCCAGGGCATTTTCCAACTGCTCTACACACGCAAATTAAAAATTTGGGTAGTTTAGAATCCCAAAGAACCTAGCTCTATGGCCAATCGTATTTGTCCCATCCGGGTATACCACATGGCATCAGTCATAAGGGGGTTGAATTATTAATACATCCATATGTTAGGCATAGGGAAAATGGAGTATTGTCGGCCTCTAACATCACATAGGACATTTACTAGCTATGCCTACATATCTAACAGGGTGGAGGCAGTGGAAATGGAACCTGGGTCGGCCACAACCAGCACCCAGGGCATTTACCAACTGCTCTACGCATGCAGATAAAAATTGTGTAGTTTAGAAGCCCCAAGAATCTAGCTATATGGCCAACCGTAGTTGTCCCATCCGAGTATACCACATGGCATTAGTCACAATGGGGTTGAATTATTAATATATCCATAGGTTGGACATAAATAAAATGAAGCCTTTTCGGCCTCTACCAGCACACAGGACATTTGCCAACTATGCCTACATATCCAGTAGGGTGGATGCAGTGGGAATGGAACCTGGGTCGGCCACAACCAGCACCCAGGGTATTTGCCAACTGCTCTACACATATGGATAAAATTTGGGTATTTTAGAAGCCCCAAGAACCTAGCTCTATGGCCAACCATAGTTGTCCCATCCGGGTATACCACATGGCATCAGTCACAAGGGGGTTGAAATATTAATATATCCATATGTTGGGCATAGAGAAAATGGAGCCTTGTCAGACTCTACCAGCACACAGGACATTTTCCAACTATGCCTACATATCCAGCAGGGTGGAGGTAGTGGGAATGGAACCTGGGTCGGCCACAACCAGCACCTAGGGCATTTGCCAACTGCTCTACGCATGCGAATTAAAATTGTGTAGTTTAGAAGCCCCAAGAACCTAGCTCTATGGCCAACCGTAGTTGTCCCATTCGGGTATACCACATGGCATCAGTCACAAGGGGGTTGAATTATTAATATATCCACAGGTTGGGCATAGAGAAAATGGAGCCTTGTTGGCCTCTACCAGCACACAGGACATTTTCCAACTATGCCTACATATCCAGTAGGGTGGAGGTAGTGGGAATGGAACCTGGGTCGGCCACAACCAGCACCCAGGGTATTTTCCAACTGCTCTACGCATGCGGATCTTTAAGAGTTATTATTATTAGTGCATTAAAGGAGCAATAAGGTGAGACTACTATTGCACTATTCTAGATTGTTTAACTTATTTACTCTTAAATATCATTATGTGCATTGGTTATTAACTTGAGGAGAAAACCAAAGAGCACAAAATGTGCAAATATAAAAGTGTCTCAAGACACTATTCAGTACTCAATACCTGCAAATTATTGAGTCCAATAGAAGCCTCCAAGCAGATCAAAATTCCTCCAAGGAGTGGAGAAGAAGAAGGTAGCCATCAAATCAAAGAAATAATCTACAAGAAGAGACTTAAAGTATCTCATATTTAAGGTGCAAATAAAGGTATTTTACAGAGTTGTATGAGAGCACAAAATTTATCTATATCAAAGGGAGACAAAAATACAAGTGTCTTAAAGACACTCAACATAGCATATTATTCTACAAGAGGCCATATCATCAACATCGAAGATCTAGTCAAAAGAAACTCAACATTGGCCATTAGCACTATCAAAATTTCCTAAAGTAGAACCACACAAAAAGGATTTAATATCTTCCATCTACAAGGAGCAAGTACCAGGTAGCTAGCATGTAAAATATGAGCCAAAAAAGGTCTCAAGAGTGCTATAGCAAAGAGCCATCCTAGGGCTTAACATCCAATGTGTATTGTGGTGTCTTGTTGTATCGCTCCAAAATTTTTGCATCCCTACCTTCAGGCTATTGGATCCGCGCCTGGAAGGAGGATGGGAAAAGGATGGTGCGGTACCTCGGATGAGAGGACTTTGCGAAGGTCCCGCCTCTCAAGGGAGGTGCATTTTGGTGATTTGTTGACGGATGGTGGGTTCACCAGGAAACATTTGATGGCAGTTTCCACGCCTAGGTTTTGGGAATGAGTTTTGATGAGTTCGTTTTATTTTTAAACATTCATCCTAGGTTTGGCCAAATGATTCTAACTTAAACTACATGAAAATGCAATTTAAATGAATACAACAAATAGAAAAGAAAGCAGAAACATAGAATTTGCAGGAGGCCAAATGAAGATTACCTGATCCGGAAGTCTGATGAAGTTTCTGATTACTTGTAGCGATCTGGATCGTACTGCAATTCAACAGGATCGCCTTCAATTTGATAAAATCGTCTAAGCCGACAGGATCGTCTACAATCCGACGAATTCGTCGGACGAATTCATCGAGACACCGCAAAACGACAAACGAGATGCAAAATACAAGAAATTCTATTTTGTAAACGAGGGCAAACTATATGAAAAAGTAATATGAGTATTGAACAATATACAAGAACAAAAGTAAATGCAAATCACTGTGTTTAGATAGCGAGAATATGATCTTAATATGCAAACTAGACAAAATGGGTGAACTCCGGATGCAATATAGTATAAAAGCTGAATAGACAATCTAATTTATAGCATAAAATGACGAGAGAAAAGAGAAAGAAGAGCAAACTCCGAGGCATCGATTGCCTCGATGTGTGTTGCGGTCAAAATTGTCTCGCATCAGTACGAGATCGTCCCGAATTTGATGAGATCACCTCCGATCTTGACGGGTTCGTCGGCTGCGATAGGTGCTGGCTCCGGCTAAAAACCAGTGGTGTACCTGCAATAAAATTAATATAGGACTAGTGCAAGAGCAAATTTGAAGTGTTTTAGCGCATAGGGAGTTGATTTACATAAAAATTCAGCCGAGGGGTTGGGGAAGGAAAAGTTTTAGAGTTAAATAGGCATAGGATAGTTGTTGGGAGGTTGGAGATCATCCCAATTTGGGAGATCTCCAACGGGGAAAGGGTCCCAACGGCGCGGACACGCTTACGCCCGGATTGGAGACCCGTTGGAACGGATTCCAACTATGCAAATTTAGTTTTACGACAAAATCGTCTGGACGTTCTAGTCCAAATGAAATCATCAAATCTGGGGCGATATCGTCTGATCGGAGACGATATCGTCAAACGGTCAAAACAACTGCTAAAAATGGCGTGAAAAAGAGGAAACGAGTTTCTCGGCGGTTAACAGGCGGTTTGGGAGGTTAAATTTGAATTTAAATTTATTTACTAAGGTGAATGTAATTATTCCAATTTTACTGCGCCAATTTTAGGGTGCTACATTTTGCCCCCTCTTTAGCGAATTTTTCGAAGAAAATGCGTTAAAGATGAGTTCTTCTCGATCTACGAGAAAGCAAAAAAATTATTCCCATTTTTAGGCGATGATTCTTGGTCGAATCGTACGACAGCTTACTATGGTGCCCCCTCCGTGTTTTTACCCAAATCGAACGTTTGCGGTAAAAACACGAAAAAGCAAAAATTATTGTTGAATTATTTTGAATAAAATTAAGAAAAATAGGGTAAAACCCTAATTCATTGTTTACTGTTCATTTTCTTGTTTTTAGAGCTCTGGAGCAAAAATGGTAGAGACAGCGCACAGATCTGCAGAGGTCCGCCGCGGTCTACGGGTAGGGGTTTAAACTTAGTTTAGATTGATTTAATTTGAATTTACATGCTTTGTAAATGAATTTTAGGATGAATTTTGAGCATCGTGGCTGTTTTTGGCCATCGATGTCATCCAGACGAAATCGTCCCTAGTTCGACGAAATCGTCTCAAGTTCGTCAATTTCGCCCAAGGGCGAAATCGACGAAAAAATGACGATTTCGTCAAATTAGAGACGATTTCGACACGCAAAATCGGAGACGATTTTGCTCAAATTTCGGACGATATCGGCCAATAGTGGGCGATATCATCAATTGCAAAAATTTGATCTTTAAGTTGCATTATTGATTGCTAAAATTGTTATTAATGATTGTTTGTTGTTTTGATTGTTTATGCTTGCGAGAGAGGATTACTAAAGAGCAGAGAGTGGAAATATGGCGGGCTGAGAGACGACTTGGCCGCTCTCACCCAGACAGAGCAGGATCTGCTGGCACAGGTCAGCTTGTAGTATGTGGCAGAGATGTCGCAGGTTTCTACTGACATGGGGCTACTGACAGCCCTAGTAGAGAGGTGGTACCCGGGCTCTTCATGCTTCCGGTTACCAATAGGGGAGATGACTCCCACACTAGAGGATGTATGGAGGATTCTTAGAATCCCCATACAATGGAGGATGATCACACCTATGACCAATCAGGGCCACGCAATGGGACGACTCTACGGTGACCTGAGCTTCGCCCTGGAGAAGGGCGAAGTGAACATCGAGGCACTGCGCCAGATGCCTGGGGCATCTACACTGACACGAGTTTTGGCTGGGGTGGTTGGTGGACTTCTTCTGTGCCACCAGAGTGGATGCAGGGTACCATGGATGCTGGAAGATGTGATCTACGACATGCGCGACCATGGCTACAGATTTTCTTAGGGCAGCTTTGTTCTATGCCGGCTGTACAAGATCCTTTACGGGGTCATGTACAAGGACGGGCGATGTCTGGTCATGACATCGCTCCTACAGGTTTGGTGTTGGGAGCACATTGCGATGCGGAGGCCGGTAGGGCTTCCACTGACAAGGGTTGACGGGGAGAGGCCCCGAGTCTTCTACTGGTGGCTCCGAAGAGGGGCACGAGCAACGGATCGACCTGTCGGTGTCCCGGAGACTACTTGGATGACTTGGTCCCGGACCGGATCACCCGGAGGCCGTGGAGGCAGCATCCAGGGTGGGCAGAGGACGCACAGGAGCTGGCTCGCATCAGGCGAGTCTGTTGGCTGTGGATGTAGAGGGGAGAGGTGGAGCTCCATCGCTACGACCGAGTGTTGCGATAGTTCGGTCTACAATAGGGGATCCCATCTCTCAAGGATTATGAGTTTTCTCGAACTGTTCGGGATAACACCACAGTTAGCGGGGCTCCAGATATGCAGCGATTTTGGAGTCAAGACGCAGATGATGCCCCCATTCAGCCAGTGGATGGGGATGACGTTGGAGTAGCTGACGGCTACGATGCCTGGTACGTAGGCATCCGCCCTCCTCGGATGACGAGGGCACATGGACCGATCCACGTAGTTGTGCATCAGATAGGGAGGCGATGCTAGGCAGCGAAGGCAGCCCGGGGTCACGACAGAGGAGAGCAGAGGAGGCCACAGGCACAGGAGAGGCCACGACAGAGGGAGAGGGAGAGGAGGGAGGCGAGACCCCCATCTCCACGAGAGGCCACCATCGCTCGATAAGGGTAAGGGTGTGGACATTGGCGAGAGTAGCGAGATGGCTACTCTTCGGGCGGAGAGAGATCATCCGTGAGCTCGGGTGCGGACATTACGGGATGCGGTTGCACGGCACCGAGGTTGAGGTGTCGTAGCTACGAGACAAGAATGCTCGTCTCAGGGCACGAGGCGGAGGGGTGAGCACTCAGGAGCTGATGCGATCGGTTTCTCAGATCGCATTCTATCAGGCGCTATACTACTAGGCGATGCCAGAGGGCCAGAGGATACAGGTGCCACCTGCCATAGTAGATCCTATCAGGACAGGGTCGATGAGGAGCTCATCGCGGTCGATGATGAGGACTCGTAGTACCACACATACTGCAATGGGACCACCTCGTCCTTCGTAGGGCGGGGGAGGAGATGAGGCCGAGAGCTCTAGAGGCTCTCGAGGCTAGAGGGTGGGATACTGCCACTGATATTGTATTATACTTGTATGGATAGAGGATTGAGTATGCCGAGGTACAGATTGTGGCATACCAATCCGGTTTTGATGATGTATATATTCTGTTGATATATATAGATGAGATATTTTTGATCATATGACTTGTCTTATGTGATGCTTATGATGCTTTTTATGTTTGATTGATTGATTTAGTTGATTGATGTAATGATTTTATTGATGATTCATGTAATTATGTCGTTTTGAAAAATATTATAACTTGGATGTCATGCTATAAATATTTTAAATGAAATAATCTGATGTAACAAATTGATTGGTTGTAATGAAATGTGATAAAAATAAAAAAAGATTTCTAACAATAATTTCAAAGGACATTGTTGCTATTATAGACCATTTCATGGAGTCGTTGCTCACTCGGTCGTCAAGCTAGTCCCGGGGATAGAAATATTGTTAAAAGAAAAGAGTGCTTAAGAGACTGTCTTAAGACTTTGTTGTGATGATGCCAATGATGATGATGATGGTTTGCTTTCAGATTTCCATGAAAATATTATGCATGAAATATTGTAAAATGATTTTTGCTAGGCATAAATTCCTAAGTGTGATAAAAATTGTCGAATAATTCCTTAAGAATTATACCATCATTGCAAAATGCAAAGGTTGACATAATGACATGAAATGATCAAAATGTGTTTGCTTTTTGAAAAGCATAATTGGTGTAAAATGAAGTCATATGTTTTGTATGATCTTTGATAAATTGGGAAAAAAAAATTGTTACAATGATTTGCGCTAGGCATAGAATATGTAGGTATAGACTTATACCATCATCACGAAGATCAAAGAAAGGATAGTTTTATTGCTTGATTGATTTTTGATGAACAAAAAAGATGAAAATGAGGACTTGCGCTAAGCATAAAATTTCAATTTTGGTTTTGAAACTATACCATCGTTGCGAAAGTCGATAAGATATATATGATATGTTTTGATTGAAATTTTTTATTTTTTCTATTATATAGTTATCTTTGTGGTAAATAATTGTACTTGGTTTATTCCAAACAAGTTTGCAAAAATAATATTTCAAAGTATTTTGAAGACAAAAAGTTAGATTTATAAGGAATCCCATGTGCATAAGTGAATTCATTGCCAATCTTGATTTATCATAATGATAGACAAAATCTCTCAAATACAAATGTGTGTGCAATTGCATTGTTCATTTACCAGTTTTGAGCAAGATACTATGATACAAGTGATTTGAAGAAACCAAATAAGTGTTCATAAACCATGATGTAGATGCATATAACCATACTAGGCTATTATGTAGATCGGATTATCAAGAGCTAGCTAATCCATAAGCAAACATAGGTCTGTACAAAAGAAGGTCGCTAATGTGACAGACATATCGCCACGCTAGGAGTTACCCAAGGCCAAGCAGGTTGGGCACAAACCACTTGTTATGGGGCTTACCTCACAGTTTTCGAATAATTGAGAATTCCAGGGATTCAAGCTCATTCACCCTTCTTTTCTTTTCAAAGGGTAGGGAAAGGGATTTTATTTCTTTTCTTGCTTTCTTTTGAACTTTGCTTATTTTTCTTTTGCTTGATAATGCTTGTAACATTGTTGTAATGATATAAAAGAACATTTTTCTTTTCTCTTTTTCTTGAATTTTTATTTTCTTTTTCTTTTTCTAGGGATACTTGCTCAGATTAGCTGTAGAGCAAGGGATTTTTATTCTGGGTAGGGGTGAGCTTGTCCTTTTGTCAATTCTCAAATATTCTAGACCATGTGCATGATAGGATAGCAGGGGAAACTTTTGACTCAAGAAATCAGTTCTACTATGTAACAAAACATAGAAATTACAAATATAATCATTTTATTGTGAAAAGATGTGCTTGGTTTAAGTAAATAACAAGATCAATTCTCTATGCTCAAACTTTATTTAATTTAATTTTGTGAACTTTGATATAAGAGAGATTAGTAATCATGCCAGATAAAATCAAGATATTTATTGTGTGAGTGTGCAAGTGAGGGATGTCAAATAAATGCTAGTTTTATCCAAAATAAGTTGAAACATATAATTGCAATAATTGTAAGAAAATAATGATTTTGAGAAAGTTTTGCGAATGTTGACTCTCTCTTTATGTTGTATATTGTTTTGGTTTCGAAAGAGTCAAGCATATAGTTGTTTTTGGATTTTTATGTTGATTTTTGTTTTGGAGCAAAAGGAACTTTACAAGTGCTTTAAATAAATGCAATAAATATTTTTGAAGATTTTTGAAGATTTTATGAATGTTTTTGAGGTTTTTGAATAAATTGAAAGAAATACAAGATAATGATTTTGAACGAATATATACACGGATGAAATAACCAAATTTATGCATAATAACGTTTGAGATGTAAAATATTCATGGGTTCTTTAAGTTCTTTACCATCTAAGGTAGACAATTTATATGCTTCTGATTCAAATTTAGCAGTAATGATGTATGGTCCGAGCCAGTTGGGCTCAAATTTACCTTTAAGTTCTTTGGTTGCATTTGTATTTTTTTTTTTTTGATTTTGAGGATTTTGATTTTTTTTGTATTTTGATTTTAATTTATGAATTGAAATTGGTGGTATATACAATATGATCTATATACACTATATAAGGTTATTTGAGTATAGCATGTCTAAGGTTGCTTCAAAATCAAAGGTGGTTTTGAAGGATAATCTGGTTGAGGTGAAGGTAAGAATAGAAGGTGATGAATAAAAGGTAGTGATAACAAAAGGTTTGTTATAATGTAGAATAATGTAGCAAAAGATTTGACTTTTATATGTGGAAAATTAATCATGTTACAAAATAATATGTCAGAAAGACAAGACAGTTCTTCATTCTTATTATTATATTCCAAGTTTTGATAAGATGGAGAAAGTATATGTGAAAGATATGCATGAGTGTTATTTGGTAAACAAGAATGATCATATATGGATGAAGAAAAGTGATGGATAGCAGATAATTGTGACAATAGAGAATGTATAGAACTTGATGTTTCAATCGTTAAATATTCTTCAAATGGTTTTGGGTCACCATGTATGGTAACAATTTTATTTGTAAGTTCAAACTTCAAACATTGGTGAAGAGTGGAAGGGAAAACCCTCATCGTATGAATCCAAGGACTCTGGAGAAATAGTTTGTAAGGTGAAGGACAATATCCTACATAGAATAAAGTATCCAGGATCTTGGATCCAATATTAAGGGGAAGAATTATAGTACCTTGACGATCTTGAATTTCATTGTTAAAAGATTTTATAAGAACATTTGATTCATTAAGATCTTCTTTCTTTAATTCGAGTTTTTGGAATAATTGATAAGTGTATAAATTAAGAGAGGAGTCATTATCTACCATGATAGCTTTAACAGGTGTTTCTTTACTAGCTCCGATAATGTAAATATAGGGGTCTTCTTGTGGAGTAGAGGAAGGAATATCCTCATCATAGAATGAAATATGGTTAACCTCAAGAGGGTTTATACCATTAATTATGTTCTTAGAGAAAATATGATGAGGAACAAATTGTTGGCTAGGTATTTTGAACAAAATTTCCTTGTGATAAATTTGGAATACTTCTAAAAGGGATATCTTTGCTTGAGGATTAATCACTTGTTGTTGATTATCAAAGTGGATTTCAGATTGAGATTTTGATTCTAAAGATGAGCTTTCTATGCTTACATTCCATTTTGGATCATTCTCTATAGCCAAAGATAGTTTTGAAGGTTGGTCAAATGAGGAATCCATCTCTTGAATATCGGATTGAGTTGATTGAACTTGAGGTTGCTCATTTGTAGTTTTTGTTACAATATTAATAATATCATCATGATGGGACACATTAACATGCAATATTTGCTTGGTTTCTTGTTGTTGATAATTGAATAGGGGTTCTTGGGAGGTCCCCATGTCTTGATTGATTATTGGCATTTGTTGTGTAGGAGTTTGATTGTTTACTGAAGATTTATAATCAGTTGTAGATTGTAATTCCTTTATATTAAAAAGACCCTTATCAATCAAATCTTGAATTACACATCTTAAATCTTTACAATTTTGTGTCATATGTCCATCTACTCTATGATATTCACAATGTAGCTCAGGTTTAAACCAATCTATTGTGGTATCAGGTTGTCTTATGGAAGGGAGTTCAATCTTATTCGTGTCAAGTAAATACTTGAGAATTATATCCATTGGTTGATTGAGCTTTGTAAATTTACGTGATGAATATTTTTGAGAGGTTTTTGATAAATGCATTAGGAATTTCGTCATAAAAGGACCTAATGGTTTCTCACCTCTACTTTCTTTGTTATGGGTAGAATGATGATAGGAAGATTGCGATGTAGGAGGTGAGTGCATGGTAGAATTGGAAGAATAAGTATTTTCTTGTTGAAATGGATGTGTTGTATTGAAAGAAGAGTATTGAAAAGGTGGTGGAGGATTATATGTGGATTGATAGACATAATATGGATATATGGGAGAATAGATAATATCGTTATGAAGAGGATTGGCAAAGGGATTGTCTTGTTGGGTTATGGATGAAAAATAAGAAGAGTGTGATGGAGGTGATGTTGAATAGGGATGAGGTTGATCATAATCAACAAATGTATTTGGCTGAATTCTTCCAACATTACTGATGGACTCATATTGATTTGAGTAAAAACTCATGGTTTCTTTAGTACTTCTAAAAGTAATATTTAGCATCTACTATTTAGGATTGAATATAAAACATACAAACTTGAAATGATGATTTTGTTATATTTTTCTTGTATACATATATATTTTTTTGTTTTTGTTTTCAAAAGGTTATGATGCATTCACGTCGGGTTCACCAAAATGTATCGCTCCAAATTTTTCGCATCCCTACCTTCAGGCTATTGGATCCGCGCCCGGAAGGAGGATGGGAAAAGGATGGTGCGGTACCTCGGACGAGAGGACTTTGCGAAGGTCCCGCCTCTCAAGGGAGGTGCATTTTGGTGATTTGTCGACGGATGGTGGGTTCACCAGGAAACATTTGACGATAGTTTCCACGCCTAGGTTTTGGGAATGAGTTTTGATGAGTTTGTTTTATTTTTAAACATTCATCCTAGGTTTGGCCGAATGATTCTAACTTAAACTACATGAAAATGCAATTTAAATGAATACAGCAAACAAAAAAGAAAGCAAAAACAGAGAATTTACAGGAGGCCAAATGAAGATTACCTGATCCAGAAGTCTGATGAAGTTTCTGATTACTTGTAGCAGTCTGGATCGTCTGCAATTCAACAGGATTGCCTTCAATTTGATAAAATCATCTAAACTGACAGGATCGTCTACAATCTGACGAATTTGTCGGACAAATTCATCGGAGACACTGCAAAACAGACAAACAGATGCAAAATACAAGAAATTCTATTTTGTAAACGGGGGCAAACTATATGAAAAAGTAATATGAGTATTGAACAATATACAAGAACAAAAGTAAATGCAAATCATTGTGTTTAGATAGCAGAATATGATCTTAATATGCAAACTAGACAAAATGGGTGAACTCCGGATGCAATATAGTATAAAAGCTGAATAGACAATCTAATTTATAGCATAAAATGACAGAGAAAAGAGAAAGAAGAGCAAACTCCGAGCACCGGTTGCCTCGATGTGTGCTACGATCGAAATCGTCTCGCATCGAACGAGATCGTCCCGAATTTGATGAGATCGCCTCCGATCTTGACAGGTTCGTCGAGTGCGATAGGTGCTGGCTCCAGTTGAAAACCGATGGTGTACACTGCAATAAAATTAATATAGGACTAGTGCAAGAGCAAATTTGAAGTGTTTTAGCGCATAGGGAGTTGATTTACATAAAAATTCAACCAGGGGTTGGGGAAGGAAAATTTTTAGAGTTAAATAGGCATAGGATAGTTGTTGGGAGGTTGGAGATCATCCCAATTTGGGAGATCTCCAACGGGGGAAGGGTCCCAACGGCGCAGACACACTTCTGCCTAGATTGGAGACCCGTTGGAACGGATTCTAACTATGCAAATTCAGTTTTACGACAAAATCGTCTGGACGTTCTAGTCTAGACGAAATCTTCAAATCTGGGGCGATATCGTCTGATCGGAGACGATATCGTCAAACGGTCAAAACAACTGCTAAAAATGGTGCGAAAAAAGAGGAAACGGGTTTCTCGACGGTTAATGGGCGGTTTGGGAGGTTAAATTTGAATTTAAATTTATTTACTAAGGTGAATGTAATTATTCCAATTTTACTACGCCAATTTTAGGGTGCTACACTTATCATCCACGATATTGATGTCTATAGCAACAAATGTCTACAAGCATCGAATCCATGATAAGATAGTATATTAGTGCAATCATTACAACATGATACAACAAAGAGAAAATGGCATCTAGCTAACAAAAGAGGTGCATTACTATGGGAAAGTCACTAGCCAAAAGTAGCACCATAAAACAGGTCTCATCGAACCAGAGCCAATGATGTGAAAGGAAGCACATTTCTTTTGCTTGAAGAAAGTGTTGAGATCAAGGAAAAACAACTGTGTACTAGCTGTCAAAGGAGTTTTATAAATATCAATAGACGTTGGAAGAGAACATACATGTAATTAAGAAGGCTACCACTTGTCATATACAATAGAGCATTTGATAATGCTCAAGATAACATCTAAGTTTTATACATTGAAAAGCATCAATGCAAGCATAATCATCATCGCCAGTCGATTAAATAAGGAAGGCATGTTATCGAAAGACCAAAGCATTACTATAACACCTCACAAGCTCACAGTAACATGTGGGTGCAAGTCTAAGGAGAACATAAGCTACATAAGCATCCAAGTCCAAGCAATTACGATGAAGTCCAAGCAAGTATAAGCAATTGTAAGCAAATTTCAAGGAGATGATATTGAATTCAGTCACATTACAGAGAAGATGCATTGAAATCCTAAAGTTGAGGAGTCAAAGGACGTCCACTAAAATCATGTCATTGATCATCGATTCTAGTGCCTATCAGGTGTTTAATATTCAAGTGTAAAATATAGTACCATTGTCCAATGAAAGTTTAAAACATCACCATAAAGAGAGAGCTAAACCATTCAAATCATCACGATCAAGGGAGAACAAAACCGCCTACATCACAACCGTCAAGGAAGAACAAAATCGGTTACATTACCGTCGTCCAGTGAGAGAGTCCTATCTCAAAATACTCGCTGCTAGCAAAGTCGTCTACATTGAAGGCAGATAAGTATATTATTTAATTATTTGCTTTCTAAAAATTAGAGTTATAAGGTGTTAAGCATAAGGTTGATTACAATTAATAGAAAAAAAACAACCTTAGAAAGCAAGGAAGCCATCCTAACAAAGGTAGAAGAAATTATAGATATTTGCAAATCATCAAGTAGGAGATATAAGGTTGTCAACCTTAGTAAATTAGAAATATTAAATTTGCAAATACTATTATTATTGTTTTTTAATATTCCAAATTAGGGAGTTATAAGGTATACTACACCAAAATTATACATTTGGAATTTAGAAACATTAAACAATTAATATCAAGGGATATAAAAGTAAGTTCTTCATTTACTTAAAGAAGTTGGAATTATATACTTACACTTGTCTCATATTCATACTAAAGAGGTAAAATAAATCCAACCATAGAGAACTTCAAATTAAGTGCATAGTTCATTAGGAGAGATAAGGTGAAATAGAATTTGATTTACAAAACATTACAAAATCAACTCAAAAGTGAACTATTATTTACTAAGCACTTTATTAAGCTTGTAGCTTACTCTAATCACTAGGGAGACATAAGGAATTCTACAAAACCTAAATCTAAAAATATTTTATTGTAATTGGTTCACATACTCTAAATTAGGGAGCTATAAGGATGTCTACTCCAAAGAATACATTAAATAATGTAATAATAAAAGGAGCAAGGAAAATACCAATATGGCTTAAAAACATGATTGATGATTCAAAAAACTCAATGGAAGATGCAAATGAAAGAGAAGAATCAATAGAATGTAAAATAATTTCTAAAAACTCACAAACTAATAGTTTTGTGAAAGTAGATTCTTCAAGCACATCTTCTAATAAGAGAGGTGATGATAATAAAGATCATATTCAAAAGGCAGAAAAGAATATTGATCAAGAATATCTCATACAAATCTATGAAAAAGGTAAAGTTAGAATAGCTTCAATTGTACACACTTGGTTCAACTACTTCATCAAAGAATTAGATAAACATGATATTCCTAAAACAGATAACAAAGACATTGGGATATCTTTACTATGCACCTACTATGGAAAATGTGGTCATGAGAAGGTTAACTGTTGGAGTTTCCATCCATGTAAATATTGTGGAGGAAAATATCATCCTTCTTATTGTTGCTACAACAAATACAAATACTATAAAAGATTCAAGGAGAAATTAATATTCAGATTAGATTGTTTCTTCCAAGCTATTGTTTCAAAAGCATCCACTAACAATGAGCTCAAGCTTGACTTTTGTGAAGATCAAGAAAACAGGTCATATAGGAAACCACTGAACAGGAAAGGAAGCAATTATGATCCAGTTATGACTTGCAAAATTATGATATCACTAGTCCATCAAGGATACTTAGAAGACTACATGGTCAAATATTCTTCCAAACACTTAGAAACAACAAAAGGCAGTGGAATAAAAATGACAAGAAGAAACAACACAAAATCCGAAGCATAAGAAGAAGAAGAAGAAATAGAAGAACCACACCAAGTTGAATATTATTCTAAAGACAAAGATCTATAATGAAGACTAAGTCTCTAATACCTAAATAATGTAATACAGGGGGTTGTTACAGTATATTACATCATTTGGGTCATGTAAATGTACCACCTTTGGTACATATCTAGAGTAGGAGTTTACTTTAGAGTAAAATCAGTTAGTTGCTTCAAGTATTATAATAAATGCACAAGTGTCAATGTGCATGTTGTAAATGTGCATGTAGTCCACATGTACATGAGTCCTAGGTAGAGTAAAGGTCAAACAATCTATCTTTCTATATAAAGGCCTCATAAGTCGTAAGATAGAGAGTGTGAGAGAGAGGGAGAGTGATATAGTAAGTATTCAATGTGTAGTAGATGTAGTGAGGTACAATGTAGTTCTTTCATATACTTTCATGGAGTGTTCATGTCCTCCATTATATAGCATTGTACTATTTTCATCACTCTCATTAATAGCATATTTTTGAGTTATTTGCAGATGCTCATTTCTTTATTTTCCTCCATATTATTGTGCCATTAGCTTTATAGTTATCTCATATTAGTTATCTCTCATCCTATGGTTGTACTACCTCCCATCAAAAGCCAACATTTAAACTCCCCCGATCCTAAAATATTATGGTAAAAAAACTTATCTCATTTTTTATTTCATTTTGGTCTTCAATCCAAACCCCTTCTACTGATTTAATTCTACTACTTTTTTATGATTATCTCCATACTATTGCCATCCTATGAAAAATTTT
Organism: Wollemia nobilis; assembly: GCA_028583015.1. Taxonomy (NCBI): domain Eukaryota; kingdom Viridiplantae; phylum Streptophyta; class Pinopsida; order Araucariales; family Araucariaceae; genus Wollemia; species Wollemia nobilis. The sequence continues at coordinate 13,087,694 of JAQPPZ010000082.1, read as the reverse complement.
GTGCTTTTATCTCCTTTTAACCGAGGTTATCTCGATTTTAGTCTCTAGAATTTCTTTTCCTTACTCAAAATATTATAATAATCCCTAAGCAACTTCCTTTCCTTCGAGCTTGGATTATTATGCCCATATTTTTGTAATTTTGAAAGTTTCTCTTTTAGTTATTCTTTATTCTCAAAAATGTTTCCAAAAGTGTTATTGTTCCATTCTTTTAATCTATATGTCATTGATTTAATTTGTTTTGGAAGTGTATACAACCCACTATTTCTTGAAAAATTTCAGTTTGCTCTATCATATTAACAAATTGATGATGGTCTAGGCACATCTTTTTATATTTAAAATATGGTATTTTTTTTAATTCACTCACCACCATTTTAACTATTATTGGCTAGTGATTTGACCCAATCCTTATCAAGGTATTAATTTTAGCACAAGTTCCTTCATCTAGCCAACTATTTAAGAGTATACATCCATCTATTTTTTATCCTATTAGGCTTTTTTCTCTCCTATTATTGGTCTATGTATAGTTGTCCTCTTCAAAATCAACCTTCCATAGATTATTGTTTTGAATAAAAGCTGAGAAATATCTCATACTTTGGGTTATTATTCTAATTCCCCTAATTTTTTCATCCAACTTGGTTATGGCATCAAAATATCCTATGATCATGAATCAACTTTCTTGGTCTTTACTTCTCATAAAGGCTTCAATCCCACTCCTTACTTCTAATCCGCTTGATTGAGTTGGAGGTCCATTGACATTGATAAGGATGAAACAAATATTTTCAAAGTAGCATGTGATTAATGAGGCTATCTAATGCATAATTTTATGAATGGTTGCACATGAGGTTCTTGTTGAGCAAGGTGCAGCAAAAGTATTGTCATTGTTGTCAACACAGACAGATAGATCAGTTGATGCAGTGGACAGGGGTGCAGAGGTCAGTCAGATCATGTACAGTGAATTTTCGAGAAGACAGAAGTGGCCCAGATTCAGAAAATCAAAGAAAAAGACAAGTAAGAAAACTGTCGCGATATCGCGACATGTTTTCTGTCGCGATTTCGCGACATCTCGGAGGAGAGAGAAAATGCTATGAAAATTGTCGCGATTTCGCGACATGGACGAGGAGAGAGAAGGCGCAAGCAAAATTGTCGCGATTTCGTGACATGGCCGAGGAGAGAGAAGGCGCAAGCAAAATTGTCACGATTTCGCGACATGGCCGAGGAGAGAGAAGGCGCAAGCAAAACTGTCGCGATTTCGCGACATGTTTCATTTTCGTAGTCCAAAGCGAAGAGAAAGAGGAGAGAGAAAAGATGTCGCGATTTCGTGACATGTTTTAGAAAGTGCAAGGAAGACTGTCGCGATTTCGTGACATGTTTAGAAAACGCAAGGAAAGCTGTCGCGATTTCGTGACATGCTCGGAGAAAAGGAGCTCGCAAAGAAAAGTGTCGCGATTTCGCGACAATCTGCAAGAGAGGCAGTACAGACGAAAATGTGTCACGATTTCGCGACATGTTTGAGAGAAAGAGCTCGCAAGGAAAAGTGTCACGATTTCGCGACAAGTTGCAAGAAGGATGGTACGGACGAAAAAGTGTCGCGATTTCACGATAGGTTCGAAGAGAAAGCACTAAGGAGAAAAAGTGTCACGATTTCGTGACAGGTTCGAACAAAAAGTGTCATTGAGAAAAAGATGTCACGATTTCGCGACATGTCAGGTTTTCGTTGGGGTTTGCGGAGAAGAGTGTACGAATGAGAAAGATGTCACGATTTCGTGACATGTTCCATTTTCGCGGGCGAAAGACAGAAAGGCTCAAGGCAGAGAAAGATGTCACGATTTTGCGACATGTTTCATTTTCGTGAGCGAAAGACAGAAAGACTCAAGGCAGAGAAAGATGTCACGATTTCGCGACATGTTGAGTTTTCGTTAGTTGAAGCCAAGAAGAGTAGCGAGGAGGCGTAAGTGTCACGATTTCGTGACATGTCTTGTTTTCGCTAGAGCTTGCAGAGTTTAGTGTACGGAAGCAAAAGATGTCACGATTTCGTGACATGTCAGGTTTTCGCTAGTGCAGGCAGAACAGAGTGCAAGGAAGCAAAAGATGTCGCGATTTCGTGACATGTCTGGTTTTCGCTAGTGCAAGCCAAGTAGAGTGTACGAAAGCGAAAAGTGTCACGATTTCGCGACATGTCTGGTTTTCGCGGGTGCAAGTGAAGAAGTGGACAAGGAGTCGAAAACTGTCACGATTTCGTGACATGTTGTATTTTTGTGGGTAAAAGGCGAGAAGGGCAAAAAGAGACAGAAGTGTCACGTTTTCGCGACGGGTAGCTACAGCACGATAACAGACAGTTAACTAGAACAGAACTACAGTTAAAGGGGCAGTGGTAGAGAAAAAGCAGGGAGCCAAAATTAGAAGAGTTAACTAGAGTCAGTGCGATAGTTACAAGTGCAGTGACAGTTAGAAATCATGCAGCTATTTTTCTAAAATAGTCGAAGAAAAAGAATTCGAACAGTCGGATAAGAAGAATCGAAAAATACATGCACGCATTGAAAAAGTATTCGAACAGTCGGATAAGAAGAATAAAAAAAATACATGCACGCATTGAAAAAGAATTCGAACAGTCGCATAAGTCAGAATCGAAAAATGTATGCACGCATAGAAAAGAATTCGAACAGTCAGAGAATGTTATTCGACTGCATGCGGGATTCCAAAAGTCATAGAAGACGAGGAGTCTCGATGAGAAAAAGGGGTTATAAAAAGACAGTCATGCAGAGAATCAGGTTGCTGTTGTAAGTGAGAAATTACTATGTAAAGAGGGTTAGAAGAGGGCCGAGAGAGAAATAAGCGAGTCGTGAGAGCGTGCAAAGTTTGTTTAATTGCAGACCAGTCAGGGTCGTGTAAACAGTGAAGGCATTTTTATGTCATTGTAATAACTCAGAATTGCAGTCCAAGTTGGTGCTTGGTATTAGGGGTTGGTGCTCCTATCTGTTGTAGCAAAAAATTAAGGGGTTGGTGCTCCTTCCAGTGGATGCTGGTAAAGTGTTTGTAAAATTGGTGTTTTGCAAAGGCTGGATTTGGATTGGAGTCCAAGCAGTCATTTTTGAGGAGTAGCCAAATTGGTGAACCTCGTTATATTGTGTGTTGTGGTGTGCTCTCTTGTGAAAATTGCTTTACCTATTTTCAAGTTCTCTTTGCTTCAGATTTAAATGCTGTAGATTTGAATTTTAATAGCTACACTGATTCACCCCCCCTCTCAGTGTCATTGTGAGAATATCAATTGGTATCAGAGCAAGGTTTCTTGAACAAGCTTAATCAGCTAAGGTGATCTTGGAAGGAACACAATGGCGAGGTGGTGAAGGATTCTCATCCAACAAAGCTCCCTTGTTCGATGGAACTAATTACACATTCTGAAAACTTAGGATGCAGACATATCTGAGTGCGTTGGGATACGACATTTGGGAGTCAGTAGAAAGTGGATACACAACACCCACTACTCCTCCAACAGATACTGTCGAGAAGAAAAAGTTTGAGAATAACTCCAAAGCAAAGAATGCCATAATGTGTGGGCTAGTAGACAGTGAAATGATAAGAGTCATGAGCTGTAAATCGACAAAAGACATGTGGGATAAACTGAAGAGCATCCATGAAGGAGACAACAAGATCAAGGAAGCCCAAGTCGCAAACTCATCGAGCTCAGTTCGAAGCATTACAAATGAATGAAGATGAGAACATAGAGGCCTATATGTTGAGAGTCAATGGAATCATTAATGCAATCAGAGGACTCGATGAAGAAATCGAAGATGCAGTTGTCGTGAAAAAGGTTCTCAGAACTCTTCACAAAAGATTTAACTCTAAAGTTTCTGCAATAGAAGAGGCGAAAGATCTAAACAATTTTAGCATGGATGAGATGCATGGTTCCTTGACTGCATACGAAATGAGAATAGGACAAACTAAGCCCATAGACAGAGAAGCTGCTTTTAAAGCACACAAAAATATAAAAGCTGAACAAGAATCTGAGGATGAAGAGACACGGGATGAAACGGAAGCTAACTTTGTTCGAAAACTTACAAAGGGAAAAGGAAAGTATAGAGGAAAGTTACCGTTTAAGTGCTTCAATTGTGGAGGAGTCGGTCACTTTGCAGCTAAATGTCCAATGCATGAGAAAACCAAAAATGGTGAAGGGTCACACCAAGAAAAAGGTGACTGGAAGAAGAAACAAAATTTTAGAAAGAACAACTTCAAGAAGAAAAGCTTCATATCCAAGAATGTCAGCTCTTCTGAAGAAAGCTCGAGTGAGGATTACGAAGAAGAAACAGGTGAAGCTCTATTCATGGCACTTGAAGAAGAAAGAACAAAAGAAAATCGGGAAGGTGATGAAAACCTTAAGGATGAGGCTGAAGTATATCCGGAAGGTGAGTTGGTTGCTGCACTTGAAGAGTTGAGTGTAGAAAGGAAAAAGAATAAAAAGTTTTCAAGAAAACTAGAGGATGCCAATGACATAATAAACAGTTTGAAAATACGAGACGAGAAGAATTTAAGAAAATGTCCGAAGAACTTGAAGTAAAATTAACCATGAAAATAGATGAGTGCGACAAAGCTGGAAGAAGAAATTGATGGTTTAAGAATACGGCTAGAAGAACAGAATCAAAAATTGAGTTGCTATCACAAACTTGAAGGAAGTTCTGCACAACTTGAAAAAATCATAAATAGTCAGAGGACCACAGGCATCAAATTTGGCTTGGGGTTTGTCGAAGGAGAATCTTCAAGTGGATCAAAAGCCATAACTGCAGAACCAGCAAAGAAAGAAGATAAGATCAAGATTGACCAAAGAAAATCGAATCATGCTAAAGAAAGCAACAATGCCAGGCACGAGAAGAGTGCTGACAATGAGGGATTCACAAAAGTCACACATCAAAGGAGAAGAAAATTTGTGACTCCTACTACAAATTGGCAAAGACCAACTCCCAGGTTTAATCATTTCTTTTTTGGTTATTGTTTTAAATGCAATACTTACGGTCATAAGATTTCAGATTGCATTTATAATATAGGACAAAGAAATTTCACAAGTAGAAATGCATTTTCACCCTTGATGGAGTATGTTGTAGAATGCTATAACTGTCATAACTTTGGACACATTGCAAGAAACTGTAGAAGCACATATGCAGCAAATAAATTTCAGGGAAGAAGAACTCAACCAAACAGTTTAAAGCAAAACAGAAAATTCCCGAGAAAAACATGCACAGGCCATTGACAAAGAAAAGTCTAAACAAGTGACCAAAACTGCAGTCAAATCAGAATGGAAAGAAAAGGAGCAACTCAAGGAAGAAAAGGAATCATTGATTGTACAGACAACATTCAAAGCACAGAACAAATCAGCACCATGGATATTGGATAGTGGATTTTCCGAGTCACATGACAGGAGATAAACAAAAATTTGAAAATTTATAGAAATATGAAGGAGGCTCTGTGAAGTTTGGAAATAATGATGGAGCCAAGATAGTTGGCAAAGGATCAGTCAAGATAAGTGATGGAAAGATCAATTCCAAGGAAGTTCTGTTTGTGATTGGTTTAAAGCACAACTTACTGAGTGTAAGTCAAATCTGTGACGAGAGGTCATGAAGTCATTTTTAAGAAGCAGAGGTCGTGAAGTGAGAAAAGCACACAGTGGGAAACTGATAGCTACTTGGATCGAGGACTTCTGGAAATCTATATACTCTCTCAGAAACTACAGAAGGAACATGCTTGATTGGACAGGAAGATGAAAATTGGTTGTGGCACAAGAGGCTCGGTCATATTAGCTTTGACAATCTGGTAAAAATAAGTTCAAAAAGGGTAGTAAGAGATATACCAACCATTGGCAAACCAGTAAATAGCATCTGTGCTTCATGCCAAAAAGGAAAGCAAACCAGATCCACATTTAAATCAAAGGAATACTTCACCAGCAAACCGTTGGAGATAATTCATACTGATTTGTGTGGACCCATGAGAACACAAAGCATAAACGGTGACAAATACTTTATGTTGTTCATAGATGATTACTCCAGGATGACATGGGTATTATTTTTAAAGCTTAAATCAGATGCCTTTGAGATGTTCAAGATTTTTAAAAAATAGGTTGAAAATCAAAGCTGGAAAAAGAATTAAATGCCTAAGATCGGACGAGAGGAGGAGAGTTTATTTCGGAAGAGTTTGCAGAATACTATCAAAAATATGGGATCGGAAGACAGTTTTTAGCGGCAAGGACACCTCGGCGAGAATGGTGTTGTAGAAAGGAAGAACAAGACAGTGCAGGAAATGGCATGGACAATGTTGGTTGAGAACAAAATAGCTGACAGATTTTGGAAAGAGGCGGTCCATACTGCAGTTTACATTCAAAACAGGTGCATGCTAAGGTCGCATGAAAGCAAAACACCTTATGAGTTGTGGTTTGGCAGAAAGGCAACAACAAGATATTTCAAAGTGTTCGGCAGCAAGTGCTACATCAAACGGACTGAAGATAATCTCGGTAAGTTTGAAGATAGAGCTGACGAAGGTATTTTTTTTGGTTACTCAACAAAAAGCAAAGCCTACACATGTTACAACAAGAGGCTAAAGAAAATTGTTGAGAGTGTTGATGTTAAAGTTGATGAAGGTAGAGAACGAGAAATTACGTATCAAGAAAACTACCCTATTTATGAAGAAGTCATTGAAGGAGATGAAGAAAAGGAAACAGAAGAGAATCAAAAAATTGACCCGAGATGATTTAAAAAGCGACTCGAGAAGAAGAAGAAAACAAGAAATTCAAAACAGTGCAGTGGCAGAAAAATCATCCCGGTGAAGCAGTTATTGGGGACCCCACGGATGGTATTCGGACAAGAAGAAGCGATGAGTACAGAACTATTCTCTGTTATCCAGCATTGAACCTAAAAATGTTGTTGAAGCAAGCACAGATGAAAGTTGGATGAAGGCAATTAATGAAGAACTAGATCAGATTGAGAAAAACAAAACCTGGGAATTAGTACCACGGCCAACAAATAAAAACATAATCGGCACTAAATGGATTTTTCGAAATAAATTAAATGAAGATGGACGAGGTTGTCGAAAATAAGGCAAGATTGGTCCATAAAGGCTATGCTCGGAGTTGAAGGCATTGATTTTGAGGAAACCTTTGCACCAGTAGCTGGACTAGAGGCAATCGAGAATGTTTTTGGCTTTAGCGAGTCCATAAAAATTTCAAAGTATATCAAATGGATGTAAAATCAGCATTTTTGAATGGAAAACTGGAAGAAGAGGTTTACATTGAACAGCCAGATGGCTTCCAACTCGGTGACAATCCAGATTTTGTTTGCAGGTTAAAGAAAGCGTTATATGGTTTGAAACAGGCACCCGAGCATGGTATGCAAGGTTGGATAACTATCTTATTAAACAAGGGTTCAAGAAAGGTTTGGTGGACAACAATTTATATGTCAAAACAGAGAAGGGCCATCTTATTGTTCTTGTTGTTTATGTAGATGATATAATATTTGGCGGCAGCATGGATGAATATTGCAAAGACATAGCAACTAAAATGAAGAAAGAATTTGAGATGTCTATGATTGGTGAACTTTCTTATTTCCTAGGACTGCAAGTCAATCAAAATGAAAAGGGCATTTTTATTTCTCAAGTTAAATATGTGAAAGAAATGCTGAAAAAGTTCACAATGGAGGATAGTAAACTTGTTAGCACTCCCATGACAACAGGCTGCAAGTTGAGCAAGGATGACAAATCTCCAGATGTAGATCAAACAATGTACAGGTCTATGATTGGAAGCTCTTTGTATTTAACAGCCACTAGACCGAGATATATTACAGGCGGTATGCATGGTTGCAAGATTTCAGGCTAGTCCCAAAGAAACTCATGTGACGAGTTGTAAAGAGGATTTTGAGGTACCTCAAGGGTACTATGGATTATGGGTTGTGGTACCCAAAAGGTAAAGACTTCACTACGATTGCATATTCTGATGCAGATTGGGCGGGATGTATTGATGACGGAAAGAGTACCGGTGGAGGAGCATTTTATCTTGGAGACAGGGTGGTAGCATGGCACAACAAGAAACAAGAATCGGTCTCTCTATCCACAGCGGAGGCGAGAATACATTGCGGCAACAACATGCTGTACACTAGATATTATGGATGAGACAAACTTTGAAAGATCTTGGTATTCACTTCAAAGAGCCAATTTCAATTAAATGTGATAACACTAGTGCTATCAACATATCCAAGAATCCGGTTATGCATTCTCGAACCAAACATATTGCGATCCAGTATCACTTCTTGAAGGATAAAGTTGGAGAAGGAGAGGTCAAATTGGATTTTGTTCCAACTACAAAGCGAGTAGTTGATATATTCACAAAACCATTGCCCAAGGAAGTTTTTGAGTACCTTCGGAGTAAGTTGGGAGTGGTCACATTTCCCAAGAACTGACTATCAATTGGGATCACATTCTCAGGGGGAGCATTTATGCCTATGTTTATAGTTTTGCTTATATTCATGATTTTTGCTAACTATAACAATATTTGTCTGAGAATGGTGTGCATAGACTCAGGGGGAGTCTGCAGCAGCCCTTTGGTATTATTGTCAAAGGGGGAGAAGAATTACAAGGAGATTGCATGAGTGTTGCCAACAATTCCAAAGGGGGAGATTGTTGAGCAAGGTGCAACAAAAGTATTGTCATTGTTGTCAACACGGACGAGATAGATCGATTGATGCGGTGGACGGGAGTTCGAGAGGTCGGTCGGATCATGTACGAGTGAATTTCGAGAAGACAAAAGTGGCCCAGATTCAGAAAATCAAAGAAAAAGACAAGTAAGAAAACTGTCGCGATATCGCGACATGTTTTCTATCGCGATTTCATGACATCTCGAAGGAGAGAGAAAATGCTATGAAAATTGTCGCGATTTCGCGACATGGACGAGGAGAGAGAAGATGCAAGAAAAATTGTCACGATTTCGTGACATGGCCGAGGAGAGAGAAGGCACAAGCAAAATTGTCGTGATTTCGCGACATGGCCGAGGAGAGAGAAGGCGTAAGCAAAATTGTCACGATTTTGCGACATGTTTCATTTTCGCAGTCCAAAGCGAAGAGAAAGAGGAGAGAGAAAATACTGTTGCGATTTCGTGACATGTTTTAGAAAGTGCAAGGAAGACTGTCACGATTTCGTGACATGTTTTAGAAAGTGCAAGGAAAGGTGTCACGATTTCGTGACATGATGAAGAGAAAGAGCTAGCAAAGAAAAGTGTCACGATTTCGCGACAATCTGCAAGAGAGGCGGTATGGAGAAAAATGTGTCGCGATTTCGTGACATGTTTGAGAGAAAGAGCTTGCAAGGAAAAGTGTCACGATTTCGCGACAAGTTGCAAGAAGGATGGTACGGACGAAAAAGTGTCACGATTTCGCGACAGGTTCGAAGAGAAAGCGCCAAGGAGAAAAAGTGTCACGATTTCGCGACAGGTTTGAACAATAAGCGTCGTTGAGAAAAAGATGTCGCGATTTTGTGACATGTCAGGTTTTCGCTGGGGCTTGCGGAGAAGAGTGTACGAATGAGAAAGATGTCGCGATTTCGCGACATGTTCCGTTTTCGCAGGCGAAAGATAGAAAGGCTCAAGGCAGAGAAAGATGTCACGATTTCGCGACATGTTCTGTTTTTGCGAGTGAAAGATAGAAAGACTCAAGGAAGAGAAAGATGTCACGATTTCGCGACATGTCGAGTTTTCGTTGGTTGAAGCCAAGAAGAGTAGTGAGGAGGCGTAAGTGTCACGATTTCGTGACATGTCTTGTTTTTGCTAGAGCTTGCAGAGTTTAGTGTACGAAAGCAAAAGATGTCACGATTTCGCGACATGTCAGGTTTTTGCTAGTGCAGGCAGAACAGAGTGCAAGGAAGCAAAAGATGTCACGATTTCGTGACATGTCTGGTTTTCGCTAGTGCAAGCCAAGTAGAGTGTACGGAAGCGAAAAGTGTCACGATTTCGCGACATGTCTGGTTTTCGCGGGTGCAAGCGAAGAAGTGGACAAGGAGCCGAAAACTGTCGCGATTTCGCGACATGTTTTTTCGCGGGTAAAAGGCGAGAAGGGCAGAAAGAGACAGAAGTGTCGCGATTTCGCGACGGGTAGCTACAGCACGACAACAGACAGTTAACTGGAACAGAACTGCAGTTAAAGGGGCAGTGGTAGAGAAAAAGCAGGGAGCCAAAATTAGAAGAGTTAACTAGAGTCTGTGCGACAGTTACAAGTGCAGTGACAGTTAGAAATCATGCCGCTATTTTTCTAAAACAGTCAATGAAAAAGAATTCGAACAGTCGGATAAGAAGAATCGAAAAAATACATGCACGCATAGAAAAAGAATTCGAACAGTCGGATAAGAAGAATCGAAAAAATACATGCACGCATAGAAAAAGAATTCGAACAGTCGCATAAGTCAGAATCAAAAAATGCATGCACGCATAGAAAAGAATTCGAACAATCAGAGAATGTTATTCGACTGCATGCGGGATTCCAAAAGTCATAGAAGACGAGGAGTCTCGATGAGAAAAAGGGGTTATAAAAAGACAGTCGTGCAGAGAATCAGGTTGCTGCTGTAAGTGAGAAATTACTGCGTAAAGAGGGTTAGAAGAGGGCCGAGAGAGAAATAAGCAGAGCCGTGAGAGCGTGCAGAGTTTGTTTAATTGTAGACCAGTCAGGGTCGTGTAAACAGTGAAGGCATTTTTATGTCATTGTAATAACTCAGAATTGCAGTCCAAGTTGGTGCTTGGTATTAGGGGTTGGTGCTCCTATCTGTTGCGACAAGAAAATTAAGGGGTTGGTGCTCCTTCCAGGTGGATCTTTGGTAAAGTGTTTGTAAAATTGGTGTTTTGCAAAGGTTTGGATTTGGATTGAAGTCCAAGCAGTCATTTTTGAGGAGTAGCCAAATTGGTGGACCTCGTTATATTGTGTTGTGGTGTGCTCTCTTGTGAAAATTACTTTACCTGTTTTTAAGTTCTCTTTGCTTCAGATTTAAGTCCTGTAGATTTGAATTTTAATAGCTACACTGATTCACCCCCCCCTCTCAGTGTCATTGTGAGAATATCAGTTCTTACATGATTCCAACATGTTAGAATTCCTCTTGTTGCTCCTTTAAAATCCACAACATCCCATTCACATGTTGCCCATACTGCTTTTATGGTTTTGGAAACTTATTATTTTGTTATTTTAATTTCCTAAATACAAAGAAATGTCAAACTTATTACTTAAAAAAAGGGTTCTTGATACACCTCTACTTTAAGGGGGCATTGACACCCCTTATATTCCATGAGATGGTAATTGTGTCTCATTAGAGGCTATTGGTCCCACCTGTGAATCACCAACACCATTTTTCTATTTGGTAAAGATAATTCTTAGATTGTGTTTCTTTCTCTATGTTTGCTCTTGCTTCCTTGGCTCTTGCTTGATAATTTGAGGGTTTTTCTCTTTTTTCCTTGCTTGTATAAAGAGTAGGTCTTATTATTCTATTCCTCAATATTTTTTCACAACTTTCTTTTTTACTAGATTTATTCTCTCCTAGCTCTGTTACAGAAGCTTTTGACTTGTCTTACTATTTTTTTGGTATTTCCTTATTAATGGCAGAGGTATTAACATCTAACTTTGTATTTTCTCTACCACTTTTCTTCTCCTAAATGATGCATGGTCCTTCAAGAGAGTCTTCCAAATCTAACGAGGCACATTCCATAGGTTCAATAGGAACATTCATCCCTATATTATGATCATACTAAATAGATGGTTCCTTATTAATATTTTGATCTTGTTGTACTTTTTGATCTACTTTTTCTTCATAGGCTAAAGCCTCGAAATAATTGGTATTTCTTCCAATATCCTTCCTTCTTGGTCTCCACTATTTATTTACTTTCATCTGTTTGGACCTATTTTATGGAAGTTGAAAATCATCCTCATCCATTTGTAAGTTTCTCTTGTGGTTTTCTATATATTTTTTTGTTGGACTCTTCTTAGGGCATGATCTCTTGACATGCCCCACCTCATGACATTTTCTACATTTAAAAGATATGTTTTCATAATCTATGGTTTGGATCAACAACTTACCCCATACTTAAGAATGATTGATTTTGGTAAAAAATTACTTATATCAATCATAAACAATATCGAGCATAAATAGCCATGAATCCATATTTTTTAGTTTCTAAAATCTCAAGGAATTCTCTCAGAGTGTTGCCTATTGCATTTAAGGTATTCATTTTCTAGAATTCAATGGGCAACCCATACATCATAACTCATACTGGTACTAAAGATAGATTTATGTTTTCAGGTATAAAGCCTTCATACTAGTGGGTAAGGAAGAGTCTTGCTCTTCCCATAAACCAAGGACCTCCTTTTAGGATTCTATCTCTTTCCTCCTTGAAACAAAAAATGACTAAAAAAAACCTCTAGGAAGAAAGGATATACTCACTCATAAAGACTTTCAACTCTTATCAATCCATTTTATTAAAGGCCAAAGCCCCTAGCCAATTCCCATTAAATTTACCCAAAATTACCCTATCTTTAAGCAACAACAATCTCTTATTTATAATTTTCATGCAAAACATCTAAGCTAATAAAGGGGAGAAGAAAATTAGCTAAAAAATTCTATGTCCAAATAAAATATCTTGCCTCGCTAATGCCTTAGCTCTTTGTTGCTCCTTCCATCATCCAAACCCTAGCTGACAAATATTTGCAATTTCATTTTTCACGAATTGAAAAATAATCATTGCCCTTATTCCGGATGGTTGACTTCATTATCTCCCTTAATATCGCTCAGATTCCTTTATATAATCACTCATTTTAAAGCTTTTCAAATTCCACACAAATTGATCCAAGAATCATCTAAATTAGACCACTTCATAAAGAAATGGCTCTTAAAGGATGAGATGTTTTCTTGGAAAATATTTGCCCTAGTTTTGAATGATTATGTTCACATGGTCATATCTACTTCAATACTACTTGGATTCTTTCAAATGACTGCTCATTCCAAAAAAAATGACATAAGAATTATTTGAATCGAACAATCCTCTGCAAAGATATAGATCTTGAAAGATTATTTATTTTTTTGAAAAAATTACCTTAACTCTATACAACAATCATTTATGATATTAAAAATAATCCATAACTCCATGCAAAGATATGACTCATGAAAAATATAGTCCTTATCATATGATTCTATATTATTATAAGGCAATGCATGGATTTTTGAAAGGGTCTTGAGCCCCTTGCCCCTTTACTAGGGTTTGAACTTGGGTTTCTTAGATGAAAACCTAAAGACATACCACTGCTATATCCCTCAAAACTTACTATTGATTATATTAATCTGGTATTAATAATTATATAATACATAATACATATAAGTGGTATTAATCTGGTATTAATCTGGTATTAATAATTATATAATACATATAAGTGGTACTAGATAATTTTATTAATTACTATTATAGAAGGAAAATATTTTTTGACCTAAGATAAATACCCTATGAAACTCCTATTCTGAAAAAATAATGTTTTAAAAATTGTCCAGGAGACAAAATTGACAATAGGGTTCAAAGAATGTATTAAATTTTTGATAATAAAGACAAAATTAGAAGATTGATAAAATGTATCAAAGAATGAATACAATTTTTTATAAAATCAAAGAATTGATACGGCTTTGAGAGAACGGTGCGGACTTTGGCTCTTCTTTGAGAGGTTCAAGGTTCAAACCATGACATAGGCGAGTGTGTGAGGGGGATGAGTGTGTGTATGGTTGTGTGTTTGGCCTCTATTGATAAGTTCAACTCTCACCCTTGTGAGAGGTCATGGTTGGGCAACCCAACCTTAGCGTCGGTCCTAGGTATTTCTCACACTAACCTCAATAAAAATTAACAATTAATATAAAATAAAAAATTTAAATTAGAAGTTTTCAAGTGGTATTCGCTCAATCGTTAGATTCCTTAGGAAACCAAACCAAAGTTCAAAACTTGCCAAACTATACATGTATAATATCCAAACTTTGTTCTAATTCCACAATATAATACGAGTAGGGCCCTGTGTCCTTCTGAAAAGAAGGAAGGGTTCATCACATAATAAATAACAAGGAGTAGTTACACAACCCTTGATAGGTTGTCTTCAAGATATTCTAAGTTCCTTTAGCAGTCTTGACACTTGCAATTATTGGAAAACTTTTTGCATTAAGCGAAGGTGACTGTAGAGGGTTTGAAGTACAACGAGGTAAGTTTCGATATCTTTGATTTAGTGCAAAGGGATTATTTTTCTTTTATTTTTCGTATGTGGGGATAAATAGCAAGACCAAAAAAAACACCAGCTTCTCAACAGCGGCTCTAGAGGATTTGAAGCCAAACAACAGTGGCTTTGGAGGGTTTTTAATCCATAGTTGAGTCATACCGCAATGGCTGTAGAGGGTTTGAAGCCAGACAACAATGGTTCTAAAGGGTTTTAATCCACAACTGATCCAAGTAGCAGTGGTTATAGAGGGTTTGAATCAAAGCAATGATGGCTTTGGAGGTTTTTAAATCCACAACTGAGTTAAGATCCGATAAAAGGGTTTGAAGCCAGGCAGCGATAGCTTTGGAGGGTTTTTAATCCACAGTTGAGTCAGGTGACGAGGGTTTGAAGCCAGACAACGATGGTTCTAGAGGGTTTTTTAATCCACAACTGAGTTAGGCGACGATGATCGTAGAGGGTTTGAATCAAAGTAGTGATGGCTCTAGAGGTTTTTTAATTCACAGTTGAGTCAAGCGACAATGGTTGTAGAGGTTTTGAAGTCAGGAAATGACGACTCTAGAGGGTTTTTAATCCACAACTAAGTCAAGTGGTAGTGATTGTAGAGGGTTTGAAGCCAGGTAACAACAACGAGATAAGTTTTAGCATATGTGATTTAGTGCTTAAAATTATTAAGTTTTTAGGAAAGTTTGACAAGGAGCAAGAAAGAACAAATCGGTAGTACAGGGGTGGTTTGATAATGGAAGAAGGAAAACAACAATTACAAGAACAAGTAGAAACTATAGGACAGTTGGTCTCTATGAATTCATATATTATTCCAATCAGCGAAGCTAACGAAACATAGGGATTGACATATCCATAAGCAATGAGACATACAACAATACTACCATATGCAACACCTGAAGAAGGAATGAAAAAAATTATATATGTCAATGCAAAACAATATTGGAGAATAATAAGGTGTCGACAAGCTCAAACAAGGGCAGCAACAATGAAGAGGACTAATCAAAAAATAATAGTAAATAATATTCTTCCACATAAACATGTGGAGAATAAGGAAAAATCAAAGGCACTAACCATTGCCGAATGGGGAGATTAGTCAGACCAACATAGGCGACAAAATAAGGAAGACAAAAGAGACGGAGGCAAAGTGGTAACACACAAGAACATAGAAGGAAAAACAAGCAAGGATAAAAAAATAAAAAATGAAAGCAAGAAAACATTTAGCATGGAAAGTGCGGCTCACCAAAATAAAATTCAAGATAGGGAAGAAATTTACAATCCCGCAACCATGCCACTCATGTGGGCACCAAGACTTTATGTGCAAGAGCTAATAAAATGAAAGAGAAACTTGAGAGCATGGAAAGGAGGGAGAAAATAAGAGATACTAAATTAGATGAGGTCATAAACATCAATAAGAGGCTAGAAGAGGAAAACAACCAACTCAAGGACCAAGTGAAAGCTACAAAAGCTTGCAAACATGGGTCAACGTGAATGGCATGTCCTCAAACATATCCACTTCCCAATCAATGATACAATAGAGGTGGAAAAAACGAATGCAAGACAAATAAAAGAGGTACGGGAAACACTCCAAAACATAGAAACAAGAGAAAATGAGCTGCGAAATGAATTAGCAAAGGCAAAGTCATGGTCTCAAGTAGTAAAAGATCCAGTCAATTAGCAGAAAGAGTTGATAGAGAAGTAAGTAAAAATTCAAATAACATAAGTGAAAGAAAGACATGAGAAGTAATCAAACATAATCATCAAAGGGTTAAAATATTATGGGGATAGGGAAGACACAAACCATTTAACCAGGGACTTCTTGTCAGATCGATTACAATGGAAAGGTCATATCAAACAAGCAAGAAAAAATTGGTAAGCTAAGAGAAGGAGGTAAATATAGGCATATTCGGGCCACATTGATGAGCTATGAGGATAAAACAAGGTTAATAAGAAACATAAGCATGTTGAGAGGGTCACAATTCTATTTAGATGACGACCTAACCTTTCTACAACAGGTTAAAAGAAATAAGGAATGAGAAAAGGTGAGGGCAACAAGGAATGAAGGGAGATGGGCATATTTAAGAAATGGAAAGGCATACATCACATCTAAACAAACCTAAAACAAATAGGGAGTATGGCTCGCCCAATAATATCTTACGATGATAAGTTGGAATGGTAGAGGTTACCCTTGGATAAGAGGACCCGGGTTAGGGTCCATTCCTAGGAATAGAGATGTAATCATCTTGACTAAAACACATGAGCACGATGGATGTAGGACTCCAAACTTTGTGGGATATAAGAAAATAGCAATATGGAATAAAGCAGCAAAAAATGGCAAGGGGCATGGGGGTATTATGATTTTAATAAAAGAGGAGTGGGATAAGGTCATTAAAATTGAAAAACAAGATGAAAAAAAACAGTATATTTGGATAAAGATCCTAGAAAATAAGTCAATTATTAGCATAGCAACATGGTATTTTGCTCCCAAGAATTCTAAATTCTATAAGAAACATGACCTTAACAGAGAACCCATACTCCTCCCTAAAAAGAGATATTTTCACATACAATAAGTTGGGGGAGATATTAATTGGAGACTTCAATGCAAGGACAACCAATAAGCAAGCTAACATTCTAGTAGGTAACAAAGATATTGAGATTAATCCTCTTTGGATGCTAAAAGAGGAAAATCAGTAGTGGACCAGGACTTCAGAAGATGAGCATGGGGCTATCATGCAATATGGAGAATAGTTGTTAGGCCTTTGTAATATACACAACTTGGTTATTTGCAATGGAATTAAAAGTTGGAAAAAACCAGGAAAGTATACGTGTAAAACATATAAGGGACAAAGTGTAATAGACTATGTTATATGTTCACAAAATTGCATACAAAAAATAGAGGAGCTAGAAGTGGAAGATTTCCCAGTGGAACTTAAGTTAGATCACAACCCAATTGTTATGAAACTTCAAATGCAGGGAGACAAACCAAGGAAAAACACATGCAAGGCAATCAAAACAAAATTCCTCACAAGGAAAACATTCACTTAACAAAAGAAAATTGATAGAGTTTTAGGGCAACATTGAATAACAAGTTACAAGAAAGGGAAAGAAAGGGACTACCTCACAGTAACAGAGATTACAAAGTGAATGGTTAATGCACGTTATCTAAGAAGCTCTAAAAAAATGCAAGAGAGCTAAACCTAGAAAGAAAGAAAGAAATAGCTTCCCAACCAACCCATGGTTCGATGAATATTGCAAGGAAGCGCGGAGATTACTAAAGGAACCAACGGGTAAAACAAGAGTAAACAAAAAAACATATGAGAAATTGGTAAGGACAAAAAAGGAAGAATACACTAGAATAAGGAGGAAATAACTGATTTACTTAGGGAAGCATGAACCAAAGAAATATTAGAAGGAACTAAGCATGAAAAAGATACAAACTAAAAATAACATAACGACTAGTCAGTGGTTGAAGTATTCAAAATAATTGTATGAATGTAGTAACCTGCAAGAGACACCCCCTACTATCATTGTCAAGAAAGAACTTTTCACAAATGAAGACATTATTCAAGGGATAAAAAAGTTAGCAATTGGTAAAGCTCGTGACATAGACAATCTTCAAGAAGAGCATATAAAATGAGGGTAGATATTCTTGCACTGCGGATCAAAGAGATTTTCAATGAGGTCATACAAAATGGCTTCCCTACAGAATTAACAACTAGCTTGACCATTCTTTTGTTTAAAAGTGGAGATGTAAACAATCCCTCAAACTATCGAATTATCATGATCAACCCTCTCTTTGCAAAGTTGTTTGGGAGTATGATAGAGCGTAGGATCAATAGATGGGCGGAAGAAAAAGGAAAGAGAGCAAAGGGGCAAGCGGGTTTTAGGCCCAAGCACTCAACTATTGATCACTGTATCACGCTTAGACATGTAGTGGAAAAATATGGGACACAAAGAGGAGGCTTTTTGTTGTTTTGTAGACTTCAAAAAGGCATTTGACACAGTGCCAAGGAAAAAATTATGGAGCAAAATGGAAGAGCTAGAGGTTCCAATTCACTACAGGGCAAGAGTTCATAGATTATATGAGCATGTAGAGGCTAAAATCAGAACGCAGGAAGGGAAAGGTTATCTGAATATTTTAGGAGTTATATAGGTGTCAAATAAGGTTGCCCTCTATATCCAATATTATTTGGGTTGTACATTGACAAGTTAGAAGAATGGATAAACAAATTTGAGGGAGAGGGTGTGCACTTAACCAAATATGTGGTAAAACTCCTCATGTATGTAGATGATGCAATTCTTGTGGCCGAAACAACTAAAGAACTAGAAGATCACCTTCAGGCTCTAGAACTCTTATGTAAGGAAGTTGGGATACAGGTGAACACAAGCAAAACAAAAATCATAATTTTTTCATCAAAAAAGAAGCAACATCTTGAATTTCAGTTTGTAGGAGAACCTCTTGAGGTAGTGGTAGAATACAAATACCTAGGCATAGACTTTCATGACGAAACTCAATTGGAATACATGTAGGATGAAAAGAGCTTAAAGTGGTTGGAGAGCGCTATATGCACTTCAAAATCAGTGTAGGAATGCCGAGTTGTGGGACTGGAAGACCACCAAGGTCTTATATGGTCTACTTGTCACATCGATTGTGTTGTATGGTTGCGAGGTGTGGGTCAGTAGCACAAAAAATACAAAATGGAGGCAAATAGAAAGGATTCAAAAATATCTAATTACAATTTTTCTTAGAATTAAGACCACAGTCCCTTATGAAATTATTCTAGCTGAAATTGGAATGTTCCCTTTAGAGGCAATTGCTATGACCAAGCTATTATGTTACTTGAAAAAAACATGAAAATCAACATATGGCTTAGGGCAGTTAGGAATAAAGAGCTACATAGACGAAGAACACATAGATGAAACAAAATCAGAAATGGATGAAAAGTTGGGAAATCAACATAAATAAATGTCCAAATTTCAATAAAGACATAAAAACTATGTGAACAAAAAGTTTAGTAGTGGAATGTGGAAAAATGCAAGCAAGAAAAGACAATACTATATTGCAAAGTTTAACCCAACACATGACCACAAGGAAAAAACATATTTAGGTACTACAATTAAGTGGAGGGAAAAATTCCTCATTGCTCTAATAAAGACTAGTTCTCATAGGTTGAGATGTGAAACAGGTAGATGAACAATGCTTAAGGAGCAATGAGAAGAAAGGATATGTACTCTATGCAACATAGGGGCAATAGAAACAGAGGACCATTTCATCTATGAATGCCCGAGTTTTTCGAACATCCATGGCAAATACAAAGAAACACTTGAAAAAGAGTCTATGACAAAGTTATTTGAAGACAATAAAATAAAAAAAAGTTGGAAAATTACTAACCCAAATGAGTAGGAGGCCTTCTCAAGAATATTAATGGTCATATGATTTGAATAACTATGTTTCCATATTTGAAGGTCCCATAGGCCATGTTTTGGGCTCGTGGACTTAATTAAAATCTTTCATTTCATTTCAATCCCATTATGCAATATGGGTGCGAGTAGGACCTGCTTCAATCCATATAATTAATCGAAAAAACAAAAAAAAATTAAAAAGCAATTTCACGACCTCTTTCAATCCTATATAACTAATAAAAGTTTTTTTTTTACATAGGAGAGTTGGCTACCACCACTATTTTTAGTAACTGACAGAGACTACAACCACCAAACCTATCCGTATCGTTAATCTTGACCCAACGTGAGATGAGGACCGTCGGTCGCTCGAGATTTGTATCATCCTCATCAGTTTGGTACCTTTGCAAACTAGCACCACAAAGGTTTGAAAAATAAAATTAAAAAGTTATAAAAAACAAAACAAAAAATAAAATTAGAAGTTATAAAAAAACGAAAAAAAAAAAAAAAACTAAAAAGCAATTTCAAGCTATTGCGAGTTAAGAGAACCTCGTAGGGTTTAACAACTCACTCCCATTGATAGGGTTTAAGCAGGGGAACTCTCTGTTGACTAATTCCATAGGATTGTCGAGCTGCATGCATTGTGTATACGAATTCGCCCTCTCGCCTCTCATATTATTTATGCATATAGAAGATTGTTGCTAAGGTGCAGTGATCCAAATTTTTTTGTGTTTCATTTCATATTAATTCTTATTTTTTATTATTATCATTTCAATGGCGGAGCCGGCAACAAGTACCGGAAATTTGGTTCCTTCGGGCTCGGAACTGGCGAAGAACCAGGCAGATACTGAAACCCAAACGGCGAAAAAGGATGAACAGGATGAACAGGTTGCAGAAGAAAAAAATGAGAAAGATCCACAGGACCAAGTTTCTCAAAACCTTGAAACAAGTGAAAACCCTAACCCTAGTGAAGAGGGGGAAGAAGAGGAGGAGTGTGGGTTTTGCGTGTTCATGAAATCTGGGGGTTGCAGGGAGCAGTTCATTTCTTGGGAGAAATGTGTTGAAGAAGGGGAGGCTAATAATGAAGACATTGTGGCAAAGTGTTATAAGGCCACTTCTTTGCTTAAAGAATGCATGGACCGGCATTCGGATTACTATGAACCTGTTCTAAGGGCTGAGGCTGCAATGGATGAACAGGTGGCTGAGGAAATGAAGGAACAGGGGCAAACACAAGCAGATGAGGGAAAAAGTGAAAGTCCGCCGGAAGGAACTGCAACAATTGAGGTACCCAATTCAGAGGAGAAGCAAGAGTGATTAAGCAGGTCCATGCAGCCTGCATTTTGGGGAAAATCGATCAGCCAAGGAATTTTTAGAGGTTGTAAAACAGGAAGGGGAATATATAAAATAGGGTCCCATAGACCCACATAGAGCTTCCGGAATTTTTTTTCTGTTCTTTTTTTTTTAAATTAATTTTTACACCATTCTGAGGCATACAAGAGTATGGATCTGTGTGGCGGTCTATCTGATGTCAGCTGCCACTGTTAGCTGGTTGCATGTCTACTTTGCAAATAGAACCGTGTGGCGATGTAGCATCAATCAGCCTCTTTGCCACTGAACGACATGGTGAAGCATCTCCGATTTCACTTTGTCTTCGGTTAGTTTTGAGCATATGGCCATTTTAAGAGGCCAAGGGCTATTCATTGAAGCTGGCACTGACAACTTATCCAGCTGACGGTAGGTATGGAGAAGTGGATTTGACTGGGGTATGAATGTGGTTTTGGACTGAATTTTTTTGAATAAAAGTTCTCATTTCTTTTTTATTGTCATAAACTGGTGATGTGTAGTAAGGTATTTCATGGTTGTTTGTGTTAAAGATTTATCATGAATGCATACCATATCATACCATATCATTGTGGGATGTTTTTAGGTTTGCATTGTGTGTAATGAACTAACTATACTACGGTCAATATTTGGCACAATGGCACATATAGTCAACTTAGGTATACGACGATTATTATTATTATAGTAAAACATTAAATCATAGCATTAAATAATGTTTTTTTTTCTTTAACTATATAGATATAGCATTGATGATTGTGAAAAAGGACGAGTAATATTCTTGAAAAATGTAGGCTAATAATAATCTACTATAAAGATTTGGGTGTCGTGCTTTTGTAATTTGCCATGCTAAAGCTATATACAAGTTTTTCATGTATTTCTTTTTTTTCCATATATAGGTAAAGCGTGGCTGCTATCTTCACCCATAATTTAGTATTGTGCCAACCTTTGCTTAAAGCTCAGTCAACATGAGCACCAAGAGATCCATTGAGAGAACCCACAAGTCCCTTCCAAAATGAAATGAAAGATTTTAATTACATTTGGGAGTTTGTGGGACCCTAAAAGCACAATTACTCAAATCATATGACCACTAATATCCTCGAGAAGGTTGTTCTTTCTTCTGCTGATTTGGGTTAGCTACTCTCTTTTTAATTTTATTTTCCAAGCATTTCTTTGTATTTGTCATAGATGTCCGAAGGGCATTCATAGATGAAATGTTCTTCTGTCTCTATTGCCAATGTGCTGCATATAGTATATATCCTTTCTTTCCATTGTTCCTTGGACGTTGTCCATCTTGATGTTTCACATCTAAGCCTATGAGAGCTAGTCCTTATCTGAGCAATGAGGATTTTTTCCCTCCACTTGATTTCAGTGTCTATATACTCTTTTTCCTTGTGGTCATAAGTTGGGTTAAACATTGCAATATAGTATTGTCTTTTCTTGCTTGCATTTTTCCACATTCCACTTATATACGGTTTTTCCTTGTGGTCATAAGTTGGGTTAAACTTTGCACTATAGTATTGTCTTTTCCTGCTTGCATTTTTCCACATTCCACTTCTAAACTTTTCATTCACATAGTTTTTTATGTCTGTTGAAATTTGGGCATTCATTTGTGTTGATTTTCCAACGTTTCATCCATTTCCGCTTTTGTTTCGTCCATGTGTTCTTCCGCTTTTGTTTCATCCATGTGTTCTTCCGCCTATGGAGCTCTTCGTCCCTAGCTGCCCTAGGCCATCTGTTGTTTTTTATGTTTTCTATTTTTTTCAAGTAACATAGCAGCTTGGTCATCACAATTGCCTCTAAAGGGAACATTCCAGTTTCAACTAGAATAATTTCATAAGGGACCGTGGCCTTAATTCTGAGAAAGTTTGTAATTAGACGTTTTTGAATCCTTTCTATTTGCCTCCATTTTATATGTCATGCCACTAGCCCACACCTCGCAACCATACAACAAAACTAGTGTGACAAGTAGGCCAAATAAGACCTTGGTGGTCTTCTAGTCCCATAGCTTGACATTCCTACACTATTTTGAAGTGCATATAACACTTTACAACCACTTTGATTTCTTTTCATCCTACATGTATTCTATGCCCAAGTATTTGTATTCTACCACTACCTCAAGAGGTTATCCTGCAAACTGAAATTCGAGATGTTGCTTCTTCTTTTTTGCTGAAAAAATCATGATATTTGTTTTGCTTGTGTTCACCCGCATCCCAACTTCCTTACAAAAGAGTTCTAGAGCCCGAAGGTGATCTTCTAGATCTTTAGTTGTTTCAGCCACAAGAATTACATCGTCTGCATACATGAGGAGTTTTACCACATATTTGACTAAGTGCACACCCTCTCCCCCAAATTTGTTTTTCCATTCTTCTAACTTGTCAATGTACAACCCAAATAAGATTGGAGATAGAGGGCAACCTTGTTTGACGCCTAAGTCACTCCCAAAACATTCAAATAACCCTTCCTGCGTTTTGATTCTAGCCTTTACATGCTCATATAATCTGTGAACTGCTGCCCTGTAGTGAATTGGAACCTCTAGCTCTTCCATTCTGCTCCATAATTTTTTCCTTGGCACTGTGTCAAATCCCTTTTTGTAGTCTACAAAACAACAGAAAGCCTCATATTTTTTGTCCCATATTTTTTCCACCATGTGTCTAAGTGTCATACAATGATCAATAGTCGAGTGCTTGGGCCTAAAACCCACTTGCCCCTTTGCTCCCTTTCCCTTTTCTTTTGCCTATCTGCTGATCCCACGCTCTATCATACTCCCAAACAACTTTGCAGAGAGACAGTTGATCATGATAGTTCGATAGTTTGAGGGATTATTTACATCTCCACTTTTAAACAAAGGAATGGTCAAGCTAGTTGTCCACTCTGTAGGGAAGCCATTTTGTATGACCTCATTAAAAATTCCTTTGATCTGCGGTGCAAGAATATCTACCCTCCATTTTATATGCTCTACCTAAAGATTGTCTATGTCACAAGCTTTACCGCTTGCTAACGTTTTTATTCCTTGAATAATGTCTTCATTTGTGAAAAGTTCTTTCTTGACAATGGTAGTAGGGGGTGTCTCCTGCTGATTACTACGCTCATACAATTGTTTTGAATACTCCAACCACTAACTAGTTGTTATGCTATTTTCAGTTTGCATCTTTTTCACACTTAGTTCCTTCCAAAATTTCTTTGGTTCATGCTTCCCTAAGTAAATCAGTTCTTTTCTCCTTGTTCTAGTGTATTCTTCTTTTTTTGCCCTTACTAGTTTCTCATATGCTTTTATGTTTGCTCTTGTTTTACCTGTTGGTTCCTTTAGTGATCTCCATGCTTCTCTGCAATCTTCATCGAACCATGGGTTGGTTGGGAAGCTATTTCTTTCTTTCTTTTTAGGTTTAGCTCTCTTGCATTTGTTTAGAGCTTCTTGGATAACGTGCATTAACCATTCCTTCTTATTGTAATCTCTGCTACTGTGAGATAGTCCCTTTCTTTCCCTTTCCTGTAACTTGTTATTCAATGCTGCTTTGAAACTCTGTCGATTTTCTTCTGTTAAAAGAATGTTTCCTTTGTGAGGAAGTTTGTTTTGATTGCCTTGCATGTGTTTTTCCCTTGCTTTGTCTCCTTGCCCGGTTGTGATCTGACTTAAGTTTCACTAGAGAATCTTCCACTTCTAGCTCTATTTTTGGTATGCAATTTTGTGACCTTATTACATAGTCTATTACACTTTGTCCCTTATATATTTTGCATGTATACCTTCCTGAATTTTTCCAACTGTTCATCCCATTGCAAATAATCAAGTTGTGTATGCTGCAAAGGCCTAAACAACTTTTCGCCATATTGCGTGATAGCCCCATGCTCATCTTTTGAAGTCTTGGACCACTGCTGACTTTCCTCTTCTGGCATCCAAAGAGGATTAATCTCAATATCTTCGTTATCTTTTGGAATGTTAGCTTGCTTATTTGCTGTTCTTGCATTGAAGTCTCCAATTAATATAATCTTCCCCAACTTATGGTATATCGAAATGTCTCTTTTTAAGGAGGAGTATGGGTCTTCTTTGTTAAGGTCATGTTTCTTATAGAATTTAGAATTCTTGGGAGTAAAATAACATGCTGCTATGCTAATAAATGACCTATTTTCTATGATCTTTAACAAAATGTACTGTTTGTTTTCATCTTGTTTTTCAATTTTAATGACCCTATCCCACTCTTCTGTAGGGGTTCTCACACTAAATCTTATCACTATCTTGTTTAGAATGATGGAGATCATGCTTATAATCAAAACAATTGACATTTCTTTATGGCTTTTGACACTAGATCTTATTAGAACCTTGTGTAGAATTATGGAAATCATGTTTAATCAATTTGCTATATAGATAGGAGAAACTTTTCATATAGGTTTCAAATTTTACTTCTTGGTGTTTTTGCCTTTAAAATGTAAGAACCATGTACTATATCATACAAGTATGATTTATCATCACTAATATCTGGCTGATTATTAGAAGCAAAGTTGAAAATATTATGATCAACAACTTATTGTGAAGGCCTGGACAAAATTGGATCGGCAATTACTTCGAATAATATTGGTAAAATTATTGGCAATTTTAAAAAAAATTGGCTACTCCTGATTAAACTGGGTGGGGGGGAGAGGGGGTGCTGGAAAAATTCATGACATAGGTGATAATTGTGATTTTTTGAATTTTTATTCAACACTGAATAGAACAGCCATTCGGTAGATTATAGCATACTGTGCAGGAGAAGGGTTGATGTTTCTTCAAATCAACACTAGTGAGTTCAAGAAGGGAAGCAGGCTTGTCGATCTACTTCTCAAAATTTACAGTTAGTCAAGATGCTACATTGGAGAGTCCCTTTGTTGAGTTGAAGGGTTGTTCTCCTTTTCCTTTAACTCTCAAAGTTGCATGTTAGGTTCAACATCTCAACAAAAGGCTCACTTCGCTTGTAGCGTACTTAATTTAGGATGTTTGCAGTTCTCACTTTAGGATGCATGGTATGGCAAAAGATGTGTTTGGTTCTTAAGGGCTAGGGCTTTAATTTTTATCAATCTTGTGCAGGTTTCAATTTTTAGCGAGGGTATTATCACAAGGGTGTGTTCAACCTGATCTTTGGCCTTACCTGTTTTGGGGTTATGCTGTTAGCTAACCTGGTGAAGGGCTATTGTTAAAACGATGCATGTCACTGTTGTCTGACATGGTTTGCATGAGCCTGTCAGGTTAAAGAGGGGGGGTGTTGCTATTAAAGTTTCTTCTCTGGAATTCATGTACTTTTGCATGTGTACCTTTATAAATATATTTCTATATAATAGAATATAATATTTTCATTAAAAAACCACTCAATTATTAATGAGACTGTAGATGTGGTACATGGCTAACAAGAATAAGTGGTCTGTGTAATTCCACTGTAACAAAAGAAATAGTTGTATGCCAATAAGAGAATTAATGAGATTTGAAATCTTCAAGAGCCCTTGATTAACAATGGAAATCCTGGGAAAGAGACAAGTGGGAGTGGTGGCCACCTTAGCTCATTACAGGATTATCAAGTTTTTATGGTCCTGCCCTGCATTATCTTTACCTAAACTGATTGACAGTAACGATGCTGCTTACAAGGAAGATTACAGCTGGAGTCTTTTGAAGACCAGAGGAAGGATGCAATAAGATGGTTATGAAGTCTGAGTGGATTCCTAATGACGCTTTTCTAATGTGGGATCTATTCTTGAAAGGAAGAAAGTATGATTATTTGTGATGTCAATGTTGAGAAGGAATTATTTTGTTCTTAAAAGCAGTAGTATTTGCTGTGGATCTCACTAATACATTAGGCATCTTAAGAGGTAGGGGTCCCCCACAATTTGGCTCTATGTTGCCAAGCTATTGTGTCCAATATTGTCAACGAAGATCACACTTTCTTTCTATTTGAAGTTGATAAGAGCAAGCTTGTAGTTGACCTAGAGGGAACCTTAGGTCATTGATGGTTAAAATATCTTGAGTGATGATAAGCTTTGGATGATGATGTTGGTTGTTCTCTGGCTGTGAGCTTTGGTATTGATGTGTGATCATTGGGGAACCTTAGGCCATTGTCGATTAAAATATGTTCAAGTGATGATAAGGATGATGAAGTCAGTTCTTTGGCTGTGAGCTTTGGTACAAATGTGTGATCATTTTTTTTAGAATCGGTTCCTTTTTCCCTTGAGTCAGCCTCCCTTTCCATGGCTACTTGTGTTTGTACGTGCATAATATGGCGTGGGTTTACTTTCTTTGGGTTTACACCCTTGTCTTATCTATTTCTAGTGTTCTAGTTCAAGGTCATGTTAGTTCTGAGGGTTCATTTTACCCCAATACTTCTCCACGTAACTGGACATACTTTCAAGTCCTATTGAACTACTTAGCTCAGTTGTGGACTTTAATAAGATTTCTCTCTTTTTTTATTTCTTGGAATCTCTTTGCAAATATGTTATTGTTCTGCGTTTGACACATTAGTGCCTTACTAGAGAATATAACAGGTAGAAAATTTGTATGTCTGAAGCAGTGGTGTGAAACACATTGGTCAAATTGGTATAGCAACAATGATGTTATCATGCCTTTCTTGTTCTGTTATAGGGGATTGGAGAGCTACTATGATGATCTACTCCATCTTATTTTATCTGGCATTCATTGCATTCCATAAAGCATCATTGAAATGGCCATAGTGAGTAGAAAATGAGGCTTAAACCTAGCCAAAATGATGGCATGTAGGACTATCTTCTTGACATGTATATCTTGAATGTCATTGAAATTAGCACTTTATCTATACATGACTAGCATGAAGGCTCCATGTCTCACAGGCATGTGCTAATTTGATTAATACAAGAGCATGGGAGAGTTAAAGCTTTATTCGAACATCTTAGTCATGCCTTTTGGTCTAACTTATGCTCCTTCCACTTTCCAAAGTCTCATGAACTCGGTCTTTTGTCTTTTCCTTCATAAGTTTGTTGTAGTTTTCTTTGATGATATTTTTATTTATAGCGAGTCCTGGGAGGATCATATAGTTCATATTCACATAGTTCTTCACCTATTACAAAGGGATTTTTTTTTTTGTTAAAAGGTCCAAATGTTCCTTTGGGGTCTAGGAGGTAGAATACTTGGGACATATAGTATCTTAGGAAGGAGTCAAGGTAGATCCTAACAAGATCAAAGCTATGCAAGATTGGCCCTTGCCCAAATCCCTTAAACAACTTTGTGGATTTTTAGGACTCAGGCTACTACAAAATTTGTTTGCAACTATGGCAAGATTGTCGTTCCTCTCATTGTTAAAAAGGATGCCTTTGTTTGGTCTGAAGCCGCTTCCTAAGCCTTCCAAGCCCTCAAAGAAGCTATGTGTACCACTCCTGTTTTGGCCACTCTTGACTTTAGCAAACCTTTTGTCATTGAGTGTGATGCTTCCAGCACAGGTATTGGAGTTGTTTTGATGCAAGATGGTCACCCATTAGCCTTTGAAAGTAAGCAACTTTCGGGCAAGAATCTGGGACGGTCCACTTATGAGAAGGAAATGTTAGCTGTTTTGCATGTCATAGAGAAATGGAGGCCTTATTTGTTGGGGCGTCATTTCATCATCAAGACCAACCATAGCAGCCTTAAGCATTTCTTAGAGCAATGTCTCTCATGCCTTGAACAAAATAAATGGATGACCAAGCTCTTGGGGTATGATTTTGTCATTGAATACAAGAAAGGAAAGGAGAATGTGGTGGTTGATGCCTTGTCTCACAAATATGAGGATGTTGTTGTTGTCAATGCCATCTCTAGTCCTCTTCCACAATGGCTTTCTCAACTTTGGGAAGATTGGCTTTCTGATCCGGAGACTACTCGGATCATTTAGGAAAGGGAGGCAGGCTCATCATTGCATTCTTGTTTCTCATATATTGATGGAGTGCTTTGCAAAAAGGATCGCATTTATCTTCCTCAGTCTTCGACTATTAAGTCAAATGTTCTCCAAGAATTGCATGCATCTCCTTTGGTTGGACATTCGGGATTCTTGAAAACATACCAGCGGGTGAAGCAATCTTTTTCTTGGAAAGGATTAAAAGCATATGTCAAGACATTTGTGGCTGAGTGTGAGGTGTGTCAGCGTAACAAAGGGGAAACAGTTAAATCTCTTGGATTGTTGCAACCCTTGCCTATCCCTAACCGCCAATGGGAGCACATATCCATGGATTTCATTGAGGGCCTTCCCAAATCAGAGGGCAAAACAATGATCTTTGTGGTAGTAGATCGCCTTTCCAAGTATGCTCATTTTTGTGCATTACAACATCCCTATTCAACAAGTAAGGTGGCCAAGGTATTTCTTGATTATGTTTTTAAATTACATGGTATGCCCAAAACCATTGTGAGTGATCGTGACCCTGTCTTCACCAACAACTTTTGGAAAGAATTGTTTTGTCTTAGTGGTACCAAGTTGAGTATGTCCTCTTCTTATCACCCTCAATCGGATGGTCAAACAAAGATTGTTAATAAATGTTTGGGTACTTACCTTCATTGTTTTGCTCAAGACAAGCAATATCATTGGGTCCAGTGGCTCTCATTAGCTGAATGGTGGTACAATACTTCTTACCATTCATCCCTCAAGATGTCCCCATTTGAAGCATTGTATGGTCAAAAACCTCCATCAATGGCAGACTATGTTCCAGGATCCTCCAAGGTTGCCCAAGTAGATGATTTGTTACAACAACAACGGCTTGTGCTTCACTTTAGATAATTTGACCTAGGCCCAGAACCACATGAAGCAACAACAGGATTCACACCGTTTTGAATGACAATTCATTGTAGGAGATATGGTCTTTGTGCACCTCAACCCTACAAGCAATTGTCCTTGAAGACGACCAAGTCTAGTTAGAAGTTGGCTCCTTGATTTTATGGGCCCTACAAGGTGGTTTGTCGCATTGGTGAAGTGGCATATCAGTTGGAGCTTCCACCATCTTCTCCATCCATCAGTCTTTCATGTATCTTGTCTCAAATAGGTTATTGGCCAAAAGGTGCAGTCCCAGACGGAGCTTCTAGTACTCAATGAAGAAGGTCGAATCACTCTCTAGCTTGAAGCAATATTGCGATCTAGAGTTCGTCATCTTTGGTCTCGACAAATTCAGGAGTTCCTCATCAAGTGGCAGGACCTTCTAGAAGAAGATGCTACGTGGGAGCCTGAGAGCATTTTCCAATCTTTTCCAGCTTTGAGGACAAAGCTTTTTGAGGGGGGGAGCCATGTAATGGTTCCAATATAGCCATGTTGGCTATCTTTATTTTTATTAGCTCGGGCCCTAGGTTTAGATAGTCGGCCCTTGAGCATTAGGGTTAGGGTTAATGTTGATTTAATCTATAAATAGGAAGAATTATGTGGTAGTTGGAATCATCTTTCATCTTTGAATTTGAGATGGATCTTCTACACATATGAGACTTCGCCCTCTCTAAGTGGCTAAGAGACTTTGCTCTCTCTAAGTGTCTAATAGACTTTGCCCTCTCGACGTGGCTAAGGATTTGTATTAATTTGAATCTAGAATTGATTATTGCATGTCTGATTTTCTGGCAATTGGATCTGCATTATTATTATCAATTGGGTATTTGATTCTGCTCATTATTGGATTACTACTGCTATTGCTGAAATTCTTGAAGTTATTTTGTAACATATAAAAGCCATCATTACCTCTTCAGTACTCTTCCTTTTTATGTTTGGAGACATGTTAAAAGGATGATTCTCTGGAGAGAACACCTCTAGCTTTCAGAATACCACTATGATCTTTGTGTTGCCCAAATTAACTTCTGCGCCAGTAGTATCATAGAATTTGCTAGAAATTAAAATTGTACCTGCAGACATTTATTGGTATTTGCCAACAATATTATATAGATCGTAAAAAGCATATTTGTGGCAATGAGCTTGAAGAGTAAACCTTTGCCATGTACATTATTTTGAGGCAGACATAAGCTGCTCTAAGATAAATGTATTTTCTTCTCTTAAATGGGTATGTTTTACTTATTTTTCCAAAGAGGCTGATGAACAATGAAGATGATGAGTTTTTGGAGGGCTAAACATTGATCCTCAAATAAAGTTTGCAGTGGCAATTGGCATAAGCAACTCTATGTAGATATTTTCAAGTTGTTTAACAGAAGGTGTCCATTGTAGTTGACCAAATAGCAATAGAGAGGACCTATAGAACAGGATGTCATATAGTGTGTCCTGGTGTCAGCATCATCAAAATCCAAGAGAGCTGGATTGATAATACTTTGAGTCTAGAGAAAATTAGTGTAATGAACAGTGCTAGCATTATTTAGCATTTTGATCTTGAGATTTGTTTACTTATGAATGCATTGGAAACCATTGAGAAGTATTAAAATAAAGGACTCACCTATTGTGATTGTGTCAATCTCACTTGATAACTGTTAAGTTTCATATGGTGAATGTTTTGAAAATAATGCAAGGGAGCAAGCGCTTCCGAGTGATGTAGTTGGACTGGTATCTGATTTGGCTGTCCTGGCAAAGATATTCAAACGATAGATCGCTTGCGACTACTCCCAGACCCTCTTTAAAGTTAGAGGAGGAGGAGGTGAGACAAACATGGGATCTTTTGATAGAACTTTATTGAGTAGTTTTGTCTTGTTATTGAAGTCTGAATTCATTGTGCGGCTCATCTCTTTTAAAAAATAGAAAAGAAAAAGAAAATCTGTATGTAGTTTTCATGGTAGACTGAACATTTGGTTTTTCCTATTAGCACTTCTTTGGATGCTACACTGCATTGTAACAGTTTATTTCAAATGAGTCCCATTGGCCTACTTTGGTCATCTGTGGACATAAAATTGTCTTATCTTGTCTGTAGGAAGTTGATGGTCAGTCTTAATAACGGGCTAATAAGAATAGTCTCTTAATTGATCTAAAGGAAATCCCTGTTTAGGGGACCAAAAGTGTTATATAGTATATACCCAAGGGCATTGATCAGACCATTCTTAACATCCATGTAGAAATTGAAACAATGGAGCATCTTGAATCAGTCCAAGTAATATGCAAGTGTTATGAATTCCTTAGTTCAGGTCACTTTCTATTAGAGTTGGAACATAATGGAGGACATAGTGCAAAGATGCCTCTCAATGTCTAAATACATGACGTTACCTCAGGGAAAGCAGTAGATTTGGGTGTATTCTCCGTAATTGAACCCCCTCGGTTATTAGCAACTGAGCTTCATAGGAAACTGGACTATTTAGAAAAGGATATTCATTCCTGTAAATCCATGTGGTTACTATACATTAGACCCTATGGAGCATCGAGATAATAGGAACATGATCCAAGCAAATAATGGATTAGTTTGAAACTGAACGGAGATTAGAGAACATTGCATCATGCTGAAGGATAGGCCATGGGATGGAGGACCAAGGAGGCTGTCATCTCTTATCAATGCTTTGCCAAAGCAATTTATCGCTCATTATTCATATTAGCTTCTAACATACTCATCCTATTTACTTATTATTTACAGTAGCTTCCTGGTCGAATCATATTTGTCTTCAATATTAAACCATCTAGTCTGTATGCTTCAAGGTTCGGAATTGGATGATAAGGTAATCATTTGGTGCAAAGCAGTTCTTTCCAGGCATTCTTCCATTGTCTCTCAAGGTGTTGTGAAGGAATATTCATGAGAGTATTGTCCACTTAAACCCCTAACCATTACATTATGACCTTTTGCTTATTTGGCTTTGATCCACAATGGCAATGGCTTAGAGTTAATAATGCCATTGACTACTCAGGTGCATAGTAGAGAAAATCGGAATCGGGTAGTAAATCGGCTGGGGAAAAAATCAGCAAAAAATCGGCGTAAAAAAAAACCGAAGAGGTCCGAGGTGTAGACCAATTGGTTCATGCAAACCCCATAAGGGGGCGGAGGTCCAAGGTTCAAATCTCGGGCCTTGTCGGACTGAACGCTTGTCCCTTTCCTGGTGCTTTCAGCAGCGTAAAAGGTTTAAAATGATTGTGGCATGGTGGTTATAGGGGCGGATTGTGCAAAGATCTGTGTGGTGGCTTTTGGGGCGGACAGCGCAGAATACTGTGGCGGCCATAAAAAGCTAGACAGCTTGCCCGGATTCGTGGCGGCTACCGATTCCACCATGTAAATTCAAAAAAAAAAAAAAAAAAAAAAAAAAACCTGAAGAAAACGATTTTTAATTTTTAATTTTTAATGCATATTACAATGAATTAACATAATGCAAATCAAATATTGCAATAAAAGCAACAATTCAAGTCAAGAGACTCAAGACATCATACAAGGCTCAAGCTTTAAGTACACATGAAAGTGACAAAACACATCCTGCATTGGTTATAATATGTAAAGGAACAAATTTACAAGTAACAAGAAGGAAAAAAAAGGTTTCATTTTTTATATGCCTGCACATGGAAACAAGTAACAACAAAGTTACAATCACTTGAAAATTAGGAAAAAAAACCTAAACCCTAAACCAAAAGGCTAGGGTTTAGGGTTTAAAATTGAAACATTGACAGCTGAAAAATGGGCCTGCATACATAGTTATTAGGCAGAAATGTTTACTTAAAAAGAGGAGGGAAAAAACCCTAAACCCAAAACCCTAGGCCCTAGACTAGGGTTTAGGGTTTAAACTTCAAGTTCAAAGTTTAAAGTTTCAAATTCGAACGCTAACAGCTGAAAAATGGGCTTGCATACATAGTTACCTGGCAGCAATATTTACTTATTTACTTTAAAAGAGGAGGGAAAAAAAAAACCCTAGGGCCTAGCCTAGGGTTTAGGGTTTAAACTTAAAAGTTTCAAACATTAACAGTTGAAAAATGGGCTTGCATACATAGTTATCAGGCAGCAATATTTACTTAAAAAAAGAAAAAGAAAAAAAAACCAAAACCCTAAACTAAGGTTTCAGATTTAGGGTTTAAACTTTAAACTTCGAAGTTCAAACATTAACAGCTGAAAAATGAGCTTGCATAGAAAACCCTAAATTGGCCACAGCTTGAAAAAAAAAAAAAAAAAAAATTATTTTCAAAAAAAAAAAAAAAAAAATTTGCAGATTTTTTGAAAAAATCGCCGATTCCAATTTTTTCAAAAAATCGGCAAAAAATCGCCGGACTCGCGATAAGTTGCCAAGTCACTCGTTTCGCGAATGACTAACTCGTGTTTTTTGCGATTTTTTGCCGATTTTTGTAACTATGCTCAGCTGTATGTAGTCTCAAGAGCCAAATTCTCAACTTTTGCTTGTAGTTTAGTTTTCTCAGTTTGTAGCTTGCGAAGATTTAAGCTGCATTGTTTCCTATCATATTTAAATCACTTAGAGGCTTGACATTGGTACTGTGTTAAATATTTCTGTAGCCTGCCTTTATTCCATAATGTATGTTTATGTATGAAAATCTGAATAATTTCTTTTCCAAGTAGTCAGAAGGCCAATAAGAGCATGGCATCGATTGCACACTTGCTTTTATTTTCCAGTCTTTTTGGATATTGTTCATTGATCACATGGGCGTTTGACAGTCCTCTATTACATATGACTTGTTGCTTTTTATTGAATATTTAAAATGAAAATGAATGTACCTCCCATAACAGTGAAAAAATGCCTGACAAGATATATTAATGATAAATGCTGGATGCATGAGTACCTTGACATGCTTAAAGAAAAGCTTCCAAGTTGTATGGACAAATATTAAGCAGGAAGTTGGTTATATGTATATAGTGAAAGTAAACAAACAGGGGTACTTAATTCTTTCTCTAGTCGACTCTTTTGTTTACATTTTTAAATAAAAAAGTATGTTTTCTTTTCTTTTATATGCATTCCACTAAATTTATGCTGGTTTATTTACTCCAGATGTTTGAGAGATCAATTCTGAAACACAATGAATCATTGCTACATAGTATGATAGTCGCATTAGATTCTATGTGAATGTTCTTTTCCATGTGGGTTGTTGCGTTAAAAATCAGTATGCTGTTAATCCAATCTGATAAGATTCTACACAAATGTCCATTCCCATGTGGGGTGTTGCATTAAAAATCAGGATGGTTTGCATTTTGTTATGGTTTGGTTCATGTGAGAGCATTTGGTCATATATGCATCAAGCAAGTCCATTCAAACCATATGAAGTCAAGTACTTGCATTTGTGAATTAGGGATAAGTTGGTTTGGAAGTTCCTTTTCTGGTGTTTACTTGCTACAAGTACTGAGTGTTGATGCTTATAACCTCGGGATATATTTCTGTTCTGTGTGTTTCTGCTTGAGAAATGTGAGATTCAAACTTTGACTTTCATCACCTCAGGCCTGCTTTATATATACTCATCAGTATTCAAATAAATAGAAAAATGGTTTGGTTATGTACTCTTATATATTTAGCAGAACTTGAGGTAGGTGAAAGTGTGGGTATATGGCAGTGTGAAGTAATTTGATAATCTCTAAATTTACATGAATAAGCTTTTAGACTAAGAATTTTTCATTAGCAAATAAATTTGCATACAACATTGTGATGCTTGGAAAATTAGTGTACATTCAAAATCTCTTTATATATATATATTTGGGTATATGGAATTGAAACGAGCTCTCCCCATATTATAGTGTGACCACATAGTAGTATTACAATAGCTTTTGAGGTTGGGGTCGGATCATTCCCGTCTTCTTGAAAAAAACTGATACTGGGGGCGATTTCATCTTCCGGAACCGGACTAGAGGCCTTTTATTCATCTTGCCTGGCAAGATTCGAACCTGGGTCTCTTTGAAAGTCGATGAATCAACCAATTAAGCTCATGCCATTTGATTTGCAATATTTAGTATTTTAATGAGCATTTACTTGCTAACTTTATGTCACTTCAAAACTAGAGATCATGTCAACCAAGCAGCTTTATACCATGAATACTTGAAAGGTCGTTTATAATTATGCTTTTTTTCTTTTCTTTTTCTTTTAATGGTTATACAGGGGAATTGACAACTTTGCCCTGTATAACCCAGAAAAAAAAAAAGAATAAGAAAATTATACAATGGTTAGGATATCATTTATCATACTGCTCACCTCTTCCAAGTTTGAATTACTTGCACACAAATTGAAGCAGAACACTAGCAGGAAGTAAAATGTCAGTGTTAAACTAAAATGGCTTGGGTTTGACACTTATCAGGAATATGTTTCGTCTGACAATGTCACAATTAAGGTTTAATTTGTAAAAAGTGAAGTCAATACTCTCGAAGGTAACACAGAAAAAAGGTTTGTTGATTCCTTAAAAAAGCTTTAACGCAATTTTTAGGTTTAATCTGAATTGAATATTTATGTGGAGTATTGAGAAGTCTGCATTTAGTGTCAGAAGATTTTAAATAAATATCTAGAAGATAAGATCGCCAACAATAAAGCTATTTCTTTATGGGTAACTTCAACTTCTTACTCCATAGATTTCATGAGCGGGTACACTGAAAAGTATGAAAATTGTAGTTGACAAAAGAATCCACTGACACATGTTATGCATTAAAGATTGTCAAAGACATGTCAAACCAATTTCACAGTGAAGTTAGTCACATATATTACCAGGCTAGTTTGAGCATTGCTTCATATTTTTCTAAATTTTGTCGACCACAGTAGCTAAGGTGGAAATATAAAGTAATTTAAAAAATAAATTATTTATCATGTGCTGGAAACTCTATAGTTGATGCAATTTTTCAACAGTTAATTAAAGACAATGATAATAACTTACAGTTGATATGAATTTAAATTTTTGTATGATCAATTTGAAAAGGAGAAGGTAACTGTAAAACATATCTTATAAAGGTTTATTATTATTTTTGAGTTTTACTTAGTATAGTAATTAACTATTTTGTATCCATTTTATAAAATTAAGTTAAATTTTTTATTCAATAAACTTTTTGTGAAATTATGGTTTGCTTTGATAATAGTGTGGGAAAAGGATGTGTCAGATAACAAAAGGGGAAATTTGGTTGCTGGAAGTATTCCTTGTTATCATTCGACCACATCTGTGGCAAGATGAGCTGATTGGTACTTTACTAAAATTTTCATGATTTTTCTTATGTTTGAGTCTTAATTCAATATTAAATCTCTCATTGTCAAGATGGAAGATGAACTTGCATGTCAAGAAATGCTTGCAAAAAGTTGGACCAAATCACTTAGCCTTTGTAGGATCAGTAGCAAATGACTTGTTAGCTAGTATTCAGATCTTTTACATATCTCATGTGACTAGTTTTGTTAGATACCTCTCTTGCATAATAATATTATTCCTTGACGGTTACATATATGATTCTATGACATTATTCTCCTACCTATTTCTAATTTGACATGTGGCCTTCCTTACTAGTGAGTAATGGTTACATAAGTAATGTTTATATCATAGTGGTCCACATTGGCCAATAATTTATTTATGG
Organism: Wollemia nobilis; assembly: GCA_028583015.1. Lineage (NCBI taxonomy): Eukaryota > Viridiplantae > Streptophyta > Pinopsida > Araucariales > Araucariaceae > Wollemia > Wollemia nobilis. Next base: position 13,050,351 of record JAQPPZ010000082.1, on the reverse strand, counting down.
CTCATATCATTAAATTATTAAGTACCTATCTTGGGTACCTAACAAGTTTGATGTATTGCTGGTCTAATATATTTCCTATAGAAGAGTGTAAAAATAATCAATACATTAATTGTTCTCCTGAATGAGTGCACATTATGTTAACATATTTGGAGTGTTTTAGATGTGTCATATTGTATATATAACTATCATTGTGCTCCCTGCTGTCATTCAATGGAATAACTGATTGTTTATTTTTCTGCATAATGGCTCATTTGTGATATTTCTCAGCCCGTGGATCCACATTGATAGAGATGTATGGTCTATGGTGTTAAAGCTATGGAGTTGACCAGTATTTGTATGCTAATTAGAATTTGTTGTTGGCCATATTATCACATATGAAACAGTGAAATCATAATCAAGCATATTCAACTAAAATGTGTCACTACTTCGCCTTTTTCATGTTAGTTTCCCAAGCAATTTATGCACAAACCCTCAATTGATAGTATATAAATATGCCTGAAGTAGTTTGAAGCTTGAACATTAAATTACATTTTCATACAGAATGAAGAGGCCTGTCAATCTCTGTTCCCTCTTATTGATGAGATTGAAAAAACAATAGGAGGGAATTTGAGGTGATTAACATATTCGGAAAAGTATAATAATGCAGAGAAGGCTTTGCACTGCTTATTTGGGAACATAGCAATGTCCGGCTGCCTCTTTTGTCAACTGCAAGATATTCCCACCTCACCTGACCAAATATTCACCATTGTAGCCCAAGATTCCTGGCAAGGAAGAGGTGATTAATATACTCTATAACTGGAGTTGATGCTGCTATGTATCTTTGCATTTGAGCTCGAGCAGATTCATCTAGAATCAAGAATAAAACCATATTGTTGTTAGAAGCGTAATGAAATATGATTTAATTCAGAATGATTAAGTTTATAAAAACTTGTAGGGAGCTCAGCAATTTTCTGATTTGATATTTACAATTTGTCATGCAGAAACAAAGAATGAAATAAATTATATTAATGCTAAGGGGTCACCAAAATAGATCCGTTGCACTCAGAAGTAGGCCCTTTTACCATAAAAAGTGCAAGGTTCAAAAGAATGAAGAACCCTAGGAGTAGGGGAAAAAGGGAAACAAGAAAAAAAGAAAAGGGTATTTAGAAGTGAAACTCTACAACAATGCAGAATGCAACTAGATGGAGAAACCCAAGGCAGGTAAATGCTAGCCATGCCATTCAATTACAAATACAAATGCTCATGGAGAATAGCGCAGTAGAATAAACACAATACTTATATATAAGATGTCATGATGTGAGAAAGTATCATACTAACATGTTTGAATAGAGACAAATTTAAGAAACAAACAAATAACAACAGTATCAGAATTTTTATTGGCTACATGGACAACACTCTTGCAATCCTAAAAAAAAACATTAAAAGATATTGACAAATTCATAATTCCTACCATTCATTTCAGGAGTTATGAGATAGCAAAACAGAAGAAAATATACTCTCCGGGTTATTTCTTGCTCTGCCGCCCATTTAGTCGAGAAATTTATTAAGATTTACCTTATCTTCAGCTAAAAGAAAGCAAATTACCATCTTCATTTAGCTTTTTGAATAGTTGTGCCCTTGTTGGAATGGCATACATTCCTGCAGCCACAGTTTTCCTAAGAGCCCAGCCATGTGATGAAGCAAGTACCAGCATATATGCAATTGAAGCTGGCTCCTTCAAAGAGTTTTCCCTATCAAAAGATCAATTCAATCTTAGACATGAGAAATTCATATATTTTGTCAAACAAAATCCAATCCTGCAGAAAGAAAAGTGAAAACTGGTGAACATAAATGTATGAGGATCAGATATGCAGAAACAGGAAAAATGGTGAAAAGAGGAAAATGTTATTTTTCATACTCTCTTGAAAGAATTTGCTCAAATAACGCTTTGACCATCTCAATCCCTTGCTTAACTCTTAGCATATTGCGTGCATGGCTTCCTGCCTTCCTCACACACTTTTGTTTCACATCGTGGTCGAGCAAATCTTGCAATGTTTTGAATGATTTTGACGCTTCCATTAAATCCTGAACCTGTAGTTATTTCCACTTTGTCAATTTTCTTTAAGCTGCAAATTTACGTATAAGTGCAATTCTTTGGGTTCACAATATTGACAAGCACTGTGCAGATTGAAAAGGATGAGTATGTATATGCTATTACCTGCTAACTAGGACAGAAAATACAAGGAGAATGAATGCTTGTATTGAACACTTTATGAGCCATCAACATACGAGATTTAAGAGAATATTCAAATTGTAGAGTAGGTTTAAATAGAAAACAGAAGACGCTTAGCATATTCATCAGAAGCCTCTTGAAGCCTAAAATAAGAGGAAATGACTCCTTAGCTAGAAGTAGTTCTAATATGCCTTTTCACATGGCTTTGCCTTTTGTATAGTAGGAATTGCATGGTTCAAAATTGTTTCAGCTCCATGGAGGTTGCTATTTAGCTCGCTAACCATGCATTTGAAATATCGGCTCTTGTATCTATCGACATGTAACACATAGTATCTCCTAGTAAAGTTTTATTTTCCTTCCGGCAAGGAGAGGGGCTTGGTTGCAGTAAGGGCAAACCTAGATAGGGATGGATCCATCTTTGAGTCATTGTCAGAATATGGGATTGTGACAAACTTAAATGTTGTCAATATCATACGAGTTGACTACTTTGAAGGTTTGTGCTTGTCATAAGTCATTCCCTTCAAGGGTCATTTGTTATGCAAGGTCTGCATCTAGAGATGCCTCTGCACAACAATGTTATCTTTGGCAAGAGATTTGTTGTATTTTGGTTTCATGTTAGGTAGAAGTCCTAGCCAACTTCCTTTTGGAAAAAATTGTGGAAGGATATGAACATATTTTTACTCTAAATTTGTTGAGGAAGCTTAGAGTCTAGCTGTAGCAGACTTATTTGAAGAGAAGTTAGGGTTGTTTTTCAAACAGTTTCTCAAACATGGTATAGACATATTGATCCAGAATTGCAGTTCAACAATTGACAACGCTTGTCCCTTTCCTGGTGCTTTCAGCGGCGTAAAAGGTTTAAAATGATTGTGGCATGGTGGTTATAGGGGCGGACTGCGCGAAGATCTGTGTGGCGGTTTCTGGGGCAGACTGCGCGAAGATCTGTGTGGCGGCCATAAAAAGCTGGACAGCCTGCCCGGATTGGTGGCGGCTACCGATTCCACCATGTAAATTCGAAAAAAAAAAAAAAAAACAATCGACAGAAGGTCCTTGAGGCAATTGTAGAGACATCCAAATCCAACGCCCTTGATTCAAATCCACATTCAAACTCCCTTACCTCTTAAGATAACAAGAATGTAAGACAAGCTTAGCTTAAGATGATCCCATATTGTTATATGATAGTCTTGTAACACAATTGTTGAGGACACTTCAACATCAACCCCTACCAAGATTTAGATATTGGATTGGCTTGTCATTTGTCTTAAATGGTAGAAGGCATGTCCAAGTTTGAGTGTAATGACCTCAATTACAGATATAATATTGAGAAGAGGCTCTGAAAATGTAGAGTGAAGCAAATTGGACCATCTATGTCAGGAAGCTACAAGTTCATAATATTATATCATTCGAGAGAAGGCTTCAGTGGTGTATAGGTGGACTGGATATTTTACTCCCATCAGGACAGATTGCAAAAAAGGGGCTCAGGCTTCTTCCCTGAGAGGATGCTCAAAAACAACCTATGTAACGGTATGCCCCATTCCATGGACCTGCTGCCAATGTGCATTGCCGAAATGCTATTATCAAGCCAACTTGTCCTGAGTTCAGGGAGTTAATGCTACAAAAGTTTATAAAATGCCAAAGCTTAGGTAAATGAAAATCAGGCATAAATGGAATCAGTTGTCGAGTTGTTAGATCTTACCATGTCATTAGAAGCCCCATGTTGTAACAAGGGCTACTTAATAATGGTATTTTGAGCCCCTTTGGAGTCTACGAGTGGTGTATTGATCCTAAAGTGTGGATGCATAATAAATTTACATTTTATAGTCTTATTATGAACCTAGATAACATAAACAACATAAAATATAAAAAAATTCATTAAGGCAAAGATTATTCACAGTAGCATTATATGAAATAAATCCAAACAATAGTTGAATGTACATGAAATCTCAAAAATGAATTAACACAAAATTAAACTCGATGATTGACCCTTAAAAATGAGTATTCCTCCATATCACGGTAGCCAAAGAACATGCAAGATATCCCATAAAATGAACTCAAACCCTTATTTATAGCAATAATTATCTGTGTAAACTCACCCTCAGGAACGTCTAGAATATTCTTGGATACAATCATTAACGCTAAGTATAAGATTAGCTCTATTAACTCACTGTACGGAATAGCGCACATAGACATTACCTGGGTACATAACATACTCAATCATAAGCTATGTTTAATCACAGTAAATGTTCATAATTTGTCTATTCTTTGTTTTCTACGCACAACTTGTTTTTTGGGCAAAGATGTGTCATTAATCTCACACAAACAAAAAAAAGTTTAGATACTACATCAGAAGTTCGAGATTTATGACAAGTGACCCTTGGTGGCTAGTCATGATGCTTTGGGACCTAGTCATGGCTCCTTGGCCCTAGAGTGTGACCACCATTTCAAATTGCCTTAGGTAGAGAATCACATTTGATGGCAATCTCCATAAATATCCCTCATGCTTCCCTTGGTTTTTTGAATAAGCTATGAAAATTTGAGTTAAGAACGAAGGTTTTTATGAGTTTTTATGAGGGATCCCCGTCCCCTCGTATTGAATGGGGTTTGAACCTTGGACCTCTCCAAAGAGAGGTCAAAGCCTTGGCTATTAAAATTTTAAAATTTAAGTTTACACGGATTTTTATAAGGGGTCCCGATCCCCTCTTACCGGGGTTTGAACTTGAGTCTCCAAGGATTAACCATTACGATATCCCATCATGGGTCTCTCATGCATCCCTTGGTTAATTCATATAGAATTTATCTTTTTGGAACAAATATTGATTTTGAGATGCTAAGTCTTGGGACTAAATAGCTAACCCCACACAGACACATGAGGAGGCCTGAATTAATAGCTCGGTTTGAGAGATTCTCCAAAAAGGGTTTGCCAGGAGATTGGGGTTACTGAAGGATTACGCTTGATTATAAACAAATCACCCAAGCCTTGCAAATGGTAAAATCCAACAGTCTCACCCTTGCATCCTCAGTTAGCCCTAACCACTTGGATACAGTTGTAAAATACTGAACCCTAAAGACGGATATCAAGATTAACACAACACCCGGACCCGAATGGGCAAGTTTTAAGAGAACCTGGCAATGGGGCATGGCTATTAAGACTAATAATGTTCTAGGCTTCATGGTGTATCCTGAATATGCCAGTATTGCAACTCACCTAGAAAATAATATCATCATATGCAAGAATATCACTTAGTTTTAAATCAATCCCAACAATGATCTGAGCTTACGACTGATATCTATACTCCATCAACATGTATGTAAGATGTACGAACATGTGCAAGAACATCATTTATTTTCAAATAAATCATGGCAACTTGTCATGAACATCATTTATTTTCAAATCAATCATGGCAACTTGTCATGAGGTTTGGCATGCTAAACCGATTTTTATTTCAATCTACATACCCAAGAATATTATTTGTTTTCAATTCAATGCTGATAAAGTGTCATGAATATCATCTATTTTCAATTTATTTCCAAGGATTGATTATGAAATTTGGCCGAAATGCCAAACTGATCTTTTTTTTCAATAAATAAACTTTCAATAAATAAACATGAGAATTAAAATTATAATATTTTATTTGAAACGTAAGCTTGGACGGAGCTCAATTAATGATGAAACCAAAGAAGCCTAAATACATGAACAAATGACGAAACCAAAGAAGCCTATGGGGTTGAAGTTCGCCTGGTGAGAATATTTGGCTTACCAAGAGTCCACTAAAGTTCTATTATCATGGCTTATGGGATCCATGATAATAAGGGTGGTTGTAATACCATTATATGTTTAAATGAAAAACTGTGATAATATAATTAGAGGATATAATTAAGATGAGTTATTTTTAATTTTATATAACCAAAAATTGTGATAATACAATTAAAAGGATATAATTAAGATGAATGATTTTTAATTTTATATAATCAATTAAATATATATAACTTAAAAAAATTATAAACACCAATTTCAATCGCATATAACCAATCACAAAAATATATATGCAACTAAAAAATACCATAAACAACAATCACTCTAAGAAAGTTACCTTGTCATTGTAGTCCACCTCAGCAAACTTGAAGGCCACTCCCAAGCAACCAAAGAGCTTGGAGAGCGTGGAAGCAGCTTCAGTGAACTGGGCCACGCTCAAATCATCACTTACACTGCTTGACAACTTGTCAAAGGCATCGGCAATGGTTCTCAGAGGTTTCTCCATCTTGTTTCCAACTTCCTCCATTTTCATTGCACCGATTATTGCTGAAAAGGAATAACAATAATTATTCACACAATGCAATGTGGGTAAGCAGAGAATTCACCAATGCACTATACTGAATGAAAGGAAGGAAGAGAAGAGAAAAGATAAGAATGGGAGGAGAAGAGAAACGTATAAGAATTGAAGGAAAAGGTGATGCCACCATTGAAAGATATATGCCATAATATTTTAATGTTCCCATTCCATCACGAAGAAAGAATCTGAATCATAGAACAAAAACTGATGGTCGGCCATGACTTTGCTTTATTCTGTTTCTTTCCGTCTTCCATTGAAAGTTCCATTATTTTTTCCCACAAAAGCTTCCACGTCTGCTTTACATTTCATGGTTTCCATTCCAAATTAGGCAAAAAGATAGAACAGAACTTTGTACAAACATTATGCTCTTGATTGTTCATGAAGGTGTACAGATTCTTTTGGCAATTTAACAGGAAAGGGACTTACAGTGGCGAATAGTAAATGATTAAGGAGGGCAGATTTGACTAAAATAGGTGGTTCCTCAAAATTCCTTAGCCACAATATAAAAAAAGGCTTCCTTTGAGTGAAATATATCGCATCTTTCTTTTCTAAGCATGTCTGGCACTTGCTTCATATTTCAAAGAAACTCGTAGCCTAATTTGAAAGGAATCTTCAGCTTTACTTGACTCTTCGTACTTTTTCTACTATAGCTCATTTTTTAATTTTTTTAAAAAATTATTTATAAATTTTAAATTATAATTTAATTTTGTGCAATTGCTCATTTTTTAACCATTTTTTTTTCATATCACAAGATTTCATTTGTAAGCTTGAAAGTATATTTATAACGCGTTTTTGTGAGGATATCGTATTGAAGTGGTATGTCTTTGAGTTTTCATCTAAAGACCCAAGTTCAAACCATGGTACAAGGAGACTAGGCCCCTTTCCAGAACCCATGCTTTACCCTAATTTTTTTTTTTTGATTTGGTTAGTGTGAGAAACCCCTACGACCAACGTCCCCCAACCATGACCCCTCCTAAAACCGAGAACTATGCTTATCAAAAGGGAATTTAACACACAACCACCACACACCCACCCCTCGCACATTCGCCCACGCCTCGGTTTGAACCTTGGTCCTCTCGAAGAAGAGCCTAAGCTCGAATCGTTGCGCTGTCCCCTTGGAACCTTTACCTTAAAATTTTAATCCGATAGGGATATGCCTTATTGTCGGTGGACTATCATAGATAGTCAGGGTTCCATTAACTTTGTCTTTACCCAACGAGCTAAGCTTTATAAGGATAGACCTTTTGAGATTAAACTTGGTCCCACCCATATTACATCATCGTCATGTAGTGCTATTATGACAACTTGATATTATCCACGTATCATTTGGCAATATTTAAATCTTGAGGAATCTAAATGATTGAGCTAACACAATTTGATGAATTAAATTAAATATAAATCATAAGTAAATTAAATTACATAATCTAAGTCCAAGTTATCTATTTAATGATATTTATGATATTTCATTTAATTGGATTAAATGTTGTATGTTTAAGATTTTAAAATTATATCCTTTACTACTTTTGATTAACATTGAAACCACTTTGTTTTTTAATTCTTAGAGCTATGTAGATGTAGGTGAAGAATTCAAGCCGAAAACGTTGAATGTTAAAAGGTTTACAAAGATCCCTAGCTGAGGGTTTATAGCGATCAATGGATAACGAAACAATAAAGCCTTGGATAGTGGAAGGAGGAGGATTCCCTGGGAATAGGACAAATATGCAATATAAACCAAAGGATGTGGACTCCAAGAAAAACTAAAATAACCATAAGCACATGCAGGTGGAACAGATAATACAAGCTACTGATCAAATATCATTCCAACAAAATAAATCTGAAGATTTATTCAAGTTCATAGCAGTCAATCTCAAACAAGGGTAGCCTAGTTGTAGAGGGGGAAAATTACCCTATCGGGTACAATTTCCAAACAAAAGGCTGGATCCGCAAGGAGGGAACCTTTTGTGGGGTGAACCACGGGGGTATGTTGTACTCTACACTCGGTGCTAGGGGGAAGGGTTCACCAGGAACGGTTTAAGGACTCGCTCCAAGTCCTCGGGATGTTCGGGATAGTTGGATGTATTCAGTTTCAAGACAAACACCTAAGTTTGGCCTTTCTAGATCTGAGCTAGAAAAGATAAAGGACAATGCAGAAAGCAGAGTACTGCAGTTGAAAACAGAATGCAGACATACAAGAGCTATCTTAGAATGATTCTTTATTTTGGATGCTTCACTAACCTAGGGTTTAATTTCAGAAAACCTTTAAAGCAGAGATACATAAAATAGATGCACATAAATTATCCCTAGATGCAACTAAATGCCTTTCATTTTCAGATGCTTAAGAATCAATAATTAAAGCAGATTTTCAACCAATAGAATGAGTAGAGTACTTATCTAGACAGGTGATTGATTTAGCTTTTTTTGCCTCTTGTCCAATGATATCAAGAATAACTGTTTCTGTAAGATCACTCATGAAAAACTAAAAAATGGAATTAGCATTAGGGGGCCTGCTTAGGCCGATGTGTAACAGATCTTGGAGGCGCAACAGTCAAGCCCCCTAGGTCCTTTTAGATGACCTTTTAATACAAAAGCGAAAATTGACCTTTGGAGAATTAATCATAAAACAAAAATACAGTAACAGAAAACAAAAAACAAAGTGCAGCAATATGATCTAGATGCAAAATGGAATGTAACAGTGAAAGCAGAATCTGGAAATTGCCCCCGATGTGCCCTGGGGCAAAATCGTGCCTCGCCTAGAGCGGGCGCGATAACGCAACAACAAAGTCGCGCCTTGACTAGAAGAGACACGATTTTGCTTCTGCAGATGAATTTGCCCTAATTAGGGCAAGCGAAGTCGTGCCTTGCCAATGTCGGTGCGATATCGTTGCAAATCAATGAAAAATAAAAAGCAAGTGCATAAGATGAAATAAATACCAGAAACAAAGTAAGCAAACCCTAATGGACATCGCAGAAGCAGGTAGAGAAGATTGAAGTATCCGAGTGGGCACTCTATCTCTTCGAACTACACCACGGATCCACCAAGTCACACAACAAATCAATCCAATCCATGCAATAGAAGATCAATTTGAAATTTGCACTTTTGGGGGTTAGCTTGCAGTAGAGAAAACAAAGGAAGAAGAACGAACTATCATAAAGATTTCGAGCTTAATCAGTAATCAAAAATTCGCACTAAGATCGCACATTAAAACTTTGCATATTGCATCTTATTGATTTAGCAAGAATATCTTTCCTTTTATAGATGAAATTGGAGGGAAAAAGGTGGGCAAAATAAACTCATAGCGAACGGCAAAACACGCTGGAGGGTTTAAACCTGGGTCTAAGCGGGCTCAAAATAATAAAATAAAATAAAATTAAAAAAAATTAGGTTAAACAACGAAGTCGTGCTCCGTCTTGATGGGGCACGATATCACTGGCGCGAAGTCGCACCTCGTAAAGACGGGACACAATTTCGCTAAAAGATAAACAAATTAAAAAGGAAGGCAAAGAGGTATTCCCTTGCTCTTGGCAGGGGTTGAGGGCCTCTTAGGGGCACTAAGGAAGATTGCCCACTCAAAGTGGGTCAATTTTCCATGTCTACATTTTGCCCCCTCTTTGATGCATTTATGGCCTATTAAATGCATCAAAGAAAGGATGTAGGCACATACTGGGAAAAAACAAGCAAAAAATGGGGTGATTGAAGAAAGGGGTGGTGCAAAAAACAATGTCATTTCGGACACTTTTTAATTTGCACGTAAATCGAGACATTAGGGACATTAATGCCTCTATAGGCCGGGGTGCCCCCTCGAGTTTTTATGAAAAATCGACGTTTCATAAAAACTCAAAAGAACTAACATAGAAGAAAGGAGAGAGAAAGAGCAACAATCGAGCAAAAAAAGGGAGAGAAAAACAAAAAAAATAAGGTTAAAAAGGAAAACATGGGTAAAACCCTAATTCATTTTTACTACGAGGAGAAAACACAGCTCTGGGAGAAAAGGCAATGACACTTCCATTCACCAAGCGACGACTGCGAGAGGCAAGGTCAGGGCTCGAGAACGGGTAAGGATTGTCTTTGACCCTCCTTTCACTTTCTTTTCGTCTCGTTTTGCGTAATTTAATTAGGGTTTTAGGATTTTTTTAAGGAAAAATCATCGTAAAAGCCGATGATTTTTGCGTTGTGACCCGAGTGTGACTTTGCGGCCCAGGCACGATTTCACCTTAGGCGAAACGAGACGAAATCGTCCCTAGAAGAAACCAAACGTGACTTCGCAAAGTCGCGCTAGGAAAACAAAGGGCGCGACCTCGCAAAAGTGAAGTCGCGCGCCCTAAAAATGGGGTGCGACTTCGCGAAAACCTAAGAAAGGAAGAAAAAAATAAAAGAAAGAAAATAAAGAAGAAGAAAATAAACAAGCAAACCCCAAAGTGCTAATTGCGAATTGAAATTTCTTTATGCTGAATTAATTTTTTTAATTAATTTGATTTTATGATGGAACTGATTAAATTTTATGTTGTTTGTTGAATGCAACTAGGTATTCTCAAGAGTCGAGAGTGGCGGGCATGAGCTCTAGTAGAGCTAGATGCTCTGGGGCAGGTGGAGAGGGCTATACTAGAGGCAGTTGGGCTGGACCACGTGGCGAGGATACCACAAATCGAGACAGACAAGGCTATGCTGACCGCCTTGGCAAAGCAATGGCATCCGAAGACTTCTACATTCCGGCTATCAACAGGGGAGATGACCATCACACTAGAGGATGTGTGGCGGATCCTAAGGATCTCCATAAGGAGGAACTTGGTTTATAGGGTCTGTGGGAAGGCACCTACTCTACAACAGTTTTCCACAGGTTTCACCTGCCAGGTGCGACATTGTACAATGTCCTATGTAAGCGGTGTACATGACTGGTATGTATGACATTGCTTTAGGTGTGGTGCTGGGAGCACATTGCGAGCGACCAACAACATATAGATGGCTTAGATCCCTGGAGAGGACCACGAGGACCTATGTAGGGAACCCGCCACTAGCGAGGCGGGTGATCGATGAGTTGCGAAAGACACAACTCATTTGGTGACCATTGAAGCTTCACCCTGGCTGGGCAGACAATGGGACAGAGCTGATGAGGGTGAGGAGGATCAAATGACTATGGTTAGAGAGGGAAGAGCTAGAGGTGCTCAAATTTTACTAAGTCCTATGGCAGTTTGGGATCTTACAGGGAATCCCAGACCTGGGGGACTATTGGTATCGCAAGGTGACCTGAGACCCCGCAGGGGTTGGAGGTGAGCCAGATCTCACTAGATGGGCCGAGAAGGATCAAGATGATCCTCCTTACGTTGACCTTGGGGTAGGCGATGCAGGGGTGGCCATCGGGTACAAGCGATGGTGCAAAGGAGTTACATCCCAGAGGATCTCCCCGCCTGTACAAGCACAAAGGCATCGGGTGATGGACCTAGGCATGTAGCGGGCATTCTAAGAGGTAGCCCTCAGGACCACGAAGAGGGCACAATAGGCTCCTCCGGATCCGGGTGCTAGAGGATACCATCTCAGGAGTAGGGACCGGAGAGGGAGATATGGGAGATACCCCACACAGGCAGAGGGGCCACGGGTTAGAGACCTTGGAGAGGCATCCACATTAGCAATTACGGGAGACCAAAGTTAGGAGATAGAGGAGCTGTGGGTACAACTAGATTTTCTACAAATACAAATGTCTCTGCTACAGATTGAGAGGGACATTGCACTAGCAGAGGTTACTCGGTTGTATGGAGAGGCGATCCGGCTGGACAAAAAGCGCCATTAGGCTAGGGTTGAGGGGATGACTATCGTTGGGAGCAGCTAAGTAGGGGACGCAGTGCAACTCCTTCAGGCGGAGTTGCGACGTACTGACGATAGGTTGGAGACAATCATTTAGAGGACCATGTTATTTGAGACGACTTATTGTGCAATTGTCCCTCCAGAGTGAAGGATGGAGCTTCCTCCGTCCCTTCAATCAGCGAGCAGGTCATGATCCCAATCATGGACGTTAACGATATCGTAGCAATCGGTGGCACAACTGAGATTGCCTCCACCCCAGGGAGGGCCAGAGGGATCTGGCTCTCAGAGCTAGGATAAGCTAGGCTAGGGATCGAGATGACGCACCAATTTTTGATTGTGGTGTGCATCCCTAGGTTGAGTGTACCAAGTCTGGATTGTGGTACACCAACCTCACACAACGTACTTTATTTCCTACGAGTAATACATAGGTACAAATTTTCTTATAATTTTGTGTTTTATGTGTAATGTTTTAATGCATGTTTTTATTTGTTTATTGTTTATTTTAAGTGTTTTTATGTATGCAAACTATCCTAATGCAAACTATATGAAGGATGAAATGAATGCAAATAGAAGAAGAACAAGGAGAAGAAGGAAGGAGAAATGAGATTAAGCAAGAGAAAAACAAGAGAAAGAAAGGAGAAAAACAAGGAGAGAAGGAAGAAGCAAGAAAAGAAAGAGAAAAAGAAGAAGAGAAGGAAGAGAAGAAGAGAAGGAAAAGAAGAAGAAGAAAGGGAAAATAAGAGAAAACATGAAGGTCCAAAGGTCAACCATAAGAAAATGAGAAGAATGAACGATCCAAAGTATAAGGCTAGCGTAGGTTGTTGTGAACCAGTGTAGGCTGACACTGTAGATCAAATAGATGAGGTAGCTAGACTCGCTATGGGTGTAGCACTTGCATCAATGTGAACAAGTGTATGGAGGTTTGACCCACTATGGGTGGTTGCTCCCTTATTGACTGTTGTGAGGAGATTACCCGCTAGGATGTATGTCGAGGTCTGCTGAAAATGACCAAGGAGCTTATCCTGTAATGGGGTGTTGAGCCTGTTGAGTCAAAAGAGAGTATGCCCCAATAAAAGATCATGAATATTGAATACTCGCTAGGATGTATGCGTATCCCATATGGGGTGTAATATGTGTAAAAATATTATGCAAGTGCTATCCTAGAGTGGGATTATGAGAAATATTTTGTACAACATCATGAAGAAATCGAGAAAAGGAAAATAAGTGACCAGAAGAATAAAATGAGGGAGAGAATCCCTAGGGAGATCTTTCTAGGCATCAGAGTCCTAGTGAAGAGTGCAATGCATGTGAGCTATGACTTAACTAGGTATCATCACATGCCATTGTCGTAAGATTCCCAAAATCTGTATGAGCAAGCAATCATGAACAATCAATCATGCATTTATGACAGGCAAATGTGCAAGAAGTTTGGTTTAGATGTCAAGCAACCATGCAAAGATGACAAGCAAGAATGCAATATGAGCAAGCAAGCGGATGCAAATGAAAAATGCAAATGCAACTATATGAAAGTTTTTTTGGTTTTTCTTTTTTTTTTGTTAAGAATTGAAATCAATGCAAAACCTGAATGCACCATTCATCTTATTAAAATAAATGAGCATGCCATGATGTGTCAGATCGAAGATATCCCCAAGGAGTACATTTTCTCGATGATGAAAATCATGGGAAAGTTTATTCGAGGTCCTTATTTTGACATCCATGGCACGATAATCACTATATTTTCTAACATCACCATTCCTTTTAACATAAAAGAAATTATACAAATATTCCTCATTATTTAGCACAAAAGGAAAGTTTATCTTTAGAACAGATAGAACCAACCATAATACAAGATATTATTTTGGAAGGAAAAGAAAAATTAACACTTTTATTATCATCCATTGACAACTTTTGATATTCCATATATTCTGCATAAGTCATAAGATGGTCATCATCCTCAAGGTAAAGGTTCATTTTTATTAGGTATAAAACCTATACCACATATCCTAGGCCAAATCTCAACATCTAAGGGCTCTTGAATACCCTTTTTTTGTGGTCCCAATCCTTTACCTGCATATCCCATACCGAACATGATCTACTTAGGAAGGGGATAATCATTAGTGAGATAACATTGAGCAAAAGAGCGCTCACTGAGATATGGGTTGCTACCATGAAGCTTTTCTTCAGAAGCCATACCTCCAAAGATAAAAGCACACGTGCCAATGTGTACAACATCACCCTTCTTATGAGGCAAGCCCATAGTTCGAGGTGAAGGTGGTAGCTTGGCTAGATCCAGAAGAGGATCTTGAAGAAATTGACATTGTTAACAGGTCTACTATCACTATTACCTCCTATACACTTATTCTTAGATTGAGACTTAGTTGGATTATCTTCTTTAACCTTGAGTTGTCATCTCCTAATGAGAGCTTGTTCCACTTTTCTTGTTAATTCAATTGTTTGATATAAAGATGTGACAGTAGTAGTTTCTAAAGCATAAGATAATTGTTCTTGTAAATTATGAATGAATATATCAAGCATATATTTCTAAGACACAGGTTGTCTTAACCGGTCAACTAAACTCGTCCAATGAGCTAATAATTCTGAAAAAAATTCTTCTTTACTTTGTTTTAAATCATATAGATCTCTCATTGTTACTTCTTTTTCAATATAAGCACTAAAATGATGAACAAACATCTTTGCAGTCTTCTCAAAACTCTTCAAAGAATAGTTGGGCAACCGATAATACCACTCTAATGCCATTCCAACAAGACTCTTTGGAAATGTTTTTAATAAGAGCATATCATCATAAATAAGATCATGACAAGCTATCTTGAATCCTCTCAAATACTCTATTGGATCTTCAGTCCCTTTATAGATTGGCAACACTGGCATAAGAAAATGCTTAGGATAAGGTCTAGCAGCAGCAACAATAGGATCCAATGGTTGATTACACATTTCTTTATAGCTGTATGTAAACCTTGACGGTTGAATCATATCCATCCTTGAAACCAATTGATTCACAACACTTGTCAAATTATACATTTTTGGATTACTATGTATGTTTCCCAGACTTCCCAAAGGAGGAATGTATGTATGTTGAAATCCTGATGTTGGATTCAAACTTTGGATACCTTGGTTGTATGTGGCATTTTGAAGATAACTCACATTTGGTGGAACAGAAGAAATAGTGTTGATATTAGAGGATACAGGAGGAAATTGAGAATAAATTTTTGGGCCACTATTAGTTAGAGGGACTTGCAGATTCCCTCCAATATTGGTGGTATTAGTATTGGCACAAGTCACTTGGTTCTTAAAATTATTTTGATGCAAGGATTAAGATGTAGGAATATCATGATGAAAAAAAGGAGACCTATTGGGAGGGGAAGGAGTAGCGTCCTCTTTTCAAGGCGAGCTCGCTCCACATATTCCAATAGTTTTTCCTTACGAGCTTTCATGAATTCCCAAATGTGATCAAACGATGAAAAGACATAACTCCCATTAGGTCCAGTAAAAGGATCAAGATTAGTTTCAGTTTCCATGTCTACCTCTTATTGCTCTTCTAGATCTACATTAGGGTTTTCCCTATCAATCTGATCATCTTCCAAAGGAACATAATCAGACTCTAATTTTTTCCTTTGACTTCTAAGGAAAGGAGCCATTATAAGTAGTGAAAAACAAATAGGAAAAAACACTAACAAACAAATTCTTAATTACTTAAAGATTTTCCAAACAAAATTAATGATCTTGCTTAGTGTTTAAAAGAAAAGGAGGTGTTCACGTCGAGTTCACCAAATATGTAGAGGGGGAAAACTACCCTACCGCATACAATTCCCAAACAAAATGTTGGATCCGCAAGGAGGGAACCTTTTGTGGGGTGAACCACAAGGGTATTTTGTACTCTACACTCGGTGCTAGAGAGAAGGGTTCACCAGGAATGATCTAAGGACTCGCTCCAAGTCCTCAGGATATTTGGGATAGTTGGATGTATTCAGTTTCAATACAAACACCTAAGTTTGGCCTTTCTAGATATGAGCTAGAAAGGATAAAGGACAATGAAGAAAGTAGAGTAATGCAGTTGAAAACAGAATGCAGGCATACAAGAGCTATCCTAGAATGATTCTTTATTTTTGATTCTTCACTAACCTAGGGTTTAATTTTAGAAAACCTTTGAAGCAGAATATAGAAAATAAATGCACATAAATTATCCCTAGATGCAACTAAATTCCTTTCACTTTCAAATGCCTAAGAATAAATAATTAAAGCATATTTTAAACCAATAGAATGAGTAGATTACTTATCTAGACCGATGGTTGATTTAGCTTTTTCTACCTCTTGTCCAATGATATCAAGAAAACATGTTTCTGCAAGATTACTCATGGAACACTAAAAAATAGAATTAGCATTAGAGGGCCTCCTTAGGCCGCTGTGTAACAGATCTTGGAGGTGCAACATTCAAGCCCCCTAGGTACTTTTAGATAGCCTTTTAATACAAAAGCAAAAATTGACCTTCGGAGAATTAATCATAAAACAAAAATATAGTAACACAAAAAACAGAAAACAAAGTGCAACAATATGATCTAGATGCAAAATGGAATGTAACAGTGAAAGCAAAATCTGGAAATTGCCCGTGTGCCCTAGGGAAAAATCGTGCCTTGCATGAAGTAGTGCGATAATGCAACAACAAAGTCGTGCTCTACCTAGACGAGACACAATTTTGCTTTTGCAGATGAATTTGCCCTAATTAGGACAGGTGAAGTCGCACCTCACTAATGTTGGGCGTGATATCGTTGTAGATCAATGAAAAATAAAAAGCGAGTGCAAAAGATGAAATAAATGCTAGAAACAAAGTAAGCAAATCCTAATGGATGTCATAAAAGCAGGTAGAGAAGATTGAAGTATTCGAGCAAGCACTCTATCTCTTCGAACTACACCACGGATCCACCAAGTCACACAACAAATCAATCTAATCCATGCAATAGAAGATCAATCCAAAATTTGCACTTCGAGGGTTAGCTTGTAGCAGAGAAAACAAAGGAAGAAGAACAAACTATCATAAATATTTTGAGCTTAATCAGTAATAAAAAATTTGCACTAATATCACACATTAAAACTTCGCATATCACATCTTATTGATTTAGCAAGAGTATCTTTCCTTTTATAGATAAAATTGGAGGGAAGAAGATGGAAAAAATAAACTCACATCCAATGCCAAAACATGCTGGAGGGTTTAAACTTGGGTCTAAGCGGGCTTAAAATAATAAAATAAAATAAAATTAAAAATTAGGTTAACAACGAAGTCGCATCCCATCTTGACGAGGCACGATTTCACTAAAAGATAAACAAATTAAAAAAGGGAGGCAAAGAGGTCTTCCCTTGCTCTTGGCAGGGGTTGAGGGCCTCTTAGGGGCACTAAGGAAGATTGCCCACTCAATGTGGATCAATTTTTTGTGTCTACACTAGTAAAGAATAATGAAGTAAAATGAATGATTCAATAACATCGTCCACATATGGTTTTCATTCAAGAAACGAACGTGTTGGCAGAAGAGATGCAAATTTTGCTAGAAATATTTAATCTTCATGTAGGGTTGAAGACCTAAGCTCCAAAGGAGCTTATGGAGGAGATTCTTATCTTTGGAATTCGAAAGAGATAATGATACACCAAACAATGGGAAGTTGGGGGAACCTGTCTTTACGAGCCCAAAGTAGAAATTCTTCTCAGCATTGGTTGTCTCAATGTATAGTCTTCTATCAACCTTGATGAAAAACAAAAAAAATGAAGGAATGCAACTTATATTATTGGTCATTTTCCTAGAGCTTGGTTGTTTGTAGGTGGTGATTTCAATGCCATCCTCTAATTAAAAGAGAAGATAGGGGGAAATCACACTCCAGATAGTAGTAGTATTGACCTCATGATGGAGCATATTAGATCTATTTATCTGGTAGTCATCAAAACGAACAATGATATGACCTGGTCTAATAAAAGGCAGGGCCCAATATGCATTCTAGAAAGACTATATAGGTTTATGTTATCAGAGAAGGTTTTGATAAATGGATATATTCCAAAAGCACAAACATTGAATAATGCAGGATCAAATCATTAGTCAATGTTGGTGGAAGTGTGGAAGAACAAACCCAATAGTTCTCCTTTTAGATTCCAACTAATGTGGTTTTGAGATAGTAGTTTTTGAGATAAGGTTCAAAAATGGTAGCAGGTTGGTAAAACCAAGCATGATACAAAAATGTACAATTTTTTTAGGAGGCCTCAGTTACTCAAGTCCAAATTGAGAACATGGAAATGGGAGGAGTTTGGTGACGTAAAGGAAAATAAATGACATATCTTAACCAAACTTGAGGACCTCAATGAGAAAATAAGAATGGATGACACTACTTAGATCCAAAGAAAGGAGGAGGCTATCTTACCACTTAACTAGAGGAATGGGACAAAAGAGAAGAGATCATATAAAAATAGAAATCTAGGAACCAATGGCTCCAAGAGGGAGATAAGAACACTAACTTCTTCCATAATTCTCTCCTAGCAAGGTGGTCACATAATTTCATCTCTTCCCTAAAAATAGTTGCAGGTGATTCAATTAATACATGCAATGGGATGAAAGATATAACAAGAGAATACTTTGCCTAAATCTTTAAGCAAAACCATTGAATCAGGAGGCACAAAAAGAAGTTCTCCAGGGGATTCCTTCTCTCATCACAGAGGAAGATAATGCAACTTTGATTGCCCCAATTACTACCAAAGAAGTACAAGTAATTTTCAATATGCGAAAAGGTAAAAATCTAGGCCTAGATTAATTTCCCATAGAATTCTACCAAGAATTTTGGGATATCCTTAAGGAATAACTATTGGAAGTGGTAGAAGAGGCTAGGATAGCTAAAGTGGTGCTCAAAGAGGTTATAAGACATATATAGTGTTGGTTTCAAAAATTCAAGAGTCTAAACACATATTTGGCTACTGACCAATTGTCCTTTGTAATGTACTATATAAAAATATCACTAAGATCATGGCGGGTCAAACCTCTTCTTCACAAAATTATTCTTCTGAAATAGGGTGGTCTTGTGGAAGGAAGGCAAATATTAGATGAGATAGTGTTAGCTCAGGAGGCCATCTACTCTATGCAGGTTCAAGAAATACCCTCAATGTTTATTAGGTTAGACCTATCCAAAGCATATGATAGAGTTGACTGGCACTTCCTCCTAAAGGTGATGAGATAATTTGGATTCTCGAGTGATTGCATAGAATGGATCAATGGATGTATTTCCTTGGTATCCTATTCGGTTCTAGTAAATGGAGCTTGTACCCAACTATTTACCACTTCCATATGTATCAGAAAAGGATAACCCTTATCCCCATACTTGTTCATCATATTTGCTAAATATTTAGGCATAACATTAGCTAAGGATAAGGACACCGGAGATTTGGAGGGAATAATAATAACTAGAGCTAAACCAATTACTCATATACAATTTGTTGATGACTACATTATTAGAAAAAACAAGGGAGGCCTCCAGATTTAAAATGATTCTAGGACGGTTTACAAAAGTGATTGGAAAAAGTATAAATGAAGAAAAGTCCAAGTTCATGTTTTTCCATTGCTCACATAGGCAAGAGATAATGTTGTTGGATATTTTGAGATACAAGAAGACATCTCTTCCAATTATCTACCTAGGAATTTCACTTACAATTGAGAGGCAAAAAAAGGAGGAATGGACTTGGTTGTTATAGAGAGTGAAATCCAAATTGGAAAAATGGACTAATAGGTGGCTTTCTACAGGAAGACATATGACCCTGATTAAAAAAATCATAAATGCCATACCTATTTATGTCTCCTCAATGATAGCTATACCCAAGGTAGTTCTTAAATAATTGGATCAAATAAGCTATAGATTCATCTAGAATGGAGTCAACAAAGAATGGAAATGGGCATTGGTGAAATGGGATACTTTATGTTTATGGAAAAAGGAGGGAGGACTAGGAATCAGATCAATGGTCAAGAATAACAAGGCATTGGAAGCTAAGTTATATTGGATATTTCTAAAATCCCATGAGGAATTGTGGTCTTAAATTATGAGGGCCAAATATGCGAAAAATAAAACCTCGACAAAGCTTATCTCATTTTTGCTTCCTAGTAGAGGATATTCCATCTTAATGGGACTTAGAATAGGAGAGGGTATGATCAAGGAAATATTATTATGGATTATCCATAGTGGACAAATGGTTGAATTTTGGATAGATTTAGTCATCCTCCTCCAATAACTCAATTCTCGACTTGGATGTTATATTGAATATTTTCCATGTTATTCAAGAGGGGTTAACTCTGAAAGAACTTTACACCTTGTAAAAATTTCCTTGTTGGGGTTTAATATATTTTTAGACCCATATGGGTGTTTTTGGGTTAATGTAATGTTGGCCCATGGTTTTGTGCCCATGGTATTGTAAAAACCCTTGTTATGTTGATATATAAAGCAACACTTGCATGAGAATATTGTAATGAATTTGCAAGAAATATAATTGCAATCGAAAAACAAGCAAAAAGATATTATTGTATTGAAGATGGTCAAGTTTATACAATAAGAAAATATTCTTGCTAGGGATTTTACCAAAAGGGTTTCTAAGGATAAGTTCTTGTGTAATGTGTTCTTCTTCTCTGTTTTTCTTTTGATTCTACAATTACTGTTTTTCTAGAATTTGTTTATTAGGGTATATTTCTCTTCATTTGGTATCAGAGCTAGGTTTTAGCTTTGTTTGAGGAGTAAGGGTTTCAATCCTAGGATAAATTGATTCTTGAGTGGGAGCAATGTGCAAATGAATTTGGATGAAGAAAAAATGATGGGAAGCATGGGTAGAGATCGAAAAATTTAATGAATAAAATTTTGAGTTATGGAAACTCAAGATGGAGGATCTGTTAGTGGATAAATATCAGTGGGTCACATTCTTAGGAGTTATATCAACAAGAACGAAAAATGAGGAATGGCTAAAGATTGATAGGAAGGCAAGGAGCTCTATCATATTGTGTTTATCTGATTCAGTATTGTTGAATGTATTGACAAAGGCCACGACAAAGTTGTTATGGGAAAATCTGGGAGCATTGTATCAGACAAAGTCATTGGTAAATAAACTCTTTCTCCAAAAGAAGTTATATTCTTTTCAAATGAATGATGGTGACTTTGTGACAGAACATCATAATGTTTTTAACACTATGGTAAGTCAATTAAACTCTGTAGATGTAAAAATGGATGAAGAGGAAAAGTGTATTACTTTACTTTGTTCATTATCTGACTCCTAGGATAACCTAGTTATGTCTATCTCCAATACTATTTCTACATTGAAAGTAGATGATGTAGTAGAAACATTGCTATCCGAGGAAATGAGATGAAAATATTTTGAGGATTATCATTAGAAGGATGCCTTGGTTGTGAGAGGTCATTCTTAAGAAAAAAGCAAAAAGAAATCAGGAGAGATCAAAATATAGAGGAAAATTTGTTGTTCCTAACAAAAGAACATGTTGGAAGTGTGGTAAAATAGGGCATTATAAAAGAGATTTCATATCTAAAAAGGTTGATGAATGAATATTTGCAAAAATAAAGACCACAAATAAGATTCAGGGGACCTGTTCGTAGCTGCAACATGCTCAAGTGAATACTATGACTCATAGTTGATTGACTCAAGCACTTCTTTTCATATGAATCCTCATAGGGAGGGGTTTTGTGAATATGAAAAGATAAATGAAGGTGAAGTCTTCTTGGAAGACAATTTGACAGAAAATAATAGGTTGAGAAAGAGTCAAATTGAGGTTAAAATATGGAAGAGTTAAAACCCTTCCTGGTGTGCTACATATTCCAAGTTTGGCAAGGAATCTGATATCCGTTAGTAAGATGAATGATGCGAGTGTGACTGTGGAATTCAATAAGGATAGTTGCAATATGGTTAATAGATGCTTAGTGTTGGCACTATAAGTATTGATTGTAATAACTCTTCAGTTGTAGAGAAAATTAATACCATAGAAGAAGCTCCAAGTATTCCTATAATGAAGACAATGTTGTGGCATCAACGCATGGGGTACATTGGTGAGAAAGGCCTTCGAACATTGAAAATGAAAGGTATGGTTGAAGGAATTTTTGATTGCCCATTAAATTTTAATTTTTGTGAGCACTGTATTTTTGGAAAGCAAACCAGAGTTAAGTTTCCAAGTAGTGCTACAAGATCTGAAGGAATTTTGCATCTAGTTCACAGTGATGTGTTTTGACCTGTAAAAGTACCATCATTAGGTAAATTCATATATTTTGTTAGATTTATAGATGACTTCTTAAGCAATACCTTGGTATACGTTTTACAATACAAATATTATGTTTTCAATAAATTTAAAGAGTTCAAGGCTCTTGTAGAAAATCAAATAGAGAAAAAGATAAAGGTTTTGAGAAGTGATAATGGTGGTGAGTATTGCTCTAATAAATTTAAGCAATTTTGCAAGGATTGTGGAATAGAAAGACATAGAACAACTCCGTATAATCCACAAAATAATGGAGTTGCAGAACGAATGAATTGAACATTGATGGATAAGGCCATAAGCATGCTAAGTGGTGTAGGGTTAGGAAAGAAACTCTGGTAAGAAGTTGTGTTAACTGTTTTCTACCTCATCAATAGATCTCCTACCTCAACTTTGGTGGATAAAACTCCACAGGGATTGTGGATTGGTAAGAAACCCTCTTGGTCATATAAGTGTTTTTGGTTGCGAAGCTTATATGTATGTCCCAAAAGAGAAAAGGACTAAGCTAGACTATAAATATAAGAAATGCATATTTCTAGGTTATAGTATTGGTGTGAAAGGATATAAGTTGTGGAATCCATAAACACATAAGATTACTTACAATCGTAATGTGATCTTTAGAGAAACAAAAGGGGTTACAAAATAGGAAATGCAACCAAGCAAAGAACCAAAAATAGTTTAGGTAAAATTGGAACAGGAGGAAGAACCTGTGGTAGAACCTAAATTACAGAGAGTCTGAAGAGGAATATTCAAAGAAAGAAGGTGAGGAGGAAGCTGAATATTTAGTACTTGGAACTCCAATTTTGAGGAGATAAGATCGGGTGAGAAGACTTCCAAAAATATATAGCCCTTAAAATTTTTGTTCTTCATTTAATTTATCAGTTACTAATGAAGAACCCAATATTGTGAAGGAGAAACTTCAGTCAAGTGAGAATAAGTCTTGGAAAAAGGCTATGGAAGAAGAAATGGAGTCCCTGAATAAAAATAAGACATGGGACTTGGTGAAATTATCCATTAGTAGAAAACCTGTTGGTTGTAAGTGGTTATTCAAGAAAAGTACCATGTAGAAAGAAAGTTGGAGAAGTACAAAGCTTGCCTGGTAGAAAAAGGATTTTCTCAAGTTGAGGGAATTGACTTTGGTGAGATTTTTTCTCCTGTGGCTAAACTAACATCAATTAGAGTTTTGTTGGCTATTTCTATTGCTTTTGATTTTGAAATAGAACAGATGGATGTAAAGATAACTTTTCTACATGGTGAACTTGATGAAGACATATATATGTCACAACCATAATGCTTCAATGGTAAAAGGTAAGGATGACTTGGTATGCAAGCTGAAGAAGTCTCTTTATGGGTTGAAACAGTCTCCAAGGATGTGGAACCAAAATTTGACAAGTTTGTTTTGACACTTGGGCTTGGAAAAAGTAGAGGAGATCCATGTCTATATTTAAAAAGAAAGGTGAAAATTTTGTTATCATTGTATTGTATGTGGATGACATGTTAATTGGTAACAATAAGGAGATGATAAAGTTACTAAATATCAATTATATTCTGAATTTGATATGAAGGATTTGGGTGCTACAAAATTTATTTTGGGTATGGAAATAATAAGGGATCGTGCAAATAGAAAGTTGTGGTTAAATCAAAATAAATATGTTGATTTGATACTACAAAGGTTTAGGATGCATGATTGTAAACCAATATGTACTCCATATCCGATTGGTCAAAAGTTATCTACTAAACAATGTCCTAAAATAGATGAGAAAATTGAAGAAATACATCATGTTCCTTATGCTAGTGTTGTGGGCAGTCTGATGTATGCAATGGTCTATACTAGACCTAATATTGCACATGTAGTGGGAGTAGTTAGTAGATATATGTCCAATCCAGGAAAGGAACATTGGACTGTTATGAAAAGGATCTTCAAATACTTGCATGGAACTACAGATTATGCTATATGTTATGAAGGAAAATTTGAAGACAATGATATTGTAAATCTACAAGGATTTGTGGATGTTGAATGGGATGGAGATCTTGACAAGAGAAGATCCACAAGTGCTTATGTGTTCAAGATGTTTAGAGGGGCAGTAAGTTGGATGAGTAAAAAGCAATCAGTTGTTGCTTTGTCCACTACAAAATCAGAGTATATTGCAACAACTCATGTCTGTAAAGAAGCAATATGACTACAAAAAAATTATGTTCAACAGTTGGCATTAAGTAGAAGGCTATGAGAATTGACAATGATAGTCAGAGTGCAATATTTTTGGCTAACAATCCTGGTTTTCATGAGTGATTAAACCATATTGATATCAAGTACCATTTTGTGAGAGATATGGTTGAAGAGAACTGGGTGATATTGGAGAGAGTTGATACAAATAAGAATATTGTTGATTCGTTAACGAAGGCTATACCAAATCAAAATTATTCTTGGTGTAGAAGATCTATGGGTATGGTTGGAGCGATCCGCTTATATAAATCAGTAAAATTAAATAAACTAGCCACTTAAGGAGGGCAAATCCTAGGCAAGAGAATACACAAATGAAAGATTGATGATAGATGATTACATGTAAATAAACCTACATCTATTAATATGAATAAATCAACCAAATTAATGAATAATTGGAAATATAGCCAACTAGCTATATTAGTATTGTAACATGGCTCCCTCCCTTAAAAGCTTTGTCCTCAAAGCTAGGGAAGGACTGGAAAATATTCTCTATCTGCCTTGTAGCATCGTCCTCTAGAAGGCCTTGCCACTGAATTAGGAGTTCTTGAATGCGGCATGGTCGATGATGGTGTACTATGGATTGTAGCATTGCTATTCTTGATGACAACTTTGAAAATTTATTGCTGACAACTTTTGAAAATATTGTTGACAACTTTTGAGATTGTTGCTGACAACTTTTGGAAATATTGTTGACAACTTTTGAGATTGTTGCTTGTCAACTTTTGAAAATATTGCTATCAATTTAACTTTACTTTTACTTTAGATTCCAACGTCTATATTCCTTATTTGCGCCCATTTGAATCACATGTTTGCAAAATTTGGTGCTATCTTGCTTAGTTCTTGATTAAGACGCGCATTCTATTGGATGGCGCAATGGTGCAGAGATTAGTAAATTTTTGTTTGTAACTACTAATTTTCTTCAGCTAAACTTAGGACTTCTGTAACGATAATATCAATACGTCTTCATAATCAAATTGGCAACATGCAATCTTCCTTTTCTCTTTTTCATCGTAGATAAAATATGACGTGATTTATGCCACCTTTAAAACCTTAGTGCTTATTATTTGAATCGACTTCCTTGATTATTTACGCTCACTAGAATGCTAATATTTCAAAAATAAAAGCTTTATTTTATAACCTTTGTTCCTTATTTCTTTGTGATATGATTGGATGTCCCGAGTACGTCCAAAATAACAACAGTTTAAAAAAAAAAACTTTAATTGTAATCTCCCTTGAAGGTGTTTTACAAACACTTTGTATTATATTTTTTTTGTAAAGTACCAATCGAGACACCTAAACCTTCATGAAGAGCTGGCTTGCTCCAATTGGTTGGAATTTTTTTTATCACGTAGTCGTCCAAGGGATTTCAACCAACGTAATTATGTTGGTGAAAAATACGGCTTAATTGGCACAACTGTTATCTTTAAGAAAGATTTATAATTAAAACTTTATAACTTCTTCATCGAATAAAAAATGTCTGGCTTTTGATTGGTTCTTCCCACACATTGTAGGGCTTCGAACGATCAGAAGTCTTGCTTCATTCCCATCTTGGATTATTTTTTTTTCAACTGTCTAGCAAACCAAATTTTTTCATGCAGTGATACTTTATTTTACACCGATTATATGAATCTGATTATGGACGATGCTTCTATTACTTGTAACCGGTGATTCTAGAACGAATTCTACCAACAGTTTGAAGCTTGGTTTATCTGATTCGTCATTTGCTATACCTTATTCAGATAGTTGTGATGTTTTTAAATTACTATAACCTCTACAAAGTCTTATAATTAATACCTTTCTCCTTCAACTTTTATGATGTTTCCCAAGGCATGTATGTTATGAGCTGTGTCTCTACGTTGATGCTCAATTCCTTTCAATAATTCTAAAACTTTCCAATTTTGACCACAATACCTACGTTGTGAAAAACCCTAAAGCACCGAATTAGAGTGAATGTTTTGTTGTTGCCCTAATTCTACCTACAAAATGAAACAATCGATAGTAGTGGATCAATCACTTCAACTAATATATTTCCTTCCGTGAACTAAAGATGCAAATTGATCAACAATTGTTTAAATTATGGCTGTAACCTTAGATTTAAGAATTCTAATTATCACCTGCAATATCTGGATGGATGCGTGATTCCAAAATGACCCGTGATCATCAAAAATATAGTCATGCGTACTCGATAATCCACTGCCATGTGTTGCATCTAAATTGGACGTTGAATTAGGATTTGCAAGACATCGCTCCAATAGGCTTAATTATTTTCGTAGATGTTCATACTAATTTCACTTTGCTTTCACCGTTATTAGCAGATTAATTTTAGTTCGTATACATAGTCTTCTGCTCACTTATATATAATCTTCTTGCACAAATTTACGCATCTGTTTTAACTGCGCTTGATAAAATTTTTGTTCAAATTTAGGCATCCATTTTAAACTGCGCTTGATAAAATTTTTGTTGGTAATATTCTTGTATGTCCTATCTTCTACGCATGCTAAGCTTGTCTTCGATTTGACCCCTAATTGTTGGTAGCATCCGAGTAAGACTTTTAATACGCGTAAATTTTTTGAAAGTGTTGTGACACCAAACCAATCACCTGGTGGTTGTGTCCTGCTTGGCATTGGAGTAGGGTACTATTATACACAAATTTATACATAAATTATTGTTTTTTGTCTTGAAGAATTTGGCGACTCTGTGAGCCGAACCTATGTATACTATATTACAAAAATAAAAAATTCATTGTGGTTTGTTTTGGATTAAACCGGTCTTGTTGGTATTTTATGACTCGTTAGCAGGTTTGATCTGAATATCTGCCAATACCTGTGATTCCAAACCATTGCACAGTCCTGCCAAAATAGCAGTATATTGTCTAAAATAAAAAAATATTGGCAACTGGAAGATGTTGAGATCGATTGGCTCTGATACCACTTAGAGTGATCTGCTTATATAAATCAGTAAAATTAAATAAACAAGCCACTTAAGGAGGGCAGATCCTAGGCAAGAGAATACGCAAATGAAAGATTTATGATAGATGATTACATATAAATAAACCTACATCAATTAATATGAATAAATTAACTAAATTAATTAATAATTGGAAATATAGCCGACTAGCTATATTAGTATTGTAACAATGGTTGCCCTTGATAGCTAGAAATGACAGTTATTAGCCCCTATCGAAAGTATTCAACAAGTGGGAGAATGTTGGAATTATGTTGAATATTTTCCATGTTATTCAGGAGGGGTTAACTCTGAAAGGACTTTACACTATAAATTTTTTTAGGGGGTTTAATATATTTTTAGACCCATATGGGTGTTTTGGGGTTAATGTAATATCAGCCTATGGTTTTGTGCCATGGTATTGTAAAACCCCTTCTTGTGTTGTTGGTATATAAAGAAGCACTTGCATGAGGGTTTTGTAATGAATTTGCAAGAAATGTAATCGCAAGTGAAAAGCGAGCAAAATGATATTATTGTATGGAAGATGGTCAAGTTTATACAATAAGGACATATTCTTGCTGGGGATTTTCCCGAAAGGGTTTCCTAGGATAAATTCTTGTGTAATGTGTTCTTCTTCTCCATTTTTGCTTTGATTATGCAATTTCTATTTTTTTGAAATTTGTTTATCGAGGTATTATTTCTCTTCATTGGAGACCATTGATAAAGAATCTTCATAGAAATAATTGGGTTAAGATAGCCAAATACTGTAAACCTCAAAGCAGTAGCTAGGAGGTAGGAAGGCAATGGATCCCAATGGAGGAGTGGCCAATCCAAATCTTAGAGGATCAGAGAAAATAAATCTATAGGACCATCCAAATGCTCTCATGGTCTCAAGAGGAGGATACTCTTGGTTGGGGATGGAAATATCAAAGTGAATATACACCTTTGGATACTTAGCCCTCTGTCAAAGTACCTTGATCTTGTTAAGTGATATATTCATGCAACTATGGGCATAGAAACTTTGACCCAAAGTTAGATTCTTTATTTTGCTTCTACTTCATAGAAGGGTGTTAACAAGGGAACAACTAATGAAAAGGAGATGTATGAGCCTTTCAGATGTGAGTTGTGTTGGCAGAATGAGGAAATGATCTCTCATATTTTTATAAAATGCCCCATCACAATAAAACTATTGGAACAAATGGTAACTTTGCTAGGCATCCACTGGTATGAGATATCTTCTATAGAACAACTTTGGAGGGAGTGGTCTAAACGGGAGGAAATTGACCAACCCACTCAAAAAAATTTTTGGGTGAGGATGGCTTTCCTTCTATGGAATTTGTGGAAGAAGAAATAATTATATCTTCAACTAGGAATACATAGACAACCATTTTGTTTGACAAAGGATCATAAAAAATATGAGGGAGTCAATCCAATACATATAAAAAGAGCCCCAAAATCCTAACCAAAAGTGGATTCATATAATATCCATATAACAAGTGTTTCCAACAGTGATCACATCAAAAAGGGTAACCCAAATCATGCACAAGTAATCAAAACTAGGAATTAGAAACCTTCTCTAGAGGGACTAGGTAAGATTAATACATATGGAGCCTCAAGGGAAAATCCAGAAAGTGAGTATGGGGGAATAGGTCTCCTTTTGAATGATACCCCTACTTTTATCTTCATAGAAAACCTTGGTATCTTATCCAATAACTTGGTAGAGGGATATTCCATATTAAAGGGATTACAAAAGGCTTTAAAGGTGGGGTGGAAAAAAAATTAGGAGGAATCAGAATCCCAAATTATGATTAGCCACTTAAAGGCACTAGGCAAGCAAAATAATTAAAGATTGGAGAATACAAAGAATACTTGAGAAAATACAAATGATCCAACAACGCTTTGAGTTAGTGGAGTTCATATACATATTTAGAGATTATAATAGGGTGGTAGATGTGATGGCTAGTTGGGCTCTTGATCAAGGAGACTTTATTTGCTATGGATATCCTCCTAGATGGTTTCCTCAACGGACCAGGGAAGTTCTTTTTTCCTTTCTTACCATTGATGATAGTACTGCTTGTTGTTTATAGATTTATATATCCTTGCTTTATATGGTTACTTTTTTGTATAGATAGTTGTAATAGATTAAATGTGAGGGATATTAGTCCCATATCCTCTGTCAAAACTTGGCTTAAAAGCCTTCAATAATTGAAAGGCAGGATATGTAATATGATTTTCAGCTAATTTAATCTTTTAATTCTTTTTTACCGAAAAACATCTTAAAATTTTATTTCATGGTATTAATTTATATAGTTAAATTCTTCAATTTTTAAGGATAAGATTTTGGTTCAAAACTTGTCAAACTATATATGCATAGTATTTAAGTTATTACAATAATACTATTTGTTCATTATGTAACATGAGTGGGTATAATATTTAAGTTATTATAATAATACTGTGGTAATGATTTAAGATGAGTGGGGCTTGTTTCCATTCAATATATCCAATTTATAAACAAATATTAATTTTTATAATTGATTTTAAATTTGTAATAAAAATAGTTATTCGAGTTCAATTTCATACATCTTACTGGACACTTATGCAAAATCCCATGATTTATAATAGCTTTGACATATGAATTATACTTTTTTTACGACTTGTATGGGCCTAACAACAAGGTTTTGGAAATCTAAATAGGAGGTTGAAAGGTTGAATCCAATAGGGATTGAAGTTGTACATCATACATAGATAACACGAGTTTTGTTGGATAAACAAACATATATTGGTAAATAACATCTTCTATGAGGATTGTCTCATATGGCTTATGGTGTTGTGGATGTTAAAAACTACTTTAGTTTCATTTTTATCTAGTTAATAATTGTCTTTGTCATTAATTATATTTATATTGTGTCCATAATATTTAATGTAAAAGTAATATTTATAAAACAAGTCTTTACCAAAGGGGTGTAAACCCTAGGTACAGTCAAGCGATGAAACAAAACGATAAATTTAGCTACAATATTCACAAAAGGATGCAAAACCTAGGTGTAGTCAAGCATTGAAAGAAGAGGGTTTGAAAGGAGAGGGTTGCTGGCAGACCATCTCTTTAGTCTGTGAGAAAGCTTCTTTGATCAGAAGAAATATCTCTTAGGGATCTTTGGGTTTGCGAGTGGATGAACATATGCCCTTTATCAAGATTTTGAAGGATGAATCTAGGTTGGATTTTATTGATCATGAAGCCCGAATAATTATCTGCAAACTCAAGGGAAACTCAAAGGACACATTAATTATTGGTGGATAAATACAAAAATCCAAATAACTCTCCTACCCAAAAATTTATTTTCTATTTCCTTTTATAATTTAGCGGATAGAGATAAGGTAATGGATTATAAATATAATTGGTTTTTCGAACAAAAGGGTGTCTATATAAGACCTTGGACTCCTAGTTTCAACCTCTTTACAAAAAAATTTAATGGCTTCCTAGTATGGGTGAATCTTTATGCTCTCTCTATGGAGTTTTGGGGAGAGAAGATATTCACCAAAATCGATAATGTCATTGGTGCATTCTAGTATATGGATTCCCAAACAAAGGAAATTTTGTTTAGTAAAATTAATATGAGTAAAGCAATATTGGTTGTTTGGATGGATGTTTCAATTTTTGGATCTCAATCCATCACTATCTCCCCAAGCAAAGAGGAACGGATCCAAAATATTGAATATGAAAACTTCCCCCTAAGATGTTATGGTTGTGAGCAATATGACCACCTGAAGAAGAGATGCCTGATCATTCGATCATCCTTTGATTCCTTCTTCGTGGAGGAGAAGGCCTTGCACGCGAATGATTCAAAACCTTCAAATATCCTAGTTCAAAAGAAAGAAGTTTGTCCTCCAGATGCACCAATTATCCGTCAGGAATCATGTGAACAACATAAGACTCAACCCCAAAAGGAGAATTTGAATCAGATCATTAATAAAAGTCAAATGGTTACTAAAGACCATCTAGACGGTTCCATGGAAAATATTAACACCTCATATGGTATTCTTGAAGCTAATTATGAAACAATTGGTGACAATCAGTTTTCTAAAAATGAAGATCCTACAAAATGTGTTACAACTAGATATTACCTCAAGAGGTTGAAGTGCAAAAATGCATTCTCAGATCTTGCCACTCTAAAGGAGGAAGAACCTCTACTATAGAAAGTAAAAAAAATTAAACTAATTTCTTCTTTGATGGATGAATGTTATGTTTGTTTTCTTTCTATTTGTTGGAGTTATGTGTCATGTAAGGCTTGTTCTTGTTGTTAGTTCTTAAAAAAAAAAAGTTGATTATAGAAACTTAACAATTCGAGGAAGATGGAGAATATTTTTGATAGAAATACAAAGATAGGTATGATTTAATTAACTTGTCAAAAATGTAATGAGAACAATATAATGTTTTGTTTTTATAACAAGAATAACCCCAATAAAAATTACATATAACTTATTAATTTTTTTTTTATAAATATATAATAACTATTTTTCCTATATAATATTTGTTCATTATTTGTTGTATATTAACTTCTATAAAATAATATGTTGCATACATAAGGAGAATATTGACATAATTTTATATCAAAGCTTAAGATTTTGTACTTTGACGGTGTACAATTTTGCTATTGGGTTTCATCTATGCTGAAAAAAATCCTTAATACCGTTAAATTTAGACTAATAGTCCTTTGGAAGTTCTTATATGATTATATTGTATTTCAATTTATATTTTATGTTTAGGTCTTACTATGTTATCCTTACATGAAAAAATGTCCAAAGTCCATTTGTGACCTCAATTTAAATAATGTTTGTACTCTTTAAAAAAATATTTTATTTTTTGTGTGAGAAACCTTCACAACCAATACATAAGGTTGAGCAGTCTCCTCCCAACTATGATCTCTTATAAAGACAAGAACTATGCTTATCAATAGGGAATTTAACACACAACCACCACACACCCATCCCTCACACACTCACCCACATCGCGGTTTGAACCTTAGACCTTTCGAAAAAAACAAAGCCCAAATCGTTGTGTTGTCCCCCTATGACATATTCTAGTATTTTCTTGATTTTACTCCCAATGAGGCATAAGGCTTTATGAATATTTAGTTGATAAAGATCACTAACTAGTATGTTTTCCTAATGGGTAGAAGACCTTACGACCTTCATATTATAACATAAATCACACAAACACTTGAGGTCAACCTTATCCTTTTTAAACAATTGAGACCCAAATCTCAATTCATGTGGCAAGCCATGGTTGGTCTCTTGGATGAGACAAAATGATATTGTGTAAGAGGCCAAGAATTATTTATGCTTATTTAGGTTTTTAAAGGTTAGTTGGATTAGTAGTTGTTTGTTTAGTTAAAACATTTATTAATAAGAGATTTAGGTTCAAATCTTGGGAGCATGTCTGTTGCAAAGATAGTAGTCTATTTAGAATTCTTTAAGTGCACGTTAGATCGATGCTATTGGTACGAATATCGAGTAATAGGTAGTTTCTTTTATGACGAGTCAAAAATAACAAGTGGTATAGGCTTGTTGGGAGCAACCCTTATGGTTTGAACCCTGCTCTTGGTTGTTACTAAAAATAACGTGGATGTAACCAACTCCTCTATGTATCCAAAAAAATTTATGCCTATTTAAATAGGTATAATCAATAACCTGTGGGCATCCTTATACCTATGTTGATCACAAATCTGCCTAAGTACAAAGTATTATCACTTGTGCGCCCTAGACCCGGCCAAAATTTAAAGGCCAAGGGAAAGATAAAATTCCTTCGGGCTGATCTCTAGAGAGGACTGGATCCCTTACTATTCTAATTCGGTTTAAAGCTTAGGGTAACAGGAAAGAAATGAAAATAATAGAAAGATATGGAAATATGGCTCTAAGATGATAAGTACGATGGGGATAAACTAACAACAAGAAACCACATTCAAGTTTGAATTAGCATGAAATAGAAAAGTAAGCACATGAACCACTCATAATTTGAAAAGATAACAACCAAGACACATTTTAGTGTTCATTCGCTTACCAACAGTAATTAAATTTAGATGCAAAATTTAAAAGCAACTAAAAATGGGCATAAACGTAAGCAAAAATGACAAGAAAAAAGTGATCAACCACAAGACTACTTTAGGAACCAAAATCCGAATATCTTTCTATTGATTCAGAAGACTTAAAGTATTTTTCTGCAGAATATCTATCCTCCTTTATTACATTAAAATACTTAGTATTTATAGAGGATTTCGCCTCTTTCATTAAATGCATACAAAAACAAAATGTTGGTAAATCAAAGACCACCAAGAGTGATTTTCTCCTTGGTAACAACGATACTTGAAGCATAACATTCTTTAGGAAACATGGATCCCTCTTTCATGGAGTGCGCTTGGAAAATCAGCAAAAATGGACGATGGAAAATTGCTCCAAAAGTTGACACGTTGAAATCATAGCAATAGCATATAAAAATAAGGAGCTTTAGCATTAAATTTTGGTTGATGCATTGTCACCTTGCACCCAAGAAAATTAACTCCATTTTGACAAGAAGCGAAATCCATAGTCGACGCCTTGAAAATGAACAGGAGCATTTAATACTGACATCTCTTCAACCGGGATTCTAGAAATACCACTTTCAGTGCCCCAATTATCAAATTTCATCAATTTTTGGTCCTTCCCAAAAACGATCTGCAACAATGACGCCTTGGAAAGGAACTTCACTGAGGCAGAAATTGACTTCACCCGAAAATATCTTTAATTGCCAGAGGAGGGCAAAAATAATTAATTTTGCCTAAAAAGGGGGGTGAAAAAGCAATTTCGCTCCAATCTGGGGTGAAATTGACTTTGACTTGTGAAAACATGCTTTCTTTCCTCTTTTTTCTCCAAACTTGCTCTTTTTTTCCATTTTTGGAATGTTTCCATTTTCAGCTTTGTTTCCATTTTTGGCAATTTTTTATTTTCAAAAACTTTCCATTTTCAACAACTTTTTATTTTTGGAAATTTTCCATTTTCAGGGCGAAATGCCCTTTTCGGGGGGCGAAAAGGCATTTTCGGGGCCTGAAAATGCCTTTTTCAGAAATTTTCTCTTTTTGCCCAAAAAAGGGGGCAAAATTGACTTTGACTTTGAAATTGCATTTTCTTCCCCGAAATTGATTTTCTGGTGGTAAAGTTTCCCGGAGCCATAAATTTTGATCTGTTAACCTGATTGTCCATTATAATATATCGTTGGAAAGCTTGAGAAAATATATAAGACAAAAAATCTAAAGATCATTTCATCCAATTTTTCTTTCACCACTGGATGTACTTCATACTTGGACGAATTTAAAAATTTATTTTTAGTGTGGCAAAAATGCCAACACTTTTGGTGGCTCGCGAGGTATTCAGCTCGTTTGGATGCAATTTACCCTAGGGCCTTTATTCATTGGGAAACAAAGTCATAACTGTCGGTTGCATCAAATTGTTCACTGCTTGCACCAACTTCTTCCTGCATTGCCTAATATTGTCTGGTCACCTATTTGTATTTTTCACCCAACACGAGGAACTTCGCTGAGCTTGGATGATTTTCTCTACTTCAGGGTGCTCTGGTAAGACTTTGATCTCTGACGCCAACGACTCCTGTAATCCAAAAAATAAAATGGGAAAAAATGAAATAGAGGCTGTTGAGGATTTGGATCAATGGAAGGAGCAGAAATGGATGAGGCCACAGTTCCACTCACCCTTGACGAGGTTGGTATACTCACAACAATGATGGAATTAACGGGAGTGAAAGATGAGGCAGATGATAGTGGAATGGAAAATAGATTAAGGTCAGAGGCAAACAAACTGGAAGATGGAGGAATGGAGGAAATGAGAATGGCAGAAGGAGCATTGGTGACTAATGACAATGAAATGGGGAGGGGAATAGAAGTGGTGGGTACAACGAATGAAAGTAAGGTACTACAGAATGAAGGGAAACAGTTACCAAATGCTCATGATCAAGGGAAGAGAAAATGCGTACCTGCGAGCTTCAACACCATTTGAGCCAATGATGTATATATATACATATATATATACATATATATATTTTAAATCATATCACACCATTTAGTGCCCTAAGCACTTTATTTATCAATCGACCTATTTACAATATTTACACAAAAATTTACGACATGATTGGCATACCGCCACCACAAACCTGGATTTGAATGCTTATCCGATGAATATGCAGTGTCCAAACCAGATCTAATTGTACTTTAGGTAATCTTTGAAGTTTTTTTGTACTCTTCCCAAAGTTTACCAGGTTGCAAGCCAGCTACAATGTGCCAAACTATCATGCATGCCAGCACTCATACAATTAATGAATAATGTGGCAAAAATATTTACCATATGGGAGATTTCTTCGAGTACTGATTGTAGTGATGGTTGGAACCAATGCTACCACTTTTGAGAGTCCACTGGCTACGAGGTCTTCAGTATGTGCTGCTCTAACGTCTTGATGTGACAATAGGATCTTTCTTGTGATAGCCCTACTATCAGAATCTCCTCAAAACCAGTATCCTGATGAGGTATGCGTATTGGGTCTTGACTGAGTACTTGCATGTTATCCTCAAGGATACAAAAAGGGTGCAAAATTATTCCCTTTTTGCATTCAGAGCTTGTCGTTAGACTCTTCTCTTCTTCTCAGTTCTTCTCCTGAAGAAAGTTGCAAGCTACCATATTGTTCATTACTGGGGTAATGCTTGCATATTCCTTCTTTCGATGTTGGGAGACATCCACCTCTTCTTACTCCATCTCTTGATGGAAGTTGCAAGCAATCATATTGTTCATTGTTGGAGTAGTGCTTGCATATTCCTTTCGTTGGTCTTGGATGAGATTCACCTCTTGTGCTCCACAAAGCTGTGTTTCAGGTATTCACACAGTTTGTGGGATCTTCCATTGTGAATATTGCATAAGACAAGAGCAACAACTATCGAAGAGAGTGATGGAAAGGCAGTTACTATCCATTGTATTTTTCTTGATTGGAGCAGGAGCTGCTCTACTTGTACCACTTCTTGAAATATTTGAGGGAATCTTTGTTCCCCAAATTGTAGTAGGAGGAGGCTTATGTCCGGGTGGAAAGCCCAAATATAGTAGAGGTGGGCTTGGGCGGGTGTCGGCTGGATCTTCTCTAGAATTCTCCTCCAACTCATCCAAAATTGAACATTGAAGTCTGTGATGCTCTTTAGAGGTTCTCTCATGATGGTGGAGAGGTGGATCAACAGTTGAAAGGGGTCCTGAGAGCCATCAAATGTGTCAACTAGTGCTTCTGCCAAGTCTGCACATGAACAAATACTCTTACTTCCAAGCATTTTGTACCACTTTTGTGCCCTTCCTTCGAGAGACAAGACTAGAAGTCTGATCATGACATCTTCGTAGGCTATGCCATGGAGGGTTGCTTGAGCAACGACATCTTCAAGGTGCTCTTGCGCCATTCCCTCAGTAACATTGTATTTTGTTAGGGTCTTCAAGGCACTTTTGGGAATCTCATGCTGATTTTGGAGATTCAGAGGGCTGGATCATCCCAGTTGGGATAGCATACCTGTGCCATTATAGTAGTGGTCCTCAGAGATCATGGTCCTTATCGTTGAGTCAGAGTCGCCAGGTGATTTTGCTAGATGAAGGTAAGACAAAGATTCACCAAACTCGGGCTCCCTTAAAATATGGAGACTGTGAGTCCCACCGGGCATGCCAAAAATTGTTGGTCACGAATTTGTCTAAGTACAAAGTATTATCACTTGTGTGCCCTAGACCCGACCAACATTGAAAGGCCGAGGGAAAGAGAAAATTCCTTTGGGTCGATCTCTAAAGAGGGTTGGCTCCCTTACTATTCTAATTCTGTTTAAAGCTTAGGGTAACATGAAAGAAATGGAAAATAACAGAAAGAGATGAAAATATGGCTGTAAGCTGAAAAAGTACGATGGGAATAAACTAACAACAAGAAACCACATTCAAGTTTGAATTAGCATGAAATAGGAAACTAAACATAGGAACCACTCATAGTTTGCAGATATAACATCCAAGACACATTTCAGTGTTCATTCCCTTACCAGCAGTAATTAAATTTGGATGCAAAATTTAAAAGCAACTAATAATGGGCATAAACATAAGCAAAAATGACAAGAAGGAAGTGATCAACCACAAGACTACTTTAGGAACCAGAAGCCAAATATATTTCTATTGATGCAGAAAACTTAAAGTATTTTTTTGCAGAATGTCTATCCTCCCTTATTACATTAAAATACTTAGTATTTATAAAGGATTTCACCTCTTTCATTAAATGCATACAAAAATAAAATGCTGGCAAATCAAAGACCACCAAGAGTGATTTCCTCCTTGGTAACAATGATACTCAAATCATAACATTCTTCAGGAAACAACGATCCCTCTTTCATGGAGTGCACCTAGAAAATTAGCAAAAATGGACGATGGAAAATTGCTCCAAAAACCGGCATGTTGAAATCACAACAATAGCATATAAAAATCAGGAGTTTTAGCATTAAATTTTGGTTGATGCATTGTCACCTTGCATCCAAGAAAATTAAATCTATTTTGACAAGAAGTGGAATCCATAGTCGATGCTTTGGAAATGAACAAGAACATTTAATACTGACATCTCTTCAATCGAGATTCTGGAAATATCACTTTCGGTGCCCCAATAATTAAATTTCATCAATTTTTGGCCCTTCCCAAAAAAGATCTGCAACAATGGCACCTTGGAAAGGAACTTCACTGAGGCAGAAATTGATTTCGCTCGAAAATATCTTTAATTGCCAAAGGAGGGCAAAAATAATTAATTTCGCCTAAAAAGGGGGGTGAAAATGAATTTCGCTCCAATCTGGGGTGAAATTGACTTTGACTTGTGAAAACATGCTTTCTTTCCCCTTTTTTTTTTCCAAACTTGCTATTTTTTCCATTTTCGCCTTTGTTTCCATTTTTGGCAATTTTCTATTTTCGAAACCTTTCTATTTTCAGCAACTTTCTAATTTCAAAAAATTTCTATTTTCGGAAATTTTCTATTTTGGAAATCTTTTCACTTTTGACAATTTTCCATTTTTAGAAATTTTCCATTTTTCGGGGCGAAAAGACATTTCGGAGGGCGGAAAGGTATTTCAGGGGGCGAAATGCCATTTTCGGACCGAAAATGCCTTTTTTGGAAATTTTCTCTTTTTGCCCAAAAAAGGGGGTGAAATTGACTTTGACTTTGAAATTGCATTTTCTTCCCCGAAATTGATTTTCTGGTGGTAAAGTTTCTCGGAGCCATAACTTTTGATCTATTAACCTGATTGTCCATTGTAATATATCATTGGAAAGCTTGAGAAAATATCTACGATAACGAAATATCTAAAGATTATTTCATCCAAATTTTCTTTCACCATTGGATGCACTTTATACTTGGATGAATTTAAAAAATTATTTTTAGTGTGGCAAAAATGCCAACAACCTATTAATCTAATAAAATATCGAGAATCTAAAAAATATTTGTTATTAAAATGGCATTAGCTCAACTGTTTAGATTCTTCAAAATTTGAGGAGACCAAGTTTAAATTTTGGCAAGTGATATATGGATAATATTTAAGTTTTGTTGTAATGGTGATGATGTACGAATGAGACCCATTTCAATCTAGTATAACCAATTGAAATAAATAAATAGAAGGAAAAAATCCTTGTTATCAAATTATTATGGATTTTTCCCATAGGGGGACAATGCAACGGTTCGGGCTTTGGCTCTTCAAACTGTGACGTGGATGAGTGTGTGAGAGGGTGGGTGTGTGGTGGATGTGTGTTAAATTCCTTATTGATAAGCATAGCTCTCGGATTTAGGAGGGGTCATGGTTGGGGGAAGCCTACTTGATCACAGGGGTTTCTCACACTAACCAAATTAAAAAAAATGTTATGGATCTTGAGAATTTAAAAGAAAACAAATGGTTCTAACGTGAAGATAAATGTAGAGTCATTTGATTATTAACAACCATGATTGACCTTGAATATTTAAAAAACAAAATGATTACAAAAGAGGCTTTTATGTATAGGGGTTAATGATAGCCATGGTATGAAAATGACAAAAAAAAAAATCATCTTTACTTTGAGAAATATAAGATGAGCCTTATGAGATCTTAAAACTAATAGGATCAATCTTGAACTACAAGTTGTGAATATTAATGAAATGATCTTATATTTTATAAAAATGAGTTTTAAAAGGATATTGTAGTGGTAAGTTTTTGGGTTTTCAATATATAAATTCAAGTTCAAATCCCAATAAAAAAAATCAAGACTCGTTAAAAACCCACACTTTATCCTAACATTTAATTTATTAAAAAACATTAAGCAAAAAAGTATTTAGACCAGGTTGGTCTTTTAATTCTTCCTCAGGAAAATAAAGGAATCTCTTTTCCTATATAGTGAAACGAAAGGAGGGGGAGAAGGAAGAAGACCAGGAAACTGGGGGTTTTTTGCTAGAGATCGACGCTATATTGCGGTAGAAGGAAGAAAATTGACTTATTTTTTTGGTATGATCCGTTACTGTATTTTGCTGAAACTCGTGTTTCTAAAGTTTTAATTTTGATTTAGAGTTTGTTTTTTCATTATTTTGTGTAATTTAAGGGTTACAATAGAAAAACTAATAGAAGGCCTGAAAAAATAGAGAACACTTGAAATTAAAAAATTAGGGTTTACAAGGGGGGAGAATTCGATGGGAGAATCCTCAGTAGGAGGGTTCACACAGGGAACTTCTGAGGGAAGGACCCAGAGTCCCAAGGGACCTAATATGCAATCCTCTGCGAAAGTGGTTAGAGGTAATAATGGAAAGAGAGATGATACAGGAGAACAAGCTCAAAAAATCCTACAAGTCATGAGTAAAAGAAAGGAGACTGAAGTTGAACAAGCCAAAAGAAATAGATGTTTACTTTAGATAGAAATAATTCCAGTGCTAGAAATTGCAGAAGAACTCATAGCATATGAGATTATGTATAAATCCAAGTATACCTTAATATGCAAGTTTGTGGGACTCCGATATTCTGCAAGGTTCTTATACTCTTGGGCCAGAAAGCATTGGGAACCACAAGGGGAATTGAATATCTTCACATTATCGAACATATACTTTGTAGTTGAATTCATAATGATATCTAATAAGGACAAAGCTTTTGAGGGATGTCTATATAACATAGGCCTTGAAGGTCTATTCATGCAACCATGGAGACCCACTTTTGATCCTAGAACTGAACCCTTGGTAACTCCAATTTGGCTAAAATTATTTGCACTTCCTTTAGAATATTGGAAAGAGGAAATTTTGGATTTGATAGGTAATATCTTGGGCAAATACATAGGCAGATCAAGAGAATCAATGGAAGGAGGATCAACAACGTATACCAAAATTTGTGTGGAGATGGACTTGGGAAAATCATAATTGACCTCAAAATCAGAAGGAATATATAGAAACAACAAATAGACTATGAATCTGTGTCTTTCATATGTAGAGCATATCATGAATACAAATATTTGGTGAGAGGATGCCCCAAAATAGACAAAGGATAGACAAATCCAGTGAATCCAAACCTAGGAAACCAACTCAACAAAAAGAAAACGAACAAGGATTTCAAACGATTATGAGAAAATGAATAAAAAATAATAACCAAGAAAGAGGAAGAAATCAACATAAGGTATTAAATACAAATAAACGCCAAGAAGGAAGGGCTTCATCCATAAAATATGAGATCCTCAGGCTAGATGATCCAATGGAAGGAGAGGAACTACCACACTCAAATCAAACATAAAATCTAGAGAAATCAATAGCAGAAGAGGTTCATCATCCACAACATACAAATACAAAAAAATAACAATACCTAAAATTAATGAGAGAGGTAGAAGAAGGACAATCCATACAGGTACAATTTGCATCAACCAAAGAACAACAAATAGAATATAAAGAGCAACCACAACTAGGTACATAAGGAGAGCTAGTTCTATATAATAAAGAGCCACATACATCTAAGGAGGTAATTATGGAATAGAAAAGAAAAACAAAGAAAAGTCAACCCTTGGGATAAGACAAATGGAGAAAAGGCTAAAAAATGCAAACTATCAAGGAGTAAGTAGAAAGACAAACAAAGAAAAAATACAACAACAAGGAGAACAATTGAGAGAGGCAGGCATGGTTAAACCCATAGCCAAATTCTACAACACGAGTTCCCAATGATTATACACACATGGAATGTAAGGGGATTAAAAGGTTGCCCCAAACAATTGGTTGTTAAACGTATGATAGAAGATAACCACCCATATGTGGTTTTATTACAGGAAACTAGAGCATCACTGGAAGCAATGCAAATAATAACCAAGAGATGCTGGAGGAATGTAGACTATGAGGCCTAATATTTCCATGGTTTCTTCAGGGGAATGGTCACTTTGTGGAATAGAGACACTTTTCAAAAGGTAGGAGCAACATCAACTAGAGGGATCTTGATGACTAGATTGAGAGATAGAGAATCAGAATTAGTTTGGCTGATTATTAACTTTTATGGGATGAAGGAAGTGTAGGAACAAAAAACCCAATGGAAGTCAATCCCGACTTTTAGATAAGCTTACCTAGAAGATAGGTTCCTGGTGGGTGGAGACTTCAATGCCAAGATGTCAGTAAATGACCAAGAGGGAGGTCTAAATCATCTTAGTGAGAAGGAAAAAATCTTGATTGTCTGAGCTAATAATTTAAATCTGATTGATATTCCACCTCCAAGATGTGGTACTACTTAGACCAATAAAAGGAAAGGAGATAAAACAATAAAATCAAGATTATATAGGATATTTATAGAGGAAGAAATTCACCAGTTATGGAGCTGTCATTCAGAAATCATAAACCTGTTATCTTACAACTATTTTTCAATACGTCTAAATATCACAAATAGAATACCCCAGTCCAAAAACTGCCCCTTCAGATTTGAGAAATTTTGGCTTCTAAACCAGGAATTACTAGAGTTAGTTCAAAAATGGTGGCAATAAGGAAAACCAACATTTGGAAAGACACAATTTCAGCTACACTCCAGATTGAAATATATCAAATATAAATTGAAAAACTAAGGCAAATTTCAAAGATCATATTTTCAGAAACAAAGAGCATATCTAGTTGAGAGAATGCAAGGAATTTCAGAAAGAATTCATTCGGAATCCATTTTAGAGGAATTACTTTCCCATGAAAAGATCTTAATGCAGGAGGAAGAGAAGCTAGATAAAAAAGAAGAAACCTATTGGAAGTAGAGCTATAGAATTACTTGGCTTCAATAAGGAGATAGGAATACAAAGTTCTTTCACCAGTAAGCCACAACTAGGAAACACTATAATCGGATTGATGCTTTAAAAAATGTAGGACTCCTAGAAACCACCACTTCAGGTATGCAAAATGTAGCTAATGAGTATTTCTCCACTTTGTTTATTGTAGATTCACATTTGTCAAAACAATCCCAGGAGAAAATCTTGGGAAGTATTCCTAGATTAGTCTCTCAATATCAGAATGAGGAGATTATGAAAGAGATCAAATAAGAAGAGGTGAAAGAA
Source organism: Wollemia nobilis (assembly GCA_028583015.1). NCBI lineage: Eukaryota > Viridiplantae > Streptophyta > Pinopsida > Araucariales > Araucariaceae > Wollemia > Wollemia nobilis. Next base: position 13,006,988 of record JAQPPZ010000082.1, on the reverse strand, counting down.
ATAATCTTCTCCATGCAATTAGGAAAGGCCCCAGGTCTTGATGGATTACCAATAGAATTATATAAAGCTTTTTGGGATATTATAGGAGAAGATATAACTAGAGTAGTAGAAGAAGCCAGATCCGGTGGTAGGATTCTTAAATCCCTCAACCATAATTTTCTAGATTTAATTCCATATGGAGGAGAGATGGAGAATCTAACCAATTACAGACCAATAGCCCTTTGCAATGTGATCTATAAGATCATCATCAATGTAACAGCCAACAAACTAAAAACTATATTACCAAATATCATATATCCTGAAAAAGGGGGATTTGTGCAAGGTAGACAAATATTAGATGGGATTGTAATAGCATAATAAACTATACATCAGATGGACCAAATAAATAACAAAGGAATGTTACTAAAGCTAGATCTATCCAAGGCCTATGACAGAGTGAGTTAGGAATTTTTGGATCAAATTTTGCAAAGATTTGGATTCCAAAAATATTGGATCAACTGGATACTTGAATGCATATCCACAATTTCCTTTTCAGTGCTCATTAATAGAACCCCCTCCCCACTATTCAAGGCTAGTAGAGGAATTAGACAAGGAGATCCTCTCTCTCCATTTTTGTTCATTATTTTTGCAGGACTGGGAAGACTCATATAGAAGAAAAAAATAGAGAATAACATTACAGGAAGTTAAATAAATAGAGATATAGCTATCACTCATCTATAATTCGTAGATGATACAAGATTATGAGAGGAAGCAACAATAAAAGAAGCAACCAGTATCAAAGAAATATTAGATTGCTATACTACATCCACTGGCCAACTTCTAAATGAAGAAAAATTAAAAGTTATCTTCTTTAATATTCATAAGAGAATCAGAGATCAGATAAAAAACATTCTTATGTTCTCAATGGCCTCGTATCCATTAGATTACTTGGGAATTCTCTTAATAGAAAAATCCTAAAAAATAAATATTGGAAATCCATAAAAGATAAAATTTTCTCAAAGTTTTCATACTGGTCTTATAAATAGTTAAGCTTTGGAGGCAAAACCACACTTTTGAAGTCAGTGTTACAAGCAATGCCAATTAACAAATTTTCCATTTTAGCAGCCCCAAAGAGCATACTCAAATATTTGGATAAACATATAAGAAAATTCTTATGGTCAGGAGCACAAGAAAATAATAAAAATGCTTTGGTAAGCTGGAAGAAAGTCTATCAACCAAAGGAAGAGGGAGGTCTTGGAATTAGAGCTGCATCAACAAACAACGTAGCACTATTAGGGAAGTTATATTGGCGGTGGATCACAAACCCAGATTAGTTATGAAATCAAGTTCTAATAGCTAAATATTACCCTACACACGAAATGGAGGATGTCCCATAGTTGCTAGTTACAGGTGTGGGATTAGAGATATGGAAAACACTCAAAAGAGGGGCCTCACTGATTAAGGAAGACTTACATTGGAAAGTAGGTAATGGGAGAAAATTCAGATTGTGGGATGATTCTTGGGAATTTCCCCCCCATTATTAAACAATACCCTCATCTTAGTGGCATCAGAGAGACTCTTCATAATCATGGCCAAACTCTTATATCCCAGTATCTCATCCCCCCAAACCAAAAAATAGCAACTTTAAGATGGCAAAATTTGGACCAGTGGTTAGGTGAAGAATGGAAAGCTAAAAAATGTGAACTGAATGAAATCCTAGAAAAAAGAACATGGCTATGGAAATATGGACCTATTAGAAAAATTAAATGACTTGATATAATTCAATGAAAGTGGCTTTGCTTAAATAGCAAACCCCCCTTAAGTGGTACTAGGATATACTAACACCCCCTTAAGTGGTACTAGGATATACTAACACCCCCTTAAGTGATACTAGGAGGTAGTGAAAAACAACAAAACCAAAACAAGTGGCATATCCACAAGTATGAGTCTCAACAACAAGGCCTGATAAGGTACTCATGTACAATATGTGATAAAAAAATCTCTGCTTAAAGATGATGAAAAACCACAAGGAAGAAAAACCACCTACTAGAATAGAAGAAGAAGAAGAAGAAGAAGAAGGAAGATGTGCAAGGAGGATGGAGAGGAAGGAAGATGTCCTCTTCAACCCCCCTAGGACAACTTCCATCAAGAAGCCTGCAAAGGATCCATGAGATGTCTCAAAAAAGTAGAGAAGCCTCATTGCTGAACTGAATGAAATCTTACTCCTAAATTGGTGCTTGTGACACATATCAAGGTTGTGAACCATGAATAAATGTCACTAAATAAAACTCCCCTAAAACCAAAGTGTCTCACAAAAAAGAGTGTGAATATAGGATGGAGAAAGAACCACAAAAATCACAAGGGTAGTCCAAAATGACTCCACAAGCATGAGTATGTGGTTTCCATCTATATGAACACAATGGGCTAATAACAAGGTCCAAAGCATGTGGACAAACAACAAAACAAGGGGACAAAAAAAAATACACCAATGTAGCTATGAAATGTGTCCTTATGGTGACCTCCTCATCCTATCAAAATGCATGGGTAGCTAACCGCTGCAACTACTAGGTGATATAGAGGAGATGACTAGATACTAGGATCACAATCAAATGTAATGGAAGTGTCAAGTTCAACCGATAATGCACTCTATGATATAACAATTTTGAGCCACAATAAAAGTGTGGAAAATAGTTTTAAAACTAAAAATGGATTACACCATCTTAGAAAAATGAAATGAATTGATATAATTCAATAAAAATGGCTTTTCTTAAATAGCAAAGGCATACAATATGATCCATTGGATCATAACTAACTGAGCTAATCTCAGCCACACAAATTATCCTAGTAACAACTTCGGATATAATATATTATTCTAACAAGACCTGACCAACTAGCATGGGGATATGGGAAATAAGGTACTTACATAGTGAAAGCAGGCTACGGAAAGGCTCACCAAAGTAGCAAGAACCAATCCCAACAACATCCATGGAAAGAAGTATGGCAAAAAAAAGGTTTGCCAAAGGTTAATTGTTTTATATGGCAAGTTGCTCACAAAAGCATTATGAATTAGGACAATATGAGGAGAAAGGGGTTCATTGGACCTAGTGGATGTGTAATGTGCTTCCAAGAGGTAGAAATTATAAACCACCTCCTTTTTGATTGCTCCTATGCTTACACAATATAGAATTGGCGGTACTTCATATTTAGCCAAATAAAATGGTATCCTCCTAATGGTAGTAATTTTTGAGACTATTGGTCACATAACACCTTCAAATCCAAAATGCTAAGCACAAATTGGAATTTAGAGATTGGATTCATCTGCTGGAAAATATGGTTGGAACGAAACAAAATTTTTTTAAAGAGGAATTCAGCTCAGAAGAGAGGACCTGGGGGATTATGTTAAGGAAGTTATTAGAAACAGTGTCGACCAAAGTATAGGAAGAATCTTCGATGATAGAGGTAGAACAAGACATTTGAGCACAACTATGGAATCAAATGCAACATGAAAGCTATCAGGAATTGAAAAAGAACAAAGAGGGCTTCAGTAATATTTGTTGGAAGAGGACATATACAATTAAGAATGAGGTAAAGTTTAAAGAACAGGGGATTCAAAGATCCTGGACAGATAAAAGAAAATAAAAAAATTGCATTTTGAGCCTTGCCAATAAAGGCAGGATATCCAAATGGATTTGTATAAGTTGATCAATTTTGTTGAATTTTTTTACCCTTTACTCAAAAAAAAAAAATTCAGACCAGGATTAATCATAAGATAAATTAAATTATTTCTCAAACATTATTAAAACGTGTTTTAAAAATGCTTAAAAACTCTTAGGTGGAACTTCTTTGATGAGCTATGAAGAGAAATACATCTTTTAGGTGGAACTTCTTTGATGAGCTATGAAAAGAAATACATATTTTAATATTCACCACCATTTTATATTTCTTCATAGACTTTAAATGATATTTGAGTATTTATGTTTAAAATGACTTAAGCTCTACATAGCATTGGATTATTAGTGATGACACCATTATTATACCCTAATATTACAAAGAATGAAGGCAAAAATATGATATCAAAGTCTAAGGAAAACTATCAATGTTTTAAATGAGTGGAGAAGATTCAACCTCAATTTGCACTACGTTACCCTGTCCTAAGGTTACATGCTTCTAATGACAATAAAAAGTAAGCCTTCCTTTTTACTTCTAAATGCAAGTTTGATTGTGTTTAATAGACAGTAGAAATGGAACCATTTCTTTTTACTTCTGAATGAAAGTTTTAGTGTGTTTAATAGACGGTAGGAATGGAACCATTCCCATATTGTCTATTGATACATATAAATGATAAAATATTTTGAATTATTTCAATTATTATTATAAATATAATTGTTTTTAATGAGGCATTTAGTTGATGTTGTTATTCTTAAATTAAGAGGAGAATATAAAATATGAGATACTTTAAAAATGTGTTATGGATTGTGTTATAAATATCTTTACGTCCATGACTTAATGGGTTTATTAGAGGAACATGTGCTTCTAAAAAAAACTCAACAAGTTTCTTTTGTTTCAACTTCAAGGAACTAGAAATTAAAAACTTTCAAATATGAACTTTGTATATTATGCAGGATTGGAACGGATCCACCTTGGACCTTCCAAAGAGAGGCCAAAGTCCTTACTGCTATAGTAAGCTTACAACTATGAACTTTGTAAGTATTAAAACACATCATTTTTATTTTTATAAAAATATTCTTTTAACCTTGATTATAAATGTCGCGAGTAGTAAATAAATCATCTATAGCTAAGAATAGTATAGAGAATTAAAACTATAACCTACAACATGGTGTTAAGATTATTTATATCAATATTATTGAGATAAACATATGTGATCCAAAAAATGAATTTTGAAAACTTTTAAAAACTAATTATCAAATAAATATTAAAATATTATAATGAATTTAACACTTACAAACACTATTTTATTAAAAAATAAATTAAGTTGTAGAAGATGCTAAAAATGATTATTGTCATCGTATTGTCCTTAAAAACCTTCTCCATCTTTGTTTTGACCATATTATACAAATTTTTTCAATGAGTTAGGTTTTTATGAGGGGTCTCGATACCCTCACAGTGAGTGGGGTTTGAACCATGGACCTCTCAAAGAAAGGCCAAAGCCCTTACCAATGTAGTAGGCTTGCAGTTTCAAAATTTGAATTCAATTATATTTGTCAAATTTATAATGATTTTTGTACATTATAAAATCTAATTTGAAAATTAATTTATAGGATTTATAATTTATCAAAATATGTGTCAAATTCAAATTAGAGTGTCCTTATCCATGAAAATGATGATTGCATTTCAATGTGCACTATCCACCATCCATATAAAGATCTACAAAAAAGATGAAAAATGGCTCATTTATCATGCTCCTAACTTTCAATCACATGGATTAGTCATACAAACTAACAACTATCATCTACTAAAAGTTCAATCTCTATAATCAATTTATATAAACTATTAAACAATAAACACTTGTACAACTTAATGCGGCTTGACGATGATCACTTTCATATTCTAAATAAAAAAATCCATATTTTAAATATGAAAGGGAATAAAGAAAAATGCATATGATCTCATATTGCAAGTTCAACATAGGGTTTGAGGGAGGAATTAAAGGTTTTGGATGACTTCTTCAAGGAGATAGACATGCAAGTAAATGCCAATAAAACCAATATTATGATTCTCTTCAATCAATACAAAAAATAGTTAAGTTTTTATTTTGAAGGGGATCTTGCAATGAAGTAGTAAAGTACAAATATCTTAGGATAGACTTCAATAATAGGCTTTGTTGGAAATCATATAAAATGAAGAGAATATTAAAAGGATTGAGAGAACTTTTTGTATTACAAAATAGAAGTAAATAATAAATTATGAGACTAGAAGACTATATGGTTTTATTCAGGATACTAATGGTATCAATGATTTTGTATGGATGTGAAGTGTGGGCCAATAGAACATCAAAATTAATGGAAGCAAATAAAGATCATTTAAAAATGTTTGATTACAAACAAATTGAAAATAAAAGCCTTAGTTGATTTAAGATTCTTCCAAGAAAAATAGATATTTTTATTCTAGAGGCAACTGCTATGATTTGTCTTCTAAGATATTTGAAAAAATCAAATAAATAGATGCAAATAAATGACCAAATACTTGTCTTCTAAGATATTAAAAAAAATCAAACAAATGAATACAAATAAATGATCTAATATTGTAAAAAAAGAAAATCTAAACAAAAGAAAAAAAAAATAAATGAAGCTAAACAACAAGTGGATGAACAAATGAAATATCAACTTGGATGAATATCCAAATGATAATAAAGACATAAAGACATTTGTTAAGGAAAAATTCAAAACAACTATGTGGGAAAAACGTTAAGAAGAAAATAATATTATCTTGTCGAATTTAACTTTTTATATGATGGCCACCAAAAGGTCTATATAGAGGTAAACATTAATTTAAAGATGTTCATGACTCAATTGAAGACTAGCTCACACTAATTTTAAGATGAAAAAGACAAATAAAAGAGACCAAAAAAGAAATAATAAAAATGGATATTTACTTATAGAAATTCATGTTTTCTTTTTAATAGGTTATATGTGGCTTCTATTGGGGGCCACTCCTATCAAAATACCAAAATATTACATTTAGTGTAGCATACAATGTTATCACGATTTTTTTATTTCCTTTTCAATTAAATATATTCTTCAAATTCCTCAAAGTGCTTTGTTTCCACAACCAACTCTTTGCCATCATTTTTATTAAGACATAAAATCTCACTTGGCCAGTTGCCTTCTAAAACTTGAATTTCACCGAGATGGAGATCAACACCATAATTCTCTAATTTATTTGCTACTCGATTTCCTTCTCTATAAATATGCTCACACTGCTAAGAGATTATCTCTAGTAATAGATGATGAACATGAACAATAATATTATTTTTTATGTAGTGTCCACATCCATTTTTGTTAATAGCATTGATGATAATTTACGAGTCCCCCTCAATTGAAATATATTTCCATCCTTTTTCTGCTGCAATTTTAATCCTTGTAAGAAGTGCCCTAGCCTATGCATAGTTGTTAGTTGAAGTTCCATATGATTATGAATAAGTGAGGAGAATTTTGCCTTCACTATTTCTAAAAACACCACCTCTACCAGCTTTTCTTGGATTTCCTTTAGAAACACCATCAAAATTAATTTTTAAACCCAAATTTTGAACATTTCCATTTTACCATAGATCGAAGTAGATTATTTGTTTTAATTCCATTTTCACAAATGACTCTTCCATGTATGTTCAAATCTTGTAGCTAAGTTATTAGCATCTCTTTTTCTACAATTGAGTCTTTCCATGATGAGCACCATATTTGTAGACATGATGAACACCATATTTGTAGACATGATGAACACCATATTTGTAGACATTCTACAAGAGAGGCACTAATACGATTCCAAACTAGGGCATGGTTTTGATATTTATTTTTAAAAAATTCTATTATTCCTTTCAAGCCATAAATTCCAACAAATAATGGCAGGACCAATCCTCCAAAGAATACATATACTTTAGCTTTGAAATAACTTATCCAATATTTTATCAACTCTTATTGTTGATGGAGCTACTCAATATAATTTCATAATTTAAAAAAAAAATACCCCAAATGGTGTGAACAAAGGAACAATGAAGAAGTAAATGGTTTGATATTTCTAAATCCTTCTCACACAAGGCACATCCGAAGGGTCCATAATAATATCTTCTTTGTGGACTCTCTTCCGTAAGAATCTTACTTTGAACTGCTAACCAAAGAAATGTCAAAGCCTTAGGGAGAGCTTCTAATGACCAAACATTCTTCCAAGAAAAATCTTTGGGAGGAAAATTTTGGTTGTTCCAAATCCTCATATCCCAACTTGACCTAGTAACCACCATCCTTTGATAAATTCTAAACCAACTCATCCTTTCATTTCTTGTACAAATTGACAAATAAAACTCTCAAAGCATCTTTTGAAGTTCATCTACAATTTTTTTGAGTTCCTCTGCTTCAACTAGTTTACTAAAAGAAATCCATGATCTAGATTTTTTGCTCATAATAATATAATATTTGATCTTTGGATCTTTACATTCTAGGCACACTTGAGTCAATGGTCTCTATTTTGATTCAGAGATAAGAGGATAAGGCTTCAACCAAGCAGACCAAAAATTTGCATAACTCCCCTCATTGATTGACCATCTAATATGTTTCTTTATCAATTGCAAATTCTCTGATATGAAGTCCCATGTTGATGATATTTTGGGTAGAGTTATTTTCCTAAACAATTTCATTGCATCAAGAGAACCTATATATTTTTGAAAATATTTTTGCCCATTTATTTCTTTGATCTGTAAATAATCTCCATCTAATATTTGCTCCAAATTCCAAATTCATAAGTCTAAAATTTTGCAAGCCTTCTCCTCCAATATTCTTTCCTTTGCAAACCCTATCCCACTTACAAAGAGGAAACCTAAATTTTTCCTCACAACCTTTCCATAGAAAGTGTCTTTGAATTTTATCAATTTTTGATGCAATACCTATTGGCAGTCTTGAAAGTGACATCATATAAATACAAATGGATTGCTTATGAGTTGTAGCCTTCCTACCATGGTTAAGAACTTAAATTTCCCACCTGCTAAGCAAGCTTTAATTCGATCCAAAAAAGATATCCAAAGCTCATTTTTATTTCCTTTATCAAAGAAAGGAATACCCAAGTAGGTTGATGGAAAATTTTCAATTTTAAACCCTAAAATATTCACAATAGTTTGTTGTAAATCTAGGGTAGTATTAATGAAAAAATTTTAGATTTTGAAGTATTTACCTCACTGACTAAGGGATGATCCAAAAGAAAAGTATTATCAATAAATTGGAGATGAGATTCAAAGGGACCATTTTTATAACTTGAATACCCTTGATTTTTCCTTCAATTTTTGCCTTTGAAAAGGCTCTCCCTAATGATTCCGCCAGAATAATGAATAGATAAGTAGAAAGAGGATCACATTGACAAAGTACACAAGATGACTTGAAGTACCCAACAGGAGAAACATTGATCAAAATATAAAATTTTGTAGTTTGTTGGTCAAATATCTGCCTAGTTAACAAAAATTGCGTTTGTGCGCCCTAGATACGACCAACATTGAATGACCGAAGGAAAGGAATGTCCTCCATGTCAATCTCCAGAGAGGGTTGGCTCCCTTACTAATCCTAAATTGGTTGAATACTAGAGATGCAAGAAAGAAATTGGAAAATGCGAAAATAAATGAGAAATATGGCCATAGGCCAACTATGTAGGATGGGAATAGACTGGTAGCAAGAATCCACACCAAGAAATGAATAGCATGCAATAGATAAAAAAATGATAGAATTTACTTAAAACTTCACACATAATCCTTCAAATTGACACTCCAGTACTCACTCCTCTCATCAACAATATTCAAATTCAAAGAGAGTAAAAAGAAATGCGTAAATAAAAATACAATAATGCACTAAGTCATTTGCAAATACAAGAGCTCTATATGTCTATTAATGCAAATAACTTGAAGAGTTTTCTCACAGGATATCTATTTTTTCAACCCCTTACAATGAAAGTTTGCTTAGTATTTATAGAGGTTTGTGCCTCTTTCATTGAATACATGAAAGGACCCAATTTCCATAGATCAGAGACATGATGAGTCATAATTTCTTGGAAATATTCTTCTGACAATCACGATTCAGAAATGATTTGGAGTGACGAGGCATTTTGATCACCATGACATTAAATTTTGGGCACCTCCATTGTCTTGAAAATCAAACATATGCTTCAATAATTTACTCCTCATTAAATTTTTTTCAGAGAGGAAGTAAAACCTTTGAGAAGATGTTCTTGAAAATAACACAAATACTTTACACTTCACCACCAACATTAAATTGCGGCAATAATTTGAAGCAAATCTTCAACCAAAAAAATCAACCTTTAATATTGCCCAAGATGATGGCAATTAAAGATAAAATCATGCATCATTTATTTTGGCATATGTTTTCCATAATTTATCCTCAGGCACAGTGAGCAACTAAATTCATTTACTTTCATCATGAAAATGCTTTCATCAAAAAGATCTCCTTTGCCACTAAGAGCTTCAATTACGTTCGTCCGAAACAAAGGGCGAACATGATTTTTATTTAGAACAATTTAAAATCACCTTCGCTTCAAACGCTTTCGCCAAATGGAACTCCTAATATGTATTCGCTCCTTGAAAGAGTAGAAACACATCTCCGCCAAAGTGCAAAGGTAAAGCCAATTTTAATTTTCTTTGTCGCCCAATTATATATTCCAATGTTGTTCGCCCCCAAAAAGGGCAAACGAGATCATCACCTATACTTCAGGGCGACTATACTGACATACTTTAAAACTTGTTTACCCAACCAAAGGGTGAACACGACGTTTGCCCCTTTTAAGGGGCGAACACGATCACGTTTCAACACTTCAGTCGAATCTCATCAATTTTGATTCGTTGTTGCTTCTTATACTGTGGCTTTAATTCTCTCACTCTTTCAAATTCATCTATGGGTGATTCAATCAAATTAATTTGAAGTCGATTTCCAAGCTGTGATTGGGATTGGAATGTTTATTTTTCAAATGAAAAATTACATACAAAAACTAAAATGACTGCAATGTTTGTTTTAAAATTAAGCAAGATGCTACATCATGAATTTGTACATTACAATCAGTAATTTATTTAAAACCAATGTGGCATAGTGCAAAACTGACAATATTTTTGACGGCTCTCGGGGTATCCAGCTCACATAGATGCAAGCAATCCCAGGCCTTAATCCATTGGGTGATCTTGAGTCTTCTTTCTATCCTCCTTGGCTAGTGCCTTCAATGTAGATGCCTTTTGATGCTCCTCCTCTTCTACTTTCTTAGTGGCTTCAGTTTCTACTACAACCCGAAGTACTTCTGCTCGTTCCTACTCTTCAACTGCTTTTGTGGTTGCTTCTTTTTCTACCTTTGCTTGTTCTGTCTATTATTTGAGGGTCTCATAAGTGACCTCATAAACTACAATCACGGCTTCCCATGCCTGTGTGGTAAACAAAGGAGTGCTCAGTTTCTCATATATAAAGCACAAATTCTAAATATCTTCTAAGCCCAGACGCCTCGCTCATTGGGCTAACTCAAACAATGAGAGCTCCATATGAGTGTACTTCTACATGAATGGAAACACCTGAACATCATTGATAGGTTCCTCCCAAACGTCAATCTCAAAGGTATCTTCAACAAACTGCTTCCATGTTGCTTCCAATTGCGCTTGTGGAAGAGGTTCATCCCACTCATCAATAAATTCTAGAAAACCCATGTCACGTAGAGCATTAAGATGAGTCATCGAAACAATATGTTCTTGCTCTATGGCATTTAGAATTTTTTGACCTTCCCGCATGAGATCCATCTGCTAAAAATAGCTACGCAATGTGACTTTTATGGCTGACCAAGAATGGTCCAACTTGCTTAGGGGTTTTACATACATGGTGGAATTTTCCAAGGCCTGTATTTTGACTGCCATCTCCATATGGGGCGACAGTAACTCCTCCGTGTTGTCAATTATGTGTTGTCCCATTTGAATCTAAATGTAATCCGCCCATAAATAATGAATAACTTGAAATGCTTTTGGAGCTAATTTTTCATATTTTTGCCCCGCAACTTGAGCAACTTTCTTAGACAATTGAGTTTGGACAACTTCTATCTTTAGGTGAAGGTTGTTCATCTCAATCTGGGCTGCATCTCTTTATTTCAAGTGCACTCTTACCTATCACTGTAAGTGCTCATTCTTTGTAGCAATTTTTTCCTCTTGTGATATGATTTTAGCCAATGTAGTCTCGAGTTCTATGATCTTGTCAGCCTGATAAAAATATTTTTGTTTATAGTGCTCACCGTGAAGGTAAACTGAACTCATGTCTACCTGTATATTACCCATATTTTCTATAGGATCAATCCTTGTGAGGTCTTTAGTTATGGTCTCAGAAATAACATTGCCTGGCAACAATTATCCTTGAGGCTTCTAAACCAATGAAATAATTTTAGTGATATGAGCCTCCATTGCAACAGGATCAAAAGCAACTCTCTTAAGAGGATGTGCAGGTGTGAGAGCTTCTTTTCACTTTTTTCTTTTCAACCACTACAACGAAATCAAGTGGGCCCGATTGATATTTTCCACATCAGACTGCTTGGACGTCAGGAAAAACTTGTAATTCCAAAAATGGAGTGAAGGAAATGAGGGCATCCGAGCGAGTAGGCTGTGAAACGAATGTGGTAGTTAAAAGTGGGGGAATGGAAATGGTAGAATGGATGGGTGGATCGGTTTTAACTGTAGTTACGCTCAATATGGGAGGATATTGTGTACTTACAACTTCGATAAAAATGATAGTGATAATGGATGTGGAAGGGCACGAAAATAGATTCGGCCCCGATGCATATGAACTCAAAGAAAGGGAGGACAAAGAAAAGAGAATAGAATATGGAGTAGTAGTAACTTTGGGAAAAGAAGAAGGAAATGGAATGGATACAAAAGGTATACCAAAATGTGGGGAAATGGACACAGAAAATAATGGTAGTGAATCGAAAGAAGTCATTACATGCTCCAATAAAGAAGGAGAAGAAGGAGAAGAAGGAGAAGGAGAAGAAAGGGGAGACGTACCTTTGGGTGCGATCACCATGTGATGCGAAGATGTGTGATGCGAAGATGGAGATGACTATAAAATATTTGCATCTCATTGCTCCTCTGCTACCTCTTCAACATTTACTTGGGTCTCCATGACTTCCTCTCGTGGTGGTTCTGACGGCTGATCTTCCTCCTAGCCTTGAACCATTTGTGCAACCAAGGTGGGAGCCTCGATCATTGCGAGAGGAGAGACAACTAATCTAGAGACAACCAAATTTGTGGTAACCGTAGTAACTAAAACATTAGTAGAAGAAATGGTAATAGCACTGGTTCTTGGTTTCTTCACCATCTTAGGAAATGATGGCACCTTTTGCACATCTTGTTTCTTTGAGATGGGTGCTTCTTCAACTGTTTGTATTGTTCGCAATGATTTCCACATAAAAACATATTGTTGCTCCTCTTCCTTGAGAGTCTCTTCTTCAAAAAAAGAACATTGTCCCTCAGACTTGCTTTCACCACTATCGAACTATTGAAAACTATACAATAAAATATTGGTAAAAGCGACTGGCTGATAAGAATCAACATATTCATCATAAACCTCTAAAAAGGCACCATCTAGTTTGAGCCCATAAGGAGTCATTGGCTTTCCTTGGTGAACCCGCATTATCCACCAATTCAACATATTTTCTTCTAACCATTCAAGATTACTAGCTTTAACCTAACTAAACAATCCTGGCAGAGGGACTTGAGATCTATACTCTACTTCTTGCTTATAGCAGTCATGCCAAGGGGGAAGTGTAGCCATTTTTTCAATATGCGAATTCATGTCGGACCCATTGAAATTATTTCTATTCCGCTCAATATTGGGTCGAGGACAACGATGAAATGATTTGAGCTTGACAATTTCCTTAAACTTGTCCAAGGGGTCATACCTCCAATGCTATGGTAATTCTATCAATCCTAGATCTTGCAAGGCAATAGTGAGAAGCTGATTCTATCCGATTTGACCCACTACTATACCACCAAACTTGAATGGCATATTGCATGTTGTATTTTTTACACCTAGCTCCATATATATCATTTACGTAATCTGACGAGCGTACTACCTCCATAGCAAAAACATGCTCCGTAGCGAAGTATGGCAACAAAAATGGCTTACCTGTGAAACCAAAAACTAGTACAACTACACCCTAGATAAGAAGAAAAATATCACCCTTTTCTTGAGTGACCAATCTATCTCTCAACTCTCGTGGCACTCTTTCACATGTACCACATAACAATTCTATTACTGACCCCAAAACCAACTGTTGAAACTATAGAAATACTCCCTTCTTGACAAAACTGAAGTCCACTTATATACTGGTAAAGGTTGATCCTTTTCATCTGTTTGTGTAACGACAATAAAAGGAAAACATTGCTACAATTGAAAGAAGAAAAACCATACCATAAATGAACTATGCTTGAATGATTTTGCTTTTTGAGACTGCAATTTCTCCAACTGATAATTCATCCTCCATGAGATGTAATCAACCCAATCGAAGAAGATTGGATTGGTGTTCTATGTCATAACTGATGGGAAATAAAAATCTACCCGACCAATACATTGCGCTAAAGTCGCTTGCCACTTGTGCACAATATCATTAGAAGACAAACCTACGACCCACGCTAGCATTGAATAAATATCCAAGATTTTAAAATCTTTAAGCGGTTTAGGCAAGTTGGCTAGCTGCCCCATCGGTGGTTCTTTTATGAGTTGAGTCTCCATGAATTTATGTATTGTTACAGTAGAGACGTATCTATCTTCCTATTCATCGATGTGCAACTTCTTATGAAACCCATAGGCGGGTGGTTTCAATCCACATGCGAATGCTTCTCGGATCTCGTCTGGGATAATAGTGAAGATAATATCCCTCTTTGCATTCCTTACTACCCTGGTGAAAGGATCATAAAATTTGGCAATAAGCTGCACCAACTCAGGACAAGAGTGTACAGGCAGGCACAAGTACTAGAAAAGCTATGAATGGTACGACACTATTAGCCAACTTTTTGATGTAACCCCTTTAATAACTGCAAGTTCAACATCTTGCCGCAGTCGCTCCACTCCTTTGTGGGTTATTATGCAATCACTAATTTCGGCCATCGTGTCATCATAGGGGTCCAAGTTAATATAGTCATTTTTTTGAGACTTTTTAGACCTCGTACCCCCTCTTTTCTCTTTGACTTCTTGGGCTTTGTACTATCTGAAGAATCTTGGGGCTCTTTACTATGTCTTCTCATTTTCTCCTTGGCAAATTTACTGAGCACTTCACATACACTTCTACACTAACAGTTCAAAGCACACGACAAAAAAAAAGATTTAAATAAAATTTTAATTGCGAGCTTTACCTTGCTTTATTTAAACAGAGCCATTTTATCAAATTCCCCCAATAAATGTTGAGTTACTTGGACGCCCTCGAGAAAATGTGAGCCTTGATGCACTTGCCTGGCACTATTTCCAATATGTCCCAATATATCCTCTAATTCGCCGTAAAATTCACCTTGGGGAAAGCATCTTTCTTTATCGCATAATTGTATCGTAAATCATGCCCTGGCTGCAAAATATTGCCTTGGAAAAATAAATCGGCCACTTGAACCAATTAAATGCTTCTTTGTTCCCTCGAAAAGGAAAACTTCCGCCAGCCTGCATGTTTTCCAATAATTGCCATGTCTTGGGGGAAGCAATATATCCGCACTAAATCTTTGAAATTAAAGGGGGTGTCTGCTCACTAAAATTGGCTTCTCCTTCAGAGTGCTTTCAATCTGCTTGATGAATTTGGGGTGAAGGCTCTCCTTATATAGATTTTGTTCCTTGCCCTTTATCTTTTCCTTTAGAAAATCAGAATTTCCAAAATAAACATGCCTCCCTTTTTTGGAAAAACAACTTTCTCTTTTTGGGCGCCTTCAAAAAAATGTTGAATGCATTATATCGCTTTTTAAAAAATCCAAAACGTATTTTTTTTAATTAATTTTATGTTAAATTTGGATCGCCCCCAAAGTTGGGCGAACATAACGCTCACCTGACATTGGGGCGATCACGTTTTTTTTTCTTTTTGCTAATTTTCTTATTATTATTTTTAATTAACTTTAAATTTTTTTAAATGTTAATTTTAATTTTGGGATCACCCAAGGAAATGGACGATCCCATTATTGTTGGGGGGGCCACCCAAAGGTTTGGGCGCTCCCCTTGTTTAATTAATGGGAACGCCCAAAGGTTTGGGCGCTCCCGTGTTTTAATTGGGGGTGCCCAAACCTTTGGGTGCTCCCATTTTTATTGGGGAGGGGGAGGCACCCAAGACTTTGGGTGCTTCCCCTTTTTATTGGGGGGAGCACCCAAAGTCGAGGGCGAACATGACGTTCGGCCCACCAATGGACGCTTCCCCTTTTGATTGGAGCGCCCAAGGTGGGGGGCGAACGCCACCAATGGATGCTTCCCCTTTTGATTGGGGCACCCAAGGTGGGGAACGAACATGATGTTTGCCCCACCTTTGAGCGCTTCAAATTTTTTATTTGTTTTTTTTTTAATTATTATATTTTTTTTAAGTTTTCTAATTTTTTTTTTAACTTATAATCACCCTCGAAGGGGGGCGAACTTAATGTTCGCATACCCTTTGGGTGATCATGATGATTTATTTTTTTAATTTTTAGTTTATTTTTTTATGTACATAAATTTTATTTATGAACATGTTCTCCTAACAAGAGGACAAAAATGGGACAAACACAAGGACTTAATTTATTTTTCTCTGTTTACCTATATATATTGAGAAAACGTGAAAGTAATTAGGAAAATAAATATATATATATTTTACAAAAGTACCTTATCAAGATGATACTGAATATAAGCCTTCAAATGAAGGTCATTCACTAGAATTGGAAGATCCCAGCCTTCAACGTCTTGAAGATGATAGGTGTTAGTTGAGTTTACAACAGAGATTTGGAAAGGGCCCTCCCAAATAGCATCGAATTTGTGATGTTTCCCTGGCTTGGCCTTCTTTTCATTCCACTTGAGAACCAAATTCCACATGAGGGCCCTCCCAAATAGTATCGAATTTAGCATCTCCTACTTGAAAACTGTGTTCGGTTGTATTCTTCCCGAACCACTTCTACATTTCCTTGTTATGTTTGGCAAACACCTGGTAAGAGTTTTCTCTATCCTCTTCCAACTGTATTAACTATGCTAATGGTGCACTTATAGGATCAAACTCCTCATCTTCCTCCTGAAATAACTGCAATGTCTGAAGGACCGGAAGCTCAATGTGAGCAGGAAGAATTACTTCCTTACCATACACCAATGCATACAGAGAATTTTTAATAGAATTTTTTTATGGAAATGTAATCTACCCAAAGCACCTGGTTCAATAGCAAATTCCAGCTTCTCTTGTTATTTCCTAGTGTCCTTTTCAAAATTTTGCAACAAATTCTTATTGGTGGATTCGGCCAAACCATTCCCTTGCGGGTAATAATTGGACAAAGTATTGAGATAAATCTTGTATTTGCTAAGATCTTGGATCCAATAAATGGAGTTTCATTATCGGTTACAATTGAGTTCGGAACACCAAAGCAAGTGATGATTCCCTCTAGGAAAGAGATGGCAGTTGCTTGGTCTACTTTTTTAGTAGGAATGGCCTCCGCCCATCAGATGAAATAGTCAATTGCTGTCAATATGTACTTATGCTCTGTAGAAGATTGTGGTTCAATAACTCCCACAAAATCTAGACCCCACTACTGAAAAGGTGCTTCTACTTGAATCGAGCAAAGAGGCAATACCCCCTTTCTAATTATGTAAACATATCGTTGACAATTGTTGCAGTGAGTACTCACTTTATGAGCATAAACAAACAAGATAGGCCAAAAATAGCCTGCTCGGATGATTTTTAAGGCCATGGGCCTTCCTGCATAATGACCACCCGATAGTCCTAAATGAAATTATTCTAATATTTTTTCTTTTTCGGAGTCCCTTACACACCTGAGAAGAACTCCATCAATGTTTTTGTGAAATAACCCATTGGACAACAAAGTATATTTGAGAGCTTGTAACTTGAATCTGCGACATTGCAAAGCATCAAGGTGAGATTGAAATTTTCCTGAGGTAAAATAATCAATTAGCTTTTCGGTACAATCATGATCGCTGGTGATATGATTCATGCATTTGCTTTCACCCAAACTATCCTCATTCACCACATCCAATTATTCGAAGACCGCACTTTTGGCTAGCTCCTGGCATAGAGCTCTTCCACGAACTAGCTTTTTTGGTCGAATAACCACATCACATTCTTGAATTTTTGAGATCCAACCTGCTCTCTTGTCTCCTAATTCTCCGTGGAGAATAAAGTTTCTTACATCGGGGTGTATAACATACACAACCGTTTTGCTCTGAGAAACAAAGTGTTAGAATTTCTTCAATGATTTCATCATCGCATATACTTGTTTCTCAATAAAATTATATTTCTCCTGATGAGGAGCAATGACCTAACTCAAGAAAGCAATTGGCTTCTCATTTCCATCCTCTTGTTATTGTTTCAAAACTACAGCATAACTCTCCTGTTCGCCTACTGCATAGAGTGAAATCTTTAGAATAATCAGGATTAACCAATACTGGAGCCTAAATAATCCTCTCCTTGATTTCCTTTAAAGTTTATCTTCTTGTCTCAGTCCATTTAAACTCAACATCTTTCTTCAAAAGCTTAGTCATGGGTTTCACCACCTAAGCGAAGTCAGCAATGAACTTATATATGAAATTAATTTGACCAAAGAAAGACTGCAAATATTTTTTGTTCAATTGCCAATCCTTCTTGTGAGATTACATGGCCCAACAACTTCCCTTATTTTACAACAAATATTGACTTATTTAGATTAATCGAGATTCCAAACTCACAATATTTATCAAACACCAGCCTCAAATGAGCAACATGGTCTTCTTTGCGATGTGAAAACATAGTCATATCATCAAGATATATCACAATAATCCTATTCAATAACTCATTGAAAGCAATATCCATGGCCCTATGAAAGGTGTTAGGATCCCACATCCTAACATTACTTATTAATTATTATTTATTACTTTAATTATATATTTATTATTATTGAAAAGTCATGGTTGAAAAGTCATGGTTGAAAAGTCATGATTGAAGAGTCATGATTGAAAAGTCATGATTGAAAGGTCATGATTGAAAAATTCTATATATATGATATGAGAGGAATCCATATCAATCATCCATGAAAAATAATATAAAATTATTTATTGTATGCATTGGAGGGACCTTCCTACCAGTGAAACAATGATTCTTGATAAAAGTGATTCTTTTAATTTACATGCTATTTTAATTATTTCTTTATTAAAATTGTGCTAGAACCTTCAACATTCTACCATTTGGTATTAGAGCCATGTGGGACCCAACCATGTGGTATTTGCTTAAGGACATTCATCAAAATACTTGGAACCTTCGTTAAAACACTTTTGTGCATGAGTATGAAATTCAATTTAAGGATATCATCAAACAATACACAGGATTGGATGAATTTTTTTTTATATATTGTTTCATCAGTGGATTAAAGGAAGAGATTCAGCTAGAGGTACAAATGTTTAACCCTAGTACAATGATGCAGACTATTGGATTGGCCAAATTAGCTTAAGATAAAATCAACACCACCTATGGAGAAATCTCAAACCACTTACATTACCCCAAAATCTATGCATAATGGAAAGGCACAAAGCACTTACACAACCCTCAAACTTAACCCAACCCTACCAATTAAACATCTCAGTTTTTAAGAAATGAAAGAATGATAAGCAAAAGGCCTCTACTTTTATTGCAATGAGAAATTTATTCGCAATAATCAATGTATTACACCTGCACTATATATTTCAGATGCAACTATTTCTTGTAGTTCTCCTAACGATGAAAATGTAATTGAGGTAGACATAGTGATAGATACACCTGAAGATAACACTAAATATGGAAACTATGAGGAAGGTAAGGAAGATAAGGAAGCCACGAAAGATAAGAAAGAGGAGGAAGATGTGGAAAACAAGGACAATGAGCAAGAAATATCCCAAACATCTAATCACAATGATAAAGACAATACGGTTGATATACCAGAAGTGATCGATGCATCAAGTAAGGATGAGGTAGACATTCCTAAAATAACCCATTATGGCCAAACTTACACTCTACAAGAACTACACTAAAATTTCCTCCCAATTGTGAGTTTTTGCCATATAATCAAACCTATTCAAAACAAACACATAAAGGTGATTACACATTCATTCACTGTTGGCTCTCCTACGAAACAAAAAAAGGATATGGAAGCATTACCACCACTTTTGATGCATCCTTCTAAAGTGTTTGAGGAACCCCAAGGGTTGCCCTCCCATCATCATCATGATTCTCCTAAGGAAGATTCTACTATTTTTCCTAGCAACCCATCACTAACACTTCGACCTTCAAGATATCACTGCATTCAAAAAAGTGACATTAAGATAGTACAAGAACTTGCACAAATTCAACTGGGAAAACAAGCAACGAAGCTCCTTAATTTGAGCTTTGAGGGCAAAGCTATTTTTAAGGAGGGTGGCATGTCAGGATCCCACATTCTAATATTACCTCACATACTACCTTAGGTATGACAGTAGTCATGGCTTTAGAGTCGATCATACAGTTATGTACAATCCAACCTTCCATTCTCAAGGAAAGATAAAATAGGGGCGGTCTGTTCTTTCCCGTAGACGAAGTTGGAAGCATTTGAGCCAAGACTGTTTGAGAAGGATTTATCTTCTGATCTTTAGCAGTCTTTAGAGATTCTTACAGTAGGTCAACCTGTCTTGGAAACTGAAGTGCATCATGCAAACTTACTTTTGCAGTTATCTTCTTCATCTCTTCCACAATATTGTAATTTGAAATAGTCAAAGCTTTCTCCTCTACAACCCGCTCATACTTGTCTCGGTAATTTTGGGTAACTTCCACCCTTTGTCACTTGGTCAAATACGGGTATTTGAAATGCTCCTTGGCCTATTCTCTGGTTTCATGTTGTGTTTGAGTAGTTGTTGTAGATTGTGAAGTTGATGCCTTAATTTACGCGTTCTCTTGAGCTAGCTTAGGCAATAATATTGCTCTTTAGTCCTTAAACTAGGCGTTTTCACTGGATATTACTATTTTTCATCTTGCACCTTTGGCTCTATAGGCACCTTCAAGGGTTCAAGCTCAGTAGGATCTATTGTTACTAGCTTCTTTTTGGATCGTGTGAGAATTGAAACTTGCTCTACAGATGGCATCATAAAAATATGATTGACCTCTCTGATCATATTGACTTGTTTGCCAGCTAAACTTTCTTCTAGCATTTGTACATAATTCATATGCACCATGTAAGTTTCTTCTCCATGAGGATCATTGCATGTTGAGAACCAATACGCCTTATCTGTTGTGCTAGTTTCTTCATTTGCTTGTATCGTTGTGCTCTTCTTAGGGCCTCTACTAGTAGATGCATGCTCTCGAGTGATCGATGGAGTTTGGAATCTCTGTGGTCTAAATTCAGCCTTCGTTTGCTTCTTCCTTACTGTTGTAAGATCATTGGCTATTTTCCTTAAGGCTGCGTTATTAGATTTCACCTCTTACAACAGTGCTGTGAAAGGATCAAGATTAGACAGTGCAAGAGGTGTAGGTAGAGGTAAAGGCACTAGAGGCGTGGGCAATGGTAATGGAACTAGTGGTGCTGGCAGTGTAGGAGCAGGAATAGAAGCGAGTAATTGTGGAAGTGACTGATTAGGAAGCTGTGGGAAGCTTGGAGTCGTATGTCATGGAACAAGAATATGGGCGATATGAGGCGGGCTTGAGCTCCATGAGGGAACTTGGTACATGGAAGTCATGGGCTGCAAAAATAAACTAGAATATAGGTACTGTCGAAGATCAATAATGATGGACATAGTCATATTTGGGGGAAGTTTACCTACAACAATCAAATCAACTTTGGCATTTTTTTCCTGTGTATATAGGTCTAAAAATGCAATCACATTGGCCTATCGCATGACCATGCCAATTTCAGTGCTAAATACCCCAAGATAGTAGAAAGTAGCTTGTTCATGCGTGGGCCGCAAACCATGAGAACTCTTTGCCAGCTTTGTGCAAACCTAACATTGAAATCAACTATCTCTTCTACGGATGTCTTTGGATTGTTTTAAACTGGTGCAACAAGGAGTATGGGTTAGCTTGTTCATGAAAATTTTTATCAGCAACTCCGCTAACTGATCCTATGACGTAATAGTACCCGATTGCAACGATCGGTACCAATACAACGATTTCTCTCTCAATGATAATACCAAAATTTTTATCAATACATCTTCATATGTCATGTGATGGATAGTCGCCAAAGAAGCTACATCTTGTATATGCTCATATGCAATTTTACTGGTACCATCATAGGTCGATAAAGCCTTCAAAGCAGCTTGGGACACTAGATTTTGTGCTTGCAATTTCAAAGTCCCTGAGCTATTCCACGTTGGGAACTGCCTGGGTGGCTACTGTGGTAGTGGATTCTGAGCCATGTGGACTGGTATATGAGGTGGATCTCAAGAAACACCAATGGTCATGTAATATGGAGGTTGAGGAAGACTAATGGCAATACTACCTAGACTTGTGAGAGAGAAAAATATACCAACTAGTCGTGATTATGTGACAGATGGTATATGAGATATATGAGGTAATGAAGATGTGCGATGCAAAGTGGCTAATTGAGGATGTTACCCTAGCCTTTGGATATCAAGTTCGTAGAACTCAATTTTGTGATCAAGATTTTTGGCCTTCGATCTCGTATTCATGAGATACAACTTTCGCTGTACTCACGTTTGGATAATTCTAGGTGTAATCGAGTTGCCAGATGTTCTAATTCTATAGTACAAAGGTGAAAATCAAACCTTAATACCATCAAAAGTGGAACTTTTGAAGTCCCACTCAATGTGCCAAAAAATGTTGGCACTGGTGGGTTTGTCAACTTGGGATAATACTTGTTCCACCAACTATGGATCTTACTGGGACAAAATTTGTTTGTCCCACCGAGCGTGCCAAAAACTGTTGGTCAAATATCTGCCTAATTAACAAAAACTACGTTTGTGTGCCCTAGATACGACCAACATTGAATGATCGAAGGAAAGGAATGTCCTCCGTGTCAATATCCAGAGAGGGTTGGCTCCCTTACTAATTCTAAACTGGTTGAAGACTAGAGATGCAGGAAAGAAATTAGAAAATGCGAAAAGAAATGAGAAATATGGCCACAGGTCGACTGTGTAGGATGGGAATAGACTGATAGCAAGAATCCACACCAAGCAATGAATAGCATGCAATAGATAAAGAAACGACAGAATTTACTTAAAACTTCGCACATATAATCCTTCAAATTGGCACTCCAACACTCACTCCTCTCATCAGCAATATTCAAATTCAACTTGCAGAATTTAAATTCAACAGCAAATAAAGAATCCGAGAGTAAAAATAAATGCGTAAATCAAAAGACAATAATGCACCAAGTCATTTGCAAATCCAAGAGCTCTGTATGTCTATTACTGTAGAGAACTTGAAGAGTTTTCTCGTAGGATATCTATTTTTTCCAACCCCTTACAATGAAAGTTTGCTTAGTATTTATAGAGGTTTGCGCCTCTTTCATTAAATACATGAAAGGACCCAATGTCCATAGATCAGAGACATAATGAGTCATCATTTCTTGGAAATCTTCTTCTGACAATCACGATCCGAAAATGATTTGGAGTGACGAGGCATTTTGATCACCACGACATTAAATTTTGGGCACCTCCATTTTCTTGAAAATCAAACATATGCTTCAATAATTTACTCCTCATTAAATTTGCTTCAGAGAGGAAGTAAAACCTTCGAGAAGATGTTCTTGAAAATAACACAAATGCTTTCCACTTCGCCACCAACATTAAATTGCAGCAATAATTTAAGGCATATCTTCAACCAAAAAAATCAACCTTTAATATCGCCCAAGATGATGGCAATTAAAGATCAAATCCTGCATCATTTAATTTGGCATATGTTTTCCATAATTTATCCTCAGGCACCGTGAGCAACTGAACTCATTTTCTTTCACCATGAAAATGCTTTCGTCAAGAAAAATCTTTAAAAATCCTCTTCGCCTGAACTTTGAGAATTTTAATAACGTTTCACCCGAAACAAGGGGCGAACACGATTTTTATTTGGAACAATTTAAAATCACCTCCGCTTCAAATGCTTTCGTTGAATGGAACTCCTAATATGTGTTCACTCCTTGAAAAAGGTGAAACACATCTCCATCGAAGTGCAAAGGTAAAACCAATTTTAATTTTCTTTGTTGCCCAATTATACATTCCAATGTCATTCACCCCCAAAAAGGGTGAACGGGATCATCACCCATACTTTGGGGTGACTGCACTGACATACTTTAAAACCTGTTCGCCCAACCAAAGGGTGAACATGATGTTCACCCTTTTTAAGGGGTGAACGCGATCGCGTTTCAACACTTCAATCGAATTTCATCATTTTTGATTCGCTGCTGCTTCTTTTACTGTGACTTCAATTCTCTCGCTCTTTCAACTTCTTCTATGGGTGATTCAATCAAATTAATTTGAAGCCGATTTCCAAGCTGTGATTGGGATTGGAATGTTTATTTTTCAAATGAAAAATTACATACATAAAAAACTGAAATGATTGTAATGTTTGTTTTAAAATTAAGCAAGATGCTACATCATGAATTTTTACATTACAATCAACAATTTATTTAAAACCAATGTGGCATAGTGTAAAACTACCAATATTTCTGGCGGCTCTCGGGGTATCCAGCTCGCATGGATGCAAGCGATCCTAGGCCTTAATCCATTGGGTGATCTTGAGTCTTCTTTCTAACCTCCTTGGCTGGTGCCTTTGATGTAGATGCCTTCTGATGCTCCTCCTCTTCAGCTTTCTCAGTGGCTTCGGCTTCTACTGCAACTCGAAGTACTTCTGCTCGTTCTTGCTCTTCAATTGCTTTCGTGGTTGCTTCTTTTTCTGCCTCTGCTTGTTCTTCCTATTCTTTGAGGCTCTCAAAAGTGACCTCATAAACTGCAACCATGTCTTTCCATGCCTCTATGGTGAACAAGGAAGGAGTACTCAGGGATTCATATACAAAGCACAAATTTTGAATATCTTCCAAGCTCAGGCACCTCGCTCGTTGGGCTAACTCAAACAGTGAGAGCTCCATACGAGTGTACTTCTGCATGAATGGCAACACCTGAACATCCATGATAGGTTCCTCCCAAGCATCAATATCTGAGGTATCTTCAACAAATTACTTCCATGCCACCTCTAATTGTGCTTGTGGAAGAGGTTCACCCCACTCATCAATAAATTCTGGAAAACCCATGTCGCGTAGAGCGTTAAGATGAGTCATCAAAATAGTGTGTTCCCACTCTATGGCATTTAGAATTTTTTGACCTTCCCACACGAGATCCATCTGCTGAAAATAGCTACGCAATGTGACTTTTGCAGCTGACCAGGAATGGTCCATCTCACTCAGGGGTTTCACATACATGGTGGAATTTGCCAAGGCTTGTATTTTGACTGCCATCTCCATATGGGGTGATAGTAACTCCTCCGTGTTGTCAATTATGTGTTGTCCCATTTGAATCTGAATGTGAGCCACCCATAAGTAAATCAGAACTCGAACTGCTTCTAGAGCCAATTTTTCATAGTTCTACGTGGAGCGAAGATGGGCTTCTTTGATGTTATCTCAGGAAAACCTTGCAACTTGAGCAACTTTCTCAGCCAATTGAGTCTGGATAGCTTCTAGCTTCAGGTGAAGGTTGTTCATCTCAATCTAGGCTGCATCTCTTTCTTTCAAGTGCACTCCTACCTGTCGTCGTAAGTGCTCATTCTCTGTAGTAGTTCTTTCCTCCTATGCTCTACTTTTAGCCAAGGCAGTCTTGAGTTCTATGATCTTGTCAACCTGATCAAAATATTTCTGTTTATAGTGCTCACCATGAAGGTAAACTGAACTCATGTCTACCTGTATATTGCCCATATTTTCTATAGGATCAATCCTTGTGAGGTCTTCTGTTATGGTCTCAGAAATAAGATCACCTGGCAACAATTCTCCTTGAGGCTTCTGAACCAATGGAGTAATTTTGGTGATATGAGCCTCCATTGCAATAGGATCAAAAGCAACTTTCTTAAGAGGATGTGCTGGTGCGAGAGCTTCTTTGCATCACTTGCTTTTCAACCACTATGATGAACTCAAGTGAGCCCTATTGATATTTTCTACATCGGACTGCTTGGATGCCACCTGAACGTCGGGCAAAGCTTGCAATTCCAAAAATGGAGTGAAGGGAATGAGGGCATCAGAGTGGTTAGGCTATGAAATGGATGTGGCAGTTAAAAGTGGAGGAATGGAAATAGTGGGATGGATAGGTGGATCAGTTTTAACTATAGTTATGCTCACTCTTGGAGGAGCTTGCGTACTTACAGCTTTGGTGGAAATGGTAGTGATAATGGATGTGGAAGGGCATGAAAATGGGTTCGGCCCCGATGCATATGAACTAAAAGAAAGGGAGGATGAAGAAAAGGGAATAGAAGATGGAGCAGTAGTAACTTTGGGAAAAGAAGAAGGAAGTGGAATGGATACATAAGGCATACCAAAAGGTGGGGAAATGGACACAAAAACTTATGGGAGTGAATCGAAATAAGTTACTACATGCTCCAATAAAGAAGGAGAAGAAGAAGAAGGAAGGGGAGATGTACCTTCGGGTGTGATCACCATGTGATGTGAATATGGAGGTGACTATAAAATATTTGCTTCCCATTGCTCCTTCGCTACCTCTTCAACATTTACTTGGGTCTCCATGACCTCCTCTTGTGGTGGTTCTGATGGTTGATCTTCCTCCTGTCCTTGAACCATT
Source organism: Wollemia nobilis (assembly GCA_028583015.1). Lineage (NCBI taxonomy): Eukaryota > Viridiplantae > Streptophyta > Pinopsida > Araucariales > Araucariaceae > Wollemia > Wollemia nobilis. Next base: position 12,980,352 of record JAQPPZ010000082.1, on the reverse strand, counting down.
TGCACAACCATGGTTGGAGCCTCGATCGTCGTGAGAGGAGAGACAACTATAGAGAGACAACCAAAGTTGTGGTAACCATAGTAACTAAAACATCGATGGAAGAAATGGTAATAGCACCGGTCCTTGGTTTCTTCACCACCTTGGGAAATGGTGGCACTTTTTGCACATCTTGCTTCTTTGAGATGGGTGCTTCTTCAACTTTCTGTCTTGTTCACAATGATCTCCACTTAAACACATATTGTTGCTCTTCCTCCTCAGGAGTCTCTTCTTCAACCAAAGGATGTTGTCCCTCAGACTTGCTTTCACCACTATCGAACTATTGAAAACTATGCGATAAAATGTTGGTGAAAGTGACTGGCTGATAAGAATCAACATATTCATCATAAACCTCTGAAAAGGCATCATCCAGTTTGAGCCCATAAGGAGTCATTGGCTTTCCTCGATGAACCCGTATTATCCACCAATTCATTATCTTTTCTTCAGACCATTCAGGATTACTAGCTTTAACCTGACTAAACAATCCTGGCGGAGGGACTTGAGATCTATACTCTACTTCTTGCTCATAGCAGTCATGCCAAGGGGGAAGTGTAGCCATTTTCTCAATATGCCAATTCATATCGGGCCCATTGAAATTATTTCTGTTCCGCTCAATATCGGGTCGAGGACAACAATGAAATGATTTGAACTTGACAATTTCCTTAAACTTGCCCAAGGGGTCATACCTCCAACGTTGTGGTAGTTCTATCAATCCTAGATCTTGCAAGGCAATAGTGAGAAGCCGATTCTGTCCGATTTGGCCCGCTACTATACCACCAAACTTGAATGGCATATTGCATGTTGTCTTTTTTCCATGCCCAACTCCATATATATCATTTACGTAATCTGACTGGTGCACTACCTCCATAGCAAAAACATGCTTCGTAGCGAAGTATGGCAACAAAAATGGCTTACCCATGAAACCAAAAACTCGTACAACTACACCCTGGGTAAGCAAAAAAATATCACCCTTTTCCTGAGTGACCAATATATCTCTCAACTCCCACGACACTCTTTCACATGTACCACATAACAATTCTATTATCGGCCCCAAAAACCAACTGTTGAAACTATAGAAAGACTCCCTTCTTGATAAAATTGAAGTCCACTTATATACTGGCAAAGGTTGATCTTTTTCATCTGTTTGTGTAACTGCAATAAAAGGAAAACATTGCTACAATTGAAAGAAGAAAAACCATACCAAAAATGAACTGTGCTTGAATGATTCCACTTTTTGAGTCTACAATTTCTCCAAGTTGAGAATTCATCCTCCGTGAGATGTAATCAGCCCAATCGAAGAAGATTGGATTGGTGTCCTCTATCATAACTGATGGGGAATAAAAATCTACCCGACCAATACATTGCACTAAAGTCGCCTGCCACTTGTGCACAATATCATCAGAAGGTAAACCTGTGACCCACGCTAGCATTGAATAGATATCCAAGATTTTAAAATCCTTAAGCGGTTTAGGCAAGTTGGGAAGCTGCCCCATCGACGGTTCTTTGATGAGTTGAGTCTCCATGAATTTATGCATCGTTATAGTAGAGACATATCTATCTTCCTGTTCATCGATGTGCAACTTCTTATGAACCCCATAGGCAGGTGGTTGCAATCCACATGCGAATGCTTCTCGGATCTCGTTCGAGGTAATAGTGAAGAGAATCTCCCTCTTCACATTCCTTACTGCCCTAGTGAATGGGTCATAAAATTTGGCAATGAGTTGCACCAACTCAGGACAAGAGTGTACAAGGTACCAAAAAAGCTATGAATGGTACGACACTATTAGCCAACTTTCTGATGTGACCCCCTGATTAACTGTAAGTTCAACATCTTGCCGCAGTCTCTCCACTCCTTTGTGGGTTATTATGCAATCACCAATTTCGGCCATCGTGTCATCATAGGGGTCCAAGTCAACATAGTCATTTTTTTGGGCCTTTTTAGACCTCGTACCCCCCTCTTTTCTCTTTGACTTCTTGGGCTCTGTACTATCTGAAGCATCTTGGGGCTCTTTACTATGTCTTCCCATTTTTCTCCTTGAAAAATTTACCGAACACTATTTGGACACTTCTGCAATAATAGTTCGAAGCACATGACAATAAAAAATTTAAATAAAATTTTAACTATGAGCTTTACCTTGCTTTATTTAAATAGAGCCCTTTTCCAATTACCGTAATAAATGCTGAGTTACTTGGATGCCTTCGAAAAAATGTGAGCCTTGATGCACTCGCCTGGCACTATTCCCAATGTATCCCAATATATCTTCTGATTCACTACCAAATTCACCTTGGGAAAAGCATCTTTCTTTGTCGCATAACTGTGTCGTAAACCGTGCCCTGGCTACAGAATATTGCTTTGGAAAAATAAATTGGCCACTTGAACCAATTAAATGCTTCTTTTGCTCCCTCGAGAAGAAAAACTTCCGCCAGCCTGCATGTTTTCCAATAATTGCCACGTCTTGGGGGAAGCAATATATCCGCACTGAATCTCCGAAATCAAAGGGGATGTTTGCTTACTGAAATCTGCTTCTCCTTCAGAGCGCTTTCAATCTGCTTGATGAATTTGGGGTGAAGGCTCTCCTTTTATAAATTTTGTTCCTTGCCCTTTACCTTTTCCTTTAGAAAATCAGATTTTCTAAAAAAAACTTGCCTCCTTTTTTAGAAAAACAACTTTCTCTTTTTTTGGCGCCTTTGAAAAATATTGAATGCATTTGACGACACCATATGCGACCCTTTTTAAAAAATTTAAAATATTTTTTTATAATTATTTTTATTTTAAAGTTTGATCGCCCCTAAGGCGGAGTCCACCTTGGATCTTTTTTTTTTTTTTTTTTTATTTTTAGGGAATGTTATTTTATTGGGTGCCCAAGGGGGGGGAACATGAATGTTCGCCCACCTTTGGGCGATTTTTTTATTTTTTTATTTTTTTTTATTTAATTGGATCGCCCTCAAAGGGGGGCGAACGTAATGTTCGCCCACCCTTTGGGCGATTATAATTTTTTTTTTTTTGTTTTTTTATGTAATATATTTTATTTATGAACATGTTCTCCTAACAAGAGGACAAAAATGAGATGAATACAAGGACTTAATTTTTTTTACCTATATATATATTTAAAAAAAACGTGAAAGTAATTAGGAAAACGAATATATACATATTTTACAAAAGTACCTTATCAAGATGTTGTTACTGAATATAAGCCTTCAAATGAAGGCCATTCATCGGAATTGGAAGATCCCAACCTTCCATGTCTTGAAGATGATAGGCGTTAGCCGAGTTCACAACAGAGATTTGGAAAGGGCCCTCCCAAATAGCGTCAAATTTGTGATGCTTCCCTGGCTTGGCCTTCTTTGCATTCCACTTGAGAACCAAATCTCCTACTTGAAAACTGCGTTCGGTTGTCTTCTTCCCGAACCACTTCTGCATTTCCTTGTTATGTTCGACAAACACCTGGTAAGACTTTTCTCTATCTTCTTCCAACTGTATTAACTGTGCCAATCGTGCGCTCATAGGATCAAACTCCTCATCTTCCTCCTGAAATAACTGCAATGTCTGAAGGACCGGAAGCTCAATGTGAGCAGGAAGAATTGCTTCCTTACCATACACCAATGCATACGAAGAAGTTTTAATGGACTTTTTTATGGAAATGTGATCTGCCCAAAGCGCCTGGTTCAATAGCAAATGCTAGCTTCTCTTGTTGTTTCCTAGTGTCCTTTTCAAAATTCGTAGCAAATTCTTATTGGTGGATTCGACCAAACCATTCCCTTGCGGGTAATAATTGGATGAAGTCTTGAGATAAATCTCGTATTTTCTAGCGAACTCCGTGATCTTGGCCCCAATAAATGGAGTTCCATTATCGGTTATAATTGAGTTCGAAACACCAAAGCGAGTGATGATTCCCTCTAGGAAAGAGATGACAGTTGCTTGGTCCACTTTTTTAGTAGGAATGGCCTCCGCCCATCGGGTGAAATAGTCAGTTGTTGTCAAGATGTACTTATGCTCTATAGAAGAATGTGGGTCAATAACTCCCACAAAGTCAAGACCCCACTGCTGAAAAGGTGCTTCTACTTGAATCGGGTGAAGAGGCAATGCCCCCTTCCTGATTCTTCCAACATATCATTGACAACTATCATAGTGAGTACTCACTTTATGAGCATCAACAAACAAAGTAGGCCAAAAATAGCCTGCTCGGATGATTTTTAAGGCCATGGGCCTTCCTGCATAATGACCACCCGATAGTCTCGAATGAAATTCTTCTAATATTTTTTCTTTTTTGGAGTCCCTTACACACCTGAGAAGAACTCCATCAATGTTCTTGTGAAATAACCCATTGGGCAACAAAGTATATTTGAGAGCTTACAACCTGAATCTTCGATGTTGCGAAGCATCAAGGTGAGATGGACATTTTCCTGAAGTAAAATAATCAATTAGCTCTTCGGTCCAATCATGATCTCTAGTTGTATGGTTCATGCATATGCTTTCACCCATACTATCCTCATGCACCACATCCAATGATTCAGAGGTCGCACTTTTGGCTAGCTCCTGGCATAGAGCTCTCCCATGAACTAGCTTTGTTGGTCGGATCTCCACATCATACTCTTGAATTTTTGAGACCCAACCTGCTCTCTTGTCTCCTAATTCTCCTTGGAGAATAAAGTTTCGTACATCGGGGTGTATAACATACACAACCATTTTGCTTTGAGAAACAAAGTGTCAAAATTTCTTCAATGATTTCATCACCGCATATACTTGTTTCTCAATAAAATTATATTTCTCCTGATGAGGAGCAATGACCTGACTCAGGAAATCAATTGGCTTCTCATCTCCATCCTCTTGTCATTGTGTCAAAATTGTAGCATAACTCTCCTGTTCACCTACTGCATAGAGAATGAAATCTTTAGAATAATCAGGATTAACCAATACTGAAGCCTGAGTAATCCTCTCCTTGATTTCCTTGAAATCCTGTCTTCTTGTCTCAGTCCATTTAAACTCAACATCTTTCTTCAAAAGCTCAGTCATGGGTTTCACCACCTGAGCGAAATCAACAATGAACTTACGGATGAAATTAATTTGGCCAAAGAAGGACTACAAATCCTTTTTATTAGCAGGCAATGGTAACTTCATTAGGGCTTCAACTCTTGCAGGATCGATTGTCAATCCTTCTTGTGAGATTACATGGCCCAATAACTTCCCTTCTTTGATAATAAATATTGACTTCTTCGGATTAATAGAGATCTCAAACTCATGACACTTCTCAAACACCTGCCTCAAATGAGCAATGTGGTCTTCTCTACGATGTGAAAATATAATCATATCATCAAGATATATCACAATAATCCTATTTAATAACTCATTGAAAGCAATGTCCATGGCCCTCTGAAAAGTGGCACCGACATTTGAAATTCCAAATGGCATCCGTTGGTAGGCGAAGGTACCCCACTTGGTGGTGAATGTTGTTTTATGTTGATCTTCATCTTTCACCCATATTTGATTATATCCAGAGAAACCATCTAGCAATGAGAATATCTGGGTACCAACTACTACATGAAGGATTTGATCTATCTACGGTAGAGGGTAATGATATTTTAATGATGCCTGGTTCAGATTGTGAAAGTCAACACACAACCGAATGTCTCCATTCTTCTTCCATACTGGGACCAGGTTTGCCACCCATGTTGAGTGCTTGATTGGATAAATTATTTTTACCTCCAACATCTTCAATAGCTCTACTTTCATAAGGACTTCAATCTTGGGATTGACAGGCCACTGTTTTTGATGAAAAGGTTTTACCCCTTCTTGCAGTTCTATAGTATGTTGGATCACATTCTTATCATAACCCTTCAAATCATGGTAGCTCCAAGCAACAATATCTGGATACTCGTAACACAATTTCTTGATATCTTCCAGTTCTTCTAGGGTGCCATCTATTCCAACCTTGATGATTTTCTCAGGCTCCAAATGCAATTCTTTATACTCCTTTGCATCTACTTTGATCCTGTGTTTCTCAACCCGATCACTCTGGTCGAACAAACTTTCAAGTGTAATCAGTCCCCTAGGGATGTGATTATTTTTTAGTTGAATCATCCCTTCTCTCTCTTCTTCGACAAGAATTCTATCATCAACGCTTGCAGTTTCTTTAAGTAAGAAATTGACTATCTGCTCATCATTGTCAAACACTTGCCAATAGAGGTTTTTTTCAGAACCGAGGGTCTATAAATTACCCTAACTATCTTAGGCTTTCTAACTACTTGCTCAATAGGAGAGTAGTTAGCACCAAGAGAGGCCAAAATATCTGCATGTTTATTTAGCTCTCTCGAAATTGCCTGGATATTTAAAGTAGTGAAAGATTCAAACAAGTCCCATACTCTGTTGCGATAAGCTTTTAAGTAATGTTGCTTTGATACACACTTGTTAGTGATCTGATTAACAATAAGTTCAGAGTCACCAAAAATCTACAACTGTTTAATACCCAACTTCTCAACTTTCTTCAATCCAAGGCATAATACCTCATATTCAACTGCATTATTTGTGCAACCCCAAGTTAGCCTATAAGAATAGGTCTTTTGCAACCCTTCAGGAGAGATCAACACAACACCAGCTCCTGCACCATTCTTGCACCTAGCACCATCAAAATACATTCTCCATAATTGATCTACAATAGGATCAGGAGAATCAGGAACCTTCTCTTCAATCTGCTCTGGCTTAGTTATAGTATAGCAGCCAATATCCATTCCAACCATCACATTGAAATCCATGAGTGAAAACTCATCCTCGAGGTGAAGTTCACCCAACGCTTCTTCCATTAAATCAACCTCTCCTAACTCCTCGGTCATCATGTTAACTACACCTGGGGATTCTTCTTCCTCTTCCAACTTTTCAATGTGAAAAGGTGAGGGCTTCTCATTATGAATGTGAATCCTCTTTCCTTTGAATGGTATCTCCAAATGCGAGTAGTCTAAGGAAAGATATCCTCCCAACTTAGTTATGAACTCCCTTGAGAGGCACATGCTAAAGTATGGTTCCAGGTCAACTACTACCACTTCCTGGATGACCATGATTTATGGCATACTATGGAGGACAATGGGAATATCTTTGATCACTCCCACTATCTTGACTAGAGTCCCATCCAACTGTAACACTCCTAGGCTACTCCTTGTATATTCCATCCCCATCACTTCACATACTGCCTTTGGCATGATAGTAGTCGCAGCTCCAGAGTCGATCATACAGTTGTGTACAATCCACCCTTCCATTTTGAGTGACAAATAAAATGGGGGAGGCCTATTTTTTCCCATGGCTAAAGTCGGTAATGCTTGTGCCAGGACTGTTTGAGAAGGATTTTCCTTTTGATCTTTAGCAGTCTTCAAAGATTCTTGCAGTAGGTCAACTTGTCCTAGCAACTGTAGTGCATCGTATAAACTTACTTTTGTAGGTATCTTCTTCATCTCTTCCATAATATTGTAATTTGAAATAGTCAGAGCTTTCTCCTCTACAACCCTCTCATACTTGTCTCGGTACTATTGGGTAGCTTCCACCCTTTGTCGCTTGGTCAAAGATGGGTATTTGAGACACTCCTTGGCCTGTTCTCTTGTTTCATCTTGTGTTTGAGCAACTGTTGCAGGTCGTGAAGTTGATGCCCTTGTTTGTATCTTTCCTTGAGTTTGCTTAGGCAATAAATATTTCAACAAGATAGAATCTTGCTACTTAGCCATCCCACTAGACACTTTCGCTGGAGGGTGCCCTTTTTCATCTTGCATCTTTGGTTCTATAGGCACCTTTAAGGGTTCAAGCTCAACAGGATCTACTATTACTGGCTTCTTTCTGGATCATGTGAGAACTGAAACTTGCTCTAAATATGACATCATAAAATTGTGATTGGCTTCCCTGATCATATTGACTTGTCCTCCAACTGAACTCTCTGCTAGCATTTGTACATAATTCATATGCACCATGCAAGTTTCTTCTCCATGAGGATCATTGCATGTTGAACACCAATACACCTTTTCTGTTGTGCTAGTTTCTTCATTTATTGATACCATTGTGTTCTTCTCAAGGCCTCTACTAGTAGATGCTTGCTCTCGAGTGATCGATGGAGTTTGGAATCTCTATGATCAAAATTCAGCCTCCGCTTGCTTCTTCCTTACTATTGTAAGCTCATTTGATATTGTCCTTAAGGTTGCATTATTAGATTTTACCTCCTATAATAGTACTGTGAAAGGATCAGGATTAGACGATGAGGGAGGCATAGGTAGAGGTAAAGGTGCTGGAGGCAAGGGCAATGGTAATGGAACTGGTGGTGTTGGTAGTGCAAGAGCGGGAATAGAAGCGGGTAATTATGGAAGTGATTGATTAGGTAGTTGTGGGAAGCTTGGAGCCGTATGTCATGGAGTAGGAATAAGGGTGATCTGAGGTGGGATCGAGCTCCATGAGGGAACTAGGTACATGGAAGGCATAGGCTACAAAAATGAACTGGAATATAAGTACTATGGGAGATCAGGAATGATGGGCATAGTCATCTTTGGGGGAAGTCTACCTACAATAATCAGATCAGATTTGACCTTTTGTGCCTACGTATACAGGTCTAGAAATGTAGTCACATTGGTTTGTCGCACAACCATGCCAATTTTAGTGCTAAATACCCTGAGATAGTAGAAAGTAGCTTGTTCATGCATGGGCCATAAACCATCAGGAACTCTTTGCCAGCTCTGTGCAAACCTGACATTGAAATCAACTATCTCCTCTTATGGATGTCTTTGAATTATTGTAAACTAGTGCAACAAGGAGTATGGATCAGCTTGTTCATGAAAATTTTTAATCAACAACTCCGCTAACTGATCCCATGATGTAATAGTACCCAGTTGCAATGATCGGTACCAATACAACAATTTCCCTCTCAATGACAATACCAATAATTTTATCATCACATCTTCATCTGTTATGTCATGGATAGTCACCAAAGAAGCTACATCTTGGATATGCTCATACATAGTTTTACCGGTACCATCATAGGTCGGCAAGGCCTTCAAAGTAGCTTGGGACACTAGATTTTGTGCTTGCAGGTTCAAAGCCCCTGAGCTATTCCATGCTGGGAACTACCTGGGTGGCTGCTGTGGTGGAGGATTCTGAGCCATGTGGACTGGTATATGAGGTGGATCTCAAGAAACACCAACAATCGTGTGAGGGGAGGTTGAGGAAGACTAGTGGCAGTACTACCTAGGCTTGCGAGAGCAAAAAATACACCAACTAGTCGTGATGATGTGACAGACGGTATATGGGATATATGAGGTAATGAAGATGTATGTCAAAAGTGGCTAATTGAGGATGTTCCCCTAGCCTTTGGATATCAAGTTCGTAGAACTCAATTTGGTGATCTAGATTTTTGGCCTTCGATCTTGTATTCATGAGACACAACTTTTATTGTACTCATGTTTGGAGATTTTTGGGTGTAATCGAGTTACTATATGTTCTAATTCTATAGCATGAAGGTGAACATCAAACCTTAATACCATCTAAAGTGGAACTTTTGAAGTCCCACTGGGTCAAAAAGGGTAATTTGACCGTGCCAAAACTGTTGGTCAAATATCTACCTAATTAACAAAAACTATGTTTGTGCACCCTAGATACGACCAACATTGAATGATCGAAGGAAAGGAATGTCCTCCATGTCAATCTCTAGAGAGGGTTGGCTCCCTTACTAATTCTAAACTGGTTGAAGACTAGAGATGCAGGAAAGAAATTAGAAAATGCGGAAAGAAATGAGAAATATGGCCACAGGTCGACTGTGTAGGATGGGAATAGACTGATAGCAAGAATCCACACCAAGCAATGAATAGCATGCAATAGATAAAGAAACGATAGAATTTACTTAAAACTTTGCACATATAATCCTTCAAATTGGCACTCCAGCACTCACTCCTCTCATCAACAATATTCAAATTCAACTTGCAGAATTTAAATTCAACAACAAATAAAGAATTCGAGAGTAAAAAGAAATGCGTAAATCAAAAGACAATAATGCACCAAGTCATTTGCAAATCCAAGAGCTCTGTATGTCTATTACTGTAGAGAACTTGAAGAGTTTTCTCATAGGATATCTATTTTTTCCAACCCCTTACAATGAAAGTTTGCTTAGTATTTATAGAGGTTTGCACCTCTTTCATTGAATACATGAAAGGACCCAATGTCCATAGATCAGAGACATAATGAGTCATCATTTCTTGGAAATATTCTTCTGACAATCACGATCCAGAAATGATTTGGAGTGACGAGGCATTTTGATCACCACGACATTAAATTTTGGGCACCTCCATTTTCTTGAAAATCAAACATATGCTTCAATAATTTACTCCTCATTAAATTTGTTTCAGAGAGGAAGTAAAACCTTCGAGAAGATGTTCTTGAAAATAACACAAATGCTTTCCACTTCACCACCAACATTAAATTGTAGCAATAATTTGAAGCATATCTTCAACCAAAAAATCAACCTTTAATATTGCCCAAGATGATGGCAATTAAAGATCAAATCCTGCATCATTTAATTCAGCATATGTTTTCCATAATTTATCCTCAGGCATCATGAGCAACTGAACTCATTTGCTTTCACCATGAAAATGCTTTCATCAAGAAAAATCTTTAAAAATCCTCTTTGCCTGAACTTTGAGAATTTTAATAATGTTTGTTCCCAACACCCAAAACAAGGGGTGAACATAATTTTTATTTGGAACAATTTAAAATCACCTCCGCTTCAAACGCTTTCACCGAATGGAACTCCTAATATGTGTTCGCTCCTTGAAAAAGGTGAAACACATCTCCGTCGAAGTGCAAAGGTAAAACCAATTTTAATTTTCTTTGTTTCCCAATTATACATTTCAATGTCGTTCACCCCCAAAAAGGGTGAATGGGATCATCGCCCATACTTCGGGGTGACTGCATCATCATACTTTAAAACCTGTTCACCCAACCAAAGGGCGAACACGACGTTCGCCCCTTTTAAGGGGCGAACGCGATCGTGTTTCAACACCTCAGCCAAATTTCATCATTTTTGATTCGCTGCTGCTCTTTTACTGCGGCTTCAATTCTCTCGCTCTTTCAACTTCTTCTATGGGCGATTCAATCAAATTAATTTGAAGCCGATTTCCAAGCTGTGATTGGGATTGGAATGTTTATTTTTCAAATGAAAAATTACATACATAAAAAAACTGAAATGACTGCAATGTTTGTTTTAAAATTAAGCAAGATGCTACATCATGAATTTTTACATTACAATCAACAATTTATTTAAAACCAATGTGGCATAGTGCAAAACTGCCAACACAGTCATATTACAACATTTAATCCACTCACACCAACTATAATCAAAACCAATTTTTTTGAGAATAACATGTAGAAAATTCTAGGAAACCCTATCATATGCTTCTTCATGTCTAATTTCAAAAGCATACATGTTTTTTTTCATGGAATGAAGAGAATGTATGACCTCTTGTGCAATAATTATACCGTCAAGAATTTGTTTACCTTGAACAAAGCCACATTATTCCTTTGAGATAAGACACCCTAGAATACCCTTGAACCTGTTTACCATAATTTTTGAAATGATCTTATAAATCATATTACAAAGGCTTATTGGATGAAAATTATCAAAATATTTTATCGCCTTTCTTGTTAAACAAGACAATAAAAGTAGCATTGATCTCACTTATTTTAGCCTTCCTTTTTCAGGCCTCTTCTACCGCATCTAACATCACTCTTTAATAAATCTTAAATTTTTGAAAGAAGATTACAGAAAATATGTTGGGGCCAGGTGCCTTGTTAAGATGGAAAGATAAAACTACTTCATGGAGCTCCTCCATAGATATCTTCTTCCTTAAGCTTTCATTTTGTCCCTGAGTGATAATTGATGGAATATTTTGCAAAAAAATTTCTTGTGCCTCCTTATCTTGCCTAGAATATGATAAAATATTTTTGAAATAATTAATTGTTTCCTTCCTTATATCTTCTTTGTCCTTAATATTTCTTCCATCTAGAGTTATAATATTTTTGATATGATGAACAAAAATATTTTTTTTTTGCTGTAGCATGCAAAATTGTATTTCTATCTTCTTCCTTGAACCATCTCTCTCTACATTTTTGGAACCAATATGACTCTTTTTTCAATGCATTATGATAATAAGAAAGTAATTGTTTTTCTTTCACATAAGAATCTTGGTCCATTCCATTAATTTCTACTATCTCTTGTAAAATTTTGAGCTTGAATTCAATTTTTTTCCTTAAAAAATGTTACCAAAATATTTGACATTCCATATCTTCATTTGCTCCTTTAAATATTTCAACTTTTGAACAAACCTGTACATACATGATCCTTCAAATTTTGATTCATCCCACCATAACATAACCATATGAAAAAAATCAAGGTCTTGGAGCCATATAGATTGGAAGCAAAATGGTTTTGGATGACCATTGTTAGGTGACTCACAAGTCAAAAGAATGGGTTTGTGATTTGATCTTGCTTGCAATAAAATATCTGAAGAGATTGTATACTTTGTTTGCAACCATTTATTGGATAGCAAGAATCTATCCCGTATTTCTGCTATATGATTTTTTCCAACACATTTATCATCCCATGTATATTGAAATCTCAAGGGACTAACATTCCAAAGGTCATTTGAATTAATAAATGAAGAAAAATCTTGCATTGATTTAGACCATCCTAGAATGTCGCCCTTCTTTTCCAAAGGAGATCTAACAGTATTAAAATCACCCCTAAGAATCCATAGATCACAATGAATCATCATTGTATTTGACAAAAATATACTAAGGTCCTTCCAACATCTTTCACGAGGAATACCTATAGTTGGAACATATACATTTATAACCCCAAATTTGATGTTTTATTCTTTCTTACAAAATTATCCAACAACCCAATTACTTTTTGCTTCTAATAGTTGTCCATCCCATTTGCATTTGTCCTATATTATTGCGATACCACTTGAAGCTCTTGTAGAAGAAACTGCTAAGCAATCACCTATCTTCCAACTCTTCTTAAAAGCATCCTTGATTTTGTTTCTTGCATGAAAACCATTTTATTTTAAAACGTGAGACATAAAATAATATTCAATAAAACTATTATAAAAATTGTTTAAAGAAAAAAAATTAAACTGTAAAACAAATTCAATATTAAAAAATGTTTGACACTACCTTTAACCTCTTAAAAATTAAAGATGAAAAATACAAATAAAAGACACCAAAAATATATAATAAGAAAGGATATTTATTTATAGAAAAATATTTTATTTTAAAATAGGGGACATAATAATATTTAATAAAACTATTGTCAAAATTATTTAAAAAAATCTAGCCTTGCTCTGCGCGACTAGATCGAGATTTTTGGAAATTGCGGATCTGCAATTTGGTGAAGGCTCTTTGGGGTTGATGTATTTCAATTGTTGGACCTATTTTCTCTTTTAGTTTGCATCTCGAAAGAAGGTTGGTTAGCTTGTACCCTAGTTGGGGGCTGGGGGTGGTTGAGCAGTTGATGGATCCGTCTGTACTGCTTGGAAGTTGGGGGATTTTGCTGGCTTTTCACCCTAGGTTGCAGAGTCTGCTATGCTGACAATTTTTTCCCTCTTATGATCTTGAGGCTAGTTATTTGGCGGATAGACATGCTCTCTCTACGGTATTCTTTGGTTCTACCCCTTCTTTGACTCTCTTTGGGGAGATCTTATGCAGCTATGGTTAATAGAGACATGTTGGTGTTGTTTGGCCACTTTGAATGGTGGGCTTGGGTTGCTGGGGGTGGACCAACCGTTTGTCCCAGCTTCTTGGGTTGGATGGATTTTGTTTCTTTCAAAGCAGAGTTTCTGGTGCTTTATTTTTTGAGTGCTTTATTCCAATTTGTAATCACCTTTATTGATGGGTTTGTTTGGATTATCTCATGTTTGATCTACTTGAAGCTTGAAGTTGATCTTTGGGTTGTTTGTTGTTGGTTTTGGATCCTTGTTCCAATCTTGTTGGAGGCTTTTCGATGTTGGATCCTTTCTTTCTTCAAAATCCTTTCTGTATTGTGACCGACGGAGCATGGGTTCATTGGTTTTGGATTACAGATAGTATCTGGTTCTTCGTAGGGTTTCTATGGCACTCTAGGGATATGGGGTCCCAGATTATCTCATCTTGTTGAGGGTGTTTTAGACCTCTATGTAGATTGGCGGGTTGGTTGCAAAACCATGGTATTTTTTTGGTTTAATATTTGCGATGGTTCTTTGGTGCCATGTTCTGGTGTGATGGGCGGATGCTCTTTTTAGTTTTAAATTTTCCTGATGGTCGGTGCTCGAGAGGTCTTTCCTTTTTTATTTCTTTGGTGGTCGGTGCTCGAGTGGTATTTTTGGTACGATCTTGGTTTTGTTCCTATTGGGTTGGCTCTGTGTTTTCCAAATTCTCCATATCAATAGGGTTTGTCAAAATTCATCTTTGGACAATTTTTTCCTATTGCAAGGTTATTAAATGCAGGGGTTTCTTGGTTCTCGTGTTGATCATGATTTTTGGTTTCAGTCTTCATTTGGGCATGGATCCGTGTTGAGCAAGAGTTTTAAAATTGGAATTCAAATTTCAACGTCTTGTTCAATTTTTGAGATACCTTTGATTGGGCGGTTGGTAGATATTTATTGTCAATGTTGGGCCTATTTTTTTAGTTTCAATTTGTGTGGTGTTCTTGTTTCGGTTGGTGGTTGGTGTGCCGATTTCTCTTTGGGCTGAGCAACGAGTTGTCTTTAATGTTTAAATTTCTTTGTTGTCGTTTGTTTCACCCGATAACTTCAAGTTTGGTAGCTTGTTTTATGGTTGTAGTTTTATGTTGCCTTTTCGGTGACTAGCTTCGCTTTAAAAGGTTTGGAGGTCCTTTCAAAACCTCCTTCATCTATCAAATAAAAAAATTATTTAAAGAAGAAAAAAAAATCAACAATAAAAAATAATATAAAAATGTATTTTTTTAAAACTCGTTAATTTTTTTTTATTTGGTTAGTGCGAAAATCCCCATGACCAATGCATAGGGCTGGGTAGACTCCCTCCAACCATGATCCCTCCTAAAGCCTGAGAGTTATGCTTATCAATAGGGAATTTTATACAACCAAGACACACCCACCCCCTCACACACTCGCCCACGCCGCGGTTTGAACCTTAGATCTCCCAAAGAAGAGCCAAAGCCCGAACCGTTGGAGGAGCTGTCCCCCTAGGATAGAAAAAACTATATTATATTAATTTATTGATCTGAACAATACAATATTATGGAGCTAATATTGTCCACCATCTAAAAAATAAAATGAGGTGGATAAAGAGTAAAACATCCATAACTAAATATACATAAGAATAGAAGCTAATAACAACAAAAAGACTATAGCTATATTTTGTTGTAATACACTAGATATCATCACTCATATGTGGGAGAACTTGTTATGGGCGTGTCTTCCGTGATATCTTGTGAAGTTTTCAAAGAATAAATAGAGGTAATCAAAACTTGAACTTGCTCATCATTGTAAAATATCTTCTTTTTAGTTTTCCGTTGGACCTTTTGAATATCTTGAACCATATGATAAAGTTGATGAAGTCTGTCAATAACATCTCGAGATGCACTAGAAGTCCCATAGACTAGAGAATGAATGCGTTCCATATGTAACAAAAGATCAAATGTCTACCATATTTGGAAGTGTAGATGCAAAAAAGATAATATTTGGAAGTGTAGATGCAAAAAGATGTTTATTGGATAAAAATTTAAAAACCTTTATTTTATTCACCTTTTGTGGGATGCGGGGGCTTAGTTATTAAATTCGTCGATTTTTTTAAAATAAAATTTGAAATTCGTCAAATTCAAAACTCTAACGAATAAATTTGACAAATAAACCCTAAATTCGATTAAAAAAAAAAAAAAACCTAAAATTGAAAAATAAAACTCATGGCTTATAGAAAATGACTTATAGAAAGTTCAACCAAAGTTGCAATATGGTAAAATCTCTTATCTCTAAGATATAAAATATATATCAATGTGAAAATGTTATAAAAACAATTGTTCCCGATGCAACCATTTTCAATTTATTTTTTTTATTATTTTTTTTTTTTTAAACATGTCGATTTTTTTTTCTTTTTGAACTTCAAGAATATCAAACTTGAGCTTGATAACTAAACTAGGGTAAACTGTAAACTCCAGTTAGTATAAACGCCATTGTATAAAGACGAAGTCAATAAGACCACAAGTGTTTAGAGAAAAGTTACAGATCTGCCATTATAAACCATAGTCTATTATATAAAGACAAAGTCAATATAACCACAACTGTTCCTAGAATTAAACTAGGATTAAAACACTCTACCAACAAATACTTGACTGCCACCAACCAACCAACCCTCCATATGTATATATATATAAATCTTAAGGAATAAATCTTAATCCTTTAGGCGGACCCAGCTCACCGCTTCATTTACAATTATAAATATGCCCTTTGATGGTCAATATTGTGGCATACAATTCCACACATGTTGCACACATTTCAAACATGCCTTTGATGGGAAAGTGCTTTAACAAAAGGTTTTACATGGCTTTGGACAAAAATTTCTCCCAATGTAACCGAAAGTGATTATTTAAAAAACTGACATTTAATTCATGGTGTCATCTGCTTAATATTCCCACCAATCGTAGCAGGTTCCTCTACCACCTTTTCCTTTGCTTTGCTGGCATTCTTAGCTTTCACGTTCCTTTGTTCCCTAGGAAGCTTTGAAAGAATCAAGTTCTTTGATATCTTTTCGTTCTAAATTTTATATTTTAACATGTTTCTTTACCTTAGGTGAAAATACATGTAATTGTGATCGAAATCCTTAGAAACTGGATAAATTCTGGTGAATTTTTAATCAAATTGTTTGAGATCCGTAAGGCCTGGCTGTAAATTTTAATTGTGTAGAAGGAAATCGTTTCGCTGCTGCTTGTCCTCGCAATTCTATGCGAGCTTGAGAAGAAAGAATTCTGAGGTAAGATGTTCTGTTTCATCACTACTAATAATTCTTTAATGACGTTTCTGTACACTGGATGCAAAAGAAATCCTAAAGGCTGAATTAAGGAGATGCAGGGAGGCCTTATGTTATAAATATCTGCAGGAGCTTTGTCTATATCTGGAAATTCTTTATTTGTTTAAAAAAAATCGTTATCTGAGGATAAATGTTCGACAACACGTTCCGTGTAAAGGTTATAGGAAATGATTGTCGAAAATGCAGCGTGATCAATGAAAGTATTATGGAGAAGGTTGTAATTAGACAATTATTTCTCTGTAATTTAAAATTTGTAAAAATAATTTTCATAAAACATGTTCCGTTCTCTTCATTATAATCTAATTCTTTAAAGTGGAGGGTGAAGAGTGACAGTATTTTGTGAAAAATCTTGTTTAAACAATTCTCTCTCTCTTAAAAAAAAATCCCAGTAAACATGTTCTGTTATCTTAGTTCTTTTTAGGTTATGAAAAATAATTTTCGAAATGGCAGTGCATGCACTGAATATAATTGATTATTTCAATTTTCTGCTAAAGTTTCAAAGTTAAGGGTAAATTTCAAAGAACAGGTTCTGCTTTCTTTATTTTTTAAATCTGATGAGAAATAACTCTGGAAATGCAGCAATAACAGCGAAATTATTATACCAAAGATTAAATTGAGGCTATTCTGAATTGTGGATTTAAATTTTCGTTAAAAACTTCGAAGCTTAGAATTCATTTCGGGAAACATGTCCAGTTTCTTAAATTTTTTAAGCTTATTGGAATTTATTGTCTAAAATGGAGTGGAACAGTAAAAGCTTTCCGGCTAATCTTGTATTTAGACAATTAATTGGATTTTCTGTTAAAAAAATTTAAGTTGCCTTTCCTAATGTTGTAGGAATATAAAGACGAATTTTAGTGAAAAAAGCTGGAAATGTTTTGGAGAAAATTCTATTTTCTTGCATTTATTGTCATTTCCGGAAAACCATTTTGAATTTCAAATAGGGTATATAAAGTTCTTCATTCTGCAATTCCAAGTTATTGAACCATAGACCCCCTGCAAAGAGGGTAAATCTCACAG
This sequence comes from Wollemia nobilis, assembly GCA_028583015.1. NCBI lineage: Eukaryota > Viridiplantae > Streptophyta > Pinopsida > Araucariales > Araucariaceae > Wollemia > Wollemia nobilis. The sequence continues at coordinate 12,962,243 of JAQPPZ010000082.1, read as the reverse complement.
TTATTTCAGCTAGCGCCAGGATAATAAAGTTCTTGCATTTACTGCTTTAAGTGTGACAGTGAAAACAATATATTAGCTGATTTGTCTCTCCATGATTTGGAGATTTTATGTTCATAGTTGAAGATCAGATGAAAATATGATAATGAAAACAATATATTCAAAGGATGCTACAAAAGAGGTTAAATAGGCTCTTGGTGTTGCACGGTGGTGAGTATTCCAATGGTTGGAGGAATGCTTTGAATGACAGATTTAATGATCAACTAAGACTACAATCAATAATGTCTTCCAATTGTATAGCACTTGTTCGTACAACAATGACTTGTACGACAAGTGTTTAACACTCCACTTGTACGACAGTCACTCATACGACATACAACTGAACGACAATGACTCCACTTGTACGACAATCTTTGTCGGCACTTCTCATATGGCAACTCCTCTCGTATGGCATCCCTTGTACAACACTCCCAATAACACTCCTCATACAACACTTCTAACAACACTCCTTGTACAATAATTTTGGACTGGAACTCAAATCCGACCTGCACACAAAACTTGGAAAGACAACCTACAATTCTACTTGCTACAACAATGACATCACACAGATACATAGATAAAGGATGAATAGTATTTGCATTTACTTCTGCCTATACGACTCTTCCATTACATGCACAGTACAATGCCTATACGGAATATTTGCTTCCTTGCCAAAAACACCAACCACACACTTTAGCCAACCACACACTTCAACCTTTGACACAATTAGTCCAATGAATGAGGGAAGGGTCTTATTTATACAACTAAAAAGTAGTTGCAACCTTCGATTACCCGACACCTCATCATTTTCTTAAATTGCATTTGACAGGCATTTGACATGCATTTGACTTACATTTACATTTCATTTGATAACTCACTTAAGACTTGTCCATACATAACTAATGCTTCACCAAACTATACCCATTATCACATGAAATATTACATCACAACTTTATTAATTTTATGTAAGCACATTTTGTCAAACACTTTGCATACGAATTACAAAATAACATAAACAACAAAACTTATTTATTGATTACGCAAACATGTCAATTTGCCTGCCTACACCTAGATGTCCTTGGGAGGACAAAAAAAGTGAGTTACAGGACTGATTGATAGGGTTACCTTGCAATTAACAAGGTACCCATGAGGGACTAGTGGAGAAGCCTTGCCATGGGTGGCATACTACGCATAGGATCTAAGTGCCAACTCTAATCTGTAATGGGATGTAGAGTTTAACTAGAGTCATCACCAACAATTTCAAAAGGACCAACACATGATTTAATCATACTCCTAGGAGAATGGTCAGAAATCAGGATGAAGGAGGGCTAGTTGGACGATCCTCGCGTTGAAATTATAATCTGCTTCATGGCCAAGAGCCAACATTGTGCAATGTATTGGATAGGCCTAAGGGCATTTCATTGTGCAATGTATTTATTATTTTGTAATATTTTATTATGTAAGTCCAATGGGCCTTGGTTAACCTTGTTATGTTTAAACCCTATTTATTATTTATAATTAACCTAAAGCCTAGTTATTATATCAGCTTAGGTTAAACTCTATGATGTATTTGGGTTTGGTATTGCTATAAATACCGCCCTCACACTCCTTATTTTTTATCAGAGTGTTGTTTAATATTATCTATGGATAGTGATTGTTTATGGTTCCCATGGGTGCCCACCAAATTCTTCTTTCGTCCTTTTTTTTTCGTTCTATATAGAAAATTTGAGTGCATGGTTTGCTTTAGTTTGTTTTTGGAAAATATTGTGAATTCCAACACTTGGGAGGGTGTAAAGTCTGACCCCTCAAAACCCTCCTAGCATCCATGTTTGAGGTGACAATAGAAGAAGGTAGGAAACTAAGAAGTCGCATTTGTTTGCACCTCTTGAACATGTGAGGAGTGACCAAAACCCGACGTTTGAGAATTAGTCTTGTCACGTTGCATTCAAGAGGAAGAAGGTGCCCTTGTAGTCACTCTTGTATGTGGACAAGGAAGCGCATGTGTCATTAACATTTTGGAGAACTGTAGCCCTAGATTAACACTTGTTAGTTTCAACAACCGGGATAGGGTGAAAGAATGAAGTGATCATTCAAGTGGTATCCTCTCTCTCCTATAATATTTGATGTTGTAGAGTGTAGCTTCTTGAAGGTGCAAAGCCAAGCATCTTTGGCCAGGATAGCAGAAAAAGTTGGCAACTTGGGATGTTATCTATCTGAGTCTTCATACAAGCAATAGTACCTTATTCGAATCTCGTAATAAATAGAACATCTATACACAAAATGTTTTTCAGTCACCACCTCTCGGAGACAGCAAAGGTGACATACTTTATCCTCTTGAAAAATATGATGGTTTTTCTCAACCAACAACTGATGTGAGCAAACTCTGAGCTGACCAAGAGGAATCCTGAGCCCTTGTGTCCAATGTCGTTGGACATAATTAAAATGAGTAATAATGCCCTGTTCAACGTAGAAGGCTTACTTAAGACTAAAAGGCTAAGATGGACCAATCCAAGTGATTTGAATATATTATTGATAAACATCATCTTTGATTGCTTCATTAATCATCTCTTTTTGAAGAAGGTGGGGAGGAGCATTTAAAGAGTTTTTGAATGGAGGTAATCTATTTATGGAGATGCCAATTGACCGAAGAAGAGAAATAGCTTTCAAATACTACCCTCGATGATGACTAGAATTGCTCCCAGAGGAAATCCATTTTGAGGAACTAATTGTCAAACATGGGTGTCTCTCTCAACCTAAGTTGTGGTCATCCATGGATCTAGGGTGATAAAGCTGAAAAATAATTCTGAAGATGCTATCAAGAGGAAGAGGATGAGCATTGAACTCATCCTAAACAATTCACTCTAAACTTGTTCTTTTATGCTAGGTAAATTGTTGAAGCAAAATTGTTTGGATCCTCTCTAAACGATCCCAATCAGCACAACAACTCGGGCCCCAAATCTGGTATCCATGGACAGTGGGTTTGATAATGCAATCAAAGAGTTGCATCTTCATAGGTATGTCTTCGAAGTGCTGCTGGAAACATTGGTGTCCTAGGACCAAAAGGGATGCGTATCCCTTGTAAAGCCATGACTATGAAGCTGACCGAAGATTAAGGGAGGGAATTGTAAACTAAACATCCAAGTATAAGCAATGGTGATCTCAATCGACTTACCCTGGTAGGAGAACTGAAGCTTAGAAAGGGAATAGATAAGATATTAATATATAGACGCTGATTTGTATTTTGTTGGTCAAACATGGCTTCTAAACATGGTAGCACACTTTATATAGCTATTGCATTGGGACTGGAGAGACATTATTTGTGATCCTATGATCTCTAAATCGGGCATCCTCGATTGGAAAGCACCTCTATAAATAGGAAAGTGGCGATGTTCCAATATGATAGGGAATTGCTTGCATGACCTTTATTTTTCATCCATATCTATCTATGTTATGATTGTGCTTTTGGCTACAAGAGAGCTTGATCGCCTCTCTCCAATCAACCATTCTCAATGTCCACCCCCGAGCAGTTGTCCATGAGTGAAACCATTCCGTATGTGATGGATGAGCTTGCCTTCATATAAATTATTAGAAACTATACTTTGATGTTCTTGTAGAAATCATTTTGCATTGTGGAAAAAATAAAGTGCATATGAGCATTATGGACACTCTAATTAAATATATCTGAACAATGTACCCCTTTTGTTCTTGTATTGTGCAATCTCTCATATTTTAAATTTTATTTTTATAGTGTTTCAAATCCATGTTTGTTTTAACTATTTATGAACATCCCCAATCTTATGTAAGCCTGGCTCAAATTGATCAACCGTATAAAGATATTGGAATCCTCCAATTACTTGGAGGAAAAATGAATAAAGCATAGACTCTTGATCTGACACAACAATCACAAGTTGCTGCATGTACCTACTTGAGAGTTGATCTTAATGAACCAACGGACACTACCCATATTTGGTACGAGGTATAGAATAGAAGAACTATAAACTAGAATTTGGCTCTTTCTCATTCTTTTAAATCTTATAGTTTGGTAGTAGCCTGATAGGTAATAAAACAATAGTGTTGTTGTGAAATGTAACATATTAAACTTAAGACTTAGGGTAACAATTGTGAGATTAGGAGTGGTTCCAGATCCTTTTAGGCCCATGGGAGCACACCTCCATTATCGTCATCATTGTTATGTGAAATAGATCCTCTAAAAATCAAATAGGGTTGCAGATGTGGAGAATCAGCATGGAAGCAGATGTTAGCATAGAAAATTCACTTATGCAATCTAGCTATATTTTTCAATCTCAAAATATCCCTGAGTGATCATTATATCATAGATTCTATTGTGTTGGTGACAAAAACCTTGCAAAGTGCCTCTTTAGTGAGCACTAGGATTTTTGATCAAAATAATTTCAACCTTTAACTTTACAAAACTCAAAACAGCTCTACCTATTACTAAAAAGCCCTATCCACCAATGAAGCCTGATTGAATTAAAGGAATTCAAAGAGCAATCATATAGGATCCAGTCAAATAGCTATCATCTGTCAACCCATTTTGCATTTCAGTATGACTAACTTGTTGGTTACGAATCTGCCATGAGGAAAGGATTTTTGGTTAATGCGCCCAGATTCGCCCACCAGCATGAAAGGCCGGAAGGAAGAGATGCCTTCCGAGCCAATCTCCGGAGAAGGCCGGCTCCTTTTGGGGGGGGGGCTTGATTTAAGCTAAAGGGAACAGGAAAGAAATAAAGGAACAGAAAGAGACAAATGTACAGAAAGAGATACAAATATGTCCAAAGGTTGGTGGGGGGGAACTAACAGTACGGGAACACACCAATCACCGCTACTTACTGCATACAAACACAGAGCATGACAAGGAACTGCAAAACCTAGGCGTACTTCCGATACACCAGCAGCGTATGCACAGCTTCAATAGCTCCCTAGCAAACATTCCCTACAAGGAACTAACAGCAGGGGATCGTATCAATCACCAGATACGTACACTGACAGGGTAGAAAGTAAACCTAGAGATGTCAGAGCCAGGTATATGTGTTAGGTAGAGAGTTTAACCGCACGACTTCAATGGCTCCCTAGCAAACATTCCCTACAAGGAACTAACACCAGGGGATCGCATCAATCACCAGATACGGGCCAGCAACGTCACACACAACTGATGGAACTACTACCAAATTTATAATGAATGCTTTAAATAATGAAGTACAGAAGGTGCTTTAAGCAAGCAATGCTAGAGGAACCTGATCGCCAAATGCCAAAGTGAATTAACGAGCAGCGACACAGGTGGGCCTAAGGCATATAATGAAAGACAACATAAAAGAATAAAGACAAGAGAACAGAACCAGGCATACAGATTGTATTCATAAGCAGAAGCACGGTTACAATAAGCACAGTAGTTCCCTAACAAACATTCCCCTTCCACCCTTTACAATGAATTTCGGATGGGCTTTTATAGCCCGAGTCCCACCCGTTACATTAATGGGCACAGAGTCCCAGTCAAACATAAGCTGACAGAAGCGGCGAAAGAGCTGCAAATGCTGACCTTTTGTCGGATCGGGTCGTACCACGCAGCATGGTCTTCCCGGAAGCTGCACGCCTACGTGGCGGAGTGCTTGGGTAAATCTTCAAGTCGGCAGGCTTGCTAGTAGCTGGAGCAGGTGAAACCTCAGATCAGCTTTGAATGAGGCTATTAACGCAGGCGGTGCAGGCAGCCCATGCTTATCCCTTTTGGTCGGCAGTCTTGGTTCAAATCCCGAAGCTGGACACTTGTCTGATGATGGGTTATGCTGTGTGACACATGCCTGCCTTAGAGGGCAGTCTATCCATCTTTGCTTGGGATCGGGGCTCCTTGGGATGCGTGCAGAAATCAGTGCAGTCGGGGAGGGCCTTCAAGCCTTGGTCAAATTCCGGGTTTGTTCCCCTACTGTACACCTGTCAAGGGCGCATTCCGGCTCTGTTGAGAAGTCAAACTGCGCACAGGCGAACACTGGTGTCTGCCGCCATATGGACCTGCTCCGACATTTTACCCTTTTTCTGCATTGACCTGCCAGTCTGCCAGTGCAAGGTGCGCCCAGAAAGTGGGGCGGAGTCGGACTTCGCACCAAAACTGGACGAAGTGCGAACTTCGCACCAAAACTGGGCGAAGTGTGAACTTCGCACCAAAACTGGGCGAAGTGCGAACTTCGCACCCAGACTTAGCCAATTTCAGATAGACCTGCTGGAAAGCTGGAAAATCAACTGGGGAACTCCAAGGAAAAAGGGGGAGAGAAAGAGAATGGGAAAGAAAAGGAAAGGGAGAGAAGGGAGGAAAACGGAAGGAGAAAAAGAAGAGCAGCACTGTTATAAAACAATATTGAAGACATTGCACCTCGTGCAAAATGTGACAACATTTCTGGCGGCTCGCGGGGTGTCGAGCTCTCCTCGGCGCAAAGAATCCATGCCTTCATCCTTTGGGTGCAGAGGAACTTGCCTCCCCTGCCTTTTGCTGCTCTAACTGTTCTCCTTGCGGCAACTGTTCTTCAGATTCATCTTTGTCAGTCGCCTCATCAGTATCTCCTTCTGAAAGGTCTCCATTTCCTGCTTCTGCCTCGCACATGCGAGTGTACGCCTCTTGGGCTGAGCGCCAGGCTTCCGCTTCGAATGGCTTGCGGTCAGCTATGTCTTCTAATGCTCCGTGAAAAGCAGCGACCGCGTGCAGGTCGATGGTGAGGTATCTTTTCTCTAACTCCTGAAAATAGGAGCGGATCCTGGGATATCTGGACACCATCTGAGTGACCTGACTTTCTTGAATTGGCTCGATCCAGCTATCAATTTCAGCTGTATCTGCTTCAAAGGACTGCCAATTCTTCTTTACCCGATCTAGGGTGAGGAGCTCGCCATTCTCAACAAAACCTGGACACCCAAGTTCTGAAAGAGCGTGAAAGGGGGCCAGACAGATATCTTTTTCATGTCCGAATGCGTCAAGCATTCGTCTGGCCACTCTCACCTCTTCAACTTTTCTAAAATATTTGTGCAAGGTCACCCTTGCACCTGCCCATTCTGCAGCGAATGAGGACACGGGGGAAAAAAGGACGCCGTCGCGCTCGCGCTCCTGAAGGTTTATCGCCAGGTCCAACCATTGCTTTGCCTGGCGCTCGGCCTCCTCTACCACAGGCTTTCCCTGGGCAGAAACTTCTTGAATCCTGGATGCGAAGTCCAGGACCGCCATTGCCTTAAAGGTATGGGGCTTGCATTCCCTCAGCAAACCAGCCCTCATTTCCTTAACCTTTGTCTTTGAAAAGACAGCCGCTTGAGATTTTTTCTCTGCAAGCTGCGACTGTGCCCGCTTCAAAGACTCCTGGAGCTGAGAAATATGCTCCGAGGCTGCTTTCTTTTCGGTTGCGGCCTGTTCTTCGAGAAGCGGCTAGCCGGGCTTTGAATTCATCTCGTTTCTCGCCGCGCCGCTTCCGGCTGCTCGGTGGACCTAGATAGGTCCTCTTCAAGTTGCCTTACTTTGTCCCGCAACGCGAAAGTTCTTCCCTGCTCCTCCGGACTCTTGACAAAGAGATTGTCGCCTTGCGCATGATCGTCCGAATCTCATACTTGTTTATCAATGTCGTCAAAGCTTTTCTCCTTTGTCTGGAGCACGTAGTCCGCCTTAGTCATTTCTCGGAGAGGCTTCTTCACTATTGGGATTATTTTCTCCGTTGTAATCACTCTCCTTCCGAAATCATACTTTGCGCGTTTTGCCGGGGCGGCTATCTCTTCATGTCTCCTCCGCTTCAGGTCTTGGCGGAAAGAGACAGAATACTCTACGGCTCTTGTTGCCAGGGGCAAGTCATCTGAGTTCTGGAGGTCGTCCATAAAATCTGGTTCCCCCAGCCTAGGGATCTGCTGAGACGTCTCTCCTGCGGGGATGGGATCAGGAGGAACCGGACAGACCTTGGAAGAATCGGTCGCTTGTGGGGGCGACCGGGAAATGGAAATGGGAGAGGCTGACACTGTGAGGGTTTGAAGCGGCTGAGGCGGAGGATGTGATGGTGAACGGACAGCCTCAGCACTAACCTCGGGCAAAGGGTTTGGAGTTGTGCTCAGAGAAAGAGATACGTTAGGGTTCTGAGCAAACTGGTCGAAAGAGTGGGGGCCGCTAGAAGGACGCGGAGACGGGGAGGAGGATGTGGTCATGGCTCGCCCAGATTGAGCGGGGGACTGAGTGGAAGTAGAACCGGGTGAGACTAGAGAGACAGGGACAACAAACGTACCTGCGGGCTCCGCCTGAGCCGATGCCGGGTGAATGTCTTCGCTTATTGTCTCGGCGGGCGGCTTGGGACTGCCCAAAGGAATTGCCTCTGCGGCGGCGAGACGCGGCTGCGGCTCTGCGACTGGCTGCTGCACTATCAGGCTAGGTCGCCTGATTTTCTCAACTCTCCTCCGCTTCTTCTCTTCTGGAACAACCGTCGGATCAGGGGAAGGAGACGAAGCAGGTGCAGCAGGCACTGATGCTCCCACGGTAAACTTGTACCGGGGTTTGACTTGCAGAAGGTCTGCCGCGACCGGTCTGATTTCTGGCGGCGCTGGCGCTTTTCTTGCCTGAGGAAGTGCCTCGGGCGCTGCCTTGGCTAACTTTTTCGCCTTTCAGGCGCCGCCTTAGGAGCCACGAACTGCATTGGATCGGCCTGGGTACTTGCTGGGCCGGCGCTGGCAGTTGCCGAAGTGTACAACTGTTTGGGAGGAGACCCACTTTTATAATCCTCAAAGGGGCCTCGGGGAACGTAACCTTGATATGCGAACGGCCGCCAGCTGTCATGATGCTGGTCATAGAGAACCGAGAAGTCGTCATCTACGGCCAGGTTTCTCCTTGTGGATTTATCGTGCTGCGTGCGGCATCTCATTTTCCAGCATTCAATAATCTTTTCTTTAGACCAGTTAAGGCCTGCAATCTTGGACAAAAATTTTTTGAACCCTGGAGATGAGAAGTGATGGTCCCGGTTTCTCTTGGGGTCATATGTCACCTCCTTGCAGTAGAAATCCTGCCAAGGGGGAGAAGCTTCCATTAATTCAATCTCCCAGTCAAGGTCCACATGGACCACGTCGCATCTATCTTCGGTTATGTTCCGGGGGCACAAATGTGCAAACTTTCCCCTTATCCCATGAGGGTCATACTTCCAGCGCTGCGGCAGCAAAACCAGGCCAATCCGGGACAACGCTTGCTCTAGGTAGACATGTTGTCCTACCTCAATAATCTCAACGTTGGCCCAGGAAAGAGGGTATTGAAAAATCTGTCCTCTTTTCTTCCCTAGGCCAAACTCTTCTTCCACATAGTCCATCTGTCGGGCAACCTCCATCCCGAACAGATGCTCTGAGCACCAATAGGGCAGCAAATAGGGTTTGCCCTTGAATCCGTAGATTCTGATCACAATCCCCTGCGTCAGTCTGAAAACGTCCCCGAGCTTCTGATTTATCAAAGCACTCGTCATTTCTTTCGGGGGACAGGGATTTCACTTTCGGTGAAGACTGACATGACGAATCCCAGAAAGTTGAAGTTGAACTTGTAGTAGGACCCTTTCCGGTATAAGTCATCCGTCCAGTTATAGACGGGCTGGGGTTCTCCCTTCTCGTTAACCTTCTTCAGGTTCAGGATCGGCATTTGGGGGTGCAGATGGTACAAACAAAGCCAGACCAGAACGGAACTGAAACGAAAATTGGTTGACTGGCGCTTCTGGATTTTCAGCAGACTGGAATGAATGGCGTAAGCCAGCCAGTCTGCCCAGTCGAAAGAGATGGGGCGTTTTCCGCTCCGTTGCGCCGCTGGTTCGTAAGATTCTCCACACAGGAGGCATTCTGCCAGCGCCAGCTGGTACGGGTGCACCAGCTCATCGGAGTCGCAGCCGAGGATCCATGCCAAGATGGTATATAGATACTTGCTCTGAAATTTTGCCAAAGGCATGGGGCCAATCGGCCATTGTCCGGCTGGAAGCGGGGCGCTCAGCTCTGAATTGAGGAAATCCCTCATTCGCTTGGTGTGCGTGAAACGTCCCGCTTGTTCGCCCAAATTGATTTTTTCTGAGGATGGTGCCGGAGTCATACTCCAGCCCTGGGGCGAAAGCTGGCTGCACAGTCTCCCTGCGCAGTGCGAACAAGGGTTTGCCGCTGAACTCGCAGATTTGCCGGAAGGCGGTTTATAGTGTCTGACAATTAAGTCTATCAGCTCCGGGCATTGGTGGACAGGAGGGCACATGAATCTGAAGAGGTTTGATTTGTATGCCGCTCCAAAATGATGGGAGGGCGAAACTTTGTCAGCCCAGCTCTCCACATTCGCTCTCAGCTGAGTTAGGCTCATGGAAAACGAGCCGTCCACATATCCCGCCGGTAATTCACCGGAGGTGGTGGGGATTGCCCACGCCTGTACCTTCTTCGTCCGGGCCTTTGACTTTTTCTCTAGCAGAGGATCGCCTTTGAAAACTCCTGGCCGCGGCAAATCCCCTGGTTCGCTGCTTTCGCTGGACTGCGCTGACACGGGCCTTTTTCCCTTGTCCATCTCTCCGAGTCAGCAATAATGACGAGTTCAGGCCGTCTCGCAACAAATTTCGCTATCGGAGGAATAATTAGCATTGTCCGAGGAATAATCTCTGCAAACTGGAATGTTGGCATGATTCTGACCCCCTTTTCTAGATAAAAACAGCGCCATTAATGCAACGCAGGAGGGGTAGGTCGGCTGAGTTAAAACCCTTGGTGGCCGCGCAGGAGAACGTTTAGGAAAAGACGCGCCCCGGCAGCCGTGCCTTGCTTTTTTAGTTGCGTTTTTGCTTGAAAAACGCGCAATCATTAACTCAGCGTTGGGGACTGCACCATGGCTGACGTTGCTGCCACCACTTGGGCACACTGATCAAGACAAAACCTTCGGTGCGGAAACCCACATTAAAACAAGTGCAAACGCGCCTTGGGCCCAGCTTGGGGTTTTTGAATTTTTTTTTTTTATTATTCTTTAAACCGCGTCCCAATACTGGCCCGGAAAACTAGGCGCAGCCGGGCTTCGCCCGAAGTTGGGCACGGCCCGACCTCGCCGGCGAAGTCGGACTTCGCCCGAATTTCGGGCGAAGTACGAACTTCGCGCGAAGCGCGTGCTTGAACTGTTCTACCTCTGTTTTTAGCTGCGCCCAAGGTTTGGGCGCGATCTGGGTCTTTGCCGCCTTTGATCTTTAGATGGACTTCCCGCGGGCGCTGGCCGCTTTGTTCGGACTTCGGCCGAAGTTTGATGCGAAGTGCGAACTTCGCACTTCGCCCAAGCGTTGAGCGCAGCGCGCACTTCGCACGGGCGCTTGGCCGAAGTCGGACTTCGGTGCGAAGTTCGCACTTCGCACAAACTTTGCGCGCAGTGCGTACTTCGCACGAAGGGTTGCGCAGTGCGGACTTTAGTCTGCTTCAGCTTTTCTCGGACAAACTTCGCAATTCGGCTGGGCCGAAGTCAGGCTTCGCTGCGAAGTCGGACTTCGGTCAACACTTAGTCGATTTTTTGCTCTTTTTTCTCCTTTCTTTCTCTGCATAGCCGAACTTCGCCCCTCCTGCGGGGCAACGACAGACTTCGTTGCGAAGTCTGTCTTTCTCTCCCATGCCGCATTTAAGCTCAAAGAAGGAGAAATAAACTGAATGCTAAAGCGGAAACTATACATGCGGGGAAAAATAAAAACACAAGGCAAAAATTTTTACAGGGAAGGGCCACTCGGGCGCCTTCAACAGCGATAAAGCTTCAAGTGGAACCCGTTGACGGGGATGGGGAGGAGCTGACCCTCCATATCCGAAAGTATGTAGGCATTGAACTGATTCACCCGGGCAATCTGATAAGGGCCCTCCCAGAGAGCGTCAAATTTTCCGTGATTACCCGGTTTTGCCTTGTATGAGTCCCACTTCAGCACCAGGTCCCCGACTTCGAAAACTCGGGCAGTGGTGCCTTTGGCAAACCAGCCTTTAGTGGCTGCAATGTGATCGGCGAAGGCCTGGTATGCACTTTCTCTGTCTTCTTCCAACTGCGGAGTTGGCACAACCCGTCGTCTACCGGGTCTCCGCTGCTCCTGTCTTCGTCAATCATCCACAGGGAGGGGATTTCAATGTGTGATGGCATAACAGCTTGCTTGCCATAGACGAGCGCATAGGGGGACGTCTTGAGGGATTTCTTGAACGCAACTCTGTCCGCCCATAGCGCCCGGTTCAGGAGCAAGTGCCAAGTCCGCTTATTTTTTTCAATGGTCCTCCGGAGAATTTTCAGGAGGTTCTTGTTAGTAGACTCGGCAAGGCCATTCCCCTGCGGGTAGTAATTAGAAGACATCTTGTGATAGATGCCAAGGCCGCTGGTGTACTCCGTGAGTACAGCGCCTACAAATCCCGGACCGTTGTCTGTCACAATCGACTCTGGAACCCCGAAGCGGGTAATCAGGCTCTCAATGAACCTGATGACCGTTTCTTGGTCGGCGTTCTTGGTCGGGATCGCCTCCGTCCACCGTGTGAAATAGTCAGTAGCTGTGAGAATAAACTTGTGGCCGGCGGAGGAGTTAGGAGAAATCACCCCAATGAAGTCTAGACCCCATTGCTGGAACGGAGCTTCGGCTTGAATCGATTGAAGGGGCAGGGGTGCTTTTCTGTTTCGGCCAACATACCTCTGGCATTGATCACATTTGGCGCAGACCGCATACGCGTCTGCGAACAGAGTGGGCCAATAGTATCCAGCCCTTATTATTTTTAAGGCCGTTGGCCTTGAAGAATGGTGACCCCCAGGCATCCCGGAATGAAAATCTCCGAGGATCCTAGGCTGGTCAGATTTTGTGACGCACCGCAACGGGATGCCGTCAATGTTTTTGAAGTAAAGCCCCTCGGGGCGAAGAGTGTACCTTAATGCACCTAACCGAAATCTCCTTCGTTGTGAGGCGTTCAGGTGATCGGGACATCTTCCGGTGCAGAAGTATCTCACCAGTTCATCTGTCCAATCACTCCCCTCCGATAAGGAGTTGGCTAGGTAGACGCGTGTCACTGTGTCCTCCCACTTACAGGCGGAGATGCCGGCTACAGCGCTTCGGGCCAATTCCTGACACAAGGCTCGGCCTCTGATAAGCTTGGTGGGTCGTACTTCGATGTCAAACTCCTGGATCTTGGCAATCCATCCCGCTCTCTTGTGACCCGGTTCCCCTTGCAAGATGAAACTGCGAACATCGGGGTGAATCACAAAGACAGTGGTCTTACTCTGGGAGACAAAGTGCCTGAACTTTCGAAGGGACTTCATGACCGCATGGACCTGCCGCTCTATAAAATTGTACTTCTCTTCGTGCGGCAGAATCACTTGACTTAGGAACGCAATGGGGCGCTCCTCACCGTCGTCTCCCTTCTGAGTCAGGACTGCAGCGTAACTTTCGGGTTCTCCCACTGCATACAGGATGAAGTCCTTGGAGTAGTCCGGGTTTGTCAACACCGGAGCTTGCGCAATTCGAGCCTTGATTTCCTCGAAAGCTTGCTCTCTCTCATCAGTCCATTCGTAAGGTGTATCTTTCTTCAACAGTTTGGCCATAGGCTTGATCACTCGTGCGAAATCCGGAATGAACTTCCGCACGAGTTAATCTGACCGAAGAAGGACTGCAGACCTTTTTTATCAGTGGGGGCTGGCAAGCGAACGAGGGCTTCTGCTCTGTCAGGGTCAATGGCGAGGCCTTCCTCGGAGATGACATGTCCCAGCAGCTTTCCTTCCTTTACCGCGAAGACAGACTTCTTCGGGTTTATAGAGATGCCGAATTCTCGACAACTTTCAAATATCCGCCGCAGTGCGAAACATGATCTTCTCGTCGGTGAGAGAAACGAGTCATGTCATCAAGATAGATGACAATAATCTTGTTGAGCAGCTCTCGGAAGGCCGGGTCCATGGCCCTTTGGAACGTGGCACCAACATTGGATAAGCCAAACGGCATGCGCTGATAGGCGAACGTCCCCCACTTCGTGGTAAACGCCGTCTTATGCTGGTCTTCGTCTTTGACCCAAATCTGGTTGTAGCCGGAAAATCCATCTAAAAGTGAAAATCTCTGGGCTCCAGCAACGATATGCAAAATTTGGTCGATTTGGGGAAGCGGATAGTGGTCCCGGAGGGAAGCCTGATTTAGGTTTCTGAAGTCGACACAGAGACGTATGTCGCCATTCTTTTTCCTCACGGGCACCAGATTCGCGACCCAGGATGAATGTTTGATGGGGTAGATGATCTTGGCCTCCAGCATCTTTAAGAGCTCGGTCTTCATCATGGCCTCAATCTTTGGATTTACGGCCCTTTGCTTTTGTCGGAACGGCTTGGCGCCATCCTCTAGCTCGATGGTATGCTGGATGACAGATCTGTCATACCCCCTCAAATCTTCGTAGCACCAGGCCACGATGTCGGGGAACTCCTGGCACAGTGATCTAATCTGCACCAGCTCCTCCGACGTGCAGTCTGTTCCGACCTTGATGGTTTTACCAGGTTCGAGCTCCAGGTCAGCATACTGCCTCGGGTCTACTTTGATCCTGTGGGATATTGCTCTGTCATTTTGATCAAAGAGACTTTCTAATGTAATCGATCCTTTTGGGACGTGATTATTCCGTAGCATCGTATCAACCCCTTATATTGCTCGTCATCGTGGTCTCTACCTTCGATTACACACACTTCGTTAACCAGGAATGTGACGATCTCCTCGTCACAGCTGAATACCTGCTGAAGGTATCCCTATCAGGCACAGAAGGCCTGTAAATGGTGCGGACCGGCTTCAGTTTCTGGACGACGTCTTCAGCCGGAACGTACCTGGCTCCAACAGACGCCAGAATATCCGCGTGCTTGTTTTTCTCACGCGATATTGCCTTAACGTTCAATGAGTCAAACGATTCCATCAGGTCCCAGACCCGATTGCGATACGCTCTAAGATAGTGATGCTTAGACGCGCATTTATTCGTAACTTGATGACACACTAACTCTGAATCTCCAAAAATTTGGAGATGCTTGATTCCTAGCCTTTCTGCCTTTCGCAGACCCAAGCACAGGGCTTCGTATTCCGCCGAATTGTTAGTACAGCTCCAGGCCAGCCTGTAGGCATAGTCCCTCTGGACTCCGGTTGGAGAAACCAGGAGGACCCCTGCACCGGCGCCATTCTTGCAACGGGCGCCGTCAAAGAAAAGCTTCCACAGCTCTTCGGGTGCAGGTCCTACTTCCTTCGCAACAGACACGTCAAGCTCCTCGGGCTGCTTAATGGAATAACAGCCACGCTCTGTCCCGATTACGGCATTAAAATCCCGCAACGAGAACTCGTCTTCAAGCTGTAGCACTTCGAGAGCTTGCTCGGTCGGTTCTCACTGTCACCGCTTCTTCGACAACCTGGACCATGCAGTCCATCTCTCCGCCGGGTATCTTGTCTACTAGAAAAGGGGAAGGCTTCTCATTGAAAATTTTCAGTCTCCTTCCTTTGAAGGGCACTTCCATGTGCGAGTAGTCTAGAGACAGGTACCCGCCCAACTTCGCAGTGAACTCCCGAGAGAGACACATGCCGAAGTAAGGCTCCAGGTCAACAATCACGACCTCTTGGATGACCACAATGTCGAGAGCTTTGTGCAGCCGGATAGGGATGTCCTTTATGACACCAACTGTCTTGACAGGGGTGCCGTCTAATTGCAGCACACCTTGGCTGCTCCGTGTGTATTCCATCCCGATCTCATCGCAGACGGCCTTCGGCATCACAGTCGAGGAAGCACCAGAATCCACCATGCAGTTGTGAACTATGTGCCCTTGCATCCGCAAAGACAGATAAAAGGGTGGCGGTCTGTTCTTCCCAGTGGCGGAGACTGTCAAAGGTTGAACCAGGACAGCAGGCTGCATCTGCTTGCCGTTCTTCATGTTTTTCAGTGATTCTTGCAGCAGATCTACCTGGCCTGGAAGCAGAAGGGCATCGTACATGCTGATTCTGGCAGGAGTCTTCTTTAACTCGTCTACAATGCTGTAGCCCGAGGTACTAGCTCCTTCTGCTGGTTTAGCCGGTTCATACTTGGTCCGGTACTGTTGGGTGGCCTCAACTCGCTGTCTCTTGGTCAGAGACGGGTACTTCAGCTTCTCCTGGGCTTGTTCTTTGGTTTCGGCTGGGGGCTGAAGTACAGGAAGCTTAGCGGGAGTTGGGGCCTTTGCTGGAGGCTTAGCTGGAACAGCAACGGCCTTTGCTAGAGAAGGTTTAGCGGGAGCTTTATCTTTGGATGCCTTCTCCTGGGCTGTGTAAGGCCACAGCCGCTTGTACGGTGGCAGCCCATTGGGCTGCGGTTTTTCTCTTCTCGCATATACCTGCAAAGGTTTAGCCGCGTCCGCAGCTTTCTTTTCTTCCTTGGCGGGCGTCACTGGGTTCTCTTCTGGCAGGGCAAAATTGGCCTCGCCGTCCAAGATCATGTACAGCTCATCTTCTATAGTGCTGCCGGCCAAGGTCTGGATGTAGTGCTGGTGCAAAGTGCAATCTTCCTCCGAATGCGGGTCATTGCACGTAGTGCACCAGTTGACCTGGTCAGGAGGACCAGGTGGGTCATCTATAGCAGCATTTCTCGGAGGCGGACGCCTCTGCGGTTGGTTCTCTGGAGCTTTATCTTTTGTCAGCGCCGGTGGCGCATACGGCCTTCTAGGAGCAAAGTCCATTTGGGCTCGCTTCTTTTTCATAGCTGTCATGTCATTGGACATGGCATGATATCCGGAGGCCAAAGCCCGCACTTCTTGTAGAATCGTGTTCTGGATGCTGCTGTCGGGAGGTGGCAACTGTGCTGGTGGAGGCAAAGCGGCCAATGGATGAGGGTTAGAATAAGAAGCATACTGCGGGGGAGCAGGAAGCGCTGGAAAATGCGGAGCGGGAGGAGGCGGATGAGGGTAATGCAACTGAGGCGGGCCGTATTGAGTTACGACCGGCGCCGGATTCCATCGCGGGCGGGGCTGCTGCCCTGAAGTAGACGGCACACCACCAGAAGCAGAAGGATACTGCGATCTTGGAAAGTCGGGATGAATAGGCTCCTGCACTCTAGACGGAAGCCTGCCGATGGAGATAATGTCAGCTTCAGCTTGCTGGGCAGCTTCGTACAGTGCAGGGAACTCGTCAATTCGGGCGATCTTTAGCAGCAGGCATATGTCTGAGTTGAAAGACCTCAGATAGTAGTGAGCAGCCATGCCAGCTGAAGGCCGAAGTTCGCGAGGTACCCGTTTCCAAGATCTCGTAAACCTAATGTTAAAATCAGACACCTCCTCTTGAGGATGCCTCTCGGATTGCTTGGAACCGATGCGATGAGAGAGGTAGGATCAGCGGACTCGTTGCATCCTTTTACGAGCCTCCCGGCAAGCTGGGGCCACCCGATGATGGATCCCTCCGCGCGCGATCTCCACCGAGTAGAGAAGCTTTCCCCTCGGGGAAAGGGCCGATGAGACGGGTCTTCACACTTTCATCGGTGATGGTATGCGGTGCGGCCGGGCAAGGATGTCCTGGATGTGCTCGTATGCCGTCTTACCGTAGCCGTCGTATGTGGGAATAGACTTTAAAGCGACGGGGGCACGACTTGGCTGACCGATCGGGGCCAAAGGCCCTGTAGAGTCCACCGCCGGGAAGAGATCATCGTCATTCGGCTGTTGATCAGCCATTTCTTCTTCTTCTTCGCCGTCGGTTGTGTACTCGGTATCGGTACTTTCCGAGGATACAGGATTTTCTTCTTCCTCGGCCTCTTCTACTTCGTACTCGGCTCTCCCGACCTCAGCTTCGGCCTCTTCTTGGATCTCAGCCTCGGCTTCGTCGAAACGAGCTCGCGGATTAGCCAGCCTGGGTATCTCGCCTCGAGCGTGGATGTCTAGTTCGTAGAACTCAGGCGAGCTTCTCGGATTTCTTGTTCGCCACCTTCTCGTGTGCATGAAGGTGACCGGACCGGTCTTCTAGACTCAGAGGATTTGTTCGTGCAGAGTCGCCAGGTGTTCAGATTTGGAACAGCAATGAAGCGAACACCGGTGCTTCGATTCTGTCGGGGGTGAGAAACTTCCTTGTCTCACCAAGAGCTCAGGAACTGTCAGCGCCAGGTGGAGACTGATCAGAAAATCTCTCGTCAGATGTGGGACCCGTGTTCCGCCGAGCGGGTCAGAAGAACTGTTGCGCTAGGTGGAAACTAGATGGGTACTCTTTCTTTAAATCGTGGGACAAGCGTCCCACCGGGCGTGCCAGAGAAACTGTTGGTTACGAATCTGCCATGAGGAAAGGATTTTTGGTTAATGCGCCCAGATTCGCCCACCAGCATGAAAGGCCGGAAGGAAGAGATGCCTTCCGAGCCAATCTCCGGAGAAGGCCGGCTCCTTTTGGGGGGGGGCTTGATTTAAGCTAAAGGGAACAGGAAAGAAATAAAGGAACGAAAAGAGACAAATGTACAGAAAGAGATACAAATATGTCCAAAGGTTGGTGGGGGGGAACTAACAGTACGAGAACACACCAATCACCGCTACTTACTGCATACAAACACAGAGCATGACAAGGAACTGCAAAACCTAGGCGTACTTCCGATACACCAGCAGCGTATGCACAGCTTCAATAGCTCCCTAGCAAACATTCCCTACAAGGAACTAACGGCGAGGGATCGTATCAATCACCGGATACGTACACCGACAGGGGTAGAAAGTAAACCTAGAGATGTCGAGCCGGTATATGTGTTAGGTAGAGAGTTTAACCGCACGACTTCAATGGCTCCCTAGCAAACATTCCCTACAAGGAACTAACGGCGAGGGGATCGCATCAATCACCGAGATACGGGCCGGCAACGTCACACACAAGCCGATGGAACTGCTACCAAATTTATAATGAATGCTTTAAATAATGAAGTACTGAAGGTGCTTTAAGCAAGCAATGCTAGAGGAACCCGATCGCCAAATGCCAAAGTGAATGAACGAGCAAATGACACAGGTGGGCCTAAGGCATATAATGAAAGACAGCATAAAAGAATAAAGACAGTAGAACAGAACCAGGCATACAGATTGTATTCATAAGCAGAAGCACGGTTACAGTAAGCACAGTAGTTCCCTAACAAACATTCCCCTTCCACCCTTTACAATGAATTTCAGATGGGCTTTTATAGCCCGAGTCCCACCCGTTACATTAATGGGCACAGAGTCCCAGTCAAACATAAGTTGACAGAAGCGGCGAAAGAGCCGCAAATGCTGACCTTTTGTCGGATCGGGCTGTACCTGCGACATGGTCTTCCCGGGAAGCCGCACGGCTACGTGGCGGAGTCTTGGGTAAATCTTCAAGTTGGCAGGCTTGCTAGTAGCTGGAGCAGGTGAAACCTCAGATCAGCTTTGAATGAGGCTATTAACGCAGGCGGTGCAGGAAGCCCATGCTTATCCCTTTTGGTCGGCAGTCTTGGTTCAAATCCCGAAGCTGGACACTTGTCTGATGATGGGTTATGCTGTGTGACACATGCCTGCCTTAGAGGGCAGTCTATCCATCTTTGCTTGGGATCGGGGCTCCTTGGGATGCGTGCAGAAATCAGTGCAGTCGGGGAGGGCCTTCAAGCCTTGGTCAAATTCCGGGTTTGTTCCCCTACTGTACACCTGTCAAGGGCGCATTCCGGCTCTGTTGAGAAGTCAAACTGCGCACAGGCGAACACTGGTGTCTGCCGCCATATGGACCTGCTCCGACATTTTACCCTTTTTCTGCATTGACCTGCCAGTCTGCCAGTGCAAGGTGCGCCCAGAAAGTGGGGCGGAGTCGGACTTCGCACCAAAACTGGGCGAAGTGCGCACTTCGCACCAAAACTGGGCGAAGTGCGAACTTCGCACCCAGACTTAGCCAATTTCAGATAGACCTGCTGGAAAGCTGGAAAATCAACTGGGGAACTCCAAGGAAAAAGGGGGGAGAGAAAGAGAATGGGAAAGAAAAGGAAAGGGAGAGAAGGGAGAAAAACGGAAGGAGAAAAAGAAGAGCAGCACTGTTATAAAACAATATTGAAGACATTGCACCCCGTGCAAAATGTGACAACACTAACCTTATTTCATAAAGTACAGTTTTAGAAACCTGAATTCTGGCAGAACCGTCTCAAGTAAACATGCCTACACAACCATACGATTTATTCTAAACTCAAACATTTGACACAAAATAATCTAAAGAAAGACAGGAATCATGACAGTGTGGAAGTTTTAGAAATTAATATTGCAACTTTTCTGGAATGAGGGGTACCAATTGAAGATAAGAAGAGATCTTCATTTTCAGAATATAGAGATTAACCGGAGAGTTATGCATGTTGGTCATTTGTTGAGAAGGAAAACAGGAATGGAGCTACTATGAGCAAAAACACAACAACATTGAGTAGATTAACTAGGGATTGCAAGAAAAAACATTTGATGTCGTAAAACAAAGCAGGAACCATTCGATTAGCACTGTTTGAAAATCAAGTCTTACCAAGCATGGAAAAATCACCTGTTCAATTGTATTTAGGAAGAGTGGTGACTCATGATTTGGTTCCTCTCTTTAAGGCATTTGTGCTACCCCTTAAGAAATAGACAAGGGTGCAAAAGAAGTGGCAAATATAATGAATGCACAAGGATCTTCTTTCACAAGCACACATCACACTTTGAGAGTTGGACAAACCTGTGATTCTATAAATACAATGAGCAAGGGAGATGATTATTTAATAAGACAAAGAACTTTGATATGATTTACAAAAATGATTGTATGAATGGATTCATAGGAGTACTTCATGATGACATGATTGGATCATTCTATGAGTGTATACGTGTTTCTTGACCTAAAAATGCGAAGGTCCTCTATAAAAGACTATGGGGAATCTTCCATTCCAAGTACATGCCCCTTTCACAGGTAGCTCAGTTGAAACATGCTACATGTGTAATGAAAAAGAACAAGAATGTATACCCTTTGTTTTTTTGTTAAATTGGTTATGTGGGATTGAAACAGGCCCCACCTGTATTACATCATCACCATATAACCATAGTATTTCAACAAGCCATATAGTGTTATGAAATTGCCTAGCAAGATTTGAACCTGGGTCTTCTCATCACAAGCCCACATATTAACCACTTGAGCTAATGCCATTTGATTAAAACGTTAAGGTTCACCCATGGGATTGGAACCTTGGTTTACAGTGTGAAAGTCATGGCTTCCAAGTGCTTCCTCCAAATCCCTCGGGTAAAATGTTAAGGTTCACCCATGAGATTGGAACCTTGGTCTGAGGTGTAAGACTTGTCACCCTTACCAATTATCACAAACCCCAAGGGCTAAAAGAATAGGTTCGCCCATGGTATTTGAACCTTGGCTTCTATTGTGAAATTCCTCACTCACCACCACTTGTTCTAAAACCCTATGGGCTGTGGAGACCCTTTGTTAAATTGCACCAAATGAATAAAATAAGTGAAAAATTAGCATTGGCAGATAGTTTTGTGATTGCATTATGTTATGATACTGTTCCATATATTAATTATTACTGTAATCAGCTTAATGAATTTAGAAGAGTCTACACCTAGAGTGTGTAATGTCCCACCCCAAACTGATTTTTTTTTTTTCTGTTTTCTGATTTTGAACTAGTTTTTATGAACACTTAACACATTTAAATAGAATGTCGCTATTGAATTAAAACACAGAAATACAGTGCAATATGGTGCCAGAAATTGAAACCCACTTCACCAAATATTGTATTTGAACCCAAATAATGAGTGGTTTACAGTACTTCATTTATAAATCACTAAAAATGCTGTTTTCAAACATACCCATTAGTTAATAATGAAATTGCAGTCATCTGGTTGTCTACTGCAGTCAAACTCGGCTTCACCAAAACGTGAACAGCTTTTAAACCATCAACTTCTCCACTCCAAAACAAACCAGAGATTAATCTCACACCCTAAGCATCTCTTTTCATGCAAAAATCCCTCCAAAAGGGCAGCGAATCATCCTTTAGACCCTCACATGGCTCCACAAGGTATTTTAGCATGCACAGAATGGTACGGCCAGTTAAATAATTCTCTTCTTTTCTGGAAACAAGTCTGCAACAAGTCTGAAAATGAAGGCAAGGAGATTCTGAAGGAGTATAAATGTTAGAATAAAAAAATAAAAATAGTCCACAGTGAAGGTCATGGGATAATTCCAGTTGGGGTTGGTTGTCGTCATTTGTTGGCTGTAGACGACAAAGGAAAATAAGAAAAAAAAAAAAGATTTGCCATGACATCAGTTTGACCAATAAACTCTTAAAAAATCTTAGGCGACCCAGTGCGGCCCTTCACGTGGACGATGAAGCAACTCTTAAACGTACTGTGAGAGGAAGCTGCACCAGGAAAACCAGGTGATTCACAACTTCACTAAAGAAGTCATCCGGAGAAGGAGGGATTCGGAGTAAGTCGAGGCATTAGTCTTAAAGAAGTTAAAATTTCTTTACAAAATTCAATAATATAAAATTAAGGATCACAGTTTGTTTGACGTTGAACAATATATTTACAATTTTATCATCTTAATTTCATATTAAGAAAAATTAAAACCATTTAAAAAAAAAAAAAAAAAAAAACGAATTTTTTTGCCCAAGTGAAATGGCGCAATCAAGTGCTCCCAAAATTTTGCTTTCCGATTCTCAAGTCCTCAAAGGTGACAATTATGCGGCCTGGAAAACGAAGATTCAAGCCATTCTTGAATTCGAAGGCTTATGGGAGATTGTTACTGGGACTGAGCAACGTCCACAGACAACTGGCAAAGATCAGGAGGCGTTTGATCAACGAAACCGCAAGGCTCGTATGATCCTTTTACTTGGTATCTCGAACGATGTCCAACCTCATGTTCGGGATGCTAAGACTTCTACTGCCATGTGGACGAAGTTGCAACAAGTGTATGAGTCAAAGAACCAAAATCAAATTCTTCATCTTCAAGGACAATTGCACACTTTGAGGTTGAAAGGTGGCGAGAAGTTGGAGTCATTTCTTTGCCGAGTTGCGACGCTTCGTGCCTCCCTGCAAGCACTAGGAGAGACTGTGGAAGATAAGCTCCTTGTACCCATTGTCCTGAGAGCACTCCCGGAGTCGTATCGCACCTTTGTGACATCCTTGAACATCCTGAAGCAGAAGCCAGATTTTGAAGAGTTAGTAAATCTGTTGCAACAAGAGGAAGTGTTCCATGAGAACTCAAATGAAGAAGAGCATGCCATGATGATGAATCAGAAGGGCAAGTAGCCGTTCCACCAGCAAAGACAAGGCAAACAAAATCCCAACAAGTCGCAGAAAAGTTGTTTGATTTGTGGTAAGAAGGGACATGACTTGCACGAATGTTGGTTCAATTATTTTACTCAGGGATATTCGAGTAACAAGAATACTAAGCAAAGAGGACCACCTCCTAAGAACAAGGGGGAGTGGAACCAACGAAGACCACAAAGACAACAAGGGAATATTGCCAATACTGAAGACGAGGAGGAGACTGAGGATTTTGCTCTTGCTCATCAGGAGCAACCATCCACCACTACCACTTGGTATGTTGATTCAGGTGCTTCCAAACACATGACTGGCCGGAAGGATTGGTTTGTCTCGTTGGATGAGAAGTCTTATCCAGGTCAGGTACATTTGGGGGATGACACACCCTATAACATTGAAGGAATGGGAGATGTGCAAATCCGGCTTGGAAAGCATCATTGTCAGATAAACAAGGTCTTGTATGTGCCAGGACTCACAAAGAACCTCTTATCTGTCAATCAGATGTTGGATAACAATTTACGCGTGGAGTTTGATACTGTGGATGGAGAAAAATGTTGTCTCATTCGAGACAAAGCCAGAGATTCTCACATCGTCGCTAGAGCATCAGGAGTTGGGAAGATGTTCCTGCTTGATTGTGTGGCTTCCAACAATCAGGCGCTCACTGTTCGTGTTGCAGATGTCACTACCCTTTGGCACCGACGATATGGACACATGAATCCCCACTACTTGATTACCTTGCAAAAGCAAGATTTGGTACATGGTCTTCCTTCCCTTGCTTTTCCTTCTAACATTTGTTCTACTTGCATAGTAGGCAAACAACACAAAATTCCGTTTGAGGCTAGCACACATCGTGCTAAAGGCCCTCTTGATGTGATTCACACCGATCTGTGTGGACCCATACAGGCTAGCCACACTGGCCTCAGATATTTTTTGCTATTTGTTGATGACTACTCCAGAAAAATGTGGGTGTATTGCTTGAGATCGAAGGATGAAACCTTTCAGTATTTCAAGGAGTTCAAAGCTCTTGTGGAGAATGCCACTAGTCGTCATATTCATGTACTCCGCTCAGATCGAGGGGGAGAGTACACATCAAAAGAATTTTCTGCATTCCTGAAGGAGAATGGGATTCGGCGGCAGTTGACCACATCATACACGCCACAACAAAATGGAGTTTGTGAAAGGCGAAATCGTACCATCATGGAAATGGTAAGAAGCATGTTGAAAGATGCACAATTGAGTCCAACATTTTGGGTTGAGGCAGTGAACACTGTAGTATATTTGCTGAACAAAGCACCTACAAAGGCTCTTCAGGGAATGACTCCTCAAGAAGCATGGTCAGGAGAGAAACCATCCATCTCTCATCTTCGAGTGTTTGGTTGTACTGCCTACATGCACATTCCCAAAGAGAAACGAAAGAAAATTGAAGAGAAGTCCTTGAGGTGTATTCTTCTCGGGTATAGTAGTGAATCTAAAGGCTATAGACTCATGGACCCTACTACTCGGAAGATTTATGTTAGCAAAGATGTTATATTTGATGAAACTAGTGACCCTCCAACCAGTCCATCTACAACACCACCTGATCCTGACAGTGGTCCGAGAATCATCCATGATGATGAAGATAATAGTAGAGGAGCTACTCTTGTTGCGAGTTTGCCTCCACATCATTCGAGTCGACCGTTATGGTACAAAAAGACACTGCAGGATTCCCATCTGAGTGCTCCATCTAACACTTCTACCTCCAGACCAAGGACACGAAGCATGGCTCGTGAGGAAGTGAATTTGGCATTGATGAGCACCGTGGTGAATAGCCCTGAACCTGAAACGGTTCGTGAAGCTCTTGAGCTACCACATTGGAAGTCAGCTATGGAGGCTGAGTATAATTCATTGATGAAGAATGGTACATGGGAGTCTGTTGTCACATTTTGCACGGGGTGCAATGTCTTCAATATTGTTTTGTAACAGTGCTGCTCTTCTTTTCCTCCTTCCGTTTTTCTTCCTTCTCTCCCTTTCCTTTTCTTTCCCATTCTCTTTCTCTCCCCCCCTTTTTTCCTTGGAGTTCCCCGAGTTGATTTTCCGGCTTTCCGGCGGGTCTATATGAAATTGGCTAAGTCTGGGTGCGAAGTTCGCACTTCGCCCAGTTTTGGTGCGAAGTGCGTACTTCGCCCGGTTTGGTGCGAAGTTCGTACTTCGCCCAGTTTTGGTGCGAAGTCCGACTTCGCCCCACTTTCTGGGCGCACCTTGCACTGGCAGACTGGCAGGTCAATGCAGAAGAAAGATAAAATGCCGGAGCGAGTCCATATGGCGGCGGACACCGGTGTTCGCTCGTGCGCGATTCGACTTCTCAACGAGCCGGAATGCGCCCTTGACGAGTGTACGGTAGGGGAACAAACCCGGAATTTGACCAAGGCTTGAAGGCCTTCCCCGATCTGCCCCGATTTCTGCACGCATCCCAAGGAGCCCCGATCCCAAGCAAAGATGGATAGGCTGCCCTCTAAGGCGGGCATGTGTCTCACGACATAACCCATCATCGGACAAGTGTCCGGCTCGGGATTTGAACCAAGGCTGCCGACCAAAAGGGATAAGCATGGGCTGCCTGCACCGCTGCGTTAATAGCCTCATTCAAAGCTGATCCGAGGTTTCACTGCTCCGGCTACTAGCAAGCCTGCCGACTTGAAGATTTACCCGGCACTCCGCCACGTAGCTGTCCGGCTTCCGGGAAGACCATCTTTGCGGGTACAGCCCGATCCGACAAAAGGTCGGCATTTGCGGCTCTTTCGCCGCTTACGTCGGCTTATGTTTGGTCGGGACTCCGTGCCCATTAATGTAACGGGTGGGACTCGGGCTATAAAAGCCCATCCGAAATTCATTGTAAAGGGGTGGAAGGGGAATGTTTGTTAGGGAACTACGTGCTTCTTTGTAACCGTGCTTACGCTTATGAATACAATCTGTATGCACGGTTACATTCTCTTGTCTTTATTCTTTTATCTTTGTCTTTCATTATATGCCTTAGGCCCACCTGTGTCGTTGCTCGTTGATTCACTTTGGCATTTGGCGATCAGGTTCCTCTAGCATTGCTTGCTTAAAGCACCTTCTGTACTTCATTATTTAAAGCATTCATAATAAATTTGGTAGCAGTTCCATCAGTTATGTGTGACGTTGCTGGCCCGTATCACGGTGATTGATGCGATCCCTGCTTGTTAGTTCCTTGTAGGGAATGTTTGCTAGGGAGCCATTGAAGCTGTGCGGTTAAACTCTCTACCTAACACATATACCTAGCTCTGACATCTCTAGGTTTACTTTCTACCCCTGTCAGTGTACGTATCTGGTGATTGATACGATCCCCTGCTGTTAGTTCCTTGTAGGGAATGTTTGCTAGGGAGCTATTGAAGTTGTGCATACGGCTGCTGGTGTATCGGAAGTACGCCTAGGTTTTGCGGTTCCTTGTCATGCTCTGTGTTTGTATGCGGTAAGTAGCGGTGATTGGTGTGTTCCCGTCTTCGTTAGTTCCCCCCACCAACCTTTGGACATATTTGTATCTCTTTACGTACATTTGTCTCTTTCGGTTCATTTATTTCTTTCCTGTTCCCTTTAGCTTAAATCAAGCCCCCCAAAAGGAGCCGGCCTTCTCCGGAGATTGGCTCGGAAGGCATCTCTTCCTTCCGGCCTTTCATCTTTGGTGGGCGAATGTGGGCGCATTAACCAAAAATCCTTTCCTCATGGCAGATTCGTAACCAACAGTTTCTCTAGCACGCCCGGTGGGACGCTTGTCCCACGATTTAAAGAAAGAGTACCCGTCCAGTTTCCACCTAGCGCAACAGTTCTTCTGACCCGCTCGGCGGAAC
The DNA here is from genome assembly GCA_028583015.1 of Wollemia nobilis. NCBI lineage: Eukaryota > Viridiplantae > Streptophyta > Pinopsida > Araucariales > Araucariaceae > Wollemia > Wollemia nobilis. The sequence continues at coordinate 12,935,156 of JAQPPZ010000082.1, read as the reverse complement.
ACGGGTCCCACATCCGACGAGAGATTTTCCGATCGGTCTCCACAGCGGCGACGGTTCTCGAGCTCTTGGTGAGACAAGGAAGTTTCTCACCCCGACGAGAATCGAAGCACCGGTGTTCGCTTCATTGCTTGTTCCAAATCCGAACACTGGCGACTACTGCACGAACAAATCCTCCGAGTCTAGAAGACCGGTCCGGTCACCTTCATGCACACGAGAAGGTGGCGAACAAGAAATCCGAGAAGCCCGCACTTTGAGTTCTACGAACTAGACATCCACGCTCGAGGCGAGATACCCAGGCTGGCTGATCCGCGAGCTCGTTTCGACGAAGCCGAGGCTGAGATCCAAGAAGAGGCCGAAGCCGAGGTCGGAAGAGCCGAGTACGAAGTAGAAGAGGCCGAGGAAGAGGAAAATCCTGCATCCTCGGAAAGTACCGACACCGAGTACACAACCGACGGCGGAGAAGAAGAAGAAATGGCTGATCAACAGCCGAATGACGATGATCTCTTCCCGGCGGTGGACTCTACAGGGCCTTTGGCCCTGATCGGTCAGCAAGCTGTGCCCCCTGCTGCTTTAAAGTCTATTCCCACATACGACGGCTACGGTAAGACGGCGTACGAGCACATCCAGGACATCCTTGCCCTGGCTGCACTGCATACCATCACCGATGAAAGTGTGAAGACCCGTCTCGCGGCCCTTTCCACGAGGGGAAAGCTTCTCTCTTGGTGGAGATCGGCGCCGGAGGGATCCATCCTTTGGGTGGCCCGGCTTGCCGGGAGGCTCGTAAAAGGATGCAACGAGTCTGCTGATCCTACCTCTCTCCTGCATCAGTTCCAAGCAATCCCGAGGCATCCTCAAGAGGAGGTGTCTGATTTTAACATTAGGTTTGCGAGATCCTGGAAACGGGTACCTCGCGAACTTCGGCCTTCGGCCGGCATGGCTGCTCACTACTATCCGAGGTCTTTCAACTCGGACATATGCTCGCTCTTGAAGATCGCCCGAATTGACGAGTTCCCTGCATCTGTACGAAGCTGCCCGACAAGTCGAAGGCGACATTATCTCCATCGGCGAGGCTTCCGTCCGAGTGCGGGAGCCGATTCATCCCGACTTTCCCGGATCGCGGTATCCTTACGCCACGGTGGTGTGCCGTCTACTTCGAGGCAGCAGCCCCGGCCCGCGGTGGAATCCGGCGCCGGTCGTAACTCAATACGGCCCGCCTCAGTTGCATTACCCTCATCCGCCTCCTCCCGCTCCGCATTTTCCGGCGCTTCCTGCTCCCCCGCGGTATGCGTCTTATTCTAACCCTCCTCCATTGGCCGCTTTGCCTCCACCGGCACGAGTTGCCGCCTCCCGACAACGACATCCGAACACGATTCTACAAGAAGTGCGGGCTTTGGCCTCCGGATATCATGCCATGTCCAATGACATGACTGCTATGAAAAAGAAGCGAGGCCCAAATGGACTTTGCTCCTAGAAGGCCGTATGCGCCACCGGCGCGACAAAAGATAAAGCCCCGGAGAACCAACCGCAGAGGCGTCCGCCTCCGAGAAATCTTGCTATAGATGACCCACCTGGTCCTCCCGACCGGAGTCAGCCGGTGCACTACGTGCAATGACCCGCATTCGGAGGAAGGCGCACTTTGCACCGGCACTACATCCGGACCTTGGCCGGCGGCACTATAGAAGATGATGAGGCTGTACATGATCTTGGACGGCGAGGCCAATTTTGCCACTGCCGGAAGAGAATCCGGTGGCGCCCGCCAAGGAAGAAAAGAAAGGCTGCGGACGCGGCTAAACCTTTGCGGGTATACGCGAGACGAGAAAAACCGCGGCCCAATGGGCTGCCACCGTCCTAGCGGGTCGTGGCCTTACACGGCCCAGGAGAAGGCGTCCAAAGATAAAGCTCCCGCTAAACCTTCTCCGGCCAAAGGCCGCTGCTGTTCCGGCTAAGCCTCCGGCAAAGGCCCCAACTCCCGCTAAGCTTCTGTACTTCAGCCCCGGCCGAAACCAAAGAACAAGCCCGGGGAGAAGGCTGAAGTACCCGTCTCGACCAAGAGACGGCGAGTTGAGGCCACCCAACGATGCCGGACCAAGTATGAGCCGGCTAAACCAGCAGAAGGAGCTAGTACCTCGGGCTACAGCATTGTAGACGAGTTAAAGAAGACTCCTGCCAGAATCAGCATGTACGATGCTCTTCTGCTTCCAGGCCAGGTAGATCTGCTGCAAGAATCACTGAAGAACATGAAGAACGGCAAGCAGATGCAGCCCGCTGTCCTGGTTCAACCTTTGGCGATCTCCTGCCACTGGGAAGAACAGGACCGCCACCCTTTTATCCGTCTTTGCGGATGCAAGGGCACATAGTTCCTAGCTGCATGGTGGATTACGGTGCTTCCTCGGCTGTGATGCCGAAGGCCGTGCTGCGATGAGATCGGGATGGAATACACACGGAGCAGCCAAGGTGTCTTGCAATTAGACGGCACCCCTGTCAAGACGGTTGGTGTCATAAAGGACATCCCTATCCGGCTGCACAAAGCTCTCGACATTGTGGTCATCCAAGAGGTCGTGATTGTTGACCTGGAGCCTTACTTCGGCATGTGTCTCTCTCGGGAGTTCAGCTGCGAAGTTGGGCGGGTACTGTCTCTAGACTACTCGCACATGGAAGTGCCCTTCAAAGGAAGGAGGCTGAAAATTTTCAATGAGAAGCCTTCCCCTTTTCTAGTAGACAAGATACCGGAGGAGAGATGGGCTGCATGGTCCGGTTGTCGGAGGAAGAAGCGGTGACGATGGAGCGACCGAGCAAGCTCTCGAAGTGCTACAGCTTGAAGACGAGTTCTCGTTGCAGGACTTCAATGCTGTAATCGGGACAGAGCAGGGCTGTTACTCCATTAAGCAGCCTGAGGAGCTTGACGTGTCCGTTGCGAAGGAAGTAGGACCTGCACCCGAAGAGCTGTGGAAGCTTTTCTTTGACGGCGCGCGTTGCAAGAATGGCGCCGGTGCGGGGGTCCTCCTGGTTTCTCCAGCCGGAGTCCGGAGGGACTATGCCTACGGGTGGCACTGGAGGCTGTACTAACAATTCGGCGGAATACGAAGCCACTGTGCTTGGGTCTGCCGAAAGGCGGAAAGGCTCGGAATCAAGCATCTCCAAATTTTCGGAGATTCGGAGTTAGTGTGTCATCAAGTTACGAATAAATGCGCGTCTAAGCATCACTATCTTAGAGCGTACCGCAATCGGGTCTGGGACCCGATGGAATCGTTTGACTCATTGAACGTTAAGGCAATATCGCGTGAGAGAAACAAGCACGCGGATATTACGGCGTCTGTTGGAGCCAGGTACGTTCAGGTGAAGACGTCGTCCAGAAACTGAAGCCGGTCCGCACCATTTATAGGCCTTCTGTGCCTGATAGGGATACCTTCTGGCAGGTATTCAGCTGTGACGAGGAGATCGTCACATTCCTGGTTAACGAAGTGTGTGTAATCGAAGGTAGAGACCCTGATGACGAGCAATATGAGGGGTTGATACAGTTACGGAATAATCACGTCCCAAAAGGACTGATTACATTAGAGAGTCTCTTTGATCGAAATGACGAGCAATATCCCACGGGATCAAAGTAGACCCGAGGCGGTATGCTGACACAGGAGCTCGAACACGGTAAAACCATCAAGGTCGGAGCAGATCGCACGTCGGAGGAGGCTGGTGCGGATTAGATCAACTGTGCCGGGAGTTCCCCGACATCGTGGACTGGTGCTACGAGGATTTGAGGGGTTATGACGGATCTGTCATCCGGCCATACCATCGAGCTAGAGGATGGCGCCAAGCCGTTCCGACAAAAGCAAAGGGCCGTAAATCCAAAGATTGAGGCCATGATGAAGACCGAGCTCTTGAAGATCTTTGGAGGCCAAGATCATCTACCCCATCAAACATTCATCCTGGGTCGCGAATCTGGTGCCCGTGAGGAAAAAGAATGGCGACATACGTCTCCGTGTCGACTTCGAAACCTAAATCGGGGCTTCCCTCCGGGACCACTATCCGCTTCCCCAAATTGACCAAATTTTGCATATCGTTCTTTGGAGCCCGGAGATTTTCACTTTTAGATGGATTTTCCGGCTACAACCAGATTTGGGTCAAAGACGAAGACCGAGCATAAGACGGCGTTTACCACGAAGTGGGGACGTTCGCCTATCGGCGCATGCCGTTTGGCTTATCCAATGCTGGTGCCACGTTCCAAAGGGCCATGGACCTGGCCTTAGAAAGCTGCTCAACAAGATTATTGTCATCTACCTTGATGACATGGTCATTTTCTCTCACCGACGAGAAGATCATGTTTCGCACCTGCGGGAGATATTTGAAAGTTGTCGAGAATTCGGCATCTCTATAAACCCGAAGAAGTACGTCTTCGCGGTAAAGGAAGGAAAACTGCTTGGGACATGTCATCTCCGAGGAAGGCCTCGCCATTGACCACGACGAGAGCGAAGCCCTCGTTCGCTTGCCATTGCCCGATAAAAAGGGCTGCGGTCCTTCTTCGGTCGGATTAACCCGTGCGGAAGTTCATTCCGGACTTCGCACGAGTGATCAAGCCTATGGCCGAGCTGTTGAAGAAAGATACACCTTACGAATGGGTGATGAGAGAGAACAAGCTTTCGAGGAAATCAAGGCTCGAGTTGCGCAAGCTCCGGTGTTGACAAACCCGGACTACTCCAAGGACTTCATCCCGTATGCGGTGGGAGAACCCGAAAGTTACGGCTGCGGTCCGACTCGGAAGGGAGGCGACGGTGAGGAGCGCCCCATTGCGTTCCTAAGCCAAGTGATTTTGCCGCACGAAGAGAAGTACAATTTTATAGAGCGGCGAGTCCATGCGGTCATGAAGTCCCTTCGAAAGTTCGGGCACTTTGTCTCCCGGAGTAAGACCACTTGTCTTTGTGATTCACCCCGATGTTCGCGGTTTCATCTTGCAAGGGGAACCGGGTCACAAGAGAGCGGGATGGATTGCCAAGATCCGGGAGTTTGACATCGAAGTACGGCCCACCAAGCTTATCGGAGGCCGAGCCTTGTGTCGGGAATTGGCCCGAAGCGCTGTGGCCGGCATCTCCGCCTTGTAAGTGGGAGGACACGGCGACACGCGTCTACCTAGCCAACTCCTTATCGGAGGGGAGTGATTGGACGAGATGAGCTGGTGAGATACTTACGCACCGGAAGATGTCCCGATCACTGAACGCCTCACAACGAAGGAGATTTCGGTTAGGTGCATTAAGGTACACTCTTCGCCCCGAGGGGCTTTACTTCAAAAACATTGACGGCATCCTGTTGCGGTGCGTCATAAAATCTGACCAGCCTAGGATCCTCGGAGATTTTCATTCCGGGATGCATGGGGGTCACCATTCTTCAAGGCCAACGGCCTTAAAAATAATAAGGGCTGGATACTATTGGCCCACTCTGTTCGCAGACGCGTATGCGGTCTGCGCCAAATGTGATCAATGCCAGAGGTATGCTGGCCGAAACGAGAAAAGCACCCCTGCCCCTTCAGCCGATTCAAGCCGAAGCTCCGTTCCAGCAATGGGGTCTAGACTTCATTGGGGTGATTTCCCCTAACTCCTCCGCCGGCCACAAGTTTATTCTCACAGCTACTGACTATTTCACACGGTGGACGGAGGCGATCCCGACCAAGAACGCCGACCAAGAAACGGTCATCGGAGTTCATTGAGAGCACGATTACCCGCTCGGGGTTCCGAGTCGATTGTGACGGACAACGGTCCGGGATTTGTAGGCGCTGTACTCACGGAGTACACCGGCGGACTTGGCATCTATCACAAGATGTCTTCTAATTACTACCCGCGAGGGAATGGCCTTGCCGAGTCTACTAACAAGAACCTCCCGAAAATTCTCCGGAGGACCATTGAAAAGAATAAGCGGACTTGGCACTTGCTCCTGAACCGGGCGCTGTGGGCGGACAGAGTTGCGTTCAAGAAATCCCTCAAGACGTCCCCCTACGCGCTCGTCTATGGCAAGCAAGCTGTTATGCCATCACACATTGAAATCCTCGCCCTGTGGATGGTTGATGAAGACAGGAGCAGCGGAGACCCGGTAGGCGACAGATTGTGCCAACTCCTGCCGGTTGGAAGAAGACGAGAGAAAGTGCATACCGGGCCTTCGCGGATCACATTGCAGCCACTAAAGGCTGGTTTGCCAAAGGCACCATTGCCCGAGTTTTCGAAGTCGGGGACCAGGTGCTGAAGTGGGACTCATACAAGGCAAAACCGGGTAATCACGGAAAATTTGATGCTCTACGGGAGGGCCCTTATCGGATTGCCGGGTGAATCGGTTCAATGCCTACATACTTTCGGATATGGAGGGTCGGCTCCTCCCCATCCCCGTCAACGGGTTCCACTTGAAGCTTTATCGTTGTTGAAGGCGCCGAGTGGCCCTTCCTTGTAAAAATTTTGCCTTGTGTTTTTATTTTTCCCCGCATGTATAGTTTCCAGTTTTAGCTTTCAGTTTATTTTTCCTTCTTTGAGCTTAAATGCGGCATGGGAGAGAAAGACAGACTTCGCAGCGAAGTCTGTCGTTGCCCGCTGAGGAGGGGCGAAGTTCGGCTATGCAGAGAAAGAAAGGAGAAAAAAGAGCAAAAAATCGACTAAGTGTTGGCCGAAGCCCGACTTCGCAGCGAAGCCTGACTTCGGCCCAGCCGAATTGCGAAGTTTGTCCGAGAAAACACTGAAGCAGACCGAAGTCCGCACTGCGCAACCCTTCGTGCGAAGTACGCACTGCGCGCAAAGTTTGCGCGAAGTGCGAACTTCGCAGCGAAGTCCGACTTCGGCCAGCGCCCGTGCGAAGTGCGCGCTGCGCTCAACGCTTGTGCGAAGTGCGAACTTCGCGCGAAGTTCGTACTCGCCCCAAGCTCGGCCGAAGTCCGAACCCGCCCGACGTCGCACTGCGCAGTTTATTCAAAGTCCAAAGGTCGCAGGGTATGTTAAGTGTGTTCGAAGGCCCCAAGGCGGCAAAGACCCAGACCGCGCCCAAACCTTGGGCGCAGCAAAAAGCGAAATGGAACGGTTCCAACGCGCGCTTCGCGCGAAGTTCGAACTCGCCGAAATTCGGGCGAAGTCCGACTTCGCCGGCGAGGTCGGAGCGCGCCAACCGGGCGAAGCCCGGCTGCGCCTAGTTTTCCGGGCCAGTTTTGGGCAGCATTCAATAAAATGAATAAAAAACTCAAAAAGTCCCAGCTGGGCCCAAGGCGCGTTTGTAACTGTTTTAATCTGGGTTTCCGCGCCAAAGGTTTTGTCTTGAGCAGTGTGCCCAAATGGTGGCAGCAACGTCAGCCATGGTGCAGTCCCCAACGCTGAATTAATGATTGCGCGTTTTTCAAGGAAAAATGCAACTAAAAAAGCAAGGCACGTCTGCCGGGCGCGTCTTTTCCTAAACGTTCTCCTGCGCGGCCACCAAGGGTTTTAACTCAGCCGACCTACCCCTCTGCGTTGCATTAATGGCGCTGTTTTTATCTAGAAAAGGGGGTGAGAATCATGCCAACATTCCAGTTGCGAGAGATTATTCCTCGGACGGTGCTAATTATTCCTACGATAGCGAAATTTGTTGCGAGACGGCTGAACCTGTCATTATTGCTGACTCGGAGAGATGGACAAGGGAAAAATGCCCGTGTCGGCGCGATCCAGTGAAGCGATGAACCGGGGGATTTGCCGCGGCCGGGGAGTTTTCAAAGGCGATCCTCCGCCGGAGAAAAAGTCAAAGGCCCGGACGAAGAAGGTACGGCGTGGGCAATCCCCACCACCTCCGGTGAATTACAGCGAGGATATGTGGACGGCTCGTTTTCCATGAGCCTAACTCAGTGCGAGCGAATGTGGAGAGGCTGGGTGACAAAGTTTCGCCCTCCCATCATTTTGGAGCGGCGTACAAATCAAATCTCTTGATTCATGTGCCCTCCTGTCCACCGGTGCCGGAGGTGATAGACTTAATTGTTAGACATTATAAACCGGCTTCCGGCAAATCTGCGAGTTCCGTTGGCAAACCCTTGTTCGCCTTTGCGCGAGGAGACTGTGCAGCCAGCTTTCGCCCCAGGGCTGGAGTATGACTCCGGCACCATCCTCAGAAAGATAAATCCGGGCGAACAAGCGGGACGTTTCACGCACACCAAGCGAATGAGGGATTTCCTCAATTCAGAGCTGAGCGCCCCGCTTCCGGCCGGACAATGGCCGGCGGCCCCATGCCTTTGGCGAAATTTCGAGCAAGTATCTATATACCATCTTGGCATGGATCCTCGGTGCGACTCCGATGGTGGTGCACCCGTACCAGTGGCGTGCGCGAGAATGCCTCTGTGTGGAGAATCTTACGAACCAGCGGCGCGGCGGAGCGGAAAGCGCCCCATCTCTTTCGGCCAGGCGGTAGGTGGCTTACGCCATTCATTCCGGTCTGCTGAAAATTCGAAGAGCCGATCAACCGATTTTCGTTTCGGTTCCGTTACGAGTCGGCTTTGTTTGTACCATCTGCACCCCCAAATGCCGATCCTGAACCTGAAGAAGGTTAACGAGAAGGGAGAACCCCGACCCGTCTATAGCTGGACGGATGACTTATACCGGAAAGGGTCCTACTACAAGTTCAACTTCAACTTTCTGGGATTCGTCATGTCAGTCTTCACCGAAAGTGAAATCCCCCGTCCCCCGAGAGAAATGACGAGTGCTTTGATAAATCAGAAGCTCGGGGACGTTTTGAGGCGACGCGAGGGGATTGTGATCGGAATCTACGGATTCAAGGGCAAACCCTATTTGCTGCCCTATTGGTGCTCGAGCATACGGTCGGGATGGAGGTTGCCCGACGGATGGACTATGTGGAAGAAGAGTTTGGCCTAGGGAAGAAAAGAGGACAGATTTTCCAATACCCTCTTTCCTGGGCCAACGTTGAGATTGCGAGGTAGGACAACATGTCTACCTAGAGCAAGCGCTGTCCCGGATTGGCCTGGTTTTGCTTGCCGTGCGGCTGGAAGTATGACCCTCATGGGATAAGGGGAAAGTTTGCACATTTGTGCCCCGGGATATAACCGAAGATAGATGCGACGTGGTCCATGTGGACCTTGAGTGGGAGATTGAATTAATGGAAGCTTCTCCCCCTTGGCGGGATTTCTCTTTGCGAGGAGGTGACATATGACCCCAAGAGAAACCCGGACCATCACTTCTCATCTCCGGGGTTCAAAAAATTTCTGTCCAAGATTGCGAGGCCTTAAGCTGGTCTAAAGAAAAGATTATTGAATCTTTGGAAAATGAGATGCCGCACGCGACACGATAAATCCACAAGGAGAAACCTGGCCGTAGATGACGACTTCTCGGTTCTCTATGACCGGCATCATGACGGTTGGCGGCCGTTCGCATATCAAGGTTACGTTCCCAGAGGCCCCTTTGAGGATTATAAAAGTGGGTCTCCTCCCAAACGAGTTGTACACTTCGGCAGCTGCCGGCGCCGGCCCGACAAGTACCCGGGCCGATCCAATGCGGTTCGTGGCTCCTAAGGCGGCGCACGAAAAGGCGAAAAAAGTTAGTCAAGGCGGCGCCGAGGCACTTCCTCGAGGCAAGAAAAGCGCCGGCGCCGCCGAAAGCGGACCGGTCGCGGCGGACCTTACGCAAGTCAAACCCCGGTACAAGTTTACCGTGGGAGCATCGGTCCTGCTTGCACTGCCGTCTCCTTCCCCCGATCCGACGGTTGTTCCCGAGAAGAGAAGAAGCGGAGGAGAGTTGAGAAAATCGGGCGACCCTAGCACGATAGTGCGGCGACCGGTCGCGAGCCGCGGCCGCGTCCTGCCGCCGCGGAGGCAATTCCTTTGGGCGGTCCCAAGCCGGCCGCCGAGACAAGAAGCGAAGACATTCACCGGCATCGGCTCGGGCGGAGCCCGCGAGTACGTTTGCTTGTCCCTGTCTCTCTAGTCTCACCCAGTTCTACTTCCACTCAGTCCCCCGCTCAATCTGGGCGAGCCATGACCACATCCTCCTCCCCGTCTCCGCGTCCTTCTAGCGGTCCCCATTCTTTCGACCAGTTTGCTCAGAACCCTAACGTCTCTCTTTCTCCGAGCACAACTCCAAACCCTTCGCCCGAGGTCAGTGTTGAGGCTGTCCGTTCACCATCACATCCTCCGCCTCAGCCGCTTCAAACCCTCACAGTGTCAGCCGCTCCCATTTCCATTTCCCGGTCGCCCCCACAAGCGGCCGATTCTTCCAAAGTCTGTCCGGTTCCTCCTGATCCCATTCCCGCAGGAGAGACGTCTCAGCAGATCCCTAGGCTGGGGGAACCAGATTTTATGGACGACCTCCAGAACTCAGATGACTTGCCCACGGCAGCGAGAGCCGTAGAGTATTACTGTCTCTTTCCGCCAAGACACGAAGCGGAGGAGACATGAAGAGATAGCCGCCCCGGCAAAACGCGCGAAGTATGATTTCGGAAGGAGAGTGATTACAACGGAGAAAATAATCCCAATAGTGAAGAAGCCTCTCCAAGAAATGACTAAGGCGGACTACGTGCTCCAGACAAAGGAGAAAAGCTTTGACGACATTGATAAACAGTATGAGATTCGGACGATCATGCGCAAAGGCGACAATCTCTTTGTCAAGAGTACGGAGGAGCGAGGAAGAACTTTTCGCGTTGCGGGACAAAGTAAGGCAACTTGAAGAGGACCTATCTAGGTCCACGAGCGGTGGAAGCGGCGCGGCGAGAAGCGAGATGAATTCAAAGCCCGGCTGGCCGCTTCTCGGCAACGAGGCCGCAGCCGAAAGAAAGCGGCCTCGGAGCGGATTTCTCGGCTCCGGGAGTCTTTGAAGCGAGGCACGATCGCGACTTGCGGAGAAAACATCTCAAGCGGCTGTCTTTTCAAAGACAAAAGTTAAGGAAATGAGGGCTGGTTTGTTGAGGGAATGCAAGCCCCATACCTTTAAGGCGATGGCGGTCCTGGACTTCGCATCCGGGATTCAAGAAGTTTCTGCCCGGGGAAAGCTTGTGGTAGAGGAGGCGAGCGCCGAGGCAAAGCAATGGCTGGACACGGCGATAAATCTTCGGGGAGCGCGAGCGCGGCGGCGTCCTTTTTCCCCGTGTCCTCATTCGGCTGCAGAATGGGCAGGTGCAAGGGTGACCTTGCACAAATATTTCAGAAAAGTTGAAGAGGTGAGAGTGGCCGGACGAGATGCTTGACGCATTCGGACATGAAAGAGATATCATGTACGGCCCCCTTTCACGCTCTTTCGAGAACTTGGGTGTCCGAGGTTTTGTTGAGAATGGCGAGCTCCTCACCCTAGATCGGGTAAAGAAGAATTGGCGAGTCCTTTGAAGCGGATACGGCTGAAATTGATAGGCTGGGTGAGCCAATTCAAGACGGTCGAGTCACTCGGATGGTGTCCGGATATTCCGGGATCCGCTCCTATTTTCGGGAGTTAGAGAAAAGATACCTCACCATCGACACACTGCGCGGTCGTTGCTTTTCACGGAGCATTAGAAGACATAGGCTGACCGCAAGCCATTCGAAGCGGAAGCACGGCGCTCGGCCCAAGAGGCGTACACTCGCATGTGCGAGGCGAAGCGAGGAAATGGAGACCTTTCGGAAGGAGATGCGATGAGGCAAGCGACAAAGATGAATATGAAGAACAGTTGCCGCAAGGAGAACGATTAGAGCAGCAAAAGGCAGGGGAGGCAAGTTCCTCTGCACCCAAAGGATGAAGGCATGGATTCTTTGCGCCGAGGCGAGCTCGACACCCCGCGAGCCGCCAGAAATGTTGTCACATTTTGCACGGGGTGCAATGTCTTCAATATTGTTTTGTAACGATCTTTGCTCTTCTTTTCCTCCTTCCGTTTTTCTTCCTCCTCTCCCTTTCCTTTTCTTTCCCATTCTCTTTCTCTCCCCCCTTTTTCCTTGGAGTTCCCCGAGTTGATTTTCCGGCTTTCCGGCGGGTCTATACGAAATTGGCTAAGTGCGGGTGCGAAGTTCGCACTTCGCCCAGTCTGGGTGCGAAGTGCGTGCTTCGCCCAGTTTTGGTGCGAAGTGCGTGCTTCGCCCAGTTTTGGTGCGAAGTCCGACTCCGCCCCACTTTACAGGCGCACCTTGCAGCAGCGGTGGCGGGTCAATGCGGAAGAAAGATAAAATGCCGGAGCGAGTCCATATGGCGGCGGACACCGGTGTTCGCACTGTGCGCGATTCGACTTCTCAACGAGCCGGAATGCGCCCTTGACGAGTGTACGGTAGGGGAACAAACCCGGAATTTGACCAAGGCTTGAAGGCCTTCCCCAGCTGCAGCGATTTCTGCACGCATCCCAAGGAGCCCCGATCCCAAGCAAAGATGGATAGGCTGCCCTCTAAGGCGGGCATGTGTCCTACGACATAACCCATCATCGGACAAGTGTCCGGCTCGGGATTTGAACCAAGGCTGCCGACCAAAAGGGATAAGCATGGGCTGCTGCACCGCTGCGTTAATAGCCTCATTCAAAGCTGATGCGAGGTTTCACTGCTCCGGCTACTAGCAAGCTTGCCGACTTGAAGATTTACCCGGCACTCCGCCACGTAGCTGTCCGGCTTCCGGGAAGACCATCTTTGCGGGTACGACCGATCCGACAAAAGGTCGGCATTTGCGGCTCTTTCGCCGCTTACGTCGGCTTATGTTTGGCGGGACTCTGTGCCCATTAATGTAACGGGTGGGACTCGGGCTATAAAAGCCCATCCGAAATTCATTGTAAAGGGTGGAAGGGGAATGTTTGTTAGGGAACTACGTAGCTTCTTTGTAACCGTGCTTACGCTTATGAATACAATCTGTATGCACGGTTACATTCTCTTGTCTTTATTCTTTTATCTTTGTCTTTCATTATATGCCTTAGGCCCACCTGTGTCGTTGCTCGTTGATTCACTTTGGCATTTGGCGATCGGGTTCCTCTAGCATTGCTTGCTTAAAGCACCTTCCGTACTTCATTATTTAAAGCATTCATAATAAATTTGGTAGCGAGTTCCATCGGTTATGTGTGACGTTGCTGGCCCGTATCCGGTGATTGATGCGATCCCTGCTTGTTAGTTCCTTGTAGGGAATGTTTGCTAGGGAGCCATTGAGGCTGTGCGGTTAAACTCTCTACCTAACACATATACACAGCTCCGACATCTCTAGGTTTACTTTCTACCCCTGTCGGTGTACGTATCACGGTGATTGATACGATCCCTATTGTTAGTTCCTTGTAGGGAATGTTTGCTAGGGAGCTATTGAAGGCTGTGCATACGGCTGCTTGGTGTATCGGAAGTACGCCTAGGTTTTGCAGTTCCTTGTCATGCTCTGTGTTTGTATGCAGTAAGTAGCGGTGATTGGTGTGTTCCCGTACTGTTAGTTCCCCCCACCAACCTTTGGACATATTTGTATCTCTTTATGTACATTTGTCTCTTTCCGTTCATTTATTTCTTTCTGTTCCCTTTAGCTTAAATCAAGCCCCCCAAAAGGAGCCGGCCTTCTCCGGAGATTGGCTCGGAAGGCATCTCTTCCTTCCGGCCTTTCATGCTGGTGGGCGAATCTGGGCGCATTAACCAAAAATCCTTTCCTCATGGCAGATTCGTAACCAACAGGAGCTAGTTAATCTTCCACCAGGGAAGAAGGCCATAGGATGCAAATGGGTGTTTAAAACAAAGTATAAAGTTGACGGAACACTCGATAAGCACAAGGCTCGTTTAGTTGCAAAAGGGTATGCACAAAAGGAAGGCATCGACTATGAAGAGACATTTGCACCTACAACCAAGATCAAGACCATTCGTATTGTTTTTGCAATGGTAGCATAGTTTGGTTGGAAGGTACATTAGATGGATGTCAAGAGTGCATTCCTAAATGGAGACTTAGCAGAAGAAGTCTACATGACGCAGCCTGAAGGATTTGTCATTGATCTAGGCAAAGGAAAAGTGTGTAGATTGACAAGTCTTTGTATGGTTTAAAATAGGCTCCAAGAGCCTGGTACATCAAAATTGATGAACACCTCTTACAACATGGCTTTTTTAGGAGTTCGTATGATCCTAATCTCTACCTTTGACAACATGGGGGGAGACAGCCATTGTTGTAGTTTATGTCGATGATTTGGTCATCACGGGGAGTGCTGAGGATTTGATTTTATCTTGCAAGGATGATCTCAAAATATCATTCGACATGATTGACCTTGGTTTACTTCACTATTGACTTGGATTGGAGGTCTGGTAGATGCAGGATCGAATATTTGTTTCTCAGATGAAGTACACCAAGACTTTGTTGGAGAGATTCAGAATGACAGAGTGCCAACCCATGCCCACACCAATTGAACCTGGTCTACATCTGCCTCACCATGATAGCTCTCCACAGGTAGATGCAACTCTCTATCGTCAGTTGATTGGAGGGTTAATTTACCTGACATATACAAGGCCGGATTTTTGCTATGCCTTTAGTTATCTGTTTAGGTTTATGCATGAACCTAAGAAAGCTCATTGGAAAACGACTAAGCATGTGTTGAGATACATCCATGGTACTGATAGTTATGGCCTGGAGTACAAAAAGAACGATAAATTCTTCTTGACTGGATACACGGATGCAAATTATGGAAGATCCTTGGATGATAGGAGATGGACGACAAGATGTGTTCTTCCTTGTATCTGGAACGATTTCTTGGAGTAGCAAGAATCAGAGTATCACATCAAAGTTTACCATAGAGTCGGAGTATCGTGCTACTGCAGATGCTGTTTGTGAGGCAGTATGGTTACGTCGCATTTTGACAGACATTGGGATTCCACAGAGTCAGCCTACAGTTCTGCATTGCGACAATCAGGGTGTTTTGAAACTGGTTCGCAATCCTGTTTTTCATGAGCACACCAAACACATTGAGATACAAGTGCACTTCATTCGCGACCATGTTTCATTGCACAATATTCAACTCCAGTACATTTCCACGAAAGAGCAATTTTCTGATGTTTTCACCAAATCTCTGGATTATGGAAAGTTTAAATACTTTCGAAGCATCCTCTCTTGTTCACTGAAGACCTAATGTATTATGGGGGGAATGTTAGAATAATACATTAGTTAATTAAATGTAAGGGTACGTCCCTTGGACTGCCCAGATTCCTTGTATAAATATTCTTTACTAACATAATGAAATATATGCTTCACTTCTTCCATTCATTTCTGATAATAAATGTTGCTACCGGTTCAAACCCTCACTAAACCCCTTCAAACTGTACTGTACCCCATGGAAATGGTTTGGTTGACTTCTAGAAGTGACAACAACAATGAAAAGTGTGATGAACCCTCCAATAACTCTATTCAGCTCTACCATCCTCCATTAAACTCAGAAAGTCTCTTCTCCGTTAAAGTTCAAGTGCACCCTTTGAATGAGACTGTCAATAGATTGTCCAAGGATAATCTCCCACACTCGAAGACAATGTCCTTTGTGAAGGTTTCCGTCCTCACAAAGCTTGAAACCCCTGCATGCAAGCTGTTGCATGTATTTCTCCACAGAAGAAAATATCAAGTCCCCTCCCCTCAAAAATGAGCCCAAAACTCTTTTATTCTTTTAATCTCTTTTCCCAAGGTGGGACGTCCACTTTTGCATCCAATAATAAAGTTACTTTATCAAATATTTCATTTTAATACTTTATGTTTGGGTCCTTTTACTTTATTATTTAATTTGACGTTATAAGTTAAATATTTAATTCAACTTAGGGAAATAACACCAAAAATTAAATAATATTTACCAATGAGGTAAGAATTACTGACTGAGTGAAGAAACGGAATTCCCAATCAAGATAAATATCACACCCTGTCCACTGACCAAGTCAGTGCCCGAAAACATACTTACTAAAAATAGTAAGCATGAGCTCGCATACCCACAACAACCTCGAAAATTGGCAAAAGAAAGCTTGTAATGCACAAAGTACACCTGTCCAACCCCAATGAGCTCCCTAAAACAAAATATTAGCCTACGGAAGCCCGTGAGTAGGCTAACCTCCTCAATATAATTAACTGCTTAGAAAGGGGACATTACAGTCCTCCCTTCCCAAAATTGCTTGTCCTCAAGCAATTGCAACTCTGGATGTTGTAGAATATGCTCATTTTCCCATGTAGCATCCTCAACCAAATATTCTCTGATTGCTCTTCTTTTGAGAGTGCGTTCCCTGATATCAATGATGGCCTTCGGAATAAGAACAAGCTTCCCTTCTTCATACAAAAGCGGCAACACAAACGAAGGAACTACATTATGACCCAACGCCTTCTTGAGACGTGATATGTGAAATATATTGTGCACTCTGCTATCGGCCGGTAACTCCAGTTTGTAAGCCACTTCCCCAACCTTCCTAGAAATCCTGAATGGGCCATAGAACCGTGGCTTAAGTTTTTCTGCTCCACTCTTTTTGAGAGTGGATTGTCTATATGGCTGTAATATCAGGTAGACCATGTCACTTACCTCAAAACTGCGCTCTATCCGATGCTAATCGGCATATCAATTCTGCTGATTCTGTGCCTGTTGTAGATTTTCCTTCAGAGATTTCATTATATCCTAGCTGTCCTGCAGTAAATCTCTGGCGTTAGGCACTCTACTGTGTCCAAAGAGCAAGTCCATGAAGCTAAGGGCCTCATATCCATACAAAGCCATAAATGGTGACATCCTGATTGACATGTGGTAAGTAGAATTGTAACAATACTCACCGAGGTGCAACCATTTTACCCATGCCTTTTGCTGTCCGGAAGTGTAGTTTCTAAGGTACCCTTCCACCCACTTATTAACTATCTCTGTTTGTCCATCTGTCTGCGGGTGATAACTAGTACTTGGAGTGAGTTCAGTCCCACTCAGTCTGAAGAGCTCCTGCCAAAAGAGACTTAGAAATCTGCTCTCCCTATCACTGACAATGGTTTTGGGCAACCCGTGTAGTCTGAAAATCTCCCTGAAAAACAAATATGCCACCTGAGCTGCTGTATAAGTTGCTGAAATAGCAAAAAAGTGAGCAAATTTGGTCAACTTGTCAACTACAACAAAGATGCAATCTTTCCCTTGCACCTTTTGGGCAACCCTGTAATGAAATCCATGGAAACACTTTCCCATTTCTCATTGGGAATTGGCAGGGGCTGCAATAAACCAACTGGATAAGTATGCTCGTCCTTGTTTTGCTGAAATATGGGGCACTCCTGAACATACTTAAGGATCTCATTTTTGAGTCCTTTCCATTCAAACCTTTCCCGGATCTGCCTATATGTTTTGAAGAATTGCAGGTGATCAGCCATAGGATTATCATGGAATGACTTTAAAACTGTCAATTTAAATTGTGAATTGGGTATGAAAAGTATCCTGTCTTTTTAGATAATCAATTCATTCACCATAGTATACCTGTCATCATGAAAAGTACCCTCAATAATACTAGAAGCCCAAGTATTCTTGGCATATTCTGCTGTAATTCTCACTTTACAATCTGCTGTTATTTCAACCAAGGAACACAAATATGGTCTTCTAGATAATGCATCAACAACCACATTTTTCTTCCCTTTGACATATACAATGTCAAAGTCATAGGCTTGGAGTTTACTTACCCATTTCTGCTGCCTATCATTGAGATCATGCTGATTCAAAAAATAATTCAAACTATTGTGGTCGGTTTTAACTATGAACTTACCTCCCACAAGATAAGGTTTGAATTTGGCCAAGGCATGCATGATGGCCAACATTTCCTTATCATATATTGAATAGCTCCGTTTTGCACCCCTTAATGTTCTACTCTCAAATGCAATGGGATGCTTATTTTGCATAAGACCCCTCCAATTTCCTCACCGGAGGCATCACATTCTAATTCAAACGGTCTAGAGAAATCTGGTATGGCAAATACTGGACATGTGCGCATTACCTGCTTAAAGTGATCAAAACACCTTTGTGCTGACTCTGTCCAAATAAATGCCCCCTTCGTCAAATCTGAAAGAGGGGCTGCAATTTGTGAGAATCCCTTGAGGAATCTCCTATAGAAGCCACACATGCCAAAAAACCCCTTAAGCTGAGAGAGGTTTGTAGGTGGCGGCCAATCCATGATTGCCTTGATCTTCTCGAGATCCACTCTAACACCCTGAGAACTGATGATATGACTAAGGTATAGTAACTCTGTCATCCCGAATTCACATTTTGATTCCTTGGCATATAGAGATTCCTGCTCAAGGATGCTTAACACCTCTTCAAGGTGCCTTAGGTGCTCTTCCCATGTCCTGCTGAAAATAAGAATATCATCAAAGAATATCAAAACTGATTTTCTAAGCTGTCTACTAAACACCCTGTTCATGCACGACTGGAAATTAGCTGGTGCATTGGTTAAGCCAAATGGGATAACCAAGAACTCGAAATGCCCAAAGTGGCATATGAAAGCTGTCTTCTCCACATCTTGCTCTCGGACTCTGATTTGGTGGTAGCCCGATCTCAAATCAATTTTGGAGAAGTAGCATGCTCCATGCAGCTCATCAATACGAGGAATGGGATATCTATTTTTTATTGTCTTTTTATTTAGTGCCCTGTAATCTATGCACATCCGCATAGTCCCATCCTTCTTTTTCACCAACACCACCGAAGAAGCAAAGGGGCTCTTGCTTGGCCTAATGTGCCCCATATCCATTAACTCCTTAATAGCCTTCTCTATCTCATCCTTATGTCGTTTAGAATGCTTGTATGGTGTGGTAATAATTGGCTTAGCCCCTTCCTCTAGCTCTATAACATGCTCAATGCCACGATCTGGAGGTCTCCTAGGAGGTATGTCACTGAAAACCTTAGAATGTTTAGATAGTAACCTTTGCACGTCAGGGTGATAGTCTCTCTTCTGCTGCTCTGTACTGGTAGGCATAAGAATGCACTATGCTGCCCACTCCACTTTGTCATGTCTAATCAACCTCTCCATTCTCCTGACAGAGACCACTCACGCTCCCCCATCTGACATGCCTCTCAATACTATCCGTTTGCTTGCTGATTCAAACTTCAACTCCATCTTACGTAAGTTCATTGTGAATTCACCGAGGGTACGCATCCAATGCATACCAAGTACTACATCCGCATTTCCTATGCTAACCACATAGAAGTCATCCTTCAACTCATACTCTCCCAACTGTACACTCAGGTTAGAAATCTTCCGAGTACATGTAAGTTTGAATCCATCGGCAACCATTACTTTAAAGCCTTCAAACTCTTCTGCTTTAATCCCTCTCTTGGCTACAAGTCCCTCATCTATGAAGTTATGTGTAGCACCTGTATCTATGAGGGTGATGATCCTTTGGCCACAGAGTACTCCACGAACCTTAAAAGAACCAACTTTATGGAAGCTAGAAAGTTGCGCTATTGTACCATCATGCTCATGTTTTTTTTAAGCCTCCCCATATGAACTTTCTGATTCATTACTCTCCAAATCAGCTTGCTGTTTTGAATTTTCTGAACCTGATTCTTCAGCTGAGAAATGCTCAATTTGTTGGGCCTTTGCTTTAACTGACCATTTATGTAATGGGTCCCAAGGTTTTCTACAATGGAAGCACAATTCTTCTTTCTTAACTCGTTGAGCTGATCGCTGTCCAACCGGTTTGGTGTACTCCTTTTCTGGTTAATGTCTTTTTGAAAATGTTTTTTATCCTTATCCTTTTTGTACCCAAACCCCTTGGTCTGAAATTTGCTCCTTGAAGTTGTGGACTCCATGTCTCGAGCTTTCCTGATTGCTTCTTGTAGGTTAGGTGGGTTGAGGGCCTTAATCCACCCTCTCAATGGATATGCTAGTCCATCCATAAATAGCACAATCAACCTCCTTTCTGAAATATCTGTCACTAGAATAGAGAGCCTCTCGAAATCAGCAACATATGATTCCACTGAACCCCATTGCTTAAGCTGTGCTAATTCTTTGAAATGAAGTTCTGGGTCCTTTTTGTCGAACCTTTCTATCAACCTCTCTGTAAAATCAGTGTAGGAATCAATTTGTCCATGCCCAAGTGTGACCATCCCATGATGCCACCACTCATGCGCTAATCCATCAAGATGCAAGGCAGAATATTTTATGGCTTCTTCCTCATGCATTGGGTTAAGTTGGAAGTAAGTGTCCAACTTTTGGACCCATGCTCTCACTGTGCTCTTTCCTGAACTATCAAAGTATGGAATGGATAGTTTACCCACTTTTTTCTGCAAGTCCTGATTCTGATGTCTCCCACCTCTATGGGGTCTATGTTTCATCCTTAAGTTCACATACTCACGAAAAGTCATCTCAGCTTGAAACTCTTCACTAGAATTTCTCCAATCTTGCAATATTTGGTCCTGTAGTTCGTTTTGAGTGGGTTCCACCTCTATCTGTGGGTTGTTTCTAGGTGGAAAGGTGGGTATTAAGGGTCTAGTGTTTGTTGTTCCAGCTCTGAAATTCTGATTAGCAGCCCTATTATTTACAGATCCATCACCATTCCCATTATTTCTGTGATTCCCATTTTGCCCACCATTGTTGTTGTTGTTATTGGCATTGTTACCCATGACCTGCTGAGTCATTAATGCTATCAATTGTGCCATGCTCTGCTGCAAATCACGCTGTCCTCTGCTCAACTCTGCAAACATCTCCCTGTTGGTGGGTTCTCTTGGTTCTCTTTGTTCTCTGTTATCCCGGTCACCCATTGGTACTTCTACCCTCTCTACTCCTTCAAACAAATCAAGTGGGTCCTCAATATTAGGGTTTGATCTGTTTCTTCTACGATAGTATTGGTGTGTACCCGACTGCATTACTCATTCCCAAGCTGCAAACTATGAATTTTCTAAAACCCGTACAGGCTAGTAGGAATTTCTCAGCGCTAATACCACTGTAATATCCCACCCCAAACTGGATTTTTTTTTTTTCTGATTTTTTGTTTTTTGATTTTGAACTAGTTTTTATGAACACTTACCACATTTAAATAGAATGTCGCTATTGAATTAAAACATAGAAATACAATGCAATATGATGTTAGAAATTGAAACCCACTTCACCAAATATTGTATTTGAACCCAAATAATGAGTGGTTTATAGTACTTCATTTAAAAATCACTAAAAATGTTGTTTTCAAACATACCCATTGATGAGGGTCGTTGATCATTCATCATTTAATCATTATGTGTGTCAATCCAGGGCGGTGTCCAGAGGCTGTATACGATAGGAAGTGTCACAGTTGCAGGTTCAGTTTATCCAAAAACAGGTTTTATTGGTGGATCAGTTAGCATTTGGGGGTTTTGTTGTGACTTCTAACTCTTAAGAATTGAAATTAACTCCTATTTACTTTTGCAGAAATAAAATTGCAGAAAATGAAGTTGCAAAATCTGGAAATGACAGAAAATGAAATGTTGCTAAATTGAAATGACAGAAAAGTAAAGTGCAGAATTTAAACATACACACTCTTGCATGAAAGTAAATCAACTGGAGAATGTCAAAATAGAATTTCAACTAGTGCAATACTGAATCAACACAAACTGCCAAATTGCAAAATGACAAGACAATTGGAAATTGCTGTGTAATGCAAAATTGAATCAACAATTACTGTAAAACTGCAAAATGATAAAATATCCGGGAATTGCTGTAAATACAGAAAATGCTGTCCACTGCTGAAAACTGTATTGAAAACTACTAAAGAAATGAAAACTGGCAGAATTTTGCTAACCTGCTGCAGCAAGAATTTAGTAAGAAATTTTGTCAGGAATTGCCTTCTTCTGGTCTGCAAGTGGCCCTTGCTTCCAGAACCAGAAGAAGGTGAGGAGTTATGCTAAGAGAATCTAGCTGTTAATCATCAACCTCAACATGCCAATTGAAAGCTGAAGATTGCATTTTTTTATTCAATCTGAAAATGCATTACGATAATGCGGAAAAACACGCAAATTACTGTTATGCTACAGGAAAATCTTTACTCTATGCTAATTTCGGTATTCTATTGCCTGCTACAGGAAAAACTTTACTCTATGCTAATTTCGGTATTCTATTGCGTATCTATCTATATGTCTATATATATGCTCGACCATCTGGGAGCTTTATTATTTATAATATAATACTGATATACTTGGTTACTGCTTTGTAGGGATTTACAACTGATTACATAATTGTTTCCTAGACTGCAAGAATTTGCTTTATCAAAACTTTATCCATTCATTATTGTTGGGCTGCATTTGTTGAGGAAATCACGTTAAGATGAGTTGGGACAACCTCCTGGTCAATTTCCAATAATTTCCTCCACCGGTTTATCGCTCTTTGACCACTTTCAGTTGTTCCTGCGCTATTCCCTATTCCTGTACTGCTTCGGAACAACATGCAGGTGACCGTTTGTTGTTGATCTGTGGTCCAAACGCGTAGGGAGTAACGTGTTGACTTCTCTCTCTTGCACACCCTTCTGCATCGGTGGCATGTGCTGGAGTGACTAATTCCAAGCCCTGCTGTATATGTACAGCTGGCTGGAGCTATCCACGATTACGACTGTTTTCCTGCATGATCGACTACGGTGGACAAATTCTTGGCGCCCTTTTCCATTTGAATTAGTTTAACCAAAGGAACACGGTATTACCAAGCATCGAGATATTCAAACAAGGTCTGAATTGCTATAATACTACTGATTAATTAAACTGAAAAACAGGTGAAATTGCAGTAAAAATAGTAAAACAGAGTATATGCACTTTGTCATTTCAGAATATGCAAACATCATTATATAATGCATTTTTCTCATAATTAACATAAAATCATAGTAAAAAGGGTAAGTCAAAGAGTTAAAATGTATCAAAAAGTGTTCATGGATGAGGCAATTCCTGGCCTCATCATTCCCCCCCAACTTATGGTAATGCATGCCCTCATGCATTTTGTACAGCGACAGTGGCACACAGATCTAGGTCTAGACATCTTTCATGAAATTTGAGTAATGCGCCACCAATTCTATAGAATCTACTGACTGCTTTGATGGACTAAAACCACTTTTGAAAGTGCATATCAGGCTGTGGGTCAATATCAAAGAAGTAGGGGACAGGAGTGATAATTATGGGCATCCTATATCTCAAACCTATCCAAAGCTCCTTGATTTTTGATATAATTTGGACAATGCCTTCTGCCCTTCTCCTTGACCACAACAAATTAGTGGGAGAAATTGGCCCTCTTTTCTGTAGAGAGATAGATAACTCACCCCATCTGTTTTTACAAGCTGCCACAACATCATCAAAGAAATCTGCACAAAAATTCTGAAATTGGATTATACTTTCTGAAGGTTCCCTAGATAGATCTGTTTCATTCTGTTATCCCTCATGAAGGTATAATGAACATTTGTACAATCCCTATGATTCAGAGGAGCAGGTTTGATAAGTAAAACAACCTGTGATTTCAATTCCTTAGTGAACTTCTTTTACGTGTCCCGATAAATCTGATTTTGCGAGTGGACATGAAGGCTCTAATCTGTAAGTCACCTGTATAAATGTGAGGCGAAACATACTTTCCGTTGGCAAAAAGAAATTATGCAAAAATAACTCACATAACGAGGTTTTGTTGCTCTATTTGGACTCTGCATAAATGCCTCTATGAATTCTTCGGAGTGTTCAGCCGATGAGGCGGCTCAGAAGCAAATCTCATGATTTGCCAGTGAAGGTATCTCTCCTTGAGTAGGAGGCTATAAAACCTAGGTGGTCTTCTGCATTGTATTGCATATTCTGCAATCTGACATACATCTTGCACCTGTGTTTTTAACCTATTCACTTCTGTTTCCTTCTCTGCTACTTTGGCTACTTCAGAGTTTAAAGTGGCAACCTTGCCCTCTAACTGGTGACACTGAGTCATCCAATATGCCAGGTCTTCATTGTACCTAGTTAAAGGCATTGTGTCTGGGGGTCTTACAATAGGTTGCATTTGTGCCACTATATTCATTTGTATACCAACTTCCACAGTTGGTATTACAACAGGCAAATCTGTTTGTGTTCCTTGTTCTATTGTAATAGCAATGAGAGGAGAAAGTGTGGATACCTGATCTTGTGCTGCAGCCTCTTGTTCCTCTACAAAAGGTGTCTGTGTTTCCTGCTGAAGTGCAGTATCATTTGTCAGCAGAATTCTTGATGAACTTGTTGGTTACGAATCTGCCATGAGGAAAAAATTTTGTGTTAACGCGCCCAGATTCGCCCACCAGATTGAAAGGCCGGAAGGAAGGAATGCCTTCCGTGCCAATCTCCGGAGAAGGCCGGCTTCCTGTGGGGGTTTTATGGTTTAAGATGAGAGTGCAGGAAAGAGATAAAAATGCGGAAAGAATTTACAAAGGTGATTGGAGTTGGGTGGGGGGAACTAACAGTACGGCAACGCATCAATCACCACTACTTACTGCAACATAAATACAAAGCATAACCAGAAAATGCCAAATCTAAATATACTTTTTATATAAATAAGTGTACGCACAGCTACAATGGTCCCCTAACAGACATTCCCTCCAAGGAACTAACAGTACGGCAACGTATCAATCACCACTACGGACAACAACATAAATACAAAACGTAACTAGGAAATGTCAGATCCAAGTATATGTGTTATGCAGAGAAGTGTACGCACAGCTACAATGGTCCCCTAACAGACATTCCCTCCAAGGAACTAACAGTACGGAAATGCATCAATCACCACTATGGACAACAACATAAACATAACACACAACTGAAGGAGCTGCTACCTAATTTATTCTATGTATCCTCTGATCTATGAAGTCCAGGAGTACTTGGCCATCAAATGCTGGAGTTCAGAGTTCAGCACAACAGCGAGCCATGACACAAGAAATATAACAAAAGAGGCGACATACAAAATAAAAGTAGTAGAACGAGAGCCAGGTATATACTTTATATTAAGAAGCAGAAGCACAACTACAATGGTTCCCTAACAGACATTCCCCTTCCACCACTTTACAATGAAAACGTGGTGGCTATTTATAGCCCGAGTCTCTCCCGATTACATTAATGGGCACAAAGTCCCAGTCAAACATTAGCTGACAAAAGTGGCCATGGAGCTGCTGATGCTGACCTTTGTCGGACAAGACTGTACCTGCAGCATGGTCTCCCTGGAGGCTGTACAGATACGTGGCAGCGCGTTAGGTAGAACTTCTCATCGGCAGGAATGCGGGTAGCTGAAGCAGGTAGAACCTCCAATCAACTTTAAATGAGGCAGCTGGCATAAGTAGTGGATCCCATGCTTGTCCTTTTGCTCGGCACGTCTTGGCTCAGATCCCAAAGTTGGACACTTGTCGGATGATGCTGCTTGAAACGTGCTTGCCTTGAAAGGCAGTTTATCCAACTTCGCCCAGGATCAGAGCACTGTCGGGTTCCGCAGGTAGAAAACAGCGCAATCGGGAAGGCATGCCTTGGGTGCATTTATGAGTTTATTCCCCTACTGCGCACCTGTCAAAGGGCGCACTCCGACTTCGCTGCGAAGTCGGGTTACGCACAGGTGAAAGCTGATTTCTACAGCCGTACGGACTTTGCCCTGGAAAGGGGGCGCACTCCGACTTCGCTGCGAAGTCGGATTGCGCCCTAGCACTTAGTCATTTTTCCTGCTAGCTTGCTACCAAGTGCGCCCAGAAAGCAGGGCGCACTCCGAATTCGCTGCGAAGTCGGGTTGAGCCCAGAACACTTGTTCTTCTGCGCACTTTGCACTCCTGTTGCGCTCCAACTGGAGGGCGCACTCCGACTTCACTGCGAAGTCGGATTGCGCCCTGACACTTAGCCATTTTTCAGGGCAACTGCTGTCATTTTTGAGATTTGGTGAGGGGCTCAAGAGAAAGTGGGAAGAATGAGAATGTAGGGAAGAGAGAGAAAGGGGGAGAAGAGGAAGGGGAAAGAGAGGAAGAGGGAAAGGGAAGAGCAGCTCTCTTACAAAAATTGAAAACATTGCACCCCGTGCAAAATGTGGCAACATTTACGGCGGCTCGTGGGGTGTCGAGCTCGCCTCGGCGCAAAGAATCCATGCCTTCATCCATTGGGTGCAGAGGAACTTACTTCCCATCGCCTCGCTGCTACGCCGTTCCCCTCGCGGCAAGCCGTTCTTCGAGATCCACTTCCGGCAGTGCTTCCTCGGATTCGCCTTCCGAATGCTCTCCGGCGTCGGCACGCCTCGCAGATGCGCTTGTATGCGGCTTGGGCTTGGCCCGGGCTTCTGCTTCGAAGGGTCGGCGGTCAGCAACTTCTTCTAACGCTGCGTGGAATGCAGCGACCGTGTGCAAGTCGATGGTGAGGTATCTCTTTCCCAGCTCTTGGAAGTAGGAGCTGATCTTGCAGCACTTGGACACCATCTGGGTGACCTGACTTTCTTGAATTGGCTCGGCCCAGCTATCGATTTCAGGCTATGTCTGCCTCAAAGGACCGCCAATTCTCTTTCACCTGCTCATGGGTGAGAAACTCACCATTCTCAACATAGCTCGGGCACCCTAGTTCAGAGAGAGCGTGAAGGGGAGCCAGACAAATGTATCTTTCATGTTCGAATGCATCCAGCATTCATCTGGCAACTCTCACCTCTTCTGTTTTCTTAAAAAATTTATGCAAGGTTACCCTTGCATCTGCCCATTCTGCAGCAAATGAGGACATGGGGGAGAATTGGAGGCCATTGCGCTCATGTTCTTGAAATTTTATCGCCAGGTTCAGCCATTGCTTCGCCTGGCGTTCGGCCTCCTCTACCACAGGCTTTCCCTGGGCAGAAACTTCTTGGATCCTGGATGCGAAATCCAGGACCGACATGGCTTTATACATGTGGGGCTTGCATCCCCGCAGCAGATCAACCCGCATCTCCTTAACTTTGCTCTTTGAAAAGGCCGTCGCTTGAGATGCTTTCTCTGCAGATTGCGACTGCGCCTGCTTCAAAGACTCCTGGAGCTGAGAAATCTGCTCCAGGGCTGCCTGCTTTTCCGTTGCGGCTTCTTGCTGAGAAGCGGCCAGCTGTGCTTTTAACTCATCTATTTCTCGCTGCGCCGATTCCAACTGCTCAGTGGACCTAGATAGGTCCTCTTCAAGCTGTCTTGTTTTGTCCTACAACCGGAAAAGCTCTTCCTGTTCCTCCAGATTTTTGACAAGGAGATTATCCACTTTATGAAGGATTCCATGAATCTCGTATTGCTGGTGGATATCGTCAAAGCTCTTCTCCTTTCTCTGAAGCTTGTAGTCCGCCCTGGTCATTTCTCGGAGAGGCTTCTTCACTTTAGGAGTTATCTTTTATGTCGTGAGCACTCTCCTCTCGAAGTCAAACTTGGTGCGCTTTACTGGGGCGGCAATCTCTTCAGGTCTCCTCCGCTTCAAGTTTTGGACAAAAGAGATAGGATATTCTACGGCTCTTGTTGCCAGAGGCAAATCGTCCGTGTTCTGGAGATCGTCCATGAAGTCCGGTTCCCCCAGCCTAGGGTTCTGCTGTGACATCTCTCCTGCGAACAGGGAAATAGGAGAAACCGGAAGGACTTCGGAAGGAGCGGCCGCTTTTGAGGGCGACCGGGGAGTGGAGAGCGGAGAGGTTGATGCTGGAAGGGTTTCAAGCGGCTGAGGCGATGGATGCGGCGGTGAACGCGCAGCTTCAACACTAACCACAGGTGAAGGGTTTGGGGTTTGACTCAGGGATAGGAAGGCGTTGGGGTCCTGAGCAAACTGGTCGAAAGAATGTTGGCCGCTAGAAGGCTGTGGAGATGGGGAGGAAGATGCGGCCATGGCTTGCTCGGATTGAGCGGGAGATGGAGTCGGAGTAGGGCCAGATGAGATCAGAGGGAGCGGGGCAGCGGACGTACCTGCGGGCTCCGCCTGAGCCGATGCTGGATGAATGTCTGCGGTTCTGGTTCCGGCGGCTGGCTCAAGACTATCCAGAGAAACAACCTCTAGAGTGGCTGGACGCGGCTGCGGCTCTGCGATTGACTGCTGCACCGTCAGGCTAGGTCGCCTGACCCTCTCAACTCTCTTCCTCTTTTTCTTTTCTGGAGCAATGCCTGGTTCCGAAGAAGGATATGAAGTAGGTGCAGCGGGCGCTGATGTTCCCACGGTAAACTTGTACCGGGGTTTGACTTGCAGAAGACCTGCTGCGGCCGGTCCACTCGCTGGCGGCGTTGGCGTCTTTTGTGCCTGAGGAGCCACCTCGGGCGTTGACTTGGATGATTTTTGCGTCTTTTTGGGTGCCACCTTGGAAGCAACAGGCTGCATTGGGTCCACTTGGATATTTGCTGGGCCCGCACTGGCAGTTGCAAAAGCGTACAACTGCTGGGAGGAAGACCCCCCTTATAACCCTCGAAGGGACCCCGGGAAAGGTAATCTCGGAATGCGAAAGGCCGCCAGCTGTCAATGTGCTGGTCATATAGAGCTGAAAAATCATCAACGGCCAGATTCCTCCTGACGGATTTATCGTGCTTTGCGTGCGGCACCTCATCTTCCAGCATTCAACAACTTTTTCTTTTGGCCAGTTAAGGCCTGCCAGCTTGGTGATGAGTTTCTTAAATCCCGAAGAAGTGAACTTGTGGTCCGGGTTTCGCTCGGGGTCATATGCTACCTCCTCGCAGTAAAACTCCTGCCACGGAGGCCATGCTTCCATCGAGTCAATCTCCCAGTCGAGGTCAACATGGACCACATCGCATCTGTCTTCGATTATATCCGCCGGGGGCAGATATGTGCAAATTTTCCCCTTATCCCGTATGGGTCGTACTTCCGACGACTGCGACGACGAGAATCAGGCCAATGTCATAGAGCTCCCGCTCGAGATAGACATGCTGTCCTATCTCTGATATTTCGACGTTCGACCAGGAAAGAGGATATTGAAAGATATGGCCCTTTTTCTTTCCCTGGCCGAACTCCTCTTCAACGTAATCCATCTATCGCGCAACCTCCATCCCAAACTGATGATCCGTGCACCAGTAGGGCAGCAGATGAGGCTTGCCCTTGAATCCGTAGATTCTGACCACGATCCCCTACGTCAGTCTAAAAACGTCCCCGAGCTTGTGATTCAACAAATAGTTTGTCATTTCCTGCGGGGGGCGAGAGATCTCACCATCGCTGAAGACTGACATGACCAAGCCCAGAAAGTTGAAGTTGAACTTGTAATAAGACCCTTTCCGGTATAGGTCATCCGTCCATTCATAGATGGGCTGTGGCTCTCCCTTCTCATTTACCTTCTTCAGGTTAGGGATTGACATACGGGAGTGCAAGTGATACAAACATAGCCAAGCCAAGAAGGAACTGAATCGAAATTTAGTTGACTGCTTTTTCTGTAGCTTCACCAGGCTAGAGTGAATGGCGTATGCAAGCCAGTCCGC
This sequence comes from Wollemia nobilis, assembly GCA_028583015.1. Classification (NCBI taxonomy): domain Eukaryota; kingdom Viridiplantae; phylum Streptophyta; class Pinopsida; order Araucariales; family Araucariaceae; genus Wollemia; species Wollemia nobilis. The sequence continues at coordinate 12,905,931 of JAQPPZ010000082.1, read as the reverse complement.
CCAGTCGAAGAAGATAGGGCGCTTCCCACTTTTCTGCACTGCTGGTTCATAAGATTCTCCACATAGGAGACATTCTGCCAGCGCTAGCTGGTACAGCCGTACCAACTCGTCAGAGTCGCAGCCGAGGACCCACGCCAGGATGGTGTATATGTATTTACTTTGAAACCTTTCCAGGGGTATGGGGCCGGTTGGCCATTGTCCAGCTGCGAGCGGGGCGTTCAGCTCTGAGTTGAGGAAATCCCTCATCCTTTTTGATTGCGTAAAGCGCCCCGCTTGCTCGCCAAGATTTATCTTTCTAACAATCGTGCTGGAGTCATACTGCAACCCTGGGGCGAAGGCCGGCTGGACGGTCTCTTTGCGAAGTGTGAACAAGGGCTTTCCGCTGCAGTCACAGACTTGCCGGGTAGCTAGTCTGTAATGTCTGACAATTAGGTCGACCAGCTCCGGGCATTGATGGACAGGAGGGCACAAGAACCGATAAAGGTTCGACTTGTACGCCACTCCGAAATGGTGTGAGGGTGAAACCTTATCAGCCCAACTTTCTATGCTTGGCCGCAGTTTAGTAAGACTGACAGAGAACGAGCCGTCTTTGTACCCGGATAAGTGATTAACGGGTGGTGGTAGAGCTTGTCCTCGCTGTACCTTCTTTGCCCGGGATTTTGACTTTTGATCCTACGACATTTTACCCTCAAAAGTACTTGACTGCGGTAAATCTCCCAGTTCGCGCCCTTCGCTGGATTGCGCTGGCATTGGCAACTTTCCTTTGTCCATTCCTTCGAAACAACAATAATTATGACCTCTGGACGACTGCACAAGATTTCGTAGTCACAGGAATAATCTGCACGATTTGGCATGTCTGGGAGCACCAGACCTCCTTTTCTAGATAATGACAGCGTCATTAATGGTGCGCAGGAGGGGGTAGGTCGGCCGGCTGGTGAAGACGTTATGTTTTTTGGTGTCTGCGCAGGAGAACGACTTGAAAGATGTACCCTGGTTACCGTGCCATGCTTCCTTGATTGCGTTTTCCCTGAAGGTTGCGCAATCATTAAATTTGACTTTGATTGCTACACCATGGCTGACGTCACTGCCACAATCCGGGCACACTGCTCAAGGAAAAACCCTTTTGGTTCGGAAACCCAACTTGCACAGCCGCAATGCGCCCTGGGCCCACACTTGGAGTATTAATTTTTTATTTAAAATTATCCAAGCCGTGCCCAGGAAAATGGGCGCAGTCGGACTTCGCCCGAAAATTGGGCGCAGTCCGAACTGACGCTTGGTCCCTTCCGCTACTTTGATTTTTCCTCGGCGAAACACTCGAGCTGCGCCCGAAAAACGGGGCGCGCTCGGACTTCGCCCGAAGATCGGGCGCACCTCGCACTTCGCGCGAAAGCCGGGTGCATTCGGACTTCGCGCGCGAAGTCAGACTTCGCCTTGAAAGTCAGCGCAGTCCGAACACTTAACTCCCTTTTGATGCTCCTTCTCCAACTGCGCCTTTTGGGTGGTGCGCAGCCCGACTTCGCTGCGAAGTCGGGTTGCGCACCCAGACTTGGCCGATTTTTACTGCTTTCTCAGGCAGCTCCCTTTTACGAACTTCGCTCTTTCTCAGGGGCGACACCTGACTTCGCCGCGAAGTCAGTGTCTTCTCCTTTTGTCCGACTTGGGCTCTTCTAAAATGAAAAAACTGAAAGCAGGAACTGTACATACTGAAAATTAAAATGCAAAAAGGGAAATTTGTACAAGGAAGGGCCCGATTGGGCACCTTCAACAGCGGTAGATTTTCAAGTGGAACCCGTTAACGGGGATAGGTAGGAACTGACCCTCCATATCCCGAAGTATGTAAGCGTTGAGCTGGTTCACCCGAGCAATCTAATAAGGGCCCTCCCAGAGGGCATCGAACTTCCCGTGGTTGCCCGGCTTCGCTTCAATGAGTCCCACTTCAGCACCGGGTCCCCGATTTTAAAAACTCGGGCGAGTGGTGCCTTCATAAACCAGCCTTGAGTGGCTTCAACATGCTTGGTGAAGGCCTGGTATGCTTTTTCCCTGTCTTCCTCCAACTGTAGAAGTTGGCACAGTCTGTCATCCACCGGGTCTCCACTGCTCCTATCTTCGTCCAACATCCATAGGGCAGGGATTTCGATGTGGGCTGGCATGACAGCCTCTTTACCATAGACGAGCGCATAAGGGGACGTTCTGATGGATTTCTTGAATGAAACTCTGTCCGCCCACAACGCCCGGTTCAAGAGTGAATGCCAAGTCCGCTTGTTCCTTTCAATGGTCCTTCTGATGATCTTTAGGAGGTTCTTGTTAGTAGACTCAGCAAGGCCATTCCCCTGCGGGTAGTAATTAGAAGACATTTTGTGATAAATACCAAGTTTGCCAGTGTACTCCGTGAGTACAGCGCCTGCGAACCTCGGACCATTGTTCGTTACAATTGACTCTGGAACCCCGAAGCGGGTAATCAGGCTTTCAAGGAACCCGATGACCGTTTCTTGGTCCGCGTTTTTGGTTGGGATCACCTCTGCCCACCGTGTGAAGTAATCGGTGGCTGTAAGAATAAACTTGTGTCCGGCAGAGATGCAGGGTCACTTTTCAGGTAGCTAATATTTTCAGGTTCTGCTCTGATTTTCTTTCCCCCCATAGCGTAATTTCCTGCCTTCTGTTCTGTATTTTCTGTAAATTGGCGGACAGTACGAGCGTGCGTCTGGTTTAGGGTTTCAATCGCCGTAGCAGGAATAATAGCAGCGCAGGAACTGCTTCGGAACTTGCAGCGTAATGACATGGCAAAGCATGTGAAGTTACCACCCGTAACTTCGCTCATTTTTGTTATGGACGCCAACTGTCACATGCAACTGTGAGTCGGTGACCTGTCTTTTTCCTTCTAAACCAATTAACTCACCGCAGGCCACATGTCGAAAATAGTTTTTATACATAATTTCATTCCTGCGCTTAGTGATTTATTCTGCGGTTAATCAATCATTCCTACGCTCTGGGATATAAACCGTTTATTCCTGCGCTTGTTAAATCATTCCTACGCTCTGGGATATAAACAGTTTATTCCTGCGCTTTATGGATTATTCCTGCGCTTTGGAATATAACAGGTTATTCCTACGCTTCCCTATTCCAGCGCACTTCTGTTTTTCATTCTAGAGCAGAATTAGGCAGAGGCATTACTGACAAGGACTTTCCATGTTTGATTCCCCCTTTTTATATGCTTTTATACTAATCAAGGATATATACACTATATACTAATGATTTACATTATTCAGAAAATGAAAAAGACACATACCTGTTATAACCATTTTATCTACATTTCGAGGTGCTCTTGCTGAGATTTTCAGCTAATCAATCTTTAACCTAAGGTAGGTGCAATTTGAAAACAGACGAAACAATGGTCATGAGACAAGACCGAACAATAATAGTGAAACCAACTAGGTAAACATGCCGGAAAACCGGTTTTCGTGTAAACCCAACTTAGGAGTGCCTCAAAGAGGTTTTCACTTTCTGAATTATTATTTTATTTTTATTTTTAAATCTTGTGTCAATCTGCTGAATTTGGGATGGAAGAAGTGTTTTCTTCCCAAGTGTGTACATCCAAACTTTCCACTTGCTTGAGAAATTCTGCCCTGTTGTATGGTTTGTGGTACATACGAAGACGATGTCCATTCACCACCAACTTGCGTTGTGAGTCATCAATAGGTGTAAGACGAAAAACTCCATTGTCAAACACTTCCTCAATTTGGTAAGGTCCAAGCCATCTGGTTTGCAACTTTCCAGGGAAATCCTTGTATTGTGAATCAAACAACAAGGCCCAGTCACCTTGCTGAAATTTCTGCTGCTTTATGTGACTATCATGCCACATCTTTCGCTGTGCTTGGATTATCTCCGTCTGATGTAGCGCATCCATGCGCAATTCATCCAATGCATCAAGTTGCAGAATACGATCTTCTTGTGCCTGTGACAGATCAATACCTCCTTCCACAGCAGTTCGAAGAGTTAGTAATTCAAACTCAATAGGCAAAAGCGGTTTTTTTCCATAGACCAATTCATAGGGCGTAAATCCAGTGGTAGATTTCCAAGTGGTATTATAAGCCCAAATAGCTTATGGTAATTTTTCTAGCCAATTTCTTTTATGAACTGCTACGGTTTTGGTCAGAATTCGTTCTAATTCCCTATTGGTCACTTCAACTTGGCCATTGGCTTGTGGATGATAAGGTGAGGATTTTCTGTGTTTGACTTGATAAAGGTGAGTGAAGGCTTCAATAACCTTGGAAGTAAATTGGGGTCCGTGATCTGTGGTGATAGATTGTGGGGCTCCAAAACGCAGAAAAATCTGTGAATACAGAAAATCAGCAACTTTTTCTTCTCTAGCATGTTTAAAGGCACGAGCTTCTACCCATTTGGTAACATAATTAGTACATACCAAGATATGCACTTTGCCTTGGGAAGGAGGATTAATGGGTCCTACAAAATCTAAACCCCATCTTTCAAATGGTTTTGTTCCTATTTGAGGTTGTAATGGCATTTCATTAGTAAAGGTAGGTTTTCCCATTCTCTGGCAAGCATCACAATGTCTAATGTACCTCTTTACATCTTTATACAAAGATGGCCAATAATATCCGGTTCCCAAGATTTTGCGAATAGTGCTTTTGACTGAATAATGCCCTCCTGATGGTTCATCATGGCATGCTTGTAGGATATCATATACTTCATCCTGGCGGATACACCTGCGTAAAACATGATCAAAACTGCATTTAAACAATAAGCCCTCTATCCATTGAAAAGAAGAACTTTGCTTGATTAATTGTTTCTTTTGTTTGGGGGTAAAGTGAAGAGGAATCTTCCCTGTAGCTAAGTAATTAGCTATGTCTGCAAACCATGGAGATTGTACAGAGACAACAAACAACTTTTCATCCGGAAAGGTATCTTCCACAACTTCCCTGTATCTGCATTTGGTATTCTTGACAAGAAATCTGCAACTACATTAGATTTCCCAGGCTTGTTTACTATGGTAACATCAAATTCCTGCAACATAATCAACCAACGAATAATTCGTGCACTAACCAATGGTTTATTCATCAAATATTTGATTGCAGTATGATCCGTATGGATGAATACTTGGTACCCGGTGATATAGTGTCAGAATTTGTTAATAGCATAGATTACAGCCAAGAATTCTTTTTCAGTGGTAGTGTAGTTTTTCTCAGCTCCTGTCAAGTTTTTACTGATATAATAAATAGCATAATGTTCCCCATTTTCAATCTGTCCTAACACAGCTCCAATAGCGATATTGGAAGCATCGGTTTGAATATGGAAAGGTAACTCCCAATTAGGACCTCTTAATACAAGTGGAGTGGTTAACTTTTCCTTTAAGTCTTCAAAAGAAATTTGACATTCAGAAGACCAAACAAATTCAGAATCCTTCATGAGTAGAGCAAACATAAGATTTGCTATAGTACTGAAGTTAGCAATGAATCTGCGATAAAAACCAATGTGCCCTAAGAAACTGCGTGCATTAGTTTGAGTTTGTGGAGGAGGGAGGTTTTTGATGACCTCAACCTTCTTAGGATCAACATTGATTCCGTAAGAAGAGATATGATGTCCAAGGACAATTCCTTCCTCCATCATTAAGAAGCATTTCTCAGGATTCAGAGAGAGGTGGTATGTTTCACAGCGAATCAACACTTTTTCAAGCTGTTCTAATGCATATTCAAAACTATTTCCAAACACCGTGAAATCATCCATATAAATTTCAACACTTTCATTGGTTAAATCAGAAAAAATTGCTAAAACAGCTCTTTGAAATGTTGCTGGAGCATTACATAAACCAAAGGGTAAAACCCTGTAAGCAAAGGTTCCCCAAGGACATGTAAAGGTAGTCTTTTCTTGGTCTTCTGGGGCAACTTGTATCTGGTTATACCCGCTGAAACCATCAAGAAAACAGAAAAATTTCTTTCCAGCAAGGGTATCCAATACTTGGTCTATGAATGGTAATGGGAAATGATCCTTATGTGTGGCCTTATTTAACTCCCTATAATCCACACGTACTCTCATTTTACCATTTTTCTTTGGAACGATGACCAGTGGTGAAACCCATTTACTGTCTGAAATTGGATAAATGAATCCAACATCTAAGAGTTTTTCAATTTCCTCTTTCACAATTTCCTTTAGAGCAGGATTCAAGCGTCTCTGAGGTTGCCTTACTGGTTTTACGTTTTTTTGTGTATATCCTATGTGTACATACCTCGGGATGAATGCCTGTCATGTCTTTATAGTTCCATGCAAAAGCTTGAACATGTCTTTGTAAGACCGCAAATAATTTGGTTTCCTGGTCCTCAGTTAGCCAGCTATTAATGTTCAGAAATTTACTCGGCTGGATTTCAATTTGTTTGACCCCTGGATAGATAGAACTAGTTGCTTCATAGTTACTTGATTAATGCATTTAATGGAAAATGATGTGGTTGTAGAGTATGAAATACTCTAGAATTTGTCTCAGAAATGATACCTGGTGGAATCAGAGGACATTTGAAGGTGTTAAGGAGATGATGATGTCATCCATGTGGTAGAATGAATGATCTTTCCTGATTAGGCATGGATGACAAAAGTTCTGAATTTTGTTCTTCTTCTTGCCATAACAACCGATGAACAAGAGTTTGATCATCAGTTAGTCCTTCTGATTGTAATGTTTCAATTAGGACAGTTTCATTCTCGAATATTTCTCTCTCAGGTGTAGTGATTTCCTCAATATGTTCTTTTACTACAACTGTAGCCAAAGTGGCAATGGTTTCTTGTTCTTCATCGGATTTAGGATACCAAATTTGTCCAAAAAATTTAGTTGAAGGTTGAGCTGGTGGATACAAATAAATTTTCTTTAGTTCAACACCATTAGAAATGGTCATTTCTCCTGACTTGCAGTCTATAAAAGCAACATGCAGTAGCCAACCAAGGTCGTCCTAGAATGATAGGGTATCCATTGACTGATTTTCTAGGCTGCAACACTAAGAAGTCTACAGGATATTCCCAAGATGAGACTTCAATGGCTACATCTTCTAGGATACCTTCAGGTTTAGCAACGGACCTATCCGCCATTTCCAAAACTGTGGTGGTAGGATTGAGATTCTTGAGCTGCAATTTTTGCATTGTGTCCTTAGTCATAACATTAATTGCAGCTCCAAGATCAATTAGCACATTAGGAATTTGCATTAATCCAATAGTAATTGTAACTATTGGACTACCGGGGTCACTATATTTGGGAGGAATTAGTTTCTCGGACAATAAATCAGCTAATTTTCCTTCTACCTGAACGGTTTTAGGAAAGCCCTTCTTTTTACCAGGTTTCTTGATACATAACTCCTGAATAGTTTTTTTTGAGTGAAGGCACATCCCTTATTGCCTGCAACAAAGGGAGAGAAATTGAAATCTTTTTAAGTTCTATTACTAATTCTGATTCAGGGGCAGTATCAATATGATCAAACCTTTCAGGGTATGGTAATGCTACTGGAGAAGATTCCTGTGTCTTTTCTGTTACTTCCTCTTTTTGTTTTTGTTGCATTGTCTCCTGATTTGGAGGTTCTTGTTTCTCACTTATTTCTTCAATGGTGGGTGGAACAGGTTCGGGTAAAACCTTCCCTGAACGTAACTGGATGTTACTACGGTCAAGTACATGAACTGCAGCGAGAATCTTCGGACTCGACCTCATAAACAGGGGCTGTTTGTCCGGTATTATTTGGGTTAGTCACGAGCTGAGCTGGGAGTGGAGGTTGTTTCATCGGTTGCGTTTGTTGATGTTGTGTTCTTCCCTAAAAATTTGGATTAGGAGCTGGCAGCAAGTTTTGAGCTTGCCCTTGATACCTTTGCTGTCCTTGATATGGTGGATATTGCTGTCCCCATCTTTGTCCTTGTTGTGTCCATTGTGGATGAGTTGCATTCCAAGGTGGGTTCATCCATCCAGAATGTGACCAATCTGGAGGAGTTGTCCAAGGTTGGTTCCAAGGTTGTGCAGGGACTTCTGCATGTCCCCATGGCATGTTCATATTCCAAGGAGATTGTCCCCAGCTTGGAAACCGAGGAGCATTGGGATATTGTGTATAGCCACCACCGGATCTCTCGCCCAATAGCATTAAGTTCTTCCGTTTGGGTGCCTAAAACAGATTTTAGATGAGGCAACAAAGTACATCTATCTCGTTGAATGTTCCTTGGAACAAATTCCACAAATAGAAGTTTTGTTTAAAGGGCAATCCTGCAAGGCATGCTTATTCTTGCATCTCGGGCAATAAATTGCCAAAGGTGGTGTAGAATTGGATTTTATGTTTCTCTCACCTAATGCAGAATTAAGTTGAACAAGGATATCTGTTTTTAAATTAGCCATTTTCTCCATCAACTCCTTTATGTCATTATTGCCAGAATTTCGTTTCTTTCTCCGATGGTGAGTGCGAGAATAGTTTCTACATAACTCCACAATATCTTCAAGGTCAAGTTGATCTATATCTCATTTTCCCATTAAATCTAACACTTCCCTAGATTCATCCTGCAATCCTCTTAAGAAGATAGGCTTTAAGAAATTAGGTTCTACAGGACCACATCTCTTTTGGACAAAGGCAAAGCGATCAAGGTAATCCTCTAAACTCTCATCTTCTTCTTGCTTGATCCGAAACAACTCATCTTTTCTGTTTTGTACTCGACAGTAATCCTGATATTTATGTAAGAATGCAGTCTCCATGTCATCCCAAGTACGGATTGAATTTGAATTAGGTTCAAGATTACTCATAAACCATCGAAGAGCAGCATCCTTAAGCGTAGAAGGAAACAATTTCAATTTATGATTATCATTTATGTAGTCATAAGTTTGACATAACACTTTGAATTCAAACAGAAATTGATCAGGATCTTCTGAAACAGTTCCCCTAAAAATTGGCAATATGGATGGAGAAATAGTTTTCATGGGAGCATCCAGAGCTGGATCCAACCGTATGGGGTATTCAGAAGTCTTAGGAGGATCATCAGCAAACCCACCTAGTGGTGGTAGTGGTGCTGCCATAGTTGCTTTCTTTCTTGAGTTTGATGTGGATGGTTTAGTCTTAAGGGAACATTTAGTAGAAAGTGCTGCCAAAAGTTCTTGTTCTAATCTGTCCAAAGCTTCAGTTGGTGAAGAAGATATTTCTTGCTCTGGCAATTCTTCATCTGATCGTGAAGAACGCCTTGGTGGTTCAGAACTAGTTCTGATAAACCTCCCTCTTTCGTCTCTTGGCCTATGCATTCATGCCTATTTAGTAAATAAACTGAAATACAATATGTCAAAACTTGTACACAATTTTTGACCTGTGTCACTTTTTCCTAACAACACCATTTGTTCCCCGGAAACGGCGCCAAAAATGATGAGGGTCGTTGATCATTCATCATTTAATCATTATGTGTGTCAATCCAGGGCGGTGTCCAGAGGCTGTATACGATAGGAAGTGTCACAGTTGCAGGTTCAGTTTATCCAAGAACAGGTTTTATTGGTGGATCAGTTAGCATTTGGGGGTTTTGTTGTGACTTCTAACTCCTAAGAATTGAAATTAACTCCTATTTACTTTTGCAGAAATAAAATTGCAGGAAATGAAGTTGCAAAATCTGAAATGACAGAAAATGAAATGTTGCTAAATTGAAATGACAGAAAAGTAAAGTGCAGAATTTAAACACACACTTTTGCATGAAAGTAAATCAACTGGAGAATGTCGAAATAGAATTTCAACTACTGCAATACTGAATCAACACAAACTGCCAAATTGCAAAATGACAAGACAATTGGAAATTGCTGTGTAATGCAAAATTGAATCAACAATTACTGTAAAACTGCAAAATGATAAAATATCTAGGAATTGTTGTAAATACAGAAAATGCTGTCCACTGCTGAAAACTGTATTGAAAACTACTAAAGAAATGAAAACTGGCAGAATTCTGCTAACCTGCTGCAGCAAGAATTCAGCAAGAAATTCTGTCAGAATCGCCTTCTTCCAGTCTACAAGTGGCCCTTGCTTCCAGAACCGGAAGAAGGTGAGGAGTTATGCTAAGAGAATCTAGTCGTTAATCATCAACCTCAACATGCCAATTGAAAACTGAAGATTGCATCTTTTTATTCAATTTGAAAATACATTACGTAATGCAGGAAAAACTCAGTGCGATCGCCTTTCTGAGGAAAAACTTTACTCTATGCTAATTTCGGTATTCTATTGCACCTACAGGAAAAACTTTACTCTATGCTAATTTCGGTATTCTATTGCGTATCTATCTATATGTCTATATATATGCTCGACCATCTGGGAGTTTTATTATTTATAATATAATACTGATATACTTGGTTACTGCTTTGTAGGGATTTACAACCGATTACATAACTGTTTCCTAGACTCGAGGAATTTGCTTTATCAAAACTTTATCCATTCATTATTGTTGGGCTGCATTTGTTGAGGAAATCACGTTAAGATGAGTTGGGACAACCTCCTGGTCAATTTCCAATAATTTCCTCCACCGGTTTATCGCTCTTTGACCACCTTCAGTTGTTCCTGCGCTATTCCCTATTCCTGCACTGCTCCGGAACAACATGCAGGTGACCGTTTGTTGTTGATCTGTGGTCCAAACGCGTAGGGAGTAACGTGTTGACTTCTCCTCTCTCTTGCACACCCTTCTGCATCGGTGGCATGTGCTGGAGTGACTAATTCCAAGCCTTGTTGTATATGTACAACTAGATGGAACTATCACAGTTACAACCTGTTTTCTTGCACAGTCAACTACAGTGGACAAATTCTTGGCGCCATTTTCCATTTGAATTAGTTTAACCAAAGGAACACAATATTGCCAAGCATCAGATATTCAAACAAGGTCTGAATTGCTATAATACTACTGATTAATTAACTGAAAAACAGGTGAAATTGCAGTAAAAATAGTAAAATAGAGTATATGCACTTTGTCATTTCAGAATATGCAAACATCATTATATAATGCATTTTTCCCATAATTAACATAAAATCATAGTAAAAAGGGTAAGTCAAAGAGTTAAAATGTATCAAGAAGTGTTCATGGATGAGGCAATTCCTGGCCTCATCACCCATTAGTTAATAATGAAATTCCAGTCATTTGGTTGTCTGCAATCAAACTCGGCTTCACCAAAATGCGAACAGCTTTTAAACCATCAACTTCTCCACTCCAAAACAAACCAGAGATCAATCTCACACCCTAAGCGTCTCTTTTCATGCAAAAATCCCTCCAAAAGGGCAGCGAATCATCCTTACGTGGCTCCACAAGGTATTTCAGCATGCACAAAATGGTACGACCAATTAAATAAGTCTCTTCTTTGCTGGAAACGAGTCTGCAACAAGTCTGAAAATGAAGGCAAGGAGATTCTAAAGGAGTATAAATGCTGCTACCAGTTCAAACCCTCACTAAACCCCTTCAAACTGTACGGTACCCCCTGGAAATGGTGTGACTGACTTCTAGAAGTGACAACAACAATGAAAAGTGTAATGAACCCTCCAATAACTCTATTCAGCTCTGCCATCCTCCATTAAACTCAGAAAGTCTCTCCTCCGTTAAAGTTCAAGTGCACCCTCTGAATGACACTACCAACAGATTATCCAGGGATGATCTCCCACACCCGAAGACAATGCCCTTTGTGAAGGTTTCCATCCTCACAAAGCTTGAAATCCCTGCATGCAAGCTGCCGCAAGTATTTATCCATAGAAGAAAATATCAAGTCCTCTCCCCTCAAAAATGAGCCCAAAACTCTTTTATTCTTTTTATCTCTTTTCCCAAGGTGGGACGTCCACTTTTGTATCCAATAATAAAGTTACTTTATCAAATATTTCATTTTAATACTTTATGTTTGGGTCATTTTACTTTATTATTTAATTTTACGTTATAAGTTAAATATTTAATTCAACTTAGGGAAATAACGCCAAAAATTAAATAATATTTGCCAATGAGGTAAGAATTACCGACTGAGTGAAAAAACAGACTTCCCAATCAAGATAAACATCACACCCTGTCCACTGACCAAGTCAGTGCCCGAAAAACGTACTTACTAAAAATAGTAAGCATGAGCTCGCATACCCAAAACGGACTCGAAAACTGGCAAAAGAAATCTTGTAACACACAGAGTACACCTGTCCAACCCCAATGAGCTCCCTAACACAATTTTAGCCTATGGAAGCCTGTGAGTAGGCTAACCTCCTCAATATAATTAACTGCTTAGAAAGGGGACATTACAGAGTGAATTTGCTTTGCCTTCTACCTTTTTCTGGACGTACAGATTCCACTGCATTGATGAGCGAGCAAGGCAAATGGAAGCAATCTAATAAGTCAGACAAAAGTGGCATACAGAATGACTAGGATATATTTGGAGATGAATTCCATCAAACAACATAGGGAGTCTTGAATGCTGACTGTCTAGGAAAGGAACGTTCTCCTTATAATGATAAAGAGTCTAAGAACAAAGTCATTCATTTCAATAGTGGGATAGGAGAGAGTGCATGGTTAAGGAGGATCCTTATGCATTACTTGCTTCTGCAAAAGAGCTTTTTTTTACTTGGAAGATGTTATTTCTTATTTGTTTTCACCAGTACTAGTTGAAGCTATTTGTTTGACATGTTGATTCTTTGGCTAGCATTTTGTAACAGTTTGTTTACATTAGTTGAATCTTTATTGTTGTTTGGGATTTATTTTAGCGTTCCATAAGTTATAGAGGATAGGCTTCATGTTTTGAAGAATGAATAAGTTTCTTTTCATCCATAATTTAAAGTGAAACTGGATGTAGATTGGTAACAAGTAGTTAGAAGCATAAAACCTCCTTGAGAAAAATAAGTTCCTTGAAGTATTAAAGGGAAAAAAAAAAACGAAAAAAAAGAAAGAAAAGAAAAACGAAAATGTGGATTGCCTAGGTAAAAGATCAAAAATATTAGTTTACAAGATAAGATATTTGTATTTATGGTCTTGAATGACCAAAGTAGATCAATGGAATTCATTGAAAAGAGTTGTTATTTTTTTTTCAATGGGTTATAGGGGATTGAAATGGGCTCCACCCAAATTACATCATGACCACATAATGATATTGCAATAGCTTGGCAATTATGCATTGTTTGACAAGATTCAAATCTTGTTCTCCTTGAAAGTTAAGGAATCTAACTGGTTGAGCTAATGCCATTTGTACGTTGAAAAGAACTGTTACAATTCACTTCAATAATAAAAAAGTACTTAAAAAATAAGCTAATCTAGATTAAAGAAACTACGGTAGACGGCATTAAAGTGGAACAATTGTATTTCATTAAATTATAGCCTTGAGGGTTGGATCCAAAGTGGGTAAACCCTAAAATTTTTAAGTAATGATGAAGAGATCCAATAGTGAAGGTAAGAGAGAGATAGAAAAGAGCTTCAATGGATCTAGGCGCTAACACTAATCTGTAGTGGGATGCAAAGTAAAAACATAGTTGTCGTCGTCATCAACCATCCTAAATAGACCAATGGTGGATCTAATGATGCTCCTAGGTGAATGCACGAGACTAAGGGGGCTTAGTTGGATAATCTTGGGAGGGTCATGAAGTTCAACCTATTGAAATGTGTAATTTGATCTTGTTAGGCCAAGGCCAAAAGTGTGAAGAAGTGCTTATGAGCACTATTAATGTAGCCTATGGGCATGTGATTATGTAAGCCTACACGCACATATAATTTATGTAAGCCTACGGGCATGTTCATGTAAGCCTAAGGGCACCCTTCATATTTCACCCTTAGTAATATTGGTTAATCCACCTTTATGGATAACCTTGCTTAAAGGGTGTAATTTATTTATTTTATTGTAATTTAACCTCAAAGTCAAGTCAATGTCGGCTTGAGGTTAACCTCTCATTGAGGTTTTGGTATCTTTATAAATACCCCTCAATGAACAATCATTTGTATCACAAGTGTGAATAAAATGTGATATATTAGGGTGCCTATGGGCACCCACCTTCTACTTCTTGTCATCTCTCTCTCTCTCTCTCTCTCTCTCTCTTCGTTTACCATTGTTGTCTTCAAATTGTTCTTGCATCCTTCCTAGACTTAATGGTGGTGAATGTGTATTTTGACTTGTTTTTGGAATTTATTACAAATTTGGACATGGTATTAGAGCGAAGAATGAAGCTGCATCACTTTGAAGTAGGAAGGATTTTCAAAAGGTAACAAAGGACAATTTTTTTGAGCTTTTTTCTTTTAAAATGGCACCAAGCCCTTTCCCTCCATATTCTCTTTGCGTACACACTTGTCTTGTGTCTCCACGTCTTGCACGTGCACTTGCTCTTCATCCCCGCATCCATTGCTTTTCTCTCCTTCGCAATACCTTTTGTCTGTGCATGGAGAAGGGCGCAACGGTCTGCGCCCTCCTTTGTCTACTCGACGTCGTGGGTTTGATGCATGTGGCACAATGGCTAGTAGCCTTGTTTGCTGAAATAATGGTGGAGTTTTGAATCCTTAAGAGGACCATTTTTAAAGGGATGAAACCATTACTACATGCTCACGGGCTGAGGTCACTATGCACAACATGACCCCATTGATGTTGATATTCTCTTTGTTTTGCTCCAACCTCCATGTCAAGTGGAATGGCGCACTGGTTGAAGTGCTTAGTTGTGGTCGTTAGGTGGAGGGTTCAAAACCTGATGCTTTCACATTTTAAAGGGAACACGACCTCTTTACAAGGCAACTACGCTTATCTCTAATGCCTTATCTCCTTGGTCCCCTCGGCTTAGATTATGGGGGGTGTTGAAATATGTTAATATGATCTTGTTAGGCCAAGGCCAAAAGTTTGAAGAAGTGCTTATGAGCACTATTAATGTAGCTTGGAGGCATTTGATTATGTAAGCCTACGAGCATTTATCATTTATGTAAGCCTATGGACATTTATCATTTATGTAACTCTACGAGCATGTTTATGGAAGCCTAAGGGAACCTTTCGTATTTCACCCTTAGTAATATTGGTTAATTCACCTTTATGGATAACCTTGTTTTTTCAATGAGTTTACACGGGTTTTTATGAGGGGTCCCGGTCCCCTCATACTGAGTGGGGTTTGAACCTTGGACCTCTCAAAGAGAGGCCAAAGCCCTTACCATTACAGTAAGCTTGCAGCTTCTTTTGGATAACCTTGTTTAAAGGGTGTAATTTATTATTATTTTCTTGTAAGTTAACCTCAAAGTCAAGTCAATGTTGGCTTGAGGTTAACCTCTCATTGAGGTTTTGGTATCACTATAAATACCCCTCAATGAGCAATCATTTGTATCATAAGTGTGAATAAAATGTGATATATTAGGGTGCCTACGAGCACCCACCTTCTACTTCTTGTCATCTCTCTCTCTCTCTCTCTATTTTTGTTTGTTATTACTATCTTCAAATTGCTTTTGCATCTATTTTGGACTTAATGGTGGTGAATGTATATTTCAGCACGTTTTTGGAAAATAGTGCAAATTTGAACACAATCCCTCAAGATTCTTTTGACATCCATGACCATGGAACCAATAGAAGAATATAGGAAAATGGTAAGTTGCATATGTTTGCAAGTCCTACATATGTGAGGGGTTGTTGAGACCTGATATTGGGGAACTATACTTGTCTCATCACATGCAAGAAGAAGGAAGCACTGAAGCCCTAGTATCCACTATTGTATGCAGACAATGGAGCACAAATTTGTCATTAACATTTTGGAGAGTTGTAGCTTCAAATGAATGCTTGTTACTTTTGATAGTAGAAATAATGTGAAAGAATGAGGTGATTGGTTGAGTGGTAACTTCCTGAAGGTACAAAGCCAAGCATCTTTGGTTAAAATAGTCGAAAAAAGTGGGAAGTGATGCATCTGAGTCTCTATCCAAGCAATAATGTCTCTGTCAAATCTTGCAATAAATAGGACATGTGAAGATGATATGTTCTTTGGTCTCCACCTTTGGTAGATATCAAAGACAACACACCCTATTCTCTTAACAAATATGGTGGTCGATCCACTTGGAATTGATGTGAGCACACTTTGAGGTAACCAAGAGAAATTTTGAGGTTAGGTGTCGAATGTTGCTAGATATAATTAGGATGAGTAATAATGACATTCTTAATCCTTATGAAATGTTTGGTGTGGAAGGTCAACTTAGGACTAAGAGGTTGAGATGGAGTGACCCAAGTGATGTGAATATGTTGTTGATAAACATCATCTTTGACTACTTGATTAATCGCCTTCTTATCAAGAAGAAGATGGGGAGGAGTATTTAAAGAGTATCTAAATGGACGCAATCGATCTATAGAGACACCAGCTAACCAAAGAAGAGAAATAACTTTTGAGTACCATCCATGATGAAGACCAAAAGTGCTCGTAGAGGAAATCCACTTTGATGAGCAGAGTGCCAAATATGGGTATCTCTCGTGAGGTAAGGTGCGGTCACCCATGGATCTAAGGCAATGAAGTTGAAAAATAATTCTGAAGATGCTCTCAAGGCAAGGATGAGCACCAAACTTAGCATGAACATTACAATGTGGAATTGTTCTTATACATTAGATAAATCATTGAAGCAAAATAATTTGGACCCTCTCAAGGAAAGCCCAATTAGCACACCCTAGGCTTGGGCTCCAAATCCTAGATCCGTAAAGGACTATGGGTTTGATGGTGCAATCAAATAGGCACATCTTTGTAGGTGTGTCTTGGAATAAAACACTGGTGTTCCAAGACCAAGAGAGATGCATATCCCTTGCAAATGAGAGACTCTAAAATAGGTGAATATTAAGGGAAGGACTTGTAAACTGAACCCCAATGTACGTATAAGCAGTGGTAATATTAATCAACTAACCCTTGTAGAACTTAAACTTAGAAATTGTACCCTTTGATGTATTGAAGATAACCCTCTTAGTCTTGTTAGGGTTGATTGCTTGTAAGTCATAAAAGTGAGTAGGACAAACCATCTTTGTAGGCCCATAGAAGAATGTGCAAGAACTATGTCATTTGCAAAAAGCAATACAACTATCAAGACCTTATATAGAAGGTAACAATCATCATGTGTGTTTTTGAAAAATAAATTCTTCAAGTTTGTCAATGTAGATCCCAAAGAGTGAAGGAGAAAGAGGACGTCCTTGTTCAATGCCAATGGTACTTTAGGCATCCTATAAGAAACCAAAAGTTCGAAAACGACCATCAACTTGTATAGTTTCTTGATGGCAGTAAAAAAGAGCTCTGAAATGCCTATGTTGT